>CM050163.1:411439057-412806557 GCA_027410445.1 Discoglossus pictus | reverse complement strand
AGCCAGGGCCCATAACACGTCACAATATATTTTCCAAAGTGTAGTACAACTCTATGAAAGGCTTCCTTCCTGGCTTCTAAGATTTAGATTTTTTTGTACCACTATATATTTGTATATACACACTGTGTTTGTGTAGACATATTTGCTTTGCTTTTTTAGTAAAATATCTTGATAAACATGATGCTAACACTATTTTATTTTACTGTCCAATGTACTCCGTGTCCATATTTTGGTCACTTTTCCTAAAAAGTGTTTAATGTAAGAACAATTATTAGTTATCAATACAATTTCCCTATATAGATCTGCAGGCTGCACAACAATGTACACCGTAGTCTATAAGCATATGCAGAGCTGGAAATCTGTTTTTAAAGCTAAGATCAAAATAAGGGACGACATTTGGACTATGTTACCACTGTATAATCGCTCCGATCCATTCAGTCGTCGCTATAAAGTATCTAGAGGAGGACCTGTCTGCCATGTCATTTATAAACCTTGTATAACTGAATTAAATTTAAAGTGCTAGGCTGATATCATCTTCTGTTCATATAAATACATGGTGTGTGTATAATATTTAATATAAGTAGAAGTATGTGTATATATGTGTGTCTGGAAGATATAGAACTTGGGAAAGTAAGAACTGTTAGTAGAGTATGAAGATTAGTGGCAGTAGTTGAAAGAGTAGTCATAGTAAGGGGGCAGTTGGCATAAGTAGGAACGGGGACAGAATGGAAATATGGAGATATATATTCATCCAAGGATACCTGTTTTACTGTCATTCACATGCCCCCTTTCTTCACAGCAAACAATTCATGGACCATTTGAAGTAGGAAATTGGTTGAGTTATTGGTGGGGAGCAATACAACAGAAGAACATCCATAGTAATAAGCTGTATACATATACAATTACTACAAAAAAAAAAAAAAGTTGAATTTATATCTTTTCACACACTTGCCTTTTAACAGCGACCCCTCCTTCAGTGATCCCCCCAATAAGAATACATTTCTTCTAAGAACCTTTATGATTTGGTTTGAACGACATGGCAGGTAGCATCATCTAATGCTTAAATCCAAGTCTTACTGACCTTCCTTACTAAGGCCCTCATTCAATTGCAATTTGGCCAATTGAATAGGGGTCTAAATAAGCACATAATGTATTTTTGTTAAATAAGTTTTTAATTAGTAAAAATCTATACAAAAGAAAGGTTTTCACTAACTAAAAACTTATTTTAAAAAAATATGTTATGTGCTTATTTAGACCCCTATTCAATTGGCCAAATTGCAATTGAATGAGGGCCTAAGAGAATTAAGTATAATATTCTATAAAGTAAATAAATTGAATTATTTTACTAATAAATCAATTCACAAGAAAATTAGATTATCCCATTAAAAAATAGGTTATTTACAATAATCTATTCATTAATAATGATAATTGGAAACAAAAACATATTTTATCTAAATATCTGCTAACTGGAGAAACAGATTTTTTGCATAAAGATAAAATGAAGATCTAGACTATGCATATAATTCATAATCAGTATTTTAATGTATGGTTAAGTTCCTCCATACCCAGCCTGCAAATTCCTTTGAGGGGAGAGGTGTAGCACAAAAAGGGATTACAAGAAAGAATGTGACCTTCAGGTTCTGTGAGTATCATTTCCTTTCGTATCATCAATTTTCCTCCTTTTCTTATGGCCTATATTGGTTTCCTTTAGTATACCAATGACTATAATGCACAATAAGGCAAACATTACCCACTCTATTTCAGATCAATAGTGTAAATAGCCTTAGAAAGTGTTTGTATGAAGAGGTAATTAGTCTATCATGTTAAATTACATTTTCTCTTCACAAAATGTAAGAAAGTTGAATGGTTATTTTTCAAGTCTTTGTAGCCCAGAACAAAACATTCCTTTATAGTTTTTTTAACCCGTTACTGCCAAAAGACACTTGGTTCCTTTTTGACCTGAAAAAATGTTGGAATAAGTGAATATTTTTGGGCATCTGTGATGGACTATAAATGTAATGATAGGCAAAACCCATATTTTAATTTGCAAAAGTACTGGATATATAGTGAAATATATAGTATATGTGGTACTGCATGCTTGAGTGGCCTTATTGTACAACTAATTAAGTTCCAGTTTTATGTGAGACTAATGCTATAAGATCTACTTATTAAAGTGTACTTGTAGCTGTATTGGTCTCAACAAGTGAAAGTTAAGGGTTGTAATGCCTTTTAATTGATTAAAGTATACGGGTGCATCTCTTCTTGGGTGTAGATGTGCCCGTATGGGATGATAATAAGCTGATGTTAATACACTGTACATAGTTTCTGTTGTTTGGTTACAAACATTATATTACCACCAGTCTCAAATTTACCAGAGTAAAGAGCACACAGCGTAGAGCTGAGATAAAATATTTATGAAAAAAAGGAAACGGTAGTAGATAAGGTTTTTTTGACTTACTGACTGCTAAAAGTGCTCAGGGAGGAAAAGACATAACTATCAGCATGGACCAGCAAACAAGATAAAAAGCATCTATAGCACCATTAATATTTAGAATATTTCAAAGCTTTCATGCTTAGATTAAGTAGGACACTTTTTTAAAATGTTTTAGCAAGACGATGTACTTAATTACCACGGTTATGAGCTCTAATAGGAGGAGTTACAGGATGCACATATTACCGTATATTTGAATTTTCTCCTTATGGGCCTGTCATTTTTCTGTTACGTGCAATAATATGTATTGTTTCAGACACTGCACTGATGCACTGAAAGCAGGAGGGCAGGGAATTTCATAGCAAATCTGTATGTGTGTGTGTATATGTGTATATATATATATATATATATATATATATACGTTGTGTATATATATATATATATATATATATATATATATACAGTATATTGATAGATAGCAATATATAGATTTATATATAAATGTGTGTGTGTGTATATATATATATATATATATTATATATATATATATATATATATATATATATATATATATATATACGGTGTGTGTATATATATATATATATATATATATACAGTATATTGATAGATAGCAATATATAGATTTATATATAAATGTGTGTGTGTGTATATGTATATATATACACACACATTTTTATATATATATATATATATATATGCACACACACACACATTTATATATATATATATATATATATTTATATATATATATATAGAGACATATATCTATAAATCTATAGATTTATACATTTATTGATGTGTGTAGATATAGATATATGTGAATAATTAGAGTATTGCAGTATATAGTAATCCTTTTTTTTTATTGGAAAAACATTATATACACTTCTACACATATATACACACAGATATGTTCGAGCGTGTAAGTGGATATGTTATACTTACTCTTACCTGGCATTCACTGTTTTTCTGTGTGCTTAATATTATAAAGTATATAAAGTTTTGTTTCTATATATTTTTTATTTAGCTTCTCTAATTTTGTTAGTTCACATAAACAAAAAAGTAATTACATAGATAGAAGTATAGGTCTATGTAAAATTAAATTATTTTTAATAATAGATATAATTTTCTATTCTAATTGGTAACACACATGTAATTACTATGATGGTCATTAGTTTAATCATTTGTGTAGAAATTATTAAATCTAAGCTTACTTTGTAATGGACGATTAATATCCTGAAAAATATTTTTTTAGGAACACTATATATAAATTATAAAAAAAATAAGAAATGTCAGGTGAATATATTGAGCAATATATGTTAGTTTATTATACTAAAAGTATTTACTGTTTAATCTACTGTCATGTTCCCTATACTCTTGCTATAAATTCTTAAGAGGTGAGAGGTATATCAAAAAAATGGGATTAGCTTCATATTTTGTCAGCGTTGTTACTGAAAATATAAAATAATCTATATCTGGGATTCATCAAACTCTCAGCACCATATAGATTGATTCGTACCCTTAACCCACATTGGTAGTTGGTGAATTTCATCTTGCTTTTTAAAGACAATAAAAAGTAATTCAGTATTTGATTGACATTAAAAGCTTCTGTGCTACACAAGGATTAATTAAAATGCGTTTCAGTGTCAGAGAAAGATACAGCATTTTCTACATATAACTATTTTTTGGCGTGCTTACCAAAACCTGGGTATCAGAAAAGAAAAGTAGTTTGCTTGTTCTCCAGTAATATTGTATTCTAATTTTCATAATATCAAAAAAAATAACATATATTCCAAGTGTAATCAGTGAACAAAAAAGTGCAAGTCATGTACATAATCAGTTATAATGTTATATGTTTCACAGTATAGAATGGAAATGAGGAAATTAACAAGAACCTTATACATTCACTCAAGAGAGTGTATGATGTCCAACATGTAAAGTTCCCCGTTTCTGAGATTTACATTATTGTAGTAATTTAGTTATTGATAGTAGGGTAACTGGTTTCCAACTGGTGGCAATACCATTTTTAGTGAAAAATAAATGTTATCTTTTTAAGAGACTATATCTAGTTTATTCAGAAAACTTTCATGTTTAAAATTGATTAGTTAATCATCATAATCCGTGCATTACTTCCCAGCATGCACCTCCAGGTCATGCTCATTGCAGAAGTGGTTATGTCATTATTTTCCAGCCATCATGATTCTTAGTTAATCAGTTCGAGTTTAGAAAATCAAATAAAAATTATTCTAAACAATTGCCCAGAGGAACACACTACTGGAACCAGCCTTAAGCTCATAAAATGGATTTAATAAGAGCATGTTCTGAATAAAAAAATTGAAAACCTGTTTGGTCATTACAAGAGCTCAAAGTATAAAGTCATACAATGTATATTCTACCATTGCTTTGATAGCTAGGTCAGCAATCCGTGGGATATTTAATTCAAAATGGCCGAAAAGCAGCCAATTTGCCGGTTATTAAAACAACCTCATCAGCCTACGCCTTAAAAAAAATTGTATTGTGGATATATTTTCTATTTTATGCAAGAAAAAGCTTATAAAAATGTTATACACTATTCTAACAAGTAATTAGTAAGAATTTTAAAAATAATATGTGTGAGAAATATTTTGTTAGCTACAGAATAAAGGCCTATATGTCAAGAATGATCATTTCTATTCAATAATGGAAATTGATTGCAGCGGAACTATCTAATTTGCACACTGTCTTCACATCATGTCTTCCATTTTGATTTGAAAGGGAAGTATCTCCATATTCTATTTATACGCATGTATTTTTCTCGCCTTAAACCCACCAATAGCGCTTTGCCTATGGTGAGAGGTTTTCAAATAAGAATGATATATGCAAAAATATTCAGCTAATATATGCAAATAAAAGCTACTAATGTATACAGTACATATATAATTATTATTTAATTATGTCTCACCATGAGTTGAAATGGATGACACTCTCACAACTCACACCTTATTGAATACTTAATTACTTGAATAATTTGAGTAGATTTTCTTATCTTTATACACACTGTATTTACTGCACATTTTAACCATTAACTTTAACCATTATCACAAAATTACTGCTTAAGTATAAACTCCATTATTTGTTAAAAATATATAGATAGAAATGTATGGCTAGCAGTTCCACTGTTTTGTTTTTTTTATAAGAAAGCCTCATCATCATGGAGAAAAAAAAAACATATTTGCATTAAAATGCTTAATTGCATAAGTTACAAGCTATATTAGCTAGGAAGGTTCTGTAGAGTTATATTGCCTGGCTGAATCATAAGGAACAATATTGTATAGTAGTCCCATTGGATCTCCCTTTAAAATAAAGCATTGACCATAGTTTGCACATGTGTGTGTATATGTAACACTAGATTTGTGTCTGTTTGATACTGACAGGGATAGTTCAGTTTTTGATGCATTTAATTAGCATTAAATGTTCATTGTGTCCTTCCATAACATTTCATGTAACCACTGACCATAGAGCAATAATAGAAGGGACCAATTTTATGCTCCTTGAGACATTGTTTAAAAAAGCTTGCACTATAAAAACGTTTACTTGTATGTTTTGTTTCAGTTCACTCTACCCTCCATCCATTCCATACTTAGAATGGGATTAAATGGAAGTGGAACTCGCTAAATAATCAGTTCTGTGATGAAAATTAATGGACGCAATGGTAAATGGATGTTCACAGTACACACATATTCCATTTAACCATTAATAAATTCTCTATTTATTTATTTATTTTACTTTCTGAAACATTTCCCCATTATCAAGACTAGTTATGCAAACAAAAACATACTAGCTACCTATCAGCCTATCCATTTTTCTCTGCCCGAGATAACAATTTTGGGAACTACTTTTTTAAATCTTGTACTTTTAATTACAATTTCGAAAAGCTAAGTCCATTTTGTTTAGCTGTAGCATCAACTGTATTTTATTTGTCTTTCTGAATTAATAGCACACAAGGTACAGTATTTGCTTACAAAATACTTTTTTTTTCCTAATCATTCTTGTGCTCAGTCTCCAAGGTTCTGTACTGACTGAGCTCTACAAGATTAGAAGTCACAAGTTTAATCAGCACTAAATATTCAAAGTTGGTTGTTTCATTAGAAAAGAATGATAAAAAAATGCTTAGAGTGATTTATTGCTGTTTACTACTCTTATGAAGCATTGCATGCAAGCTTTATAGGGGGACATGTCTTCATACATATATGCCGATATTTGTACATTATGCACTTCTTACAATTCTCAAAAAGCCCTACAGTAGGGGTTGTCAGTAGGTGGACCTTGGTCCAAATCTGCACCATTGGCTCTGTTGTTCTATTCAATGAGTAAATTAATTCCAGCCAATTTCCAGCTCCAAATAAAGATAGCTATATAAACTTATTTCCTGTGCTTTTTTTGATTGCCATTATCCAAAAATAGTTTTGTGTGTATATGTGTACAAATTTATGGATTCCAGACCTTGACTTTATTGTCAAAAATACCCATTGACTGAATTTTGTACAAAATCAATTGACTATCCATGCCCTTCAGCATTTACATGGCCTTCCAAGTATATATTTGTATCTATTTACTTTAGGTTGTAAGTCTGCGAGTTTCAATCCTGCAAGGTGCTTTGGGGAAAGCGCTATGGACACTGGATATGAGGCTCAAAACAGGGCCTTCTCCTTGCTTTGCTATTTGTTAATTTGTATGAACCTTTGCCTGGAACTTATTTTATGTACAGCACTACGGAATATGTTGGCGTGTTATAAATAAACAATAATAATATTTACTAAAAGCACAACATATATATATATATATATATATATATATATATATATATATAATTTCTACCAAACATATATTAACAATATAATGAATAGATAATATGCCAATTTTACTATTTAGTCATTGGTTTTAACCAGTTCGGTCACTGTTTTATGTATGTATCCATCTATGTATATGTGTGTGTCCGTATAATATATATAATAATATAACACATGATCTATACATAAATAAACACAATTTGAGAAGAAATGAGGGATAACACGTTTGGAGTGATTCATCAAACTGCATTACATGTTAGCAAGGCCGTTAACTCCCATTGAAGTCACCAAGAGTTACAGCCAGAGCAGCCACGTTAACATGTAATCTAGTATGATGAATTGCTCCAGTGACTGATACCATGTACGGTACTCGGAAGACGTCACTGGAAGTTACCGTGCCGGCTTGCTGTGGCCGTGCCACTGGATTGCATTTTAATCTTGTCACACCTATTTGATGTGTCCACAGAAAAAATAATATTTATTTTAATATTGTTTGCTAAATATATTTCTATGTTCAAAACTACAGTTTTTTTTTTTAAATCTGTGTTTTTCTGGTTTATAGGATTTTTTGTCACTTGCTCACTTTAGTCTTAAATTCAACTTTTAATTTTCTCCCAGGCAAATTGATCTCTATGTTCTGTATTCCTCTGATTTATTGTATTTCCCTGTGCTGTTCCCTGGCTGTGTTTTATTTGCACAACACGTATCCATTTTCCCAGCACATTTGAGAAATCTTGCTTTATAATTTCAGTCCTTATAGCTGTTTGTCCTTATCTTGGTGTGTTCTGGCAATGATTAGAACTTGATAGCACATCTGCATTTATTAATGGATAAGTAGCAATTATGCTCAGTTTATCCTTGCTGGAAGAAACAAGACTGCAAAATGCACCAGAAACTGGTACAATATATACGTTTGTGTATATGTGTGTATATATGTGTGTGTGTATGTATATGTATATATATATATATATATATATATATATATATATATATGTATGTGTGTATATATATATATATATATATATATATATATATATATATATGTGTGTGTTTATATGTCTGTGTGTTTGTATATGTGTGTGTGTGTGTATATATGTGTGTGTGTATGTATATGTGTATATATATATATATATATATATGTATGTGTATATATATATATATATATATATATATATATATGTGTGTGTGTGTGTGTGTTTATATGTCTGTGTGTTTGTATATGTGTGTGTGTATATATATATATATATATATATATATATATATATATATATGTGTGTGTGTATATATATATATATATATATATATATATATATATATATATATGCATAAATATTTTTCTTTGGTTTGTCTTTTTGTCTTTCGCTTTATTTTTTTATTAAAAATCAGTTGTATTAATCTCAGTACTTAAGATAAAGTGAAGGTAAAGTGTTAAAAGATAAAACAACTATTAAAACAAAATGTACTTTCATTTACAGAGTACTACTGTGTTTGTAGTAGATGATATGGTGGTTAGAAGTATTATTGTGTATGTTAGGAGCTGTGATGTGTGGTTTTAGCACAGTTTGGGGTAAAATAGTTTATTTTTAAATCCCACTCCAACCCGCCCCTCAAATGTTAGCGCTGGATACTAAGGAATACTGTATTTGGACAAGATCGCTTCACTTGTATTTATTATTACACAAATTAAACATAACCTTAAAACATGGGATGGTTACTTTGCTAAGGCACCTCTTCCCATACAAGGATATAAAACTCTCCAAATCCTGTTGTAATAGTTGCATGTCTTTGTGTGTGGATCCGTTGTTTATCTGTCAAATATTTGTTCTGTTCCAATGTGATCCAACGTGAATGCTACTTCACAATCTGGCTTTAGATGGATGTTACAACAAGACATATAGAATAACCATGTTTATTCTGTCTATTACTGAATAATAAAATGTGTGCTAAGATAACATACATATATTTGTCTTGGACATAATGTTGTAAAAACGCACATCTTCAACTACTGTCATTTAGTTGAAAACATACACTTTATTTTATTTATTTTTGTCAAATGTATTTTATTCAGAAAAGCAAGACCATGTGCAGACATATGTAGAAAAGCAAAATTCCAGCAATTCTGGTGCAAAGCCCCTGTTATCTGAACCTGCGCCCATATGGTAACAAATAATCTAAAGCAATTCTCCTTGACCTCTCTTGCCTCTTAATTAGTGAATCCAGCTTGAATGTAAAAAAGGCCTTAAAACAATTGTTTTTTTTATTTTTATTGCATACATATTGTACATCACCATAATAGTTCTTATTTTTCCTTTTGTATATACAATAGGACACACATATGTCTTCACATATATATCCCCCAACCATCTATATTTGTATTCTCATTTTTTCAAGTGTTTCATGTCTTTGCATGTAGAATTGTGGAAACTGTTGGTAATATATTAATATATATAGCTGGTTGGTGAATGTAAATACATACACATATATATTTACTTAGTTCAATGTATTTACTATATTTACTTTATTTAAAGACACATATTATTATAAGTGTATGTATATTCAGGTTTACATAGTTAAAAACATTCTTCATTTATGATGATACTGTGTTGTGCCTTGCTGAATTTGAAAGCTACAATAATATAAAATGAATAAGCCCAGAATAGAAGCATAGATTCCATTATACTGGTGAGATATGGTACTTGTCTGTAGTGCTGAGGAACGTCACCGTTTGATGAAGATCATCACTTCCCTGTAATGTCTGTAAAAAGCTTACCAACTTAATATATAGGCAGCTGAATTTGGCAAGTGGATTTTCCTGGAGTACTGAACAGGCAATTTTAGAAAGTCTAAGCTGTGCATTAAATTGTCAGTGTGTAAGGCGTATGCTGACTATATGCTATTGCCAGCAGTTTGACAGTCAGGTTTCGACACATTGCTTAGAATGGTATCTGTGAATTCATTTTTTTGTTTGCTTTGTTTATTAAATGCAAATTGATTCCGTGTATACCACACACAAAAACATGGAATATTTAAGAATATTTGAGCTGAATAAATGCTCTGTATGTTATGGGCCGTGATTGGTAATCAAGACTAGATAGACTTTTATGGGAAGCAAAATCTGAAACCAATAGAACAGAAAGTACTCTATGAGCGACTAAATAAGCATACCCACATAAATATACTGCATTATATAAAATGCTTTAGCCATACTGTGTTAACTACTTGTATTAAAGTGTAAAACATTTTTACTTTTTAAATGGTCTAAATAGCTTTTGCTCACTCCTCTCACACTATGGGGTGTTGAAAAATTAGAAGAGTTCTCTAGATTATGGCCAATACCACCTAATTGCTTTTTCTTTCCCCCTACTCTTGTGCAAGGATTGAGATGCTTTTCTTATACAGTGTGATATAGGTGGTAACTGCCGTTTAGATCAGCTCAACATTGTTGCAAATATAGTGGTATAACTATTTATATAAATCAACCACTATAACCTATAATGGTTAGACCCAATTTGACATTCACTAAAACAAACTTAGAATAGTGGATCTATACAATAAACATCACTTGGGCACCAATTTGAACCTGGTTCTCACCCATTCACTCCTCCAGATTCACTAAACTAGGTTGCAATGTGGGTTTCTCAGCCGCAGGGAATGTCTATTACCTTGTGACGCTAATACAGGGGTGGGCAAGTTCAGGCCTGGGGGGCCACACACATGCCTGGAGTTGAAGATATCCTTTCTGTGCACAGGGTGACTGAAGAAGGGATTGACTCACCTGTGTGCAGCAGAGATATCATCAAATTCAGGTGTGTGTGTGGCTCTCCAGGATGGAACTTGCCCACCCCCACATCTGCAGAACTGCTGTATCCATCAAAGGATGTTGTTATTCAAATTAAAGATTTCTAGGTCATATTGTGAATTCTTATGTAAAAGTACAGTTGCCTTTTTGACATTTATGTACATGGTGGAAATAAAAATAGGTTTCTCTTTTTATTAGTTTTTTTTTTATTTTAAATTCAGTTTGGAACAATGTGAAGAATGGATAAAAATGTCTTGATATAAAGCACTATATATGTTTCCTTGTACAGAGCTACTAGAACATCGAACTGTTTTTAAATGATATTATTAAAAGGATTGATTTTGATAAAAAAGACAATTGTGAGATTCTTCAATTTCACTGTAAGGTTGCCTTTGGTAACTAGGTGCTTGGTGAAAGCAATAAATATAACCCCACGGCAATATAATACAAGAGAAGCGTAAGCCTGACTTCCTCTTATCCTACTAACTGCTACATACTTTGATGCTAAGGTTTCATAGTAAGCAGATATTTTTTACAGTGTGTCACATTATCAAAAATTCATAGATTTTTTTCCTAGGAAAGAATATGTAATATATTTTGTAGGATTCAGTTTCCAAAGAGGTTACAGACATTTTCTCACTTCAGATTGCTTATTTTCTATGGCATTGGCTTGGTAGCAGAAACTGCATCCTTTACCCACACTACCTGTTTGATCAGGACAACTTCCTGTTTTTCTTGGCAGCCATTTTAACTTTAAAATAGTATTTAACATTTATTACAGTTTTGTTAATAACCTGTAGATATTTGTGGTATTTTTTTCATGTAATGCCTTTTAATTTGGCAAATATCGGTAACTAAAAGGTAGAATTAATATATATTGCAAAATAAATTAACTACACAGCTAAATGCCACATTTTTGTTTTTGTAGCTATAAAATTTACACATTTTTATTTAAATTTTGAAAAAAAGTATTATAAATGTATGCTGGATACCATATGTGTTTCTGTTAATATCCCATCTCATGTCCTAGTCAGGGGAACATTCACCTTCCAGATGAGATTGAGTCCGAACCATGACCACGTTTTACAAAAATAGCCGAGGAATCTTCATCTGTGACCTTTCCAGTGCTTTTTGCTTATGGATTTTAGCCAAAGACCTAATTAGCCTTGGCCACTTTTAGGCAATCTACACGAATCAGATTAACTACAGGTACAATTCGTAAATTCACCCAAAGGCTGTGTCTGCTCTTTCTCAGTGGCTACAGACTTAAATGATGTATTAGTATTAAATATTACTTGCATAAGGACACAACCAATTCAGTAAAAGAAATGTATGAAACACAATTTTTTTGAAACAAAATACAATTTTACCGATATTTTCATGAGGATAATCAATACATTATATGAAATATTACAATTTTGTCAAGGATATTAAAGATAATGATAAAAAAAAAATAAGGTTTTATATTTTATGAAGATTCCTAATGTAGTTGTTTTGCTTCTATATAACTTATCTGAAATAAATGTAAATTAGTTGGAGATTACACTTCAGTAAGATTTTTCTTTATGGGTTACATGTTAAAAATTTTGCACAACAGTGAACAATTGTCATGCCATGGTCCATTACACAGGCTCATGTATACTAAATGGTGAAGTGTTGTAGATGTGAAATTTTTGTAGATACGCAGAATAGGATAAAAGAAGAAGGATGGGGGAGATATAGCATGCAGAAAACCTTGAGCAGGACACTTCATACATTTTGGATAAATTGAGAAAGTCAGTTTTTATGAACTCTCTCCTTTATATACCTCAATATTTATGAGGATTTTCAATCGCTGATAATTGTGATCCTCTGATCGTAGTTTGGGACCACTTGTTCTCTCCCACCGATGATGTGTGCTTTTCAGATACTGTCATATATAAATATACCACTACTGGCTATTTATGTACAAATGTTCTGTTCTTTCATAAACACTCTACTCCAACTATATGTAGAGATGGTTTTTATTCCAAATTCTAACAACATACAAAATAGAAAATTTAAAAAGGATAAGACGCATTTCGCCACCCATTCTATGGCTTCCTCAGTGAAGATAAAAAATCTTCAAGATTAATATAGGTAGTTGCAGAATAGGATAACATAGGAATGGAGAGGTTCTCCAACACTTATACTTTTGGTATATATATCTAGGGAGTTCTATATGTAATATTTGTTAAAGTAACATGTTTCACTTATTCTGTATGGATTTATGAAGCACAATGGTAATGTGTCACATATATAGGCCCAAGAGTCCTTAAATGGGCCAGACAATGGTTTTTAGGTTTTGTTTTCCATGTAGCAAAAACTGTAAAATCACTAGATGAGACAGGTAGAGGTAAACTAATTGTAACAAAGTTATATATAATGAGGATGTGTGATTGTAGTGCAAGAGAGTGATTTCCTAGTTGAGTAGAGATATAAAATGGCCTCATGCAAAGTGTCTTCGTACATTTTTGTACTTCGCACATCAAGATATGGGCAATGCTGGTTTCAGAAACGACACTCCAAATTGATTTGATGCAACAATTTAATTAATGATTCCCCAAATGTTTGTATTTGTTATATAGAGAATTTTATTTATTTGTTGTGACATTTTTGGCGTGCAAGTGTGATTACAAGAGAGCTAGCTAGTAATGTAGTTTGATGTATTCTATATTTGTGACTAAGTTATACTACTGAATTATTACACAGGTGTCTATGTGTAGCTCCTGGTCACGCTTTTCTTTAGCATGCTTTTATTATGCTTTGGATTTTCTGTTCATTGAAGCAAATCTCAAACAAGCCCAACAACAGTTAAAGGCAATACATTCTTCAAAATAAATGTAACCAGTGTGCACTGTGGCAGTCAGGCCTTACAATCTAGGTGACTGTGTGTGGCTAATTGGAATAAACACCTCACTCCATTTGCTTGGTATTTCGTAAATGCCACAAAAGTACCAAAATATGGATTTTTGTTCAAGATTTGAAAAGGTAGCAAAACACCAAAAGATTGACCTGAGCTTTTTGCACAAATTTACTTAAAAGGACACTGTAATCCCAGAAGGATGTTGGTATAATCTTAAAGTGAACGTAAAACTGGCTAAATATTGAACTAGCCATGGGTGTAGGAACTGGGGGAACGAGGAGGACAAATCCCCCTCAGTATTTTCAATGTGTGTGTTTATGTGTAGAGAAGCTGTTGTGTAGTATTTTTATACTATAGGCGATATCCCCCCCAGATTTTCTTTGGCTCTTACAACCATAGAACTAGCCTTTTCTTCATACAGTAAATCATTCCTGAATGATATAGTATTCTTTTTACTTTAAATATTTAGGATAATTCTCTGCTCAGTGTATTTGATAAGAGTGTTGTTGTTCAGTCGCGTCCGACTCTCCATGACGTTATGGACCACAGCACGCCAGGCACATCTTGTGTCTGGTTGTGTTTATCTATAAGATTATCCTGCAGTGGGTTACCAGTTCCTCCTCCAGTAATTTCTCTGACCTCTCTGCTATGACCTACCCATCTTGGGTGACTCTAGGTAATGATCCAGAAGGGGGATAAGAGCGGGGGAGGGGTTATTTGCTTGTGCTCTTTAAGAATAACCTATAAAAAAAAAAAAGCACAACTTGATTTTGAGGAACATGCTTGTAAAATACGCAAGACCGGAACATTAAAGTATATTTGGAGAAAATTATGTTTATATGACTGTATCAGGGGGATTGCATCTTATACTGCTTATCATTCTGTAGCTTGAGGAGCGTTATCTTAAAGTCGCTTGCTATTCCATTGAGTTCTATTGTCAAGGGGCTATTAGAATTGAATAGATATTTTAACTAAATCCACTGTTCCTCTCAAGTTTCTAATCATTTTAGGAACAAAAATAGCATGTCTTTAACCGATCGGATCGTTTAGATCTTCTCAAGCCAAAAGGTGTTCTTGTCATTTTCTTATACAGCGATCCCTGTTATTATATCCAGCCTCAGATAAATGTTTTTTTGTTCAGCAGACATTTCTTCCTTCCTCTTGTCTGTGTATGTCTGCTAGTGAGAAGCAGAGTGGAAATGTCAAGGGTCAGGCAGAAGGAGGAGTAGCAGGTCAGAGGCAGCTACAACCCTAGTGTGAGAAACCCGAAACCTGCTTGGGAGATTAACTATTTACACCCCAGCTGGATATCCAGCAGACTGTAAGCAAACGATCATTTGCACAAGCCGGGTAATTTGCAAACTTAAATGTTCTCATGGATTTTCCTTCTGCATAATATTACCAGTCGGTTTTACAAGCAGAAGCCATTTTCCTTTTAACAACAAATATAATATCACATTATGGTTCTTTCAAGCTGTTATTAATATTCAAAAGTAATAAAATGAATGCGATAAAACCAAATGCCTGTGACCTCCTTGCAGTTACGATCAGAATAGCTAAACAGATCATCTTCCAAGAATAGATCCGAAATGATATCAGGAGCATCTTTCACAGCATTAAGACAGTTGTGAATATCTTAAATTAGATGAATAATCCATAAAGTATTCAAAAATAATGTCTGTTTATTTTTTTACAAGGTTGCGTTCCTGCTCACAGACCCTTTGTTTGATGTTTAGAAGAAAACATTACATTATGCCTGTTTTTATAGAATAATTATGAGAATGTAGTGGAATTCACACGTAGGGCCATTTTTAGAGATTAGACGGGTAGCAAAAATAGCAGCAGAGAGACTGTATTAGCCCTGCAACATCTCTGTTATAAAAATAGCGACCTATTTAGAGTTAGGTGCCGCACAGACACATGGACGTACCCAGATAAAGATGCAGAATGCTGCTTAAGGCCAACAACATAGCACCCCACTCATATTGGGTGAAAAACTATGGAAAATTAATTTTTCATGGTTGGTGTGGAACTGTAGGGACAACCCTGTAGTATGTATTTTCATAATCATCCCCTCCTAAAGATCCCTTCTGGATCGCTGGCTTGTATATCTCCATGTTGGATCACCTAAGTTAGGCATGTCCTAGCAGAGAGGTCACACAAATCGCGGTCCACTGGAGAAGGAACTGGCAACCCACTCCAGTATCTTTGTCAAGAAAACCATAGATGAACTCAACCAGAAAACCAATAAACAGATATGGCTGCCATGCTGTGACCATATGGTCAACGAGAGTCGAACATGACTGAAGGACTGAACAACAACAAAATAGTTTAGTGTCCAAACAAGCTAGGTATTTTATTTAGACATTGATCATTAAGACAAGTCATATTCTATGCTTTTTACAAGAAGTAAAATGTTAAACTTACTTTTAAACGTCAATTTCTGAAGCTTCAGTTGAGCTGCTTGTCTCCACCCTTTATGAAGTCATTAGGGGGTGGGAGCAACACTGACAATACTCATACACACTTTTATCTAGTCAAGAGCAGATCATTTTCATTGGCTGGAGTTTCTGTGTGTTAAATTGGTTTAGCTTGGCAAGTACACAAGCTTGTGTCTGACCATTAGAACTGCCTTCAGTCAGAGTTATTATTATTATTATTATTATCTTTATTTATATCGTGCCAACATATTCCGTAGCGCTGTACAGGGGTTGAGTACATAGCAGAAAACAAATTAAACACCTTGTAAAGAATGGAGGGCCCTGTTTTTGAGCATAAAATCAAATGTGCATAGAGCTTGTTTCCAAGGCACTGACACAAGATTGAAAACTCACAAACTTACAATCTAAGGGTAGAGTTGCTCCCAACCCTTGATGACCTCAGAAGGGTGGAGACAAGCAGCTCAACTAGAGATTTAGACATTTATAAAATCATTTACATTTCTAAATCATTGAATGGGGTTGTTTTCTTATTTTAAATGTCTAATTAAGACATCATACTATGTTGTGGCTTCATAATCGACCTTTAACTAGAATATGTGGAGTTACTACTAGAAAATAATGTTACAATTTATGGAGCTAAATATCTAATATATATTTATTTCATTAAAAATACTCTTTGAATCTCAGATTCAAAGCGAGTCAGTGCATTTGATGTAACTATTGATGTAATCACTGTTTGCCATATATGCAATAACTATATATTAAAGTTAGCAGAGATTGTAGAAAATAGTTACTATTTGTCAGTGGATGCAATGTGTGTACAGTACACATTAGCTATTTGTACATCCTTGTGTTTATTACGCAGCTATTTAATGTTTGCAAATGTATTATGTTCTGGGAAAATATTGCTTTATTTTAATTTATATGATCATGCTGCTGGTGTTTGCATGCAATTCATATGACCTACTGGTTATTAGTTGCAGCTTGAAAAGTCTTAAAGTCACACTATCATAAGTATTAATCTTCAGGGAATTTACTAATAAGCATCTCAAGTGCACATTATGCCATCCCCTAATTTACTATGCACTGTTTCTTATGGGGAAAAGCAGTCCTTCTCATCACATCTCAGGTTAGAAAATGGTCAGCAGTCTCCCCCCCCCCCCCCCCCTATTTTGTGTAAAGATTGGGTGAATTGTAGGGGTAGCTGCAATACAGTTTTGGTATACATATATATATATTTTTGCCTTGTGCTGTCGATCTTGTATTTTCATTGTATTACAAGACAGGCTCAGTTTCTTCACAATTATTATGCATTTAACACCAAGCAAACACAATTTGCCATTTGTGTCATCACAACCTTGGACAGCCTCCCACCTTGTACAGAGGGTCTGAATACTTTATTGATTTTAGAGGACTTGTAATTTCTGTGGCAAACCTTTTATGCAGAAAGGATCTTCATTACTCAGAAACCAGTCTTGTTATTTCCCAATTAACATATTAGGTAATTCTGTGAGCAGATAACCTTTCTAGAAAAATCTTTATATTGATCTTGATACATTTACAATCTGCCATTGACTGTCTTCTGGGGTATTATTCCTATGTTATGCAGTGGAGCATATATACTAAGATTGGACACCTTCAAAATAACAGACCACTTCGCCCTTTAGTACATATAGCACATAGCCTCCTTTTTGTCTCCATGTGTTTGGTTGGAATGGAAGATGACTTATTTCATTGAGGTGGCTATCAAGAAAGTGTTATCCCTCAATAAGAGAAATCTAAGTAATGTTACACCAAAAGCTTAAAAAGTCACAATATATATTAGTTTGTTAATTATCTGATTATAAATATCAAAGTACTGATGTGCTAAATCTTGTATTTTAGCCATATCCCCATATGGCACTCTCATGACAATGTCAATAGACTAGGTGTCAGAATACAGCCACATATCTCACGTCTTGCACCCCATACCTCCCGTCTTGCACCCCATACCTCCCGTCTTGCACCCCTTTGCAAATGTCTTCTGTTAGTTGCCCTATCTATATGTTTCAGTAAGATTTTCATTGTGTTTTTTTTTTTTTTAGGAATCTATATTTAATCTAGTTTTCATATAAATCATTAAAACATGTCTCATGCATCTCGCTTTATAGAAGAGTGGTATCAATATATACATTATGGAGGTAATATCATATTTAAATGTTACACTTTTCTATACTATACAGGTTTGGTATAACGTGTTAATTTACTGCAATAAACAATAAGTCAATGCACTATCGGTATGGTTTAATTACATTAAATTATGTACAAACATCAGCTTTTAGCAGATAACTCTCCAAAAAGTTAGTTTCATTTATAACAGAACAGTCTCTTTCAAATAACTTTACAATATCACAATATCTGTATATTCATCTTCATTTTACGTTAAGGAAAAAATAACTTCTGATTCAAATCTTTGCTTCTAGTATAAGTACAGTGATCTTTATATTTCGTGCTGTGCTGTAAAATTGATTGAACTCCTTTTAATTTTAGGGAAGAAAATTTGCTAGGTTCTGTATAGCTGCTAGCTGGAGTTTGCTACTTCTGGGAATACAAATTACAAGGATGCCCTAAAGAGGAATGAGAGATATTTCAAGGTAATATAAAATAAATAGGAATAAATAGATGTGAATGTGTGAAACTGTACATATTCTGTTATGCTAAGAGTCTCTTTAGTGTTCCTGTAAAGGGCTCTCTAAACACTAGTTAGGTAGATCCTGATAAGAAAAAATATATATACTTTTACTGTGTATTTAAACAGTGAATTACTATTTTTTTAATAATACCCCATGTATGAGCTCCTTATCTCTCCACCCCCAAATGATATATTGTATCTGGCACGGGCCCAGAGGGTAATACTCTTCAAACACAGGCATACAGTACTTGCAGTATGATAGTGGGAGGCAGCCAGAGAGTGTACTTGTGTACGTTGCTAGCAGCTCATGTTACACTACTGCCTGCTGTTAATATGTGTGTTACAGAGTGGTAGTCCCCCCTTGGTGACTCCTACTCCAAAGTCAATGCATCATTTAGATGGAGCAATGTGGAGCTTATACAGCATTGGGCAAGGTCTTAAAAAAAAAAAAAAAAAAAAATTAATTGTTTAAATGCATAGGAAAAGTTTAATAACTTTTTTATTAATATTAAGATCTACCTAACAATTCTGTAAAGGGCCCTTTATAAGACCCCTAAAGTAGTCCCTTAGGTATGTGACTGTGTGGTATAAACACTTGAATATAAAAAGAACTATGTTGATAGTAAACTGTTTCTCAGACACAAATATTGTATTATGTAATAAGCCTGATTCAACGTGACTAATAAATCAATTTGACATATTTTACATAAATAGTATAGAGTTGGTTACACAGTGTTCTTTGCTTGATTCATTTAGGACTATAACGGTGATATCAATTTATACTATTTTTTTATCTTCTTGCAACATTTTAATTGAAATGAATTTTGGGGATTGCAGCCTTCACTATCAGGTCACAGATAATGTCTAAATAGTTCAGGATGAGCAATCTGTTTGGTCTGCATAACCATTTTTTTCTATGAAAGTAGTTGAGCCCCAATATGTTGCTCCAAAGCTTTATGATCAAGACCTTCCCTAGACTGAATGTCTATCTTCCTTATCTTCTTTTTTTCTTGTTACTACTTACTATCCACAGTTTCCTTTTTCTTGCTCCTCCTCCTGCTCTTCCACACTCCGGTTAGTAATGTAGGGTGGCTCCTTCTCTTTATGGAAATGTTCAACCCCTCCTCCAGATGAATCATTTAGGCCCTTCTTTGTGGCATGGCTCCTAGTTTGCATGTCCCTAACTTTGTGCATATACATTATGAGTTGGACCATTATATTAATTCATGCATGTATGTGTAGTATATAATAACCATTGAAAGCTCATGTTATCACTGATTACATCCTAGAACTTAGAAGAAGAAATGCTATGCACTCTTTCAAGCAAATGAGGCATGGAGTGCCATGTTATTTTAAGAAGACTTTATGTATGAAAAATCTCTTGTAACCTACTTCATCTAAATGGGCTGTTACGGAAACTATTACCATATATACATATTTCAAGTAGATCTGCTTACCAAACCAAATATACCAAAATCGCAAAACTGTTATTATGTAAACCAAAACATAAAGAATAAAACTTGCATATTCTAAAGTTTGTTATCAAGGCATAGTTGTAAGTGTCTCTGCATTTTGGTGTTCATTGAAAGCAAGTCCTCACAAAACCTATGTTTTCTTGCTTTGAAAATGTCTTTGAAGAAGCCTGGAGTAGCCATGAATATAAGGCAATATACGGTAGTCTCTTTCTATTTATTTTGTGTAAATATATATATATATATATATATATATATATATATATATATATATATATAGTAAATAGCACATTTGTGTTCACATTTGAACATCTAAAACAAGTTAAAAAACATGTTTCCTGCTCAGAATTCCGACAAATGCAGTTATTACACTGCATTCTGGGAACCTGCGTAGGGACATGCAAATGTGCCCACAAAGGCTTCGCCATTACAATCCATTAGCATTTTAAACATGGCTTCCTTTAAGCATATGTCTGTATTACACAGCGTAGAACATAGATAGATAGATTACAGGAATAACCATTTTGGATTAATATTTTACTTAAACTGTTTGAATTTTACCAAATTAACTAGTTTATTTTTAAATCTCAACACTAAAATAAATCAATTTGGGGCTTGATTTATTTTTAGAAACAAACTAAGAAAGACAAACATATATTTGTTTTTCCTGTTCTCTAAGAAGCTTTTCCTTAAAAAATCAATTCCTGTAGAAAATTTGAAAATCTGATATATTTTTTTTTGATGTATATAGACGGAATGTTATCTGCCCAAACCAATATGTCATACTGTCATGTCATAGATTTGTCAAGAAAACATCCTGTCCTAAGGCAAAGGAGACGGGTGAAAATATTCTGGACATAGCCTTTGTTTCATCAATTGGAAAGTTAATAACTTCTTCATATTAACCCTAGTAAATACAGACAAGGAGACAATATTAATTGCTATCAGAGAATGGACTGGTTTCTGATCAGCGATTCTAGATATTTGGTCCAAATTAACTGATGTTGCCTTAAACAAGATCACTAGCAAATGAAATGGTTCACGGTTGACCGCTTATTGGGGAATGTCTGTTGTACACGGGGCTCATGCTGTGTGAGGGTCCGGGCAGCCAAGGAGCAGTAGCTGACGGTTTGTCAGAGCCTTTGAAGAAGTGTAAGGGACGAGCCCCAAGGCAACTAGCCTTTCTAGGGATCCTCACCTCCTGTCTGTCACTTTAATTTTATGAGCAGGCTGAAAGAGTAGAGCCGATTCTTCTCCAGACCTTTACAAAGCCACACTCTCTTCATAGTCCTTTCTTTTGACTGTGATTTTTTGTGACAAAAACAGTACACAATTACTAACATTGTTGTGTGGTTTTACACGTACTCTACTAAAATATAACAGTTATTGTATGGGCTTAATTCTTTCTGCAAATGAAGATGATATATGTGTGTGTTTAACTCTAATATGAGTGCTTGATTCTCTAAATATGCTATGATTTAAGGCTATTCTGGACTCTAATAGACATTATTGCAATCTGGCTTTTTTACAGTGTATGTATAGTTATATTGTCCTGTAGACATCCTAGAATGGAGCAGATTCCATATGTGTTAAAGATTGATAAAGCTGAACAAGAGCTGGGGGTTAGGAATTCCTGAGATCTTGTGCTCTACACCATTTTTGCAGGCAGGAGTGAGAGGTAATGACAGAGGAAGACATTCATTATCAACAGAGCAGAAGATGTAGACTGCATAGGGGATTACTGGAGGTCAGGTCTAAGTTGTATATTTCTATACAATGCTTATTTTGCCTTTTTTAGTCTACTTAAAAAGATGTAACCATCTAAGTGGATGCTCTATTGCAGATTTCATTCATTTCCTTTAAATAAGGTTTCTTTATAAACATTTTATTGAGTTAATTTGTTGTAGTCTACCTATAAATCTCTCCTACCATGTTCAGTTTCCCAGGTACTGCCTTGTCTCATGGAATAGGGGTTAAATGGCCTTAGTTTTTATCTCAATTAAGAATGGTACTTTGTATATTTGTATACTAATTTATAGTTTTATGGTTTATAAATGGATTTTGCATATTAAAATACGGAACAGGCTACATAGAGCTATAAAATGTCTGTTTTTATTATTTAAAGATCCATTGAGTAGCTGTGATATCATAGCAGCAAATAGTTTAAAAATAGATTGTACAGCCCAGACTTTATGAAAGTGAGAAATTGATAATGTACTAATTTCTGTTTCTTAATTCCGATGAAGCTCTCAAAACAGAAAAGAAAAAATTCAAATGTTTAACTGGTTTAGGGACTTGCCCCGTCAGCCAATGAACACCAATATTAATGTATGAGTCATACTTGTCTTCCAGTAAAATCCTTCAATGGAGTTTTACTTAATATTATTTCATGCAAATCAAATTTGAAGCATGTCATTTTAAATGCATGAAAATATGTAATATGCATAATGCATATTTATAACATGTGGTTTTTACTTTTTTAATATTTTTGCCCATTATTTTTTCTAATTGTTTTGAAAAAAACACCCTTTAATGTGTCTGGCGATATATACATAAAAGTTGATACATGTCAACATACATGTATCTCTGTCAGAATTGAACTTTTATCTTTGACATTGCTTATAAGACCATTGTATTGCTCTAGCAAGAGAAGTTAATTGTTTTAATTATGCATTGACAATTAACTGACCACTACGATTTGATAGAAGAATAAACAGTCATTCATATGCTTTCAGAGGAAACCACTTTAACACATCATCCTCCAGGCAAAGGACATCATTGTGCCTGAAAAATATAGTACTACCTGCTAGACAAAGCCACTCCCCCATTAACCTTACAGTGGGTGGAGATCAGCAGCAGCTGAGATTGATGTATGAAAATGAGTTTAATATTGCATACTAATTCTGCTTTTTTAAATAATTAAATGATGAATATGTGTAAGTATAATGTTAAGTATAATGTCCAGTGCCTAATTAAACCATCTAGCCCCTGTTGTTAAGGCATAACAATGGTAATTTAATTATAATGTGGCATGCTGTAAATTGCCTATAGCCCAGCTCAGTCCCATCCAAATCAACAATTGCTTTCATGAGCTCCCTCCATAGTCGTGACACAAAACTAATTTTGTTTTTAGATTTCAATTAGACCTGTCTGGGAGCTTTGGAGATAGGTTGATCTGGGATTTAAGTTGATTTTAAGGGAGAAGACTTCTTGGGAGCAAAATGGAGAGTGGAGAGAAAATAGGAAACAATTTTAAATCCATATGTGTAATAAAATCTGCTTTTAAATGATTTTCTTTAACTGCCAAACACCAATGAGTATTTTTCAATGCAAGATCATGCTGGAAGTCTTCATACAAAATTGTCTGGTTTTACATTTTTAAAAACATGCTTTTTTTGCCCAGAAACTTGGCTTGGACAGTTTTTATCCTCAATATTTTTATGTGATGCCATAATCATATAAGTTCATCTTGTTAAACAAAATATGACTGAAGTACACTTTCCAAGGTTTCTTTGGAATTGTTATTTCACTGGGTTCATTGGAGCAGAAAAGCAGAAGTACTTATGCTATCTCTCACTGTAAACCTGTTATCTCAGGCTTTCCTTCCCCTTTGCAGTTCCATGCTACATTACATACCATGCATATTTAAAAGATGCGGTAAAATGAATTTATCACTGCTGGCTCTGAGATAACTTTTTTTTTTTTAAACCTACATATGATTTAACTCTTTCACAGACGAGAACATAGCTCTGTTGTGCCTAGATAAATGATGCAGTCATTTCCATGACCAAAGGGCTGGAGCTCTTTCTCTTTGTCCCTTTAAATGAAGATGGATATGATGGCAGGCCTGATGTTAACAGCAGGTCAAGTATTTCTGATGTGCTATCAGATTGTATTGGCAATATGGTGTCAGTTGTTAATTAAAGCAACAACAGAAATATCCTTGATTGCCACTGCTTAAAATATCTTGATTAATATCTCAGTGCCTCTGTATATATAACGATATATGTGTGTGTGTATGTGTGAATATATATATATATATGTATATATATATATATATATATATATATATATATATATATATGTGTGTGTGTGCGTATATATATATATATATATATATATATATATATATATATATATATATAATTTCCACAATACTTGGTATAATGCTTATTTGTGAATTATACATCTTTATCCATACTTTTCCCTAAAAAATTTAATTATTGAATCAGCTTGCAAAGAAATCAAATAGTGGTTTGGTTTATATGAATAAATAAGCTATCACAATTTAAGACAGGGTAGGCATTGTTATGCCTTAACAACAGGGTCTAGATGTTTTAATTAGGCACTGGACATTATACTTAACAAAAAAAAAGACAAACACTGGCCAGTATCTCAGTATTTCCGTGCTGTGTGAGTGACTCACTGCCTCAGTTACTCTAAATGACTCAGATATGCACATCAGGGCAATCCTGGCTTATGTTCTGCCCTTGTCTCGTTTATGATGTCACTAAGCACCTCAATGACATTACGTGTCTGTAATTCACCCATCCTTTATGTGCTCTCTTGTTTTCATGTAGTATAGTGTTTTATGTTGGGTGTTCCACTGTTATGTAGCTTAGAGACTTTGACAAATGACTCCCAAGAAAAGGAACAAATAAAGAAGGAAGCTGCCTTGTCCAGTCACAGTTTCTGTATCAAATACATTACGTAAAGATTGTATAAATCTCATAAGTGTCTCCTTATCACGTCATTTAAAATTGTATAGGTGACTGCATTTGGTGTATTTGTAGGAAAGCATGTCACATTTGAAGCAGATACCTACAGTTTGAATCTTGAGATGTCTTTTTGGTATTACCCCTTGTCTTCAAGCAACTGGATTGGTGCACATGTTTTGTATTCAGTATTTACTATTGTTTTTGCATAATATTTTTTTAAAGATTTAATTAATTGACTAATTACCAACAAGACTGCATTCTAAAAACCCTATCAAATAACAGGGATGTAAAATGACCATTTATTAAGCAAATCTCTGGTCTAATTAGTTTATGAGAATAAGGGTTAGAACTCTGCATAGCAAATAATAAAGTATTTTGAGCTACTTATTAATATAATTAATTGTATGTATTGTTATATAATATATATATATTTGGTTTCCAATAAAAAATCATTTTTCTGTTGCCTTTTGAAATCTCTGTAGTCCTTGTCTTATCTGGTAATGAGTGTTCCTCTCTCGTATACGTCTTGCTAATGATTGCACAGATGTAGCAAGTGTTAGTGTGCATGTTAATGCAATATGCTTGGAGCTTCAGGGGTGCAGCCTGTATTAACACTGCAAACTGTTCTTGTGAAAAGAGGGAGGGATCAGTGTACTCATTTTGCATCCCATAATGTGACAGCTGCTGAAATGATCTATTTTACCCTTTACAAAATAAGTCAATTCTAGAACATTTTAAAATGAACAGAACAAGATCTTTCAAATCACATCTAGATTCTAAAGAAATTAATTTTAAATGACTGCGTCTTGAAAACTCTGGGGGACCGGGCCTTGAAATGTATTTGTAGCATGATAGGGGCATTCAAGTGGTTAAAAACAATATCCATCACATACTCATTAAAAATGCATCAGCTATTAGGCCAAGTTGGTCCTGGGAGAGGCCAGCAGTAATAACAGATACATCTCTTTGAAAGTGTATTGAATGCTCATCTAATGTCTCTTTTACTCTGTTTTCTTCTAGCCCATGATCTTCCCCAGAACAAGACCTCAGCAGCGGCACAAAATGGAAGCCATTTACAATGCCTCTCAGTTCACTGCACAGATGACATTGGAGAGTCAAAGGGTAGGACTCCTGTGCCTACATGGAGATCCCTTCATTCTGACATCTCCAACAGATTTGGGACTTTTGTTGCCGCCCTCACTTGAAAATAATAAAAACAAACTCTGTTTTCTTTTCATTTTTAAAAAAGGCCGCTATTGATAGGTGGACTAATTTTTTTTAGGTTGGTACCTGCTTAGTGGCATATGGACTTGGAAGGGTTAATTTAAAGTAAACCTCATATTTTTTAATCTTTTGCCACAGTATGTTACCAGTGTTAATTCTTCTTCATCCAGCACTCTACATTTTATTGTTACCCTCTAGTTAACTTTCTGCCACTCTGTAAACTTGCCATACTTTATTTCTGGGTTAGAGAAGGGCTTTTTTTATGTTAAATTTTATGTCTTTTGTTTTTGCTTTTACCAGAGAAGCTGATTTTTATCATTTTGTTTAATTTACCATGTTTTTTTTTTCTTTGGTCCTCATATCCCAGAAAACAATGATATATTCTTAGCATCACACTCCTTAAAATATCAATCCAGTCGTGTATGGCAAATGTGAATCAGCTATTTTGTTTCATGGAGCAATGGCGCAAGCTCTTTAATGGATATTGTTTACAGTTATTTTGCACAAATTAATATAGTTAAAGGTCTTGGTGAATTATATGAGTATTTATTGGAAATTTTAAAATGAGTAGGAACATTATTTTCTGCACATAAAATAGTAAGATATATACAGGACAGCGTTATGCATCTACAGGATAAGATACTCCCACTCTAAGATAATGTAAGATCCAAGGAGTCTGTACCGTACTGATAGTTTCTTACTTAAAATAATGTGCTTAGAAGCAGCATCAGGTACATTATAGGTGTATTAGTATGGTTGTTAAAGCCACAAGGAAGCATAAAAGGATAGGATTTGAGGTTTACCTGGTAGAGGAAATATGAATATAACAAAAGCAGCAAAATCACTACACCCTGGACAAAATTCAGAAAAATAATTAATAGAAGTAATTATATATATTACAAGAAGCAGAGCTTGAGGAAGCCCTCTGTACTAGACCGATCAGGCATCATGCCTTGACTGCAAAAAGTGATCATGTTTTTCACCACAAATACACAAAAGACGTTAATTAGATAATAATATAAAAAATTGATTTTATACAACTCTGAAAATTCTAAAGAAAAGAAAAGGTGATAATGTATTTGCGTTAATTTCATTTATATGAACACACTGGATTCCTCATTATTTAGGCATTATACTTACTAAATTATTCTGGCAATATGAAATCGATTTCAACAGGAATATGATCTTTGCATGTTTTTACAGGACTGCTAGCAAACAAAAAAATGTGTGTGTGTGTATATATATATATATATATATATATATATGTATATATACTGTATATCTATGTATGTATATTTGTATGTGTGTGTGTGTATAAATAAATATATATATATATATATATATATATACATATGTACACACACACATACATATATATATATATATATATATATATATATATATATGTGCACTTACATTTATATACTGTATAAAACAAGACTGGTGCAATTAAAGGGTTTGTGGCAAATTGGTATTAGCTGTAAATGATGATACATTTTAAATTAATTTCAAATTATAAGGTTGTTCAAGGCCGTCTGAGTTTCTGTGATTTTGGCTTATATATAATTATTTGTACAAGGCCATCAGAATTCCAAAATACCTTTATAGCATTAGCACATGAATTAAATACATGTCATATAGGCAGACATGTACTACATTTTTCCCATGAACCATAGGGAAGAACATTAATGTTTTAATAATTATAAATTCATGGGAGCTTAATACATAAAACCACACACTTAATGTGCTGACATCTGACTCATTCTGATTTATAGTTGACACAAATTCTTTACAACAAAATAATTTCTTGTCCCCTGTAGATTCTGTAAGCTTCAATTAGGTGCAAGAGCAGTTATAACAGGCTAAGGAAACCAAAAATATCAATAGCTAACCATAAAATCGTGTTCTATTTCTATATAAAGTGTATTTTTTCTACAGACATTGGTTAAAAGAAACTAGAGATAATGGCAGTATGCCAGACCATATGTAAGTTAGTGCTGTTCAGCTTCACAGCAGAGGACGAGAACTTTAGTGTTTACATGAAAGGTGCTGGCCCATTTGGAGGTATAAATCGGACACATAACAGTCCACCATATATCAGTATTTTGTCTCAAGTTAAGATACATATTCAGAGCGTCATATGTTTAGGCCGTATTATAAACTGTGGCCAAATACTGAAACTGAGAAAAAATACTGTATAGATTTCAGTGTTGCTAAATTTTACTTCTGTATTAGAAATACATATTTTTGTTTACAAGATTTCCGGTACATGACTTGTTTGCTTATAATAAAATGTTTAAGTGGAACTGCACTTTTAGATCAGAGGAAATAGAAAATTATGTAGGACACACCAAAGTTATTGGATAACCTGTTTTCACAAGATGTTGTACAGTCTTCGAGATTACAGTATTATTTTTGCTTCAAACCTTATCAGTTATAAAACCAATATAAATTGCCTTTTCTGTTGGGACATACACATACTACTGGAATTTTGACTACCATTTGAAAATGTTTATGTAACTCATAAATGCACAAACTATTTAGTGAATTAGGGGTTTTCACCTCATCTGAACCATGAATTAAAAATGTATGCGCACAAGCTAAAGGACCACGGTGGTCAAATGTTTGCTCTATGGTATTTTGAATAATTTAACTTAATAATGGGCAAAAAAGTTTACCTTTACATTTTATAAACAATTATTCATTACTGCAACCTCCCATTTTCTTTACTGAGTCTGCTCAGTCTCAACAGGGCATGTCCTTGTAAACAAATGAGCTTTGCATTAGTGCGAATGAGTACCCTGGAAGAGCTTCCTCTCTGCATTCAAGGAAGTAAGCCACTGAAAACTAAAATAGTTGATTCCTCTGCATCATAAATGCAAAATAATTTATAAATTACAAGTTATATTATTATTATATTTAAATTCTAAACATATATTGCCTATTTTCAAGTGAAGTTATTTAAAAAAAAGTATATTTCAAAATTATGATCACAGTGGTCCTTTTAAAATATATTTTGCATTGGAATGAAACACAGACTTCCACTTACATACATTTAATTTAAAAATGTTCCTCATTAATATATGGTCAGCTTAAGATAAATGTTGAATACAGCAAATATGGGATTATGGTAAATTAAACTGCACTCATTGGTATGGCTTTGATCTCATTGGCTTATACCTAAGTCTCTTTCATAGCTTATTTAGGGATACTTAAGATCGAAAATGTCTGTGCTCAATATAACACCATGGGCTTTTAATCGTAATACTGTATGGCAATGTCTGTAAATTCACTGGCACATCACAAATTGGTTTAAACCAAGTGTAGTCAATAGATGGACCTGGGTCCAAATCTAGCCTAATTTTGCTGAAACTCCACATCTCTATTACTTTCATTATTTATCAATCCTGAATATTCCAAATCCCTAAAAAAAATCTGTTTTTAAATATTGTCCTGACATTATCTTACACTATTTAAGTTTCTTTCCCTGACCTTTTTATTGCCATTACATTTACATTTACATTTGTGTGTGTTTATCCATAGAAAAAAAATAGATTCCAGATATGGTTGATATTTTCACAGATCCATTTAGACCTGTATTTTGTAAAAATAATTGACTAGCCCTGATTTAAACTATGAAAAGAACTTGAACTGGTTTTGTTTAAATATTATTAATATTGACAGATCATCTACTAAACACATTTTTAGCATATTTAAGATACCTTGCTATATGGATAAAGGAGGAGAGGATATATGGGGCTGCCAAAAGGATATTTTTATTAAATTGTGCGCCAGCTTAATTATATACTTAAACATCTGCCTTGTGAAAATGTGTAAGAAACTGTTCAAGATCCTTGATTGGAATGTAAGCAACCTCTCAAAGGTGGTTCAGATGCCTCTAATTATAATTATTTCATGTATTATAACTGTGTATTGTCTTTGGAACTTGATGCATTACAAAATCTGGCTACAAATCGAGATGAAAAATGCAATTTTTCATTTTACTTTTGCTTTATTTTGCTCTTCTGTTGTTTAGCCAGTTAGTTTTACAACTCCTACATTTGTGGACAGGGTTTTTAATCTCTGAGCTTTGTCCTTTCCACAATAATTTGTGCAAAACAGATCCAAGACTTTAATCCAATAAATACCAAGTTCACATAACTTTTTCACATGTACTCTTACAGTTGCTACTATATGTCATAAAAATTGTGATATAATGATATTACCGTTTATACAAATAAGTATTTTTAGTTGCATTCCATTTTCTGGTCATAATTATGTGCCTCATTTTCCCCAGAATTAAGCTAATCTCTGTACTGCAAAATGGGGCTACAGCATTTTACATCTTCGGCATCGCAGCCACTTTTCTATACTTTTTTACATCACAGTGAAGTATTGTATTAATCATATGTATGACAGCCCTCTATTGCAGTAAAGAAGAACGGAGTCACCAAGCAGACACCATTTATCTCCCTATTTTTTTTTTTAAGTGTTATGTGGCTGGATCTTTTTACTTAGATATTCAAAACTGTACAGTTTGTCAAATTGATCCAAAAGTGAACTTAAAAATGACTTCAGTGAACAGTTGTTATTTTTTTTCAAAATCTCTATTTCAATTATTTGTAAAACCATTGCTCAAACATTTTCATATGAAGTGCAGACAAACGCAGTTTTTAAGTTTTATATCTTAAAAATAATGGGCAACCGTTTTCTCCTACATTTCAAACAGAACTGTGCATTTAAGGAATTTTAATGCAAATTCTCACATACATTACAGCTTTAAGACTTAGGTGAGAGAACAAATATTTCTCCTTTTGGTTTATAAAATTATAAATAAATAAAAACACTGGTAACCAGTACTGCATAGCAAACTCTTCTTAAAATGTTATTGCACATGTAAAATATGGAAACTTTACTCTGCTGTGTGTTAAGCAATCTGTAATCTTTTATTGACTATTGTTAAATTCATTTTTAAATGCTTGTTTGGAAGACTGTGACAATAGCTCATGAAACTGAGTGTTATTTTTCTTTTTTAAAAATATGTAAAGTGCAGTCTTCTGTATTCATGCATATTGTATATATCTGTATATGTTTTACTGAACAACTAAATAACAATAAATATGATGTTAATGGTGAATTTTGCATGTGTCTACATGATGATTTGAAACTGTAGTGGTAGAAGATTTGGAGAAGCCCTCAAACATCTCCATAGAAAGTATAATATATAAGTGGAATGGTTTCCAAGTGGAACAATGTAATAAGAGAATTGAAGAATGTCTGGGATATGTATAAAGCTAAACTGGGGCAAATTTTTGCAATCCTGGATCATCTTAAGTATGCTAGCACATATCATCTTACTGTAGTTCTCTCTCTTCTGATTCCTCCCATTATTTTTCCTATCTTCTCTTTTATACTCATTCTTCCTCTCTTTAGTGTCAATTGCTTCTCTCTTAGTTCACTCCTCACTACTCATATGCATATGCTGAGAAAGCCTTTGTTTTTTGGTGACTATTCATCACATATATAGTTGTCAGCAATGCGGGTTGTTGCTAATGCTTGCGGGCTTGCATAGCGAGCCCGCTGCAACTGCGGCCCTCGAAAACGTGAGGGCCTTAGTTGCTGGCAAGGAGCGCCAAAGGCGCTCCTTGCGCTGGTGGAGATGAGCGCCATAGGCGCTCATCCCTACGACCCCCTACGACTTTTGGTTCGCGAGGTGCCATACAAGGTACAAGATACACTATTACCAAGGACGCAACATCATCCACAGCCGCGTACTACATACACATTCGCCGCCATTTTGAATACACACAAAAAATACATAAAAAGCTTACCCACAGCAAGGGGGGCACCCAGGACCTCTGCAAGTGAAGTTACACCTCAATTTAAGTCCAAATTTAAGAGTTTAGACACACGAAAATCCCCTAAGCAAGAGAAAAAGTGGACACCGAAAAAAATGAAAACAAGGCTACAGGACCCTAAACACGCAAAACACCACCAAGCACATACAGATTTAAAAAAAAGCTGTACGAGGTACAACATACACTCTTCACAAGGACGCTACATAATACACAGCTGTGTACCACACCATTAGCCGCCATTTTACAACACTAACTTACACAATGCGGAAGTACACAGCTACCCTAACGGCTTTCCCTCGCGCACGCAGCCTATTTACACTACACACTGCACACATTGCTGACACTTACACCGAAGCTCCACAACAGTGGAAACCTACATTGTATGCTGCAGGAACATCAAAACAGATTGTCAGCTCTTCAGCACAATGCTTCCTGCATATATTACTTCAAAATAGGTAAAGTATATTCATTTATTAATGTATTAATTATTTCATTAGCATACAAAAACAAATATACACAAAAACAAAAAAAAAACTCTCACAATAAACACAAAACCCATTCACAGCGTGACTCACAACGAGCGCCAACGCTGCTCATAGCACACAAAGCCTTGCTATAAGCGCAAAAAGCAGATCAACGACGACAAAACAATAACAGCAAAAGCGCCCATCATAAAAAAAAATACAACAACCAACAGCTTCGCAATGAGCGCCGAAGGATCTCGGACCACCAACAAAATTAATGTCTCGACCAAACAGCATTACCTGCCTTACAATTTTATTGCTGTAATTTTTTGACAGGCAAGTCGCTAGTATACATATATATTTCTGTTGACCTAATAATTATTAAGACTGTTCTTTTTATATAGGTAGCAGAATTAGCATTTTAGATTATCTGAGTGGTTCATATCTTTCTCTTTTTAGATCCTTTAAGTAGGGCCTATGTATTCTGCGACATGAATGGTTACAATTTGCGATTCGGTAAATTTAAGAGGCCTCTATTTAAGCACACAGCATATTTTTTTACAGAAGTTTTTAGTTAGTGAACTTCTATCCAAAAGCAAGGTCTTCACTAACTAAAAGCTTCTGTAAAAAAATATGCTGTGTGCTTAAATAGAGCCCTTTTAAATTTACCGAATCGCTATTTAATAAGGCTGTAAGTCTGGGGACTTTGCCCCAATCCAGTTTGGGTCATCTGAACTGGAGGAACTAGTTTGTTTCATGGATGGAAAGTGGGGCCAAGACACTTTGGCCCCTATTTAATTGTCAAAATCGCAATTACTGGAGCCCTTAAAAGTTACTGATATTTAATTGGCTTCTTTTAGCTACCCGCAATCGATTTTCGAGTTACAGTCTCAAAATACCTGTAGTTGTCAAAAACTTAAATCTGTCTCCTTTGATGTTTCAGGCCTGCAAATGATACCAGTGCTAAAGCCGCAAAATCCTTATTTAATTACAACCTTTCCTGTAGCTCGCAATTGCCTTCAAACCCGTAAATAGCAAATGTATACAAAAATTCTACAAGTACTAGATAGGACTCGCAAGTGGGTTAAACACCTGTTCATAACACTTCAAAAGCAAATGAAAACACAATACTGTACATAAAAATACTGGGAAAGTAATGAAGGGTGTTATAATTAATTGCACAACAATCTCAAGCTTACAAATGTGCAAAAAAAATGTTTTCTTAGTGTTATTTCCGTGTTATATTGATACAGGAATCAAGGAGTTAACACATATCAGGCCACCCACATGGACTAGAACAGTTTATTGTTTTTTATTGATTTCTACATTTCTGGATTACGAGTCCGAATGCAGATTGGATTCTAAACACTAATTAATTGTAGCATAAACTCCATGTTTAACTGACGTCATGATGACGGTCTCATTTACTTACGTACTTGCTTAATTGATCATGATCATGCCCTGAAATGCTACATAAAGGTTCATTGTTTACGGTTTTAGCTCTCAGCCCTGTAATTGCAGGCTTGAGCAATTAAATACCTCTGTAACTGTAACATATTTCTAACCCGCAGACATACGCGCTGTATGAAGGTAATTACGGGCATGGAATTGAATCAGGGCCTTATTATGATAAGTAATGGCTAATGATGCCAACATAATATATTTAGGCAAAGGGATTCCCTGTAGACCTCTTAAAACAAGTATCCCTTCTAAGCATGGAACCAGATATAACATGAATAATACAGAGTCCTATAGAATGAAAACAATACATATACAGTTGTGCTCAAAATTTTGCATACCCTTGGTGAGTTAGTAATATATGTTCCATTTTTAAATGAAACATGAGTGAGCAGGCAAAACATATTTCTTTTATTTTTTTATGGGATTCATATTCAACTGTAGGTTATAACAGAATGACACAATCATAAAACAAAACATAGCAACAAAGAAAAAAATTAAATGACCCTGTTCAAAAGTTTGTATACCCTTAATCCTTAATACTATGTATTGCCCCCTTTAGCATCAATGACAACGTGCAGTGTTTATAAATAGTTGTCTATGAGGCCCCTAATTCTTGCAGGTGGTATAGCTGCCCATTCGTCTTGGCAAAATGCCTCCAGTTCATGCAATGTCTTTGGTCGTCTTGTATGAACCGCACGTTTGCGATCTCCCTAGAGTGGCTCGATGATATTAAGGTCAGGAGACTGTGATGGCCAATCCACAACCTTCACCTTGTTCTGCTGTAACCACTGGAGTGTCAACTTGGCCTTGTGCTTAGGGTCATTGTCATGCTGGAGTCCAAGAGTCCTAGTCCAAGAGTGTCCCATGCGCAGCCTTTGTGCAGAAGAATTCAAATTGTCTGCCAGTATTTTCTGATAACGTTCTGCATTCATCCATTTCAACAAGATTCTCTGGGCCTTTGGAGCTTCACAGTGAGGATGGTATTCTTTTCCTTATAGGCCTTGTTGACCCCTCTCTAAACATAGCGCTTATGGTTGTGACCTCATCACTCCAAAATACAGTGTGCCAGAAGCTGTGAGGCGTGTCAAGGTGTTGTCGGGCATATTGAAACCAAGCTTTTTTTTGTGGCATTTGCCCAGTAAAGGCTTCTTTCTGGCAACTCGACCATGTGCTAATTTTTGTTCAAGTATCGTAGTATTGTGCTCCTTAAAACAACCACACCGTCTTTTTCCAGAGCAGCCTATATTTCTCCAGTGATTGATCAGTACTGACTGGCATTTTCAAGGCTTTGGATATCGTTTTATATCCTTTTCCATCTTTATAAAGTTCTATTACCTTGCAGGTCTTTTGACAGTTCTTTTCTGCTCCCCATGGTTCCGTATCTAGCCTGTTCAGTGCATCCACATGAGAGCTCATTGAATATTTATATACACACACTAATTGCAATTTAAAAAGCCACTGGTGTGGGAAATTAACCTTTAATTACCACTTTAACCTGTGTGTCTGTAATAAGGCCAAACATTCAAGGGTATTTAGACTTTTGATCAGGGCCATTTTGGTGATTTCTGTTATCATTATGATTTAAAAAGCAGCCAAACAACTATGTGATAATAAATGGCTTCATATGATCACTATCATTCAATAAAATATTATTTTTTGCATGATCAATCATATTTTCAAAATAAATGCCAAAATTTCACAATTTCTGCCAGGGTATGCAAACTTTTGAGCACAACTGTATAATAAAAGTAATATGTTTATTGTTCTATACAATTTTGCTTAGTTCTTAACGCTATCAACCATCTTCATTAAAACTAATAAATTACATACTCTGACAGAGTGTTTGGTAAAGGTGATGATGGGACATACTGATTGAAATACTTTAAGGTGTGCATTTTTTCTCCAGAAAGAGAAACATCTCCAATGTGTTATTCTATTAAGTGTCCTTTTCTCATTGAACAGATTTTCATGAACAGGCTTAAGAAGATGACATAGTAACTGGAGATGTGTCTTTCACTGTAATAAATGTTTTCCTCTGAGAACATATAACCCACAGAAATGCACCTTGTGTCGAAAGCACACAGAAGTCCGGAGTAGCAGGAGTTTTAGAGAAACCATTCAACCCATGCAAGCTCAGGCTCGGGTGAGGTCTTTGGGAACCACAACTATATGTAATAGGCATGATTGCAGCCCATCATTGGAAATTATTATTATCTTTTATTTGTAAGGCACCAACATATTCCATAGCGCTGTACAAGCGATAAGAACAAGGAAATACAATATACAATATTGACAACTGCTGAAAAAGGAGGGGGAAATGGCACTGAATAGCTTTAAATCATTGTATTCAAAATATAAATGCTCAAAAAAGTTATTGCATATATTTTTGTTTCATTTTCTTTAGATTATATGTAGCGCAAACTAAAAAGACAAATAATAAACGTATTTTGTATTTTAAAAATAATCTTGAAATCACAGAAAGAGATCACTCAGATTTCTGAATCTGGTTGCTTTAGACACATTTTAAAGGAAAAAGATATAATTTTAAAAGGAATGCTGGTGCCTATACTTTAGATACATCAAAGATGTACCAGTATATGAGATATAGTAAACACTTTTCACATTAATTTATTGATTCAGTATTGGGATCTACACAGCAACATAATCTTTCCAAAAACATAAAACAATTTTTCATTTCCTCTGTTGTTTACATCTACTTATCCTAAAACCCTTGATTTAATTAATGAGTGAGTACCCAGATTCACGAGCACATGGAAAACAAAAGTATACTCCATGCACCATGGTGGTTCTGCACACCATACGCTCCTATTCTCTCCTTTCTAACAATTGCCCCCTAAACACATACCACCTGGTATAGATAGCAGAAGGCTAAGCCTCAGTGTCCTGAATCTGACATAGTCAAATACCTATTGTGAGGTTGACTGAAAATACTTCTAAACTGTCCACTACAACCAAATCAAACTTTGCATTGAGTGAATACATTGGATGTAATATAAATGTAAATATGGGGAATTAATTAGATAAATGGGAGAACAAAGATTTGCCTGTTTGTCCATTTCCTAATGAATGAGTTCATCAACATATAAATGGGAGTGCGAAATAACAGGTTTTCTGTTGATTAGTGTCAGTGCTCACTGACACACGATAGTAGGAGGTTTTAGAGGTCTAGCTTTATTCCATATCTTAAGAAGGAAAATACACAGCATACACTGTTATAATTTCTTAATCACTAAAATATCTGTAAGTAAGGATTCTCAAGACAATTATGCTTGTTATTTCTCCTATGTAAACGCTTTATATGCAAACACTAAGCAAGTAACCAAAATGTTTGAGACAGACAAATGATCAGCTAAAGGTCTAACTACAGAGCTTGAGATTTGAAAGCACATAGGAAATTGGTGAGTCTAGATTTGCAAATTTGTTCTTATCTTTGTATTGAGTCTGTTGCACATTTATGGTTTAGCTAAACCTCCTGCTGTGCACTAGGCATTAAGAAACAGATCATTTATTAATTGCTACATATTATTGCCCTGCTGGAGTTAAATTGTGTTTTGATAATGCAACAATAATCACAGAATATCTAGTTGGTTCCATGTAGGGATTATCAGAAGATACATTTATTAAAGCACTAACATTAGATCATGTAGGAAGTGACCAGCTGTCTAACCAATCACCCCTTTTGGGGGGCAGCATGCACAATGTTGCCATTTCATCTATTAAATTCTACTGTCTTTTGTTTGCTTTTGTGCAGAGAAGGATTGCCCCTATAACCCCAGACGCTGGATCCTTGCAAAGTCACAGAATAATCTCATTTCTTCGTTATCCAAACAATTACCAGATGCTTTGATTTGTAATCTAATAAACATTACTTGAAACATGTAAAACGGAGAGAGGATGATTTTTTTGTCCCGGGTTCTTCTGAGTGATTTGGTCTTTGTACCATTCAGATTCTCCATCCCTGAAAGGTCCTTGCTCGTCTTAGAGAAATAACAAAACACTCCAATGTGTTTGGGTTAGTCAGCAGGGGGTTAATGAAATGCCCAACCCCACTGGACTCCCCACCTTATCTAAAATCATGAATTTATTGAAGAATGTGTTAATGTGGTTGATTTTATTCATCCGAGGTCAAGGCTTTTCAAATTCTTTCTGTGTCTCCTCCCTCCCCCCTTTTTCCTTTCACAGCGAACTTACAATGATGTTTAAACAAAGGTCTCCCAACACAAAGAACAAATTTACACAGTAAAGTTTTTTCGCAAACTCAAAGCTCTGTCTGGAAGCTTTCCAGATTTAGAAGGAGAAACGAGAGAAGGGGGATTGTATTTTACACAGAGCAGAAAGAATTCCCACCTTCTGCAGAGTAAAGATCAGAATATTCCCCCTTGTGAACGGGACATGGGAATATTCAAGTATTTTCCTTCTCATAAAGCTCAATTTTAAAGAGTGCCATATTCAAACATACATTTGTACTTGTTTTATGTAAATAAGTTCATTGGTGAAAATATTGTTCAAGCTATAAACCTCATAATGATCCCTGAAAGATTCCTGAACAGAAACATCATAAGATCAAACGAGGATTAGAATTCACCTACTTACAGTTATGAGTTGTTAATGGTTCGAAAGCGGCCATTTTATACTTTGGTGTTATATCTCAAATATGGCTGCATCTCAAATAAATGTATAACTAAATACAGTTGTGACTAATTTGACACAATTTAAACCTGGTATAACACATCTCCTTCAAATGAGATAATTTGTGTAAGAGAACATTAAGGTGTTTCCTCTTGGTTTATTTCCAGAAATGGTGGGTAAACTACGTAGTATATATTACAGATCACAGAAAGAGAACAGATGGTGGACATGAGGCCTCTTGCATCCATGTGGCCACATCCTATACTGGATCAGGTGAGCATGTCTCTTCTCCACTGTACATTTTATCCACTCACAACTAGGACATCACTCAGCCATGGCCCACAGAACACAATAGATCAGTATATATATTTTTGTCCCAATCCACATTTGAAGGGACACTGTGATGCTTTATTTTCTCAATGGAATAAACAAAATTATCTAAAAATAAAGGAGTGTATTAAGGCAAAGAAAAGCCAAGTCTAAATGCTTCCATCTCCCCCTACCAGTTGTCCTTTCCAACGAGAAAGATTTCTCAGCCAATCATTGAAGAGTATGCATGAACAAAAAACACCCTAGCATATGACATTTGATTGGCTGAGAAGTCAAAGTCTCACAGGAAAGGAGAACTGATAGGGGTGATGGAAGCATCTGAACCATGCTTCCTTTGCCCTGGTACAGTGACAGATATCCTATTTCACTTGAAGGTCCCTGAGTTCTTAAAGGGGCTCCACAGTGCTTTTTACCATTTCATTTTGCCCAAAGCTAATGTCTGTAATGTAATGTATCTGTAGCAAATTAATTGGTAACAGAGGTATAGATAATGAGGAAGAAGTATATGAGAGTATAATTGGATATTATTGCTAAAATGGACTGTGTATTGTTGAAGAGGGGTATGGTCTCCCACTCCAGAGAATAGGATGAGTGTCGCATGGGAAATGTCCGGGGCCATGTGTGGCTCCGGGGTCACCCACTATTTACCCACCATTGCTCTAGTACAACACCATTTCTGAACTTAGATACTTCTGATTCCATATAGAAAAAAATCACATTTAGTGAACTTAATCACTTTTGCTTTTTAGGTAGCAACAGTGGTAATCATAGCATACCCTATAAAGCACTATGTGGGAACATATGCATCTGTCCAGGTGAAAAAAGTTTCCCATCTGAAGCATTTCATTGACTGAAATTGTAGATTTTGAAGCTATTAGATGCTCCTACTCTGGCAATGTATTTTATTTCAAAGAACATTAATTTATTTCAAATGACTATGTAGTTTCTTAAAAAAAAAAACTCTAAAAATGTTTTTGCTTCTTAAGCTTTTCTGATGTTCAGAAAGCCTGTTTCTAAATGAATGCAAAGTGGTGGTATTACAATGTGTGGGTTGGCCTGTTATTTCTCTAACAGCCTAAGATCACATGATAATTTAGAAAGAGACCTCTTATGATACTGCCAGTGTACATAGCACTGTACACTGAATTCTGTATGTTAGCACTCACTGTTCTTAAGAGCTTACGGTCTATTTTTGGTACAAAGAAATAACATGACTTGCAGAACATTACAAGGAGAGTTGATAGTGTAATTTGAACCAGTTGAACCAATTCCAAAGGCAGTGATATAAACAGTGAGTCACTCTCAGCCATGTTTATATTTAGCCCTCTGTGCATACTTCAGACATCAACTCTAAGAAAAGCATGTACCTTTAAACAAGCTATTGGGATCTGTGAGACATTTTAATTGGTTTATTTGCTTTTCAATGAGTGATCAATTAATTATTTGGAGTTTCCACCCTGAAGTAGAAAATAATCACTTCTATAAATAACCAATTTGTATGTAATCTGAATGACAAATGCTTGGCCCAACACATCATTGATTATGGCTCAGTAGAACTATAGCCAGTTAAATGGCCACTGTACTGAAACACTTTCTACGACTTTGAAGATGTAAAAATTAATATATGCAATTGTATTGTGATAAACAAAATATATTTTCAAAAAAAAAAAAAAAATCAAATTATTCTGTGTTGTGAAATAGATCTCTAACAAGTTTATTTTAGTAAAGGCGCCCAAAAACCACCTACATTGACAAGTAGAGGTTGTTTTATTTTTTATGGATAAACAGGACCGAAACAATATATAGGCATATATATTTAATGACTCTTATACAGAATATTTTGTCAAATATATATCTATACAGGTATGTGTTAAATTACAACCAGTCAGATGCTTTGTACAAAGACACCTAACTATAATTCTTGTGCAAAAATCTAGAAGAATGAAATATCTCTGATAGGTGTTGAGGTTAATATATAAAGCGATAATGTACACTAATTTAATTTTTCACAGCATGGAATTCACACTTCATTGAATATTTTTATTAATCTAACATAAGATGGATCAGACAACTTCCTATGTTACGCTGTGGAGCGTATTCATCAAGCAGTGTGATACTTTATGCCATCTTGTCAAATTAATATGTGATTAGAAATGTGTGGTGTAATAGCTGTGAATAGGAAATAAGTTAATGAGAATTGGGACAGCAAAGGTCCCAGTTATTGCAGAAATAGAAAGTACACATATAAATAAATAGTAATACATAACATAAATGTATGTTTTAGAGGAACAGTTAGATAATTGAGCGTGACAGATGAGTATTGTAGGCATGAACTATGTGAAAAGATCTTAGAGAGCTAAGTAGAACCTTCATACTTATGTTTCCTCTCAAGAAGGTGACTGGGCATCTCTTCTACCTCACAGAGTTTCACTCACTACTACCTATAACTGGACTCTATTAAGACCTCGCCATAACATGAGGTACTTGGGGATCAATCCACCAGGTTTCCTCTGCTACCAGTCTCCTGTGATATTCCTGCAGCCGAGAACATCTTTAACAGTTGTGGTCCAAAATCAAGGATAACAAAGACCTCGGATCTGCAAGAGAAACATTCACACATAAGAAGATCTTCAGCTCTTGATTACCAAGTGGGAGACTTAGGCCTCTATTTAATCGAGCCCGTAATGTAGCCTGTAAATGAATTTGCTATTCAATTGGAGACTTTTAGCAAGCTGCAAATGATCAACGAGTTACAGGTTGAAAATTACTGCGGTTATCAAGTAGCTCACACTCCATCTAAGCCTTTGATCTTTCAAGCTCGCAAAAGGTACAATCGTTAAAATCGCAAATCGCTATTCAATTGCTACAATTTCTCAAGTCCGCAAATATTTTCACAACCTAAAATGGCAAATGTAGAAGAAAATCCTACGGGTACCAGATAGGATTCGCAAGGGGGTTAAACAACAGATTGTAAGACTGTAAATGCAAATAAAAAAACAATACTGTACTTTTAAAGACTGGGAAATCGATGAAAGACATTAGAATTAATTGCACAACAGTCTCAAGCTCGCAAATCGGCAATCAAAAATTATATTTTTTTACATTTAATTTCCGTGTCATATCAATCTTGGGAATCAATGAGTTAATACATATCAGTCCACCCACATGAACTAGAACATTTATTTTTTATTATTTTGTACATTGCCAAATTGCCAGTCTGATCGCATATCAGACCCCTAAACGCTAATTGATTGATGCGTCACCTCCATGTTTTACTGACATAATGATGATGTTCTCATTTAATATTGGCTGTTTCTAAATCAGTAGTTACGGCCTTGCTTAATTGATCTCTGAAATGCTACATACGATTGCATGGTTTGCGGTTTAGGTTTTCAGCCCGTAAATTGCGGGCTTGTTTGATTGAATCGATCTGTAATTGTAGCAAATTTCAAGCCCGCAGATTTACGGCCTCTATAACATAATCTGTGGGTTTACAATTCAATAAGGCCCTTTTTATGGTTATTTACTAAAAACTTCAACAAACATCTGAAAGGCTGGGTTGTAGGTACACTGGTCCTTATCGTATGATCAAACGTCTAAACCATATCAGCCAATCAGGTCTGAAACTACCTCCTACTATGAAGACAGCCTTCTCATACCATGTTAGTCTTCTGAAGCCTTTCCTAAGCCTCCTGATCCTGTATCTTGTCACGGCCACAATGAATATTAGGCCATATGTACATAATACTGATTCAAAGTTCAGAGGTGGAAGGTCGCATCTTGTGCATTTGAAGGGGTATGACCCAGAGGAAAGATATGGGGTACAAGCAGAGGATATGCATGTCCCAAATCTCCTGAGAGCCTTTCACAAAAAGTGTACATATAAACCAGCCATGACTAGTCCGGAAGCTGTCTCCAACACTTTAATTCAGAGTGTGCCTATGTGCCTGCAGATCCTGTTTCTTGTGCGCTACTGTGCCGTCTACTAGTACCATCTCGCCAATGTGCTTGCCTTGCTGCCACACATGCAAGAGTGTGTTTATCCTGACATCTGTTTCCCACTGGATAGATGTCCCTAGCTTTTGATCCTTGCTTTGGCTTTGACTTGCATGTACTCTGCTGGCCCTGATTTCTTGCCTGTCCCCATCTCTCTTTTGTTTAGCCCTTTGTTACCTTGCCTGGACCTAACAAGCCTAACCTCACACATTGATACATCTTATCAATATCACGTTCTTCATCGGCTACACCCAGGTTATGACAAAGACTCAAGTTGTGGTAAGCAAATTGTTCTTCACTTACCCATGTTTTCATTGACTATTACTCATTGTTTCTAATGTCTAATTTTTCAAATTTTTCACAACTTGTCTTCTTATTTATCCTCCTCCCCTTTTCACTCTTTCCTCTCCAAATTCTATCTTTTCCCCATTACATTGTGTCTAATAGGTTGGTTATGAATAGTGACCTAAGGACAGCAGAGAGGATAAGTTGGTCCCAGTAAATTCTACTACAAGCACTATTTAAAGCTAACTCTTTATTTATTTTAAAACTTTTTCAAATAAAATAAGCCGTTAGTACTGCTTTCAAAAACGCCATAGGTATAAAGTATTTAATTGGAACACATATCACGTTGGACAATTCTTCGAGCAATAGCTACACTTTCCATAGAAGTCCATTTAAATTTTCAAATGGCCACTTTTTTTTTTTTTTTTAACGACACAAAATTTGATAATACCATAATTACTACCGTATTCACTAATGATTGCAGCAGCTTGAGAAAAGTGTATGAATATGTTTGTGCTTAATAGCTGAACAGTGCTCTAAAAACACATACATACCCCAGTAGAGACACATCTGTAGAATCCTTGGGATCTTTGGGAACACAACTTGAGAGAAACTAGAGAGAGAAAGAGGGACATGATGACGTTGGAATGGGGATTAGTCGCTTCATAAGAAGGAGATTTTCTGTGTAAGAGAGACTTTCCCTCCGAAAGAGGTACTGTTGGGAAGTATGCAACAGGACAGATAGCATTTTGGCAGTATATACATTCTTATGGAGCCAGGAGCACATAAATGTGTGTAACAACCATGATTTTTTCATTGCTTTGACTCCAGTTTACACAAAGGATAGGTGTTTCCATTCTTCAAACTCTTGCTTTTTATTTTATCTCGAGTGGCAATACTTGCTATGTGTATATACATGGAAAACAAGTTGAAAAATGAACACTTCAATTAATTCTATTTTTGTCTAACTTTAACACCGTAGCAATATGTCGTATGCCATTTGAGTGTGCATACTGTGCATCATATTGACAACCGCCGCTGCATTTTTCATGTAATTTAACCAAGAAACACAATTTTACAAATCCTTTTGATTTAACTCTTCCATGAAAATTATTGTACTTTTTGGTGAAATTGCCTCTGTGCATTCCTTTCCCCTATACTGATTTCGGATCAATCCATTGTCTATATGAAACCTCTGGAGAATATCAAGTTTCAGCCATTGCCAGTGAAAACATGCCTTTCTGGGAAAGGTTAAAGCAGTACATTTCACAAGTTTATTTTTTCAGGAGCTTTTTAATAAGACAAAAAAATGCTTACTCAATCCACAAGGAATTTGTAAACTTAAGTTAAAAAAAATATAGAAATTTGGAAGACTTAGAAAACGACACCCGTTATCAATTTGGTTCAAGAAAAACTAGATACAAATAGTTGTAAGAACCATGCAGGAGGTCTGTCAAATCAGGTTTCTATATTTGCCAAGAAATTACTGCTGGTTTCCTGGTTCAAGTCGACTTTCCCTTTGTTTATATACCAGACTAACTTGATACGTCTGTTTGTCCACTTCATTCAAAGTGCCTCTTTGTTACTTAGCATAAACTTTTTTAACAGATTTTTTTATTTTATTAATAAAGTAATACAACTTATCATTTAAAGGAAATTATTACAAAAGAATAATCCATATAAACATATATTTTGGTGGCAAATAAGAAATTGTTGGCAAATGTAGTCTACCCATGCTGTCCATCTACGAAGTGTGACCTAAAGCACCACTGAAGTATTATATTTATAATATTCTGTTTTGAAGAATTTGATAATGAAAAAAGTGCTTTAGAATTTAAGAATATACAGCGTTACATTTTTAACTATTCCATTTAATTTCGTGTTATTTCCTATCCCCAATACTCACCAGGGATGAACCTTGGACACAGATAATATCTCAGTTCAATTCTACTGAAAGGACTAAGGATTAACTGGAAATGCAACTCAGAATATAATAACCTTCCAGGTAACAAATAAGGAAAGCAAATAAAACAGTAGCTGAGTACTGCAAACATAGGGCCTCATTCTATTATCGGCCGCAGCCGTTGCGGGGCCGCAAGGACCGGCCGCAAGCTATTCGGCTATTCTATTCCCTTACGGCCGGGGGCTCCGGCAGGATTGCGGCCGGTGCCTTGCTATCTCTTGCGGCCGCTCGCGCCAGAGGAAATCCTTTGATCTAAAACGGCCGCAAGAGTTTTGGCCGTAAGAAATTCCTATTTGCAATTCAATTGCTCCGGGAAACCTCTCTGCAAGGCTAAAAACTAACCGCAGCTTACTTGCAGGAAAGAGGTCCCGCTAGCACCAATTAAGCACATAAAATAGCTCAAATAAAGCCATCCTGCACTTTGAGAAGACTATAAAGAGATTTTAGGTGTTAGAAAAAATAGCACATAATTATCCTATACTCAAATCCGTAAAATATTTTATTTTTAATATCCGTAAAATATCCATGTAAAAAGTCCAGAGGGCTTGAAGCACTTCAGACCCGCCCACGCCGCAGCCGGAAAATAAACAGTTAATTTGAACTCGGGTTTGGGCTGATGTGCAAGCTTGAGAGTGGGTTACTTTTAATCCTCATGTCCCCCAATATGATCCCTAGCATTTACAGAGCTGTACAGTGCAGGCTTGAATTTATTTTTGCGTTTTTAGATTTCTGAGATTACGGCCGGTTCCAAGATATGCGGCCGGCCGTAAGAGGAGATCCTTGCGGGGCCGTATAATAGAATCGCGAGTTAACTGAACCCCCGCAAGGAATCGCAGCCTTACGGCCGATTTACGGCCGATAATAGAATGAGGCCCATAGTCAATAAAAACGGTATTTTTTACTTTCTTAAAGCATTTGTCCCATTACCAAGTCTTGTTGCTTACAAGAGCATACTTTAAATGTGGGACTTCAGAAATCCTTAGAAAATGCATATATGTGTCTCTATTACTTCTGCTGGAAGGCTGTTTCCACTTATGTATCACATTTTCTGTATTTTGAGTCTCAACAATTTCGAATTCGAAAAATAAAATAGTATAATTGTCACCATGGGAAATTGATACGCATTGAGATAACCAACCTACCATCTGGCTTATTGATCAAGCCACACTAACCTTCAGATAATTTTATTAATTATGTTTGTTTTGGGAGGAGTCATCCAGTGTCCCCATATTGCTATATATATATTTATAATATATTATTATTATTATTATTTTTTATTTGTAACGCGCCAACATTTTCCGTAGCGCTATACATAAGTTGTGATCAAGGCAAAACAATATTAACGCATTACAAAAATGGAGGGCCCTGCCTTTGAGCTTAGAATCCAGAGTCCATAGAGCTATTCCAAAGCACCTTGCAAGATTGAAAACTCGCAGATTTACAATCTAGTAATATAGTTTGATTTCCTTTATATTATTTCCTGGATACAGGAGAGGTCATTATAAACTGTGCTGAACTAATCTGAAAATGCATGGTGTAGAATGAAAAGCTTATTTTAATTGGAAATAACCATATAATCTCTAGATTTCTAAATATGGCATTTAACAACTAATACAATTAAAAATATGCAAACAGGTTTTTAGAATGTAAAAGGATAAATAATGCAATTTCTATTTTATTATCTAATATATGTATTTATGCAGCTGGAATCTACTATTTTGGCTTCATTAAATCAACTTCCTGAGATCGGAGGAGACTTTGAATACACAGGAAGTGTCTGTCTGCACAATGAGACTGCGGCAGCTACATGTACCATTGCTCTCAGCAGATCTAAAGTGAAATACATTAGTTTACAGGGACAAACCCACCGGAGGCAGCAGCAGCAGTAAATAATAATAGATTGTGTTGTATTTATTAGCTGTAGATATTAAAATAAATATATTAAATATATTTTATACAAAGTTGGTTAAATATTATCTGTGCTCCTGAGTACCATAAGGTGGAAATACAGCTGGAGTCCCAAAATTGGAATCCCAGAATTCCTTTGGTTTGTATCTGTCATGCCCAGGGCCTGACTGGACTGTTTTACACTATGGCCTGGGCCTGACTGGCCACAGTTACCCTGTTTTTATTATTATGGTTATGTATTTTTTAATGCCTATAGTTAAAATATGATTACACTGTTATACTGTATGTATGTTGGTTTATGTATCATGTTTCATGTTATAGGAATTGTTGTAAAGAAACATATTAGATATTCTGCAGGCTATTGCATCGGCCAAACGCCAAGACAGTAGTCTCATAGATAATCCTTGTACACACACACAAATTACAGCAAAGGGTTATCATTAACACAATCACCAGGATTAGATTATGAGCCTGAGCTCATCAGATGTGCAGGGTTTCCCAGTGAGCAAGGGCAGCCTATTATGTTGCAGTGTTGTTGTCTGGTGATAACTCACTCAGCGCCACCTAAATATAATCACCAGGCTGAGATTAAAACCCTGAGCTCATCAGATGTACAGGGGTTATCAGTAAGCAGGGAGGCAGCATAGTATTTAGGGATGGGGCTTGCTTTGATTGGCCAATCTGTGTGCCAGAAAATTGTATAAAATGTGACAATTAATAAAGGTATGACAGTGGCATCTGTACTTACATAAACAAGGTGTAAGGGTCAGTCTGTGAATGAATCCTAATTCTTAGGGATTATATGGTGTTCCTGATATTCTGGTCCGTGGAAGCAAATTCCTGGGCGTAGTACCTGTGTTTGGACCATCTTCTGCTATCAGAGGAGAAAAAGGATTGCACGATTCTGCTGGATACGTTTGAACCAGATTCTTACCCAGTCCAATTGAAGTAGAGGATTGTGACAGTATCATTCTGAAAGATGTTGATTTTGCTCATCGTTTTAAACCTTTTAGAAGATGGTGCCCCCCCCCCCCCCCCCCGGGGGGTGTGGGGGGGGGGGAGGTACATAAACTCCACAGCTGTGTTTTTACATTTTAACACTAGTAATACTTTGAAGTGTTTAACAAACTAACAATATTAGCAGCTGTGTACGCCATAAACATAAAACCATTTTAGAGAGAAACTTAATTTTTCATTTGCAAGGTTCCATTTTGTCTGGTTTGAGCACTTCATGATAGCTTGGAGCCTGAAGACGTGTGCCTATTTACCGAACAGTAAAAGGAGGAGGAGAGGAGAGGGGATATCTTCAGAATTTTGGTGTCTGACATCTACCCATTTCCCCCGCAGGCAGCGCTCAAGACAATTGCAAGTCCTGCTTCTGCAGAATTGTAAACGCCCCACTCATACATGCAATCTTCATCAAAGTATAATGGATGCCTCTAGAGTCCAAGAGAGACATGTAAGCATGTTTCTTTCTAATTATAGCTTTTACAGTGTCCTGCCTAATTATGCACTTAGGTGGGAAAACTCCTTTACCATTTATCAGCAAATCTTGCATTTAGTAGTGTGGCCTGAGGAGACTCCTTCACAAAGGGAGAAAAGCTACCTAGAGCACAAAAACTCAACAAAGTGAACAGTAAATAAATGCATGGAGATTTTATTTCTCAAACTAATTTACCACTGAAGTTGGAAGTTGGTTTCCAAAATAACAATTTTTTTTATTTTATTTTCCAGTAAATATAAGCAATAGTATAGAAAAGGATCTTGGCTCTCAATGCACACAGTGAGAATGAATATATTATGTAGCCTTAAACAAATACCTTCCTTTAAGAAATACTTGGTATGTGTGTAAGCATTTGGGGGGCTCCGTTGGGCATGATGACAAGAGTTTAAACTGGTCTGGGTTTCTCTGTCATTTTCATTAATCAGTGCAGTTTTGCTAATGAAGCCTATTATTTTATTCTAGCTGTGGGATGACATGTTGTGCCTTCAATCACTATTTATGATGATCTCCCTTGAGTTGTGCACACAAACTAAAATAATCAACATGCATGTAGCTCAAAGGTTGAATAGGGATATGTATTGACATGTTCCTTCATAGGAATGTCTTTGAGAATAAAACATAGCACTACATATGCCATACAGTGAGAAACATGTATGAGGTTCATGAGAGGTTCCCAGCAGACTCCAATCAATCCATAGAGCTACCTTGTACAATATTGGGTATCTTCGGCAAAGGTGTCAGTTAAGGGCATATACTTCATATCTAATGTCGATCTTTATAACTTTTATTATCTCTTTTTTTATATAGCGCCAACACATTCCATAGAGCTGGGGTATGACAATATGTGATTTGACAGGAGTTGACAACCCTGCCCTTGATCTAACAATCATAAACATGGCATTTTTATACAAAGTGCTTTGCAAAACTAAGAGTCTGCAAGCTTACAGACTACAGAATTAATGAACACACGGTGAAGGAATAAAAAGGGAGAAACAAGGGCTTAGCAAGTAATTGAAAAAAAAGATTAGAGGTTTAATTAGTGATTAATTCTGTAGGTGTATCAGCTGTGAAAAATGGTGGTGATAGTGCAGAACCCTGTTCTATAAAGTAACACAAATGATATACAGGTGTATGTGGACAGGGTGGGCAGGAGGGCATGTTAGATGAGTTCAGAGGCAGAAGAGTGGCAGTGTGTGAGGCTCTAGATCTAGAGACAAAAGAAACCAAGCTGAATGGAACTGGCAAAAATATCTTATTTCAGAGTTTTATTTAACTAACTGACTATAAACCAAGAAAAGAACACTAATAGATGATATTTTATGCTAAAGCATTGTATGATGGGTAGGGCCTTCTTATTCTTATTAGAGAATATCTTGAAGATTCCTTCCTTGACTTCTGCACTTCCTGGAGGCTTGTGTTAATCTTATCTATCAGGGAGGGAGAGTAAGGAGGGATGGGGTAGAGGGAAGAGGGATTTTTTAAATATAATTTGGTACCTACCCCTTCCGTGAAAATGCTCCTACAGAAATATACATTTCAATCTCATAGATGCAACCTTCACCAAAGCATTATAAATAACTACAGAGATCAGCAAATGCATCATTTTTCTAATTAAAAACTAGTTGCTTGACAGTTTATTAATGTTTTGAATATACATTTGTTGATTTCAGGGTACAGTGGTTCCTTTACTGAAAAAATAATGAATGCATAAATGCTAAGGAAAACCAGTTAAAATATGGTTTACCACTTTATAACTATAATTTCTGAAAACTGTCATTGTTATCCTTAATATGGTGAATGATTCTATTCACTGTTACCTTTCATGGGTAAATTGTATAGACTGCTTCGTAATAGCATAAGCAAGAACGTAATCATATGTTTTTTACTTCATGCATCACTAAGAAATTGCTGATTCTACTGATGTACATTCATATAATCATCTAGACCTTTAAAAAGAAGTTTACTACATAACTATTAATTCTATAACATGCGCTTTAAACCTTTTAAAAAGGTTCAAGATGATTTATTCAAAACACTGAGAAATTTCAGGCTTTTTCAGCATTACATGTCTAAACACACAGACACTAAAAAATATTTTGTGAATAATGCAATTCCCTAATGTGCATTTGACTCGTAAACCTGATACACTATTATCAGCTTTCTTGTTTCAGCTGTACCACTTACTTGCAAAAGCAATAAGTTCACCTGAGAGACTGTAGCTGTCTTGATACGCTTAAATATTTTATCAAGGCTACAATTACAGATAATAAAAACCTGAAGGGAAAAGCATAATGTTTCCTTGAATGATTAGAAATGATTAAATGTACCAGAACAAGTTAAAATGACAAACAGAAATTGATTTGTATATTTATTTTTGGCTATGGCACTTTTTCAGACGCACACACTCAAAAAATATAATTGTATTTAACTGAATGCAAGGAAAAATTGCTTAAAATAAAACTTAAAACTATATTCTTTTTTTAAATGTAATATATTAAGATACATTTATATTTTATTTTAATTCTTTCTGTACAAATAGAAATGTTTAATGTTGTTTATTATTTGCAGTAAGTTGCCATGTTGACTTGCTCTGCCATAAAATACTAATTATTTAAGAACAATCATCACATAAAAATAAATGTAATCTTAATGTGGTCCAATAAAATGAATAAATTAAATTAAAATGAAAAAAGTTGTTAAATACAATGCATTTTCTGTGAAATATTTAAAATGTTTAAAGTTTTTGTGTAATCTTGAACATACATTACCACCGATCCAGGAATGGGTTTGATGTAATAGCTTGAGAGACACGGATAGGTTTCATATATTAACCTCAGTAGGAACATGGATGCACTTGATTTACCAACCCCTACAAAGATAGAGATGAGTTCAATACACCACTGTAGGGAAGCAGTAATAGGTTCAATGCACCAGCCCCAATAAAGAAGGGATTGATATAATACCTGTGGCACACATGAGATCCTCCTCACCCAGGTTGTTAGTTAATATAAGGTTTTTCTATCTGTTTTAGTATGAGGTCATGGGAATGGGAATCTTTCTTTTTGCTTCACAGTATAGAAAATGTGTGTGTAATTCAATAAAGAAGGAGTTTCTTGAGAAGACATGTTTTGTGCTGTACTCCTTGGTGAAAGGATACTTTCCCTAGTGCTAAGGCTCTCCTACTAAGGGCCTGTATTTCCCTGGGTCTTGAGGATACTGGAATCTGCTGGCAGCTCCAGCTGGCAGCTCTAATTAGTGGTGCTCCACCTCTGGTCTGGCTGTTTCTGTTCCATCACACTCTCCCCATTAGAAACTGGGATGGGTTTGATATACCAGACCTGAGACAGAGATCGGTAGGAAAGTATGAGTACAGAAACAGCTGGGGAGATATACCAGTTATTGTAGAGACAGGGTTGTTTCCAATGTCATAGCCCAGTAGGAACAGAGATGAGTTTAAATTACAGTAAAAATCATAAGTTCTATTTATTAATCACCTGCCATAAGCATATTATTAAAATAGAAGCTGCAATTTTACTTTAAAATAATATTCTTGTGAGGATGATACATATAAATAGAACTTCTTATTATGTACTGTTTTTTATTGTAATCAGTACGCAATATCACACGCTGAACATTGATATAGTAAGGATAACATTATTATAACACACTTGCAAGGTTCCTTGCACTTCACAAACCTCGTTAAAGTGAAAACATTTTACTACATATTATGAATGTGCTTGTGAAGAACAGTGAATCTCTCAGTAACTTCACACCATTAATACATAAACTTCTAAAAGTAACCACAAATAAACAGATTTTATAGAAAATATATATTTTTTTAAATGATATGTGATGGCTTATATAAGCTAATTATGAGGGTGGTCTTGTTCTTTTATTAAACTGAATGCTTTTTATTAAATTAGAAGAAGGCAGTTAAGGTCAAAATAAAGACTTCTGCCAAGAGACACAAACTGGTTTATGGTGCAATTTTTTGAGGGGAAAAAAATGATAAGAATTGAATAGCAGGTGAAAAATGTATTTAAGGTGTTATTTGCTTAGCTGAAAATGCTACAATTTTTGTACCGTTTTATGTTTTTTTTAAACTAAACACTTCATTAAAACACTAAGAGGTTTTGGTGTGGACAAGATATTCGCCATGTGCTCTACTAATTTTGCTTTATAATATTTTTATGGTAAATATCAATTTCAGTGTAAAGAGTTGAGAAGAGCAGCAGTGGCAATTTTCCCCATAGGAAACAGACAATGTAGCCTTCAAGGAAGAACTTCCATCTTTATATTGCTTAGTGTTGTTAGTGAACATAGGAGTATTTTTATTAACCCAACTTTACTCTATCCCTCTGTTACCATTATTGTCTGTCTGATAAGGAGATGGTGAGAACTTGTCAGTGTAAACAGTGCATTCTTTATTTCATGTCTCAAGTTGATAAGAGTGTCTGCAATCAAAGTGTTATCTTGGCTTTATAGTACATCATTATAAAGCGATCATGAGCCAAATAGATACTATTTTATAACCTTTATATGGATGAGAAAAATGAGTGTAAATTGTGATATCATTCTGTGGACAAACAGGCATCACTTGAAAACAATACTCTATTTCTGTTTATGAGAAATCACATTAGTCCTGTAGCATAATGCAAAATAAAGTCCCTTCACAACATGGACAATTTGTTTTGAGGATTTTACTTATTTGAACAGTATCATTTATAAATTGGTGCTCATGTAATTGATACTTTTTCTTTAGGAAAGCTGTAAAAATATTACCCTATGTCTTTGACATTGATTAGGTTCCTAGCTCCAGTTGTGAAAATGGAGGAAATAAAAATGATTTTGGGCCCTGTGTAAATCTCTCCAAAATCAATTGCAAGTGCCGTAGCAGCACAGTAACTCCTACCTAGCTTTATTAATTCCCATCCCGAAAACATTGCGAGAGAACTGCTATGAGTCACTGTTCCGAGTGAACTTCACAACAAAGCCAAAAAGCACTGAAAAAATCTCTATTGATTTGTGCACTGACAAAAAATTACGAGTTACTCCCTTAAACTATGACACCCAAACTCTATGCTAATAAGATTTTGAGGGTGACTTGCAAATCAGGGTAGTGCTGTAACTACAAAATGCAGAAGAAAGATTGCAAGAGGTTTTGAAACCCTTGCTGAGTCCACCAGAAGTGACAGTATTGCACAAAAAGTACTATAAAATGATAAAATTTCAACATTATTTGACACTTAATCCAATATCAACAAATGTGTAATTAAAACATTTGATATGTTAGTATTAAGCTTGTTTTATGATACAAAATCCAGGGTAACACAACCCAGTACAAACACTCTAATGCATTGTCTATAAATAAATCATATTTTAACACAAAATAAACACATCTTTATTTATTGTAGCTATAAATACAATTGTCAGATCTTTCTAATATCAAAATATATTAATAAATATAAAACAATGACTATATATATATATATATATATATATATATATGTGTGTGTGTGTTTCCTTGCTACAGCCTAGTTACAGCACTTGTTACGGCACTTCCCACTCATTATAATATTCATAAAGTTCACATTTCCTTTTGGCTCCTAGAGCCGTGTCTCATCCACTTGGTTTGGCTACTCCGTACACAGAAACCTGTTGCCCCTAAGGCAGGATTTACGGCTGTTGGCTGACTGCCATAACATGGGGATGCAAAGGATTTACATTAGGGGGAAAAAAAGCTCCCATAGCCAATCTACGGCAGTGCCCTAACTTAGAGCTCTTTATTTACATAGGTCTCTTAGTACGGATGCTCATTAGTACATGGTCCTTAATATTCCTGCTACATTTGCATGCACCATAACTATAATAGTAGTACAATATAAAGGTTTCAGCTAAAGTGTAATGGTTAGTCTTACCTACACAACAAAGGCTGATGCTCTTCACTTGCTACAGCCATCTTGTTTTTTTCCAACACAAATATGACAATTTTGTTTTAAATTATATGGTAGAGCAAACCTATTCATATGGACTATAAAATATATATATTCATACTCACGTTTAATATTTCTAGGCTCAGAACCAGGGTTGCAGAGATGTATATTCGTTTATAGTAAATATAGGAAGTTTCTCATGACAGTCTCAAGGGAAATGTATGGTGGAAAATGTCATAATACAATGAGTTATTATATGATCTCTTTATTAATAAAGATGATGTAAGTGGTTAAATTACTTGCAGTGTGCAATAGAAACACATCAGAAATGTTAAGTCTCTAATTGTGAATATGCTAATAATCTACAGTGATCAAATTCTCATTTAGTCTGGCTTCACACAACTGTTGGAAAACTAAAGTCAAGTAGGGAGAAAGGGTCACCATTTTGAGTAAATAGCAAGTTTATTTTTTAACAGATAGAAAATATGCACATTGGATGTTTCCTGCTTAAAATAATTTTGTAAAACTAAAGCAAGTTTATGTTAAGGTTGGCATAGCGTACACTCAACAGTGGAAGGTATATCAGGTTATGTTTTACACTCAATGGCTTGCAAAAGTACATCACTTAGTACAGAGAAGAATGCAGCAGGTAATACCTTACCACTTCTTCTCAGAAGCAGCTAAACTAAGTGAATCAAGACCAATAAATAAGTAAGAATATTAACCATTATTATTATTATTATAGTTCATTTGTAACGCGCCAACATATTCCGTAGCGCTGTACATAAGTTAAGTTCAGACAAAGATAAATACAAATTAACATATAGCAAAGCAAGGAGGCCCCCAGAATCCAATGTCCATGATGCATTCCCAAAGTAGGATAGAAACTTACAGACTTAGGCCCTCATTCAATTGCAATTTGGCCAATTGAATAGGGCTCTAAATAAGCACATAACATATATTTTTAAAGAAGTTTTTAGCTAGTAAACATCTATCCAAAAGCAAGGTTTTTACTTACTAAAAACTTCTTTAAAAAAAATATGCTATGTGTTTATTTAGAGGCCTATTCAATTGGCCAAATTGCAATTGAATGAGGCCCTTACAATCTAAGGTATAGTGAGTGGTAAAAGAGGGTGAGAGTGGGTACAAAATGTGATATATTCTGTATTAGCCTACCTTCCTAAATGATAGAGTCCCCTTTAAATTGTCTGGGCCTCATTCAATTGCGATTTTGCCAATTGAATAGGGCTCTATATAAGAACAGAGCATATTTTTTTTACATACATTTTTAGTTAGTGAAGACCTTGCTTTTGGATAGAAGTTCACTAACTAAAAAATTGTGTATAAAAATATGCTATATGCTTATATAGAGCCTTATTCAATTGGCCAAATCGCAATTGAATGAGGCCCTCTGAATGTATCCCAGTTCTTGCTGGTGAACACTGACTTTGATTACAAATTATGTCCAAATAAGGACTCCTGATATTTTTTTACAAAAAACTGACCATTGCAAATGTATCTCATGATAAGAAAGTGTTTTATAAATATTTTATAGAAAATAGAAAAATACAATAACCAGCAAAATCAGGAATCTGAAAAAAACAATACCAAATTTTTACAGTCTTGTATTTTGATGAACAATTATTAAGAACTAATGAACATTTTAGCTGAAAGCATAAGTGAGTCACAAACAGGATACGATAATAGCAGATGTTATGAAGCAGGAAACAAAAAGAAATGAAGAAGTCAGATAATGGAATAATAAAATATTACCCCGAGATATACACTATGAAGTGAAAAGACATGATCAGTCGAAGAAAATGTAACTCAACAAATGAATCAAGAAGATGGAAAAGGGGAATCCATGTCCTGCTTGGGAAAAAGAAAACAGATAAGAAAATGGATGCTTAGAGCACCATGGAAAAAAATGCATATCTGTTTACATATGATCATAAATAAGACTGACATTAAATTAGTTTAAGGATATCTTAATTGGAAGTAGAGACAAAACTTTGTTCTCAAAAATCACCATGTTCATATAGCAAGATTTAGCAATGGAGGACGGTGATGGTATTTAATTGAAATGAAGCATGCTTTCTGGTGGGATAGTGAAAACCCAATGTGCACCAAGGCAGGGGCGGCGCTATTAGTGGTGCAGGTGGTGCAATGCACCAGGGCCGTACACTAGAGCGGCCCAGTACTGCGGTCATTTTTTTTTTTGCATTTCATTTTTTTTTTTGTAGTGTAGGCCCCCCTGGCCCTAACATCCTCGGACATCCACAGCATCATCCACAGTTCCACGCAGGCAGGAGGTAAGAGAAGGAGAGCAGTTATGGAAAGGAGAATTGAGGGAAGGAGAAACTATATAGTAAGGGTCTTGGGGAGGGGTGCTGTTATGGGAAGGAGTCTTGGGGAGGGGCGTTGAGTGTGATAGTGCTGGTGAGGGGTGCCAGCGCAAAAAGAAAAAGTTTTACAACTCCTCCCTCGGGTTAGGGGGCAAATGCTTTTTTTTGCACTGGGGCCCTGCATTCTCTAGCTTTGCCACTGCACCTAAGTTTACTAGTATGGCTCTCCACTGTTTCAACAATGAAAATACCACTTTTTACATAGTTTATCTTCTAATAGCTATGAGAGAACACTATATTTCATCTTAACTACAGGTTTAGTTTTATTTATGTTTGATACATTTTTTTAAATATTTTAACAATAAGCTATTTATGACTATGTATATTATAAGTATGTTTATTTACATGTCTAAAACAAGTTAGAAAATAAAGAATTGCAATGTTTCCACCTAGTTATATGGCGAGAACATGCATTCTTTAATTCTTTAATTTACATAGCCACATTTTAATCTTGTACCCACCATATAACATGTTGTTGGCTCATTTGCATATGCCCCTCCAGATTCCCCTGTTGCAATGGGTTCATTGTATTTCTTGGGATTGGCCAGAGTACACAAACATTTGCTTGCTGTAACTTGTACTGTGGTGGGTTTCTAGCACTCTTTTACCCACCATAAGTGTATTAGGACAAGTAATTCTAAGTAGACAGTTAATGGAATTCTGTCATTTTCTAAAGTCAGGACCTATTTTAGTACAGTAAATATTTTAGGCTTGGCACACAAATTAAAACAATAGAAATTAGTTGTTAAGCAAATGCTATAGTGTGTTATAGTAGTGTGTTATCGATACCTAAATGTTTCTGTGTATAATATATATATATATATATATATATATATATATATATATATATATATATATATATATATATATATATATATATATATATATATAAAACAGCCAGGCTCCTTACTACATTATACTATGCTTTAGCAAAGCCTGTACACAAGCATACTGCAAAACATTAAGACCTCTGTGCAAATGTGTACTTTGTAGGTAATCCAGAACATTTGCTAGCTTTAAAAATCTACTTTGTTTGCACAAGAGCTTTGTAAAGAGAGAACATAAACTCCTTTCTGGAATTGTTCGGGCCAGTCCACCAATTTTCTGGCCATTAAATTGTTACAACTGCAGAATTTCTCCAGCATTTAGCAGGGATTGTCATTTTGCTTTGTTTTCTTTTCACACTTCATGTTTTCCTAACCCTCCAGGCACACAAGGAAATGATCACGCCATGAATACTGGCACGTGCAGGCCTTGAAGACAGGCTCCATTTTGTGTCAAAATGTTTAAAAACGCAGGTGTTCCCTATTTGTTATAAAAATCAAATGTTCAATATAGAAACAACATTAGATAGTAAATAAGAACCGCTTAGTCCATCTAATCTTCTAGTTTTAATGTTTTTAAAATGAAATGCTGTGTTTGGAGCTATTAAAGTCATGTTGAAATTTCATGGATTATGAATGCATCTGATAGAGGAGAATCAGTAGTGTATGCAAACATTTTTCTGCATGAAAAAATACCAAAATAAACATTATTATACTTTTCCAAAAGTTTGCTAAATCTCTTGAGTTTGCAAGCAGTTGATTTTCAGAGTTATCACCCCGGCAAATCCCTGCAAAAATGAGCATAAAATGAATAATTTGTTTTGGTGAATCACAGGCATCTAATACGTTGTATCAATCTGTGATAGTAGTTTGCGCAGGAAGGTATCATGGGATGTGTAGTCCCCTGAACAAGGAAGCAAAGAAGAGCTCAGACATTGCTGTGTAGATCTCTGCGTTGCGCTGAAGTTGGTTTGAAGGTTAGTAATGAGCTAAAATCCATACCCAAATGCAGTGTTTCTATTAGTAGGTACACTGTGCCTATGTAAGCAGCTCTGGGGGGAAGGAAAACAAGTTTTATTTTTAAATAAAATAAGTCTTTATGTGTATAGAATGACTCAATGTAATGTGTGTTTCTGATATAAATACAGCCTTATTAAATTGCGATTCGGCCAATTGAATAGGGCTCTATATAAGCACAGGGCATATTTTTTTTACAGAAGCTTTTAGTTAGTGAACTTAAATCCAAAAGCAAGGTCTTCACTAACTAAAAACTTCTGTAAAAAAAAAATATGCTGTGTGTTTATATAGAGCCCTATTCAATTGGACGAATCGCAATTTAATACGGCTGATAAGCTGCACCTGTTACATTAGAAAAATTCAGGGCAACTTAGGTATATAAGATACCAATATTTTTATTTATATTTTTCCTTATTAATTGCCCAAGTAGTAAAACAGAAAAATCTGCCATTTAAAAGAGCTTGGTTTTTATATTACACTAACGAATTGCCCGTCAAAAAATGACGGCAATGAAATTTTAAGGGAGCTAATGCTATTTGGTGTGTAATAATGAAATATATAATACATTAATAAATGAATATACTTTACCTATTTTGAAGCATTGTGTTGAAGAGCTGGCAATCTGTTTTGATGTTGCTGCAGCATTAGTGGTGTGGAGCTGCTGTGTAAGGGTGCTGAATGTGTGCAGTGTAATAGTGTACGTGCGCGAGACCAAACCGTTAGCGTAGTTGTGTACTTCTGCATTGGCGTAAAATGGCGGGTAATGTGTGGTATGCGTCTTAGCAGATTATCCGTAGGTCTTTTGTGGTGTTTTGCGAGTTTCTTGTGGTGTTTTGCGTGTTTAGAGTGCTGTAGCCTCGTTTTCGTTTTGTTCGGCGGCCATTTTTTCTCTCGCTTAGAGAATTTTTTAGTGTCTAAACTGTTTTATTTTGAGTTAAATGAAGGTGTAAGTTGCTTTTTTGAGGTCCTGGATGCTTCCTCTTGCTGTAGGTAAGCTTTTTATGTATGTGCTGTGTGTATGTATTGTGTTTAAAATTTTGTAATGTTCGCAAGTTGGGTCCGAGTGTTGCGAGGTCGTAATGTGTGCTAACGTGTCTCGTATGTTGTTTCCGTTCCGAGGTAAAGTTTGCGAGGGTTGTAGTTGGTGTGTCGTGTTCTTTGCGTTGCGACGTAAAGTTTGCGAGGGTCGCAGTTGCTGGCAAGGGCCTCAGTTGCTGGCATGGAGCGCCTTCAGCGCTCCATGCCAGCAACTGAGGACCTCGCCCGCAGCCCTTGCTACGCGAGCTACGTGAGCCCGCAAGCGTTAGCAACAACTCGTACGCTCACAACTATATATGTGATGATTCAGGAAACACTGGGGTAGGAGAATTTGTGAATCTCAGGACTGCAACAACCTTGCATTTTATCCCCATTCTTTTGAATGAAACTTGCATTGCAACTCAAATAACAGTCTCTCCATGCGTCCTTATAAACAACCTTATTAAATTGCGATTCGGCCAATTGAATAGGGCTCTATATAAGCACAGGGCATATTTTTTTACAGAAGTTTCTAGTTAGTGAACTTCTATCCATAAGCAAGGTCTTCACTAACTGAAAACAAAAAAAAAATGCTCTGTGCTTATATAGAGCCCTATTCAATTGGCCGAATCGCAATTGAATAAGGCTGTTAGATTGTAAGTCTTTCAATCTTGCATGGCGCTTTGGGGAAAGCAATTTGAACGCCGGATTCTAAGCTCAAAGACAGGACCTTTCATTCTTTAAAACGTTTTGATATTGAATTTGAGCCTGATTCAATTGCAAGCCCGCAACGCGATCACAGATGGCCGTATGTCTGCGAGTGCGTTGCAGACTCCTGTTCGTCTCCAAATCTGGATCTATTCAATTGCTCAAGGCCGCAAGTTACTGGCATCAAGCAGACTCCATAAACCATGCCCTGGTTCGTAGCAGTTCAGGATGGGAACATGATCAATTCATTCATCGATACCAGAGATCGATTTAACCCCAAAATGACACATAAAAATAAAATGTATTTCCTATCCATTTGTGGACTTGAGACAGTTGTGCAATTAATTCTAATGTCTCTCATCACTTTCCACAGTATTTACAGTGCAGTAGTGATTTTTTATTTGCATTTACAGTGCTACGAATAGGTGTTTAACCCCCTTGCGCGTCCTCTCTATCACTCGTAGGATTTTCTCCTTCATTTGCCATTTACGGTTGTGAAAACATTTGCGGGCTTGGGGAAATTGAATAGTGATTTGCGATTTTAGCCACCGTAACTCTTGTGAAAGATCAAAGGCTTCTGGAGGCTGTAAGTTCCGGGTTTAATCATCCCTTTTTTTTCAAGGTGGTAACTCGTAACCCATTTGGAGTCCACAAAAATTTAATTGAATATCAAATTAACTTGCGACCTCACTTACGGGCTACAGTAAATTGTGAAAGCTCAATTGAATCGGGCTCCTTGTCTTTGCCTGGAAACTAATTTATGTATAGTGCTATGGAATATGTTGGCGCGTTACAAATAAACAATAATAATAATATTTACGGTTCCTTTCAAGTTTGATAGGTAAGGTTAAGGAAGATCAAACACATTGTTTTCTTTGCTACTTTAGTGAAATGAGGGAAGTAGAGGACTAGTCAGTGAAGAGAAGTGTTTTTTTAGGACAAAATGTGACATGTTACTGCATATGTGGAGGGACAACGTGCATTGTGTGCTGTGGAGGGACATGCTCCTTCAGATAACAGGATGTGGGCCACCAGTGAAGCAGCTGTTGGCCACATGCAGTCCTCAAGCCACAGGTCTACCACTGATGCAAGGGGATGTTAATATTAACCTTATACACAGAGATTTATTTGTATGTGCTGATGACAGATCTCAAATTGACAGGCAAGATACCATTTTTCAGCCAGCAAATAGCATAGAGAGTGCAATTTCCATTGCACTGTTTTACTCTAAAGCCATATGATGCTGAGAAGAATGAGTATGTGCAAACCCCAGGGAGCAATTTGCCTAATTATACTAGAGTTTAATGTTAAACTGTTTTTGGAACCTCTACTGTGCTTATGTTGTGGAATATATTTGAATTTAGTCAGATGACACTTTATAAAAAAGCAGACTACAATACAAGAGCATCTAATAAAGCACATACCATGTCATACCATATAACTAAAGCCTACCCCAGCAGGCTATTTTCACAATGGGTTGAGCTTGTCTCACTAACTAAATGAGAGTTCTCCAGTTCTTATGTTTTTTCTATGGAGCCGATTTTCTAAATTGTAAAGATATATTTACATGTTAGTGAATAAGCTACACAGAAGGCACATGAACATAAGAATACCTCACCCTGAGAATAGGGTGCATAATACAATGCTAAGTATTGTAAATGTCATTTTTTAATTTTAATATATAAATACATATATATACATACTACATATATATATATATATATATATATATATATATATATATATATATAATAAAAAATAAATACATGTGATTAGTTACTAGTTAGGTTACTTTCCAGTTATTAGGCATTAGCTAACCTGAGAACTAATGCATAGGGTCGTATAAGGGTCTTGAACATATATGTTTTTAGTCTTTCAGTTATTATTTATTTAAAATATCTTTTAGTTACTAGTTTCTTTTTCAACCAGACTTGTTTTGTTCTGCCCCTTTGTTGCATTCAGAGTTTTTTGCACAATTGTCTGACGTATTTCTCAGGGTTGTGTTTCAAACATGGCTAGAATACTTCTCATTTAAAGACCCAGAGGTCAAGCCTCTTGTTCGAGGGACAGGGCTCAGGTGTTAAAGTTTGGCCTGCGCAGCAGGGGGGGCGCCAAAAGGATTATCCACAGGCTTAAATGCGTGGATTAGTCTGAAGAGACCCCCCCCCCCCCCCCCACCATCTCTCTTTTGCATTATTTTTAATAGTTTCCCAGAAGAGAATTCAAAACACTTAATCAATAAAATGGCCCGCAAAATGTAAATGCTATCTCTGTTTTTAATAGGTCACAGTGAGTGGCACCCTGGGGGCAAGGGCCAAATGTGGATCACTGCTATCCTAACATTCACACATTTTGTTGCTACTTCACTAATGTTTGCAAAGTTAGGTCAAGATTTCAATTTTAGATTTGCCTAGGCCCTAATGGAAATTGAGTGAATACGAGTTGCTGCTGGTGTCTTTGTGGTAAATCATAGGCTTTTTGTTCTCAGCTTGAAAGGGAGAGTATTTGAAAAGTCATTAAGTAATGATAATTGGCCTAATCAGTATGTCTTAAGCACTGGGCCAGGGCAGAAGGGGAGGAGAACTTCTCAGTCTTGATTTGTGACCTTAACAGGCCTGCAGTTAACATTTTCTTAACAAAAACAGTCTGATTGACAGCTTAGTGAAAGTCACCTTTTCTTAAAAAGAGATTTAAAGAGAGAGAGAGAGAGAAAAAACGAAGTTAGCTCTCATGTGGCACACTGTCACAGAGCAATAAAGCATGCCTATGCTTAGGCCTGGTCCCTTTACAAATAATATATGGCCTGAGGACAGCACAAGTAGCAGTAGGCCGGATAATGACGGCATTTTATCTCAATTTGAGGTGTTAAGAAGTATCCTTTTTTGTGATTTATGGAATTAGGACCTGGCCAGGAGATTTAGCCAGGACTAGTACAGCAGACATGGAATGTTCTCAGTGAGCCCACAGTGGGCCTATTACACACAACATAATAGTGGCTGCTCCAGTCTTTCAGCACTTAAAGGCTGTTTGTCTTTGATTGGCTAATGCGTATCAAATGCAATACAGTTTCCCACTGGCTTCTCTGCTGGCCCCCTGATGTTTCTCTTTGACAGATAATACCCTCCTTCTTTGAAATTTCTGATTTCATGCTAATGCAAAAAAATAGGCTTTGGGGAAAATTTGAACCTAATTCATTGAAAATACTCAGTTTACACACCATATGTCTTTAAACAAGCATCACTGAGAAACTGTTTTATAGGTATTTATTTGGAGATTTAAAAAAAACCTAGTTTACAGTAGCAATAATCAGAAGTATATAATTCTAGCCTAGTAGTAAATGTGTAAAATACTTGATGAAATGAGAAAATAGTACTTTGTGAGATTACCATAATGTTTATACAAGGAAAATAATTAGAAAGTTCATAAACACATGGCTTTTAGGGCTCAACTGCCTTTAACAGTTTCAAAGGCTAATTCTGCCTTTGTACACACAATGCATATGTTTAAATGATAGCATCTTTAGAGATGTGAGAAGCTGGGTGGGCAAGGAATGCACAGCATGAACAGGCTTAGCCACTAGAATTTCCATTCTTGAGTCTTCTTTGACCTTTTGCATGCTTTTTTTTCACTATATTCATCCACTTTTCTCACCCTTATTAAGCATTTACAGAGGGTTAGATGGCTCAGGAAATAGCAACTGTAAATAAAAATATGAGTTATCCACCATACAAGTTGAATATTAATGTGTTTATTTGTTTTTGTTATACTGTCTCACATTTTAGTTTATTCATCAGACTTCACAATAGAATATATATATATATATATATATATATATATATATATATATAAATATATATATATATAAATATATATATAAATTGCAGTTCGCTATTTCAGTGAATATGTTTGGTCAATAAAAAAGTAATCACTATGTACTGGAATACTCTGATTGTTCATCTAGATTACTAGACAATCATGGCTACTCACTCTTTATATATATATATATATATATATATATATATATATATATATATATATATAAAAAATCAAATATTTATATAAATATTTATGGAGATTGTTCTTCCTGGGATGGACCAAAGTGTAGTAATGCACGTACCATGTATAAGTTGTTTATCTGCATCAGCCCTGTTTCTCTCCTATTCATCATGCCTCTTTCTCGCCACATTCCTCATGTATCTCATCTCTTTTTCTCCCATGGGACTGATAACTAAACAATTAAACAATCAGCCTATCCATTGGTATTAATGCTAGCAACATTCCTTACAAACCACTGATTCCTATAAGGTACATACCCATGACAATTAAAATACATGGGTTACACATTACTAATCTGGTAATTTGACATTATATTAAGTTTACTCTGGAGTATTTCAGTTTCACTAATTTAATTGGTATATACTTGTATATTTCTACATTGAATTACTGAAGCATTGATCTACCCTTAGATTTGTACTATGATGTACTCAGTTCTTCCTTTGAGCAGTGTCAGATGCAATAACCTATGAATAACCTATGCAATAACCTATATGTGACAGCATTTTTCTACATTAATATCAATCTTTTGATATTTGATTTTAAAAAAATGTCTTGATCCCTGGATGTTGTGGTTATTTACTCACCTTTGTTAGAATAACCTATATCAGCAGCACCAACACAAGTCCATATGCATTCCATGCACTCTATGTTTTCTGTGAAGTGCTATACCAAACACATATGGTGCCATGCTGCCATTATTTCCACCCATTGTCATGACTGACTGCTTTTTTATTCAGTCGTACTTCATAATGCATTTATTCTGCATGGCATGCTTATCCAGTCCTTAGTGTACATTGGATATTGTGTTTTAGTGCAAGATGAACCACGATTGACATAATCTACAAACATGCTCCACATTCAATGCATTGTTAAGAAAACCATTCAATGGGCCAGTGTAAGCACCAGGTAAAGGGCTGTAAGTATCTAGTTTGCCACTGGTTAATTAAAACAATATATGTGTTTATAAATGTAACTAATGTCATCAGGTGTGGGCATGGTCACATAAGCACACAACACTGTGATAGTGGGTGATAACTACTAAATGATCAAACCACTGGCAGATGATTGCAATGGCTCTCACATAAACAATGTTACATCATGTGACATTAGGGCGGGGGAGACATACACAGCATACCAGGTAGGTAACATTCATTATAAAACCATTTTATTTACATATGGCTTTATTTTTGAATTTATAAAAATATTCCTTGAAATAACACGTAGTGAACTAGATATTCACAGACCCTTATCTGGCACCTATACTAACCCTTCAATGATGCCCTTGATAATACTGCTTCCTTTATCCAAAAGCTTATCAATCTTGAGAAAGACAAACGGCCTTGAGCTATGTTCCCTCATTGTAGTTCTTTACAAAACAGGGTAAGGATTCTCAAATTGATAATTGTTAGATATATCACCAGTTTAAACCACATTGCCAATGACCATGACAGAGTCTTAAAGTTTTGAAGGCAAAACAAAGTGAAGAGCCATCTACATTTAAACCTATTTCTATTTCAAGAAAACTATTATTTAACATGAGTGGGCGGCCCACCTGTAAGATGTATACATACTATCCATTTATCTTGGTAATATTTAAGTACTTGAGTTATTTAGAATATCATGATGTCCCAAGATTACCGTAATTATGCTGTTGTCCACAAGGAAATATTGTATAACACCATCTCAAAGTCAACCCAACATATAGCTACTTGGTGATTTTGAGAGAGGAAAGTGCATTAATGATAGAAACATAGAAACATTGTATTTTGGAAGCATGTTCCAATTTGTATTATGTTACCAATCTCTAAATGAAAAACTATATTTAAGAGGATATTACTTAGAATTTGTGTTTTGTGCACGATGTGTACCTTTAAGGACATATTATAGGTTTCAAGGAATAAGAATGAATGAAAGGAGATGTTTAAAATTCAAAGTATTAATTACACATCAGGTAAAGAAAAATACTTGAATAATTAAAGTAGGATCCATAACACTTTTTATTTATAGTAGAATTACTTGTAGTCAACATACATACAGTACAAGCCAGTCGCCCTTCTTTGAGGTGGAAATAGCAATTGTCACCAAGGTAATGCAGTAAATGTAATCTGATCAGGCTTTGCAAAGGCCTTTGTTACAATGCTTCATAGGAGGTTATAACATAAAAGGACAGTCTTGGGTGGCAAATTATGCACCTGAATAGAGAGTTGTGTAAGGATAGGCAGCTGTCAGTGGAGGCTGATTGGATTAGTGTTGTAAGTGGAGTATCACAGTTTTGTTACTGTGATCATTGCTCTTTTTTACCTGTATATAGGTAGAGGAAACATGTTCTCATATCTGCTATTCATAGGTACATAGTAGTTAATAAAAGATGTGGAACAGTGCATGGAGTGACACCTCTATCAAATCTTTCTTGAGTGAAAAAGGCCATAGATTTGTATGTAAATATAGATGTATTATTTGTACCATGACAAATTGATGCACATCCAGCAGATAACGTGTGTTAAGACTATTATGAACTACTAGAATATTGCCCGTCAAAAAATGACGGCAATGAAATTGTAAGTGAGCTAATGCTGTTTGGTGTATGGTAATCAAATAAATAATACATTAATAAAGTAATATACTTTACCTATTTTCAAGTAATATATGCAGGAAGCATTGTGTTGAAGAGCTGGCAAGCTGTTTTCATGTTGCTGCAGCATACAATGTGTGTTTTCACTGCTGTGGAGCTGCTGTGTAAGTGTCATGAATGTGTGCAGTGTAATAGTGTGCGTGTGCGAGGCAAATCCGTTAGGGTAGCTGTGTACTTCCGGATTGTATAAGTTATTGTTCTAAAATGGCGCCTAATGTGTGGTATGCGGCTGTGGCTGATTTAGCGTCCTTTGTTTCGGATGTCGTCCGACTTTTTCGGAATATCCGTAGGTGTTTGGTGGTGTTTTGCGTCTTTAGAGTGCTGTAGCCTCGTTTTTGTTTTTTTCGGCGGCCATTTTTTCTCTCGCTCTGGATTTTTGAGTGTCTAAACTCTTTTATTTGGAGTTAAATTGAGGTGTAACTTCAGTTTTCGAGGTCCTGGGTGCCCCCCCTTGCTGTAGGTAAGCTTTTTATGTATTTGTTGTGTGTATTTATTGTGTTTTTCATGTTTTCATGTTCGTGGGTTTCAGACGATTTTTGCGAGGTCGTAATGGGTCGTAACATGTCTTGTATTTTGCTTTCGTAACTACGTAAATTTTGCGAGGTCCGCAGTTGTTGGCAAGGAGCGCATGTGCAAGCCCGCAAGCGTTAGCAACAGCCCGCATGCTCACAACTATATATGTGATATTCTTTAAAGGTACATAGAAGGTTCCTGAATATTAAGAGGTATGTAATATGCCTATGTATTTATAAATGTTTATGTAATTTATTTTTCTAAGAAATGCTTAAAGCTCTGTTTTTATTGCCTAAAATCAAACAAATAAACCCTGCATGGATCCATCCACAGCAGCATTTGTAGACACAGACTCTGTAGGGCTGGATATTGTGTATTGTCCTAGCCTATCAGGGACTAGTCTCAGCATTATGTTGTAGAATGTTGCTGAGAGATGGTCAATGAGTAATTAGTATGAAACACTGCACACCCAGTACTGCAGAGTCTGTGTATTTGTGAGCTGCAGTGAGCAGCTGGTAATAATTGTTCGTTTTTAGAAAGCAAAACAGAGCTTGTAAGAACTTCTTAAAGTAAATCGATACACATGTATATTATATACCTAGTAACATCCCCAAACCTTCATATACCTTTAAAAGGTGCTTATACTATTCACTAAAGTATGAACAAGAAGTGTATTTGTATTTGGCAACTGAATGGACTCTTATCTTCATCCCAAGTCTCCTCCAAGGTGATAAACCAGACAAATCTGTAAATTAAAAAATGGCATGTACAGCAGTAAAACATAATTGCATATAATATTATTAAATGAAGGGAATTTTATTATCTAAAGATATTTTATCCATTACCATATCAACATCTTCAAAAGAGTATAATATTAATGTTGGTTTTCAGTGGTCCCATAAAATCTATTGTTCACATAAGAGAATAGAGCTGCATATAATTGTGGTCACAAATTACTGCAGTGTATCACAATATGTATTGTTGCATCAACCTAGTGATAAAGGGCCTCATTCAATTGTGATTTGCCAATTGAATAGGACTCTATATAAGCACAGAGCATATGTTTTTTTACCAATGTTTTTAGTTAGTGAACTTCTATCCAAAAGGAAGATCTTCACTAACTAAAAACTTTTGTAAAGAAATATGCTTAAATAAAGCCCTATTCAATTGGCCAAATCACAATTGAATGAGGCCTAAACAGTTTATCCTAAAGAAATTCCCTTCAGCGCACAAAATGGCTGTATAGTAAGTTTAACACTTTACTTAGACCAGCTGACAGCAATTAAATTATACTCTGTGGGTGGAAAGAGTAGGATGTGGGATGACATAGATATATCTTGTGTGGCAACCACAAAGCTAAATGGCATAAAGAATCCATTGAGAGGAACCTCTCTATTTGCTGTTTATTCTTCACTGCATATTCACAAAAGTGTGTAATGTTAATGACAATTAATTTCTAAATAAGTATTTTGCATTAACTACTAAACGGGACAAAGTACATTTCATTGGTATGCAAGTGCTAAATAATTATGTCCTCTATAAAGGAAAGTGGATTCTTGTAAAACTGGAGTAAGAAAATAATATGCACCTCAAATTCATCTTACTTAGAGCAGAGAGAAAGCCTCAGTATCCTCAGTACAAATAGATCAATAGTATATGGATATAAACCAGGTTTGAGTTTGGGCATACAAAGGCCCTCATTCAATTGCGATTTGGCCAATTGAATAGGGCTCTATATAAAGACAGAGCATATTTTTTTTACAGAAGTTTTTAGTTAGTGAAGACCTTGCTTTTGGATAGAAGTTCACTATCTAAAAACTTCTGTAAAAAACAAACAATATGTGCTTATATAGAGCCCTTTTCAATGGACAATCGCAATTGAATGAGGCCCTAAGATTATAACAAGGGTTTTTTAATACCGATTCCATTTTTCTCAATTAGGCCCTCATTCAATTGCAATTTGGCCAATTGAATAGGGGTCTAAATAAGCACATAACATATTTTTTTTAAAGAAGTTTTTAGTTAGTAAACATCTATACAAAAGCAAGGTTTTCACTAACTAAAAACTTCTTTAAAAAATATATGCTATGTGCTTATTTAGAGCCTTATTCAATTGGCCAAATCGCAATTGAATGAGGGACCAAGGCATTAATATGCTATACTGTTGTATGTTACCATTGGGATATATTATTACAACAAATGATTGAACAAAGTCACTGAAACTTGCATACAATGTTTGAAGTGCCAACTAAGCAGGGATTTGTTTAACAAAATGTAGTCACTGACCTATGCACACTTATACAAAGACATTCATAGGTACTTCATGCACAGTGCTTGCATCTTACATGTGTTTGTACAGACCAGAGAGGAAATTAACCAGAACAACCAAATTAAACAGAAATAGTTCAAAACATCTAAATTGTTGAGCACAATCTCTAAGTGTATGTCATAACTGCATGTATAATGCTGTGCACTCTTATTATATTATTAATATTATTGTTATATTTTATTTGTAGAGTGCCAGCAGATTAAGTACAATAAACAATGGAAAGACATTTACAGACAAGACAGCACATTTGTACATACATATCATTACATGAAGAGAGGATACCCCTACTCTGGGAAGACATTACAATCTAAGAGGTAATAGGGATAGAGGGTTGCTGGATTGACTAAAGCTCAAGGGAGGATTATAGAAACCGGAAACAGGGAATCTTATATAAAGTTGTGGAAGATTGAGTTAAGTTGGTAGGTAATAAGCTTCTCTGAACATGTAGGTTTTCACATGATGTTTACCATTTTGAAGACAAGGGACGAGTCTTACAAAATGAGGTAGAGAATTCCACAGAAGGTGGTCTGATATTGAGAAGTCCGGCAGACGAGCATGTGAGGAAGCAATGGTAAAGGATTATAGGTTCAAGTCTTGGGGGAGCCAGTGTATGGACTTGCAAAAATTGGAAGCAGATGATGAGCTTTGGGTGAGGTGATTGAGTTTGGCAGAGGCTTTCAGGATAGAGGGAAGTGGGGATTGGTAATTTAGTGGAAGGCAATAGTCAAGACAATATATTATGAGAGTGTGGATTAGGGTCTTAGTAGTGTCTTGGTTGAGGAAGGAATGGATTTTGGAGATGCTCCAATGGTGGAGATGGAAGGATTTGGTCAGTGATAGAATGGGGAGATTCTGGGATCATTTTTGCCTTTTCAGGAAATTATTTGTTGGAGGAAGGGGGAATAAAGAAAATCTCTATCTTGGACACATTGATTTTTAGATGATGGAAAGCTATCCAAGAGGAGATGTGTGAAAAACATGTCATTACATGAATTAGTAGGATGGGGGATAGGAATAGGGAGGAGATATATTTGGGTATCATCAGCAAAAATATGGTACTGAAACCTATAGGAGCTGATAAGATTACCAAGAGAGGAGGTGTAGACAGAGAAAAGCAATGGAACACTGAGTCTTGCAGTACCCCAACTGAAATAGGTAATGGAAGGGACTAGAGGCCAATGTTGCAGATGCTGAAGGAACAGTTAGAGAAATAGGACTCAAACCAAAATAGGGTTGTGCCACAGAGGCCTAGTGACTGGAGTGTGTACATGAGGAGTGTGTGTTGAAGGCAGCAGAAAGGTCAAGAAGTATTAGAAAGGAGAGGTGTCCTCTGGACTTGCCAGTCACTACGTCATATGTTGCCTTGGTGAGAGCAGTCTCAGTTGAGTGTTGGTGAAGCCATAATGTTGTGGGTCGAGTAAGAAACTGTTTGTTTAGAAGTTATTTAGGCATAGCTGTTCCAGTAGTTTAGAGGTTAGGGGGAGTAGAGAGATGGGTCAATATTTGAAAGGGGTGAACAGGATGAAAGGTCGAGGTAGGGCTTCTTTCGAATGGGTGTGATGAGGGCCTGCTTGATCAAGAAAGGAAATGTACAAGTGAAGAGAGAGAGAGAGATTGAAAGGATGAAAGAGTACAACATGTGAAGGATTTGGATCACGGGAGTAGGGTTGTGAGGTGAAAGGAAGACAAGAGTTTGCATACCTCATCTTCTGTAACCAGTGTGTGTGCAGGAGAAGCGAGGGCTGGGTGTAATATATGTGGGGTGGTGTGTAGAGATGTCATGTCTAACTGTCTCTATTTTAGTTTTGAAGTAGTTGGCAAAGTCTTGAGCTGGGCAATGGAGGGGGAGGACAGGGGATGAGGTGGGAGTGAAGGTTGAGAAGTAGCATTTAGGATTAAATGACAGTATTGCAATGAGGGATGAAAAGTAGGTGTGCTTTTACAAGTTAAGAGCTGAGTATACGAGTGCAGTATAAAATTGTAGTGCAAGAAGGGTGAGTGCATGGGGCATGACAAATTGTCCACGGTTATATATATCTTACCTAAAATCTAGATTTATAATGTTACTTTAACTCTTTAACCTCTACATCTATGGGAGAAATGTAAATTATTTATAGTGATCCTAGAGGACCAACTGAAATATGCTTGACATCATATTGGACTTTCTAAAGTACCTTTGTGGAGAATTCAGTAAGGATTGGAGCAATACATTTGCCTTTGAAGAAAGGAAATTAATTTGGATACCAATGTCATGTAGCTGTGACCTTGGTGCTGTCACTCTGTCTTTTTAGATAACAATGTATAACTGCTTACACTGCAGGAATTGTAAAATGTATCAACATATTTAAGATGCATTTTGATCAGTATCTACAAATTCTATTAGAATCAACAAAGTCCATTAAGAATGTGCTCAATGTTGATTGTTGTTTCTTTAACAAAAATAACCTACTAAACTATACATTACAATGCATAGATAACCCTCCAGTATCATTAGTAAAGCGACCCATGCAGTCTTTTACTGTCAGAAGTCATGCTCAACAGTTACAAAATATACACTTTTAAATGAATTTGAGTGTTGCTTCAAGGACAGTAACACATGAATAGGATATTCCTAATATAGGGCAGTATGTCTGCCGGTGTGATGCGGGCTCCCGTTCGTCTCCGATTATGATACTATTCAAGTGATCCCCACCTAGTCAGCATGCAACCCATTATTTACCTGCTCTTGCTTGCTCAGCCAATAGTAAAGCAGTGTTGTCAGTCTCCCAGTTACTGCTGGGATATGACTCATCCCTGCTTCCTGTATATGCTGTGTGGTGTTGCCAGAGCAACTAACATAGTGCTATGTCTCCAATCTTTCATCTAACCGGATTGGCCAAACAAATTATGGAGGGTGTGTTAACCTTAATTTTAAACTGTCAGAAATTACAATCGATTTTGCTTACTTCAAGGTAAGTGTTTAAATGTTTATTTTGGTATTTTTTCATGCAGGAGTATTTTGAGAGCAGTAATTTGGTTTTGTTGATTTATCTTATACTATTTACTATTTTACACTTAATCCTTGATTACACATTTTTACAGATTACACATAATTGCAAAACACATAATTTAAACATCACACATAGAGTTATATAGAGCTAGGTCACTCCATATACACCCCCATCCCATCCCCCACACCACATCTCCCAACAGTTATTAATTACACATAATACAAACATTTCTTTTCCATCATATATTTTCAGGAACACTTATTTTCATTTATCGTTCTATTTTTGGGATTGATATGGAGGGAGGAGACAGGAGGGGAGAGGAGTGGAGAGGTGGGGAGTCGGAGAAGAGGAGAGGTGAGAAGGAGAGAGAGGTGGCCCTGGGGAGTAGTGGTGGAGAGGAGGAGGAGGTGAGGAGTGGTGGAGGAGGTGACGGAGGAAGAGGTGGCGAAGGAGGAGGAGGTGGCGGAGGAGGGGAGTGTATAGGAGGAGGTGGGGGTGGCAGGGTGGCCCGAGCAGCAGAACACCAAGGAGAGGGACAGAGAGGAAGGGGCCTGATTACAGGGGGATTAGTAGTTCGGTGGAGGTACAGGTCAGGTAGATAAGGATCCCAGTCAACAGTCGGGATGGCAAGAGGCTAAGGGCAAACACAGGGCCCACAATTACACGCACCGGGAGTATGTGGTCCTCCTTAGTGCTATCCCCCTGATTCTTGCAGGGGTGAGGGAAGTTAGGCCAGGGCCTAGGGCTCAGACATGGAAGGAGGTAGCGGCTGAGGTTACAGCAGTAGGCACAGTACCAAGGGATGTGAGGTCTGTCAAGCACCGCTTTGAAGACATCAGGGCCAAGGTGAGGAGGATGATGGCCAAGGAGGACAATAACCAAATTTTGACCTATAATAAGTGGTAGAGGGTTGCCAAGGACCTTCTGAGACAGGTGCCCGCCGCTGGAGCTTCACGCCTGGTGGCCCAGCAGGACCTAGCCTCCATGTCAGGTGAATATCACATACACCAACATGCCACCACATGTACATCACAGACACTACACTTTCACATGATGACCACTGATATGTCTGCTCCATGGAATTAACAAGGGATAGATGGATGCATCATTAAATCCATGAAGCTGACAAATCACTGTATTTCCTGGGCACAACAACAGTAATCAACCAATAGATAGTCCATGCACTAAAGACTATGCAGTTACAGACTGCAGCCGGAATCAAGATAGCGTTAGGAGCCAAGAACAATCAAGACCAAGAATCTAAAAATAGATCACATCTAGCAAATGATAGCTAATCTGAGTTGAGATAAGAGTATCATCCAGGTTCAAGCCTAGATGTCAGATAGTTAGGAATGCACAAAAAACAATGTATTATTCATCATACTAATGACATATACCTTTCTTCTCTCTCTTTCAGCATCAAGGAGGTCTTGGTCCAGTGGCGAGCCCAGCAGAAACCAATGCAGTGGGAGGAGGAGAGAAGTGGAGCCAAGAACCCTGGTCCGGAGTAGGAGGATGTAATATGGCTGGTGGGGTCACCATCTGGACCTCCGGCCACCCCGCAGGGATTCAACCCCGCTATCCCCCTCCTCGAGAGACTGAGGCTATCACCAGGGCCCAGCGTGAGGACACCAGTCGGCCACTACCTCACCCCACCCCCACAGCAGTGCACTGGACTGGCCGGCACGATCATCACCGGGCCCTACCACACCACCGCCCATTCTGCAACACCCTCCAGCCAGGCCCCAGACCCTCCCCATTCACACACCGCCACCTCCTCATCAGGCCACGCCCCAGGGGCCTCCATCCCCAACATCAGGCCTGGCTGCACAGGCGGAGATGCTGGCCCTCATGCGGCAGCAGTTGAAGCTTCTTTGGGGGATTCAGGCCAGCATCTCCACCAGTGATGTGGAGGTAATGCGCAGCCTGGCAAGGCGCAATAGGGAGGAGAGGAGGCAGCCCCACCTCCTCCACCCCGGAGGCATCCCCCAGCCACCCGCAGTCTGGCCCCTCCACCCACCATTACGCCACCAGTGCAGGTGCTGCTGCCTCCAGGGGGTTGCCTCCCCTTGCCAGGGAGACGGTGGGATTTGAGCCCTGTGCCTAGGCGGAGGAGGATCAAGGGGCTGCGCATATGTTTGTGCCTTCTTAACAGCACTTATCAGTGACAATCTATTGGTCACAATATTAACCTAATCTAGCCTGGCTACAGAGTCTAGGATCTTGGCCTATGTGATGGTGGAATTTTGTATGCAGACGGCTACTTTGTATCACATGGTCCAGGATCCTCTTCTCTGCGGACATGTAGGGTTCTGTTGAACATGTCACCAATTGATGGTCACTGAGGAATGCTGTTGAGAAGTGATGCTGCAGTCCCTATACTTTTTCTTTTATTCTTTTTCCCTTTTTTTTTTTTAATACAATTTTGGTCCATGAAGGCATCTTCTGCATCTGCAAGCGTTGTGAAGGAAATTTAGGAGGTGTGAGCTTTTCACAGTGCCTCTCAGGTAGACATTCCTTCAAAGACAGCCCCCTTAACATGTAGCTCCCACAATCTTAAAGCTATCATATACCCAGATATCTGAGACATGATTTTTTGGCTGAAATGTAGACTAATACCGCTATGGCGGTGGACTTGCAAGGTCTCACAATGGCATTAATATATGCACTAGTGAAGCTTGTGATCCTGACCTCAATAGCAGTCTGAAAACAGATCTTTGGGTCTGATGTAAGTAACAGTGAATCTGGCTGCTGAGCGTATTTTCCCATATTGTTGATTATCCTAGCTAATAGTCAGGCAGTAATGTTTGCAGATAGGAATCAGGTGAGTTGGTATATTGTTACAGTATTTAGCACTGCACTGTAAATGCATGTTGATTTTTTTTTTATCCTCTGCCTTTTTTTAGTTGACCAGTTTTTTTTTCAGATTTTGTTTTTGTCACCACACTGTATTTGTGAAACTGGATTGAATTACACAGTCCAGAGGTTGAATCATCTGTTTCATTAAGCAGATCTAGACAGGTTGTACATGATATGTACATTAATGGTTTCTTCCATTAAATGGAGTAATTTGTGATGATCCTTTTTTTCATCAGATTCCGCTTGCAGTGGTGCAGTAACCACATGTGACCCTGGTAGGTGCTATGCATCATGCCTATTCTAGACCATGACATTAGGTATCCGTTTTTTTCCACAAGCCTCTTGTTCTCCCGGGATCCGCCACACCACACCCTTGATATTAATGCAGAGTCTTGACCATTTCTGATTGTGTTCTATGAATGAAATAAAGCTTTGTTATACTTTTGTAACCGTGTCAGTGTGTTTTCAATGGTTGGTATTTTGGGACATCCACATACATCACATTTGTGTCACAATCCTATATATGTAAACTAATGAGCCCTAATTACTATACAATAGATCAATACATATAACAATAATAATAGTCATAATAGCATTAGATATCATATAATAATATATATTATATATAATAATAATAAAGGGTTAATACACCTGCAAAGTCCAATTAGTGATACTGTAGAGTATCAACATTCCCCTGAGGGCCTGATAACAATATGACAGGTGATACTGGGGTGGGTTGCCAGTTCCTTTTCTAGTGGACTGTGATTTGTCTGACCTCTCTGCTATGACCTGCCCACTTACAGTGGCTCTACATGGTAAAGCTCACAGCTTCATTCATGTACACAAGCCCCTTCACCACCACCACTTAGCAATCCAGAAGGGGACCAGGGGAATATACACCACACTAATGCGAATTGTTGAATAGCAAAACATAATGGGAGGTCACCAAATGGGATGGGTTTACATCTTGACACATGGCCACCAGCAATGGCGTGGGACTTTCCAGGATGGTGTAGCAGAGATTACCACTGATGGAGGTGAGTTGGCTGTCGCTCCTCGTGCCTCTGCACAGCCTCCATTTGTTTTTGCGGCCCTTCCTGATGGGTTAGAGTAGATTAGTGTGGTGTATGTTCCCCTGGTCCCCTTGTAGTTTGCAAAGTGGTGGTGGTGAAGGGGTTTGTGTACCTGAATGAAGCTGTGAGCTATACCATGTAGGGCCACTGTAGGTCATAGCAGAGAGGTCAGACAAATCACAGTCCACTAGAGAAGGAACTGGCAACCCACTCCAGTATGTTTGGCTTGCAAACCTTGTGGATACGCACAGACAGAGACATTAGTAGGTGTGCTGCAGTCCATAGCATCACAGAGAGTCAGACACAACTGAGGGACTGAACAACCATATGTGAAATGTTCCCCTGGTACTTGATATATGTGTTGTGGAGGTGTAGTATATCCACTATTTGTTGTCCCAATGTATATAAGATGATCTATGTATTTTCAGGGTCCACATTAGAGCCTCTGTGAGTGAGAAACGGTTAATATGTCAGCCATTTGCATGTATTTGTGTTGCAATTTAATGAGGTAGTGTGTCTTTAATAACTTTCAGCATGTTGCAGCCTGGCTTTTCATATTGGCATATGCATGGCCATTACAACTAATGAGGAAAATGCATTTTTATTTTTTGCTGTATTTGATATTTGGGAGTTGTTGTGCATGTAATTGTAATGCCTGCCCGCAAAAAGACGCCAATTGAATAGCAAATTAACTTGCGACCTCACTTACGGGCTACTGGATCGAGCAAGAGCTCAATTGAATCAGGCTCATAATGTATTTTAGTACATGGCCAGTACAAATTCAGCATCATGGTCACCCACATCCATCCAATGTCCCAGAATAGCAGACATGGTGTAGGCAGTGTCTGCAAGCTATTATAGCTCTATCTAACATTGGAAAACACTGGCCTTCCATCTATGGTGTCACCCCAAAATCAAGTTGCTGTTTTTTTTTAACGTTATTTTAGGCATTTCTTTCAAAAGTAAATAATTCCTGACATATTCAACATTATTTGTGCTGCCCCCAAATAATAATAAGCTGCTTTGGTGTGGATCACAATCTGTTTTTCTGTCTTTGTGGTGGCAAAAAAAAAATACCCCCAATGCTATCTTGCAGTTAGATTCCCACCCCATTCCATATAATGCCCTCTGAGCCACAAACTAGTTTCTAGAGATACACACTGGCATAAAGTAACAATGGTTAATATCTCAGGACTTCCTTCAGAGACAAATGCCTGTTATGGACTGTTGTATTGCTCTTCATGATGAAATCACCTTGCTGCTGGGTTAACAGTGTCCCTTTAACTCATCTCTCTGTTACAAAGCATTTACCATTTTTCTGATGTATCAGAAGATAGTATTAAACCACATTTTTCCCTTCAGAGGACGTAGGAGCTCTATATGTAGCTGTTCAATTGAAATTGGTTGACTGTCACTGGCATAACGCATGGTGCATGGGAAGACTTGTGAGATCTCATATAACACTCACACAGTAACTAAATAATCATGTGTCTAAAAACTGTTCTATAGCATTGAACATTGCAATCTTACTTAGCTAGTCAAATAAATACACACTGTCTTACATTTTCTACTTTTCACCTTGGCCTCGTATTTCATTGTGAAATCTTCAGTCGTCTTTCAGTTTTGTAAAAAAAATTGATGTGAAACATTTTGTAGAACGTTCTTATAAAAATATACAACTTCTTTTCCAATTCATAAGTAAACTTTTGAGATTTGCTGTTGCATTCTTTATTCATGAGACTATCATGTAGAAAAGGTCTCAGAATTGAGACAATTAGAATACAGCTTTCATGTGCAACTGCTTGTTGACATTTGAAACAAAAATGTCAGCTTTGTATTTATTCAGCTTTAAGTTTTTGAAATCTAAAGAACATGTATCTGCTGAAGTCACTGATCAAACTAGTGTGGTCTCTCTGTGGTTATAACAACAAACAGCAAGCATTCTGAACAGTCACCTTGGCAATGTGCGAAGCAATTTAGGTGGCATAATTCTAGAAGTTATGATAATACAATAGCAGGATATTACCCTTTGCATCCTCACTGACCGATTATATTGGCTTTGTTGAATTAGCACTTATAGGTAAGTTTTGTTTTTGTTCAGTCGTGTCTGACTCTCCGTGACCCTATGAACCTGCAGCATTCCAGCGGCATCTATCATTATGTTTTCGGTTGTGCTTATCCATAAGATTTTCTTGGCAAAGATACTTGAGTGGGCCACCAGTTTCCTCTCCAGTGGACCATAATTTGTCTGACTTCACTACTATTATATTCTATGCCCGTCTTGGGTGAGCTTCATTGAAGTACACAAGCCCCTTCACATGACAAGGTAGTGATCCAGATGGGGTATAAGTAAGTATAGCTCTTAATTAATTTTCAGTATTAATGATTATTATGCTTGTACGATAACCAATAATTAAAATACATGATAAATCACTCAAATTAAACATACTATTTCTTATATTATATTAAAAAGTTTGCCAGTCAAACAAAAATAAAATGACATACAAAAAAAATTCAGATTTTAGTGTTATTTTCAAATAGTGTCATTATAGTGGAATCTAAAAGTCCTTATAAGAACTTCATGCTTGAGAAGACACCATCTTTATGTCCACTCCATTTATATAATTATTACTCCAATCCTCACTGAGCTTTTATGATAATAAGAATTAGTGCTCCCCAAAGGTACTTTTGAGAGATCGATACATCCATTGTCAAGAATCTTTCAGTTGGTCCCCCAGGATCACTATGACCAAGTTACATTTGTCTAGAACCAATATGGCATACATTCTGGATAGATGTAGAGCTTAAAAAGTTAAAGTAACATAAAGATAGGTTTAAGTTATGATCAGTGGCGGAGCTAGTGCATGGGGAGGCTCATGCAAATAGAGAATTTGCCTACCCCAGAACGGGACTGGCACAATTGTTTTCTTATACTCATCCTGGACCCCTCCAATATCAACTCACACAATATATATATATATATCCACAACACAAGCTGAGATCCCTATCCATGCTGATGATAGCCAGTAAGCTTGAAACAGCTGTACATGGATAGGATTCTCAGCTTGTGTGTAATCCAACCTTGGCTTTGCATCAAAGCTGTGTAATACAGCAGGCATAAGCTTAAAGGAAACCATGTTTGAAAATGGCTATGGATTGAAGAGTGAGGCATTTGTGGGCACGTTTGCATGTCCCATATATATATATATATATATATATATATATATATATATATATACATGTATACATATATATACACATGGCAGGAGGCCATGGCAGGTTGGGATTGGGAGACAGCACTGGGCCCCTCCAAGCCAGGGACCTGGTGCCCTGCACCGGGGTTATCCCCACCCCTGGTTATGATATATATAGACAACCTGTCACACCCCTCGCAGTCACCCTTCTTGCACTACCATTTTATGCTGCACTTGTACGCTCAGCCCATAATTTGTAAAAGTTAAACCTAGTTTCCATCCCTCATTACAACAATGTAATTTAAGTCCCAAAAAACTATCACTTTTTAAATCAGTTTTAACACACAACCCTTTAAATATGTCAGTGACATGAAATGAAGCATAGAAAGTCACACTGTTATGGTTGCTCGACTGAGCTTGACTCTGCAGCCATTTTGTTACTACTTGGCAAGTGTACTTGTCAGCTGAAATGAGTGTCTCTTTGGGACTGGGGAGACCTCCTGATCCTGCTTAAAAAGTCTGAAGGAGTCGTGAGCCAAGCTGACTGCTGCTTTGTGTGTGTTATGTGGGAGTGGCAATTAGCAGGCACTTCGTAATGTCACTTTATTTTTCTTTCTCCATAGCAACAGCTCAGTGTTAAATGCAGCAGCTCTTAGCATGCGGTCCAGCCTTACACAGTAAATCTTTCTTTCACCACACTCAAGGGAGCGATTAACATTTTACATGTCAGTACACTCATAACCAACTGCTCAGCTAGATGGCTACAGTTCAGTTATTCCCTGGCTATCTCTCCCAATGACAAGGAAAGGATTAACCAATGTAGTAACCTTTGCCCCGAAGTTGATCTAGCAAGGCATGGAGCTGTTGTTAATCCCATCAAGATTAAATAATGGGATACTGGAGTATAACTGGCACCATAGAGGCACTGTTGTGTGGTATATTTCATGTATTAATACCAACTGAGAATATCACAGGGTATCGATTATATAAATGTAATGCTTATCTTTGGAAAGATTGATGCATTAGAAGGACGGTAAACGCCATACAGAAATGTATTATTACTCTTTATTTTCTGTAGCGCTATTTACAAAGTAGAATAGAGTATGGTGGGTGCAGCCAGCAAGTTACAAAGGTATAAACTAATTCTGAGGTAAATGTACATTTAGAGCATGGGTGCTGAACCTGGGGGGTTCTGATTGGGCCTGAGGGATTACAAATTTTCCGCCATTTACACTTCCTGCTGGAATGAAGATGTGTTTTATCAAGTTGTGTTATCTGTTCAAGATAGAGGAGAGAGATGGAGAGAGGGAAAAGGCAGGTGATGTTTTGCTTCATTTGTTAATTCAGATTAACCCCCTTCCTCCAAGCATTACAAGTTACAAGCAAGCATGCTTATCCTGCTCTGTACCTATTTCCTTATGCTCTGAAAATAAAATATTACTATTAAATTAACATCCAGGCACTTGCATATTCTGCTAAAAAAATATGTCTGTATGATGCTTCACAAAATGTATCCTAAGATTAGTGGCAATAATTTATTTTAGGTGCCTAGAGACAGAGATAGAGAGAGCCTGGGTCTGGTACATACAAATTACAAATATTTTTGACTGGTTTATTAATTAATTTAATGCCTGACAAGCTATTGAGGCAAAAGTCTGTGCTCCGGAAGTATGGGTAGTACTTTTGTACCTTCCATTTAAAGTGCAGTTAACAGGTGATAGAGCAAGGTCTGCAACATGACTGCAAAGTACAGGGGGGATGGGTGAGGGGGAGCAAATGGGATAAAGATGGGTGCTATGTGAGGTGGGTGCTGAAAGAGGTTGGGTGGCGTATGGGGATGGATGCTGACAAGGACTGGGTGCTATGTAGAGATGGATGCTAAGAGGGGTGGGTGCTGTGCAACAAATGCACTTACATATATATACATATATGATGACTGTCTGCACTGTGTTCCATGGTATATTTAATGCCTTGGAAAGTCTTTTGTACCCTTCTCCTGACTGATACCTTTTAACAATGAGATCCTTCTGATGCTTTAGAAGCTCTCTGTGGACCATGGCTTTTGCTGTGGGATGCGAAAATTTCAGGAAAAAACAACTAGGGCATGTGAACTTTATTTGGGGTTTATCAGAGGCACTTTAAATGATGGCAGGTGTATGCTGACTCATATTTAACACAATTTGGAATGTGATTGCTTAATTCTGAACACAGCTACATCCCCAGTTATAAGAGGGTGTGCAGACTTATGCAACTACATTATTTTTTTATTTTTTTTTCTTCCCTCCTCCTAAAAGATTTCAGTTTGTTTTTCAATTGAGTTGTACAGTTTATAGGTCACATTAAAGGTGGAAAAAGTTCTGAAATGATTTATCTTTGTCTCATTTTTTTACAGCACAGAAACCTGCCATTTTAACAGGGGCGTGTAGACTTTTTATATCCACTGTATATATATATATGTATATATGTATGTATGTATATCCCACCCCCCCTTCGGCCCTACCTGGACACCCCCAGCCACAGAGGATGTCGTAGGAGACAGGAGGTAAGGGATGGGGAGCAACTGTGGAAAGTGTCTTGGGGAGGGTGCTGCTATAGGAAGGAGACTCAGGAAGGAGTGCTGTTATCGAAAAGGGGAGGGTCACTGAATGAATTGGTACCGGGGGGAGCAGCATAAAAAATGTTTACACCTTCCCCTTGGGTGTCCAAATTTTCTTTTGCACCAGGGCCCTCCATTCTTTAGCTCTGCCACTGCAGCGAACATTTTTTTATGAGATCTGAGTATTGGATGCTTTCTTTTAATAGACATCATCAAGATTAGTATTACTATCATGTGCTGCAACCAAGTACAATCTTATGACATTAAATTATCTACTAGGGAGATATTTTTGAATCACATTCACTGCTGTAAAACTGGTACAAAATATTACACCAAATATATCAAATGTAACAGGTCCCAAGTAATACATTGTCATTTCTGAGTTTGGTAAATATTTTACAATTTTTTCCTTTTATGTCACACATAATGTGTAAATAAGTAATTAGACATGTGCAATCTCCGTAAGCACATGCTCATAACTTCAGCCTACACATACTACAGATGTTAAAAGGCCACTTAATTCAGCACAATAGATCACATCACAATAAAGATCTCCCAAAGGCATGTTGAAATGTTTTTAAAAAAAAATTCTGAAATAGCTGCATTTTTCACTGAGAAATCAAATAAATTAAATCTGTGTTTACATGACTGCCCACTGCCAGAACTACAGCTCCGTGTCGTGAGCAAAAAAAAAGTTAACCCTTAACAAATCTATCTGTGCAGAGCATAGAATGCTGAAATCACCTAAACAGGTCAGTGCAGACCTCAGATCAGGAAAAAATAACTGCTATCAATCACTGTCTTCATCTAGTGGCTGCACGCTATTAGTTAACGCTCATGCAACAGAATGTAGGCAGTATTCATTTTGTATGTAAACAGACTTAAAACTTAAGACTTAAGATTTTTTTTGCTGCTATTTGTGTAAATAAAGAAATATGTCATTGTAACACAGCATGAAGAGCACTTACAGTGAAGCAAATGGTCCTTTAAGGATAATCCTGATAAAACCAGCATTAGCCAATATGTATCTCAGCCAAAGTGATTATCCCACCAGCTCACAATCAGGGCAAATTTAAAAAGACACCAAGGTAATATAATAGGTTAAATCAGGTTAAAGGCTGTGATTTGCAGATTATAGTTTTTAAAACAACATGGTAATATATGAGACTTAAAGTGACACAGGGTAGGTTTCAAATATGGTATAATTTAAACTGTAGGTAAAAACAATCACTCAATTGAATGTTATTAAATATGCATTTTCCTAAACTAACATTGAAGTTTGCCCTGTTTAGCTGTCAGTCAGCATTACTGATCCACAAACAACTGAGGTTGTATTTTTTTTGTTAATGGGACATCATTGCCTTAATTACTTGTTTTGCCCTTGAGACATTGCTTTGATTGTCTGCCGTGCAGTCAGAAAGAGTAGGCTTGCTTACACCCAGGCAATTGCATGGAAGACAATGGAAGCAAAAGAACAGGTTCTAATTATGACATACCGTATATACTCGAGTATAAGCCGACCGAGTATAAGCCGAGGCACCTATGTTACCACAAAATAGTGGGAAAAATGAGTGACTCGAGTATAAGCTGACGGTGGGAAATGTGTGTCCCCTCTCTCTCCCCTGTGTCTCTTCTCCCCTCTCCCTCCCCTGTGTCTCTTCACCCCTCTCCCTTCCCTGTGTCTCTTCCCCCTCTCCCTTCCCTGTGTCTCTTCCCCCCTCCCTTATCACCCTCCTCAACCCCCCTCCTCATTCTCAACCTCCCTCCTCAACCCCCTCCTCATCTTCCCTCCTCATCCTCCCTCCTCATCCTCCCTCCTCATCCTCAACCTCCCTCCTCAACCCCCCTCCTCATCCTCAACCCCCTCCTCATCCTCAGCCCCATCCTCATCCTCAACCTCCTTCCTCAACCTCCCTCCTCAAGCCCCCTCCTCAACCCCCCTCCTCATCCTCAACCCCCTTCTCAACCTCAACCCCCATCCTCATCCTCAACCCCCCATCCTCAACCCCCACCTCAACCTCCCTCCTCATCCTCAACCCCTCCTCAACCTCCCTCCTCAACCTCAACCCCCCTCCTCAACCTCCCTCCTCATCCTCCACCCCCCTCCTTATTCTAAACCCCCCTCCTCACTTTACCCCTCTAAATACCTCCCCCTCTCCCTGTCCCCTCCCATAACCTCCATCTGCAGCTTCTGCTCCGGCCTCCTTCCGGCGTCTTGACCGAGCCAATGCTAATGACGTGGCGCACATGTGACATCACGTCATTAGCATATACCAGGTGCCGACATCCACTTATCCACTCCATCCCCTCTCCCTCCCCTCATCCTCTCCCTCTTCTCCCCCTCCCCCCTTCCTCTCCCTCCCCTCTCCCTCCCCTCTCCCTCCCCTCATCCTCTCCCTCCCCTCCTCCTCTCCTCCCCCTTCCCTCCTCCTGTCCTCTCCCTCCCCCTCCCCTCATCCTCTCCCTCCTCTCCCCTCATCCTCTCCCTTCCCTCTCCCTCCCCTCATCCTCGCCCTCTCCTCCCCTCATCCTCTCCCTCCCCTTATCCTCTCCTCCCCCTCCCCTCATACTCTCCCTCCCCTCTCCCTCCTCCTCTCCCTCTCCTCTTCCTCCATCTCCCCTCATCCTCTCTCTCCCCTCTCCCTCCCCTCATCCTCTCCCTCTTCACCCCCTCCCCTCATCCTCTCCTCTCCCTACCTCCCCCTCCCCTCATCCTCTCCCTCCCCTCATCACGTCATTAGCATATACCGGGTGCCGACATCCACTCATCCACTCCATCCCCTCTCCCTCCCCTCATCCTCTCCCTCTTCTCCCCCTCCCCTCTTCCTCTCCCTCCCCTCTCCCTCCCCTCATCCTCTCCTCTCCTCATCCTCTCCCTCCCCTCTCCCTCCCCTCCTCCTCTCCTCTCCCTCCCCTCATCCTCTACCTCCCCTCCTCCTGTCCTCTCCCTCCCCCTCCTCTCATCCTCTCCCTCTCCTCCCCCTCCCCTCATCCTCTCCCTCCCCTCTCCTCATCCTCTCCTCCCCCTCCCCTCATCCTCCCCCTCCCCTCCTCTCCTCTCCCTACCCCTCCCCTCATCCTCTCCCTTCCCTCTCCCTCCCCTCATCCTGTCCCTCTCCTCTCCTCCCCTCATCCTCTCCCTCCCCTTATCCTCTCCTCCCCCTCCCCTCATACTCTCCCTCCCCTCTCCCTCCTCCTCTCCCTCTCCTCTCCCTCCATCTCCCCTCATCCTCTCTCTCCCCTCTCCCTCCCCTCATCCTCTCCCTCTTCTCCCCCTCCCCTCATCCTCTCCTCTCCCTACCTCCCCTCCCCTCATCCTCTCCCTTCCCTCTCCCTCCCCTCATCCTCTCCCTCTCCTCCCCTCATCCTCTCCCTCCCCTTATCCTCTCCTCCCCCTCCCCTCATACTCTCCCTCCTCCTCTCCCTCTCCTCTCCCTCCATCTCCCCTCATCCTCTCTCTCCCCTCTCCCTCCCCTCATCCTCTCCCTCTTCTCCCCCTCCCCTCATCCTCTCCTCTCCTGACCTCCCCCTCCCCTCATCCTCTCCCTTCCCTCTACCTCCCCTCCTCCTCTCCCTCTCCTCTCCCTCCCCTCATACTCTCCCTCCCCTCTCCCTGCCCTCCTCCTCTCCCTCCCCTCCCCTCCTCCTCTCCCTCCCCTCATCCTCTCCCTCCCCTCTCATCCTCCTTTCTCCCTCCCTCACGTCACGTCATTAGCATATACCGGTTCCCGACACTGAAGACGCGCTGGACAGCTGCAGGAGCAGCGCAATACAGGTAAGTGAGGGGGTGGGGGGGGTAATTGGAGAGAGGGAAAGGGAGGTGGGAGGATGAGGGGAGGGAGGGAGGAAGGAGGGAGAGGGGAGGGAGAGGATGAGGGGAGGGGGAGGGAGAGGAGAGGGAGAGGAGGAGGGGAGGGAGAGGGGAGGGAGAGGATGAGGGGAGGAGAGAAAGGAGAGGGAGAGGAGGAGGGGAGGGAGAGGATGAGGGGAGGGAGAGGATGAGGGGAGGGAAAGGGGAGGGAGAGGGGAGGGAGAGGATGAGGGGGGGAGAGAAAGAGGGGAGGGAGAGGGGAGGGAGAGGATGTGGGGACGTCGGCACCCGGTATATGCCGGCAGCACATATGCAGGCACAGACCATGACACTCCCACCACCATGCTTGACTGTTTTCTTTGTACTCCTCACCTGGTTGCCGCCACACACGCTTGACATCATCTGAACCAAATAAGTTTACCTTGGTCTCATCGGACCACAGGACATGGTTCCAGTGATCCATGTCCTTAGTCTGCTTGTCTTCAGCAAACCGTTTTCAGGCTTTCTTGTGCATCATAATTAAGGCCAAAATGCATACCACATTTAGGGTTTGCTGCTTCTCCTGTTTAGGGTAGAATTGCCTGGTATTTCAGCGCTGGATTACTCTTTTGAGTGAGACCAGACTGATATACTACAGGATATTTCTCCCTGTGAAGGGCACAAGTGAGCTAAAAGAGGCTGCTGTCAGAGTGGGTTATCATGTCCATAGAACTAACCTATTAAGGATAGTTCGTTCGCTGCCTAAGCACCTCTATTGTTGGTGTTATACATGTATGTATACATATTTGAGTAGCCGTGTATCCAAAAATACTAATAAATAATTTATGTAATGCACACATATGGAGATGTTTTCTCCCTTTTTATCTCTCTGACTTTGTACATTCATACTAGACTTTTCACATCCCTTCTCTGAGCTACACATGATACTATCTATCTATCTATCTATCTATCTATCTATCTATCTATCTATCTTTGTATTCTTCATGTTATATAAACTCCCCTTTATGTTTATGGGGAAACAGACTCTCATGTGGCCCCTACGGTGAATGGATTGGACACCCCTATACTGTAGGATTCTCTGATACATACCCTGAATATATTGGTGTGAACCTTGTGCAGTCTTAGCCATGTTGCTAATTATTGTACAACATGCTACATACTATACATGAAGCTGTTTTACAGACTCAGATCACATGGCTGATGAGTGCATAACTCCATAATGAAGTGTGTTCCCAGCAGCTGTCAGAATGTGGCAATGGTTTTATGGAGACACAATCCAGACTGTTTTCAATGGAAAAGCAATGTGACCCTGGTTTCCTGTTCAGCACTCAGGTATAGGAAGCAATTGTTGCTTGTTAAACCAAAAATAACTAGAGTTTTGCCCAGACAATTAAAGGCCCATTTAACTTTATATATAGTTCAATGCACTGTAGTTCCAACATCCTTTAAAATCATCAGGTATTAGCTTGATTAAAGAAATTTAGCTAAAAGTAAATAACATACCTGCACATGTTGTTTGTACAGAAAACCTTCCTGTCCAATGATAGAACATATGCAGATATAAACTTGGATCCATAACAAAATAAATGCTGCAAAATCAACTTTAGGAGTTTAAAACAAACATTGGGTCTATGGTAAAGACACTGAAAAGGACACTCTAACAGACAAACCTGTTTCTGTGACTTGGGCTGGCATCACATGCCCTACTAGAAATAGATTTCACAGTTTACTTAGCTCTGGTTACCATACTGATTTAACTGACCACTGAGGTGCCATATTTATAGTATGACATTTCGAAAGACTTGATAATGGGCAACATTTTGCCACCTTCTCATTGTACAGATACAAACTTCCTGTGTATTCAAAGCAAGGACATAATAACCATGGGGGATGACAAGTGGTCCTTTACATTTCAAATATTATATTCAATTTAGCATTACTTGTGGGAGACATTTGCTTTTTTTTCCAAAAAAGGATAATTGAAATAAAGTTAAGGTTTCCATTCAGTTCTAATGAAAAGATGCCACAAGGTTATGAAAATTAACAATTAGATTGATGCCCACAGTAAAGAAAATGACCTATAACATTTAATAAATATTTATATTTTATACTTTCTAAAACATTTTTCCATTTTCAAATTAGTTCTTTTTTAGGTACAATAAATATGGAGCTTCAATATTTTCAAAATATTAATAATACAGAAGAAATTAACACACTTTGTATAAAATGTGTGTAATGGTCAGTTTACCAAATCTTGTTTTCACTTTCCCCAAACATATAGTACTAGGTATTCAATCAAGTTACTGCTTGAAACACAGATTGCATAGACATGTAGAAAGTGTGTGTAGAAACAGGTATAGATAGAGTGTACCATACACATTTGTAATATTCTGATAGCACCACACTACTATTAGATATTATATATTAAAATTGACATTTATTTTCAATACTTTTACGGGAATTCACTATTGCATTTCCACACTTCAGTAACTCAAGTCTCTAAGATACCATATTTTGATAAAGTGTGGAGAGGTGTTTTAAAATTAAAAAAAGTTGTTTGTAGGAATAACAGATGTGTTGGAGATGTATTTCTGAGATGTGAGAAAGCTGTCACATTATTGTCACCCCAACCGAAAGTTCTTTTAATTTTAAAGAGCATTAAAAAATAGCTATACCTTGTGCTAGAAATTGTTCTCTATCACATATAAAAATTGTCAAACTACGAGACGTTGTCGTGCTTTGCGTGGTGCGTACGAGTTAGGAGATGAGCACCAAAGGCGATCATTGCTTGCGAGCCTTGCAAAGTGACAAAGTCGATGAGCGGCGAGCCGTTTAAGTACTAAAACTACCAGCACAAAGGAAGCAAGCAGTTGACAATCGCGGGACTTAAAACAAAAAAATTATGAGACGCAGGACTTTGAAAAAAAAAATAAGAGATAGGAAAAATTGGAGGTTAATGGCTGAACCGCGCAAACCAAAAAACAATAAAAACACACTAAATACACAAAAAAATAAATGCGAATTTAAGTCGATTTAGACAAGTTTAGGCATTCGTAAATCGCCTAAGCGAGAAAAAAAATGTCCGCCCAAAAAATTTAAATGAGGCTACACGACCCCGGACCATGCAAAACACTGCCAACCGCGTAGCACTTTGACACACGAACGTACAAGGTATAAAATACACTATTACACATAAAAAAAAAAGTTAATGCTCGCGAGCCGTGTAACACATCTACAATGGCGCTTTACACAACTAAACCAATGCACAGTTGGGACATATTTTACGCTTTATCATCAGGGCACCAACACTCAAACCGTACATTGTATGCTGCCGGAAAAAACAGATTGATTGCTGGATATATTAATTACAAATAGGTAAAGTATATTAATTTATTCATTAACTAAATCATTCATTATTATATAGATAAATATATATATCTCTTTCAGATGAGTGACCAAGGTGCTCAGAGGAGCAAAAAAAGACGAGAGGAGAGGCTCGCAATGAGCGCCGAAGGTCCTCAGAGTAGAAAAAGGTTTACATTGTGTGTCAAACAGCATTCCCATGGCTTCAAATTTTATTGCTTCGTCCTTTTTGACGGGCATGTCGCTAGTAGTAAATAATTTCTGAAATATTAAGAACTGATTTTGTGGCTTCTGTATGCTAATGTACATCTCAATAAGCTAATATGCGGGTCAGAGTACTTGAGGGTCTTGCTGCCTGATAACATTGGGGGCCATTACAGAAACAGACAAGCAGATTGTAATCCTAATTAGCACATCAAAGCAGCTAGTTAATATGCATGTGCTGTTCATTTACATATACAGGGAGTGCAGAATTATTAGGCAAATGAGTATTTTGACCACATCATCCTCTTTATGCATGTTGTCTTACTCCAAGCTGTATAGGCTCGAAAGCCTACTACCAATTAAGCATATTAGGTGATGTGCATCTCTGTAATGAGAAGGGGTGTGGTCTAATGACATCAACACCCTATATCAGGTGTGCATAATTATTAGGCAACTTCCTTTCCTTTGGCAAAATGGGTCAAAAGAAGGACTTGACAGGCTCAGAAAAGTAAAAAATAGTGAGATATCTTGCAGAGGAATGCAGCACTCTTAAAATTGCAAAGCTTCTGAAGCGTGATCATCAAACAATCAAGCGTTTCATTCAAAATAGTCAACAGGGTCGCAAGAAGCGTGTGGAAAAACCAAGGCGCAAAATAACTGCCCATGAACTGAGAAAAGTCAAGCGTGCAGCTGCCACGATGCCACTTGCCACCAGTTTGGCCATATTTCAGAGCTGCAACATCACTGGAGTGCCCAAAAGCACAAGGTGTGCAATACTCAGAGACATGGCCAAGGTAAGAAAGGCTGAAAGACGACCACCACTGAACAAGACACACAAGCTGAAACGTCAAGACTGGGCCAAGAAATATCTCAAGACTGATTTTTCTAAGGTTTTATGGACTGATGAAATGAGAGTGAGTCTTGATGGGCTAGATGGATGGGCCCATGGCTGGATTGGTAAAGGGCAGAGAGCTCCAGTCCAACTCAGACGCCAGCAAGGTGGAGGTGGAGTACTGGTTTGGGCTGGTATCATCAAAGATGAGCTTGTGGGGCCTTTTCGGGTTGAGGATGGAGTCAAGCTCAACTCCCAGTCCTACTGCCAGTTCCTGGAAGACACCTTCTTCAAGCAGTGGTACAGGAAGAAGTCTGCATCCTTCAAGAAAAACATGATTTTCATGCAGGACAATGCTCCATCACACGCGTCCAAGTACTCCACAGCGTGGCTGGCAAGAAAGGGTATAAAAGAAGAAAATCTAATAACATGGCCTCCTTGTTCACCTGATCTGAACCACATTGAGACATTGTGGTCCATCATCAAATGTGAGATTTACAAGGAGGGAAAACAGTACACCTCTCTGAACAGTGTCTGGGAGGCTGTGGTTGCTGCTGCACGCAATGTTGATGGTAAACAGATCAAAACACTGACAGAATCCATGGATGGCAGGCTTTTGAGTGTCCTTGCAAAGAAAGGTGGCTATATTGGTCACTGATTTGTTTTTGTTTTGTTTTTGAATGTCAGAAATGTATATTTGTGAATGTTGAGATGTTATATTGGTTTCACTGGTAAAAATAAATAATTGAAATGGGTATATATTTGTTTTTTGTTAAGTTGCCTAATAATTATGCACAGAAATAGTCACCTGCACACACAGATATCCCCCTAAAATAGCTAAAACTAAAAACAAACTAAAAACTACTTCCAAAAATATTCAGCTTTGATATTAATAAATTTTTTGGGTTCATTGAGAACATGGTTGTTGTTCAATAATAAAATTAATCCTCAAAAATACAACTTGCCTAATAATTCTGCACTCCCTGTAAATACAGCAGCAACATGCATGCCCCAGGATTGATCCACTTTAGAAAAAAGTGGAGAAGCCAACATATAGCCAGTTTTTCATGCTCTTTTAGAGTAACCTAAAAAAAAGCAACATGATTTTGAGGTGACAGAGTCCCATTGATTATTATGCATCCCCAATCCTAGCAGAGATTGCCAACTGTTAGGGGAAAAGGGCAGGTTTGTAAACTCTGACACACTAAGATGGATGTTTCCACTTTGGGAAATGTTACCAAAAGGTAGTTTTAAGAATGAATTGGGAGGGGGGAGAGAGATAGAACATGGTGTCGAATGGGGAATAAAAAATAAAAACTTTCAAAAAAAGAAGGAATGGAGAATGAGAGTGTTAAGGGGGGGGGGCAAGAATTAATTGGGAGGGGGAAGAGAGATAGAACATGGTGTCAAATAGGGAATAAAAAATAAAAACTTTCTAAAAGGAAGGAATGGAGAATGAGAGTGTTAGAGGGTATAGGAAAAGTGAGGAGGGAGAGTGGGAAGAGAAGAGGGGAATGTGAGAGAAGGGGAAAAGATAACAATGGAACAATAAGAAAAATAGTAGAAGAAGTGGGGGATGGAATAATGAAAGAATGGGAAAGCAGAAGAAATATGAATAAAATTGATTTCCTGCTTTTTGGGAATTATGACCCTTGATAAACTGAGCTGCTGAAGTAAGGTCTTATATAGTTAAATACAATTTGTGCTGGTTGTGTTCCATTAAGTCAGGGAACAAATGTGACAAAACCTAAGTCATGAATGAGTAATATATGTCCATGTGCTACATGTAATATATTATTTGCTTATGCAAACCTTCTTGATCAAGTCTTTGAAACATCTGGCAGCCTCATCCAAACTGCCTAGTAAATAAATCAAGGAGCCTTAAAGCAAAACACACAGGCTCAAAATATTTTTCAGTTAGTGGCAGTATCACTTTTAACGTTCTTTTGAGCTTAAGTAGCTTATTGTTGATTCCTAAAGCAGGAATTATAATATGCTTATATATGGTATACTGAATATGCACATGAACTATCATATTTAGGAACAAATGTAACATAATTGGAATATTACAATAAAAAGTTGATCTTAACAGTACTCATATGATTGGAGATGAATGATAGTACATATTTATTTATTTAGCATTTTTAGAGAAAACCTGAAATTTAAATGAGGGCGGGGGCTCTTTTATGACTACTATTGTCAAGTGTGCTAATTGGAGAGTATGTTTTCAGATGTCAATACAAATGTGAATCCATAGTTCCTCTAGGTTTCTAACCCTTTTAGGAACAAGTCAAAATGTCTGACAGCCTTAAAGCAACATTTAATACAATAGGTTGTAGTTATAATGTATTATTTTGAACAGTGTAAAATATCATGAACATTATCAAGTCAAGTTCTTGAAATGAATGTTCTACAAGCATGACATTTCAGTGGTCTTTTAAAGAACGATATATATTTATATTTAGGAAATCTCAAGGCACATATGCCTTCATCCACTGTATAATCACTGATTTACAATTTTAATAAAGCTGGGAGTGTGTTTCAAGGTATCATCAGGTGGGTAGCACCCTTGTGAGTGAAGTGCCTCTAAGAAGTGGCCTATTCTCTTTATTATAAATCTGTCTTGATGAAATATGGTTTCCACAAAATACCTAAAAAACGTTATCTTAGACATATTTAAAAAGAATACTTTGAAAATACTAACAAAGATGATTGTACAATAATGACGTCCAAGAGGAGATGTTTACTGTCACATGTAAATGTGTTAAAAAAAATGGGGGGAATAATAAGACTATCAAGGATGCTTTTTTCATGGTGTCATGGAATGGCCAGTTAATGTTTTTTTGATAGAGCTGCCACTTTTCTGTGTCCTTTGAAGTTGCCCCTGCCTTTAGCCTAATACTAAGTAAATAGGGAAACAACTCATGAAATGCATCAGTGCATCTTTATATCTACCTGCATGTGTTTTTCATAAGCATTATGTACAGCTTTCCTTGTATAGGTTTACAGTTATCCTCACAAATCATGCTTAGTTGAACCCTAATTGATGCAATATGGGTGTTAAGTGTCTTCACTAATGTTTTCAATTAGAACTCTCGACCTCTTTTTATTGCATAATATCATTTATACGTATTTCTGTACTTCAGCTAATATTCTTTCCATGTATACTACGCCTCTTATCCTTAAACTAGCAAAACCCTACTGGCAAACACACCCTAACATTGCAAATAATGATCTTCTCTTTGAAACCCTTATGCTGACAAAATGGTGTAGATATAACATGTGTTAATGCATTATGTATTGTTGTTGGAAAGGCTAATATCAGAGTTTCAGGGCTCATATAGTGTGACATTAAATTATTATGATATTTTTGTATCTGCAGTAGATTCTGTAGCCCTACTGGTATAATAAATACATGATAGCATTTAACATTACTTTTGAGGACAGTAGAAGTAAAAGAAGATGGCACATTTGTACATGTTTATTTGCATATGAGGAGATAAAGGCAATGCTCTCATGAGAGCCTACAGTCTAGGGGGTGTTAGGGATAGTAGAGACATGAGGTAAGGGAACTTCTTGATGGAAAGACCTTTATAGGGGATCTAAAATAGATAGCTTTGATTGAAGTTAATGGTGGAAGTTAAGGATTACAAAATTCACCATATGTGCTCTGCACCATCAGTTAGAGGGTGGAAAATCACATTGAAAATGTGTTTACTTTTTTTTTAATTGATCAGGAATTGACTTAGATATTGCCCTTTTAGTTCAGCCCTTGAAGTCATCCCACAAGAACCTGTATAAATAATGAGGCTGGCGTCTGTAAAGTATGTTGGTGCAATGGTAAGCAATCTGTTTCATGGATTTGATTCTCCTGCCTTCCACTTGATTTATTTTTTATTACACAATGTGCTTTTATATATATATATATATATATATATATATATATATATATATATATATATATATATAAATATATATGTGTGTGTGTGTGTGTACATATTTTTAAATAGTAAGTACCTATTCACATAAACAAAAGACAACACTACCTCATACATACATATGCTTTATTATATTACCGAAAGAACATATTTCTGTATTTTAAAACAGTAAAGAAAAATATCTGTCCTTGGGGGGAAGTAAACTCAGGACACCCAGCTGCAGATGTGTCTGAAGGGGAAAGGATAGTCTGCTGCTGCAAAGACCAATTCAGAATAGGATCCTGGAATGCTATAACTATGAACCAAGGCAAACTAGATGTGGTCAAGAATGAAATGACAAGGTTAAACATTGATATCCTGGGAATTGGTGAACTTAAATGGTCTTGAATGGGATATTTCACATCAGACAACCACCAGATCTTCTACTGTGATCAAGAATCCTGCAGAAGAAATGGAGTAGCCATGCTAGTCAATCAAAGAGTGGCCAAAACATTGCTCAGTTACAACCCAATAAATGACAGAATGATTTCAATTTGAATTCAAGGCAAGCCATTTAATATCACAGTGATCCAACCACGGGTGCTGAAGAGGCTGAAGTTATCCAGTTCTACATTCAACACGTCATAGATATAACACCAAGAAAAGTTGTTACTATCATCATAGGAGATTGGAATGCTAAAGTAGGCAACCAAAGGACACCTGGAATAACTGGCAAATATGGCCTTGGAGTACAAAATGAAGCAGGTCAGAGATTAGTAAAATGTTGGCAAGATAATTCTCTCGTCTTTTCAAACACCCTCTTCCAACAGCCTCCGAGATGACTCTACACATGGACATCACCAGATGGACAACATAGAAATCAGATTGACTATATACTTTTCAGCCAAAGATGGAGGAGCTCAATACAGTCAGCAAAAACAAGACCTGGAGCTGACTGGGGCTCAGACCACCAGCTTCTTATTGCAAAGTAGAAAATTAAACTGAAGAAAAGAGGGAAAACCATCAGACCAAGTAGATACAAAATACATAATATTCCTTGTGAATATACAGTGGAAGTAAAGAATAGATTTAAGGGACTAGTCATAGAAGATAGAATGTCTGAAGAACTTTGGACCAAAGTTTGCAACATTATCCAGGAAACGGCAACAAAGAATATCCCTAAAAGAAAGAAAAGTAAGAAGTCAAACTGGCTATGTGATGAGGCTTTGAAAGTGGCCCAGGAAATAAGGAAAGTGAAAGGTAGAGGAGATAGGAAAAGATTTGTCCAACTGAATTTAGGATTCCAGAGGATAGCAAGAAGAGACAAGGAGACATTCTACAATGAGCGATGTAAAGAGACTGAAGAAGATAACTGAATGGGTAAATTAAAAGATCTCTTCAATGGTAGAAAACCATTTCTTTCAGATAGAATATACAGTAGTAGAATAGATGCCAGTTTCAAGAAAAAAGTGAGAGGTGTATCAATTATTTTTAATAAAAAAAACAAAAATAATAGAGGATTATAAGGAATTAGACTTGGACGGAAGATATATCATCTGGATGGGGAGGATTAATAATGAATCCTATACAATTCTGAACCTATATGCCCCCAACACAAAACAAAACAAATTTTTGAATAAAATATAAAAAAATATCCAGAAGTTCAAAACAGGCTATGTAATAATTTGTGGGGATTTAAATGTAGGCGCAAACTATGAGCCTCATTCAATTCGGAGGCCGCAACTTATGGGAATGTAGTCTGTATGTCTGCGGGCTTCCTCTCGAGTTACGGTGCTTTTCAATTCGGGAAGACCACAAGTTGTGGGCCGATAGCAGAAATAATGCCATCAGATCAATTAACCAAGGCTGTAACTCCTGAGTTAGAATCAGCCAATGGAAACAGATATCGTCATCATTACATCAATGAAAAATGGAGTTTGGATTTCAAAGTCCTACGGGCATCAATTACGAGTTCAGACCCAGATTCCTGAAATATTGCAAAATTGATGAAACCGTAAATATGATATTGTATTACATGCGAGTTCCATTATATGTATTAACAGATTGATTGCTGGGATCGATATTACACAGAAATCAAACAGGAAATAAAGTATTTATTGGTCTGATTTGCGAGCTTGAGAATGTTGTGCGATTTATTCTAAGGCATAACATCACTTTCCCTTTTAATAAAAGTACAAAAGTGTGTGTATATGTGCATTTAAAGTGCACCGGACATGTCTTTAAGTCCTTTGCGAGTCCTCCTAACTTGTGGAGGACTCGCAAACTTGTGGAGTGACAGTTGCCATTTGCGGCCCTGGCTCGGTGGTTAGCGAGGGCAAACCAAAGCAATTGAATAGCGATTTGCGATTTTAGCATTCAGAACTCTTGCGGTCGTGAAAGATCAAAGGCTTGGAGGGGCATTAACTTGAGATGGAAACCATTGCAATGAATCACAATCAGAGCCAGCAAAAAGACGCCAATTAAATAGCAAAATAACTTACAGCCTCCATTTCCGAAGACCGGATCTCCTGAAGCCTCAATTGAATGAGGCTCTATGATAGGGACAGAAAATCAAGTAAAAACTCAGTTCCAGATGCTACAATGTTGAGAATGGCAAAAAATTTCAATAAAACACTGATGAAATATGGTCTATACGACTCTTGGCAAGTTTACATCCTGAAGAAAGAGATTTTACTTTTTCTCAAACACAATACATACACAAGGATAGATTACTGCCTTGTTGATCGATGCACGGTAGAAAATGTATGGTAAGTGAAATAACAATTGGACCAATAGATTGGTCTGATCATGCCATGATTAAAATCCATATCAACAAAACTCAACAAATAGACTATAATTATAAAATAAATATAGATATTACCCTGCTTTAAAATATGCAAAACAGGGATACTCTGATAAATAAAATAGTGGAGTTTTTTAATATCATTGATAACACTATTGATTCTAAACCAAACATATGGAACTTCCATAAGGCATATATAAGAGGATTACTTATCTTGTGGGCAATACATGAGATGAAGAAGAGAGGAACACCATTAAGAATCTATACATTAAACTAAATTAGTTAGAAAGGGTGAATAAGCAAGCCCCAGATAAAGATTGTGGTTAAGAAATAAATATAATTAAAAATAAAATTAATTTTACAAAAACAGATAACAGAATTTGTATTACTCAGCAAAAAAAAATATCACCTGGGAAATAAGGTAGGAAAATGATTGGCTGATAAAATAAAGAAAAGAAATGTTTACAAAAGTATAACTAAATTAAAAGATCAAGATGGGAGAGAATGTGTTAAACCGAAAGAAATTGGTGATATATTTTTCAAATTCAATAGAGGGTTATATAATCTGTAAAAAAACTTCAACAGTTATAAAATCTACTAAGTTACAAATTAAATAATTTGGGGCTAAATTAAAACTCCCGAAAATGAAGGAAGAACAACGTGAAATATTAGAGAGAGAGAGATAACAACAAAAGAAATAGAAGATGCCATAACCACACTTAAACTCAATAAGTCCCCAGGACCGGATGGTTTTCCAAACCTATACTACAAATTGTTCTCTTCTGTTTTAAGTAATCATTTAATACATACATTTAATGAAATTAAATGTTTTGGCAAAGCACCATTAGAAATGCTAGAATCTGCCATCACTACAATTTCCAAAATAGGTAAAGACTAATTGAATTATAAGAACTACCGCCCAGTTTCTCAACACAGATATAAAAGTTTATGCAAAAGTACTGGCAGCAAGACTGAATCCTCTGTTGTTAGAACTAATTGATGCGGACCAAACAGGTTTTATTAAAACTAGGAAAGGCACAGATAACGTGAGAAAATTGCTGAACTTAATAGCATATGCTAAAAATAAGAAAATCCTAATGCTTGCTCTGTCTCTGGAAGCTGAAAAGGCATTTGACAGGGTAAACTGGGATTTCATTAATCTTGTGTTAAGTGAGTTTGGACTTGGAAATTTTGGCACACAGGCAATTAAAGCCTTGTATACAAACGCATAAGCTTATTTATTAGGTTCTGGTTATAAATCAGATACCTTTGGAATAAAAAATAGCACCAGACAGTGTTGCCCCCTCTCTCCTCTGGTTTTTGCACTGGTGATAGAACCATTAGCAATATTGATAAGAAATACTGAGCAAATTGAAAGTTTAGATACCAGAAATACGAAGAATAAAGTAACCATGTTTGCAGATAATGTTGTGGTGACCATTGCTAATCTACTTAAATCACTGAAATACTTATTTGAATGTATAAATTAATACAGTAAATGATTACAAATTAAATTCATTAAAAACAAAGGTATTATTAAGTAATATAGATTTAGAAACAAGATCTTGTCTCAGAGAGAATTATCCTTTTAATTGGCAACAAAAAAGGTTTAACCACCTACAGAATATTGAAAACTAGATTACTTAGTTTGGAGTAAAGATAAAGATAAAAAGGACATACAAACACCTTCCCCAGTGATAAATTTTCTGGTTAAAACTTGGTTCAAATATAATATTAAATGGGATTAGTAAGGTTTCCCTCTCTGCTATCGCCTATAATAACCCTAAATGAAGGACCTTTTAAATTTAGTAAAATTAACTGGGAGAAATGGAACCTTAAGAGGTTAGCAGACTAACAGCCTTATTAAATTGTGATTCGGCCAATTGAAAAAAGGGCTCTATATAAGCACAGAGCATATTTTTTTTACAGATGTTTTTAGTTAGTGAACTTCTATCCAAAAGCAAGGTCTTCACTAAATATGCTCTGTGCTTATAAAGAGCCCTTTTCAATTGGCCGAATCGTAATTTAATAAGGCTGTTCTCAAATGGGAAAATAAAAACCTTTGAAGTATGGCTTGAATATAATGGAATATAATTTAAGGTTTTGTATAATGAGTATAAACAACTAATAAGACCAATTACAAAATTTGAAATAAAAATTACAAAGGAAGGAAGGAAAAACACAATAACACAACTATAATTTTAAGAGATATGAAAGAATTAAAAAACAACTATAAAAATAAGTAAATGGGAGGAAGAATTGGGAAAGCAATGGAGTCACACTTCAAGGTTATAAAGCTTTTGAGGTGACCGCCAATACACTTAAATACTTAACTTAAAGGTATATGTAAGTTAGCTGGATTATGAGTGCATCTGATAGAGGAGAATTTATAGTGTCTGAAAAAAAATTGCATGAATAAATTCCAAAGTAAACAGTTAAACCTTTAGCCTGAAGTTTGCTGATTTTCTTGCTTTTGCAAAGAGTTTTCTCTCCATGTTGACACCCCCCCAGAAATCTCCAGGGCTAATTAGCATGTTTTTTTACAATGTTTCTTTTTTGCCTGGGGATTTACAGACATGCTCAGTTAGCACCTGAAGTCTGCCCTACTGTGGGAAGTCACATGATCTCAGATACTTTCCTTTCCTTTAGTGTAATTTCCTTCCTATACTGAATATGTAAAGCTGTGGTATAATGTATTGAGCTCTGCAGTGAGCACTGTCTAATGCAGTGTTATTTCTTGTGTTCTGTCTATGAACTCTGTGTTCTGTGTAAACCTATGATAGCATTTCTATAGTTCTGTCTGAGTATTGTGTACTGCTATGTTATTTCTTGTCAGTGAGTATTGTGCTGTGTTATAATTTCAATAGCTGTCTGTGAGGCTATTGTATAATTTATATTTTTAGAGTCTGTGACCATCTCAGCTTATGAAAAGGTTTGTGATATACTTTGACTGTCACATCAAATCAAAATATATATTTTTGTGTTTAACTTTTCTTGCTTTATCAACGTTTTGTTTAAGCATAAGCTTATTTAAAGATGTATGTGTGTTTATTCAGGTCAGACCTAACTACACTGCTTATCAATCTCTCCCTCAACTCTCTTTTGCCAATCAGCATGCGCATGTGCTGCATAATGGATATCTCATTAAAAATAAGGAGATATCCTTTATGCAAATCACAGTTGCTGGAGGTGTCTAAATCACCCCAGCACATTTTTTACTATATTGCAAAAACGGTTTGCATGTTTTCATGCAGACTTTTTTCTAGGTGGGTTATGATGCATTCTACTGGATGCATTCATAACCCACCTAACTTACATATACCTTTACAAGCATACTTTAAAGTTATCCAAAGATGGCACTTAGTACCAAGCCCAATCTCCAAATTTAGTAAAGGAAACAATATAGATATTTGCCAGAGATGTGAATCTGAAACAGGTTCTTTTGAACACATATGGTGGAAATGTGGAATTGTGCATAGTTTTTGGTCTTCATGTATAGATAACATGAAAAGGATTGTAAAATGTGAAATTTATTTTACACCTGAATTTGCGTTGCTCCACATGTTTCCAGATGATATGGGTTGTAAAGTTAAATACATCTTAGTTCACATCTTATCAACCATAAAAAGGCTGATCACTTTAAATTGGAAAAAAAACCCAACTCTTCCCATGTTGGGAGAAAATATTTAGAGCCATATTAAAGTCCAGCCTCGTAAGTCCAACTTGTAGCATGTAAGGGCTGCATGCTTCAGATTTGGCCGTTTTACGTCGCTATTAAATTAGAATGGTCTGTGAGCTACGATCGAGAGACGCTCTTTTGCTCGAACGCAAACAATTAAGCAATCACATAGTTACGGGTTCAGATGGAGCCAATGGAAAAAGAGATTGTTAGCGTTACATCGCTGAAAAAGGGTAGGGTAGATTTTGAAGTACTACGTGCTTCAACTACAGTTTGCAATCAGACCCACAGTCCAGATATAATGCAATAATAATATGCGAGTTACAGTATATGTCTATATGTGTATATTTGTTTTCTATAATATGTGGTGTTGATTTCCTCTATATGCATTTACCTGATGATGTCAGATGCTGCCTCCACTCTCTCTGAATCACTGTTTACGTTCAAACTGAGGGTTTCATCTCATATCAGTGTTTTTGTGTTCTTTGTGCCTTGTCATTTAGGAATTATTTCAACTACCTTTCCTCAGTATAGATGTATAATTTTGTGGTGGGAAAATGGCCTGGGCCTGCATAAGTGCTGCCGGCACTGGGGAACTACAATTCATTGAGGGAACCATGAATGCCAACATGTACTGTGACATACTGAAGCAGAACATGATCCCCTCCCTTTGGAGACTGGGCCGCAGGGCAATATTCCAACATGATAACGACCCCAAACACACCTCCAAGGCGACCACTGCTTTGCTAAAGAAGCTGAAGGTAAAGGTGGACTGGCCAAGCATGTCACAGACCTAAACCCTATTGAGCATCTGTGGGGCATCCCCAAACGGAAGGCGGGAGAGTGCAAGGTCTCTAACATGCACCAGCTCTGTGATGTCATCATGGAGGAGTGGAAGAGGACTCCAGTGGCAACCTGTGAAGCTCTGGTGAACTCCATGCCCATGAGGGTTAAGGCAGTGCTGAAAAATAATGGTGGCCACACAAAATATTGCCACTTTGGGCCTAATTTGGACATTTCCACTTAGGGCTGTACTCACTTTTGTTCTCAACGGTTTAGACATTAATGGCTGTGTGTTGAGTTATTTTGAGGGGACAGCAGATTTACACTGTTAGACAGGCTGTACACTTACTGCTTTACATTGTAGCAGAGTGCCATTTCTGCAGTGTTGTCACATGAAAAGATATAATAACAGTTTACAAAAATGTGAGGGGTGTACTCAGTTTTGTGAGATACTGTATATAATATATGGTATGCACATTAAAGTTGATTTTGTTTCTATTTACTCCAACTATATCCTGCAGTCTGGAAATAGTTTAAAGGCTTCTTTTTCTTGTTTTAGATACATTTGTTTTTTGTTCTTTTATCTATTGTAGGAATGCTGTTATATTATTGATAGTATATTTTTTAAAAAGATCGATGGGCAGTGTGTTTCTTATGTGTTCTGCAGCCAGATTCCTTTACATCTGTGACCTGGCCGATGTAACTATATCTATTGGCTGTGTGAGCACATACAAATTAAGTTAGGGAGTGGTTCCTAAATTCAACATACCGTTAATCGCTCAGCTTAATCAAAGTAATTTATTTCAAATTGAACAGCCAATATTAAAATAACAAATATTTAATGCAAAAGAAAATGTAAACCCATTGAATTCCTTTAACTGGCACAAATAAGACTACTTGCAACTTCACCATTTTTACTATTTTGTGCAACATTTTTACATACTACTATATATTTTTTCACACATATATAAATACATATTTAATGTGCATTTTCACAAATTAGTAGTATTCTGAGAACCTACCCATTTTTATTTTGTACTTTTAGTTAAAGACTGCAGAGCATACCGCTAAACATTTCAGGTTGCAATAGTACACACATTTTGGAAAACAAACACACTATTTGCTCGAATATTGTTATACACTTACACAACACACATCTATATATATATATATATATATATATATATATATATATATATATATATATATATATACAGTGCCTTGCAAAAGTATCCACCCCCCTTGGCATTTTTCGTGTTTTGTTGCCTCACAACCTGGAATTGTTTGAGGATTTGCATAATTTAATTTACAGAACATGAAGTTTTTTTTTATTGTGAAGCAAACAATGAATAGACAAACAGAAAAATTCAATGTGCATAACTATTCACCCCCCTAAAGTCAATACTTTGTAGAGCCACCTTTTGCGGCAATCACACCTCCAAGTCGCTTTGGATAAGTCTCTATGAGTTAGCCACATCTTACCACTGGGATTTTTACCCATTCCTCCTTGCAAAACTGCTCTAGCTCCTTCAAGATGGATGGTTTGCGCTTGTGAACAGCAATCTTTAAGTCTGACCACATATTTTCTATTGGATTGAGGTCTGGGCTTTGACTAGGCCATTCCAACACATTTACATGTTTCCCCTTAAACCACTCAAGAGTTGCTTTAGCAGTGTGTTTGGGGTCATTGTCCTGCTGGAAGGTGAACCTCCATCCTAGCCTCAAATCACGCACAGAGTGGTACAGGTTTTGCTCAAGAATATCCCTGTATTTAGCACCATCCATCTGTACCTCAACTTTGACCAGTTTCCCAGTCCCGGCTGCTGAATATATATATATATATACACTCTAGTCACTTGCTCGTCATTGTAGTAACGATTGTGTGTTCTGTCTATTTGTCGCCCTCTCTCTGTGTACCCTATCTCTCTCTCTGTATGCCCCCTCTCTGTGTCCTCTCTCACTCTCTCTGCTCCCTCTCCCTCTCTCTGTGCTCTTTCTCTCTCTCTCTCTGTGCGCCCTCTCTCTCCCCTTCTCTTTCTCTCTCCCCTATTCTCTCTCTCTCTCCCTTCCTCTCCTTCTCACTGTCTCCCGCCTACATCCTTCTCTCTATCTCCCCCCTCTTCCTTCTTCGCCTTCCCTCCTCCTCTCTCCCTTCCTCTCCTTCTCTCCCTCCCTCTCCTTCTCTCTCCCTCCCTCTCACAATAATCAGAGTATTGTATGAATATATATATATATGTATATATATATATATATATATATATATATATATATATATATATAAAGAGTGAGGTAGCCGTGAATGTCCAGTAATCCAGTTGAATAATCAGAGTATTGCAGTGAATTGTGATACCTTTTTTATTGGACAAACGTATTCATAATAAAGCGCTTTATTATAAATACGTTTGTCCAATAAAAAAGGTATCACTATTCACTCCAATACTCTGATACTCCAACTATATATATATATATATATATATATATATATATATATATATATATATATATAATACTTAGTAGCCAGTCAAGCTACTACAATTGTCAGTATAAATAATTTTTCAATTAATTGTGATTATAATAGATGATCTTTTGAAAGAAAACACTGAAAATAGATTGTTTTGCTCTGATCTTTAAGCTCCTCTGGTGTTTCTGAGCTTTTTCAGAAAGTGCAGTACATTTCCCCAGACTCTGCCAGTAAAAGCGTTCAGGAAATAGGCAGGTGCAGAAAAGTTGGCTGCAGGATGTGCAAAAATCTGAAAAAGATGATAGAATCTCTATATATTGTTCTTTATTAATTCCAGACATTTGTTCTCATCAACTGATTACATTTTACTTATGATTGATAAAGTACTTTTGTCGTTTGTATTGTTATATATATATCAGGATCTTATAAGGCCTTTCCCGAAATCTCATTGATAAAAGTATTTATTTAGGTGTTCCCGTTAGTGGAATGTATTATGTTATGGTACAATATTGTGTATGATATATTTGTTTTGATAATTTTTTTTTATTTAAAAATAACAATACATTTATACATTTTTGCACACTGGAGACTCTTGTCAAATTCTTACATATTTCTATTAAATCAACATTCTTGTGTGTTGTCAAATAAATGTCTGAATTTTCTGTATGTTCAAATATTGTAAAACAGGATAATAAGTATTGGTCTCTTGTTTAGAGTACTTTAAAGTCCCTTGAAAGTACTTTTAAATCTTTCCTCCTGAAGACAAATATTGAAACACTCTACTTTTACAATCATCCCAATTTTTCCATAAGGGAAACTCTTACCATTGGGCTAATATTACTCTGACTGGTCTTATATAACTAGTCTCCATCGCTCTAAGGTATGCTGTGCATGGCTCACACATACATTGATTGCTAAATATTTCTTTATACTCAGAGTGATAACTTATTGGTGGTGCATTTGATCACAGTACTAGGTATCTCTGCTTTTAATTCCCAATTTTTTGTATAGGTGTTCAGATGTGTCCGACTTTCTGTGACCCTATGAACCTCAGCATTCTATACCCAACTTACTGCTCATGCTTATCCACATGTCAAAGATACAGCAGTGGGTTGCCAGTTCCTTCTCCTGTGGACCACAATTTGTTTGACCTCTCTGCTGTGACCTGCCCATCTTGAATGACCCTACATGGTATAGCTTACAGCTTCGTTAAAGTACACAAGCCCCTTCACCACAACAAGGCAGTCATCCTGAAGGAGTTAAATTACCATAATGTCTCTTAATTTGTTTATTGAATTCTCCGTATGAAGCAAATAGAGAAAAGTAAACAGATCTATATAAGAAAACAATGCTCTCTGCTGATGTGCATTAGCAATCATAGTCACTTGTTCCCCGGTACACTCAAAATACCACACTTCCCAACCCTAGCAAAGCATTGCAGAACACTACTTCTCTCCATCAGAGGGTAACCATGCTGAAAATGCCTATTCTTCTTCCTGTTGTAGTTGATGAAAGACATAGAAAGAGCTCCACCATTAGCTTCTTATCTGGACATGTCTCTTTTAGCTGATCCTGAACTCGCCAGAAGCATCAACATCACTCCACATATATAGAGAGTATAATACTGTTCCACTGAGCACAGAATTGTTAGCTCTGCCTATGGGACTGGTTTTATTGGCAGAACTGCCATAGTTACATAGCACTTGAGGTTGAAAAATGACTTTTAGTCCATCAAGTTCATCCTTTTAAGATCTCCTCTGATCTGCAATATGTAGGTTAATTGTTAACTGTTAATTGATCCAGAGGAAGGCAAAGAGAAAAAATAGTCTCAAAAGGGGAGAAAAAAATGAATTCATTCCTCACCCCAGATACTGTCAGTCAGATTCCTCCCTGGATCAATACTCCCTCTCTAATTAACTAGGATAACCCTAAATGCCATTTTTATTTAAATATATATCCAATCCCTTTTTAAAGTTTTCTATCGAATCCGCTGTCACCATCTCCCTTGGTAGAGATTTCCCTAGATTAACCACCCTTACTATGAAGAACCCTTTTCTTTCTTTAAGGTTGAATCTTTTTACTTCTAAACTCAAAGGATGTCCTCTTGTCAGTTGAAAACATCTTGGCACAAAAAGTTCACTTGACAAAGCCTCATATTGATCCTGGATATATTTAGTACCTTGCACCCTACTAGGTCCAATTTATCTAAGAAGTGGTAGTTTTCTGAGAGTAATTACAGTTTTCTATACAATTGACATTTTATTAATTAGCCTTTAATTCATCATGAACTAATTGTATTGTCTTGTCTGTAAATAAGAAATCATTTTCAGATAGCATTAATTACAGATATGTTTAATTAATTGTATTTAGTAATGAATACTTAATGCACCATGTATTTATCATTGGGCAGTAATTTATGGACATGTGTTGTATGTTCTCCTTGAATGGTGGTATCTTGCTATACTGTCTGGCCAATACTATTGTTCCACAAACTCCAGACATACAGAATGTTCCTTTCATAAAGAAAACAGGAAGGTAGAGGAAAAGCTGTCTAAAGGGCAGCAAACCACAAAATAAACTTTGAGTTACATTGTGTTCTTAATGATGCCAGGCGTTTACAACAGATATACAGCCTTATTAAATTGCAATTTGGCCAATTGAAAAGGGCTCTATATAAGCACACAGCATATTTTTTTACAGAAGTTTTTAGTTAGTGAAGACCTTGCTTTTGGATAGAAGTGCGCTAACTAAAAACTTCTGTAAAAAAATGTGCTATGTGCTTATATAGAGCCCTATTCAATTGGCCAAATCGTAATTTAATAAGGCTGATAATATGTATCTGTATATGTAGATTCATTCATCAAAACTGTCCTACAAAGTGTAAATACATACAGTGGAGAATCTTTAATAATCAATATTCAAATGGATAGATGTTTACTGCATCACAACTGAAGCAGGATTACAAAACAATAGTGACACTCAAATGAATCTACTTCATGTAATATGCTTTTCTTAATGTAGCACAATAATGGTCCATGGTTTCATCACTTTTAAGCAGTAAAGGTCAAAAGTATTAATACCTTTTCAATTCACTGTGAATAATAAAAAGTTGACATTTTGTGAGAAAATGTACACTTAAAATGTCTTGCTTTCCCACTCTCCGTAGGGTTGAAGCTCCAAATTATGGCAAAGCCTTAGTCTCCCCCGTAGCTGCCTATTTACTGCACAGCTAAATGTGTAGCGTCTTGACAGTTGAGCTTCACTTTCTGCCACAGTTTGAAAGAAATGGGAGGAGCCTGAGGGTATTGAGTTATTAATGTTCTTCAGGATGAAACTAACTTCATTTTGGGGTGATAGAGTCAATTTAAGGATGGTGCTGTTATACCAACATAATACTTTGAGGATAGATCAGGAACATTTAATCTGTGGACACAATATTTCAATATTTTTTTTCAATTTTTTTCAATATTTAGGGTCATCATGACTAATTATTTTCAAAATATATATATTTATTATGTTGCCTTTCTCATATGATTAATGAACTTTAAGAACTTTCAAGAATAGCATTCACAAGTCTTGGTCATTCTCAGTTTCATAAAGCCCCCTGTGTAATTAGTGTATAAAATGGGCAGAAAAAGGGCGCTTATTCAGAGACCTGTATATAAACATATTGCCTTCTTCCATATTCTTAGGTTCGCCCCCATTGACATACATGGTTCTACATCGTCTCAGTTTGTCCTCTCCTACAATATAAGCTTTCTTGGGGCCTCACTGAATAGAGCTGATCCTCTGTGCAGATGCTGGCACCTCCTATTGGTTGCCCTTAGTAATGCTTTTTTATTGCTCTCATGTTGTTATCCAGTGTCAAGGCATATTGTAGGATGTCATTGGTTGCAGTCTTGGTACCTTGTTTGTACTGAGCCTCTACTATAATCAGCACTAAAGCATTCACCCTTTGTGGGCACTCTGTGTATAGGATCTCACCATACAGACTTCAAGAGGGCAAAAGCATAAAATCATGGCATTAGGTATAAAACATCATTGCTTTAACTCGACCAAGTAATTTTAAAATTAGAGAAATTCATTATCTATAAAGGATCCTAGATTTAGAAATATTTAAAAATATGTGCCATGTGTGCCAAATATGTTTTGTTGTAAAAGCAATTTAATGTATATGATTTTAAGTCTTTGAATGTTTTTTTTCCTAATGAATAAAATTGTAATTTAATCAATATATTTAATTTGTTAAATAACTCTAGGTTAATTTATTTATCACTGCCTCATCATAAGCTTCATATCTTTCTGATTTATGCTACTATTTGTGCTTTTAATGATAAGATGCAATTGTATTTATATTTTTACAAATTGCATATTCCCTGTTAATGCTCCAATGCACCATTGATTGGTTTTTAAGTCAACGCAAATCACAGTGTTTCAACTTGCCACGGACCTGAATTTATTCCATGGTTAGAATTCTTTCAGGCAAACAACCTAACTTTAAAGTGTAGATGCCTTGTGACTCCTGTGGATACAGAAAAAGTTAAATGTTTTTCATTGAATTTACTTGTTTTTGTTCTGTGTTCCACAACTCAGCTGGAAATGTGCCTTTTGTTGGAAAAACAGCAGGTTGGCCTTTGGCTAAGATTTAGTGGTTTGTTTTGGGTGTCAACACTTTGTCCAAAATGATGAATGTGAACTCTAGCCTAAAACCAAAATCTAGTTACTAACACTTCTAGTTCTATGCATTATTCAGTCTATGTACAGATTGTAAGTGGCTACTAGAGTTTTGTCACCAGGTAATGCATCAAGATCTTCTTCCAGAGGAACTTTTGGATAAGGGAGGATAATGATGTACAGATATTTGGCAAACTGTTTAGAAGTTTTTAAAGTTTTTCTATAATTCTAAAACCTTGACATTTTTTTAAATGATTATCCAGCCCTGTAAAACACCAATACTAATAACTAGAGCTTATTTTGCAAATATATATAATATGCCACTAATGCAAAAACAAGTTAAAATATGTATTTAAATTATATTTTATCAGTAACAATTCAGCTATTCTGGGCAGTTTACTTGGATATTGTCAAATGATAAATAATTCTATTAGCCAATCAGAAGCAGATGCTAAGAGTCTACAGAATTAAGTGTAGCTTGAAGATCCATATAGAGAAAAGCTACATGAAAAGTTGATATAAAAAACAGGCAAACTGCTTGCATGAGAAAATGTAAGTAATCCAAGTGAGTGATACCCTATATATAATATGAAATATATAAGAAGTGCATAAGCATTGATGTTTTAGAGGTCTAAAGAATTCCTTTAAATTATTTTATCTCCTGGACAACAAATTTCCTGCTCTTATTCACAAAACTAATTGCATTATAATATGCAGATTATGTTTTTCTTAAACTGTTTTCAATTTATTTAACCTCATGAATATATATTTATAGATATCTCCTAACCAAGTTATTATGTGATTGTGTAGATTGCTCTATGATATGTTAGTATTGTAAAAAATTGGAAATAAATAAAGTTAACAATTAATAACATAATAGTGACCTATAAATATATCCTGGTGCCTAACACCACTTGAATAACACAATTTTTTTTATTAACGATATTGATAATGAAAAACACGTTGCTAATGAAATATGGTTAAACCGGTTTGACTTACACCAGTTAAACCATATTTTATTAGCAGCGTGTTTTTCATTATCAACATCCTTAATAAAAAAAAATTGTGTTAACAAGTAATAATCTTTAATCAGATCTTAAAAAGTATTTTTTTAACAGAACATAAACATAAGTAACTGACTAGTTATGCATTAATTAAGGTTAGACTACGATAATAGACCTTACATGTGCCCATATGTGATGTTCAGAATGTACCAATAGTGGGTAGTTGAGTATCCATGCGGCTCCCGTGGTATCCATGACCTGCTAATATTGCACATTAACTAAATGATCCAACATAATATTTGTTCCAATGATGGTTGCTATGCACTAAGTGGATATCATTTATCTATTAGAAATCTCTCAGGATGTAAAACATATATGCAATTAATTAATTTGGATCAAATATTTAAGAAAAATATATCATTAATTCAAAGTCTGCTATTGTCACAATAAAAAAAAACAATATTCCCATGTCAAGGTTCAATGACTTTTGAAACTAAAACAGTCTCTCAATTGTTGACCATGACGACTAAACCGAAAGAATTCCTGAAATTGGGGGTATCAAAATGGTTGACCATCTAACGAGCGTTAAGACAGTATGGTTGCAGCTTCTGTGCACTTCTTCAAGTTTAACTTATAAATCCATTATATTTGATGATGACATAAGCCAAGACTCTTTTTTTGACGACTATATAAGGCTTCTAACATGGAAGAAAAGGTAAGGCACCTAATTAGTTCTCATGTCATGTTCTTGAAGGAACACATAGATTAATATACCTTAGAACATGATCATATACAGTAAAATACATCAGATGGAACACCTCAGTTCTTGACTTGCACATGGAAGTTTTTCTTCAGAACCTTTGATTACTCTAAGAATTTCTGTGTGCCAGTTCTTGATTTTTCTATGGCAACCACATTTCTTTCAGAACAAGAAGTTTCAGCACAGTTGGATATCAAATCTAAGAAGTTAAATGTATTCCTTGCTGAAGCAACTTTGATGAAAGGATGTATTTCCAGCACAACTATGATGCAATTCTAGGCCACATTCAAGTGTAGAAAAATCCAGTTGTTCTGTAGTAAATAACAAAGCTGTTGTTTGTGTTACTTGTAATGTAATAATAACAATTAAACCACAGTTAAGAAAATAGCAATTAAGGATTTTAGCTTTAATTTCAAAGTGATGTAAATGAGCTGTTGACAAATACTTAGGCACAATAGAAAAGGTTCAAAAGCACTGCCCTAGAGGAGTGTTTTGTTCTTATTGAATAGTTAAAAATTTAGGTAGTCAAATGGATGCTTTTATCAAAGTGAAGCTGCTGTAATGGGCTATAACATATTTTAGAGAAGCCTCATTTCTTCCAGTTTCTGCCCGTGTCCACACATGAAGAAGTTACATTTAGTGTTTTTTTCTGATGACCATAGGCTCCTGCACGAACAATACAGTTGAATTAGGGTAAAGGTTTACATTATAGTGAAAGGCTTACTTTATAATCAAACATCATTGGCATATTTGGCCACATGTTGTAAAATAACCCCAAAAGCATGACTTCTACAATATTTTCTCTCTCTTTTTTTATTAATATATTTATATGTTCATATTTGTAACATTAACTTTAAATCCTGCCCACCAGCACTTTGGCCATTAATACATTTGCCCCCCACACACCTGAAAGAAATGTAAAAGGACTATACTACTATCCACTATCTAGCATAACATCTAACAGACAGCTAAAAATGAAATAATTATTTTTTTCAGAACGTTTACAATATGAGACTTCTTATGAAGTGATTGATCTAAAGTATACAATTAATTGTTATCCCACAGCACTGAAGTCTTTGCAAAGTATGAACATGTATTGGACCTTATATTACATACTCACAATTTCTTTAAAAAATAGCTTGGCTTCTTAACCGATATTGTAAACTATCACATATATACATATATAACTATCACATATATACTATCACACTATATATATATAGTTGTGGATCTTGCGATGTTGGTGACGTTTTCGATGTTGGTCACGCAAAGGCGCTCATTGCCACCAGCGGCGCCGTCACACATGCGAGCCTTTCGAGGCGAAGCAGCCACGCATGCACAGGCTGGAATGAGTGCCAAAGGTGCTCATTGCAGCCAGCGGTGCCATCACACATGCAAGCCTCATGAAGCGTGATGAAGCAGCGGCGTAATACTTAGGCTACATTGTGAGGGTCGCAACGGTGAGCCAAGCGCATAACTGTAGATGCTGGAAAGAGACACATGCCATTCCCAAGCACAAAACTTGCAGGTTAATGAACCCTGCAATGAGCGGCACGTACAGTAGGTAAGAGGAAAGGCTCGCAATCGGCACCAAAGGCGCTCAGCGTGGGGCTGGCGATCAATGCCGAAGGTGATCAGTGCAAAGCAGGAAAGTTGAAGTACACAGGGGAGAGGCTCGCAATGAGCGCCAAAGGCGCTCAGCGTAGGGCTCGCGATGAGCCCCGAAGGTGCTCAGAGGATCAAAAGCCTCACATTGTGTGGCAAACAGCATTGCCAGCCTTACAATTTTATTTCCGTCATTTTTGACGGGTAAGTTCCTAGTATCTTTAATACGTCTAAATCGGTGATGAATTCTTGTACATCTCCCTTAACACATAAACCTCCCTAAATAATTTGCCAAATTGTGTATGCAGTATAAGTTACATTTAATATGGTGCAGATGAGTAATCCTTCATGCAAAAACAAAAAAACAATTTTCTAGAATTTCAGTGTCTTTTTCATTTCTACATCACATTGTTAAAATATGCATCCTAATTAAATCACCACTGATGTCACCAGCTATTATCTGCTCAAAAAGATTTTTTTATTTTTCCAAATTGTTGCTGACTAGAGGCATTTTAGCTTGGACTATTTTTAATTTGGGGTTAAAGGGTGTTTGAATGTCTCCCTGAACTACTGTATATATTAAGTCTTCATCCACTGAGGCAATGGTCCTGCTATGCATATTTTAGTGAATTTGTTGCTTTATACAATTTCCATTTCAAATCTCTCTATCATTTTTGTAAATTTGTTGAGGTAATAGAAAACATATGACAGTTATTTATTGCAAGAATACAACTATTAGCTCTGCATGGCATTGGCATTGACTATCTCCTGCTACACACTTTCAGATAATTACATTGGGTGTGTGGGCAAGCCTACATCGGCATTATCTATGCCAACAGTTGTGGGAGCACTTAAAGGTGTACACAGGCAACAAATAACATACCTCTCAGTTCTTGATCAATTATGTAAACAGCTCTTGCATATCATTTACAAATCTCGATTTAATTGTTTGCTGCAGATTTCCTTAAATGATCATCATATTCTTCCCTTCCTATTCAGTTTAGTGTGTGTGTTATTCAGTTATGTCCGACTCTCTGTGAACTCATGGACCTCAACACACTATGCTAGTCCACTTGGTATTCATGGTATAGATAGTAGTAGGCTGCCCATCCTTCTCCAGTGGGCCACAGCGTACAGCTCCTGGTATTCCTGGTTGGTCTCCCATCCAAGTACTGACCAGACCCAACCATGCCGGTTTCAGGGTGGTGTGATCTCTTGTTACCCTGGCTGTAATCGAACAAAGCACTGAGTCCTAACCACTGGATCACCTGGGGTGACATATGGCTAAATTCACTGACATTGTATAAGACCTTAATGAATGGCTGCCATTTTGACTCTTCTCAGTTGCCTCATTAAGATATTCACTAGGAATACTTTGATTCTAATAATGTCCACAATGCTTGCTTTAAATATCCACCCCATCCCCATGATATAGTAAAGGCAACTGTGCAATCAGCTATGACTAGTGAATGTTAATGTAGAGATACAACTTACAATACATTTCAGTGACACTCAGCACTGTATACTTGGAGTGAGTTGTAATATATATGGTTACGTATATTATTGTATTATACTGGCCATCAACTGGTTGATGTCTATGTTAATAGAACTGAGAGATTAAAAATAGTTTTACAATTGACTTCTGTTAAAATAGAAACCAGCCAGTGAATGACAATATAATACAGTAATAAACAAATTCATAGCATTTTTTTTTACAACTAGAGGTGAGTGTACAATTATATAAATAACTGGCTACTGGAATGTTTGATAGAATAATGTTACAGTAATCGTTGATTGTAGTTTACATGCATCACATTCCCAACATGGCCTTAAACTACCCCCATGGCAACAGCTCAGAATAGGGTCAGAGGACTAGGAAACATAGCTTTGTGAATGCAGTAATTGGTTTTAACAGAAAAATGCAAGCTAACACCATTAAAAGCTATGTAAGTCAAGGACAGAAAAAACTGTTTTTGGGAATATAACAATTTTTGAACAATCTGTCTATGAGTAGAGGAATCCATTTTATCTTTTCTATATCACTTCTTGAGAGCTAGGTCATGAGGTTGACTTTTGTTATCTATCAGTAGAGCATGACAAAACTTCCACAAATATAATCCTTCAGGGTTCAACAGAAGCATCAAAATATTTTTTTAATTAAAACTTGATTAATTACTTTTCCATGCTTGATCATGCTCTTAGTCAGAATCATATATTTTAGTATTTTTTATATAAGATAACTACACAAGTGACATAATGTTTTTTAATTTTAAAATGATTTGTTTATGGATATACATTGTTATAAATAAAAGCAAAAGCTTAAACTTGAATATTTCAATAAATTGCTTTACAAATAGAGAACTACCTCAGGATATCTTGATAAGATTCTCTCTGTAGCTAGAAAAATTCCCAGAATTGTGGCTACGGATAGAACTCATCTCTAGATACACACAGACCTAGCCCCCTTCATTCTGGCTAAGGGAAAGGAAATGACTCCGGCTTTGGAAAAATGGAATAAAAACAAAATTGCCTATAGGTGGGGGTTTCCCTTCCGGCTACTATCCAACACAAGGAACAGACATACAGTATATTTTAACCCTAGGAGGCTGCTATTAACTGTTATCAAAGCTACATCTTTGGGGGGAGGGACCAAACCCCGCACTACAGAGCCCCTCTAGGAAAAATTGTCCATTAATACAGTGGCAGGAAGTCCCATCTAGTAAAAAGCCAAAGCAGCTCAGGACCCAAAACCCCACAGCTCACCCAAAAGAAAAAGAGAACAGGACACTTGATAAATTTACCTGAAGTAATATACATCTGGGCTTGGCTGGGTCTTGGAAACTAAACAAAGCAAGAGCAATAAGGGAAGAAGTTACGGAGATGGTGAAAGTCAGCAATATAAAGACGCTAGAACTTCCATGGAAGGAGGCCATGTATAGGCTTGATTAGCGTTATATTGATCCTTAGTTGTTGAATGTTATAGACTCTCACAGTTAGGGGGGATTTTTTGTTTTTCTAAAGCTAGGGAATAATAAGAGTACCATGTTCTCCTACCCCTAGGCATGCCAGGTGCTTAGAGATAAATTTAATGGGTAAAATATAAAAATGCTATTTTACTGTTTTAAATGTTTATATGTTTAAGTTTGTTTTTTGGAATACTGATGTTTCGACACCATGGTTACTAACATGCGTGTTGCTTCTCTGCATCTTCACTCCTATAGAGCAATGCTATGTGGCTGGTCATCGGCTGGGTCTTCAGGTCTCCCCCTGGAATGTGACCTTCTTCCCGACAAAGAGGAGTTATTATCACCTCACAACAAAAATAGGTATGAATAGTTCAGATTATGTAGTACTATCCCATAATGTTAAAGGGTTCAACACGCCATCTTATAAAAAATTTAAACCAGATGTAATTTTTCTCCAAGAGACTCATTTTCAGACCAACAACATTCCCACATTTTTTCACAAAAATTATCCATTCATCTTCTCGACCAGTAATGCAGCAAAAAAAGAAGGGGCAGCTATTTTACTGCACAATAGCTTTGCCTTTACAGTAGAATCAAAACACATTGATTCTAAAAATAATCAAATTTGTTCTGGTAAGAAAAGTGCATGATATCCCGATCACCATAGCAAATATATATGCTGCCCCCAAGTCACACAACGCACAATAGTCTAATTAACTTACTTAGGGTTTTAAGGGAGGTTAAAAAATGGCAAATTATTCTAGAAGGTGACTTTAATATAACACTTAATAATGCATTAGACAGATCAGCTATAGCAAGGAATACTAGATTCTCTAACAAACTGAAGAGATTAAAACCCTCTTAACAGAACTGGAGCTGGTAGATATTTGGAGGGAAACACACTCTTTAGACTGGAAGTATACTTTCTATTCCCATACGTGCAATTCCTACTCCAGGATTGATTATTTGTTAATAAACTCAACATTGATAGAAAGCTCCAGAGAGGTTGAAATTAAGCTGTGTGTGTGGTCAAACCATTCGATAGTAAACTTGACTTTTAATCTTCACCTAAATGCTAAACTCCAGTACAGATGGAGGGTGAATGAAATGCTTTTGGCCTCCCCTGCTCATAGTGACCAAATCACCAAGGAAATTTACTATTTTTTTTAAACAAACTCTGGATCAGAGACAGGAATTGGCTGGGTCTGGGCTGCACATAAAGCCTACATAAGGGGTATATGCATTAAGCTAGCCTCAAGACATAAAAGGGTGCAAAGAGTTAAAGAATTAGAGTTAACAAAGGAACTAGAGAGACTGGAGAAAAAGACCCAATCACAAATAACCCATAGCCGGAGAAAGCAAATAGATAAAATTGGAATAGAGTTGAATGCAATACTGGTAGAACATACCAAGAAGGCCTGTAGGCGCACGCGTCACAAGTTCTTTACAAAAGCAAACAAGCCTGATGCGTGGCTGGCAAGAAAGCTGAGATCTAGAATTATGCTTGCTAGGATTGGAAGTATAAGGACAGAGTCAGGGACCACAACGGCAAATCCCACCAAAATTAAGGATAGATTTGTCGATTTCTATCAAAAACTGTATACATCCCTTAATACAACTACAGATCATAACATTCGTACATGTTTAGCCTCTTGTGATCTACCAGTAATATCAAATTCAGAATTGGAAAACCTGAATGCCAGCATCACACTGGAGGAAGTTAAAAAAGTGATTCAAAGTTTAAAGTTATGTAAATCTCCAGGGCCAGATGGCTACAGAAATCTGTACTATAACAAATTCCAAACCCAAATAGCACCTTACCTAGTTACGCTATTTAATTCTGTATTAGAGGGAAATCCTTTGCCACCTGAAATGAACCAACCAGAGATTGTACTGTTTCCCAAGGAGGGGAAGGATAGATTAGAAGTGAAAAACTAAAGGCCAATATCTCTTCTCAATGGAGATATCAAAATCCTGGCGAAGATAATGGCCAATAGATTCTCAACCTTACTGCCCTGCCTGGTCCATAAAGACCAAGTGGGTTAAATCCCACACAGGCAGGCTAGGGATGTGTTATTATTCATCAAGCTAATAGTGCTAACACACCACTCTGTTTACTGGCCCTGGATGTCGAAAAAGCATTTGACTCCCTAGATTGGGAGTATTCAAGAGAGGTATTAATCAAATTTGGCATTTAGGGTCAATCTCTTGAAAATATAATTTTAGCATTCCTATAACACAGCTGAAAATACCAGGCCCAGGTAATCCGATAATAAATATCTCTAGAGGCACAAGACAAGGCTGCCCTCTTTCACCACTGCTTTTTACATTGGCTATGGAACTTTTAGCCCAGGTGATAAGAGCAGACGCGGAGATTAAAGGCCTAAATGTAGGTTTACATCACTATAAAACCTCATTATTTGCAGATAATATTTTATGCACCCTGACAGACCCAACAAACTGCTTGGAGAAATGAATGAAGATCATTAAGGGATTTGGTTATATTTCGGACTTAGGATAAATGAGGACAAAATAGAAGCTTTAGCTATTGCTATCCCAGCCCACATGAAACAGCTTTTGCAAGCGCAATATCGATTCCAATGGGTGGCAAAATCTATTCAATATATAGGACTTAAAATCACCTCGAAAATGTATATATTATATAAAGACTATTATATAAAACTATCACCCCCTCTTAAAATCCTTGAGTACAGACTTGGTGCATTGGTCAAAATACCAAATATCTTAAATTGGGAAGGATAAATGCTTTCAAAATGAGTGTTCTATCGAAACTATTATATCTATTTAGGTCTCTTCCAATCCCTATAAATCAGACAAAAATTAAAGGCTTCCAAAGAAAAGTAACCAAATTTATCTGGCTAAATAAACCAGCTAGAAGATTAACATGATAACGGTCCCACGGAGCACTAAGGTTATGGCAATCATGTGAACTTTACATACATATCTGCTCCATCTTCTGAAAGGAGGGACCATGCTCTTTCAAAAAAGAATCCTCATCCGATTTCAACTTTTTAGTCAGGTCACTATTGTTTTCTTTGTCACTCACCAACCATCTTTCTCCTCTCCTTATCAACTTATGTGGGAACTTTCCAAATCAGCTCACTTATGAAAATATTGCATTTGTCTTGCATCAAATGTTAAACCTAGATTCTTGGATAGTGCTAGTTGGCTATGAGTCTCATATGGCCCATCATTGTGTAAAGCTATTTTTCTTCTTGCAAAATGTGAAGAAGCAGTTGCTGAATCTAGATAGACATTTGAACCTGTGTATTGTAAAAAATTCCTTTCAACGCTAATTTGGATCTGGTGAATGTTCAATAAATTAATAGGCTCCTTTTGCTCCTGCTTTATCTAAAGCCAAGGCAAAAGTGGTAGAACTATTACAACACTCACATAAAAAAAACAACTCAGCATTAAATGATGGAATTCAAGGGAACTTCTATTTGTACCTGGGTTTCTGGTAATGCTACTGGAACTCAGAGAAGGTTCAAGGGCTAAATTATATCGAAAAACTCTGCCCTAAACAATATATTAAAAATATACATTAGACAGTTCTATGTTACTATGTTATATAGTAGTCATGGACATATTTCTGCTCAGCAAGGCAACTTTCCTCCACTTTCATCAGGGAATTACTAGATACATTTCCAGTTCACTCATTGCAAGAGATGAAATCGCTTAGTATGTACAATATTGCTATTTAATGTGCTATTTAAAATGAAGTACAGTTTGCCGGATGGTCATCCAGTTAGAAGTACTCCAGAATCAAACTGCATGAACATCCATTCAACTGCAGCAGTTTACACAGGTTTTTCAACTGACTCAACTGTAACATTGCAAAGCTATTGGTCAATAGAACCAGTATAACACCGTGTTAGAGTGTTATATGTCAATAGCACCAGTATAGTTTGCCCACCCTGTGTTGGTGTTGTAATTACAGAATTAATAGATGGTGAAATGAAAAAAGTTGATTTCAGCAGTACATTTGACTCTTCATATAGATGTAACAATCCCAAGAATCCCAAAAAATTACCATTGTCTCTTAGAACATGGTAATTATTCTTGCTCCGTATATACTGTTGGTTTCAACAGGGATTACCTCTCATAAAGATACCGATTTCACTCTAACTGCACTGAATAATGTTTATTTGAATAGTGATTGTCTAATAACTCCAATAGCTTTTTTCATAAAAAATCCCAAAATAAACATTATTATGCTTACCCTAAAGTTTGCTAAATCTCTTGCATTTGCAAACAGTTTATTTTCAGAGTTAACAACCCTGTAAATCCTGTCTAAAAATGAATCATTTGTTTTGGCTAATCACAGGCAGCTAATACATTGTATCCAATATATGATGACAGTGCTTGCAGCAAGGAATCATGGGATGTGTAGTCCCCTCCACGAGGAGCCAGACACTGCTGTGTGGATCCTTGCATTGTGCTGCTGTTGGCTTGAAGGTTAGTAAAGGGTTAAAATCAGTACCCAAATGCAGTGTTTCTACTGGGTGGTTCACTGTAGGCACTTCTGGGGTGTGGAAGACACATTTTATTTTTAAATAAAACAAATCTGTACGTGTATAGAATGACTCAATGTAATGTGTGTTTTTGATATAAGCAGCATGAGATCCAATAGAAAAAACTTAGATATACCTTACTTCATCATTACTTGTTTTGTGAACTCTTTAAAAGACCAAGATTAATTGAAACATTTTATATACTCTAAAATGTGTACTTTCAATTTAATTTTTATTTAATGTATTTCTCTTTTTATTTCATCACCACTTCTACCCACCCATGATAGCAAATAAACAGAGCTAACTTCTACATATTGACCAACTTTTGCCTTAATTATAAAATAAATCTCTCTTGTGACCTATGACTGTTGTAGCTCCTGTTTTGCGTTAGTAAGCAGTGCTATGACAACCCACATGGATATAATTATTCAATAAAGAAAGAATGACCCCTGTATTCTGAGGAAAGAGAGAGCCATAAACGTAAAGAGAATGTGAGATTTAAAGGTATTGAAAACACACAAAATACATATATCTTGTTACTTAAAATGCACGTGTAACTAATTTGTCATGTACACACAAAAGGTGTGATTTATGACTGTGTCATGCTGAGTACTAGTGATATGCAAATGATATTCTAGATCAGTAATCTGCAGGCTAGTTCAAGCATCAGAGGAATTTTAGAAGTGTTATAGCAGGTCAAATACTCCATAACATGTATGTCAGAACTTAAATGGCCTTACCAGCATTCCTTTGTACCCTGAGGGTCAATTTATAAAAATATTGTTAGTGCGATCATCGAAGAGTTCAAAGGACAGGTTAGTGCATACTAGCATGGCACAATTCATTCAACAAGTAAGCTGTGATCATGTAAAGGTCCATTGGACTGGCATGTGTATTGCATGCTCCTCTGAAGAACTCAACTTAATACCGGAATTTTTTTTAGAAATCGTAAAAAACATGCCAACCTTATTTCTTAAATATTATATAACATTTTCCTTTAATGGGGAAGCCATTTGCTTTGAGGAACCTTGGATGCAGATATTATCTATGTTATTGAAAGGATACCACTTTCTTGTAGAACACAAAGCAGCATTGAATGGAAGTGCCCAGAGCCCCTTAGGCTCCAGGCCAACATGTCATACTCTAGAGGTCCATTACGGATATGCTAAAATACATTTATTTTCTCTAAATATATATATATATGCTTATGGCTGACATATTTTCCTAGATTGTTTCATACTTCACAAACATCTGATGTTATTCCTAAAGTACAGTAGTTATTTTAAGAGGTGAGATTGTTATATGTTAGCTCATGTAGAAAAATATAGGACACCTCAGTCCCTAAAGGTGATGGCTACAAACTATTAATAATTGGATTGCTATATACCATATGACCCATTGGTCAAAACAATTTAATCCTTTTATTGGGAACTATTGTTTGTGCAACTGATTCCCACTATTTTATTGTTTTAATGTTGTATACAAAACAGATTGATTCAAGTGGTTTAATTCAATCTGTTCAGAACTTCTTCGTTAAGTACAGAATTCTTTTTTTTACTTCAGGTTTATTGTTTAACCATAAAATTAGACTGAGTAGAACTCATAGTGCTATGGAACATTTGGGGGTCCATTTGCACATAGCAACATTTGGGGGTCCATTTGCACATAGCAAAACCCAGTTTCTTTTTCATGATAAATCTTTTTTTATTTACATTTTTATTACGTTTTCAGAATACAAGAAATTGTAAAGAGGAGTCAGATCTTTGTCTTCGGACACATACACGTGCACTCGATAAACCCTCTTTCAGGGGACATATCAACTACGACCATGTTGTATAGAAGTGCCCATATCAAATACAGTAGATAAAGATGCATTAGGTTAACAGACAAAATTAAGAGAAAATAATAATAATAATCTTCAATCCTTAAAATGTGCTCACCCCTTCAAGATCACTTTACCAACTAGGAGTAGGCAATTGAGGATCATGTATGTGAGAAAATATAAAAGCGACTAACTAGCAAAATGCCCCCTTTCTTGCTTTCAAGTCATGGGAATGTGTAGACAAGGAGGGAGTTTTTTTCCAGTGCATTAATACTATGTTTTAGTTGATACAGGCACTAAACCATATAATACAATTAAAACTGAATGATGCACTCGTTAAGATAGACAACAATACCAAAAATTTTTGAAAAATTCCCATAGGTAGACATAATTTCTGTCCACCTATGGCAAATACAGTAGTTTCTGGACAATAAGGAAACCAGTGATGTATATTATTGCGGCTTCCTAGATGACCACATGTTAAAGGGCACTGTAAGTCACATGAGTGTAGAAAGAACAGACAGTGTGTTTTATTGGCGGACTTGTTTGTAGGCACCAAACCTGATGAGTAGCATACATTTTGCAGGTTTGGTGGGCACCTTAGCATCACTCTCCCTCTGTATTCATACAAGGATGAGTGGTACATGGAATAGCTCATGATTTTTGTATACTGAGCAAAAATCTGTTTTTTCAGCGTATATGCTCTCCCTTCTTTACAAGCTAAGTCGCTTGGATATATGAGATAGGGCAATATAATTGTTGATAATATGCTGAATACTGAGCACAATGAGCTGGGGGCATGGACAGCAAAGCTGAAGAATAGTTGAGTTATGTTCCGAGATCAGGGGCAAGCATCAGGTATAGTAAAGGTCACAGACAAGGGGTCGATACAGGTTGCAGACGAGGAATGATGAGAGAAGAAGAAGGTCAGTGCAGGTTGGGAACAAAGGGATAGTAAGGGCCACAAGCCAAGTTTTGTTCTAGAAAGGCAATGAAAAGATAAGTAACAAGAAATGACACATTAATCCTTGCTCAGACAAGGTGTTGCCAGACTGCCTTGCTTCAAGGACCACTGTAGTGTGAAAAAATATGTTTGAGCCTGATTCAATTGTAAGCCTGCATCTAGTGGAATACAGGCCGTATGTCTGCGGGCTCCCGTTTGTCTCCAATTCCGGTGCTATTCAATTGAACAAGTTTACAAGTTACGGGCCAAATGCTGAACCTGTAAACCATGCACTCGTGCGTAGAAGTTCAGGGCGGGAACATGATCAATTAAGCAAGGCTGTAACCATCCATTTCCAAAAAGCTAATAGAAAATGAGAACGCCATCATTACGGCAGTAAAACAGGGAGGTTACATGTCAATCAATTAGGTTTGGGGGACTCGCAAACCCTCATACTACAGAATAATAAAAATGAAGGCCAATACTGTTCTAGTCCATATGGGTGTCCTGTTATGTATTAACTCATTGATTTCTGAGATCCATATAACCCCGAAATGACACATAAAAAATATGATTTTGTATTGCCGATTTGCGAGCTTGAGACTGTTGTGCAATTAATTCTAATGTCTACCATCACTTTGCTCGTCATTTATAGTGCAGTATTGAGTTTTTAATTGCATTTACAGTGCTACAGAGAGGGGATTAACCCCCTTGTGGGTCCTACATTTGCCGTTTATGGGTGTGAAAACATTTGCTTGGGGAACTCTTGTGGGCGTGAAAGATCAAAGGCATCGGGAGGCTGTAAGTTCCGGGTTTAACAACCGCAAGGTTTTCAAGGCCATAACCCTTGAACCATTTGGAGCCCGTAAAAAGAATTGAATAGCAAATTAACTTACCTCACTTATGGGCTCTGGTAACTTATGATTGCTCAATTGAATCGGACTCTTTGATTCAATCAAAGAGCAGAGATGAAAAAGAAACATTGTAAAATGAGTTTGTAATTTGAAAAAAGTCAATTGTGATGCCTCTGTAGGACGGAGACATCCTTGATATGTTGGAGAGCAATGTTTGTGTTTCCTGATGTAAGCAGCCTGCTTTAGAAAATTTGAAACAGAAGGGGTGTGGTGTCAATTTTAACAAGAACAAAACTTCTTGACATCTTCCTGGTTCCTCCTCCCCCAACCCACCCTCCACTGATAGATAAAAACATTGACCCTCATGACCCAGCTCACAGGAGATCTTGTGACAAAGACAATATGTATTTCTTTACTCATAAAGAGAGTATTCAATAATTATTTCCCCCCAATTTGTATTGTACACATGGCTTACAGCTGCCTTTTACATGGTCCTTTTAATAGTTGCTCCATTTTCTCCACGGTTGATGTAGGCTATATGAAAATTGCCTCCCTTCGGCCTGGGATGACCCACCTTGCGTCACTGTGTGTAAATAACATGGTTGGTCACTACTGATTGACAGACAGGTTACATGAAGATGCTCAGTGTACTGAGTACTGTAATAACTTCAGTAGGTACACAGCTTACCATATACACCTTCATCTACTAATAGATGATACATTTTTAAAAAAACAGTTTCATTATAAAGACCAATTCTGTATATTTGCAGTATATCTTAAGAAGTTGATTTCTGTGGCACTGTTCCTTTTATGACTGTTAAATTGGCATTAAAGTTGGCTTTTCTTATAGCTAAATGCTGTAATGTTGATCAATGCTAGTTAGAAAAAAATGTTTCAAAGCTTTGTGCACATCAGGCACAGATTAGATAGAATATAATGAACAAGAATATGTCATACATAATTCATAGATGTTTGTTATCACCAGATTTCAAAGCCTAAAAGGTTATGAAAGGCTGATATAGATACTATAGAAGAATGATTCAGGAAATTTCAGCACCACATAAAGCATTTTATTTTTTATATTTATCTGACTGTGATGACCTTGATAAAATATTATATAGATGTCAGGTGTGTAAAATAAATGATGGATTACTTTATATTATCAATCAAAAATATTATTACTGAAATGAGAACATCACTAGGATCATATAGGAAGGGAATAAAAATAAATAGTTATATAGCATATCTCCTTTTCTATAACTATTATATTTGGCCATGTAAATGTGTAGCCACTGAAGCTCAAGAATGACCTTATGATAGAGCCATCCATAGACTGTGAATACTAGATGTTTGCTCCCAGGTCTGCTGTCTTCTGCAATCCTATGTTTGGATTATTTTTGACCCAACACTCTCATTAACCTCTCCTTTTGTTCTGTCAAGGTCTTGCTCACTGAGCTATATCAGAACGTAAAATAGGTTCATTCCCCAAACAATTGTTTTACAATAGATTTCATACACAATAAGGAGATGGTAACACAATCTAAATATAGAGAATGAATAGGATGCTTCAATTTGATATTATATTATATTTTTATTTATGTGTTGATATTCCAATGTACTCATCATACAGTGTGTAAATATGTATATAAATAAGTATATGTTATATGGTAATATGTTATATTTTTGAAGCATTTTACAAAGACTGTAGAACATTAGAAAACCATCACATTTTGTATATACATTACTTTTACCTTTTCTTGTTATATTAATGACACTTAAATTACAGCTTAATTTATATATTTTTTTACATTTATATATCAATTATTATTACATTATTTGAATGTATTTTTATGTCTATTTTCCTATTTCTTTGTACATGTGCTATGTGTTAAGATATTCTTACCCCTTTGATCTTATTGATTCTGGCACCAACATATTTCTGTACACATACCATTTTTATATCTATAATACAAGATGATCATCCTGGAAAATAAATTATTTTGCCATATTTATTACATAGCAAGCACTGTGAACAATGTTGCTGTTAACATAAAAAGTAAATTTACCATTCCAGTTTGATCACTGGCCTTAGCAGTCTGCCCATGATATTTTTTAGACTTGAAAGCAATGGGTAGGGGTTACATTCCTCCTAGCTTGCCTGCTAAATATTTTAAAAGTCATTTAAATACATTTATTTATTTTCTATTAAATACCTACAGTCTTATTAAATTGCGATTTGGCAAATTTAATAGGGCTTTATATAAGCACAGAGCATATTTTTTTTACAGAAGTTTTTAGTTAGTGAAGACCTTGCTTTTGGATAGAAGTTCACTAACTAAAAACTTCTGTAAAAAAATGATGCTCTGTGCTTAATTAAAGCCCTTTTAAATTTACTGAATCACAATTTAATAAGGCTGCTAGTTTATGACCCTTAAGTTTAAAAAGAACATAAAAAGAACATAAATAGAAATCAGCAAACAGATAAGAAATTTAGTGAAATATGTAAAAAAATAAGTCATATTTCTTCATTAGTGAGGTCAGTAAGTTAGGCTACTCATTTAATGAATATTCCTGCTTGACCACATTTGCTACAGTGTATTGTTAACTGTATGTTATAATACTACTACATAGAGTTGCAAGGCACATAAGACTGAGGTGCCCTTCATTTACTCAGCTAGCTTTTCACTATAAAAAAATTAAATGTGATGCCTCAGTCGGACCCTGTAGTTATCCATGATACATTGGTGAAAATATGTGGGTGTTTCCATTTCTGAAAATAAGTTATTGCATATATTTATATAATTAAATTCCTAAATCTGCTATGTTACTGTTTCTGGGCCTTTGAGGGGGAGGGGGTATAATGTTCAATTGTATCAAATTATCTACTGACCTCTCCCTGTTTTCTCTAAATGTTTAGATGTATTCTATTGACTCAAGCTTGCAATTTACCTCCTTAAGCCTAAACTCGTGGGTTTTATGACATGTACTGTATTAACCCTATGAGTCCTGGGATCGATATTACTCAGAAACAACATTTGCAAATAATATTTTTTAATTGCATATTTGTGGCTTTGAGCCTGTTGTACAATTAATTCTAATGTGTTCCCATGCCTTCCCATGCTTTTAAAATACAGTATTGTGTGTATAATTGCTACTACGGCTTTAGTAAGTGTTTGAGGAGGGGGGGGGGGGTTGAGGAGGGAGGATGAGGAGGGAGGTTGAGGAGGGGGTTGAGGATGAGGAGGGAGGTTGAGGAGGGGGTTGAGGATGAGGAGGGAGGTTGAGGATGAGGAGGGAGGTTGAGGATGAGGAGGGAGGTTAAGGATGAGGAGGGAGGTTGAGGAGTGGGGTTGTGGAGGGTGATAAGGGAGGGGGTAAGAGACACAGGGAAGGGAGAGGTTGGAAGAGACACAGGGAAGGGAGAGGGGAGAAGAGACACAAGGAAGGGAGAGGGGAGAAGAGACACGGAGAGAGAGGGGGACACAGAGGGCACAAGAGGGACACAGGGGGCAGCACATTTCCCATCCTCTGCTTATACTCGAGTCACTCATTTTATCCAGTATTTTGTGGTAAAATGGGTGCCTCGGCTTATACTTGGGTCGGCTTATACTTGTGTATTTACAGTATATATATATATATATATATATATATATTAACAAATATATATTGCCTAACAATACAATTAGGTAATTAGGTAGGAAACATGACATAAAGCTCAACTCCAGTAGATAAATTTGCATTCTCTAAGCTGTTGAAAAGTGCTCAAATCAGACAAGATGCAGACCTTCTGTAAGCAAACAAAATAAAAATCTTAAAAAAGTAAGCTTATACAGTGGCTGATGTTGTAAGTTTGTTACATACTACACAATTTGAGTTATTTTTCTAAAATACAGAGGTGGTCTAACTGATAGGTACTGTGTGATTCACTTGACAATAGCGATCTGTTATATATAAAACAGGAAGATGCTAATGTATTACCTGATACATGAAGCAAGTATGAAAGACATTTCATTTTTTGACATTGTGGGTGCCATTTATTTCTTTCTGTAAAAAAGTTATCCTTATATCAAACACTCACAGAACACATGATGTGCCTTAGGGTTCTGAGACTGGCTGATGTTGGGTGTTCTTGCAAAGTACAATGACTGCTAACAAAATAAACCACATTATATACCTGATTTTACTGTTATTTTCTGTGCTTTATCTGACTGACACATCAACTACTATTGATTTTTGTTTTAGCTTCTTGGCAGATTTCAAGACTGTCTAAATATGTAAATGGAGACACGTTCATGAGAGCTTGCATTACAAAAGCACCACTTTTCTTTGAAACAGAAGTCTAATTTGATTTTTTCTAAATTGAAGCCTTTTCCTTTAGAGTGGTGAGGTCAGTCTCCTAGGGGGATACTCTCATACATCGCAAATTACCACTGTTAAACTAAAGCCAAGCTAATATAACCTATATCCATGCAAATGAGCACTTTGCAATCTGATTCATTTAATGTACTAGGGTCATTTGACTATAGTTAGAGGTGACTCTTACAGAAAGAATGAAAACATAAAGAAAAAATAAAACATATATAAACATATATATATATATATATATATATATATATATATATATATATATATACAGTTGTGCTCAAAAGTTAGCATACCCTGACAGAAATTGTGAAATGTTTTTTTATTTTATTGAAGGATAGTGATCATATGAAGCTATTTATCATCACATAGTAATTTGGCTCCTTTTTAAATCATAATGATAACAGAAATCACCCAAATGGCCCTGATCAAAAGTTTACATACCCTTGAATGTTTGGCCTTGTTACAGACACACAAGGTGACACACACACGTTAAAATGGGAATTACAGGTTAATTTCCCACACCTGTGGCTTTTTAAATTGCAATTAGTGTCTGTGTATAAATAGTCAATGAGCTTGTTAGCTCTCACGTGGATGCACTGAGCAGGCTAGATACTGAGCCATGGGGAGCAGAAAAGAACTGTCAAAATACCTGCGTAACAAGGTAATGGAACATCATAAAGATGGAAAAGGATATAAAAAGATGTCCAAAGACTTGAAAATGCCAGTCAGTACTGTTCAATCATTTATTAGGAAGTGAAAAATTCGGGATCTCTTGATACCAAGCCAAGGTCAGGTAGACCAAGAAAGATTTCAGCCACAACTGCCAGAAGAATTGTTCGGAATACAAAGAAAAAACCCACAGGTAACCTGAGAAGAAATATAGGGCGCTCTGGAAAAAGACAGTGTAGTTGAAACAACGATACATGATCCAAAATGAGCTGCATGGTCAAGTTGCCAGAAAGAAGTCTTTACTGCGCCAATAACTCAAAAAAGCCTGGTTACAATATGCCCAACAACACCTTGACGCGACTCACAGCTTCTGGCACACTGTAATTTGGAGTGATGAGACCAAAATAGAGCTTTATGGTCATAACCATAAGCGCTATGTAAGGAGAGGGGTCAACAAGGGGTAGAGTGAAAAGAATACCATCCCCACATTGAAGCATGTCGGTGGCTCACTGATATTTTGGTGGTGTGTGAGCCCTAAAGGCAGTCTCCTGACCTTAATATCATTGAGCCACTCTGGGGAGATCTCAAATGTGGGTTTCATGCAAGATGACCAAAGATTTTGCATGACCTGGAGACATTTTGCCAAGATGAATGGGCAGCTATGCAACCTGCAAGAATTAGGGGCTTCATAGTCAACTATTACAAAAGACTGCACGCTGTCATTGTTGCTAAAGGGGGCAATACACAGTAGTAAGAACTAAGGGTATGCAAACTTTTGAACAGGGTCATTTAATTTTTTTCTGTTGCCATGTTTTGTTTTATGATTGTGCCATTCTGTTATAACCTACAGCTGAATATGAATCCCATAAGAAATAAAGGAAATGTGTTACGCCTGCTCAGAATGGTACATATATTACCAACTCGCCAAGGGTATGCAAACTTTTGAGCACAACCGTATCTATCTATCTATCTATCTATCTATCTATCTATCTATATGAAAAAGCAACTTTAGACGTTATACATTTGTATATATATATATATATATATATATATATATATATATATATATATATATATAGTAAAAAAAAGTACATCTGTGTTCACATTTGAATGTCTAAACAAGTTAAAAAACCTGCTTCCAGCTCAGAGTTCCGAGAAAATCAGTTATTACACTGCATTCTGGGAAGCTGAGCTGGGGCGTGCAAATGTGCCCACAAATGCCTCACTCTTCAATCCATAGACATTATCAAGTATGGCTTCCTTTAAGCTTATGCATGCAGTATTACACAGCTTTAATGCAAAGCCAAGGTTGGATTAAACACAGGCTGAGTATCCAATCCATGTACAGCTTTTTCAAGCTTACTGGCTATCATCAGAATGGAGCGGGATCTCAGCCTGTGTTGTGGACCTTATGAGTAGGTAGTTCACCACAACAATCATTTATAATATGGTGGGCAAAAGAGCGATAGAAGCCCTCCACCGTACAGTAGTACAGTAAATACAAAGCACATCTGTGTTCACACTTGAATGTCTAAAGCAAGTATATAGATCTTATAATAAATAACATTTGGTATCTGCATGTAACAAAAAGACCCCAAAACAATTCAAAAGAACAATGGAAACCATGATAGTTACCCATGATGCTTTAGCTCTATTATACCAACAATGGGTCATATACAGTTGCAAGCAAAAGTATGTGAACCCTTTGGAATGATATGGATTTCTGCACAAATTGGTCAAAAAATGTGATCTGATCTTCATCTAAGTCACAACAATAGACAATCACAGTCTGCTTAAACAAATAACACACAAAGTATTAAATGTTGCCATGTTTTTATTCAACACACCTTGTAAACATTCACAGTGCAGGTGGAAAAAGTATGTGAACCCTTGGATTTAATAACTGGTTGAACCTCCTTTGGCAGCAATAACTTCAGCCAAACGTTTCCTGTAGTTGCAGATCAGACGTGCACAACGGTCAGGAGTAATTCTTGACCATTTCTCTTTACAGAACTGTTTCAGTTCAGCAATATTCTTGGGATGTCTGGTGTGAATCGCTTTCTTGAGGTCATGCCACAACATCTCAATCGGGTTGAGGTCAGGACTCTTCAGAAGGCGTATTTTCTTCTGTTTAACCCATTCTGTTGTTGATTTACTTCTATGCTTTGGGTCGTTGTCCTGTTGTAACACCCATCTTCTGTTGAGCTTCAGCTGGTGGACAGATGGCCTTAAGTTCTCCTGCAAAATGTCTTCATAAACTTGGGAATTCATTTTTCCTTCGATGATAGCAATCCGTCCAGGCCCTGACGCAGCAAAGCAGCCCCAAACCATGATGCCCCCACCACCGTACTTCACAGTTGGGATGAGGTTTTGATGTTGGTGTGCTGTGCCTCTTTTTCTAAACACATAGTGTTGTGTGTTTCTTCCAAACAACTCAACTTTAGTTTCATCTGTCCACAGAATATTTTGCCAGTACTGCTGTGGAACATCCAGGTGCTCTTGTGCAAACTGTAAACGTGAAGCAATGTTTTGCTTGGATAGCAGTGGCTTCCTCTGTGGTATCCTCCCATGAAATCCATTCTTGTTTAGTGTTTTACATATCATAGATTCGCTAACAGGGATGTTAGCATATGCCAGAGACTTTTGTAAGTCTTTAGCTGACACTCTAGGATTCTTCTTCACCTTATTGAGCAGTCTGCGCTGTGCTCTTGCAGTCATCTTTACAGGACGGCCACTCCTAGGGAGAGTAGCAGCAGTGCTGAACTTTCTCCATTTATAGACAATTTGTCTTACCGTGGACTGATGAACAGCAAGGCCTTTGGAGACACTTTTATAACCCTTTCCAGCTTTATGCAAGTCAACAACTCTTAATTGTAGGTCTTCTGAGAGCTCTTTTGTGTGAGGCATCATTAACATCAGGCAATTCTTCTTGTGAAAAGCAAACCCAGAACTGGTGTGGGTTTTTTATAGGACAGGGCAGCTGTAACCAACACCTCCAATCTCATCTCATTGATTGGACTCCAGTTGGCTGACACCTCACTCCAATTAGCTTTTGGAGATGTCATTAGTCTAGGGGTTCACATACTTTTTCCACCTGCAAGAGAAATGGTCAAGAATTACTCCTGACCGTTGTGCACGTCTGATCTGCAACTACAGGAAACGTTTGGCTGAAGTTATTGCTGCCAAAGGAGGTTCAACCAGTTATTAAATCCAAGGGTTCACATACTTTTTCCACCTGCACTGTGAATGTTTACATGGTGTGTTCAATAACAACATGGTAACATTTAATTCTTTGTGTGTTATTAGTTTAAGCAGAGTGTGATTGTCTATTGTTGTGACTTAGATGAAGATCAGATCACATTTTATGACCAATTTGTGCAGAAATCCATATCATTCCAAAGGGTTCACATACTTTTGCTTGCAACTGTATGTTATCTCAAACTCACCATGCAACATGTTATCAATATCGAATTTAGTTACCTGACGTTACTAAAAAAGAAAAAAAAGAAAAAAAAATGTTGGCGTATTACAAATAAAGGAAATAATAAGTATTTCACAACAAGTTTAATAAAACACTAATAAATATCTACTTTGAAAATATGTTTTGAAAAAATAAAATTTTCAAAACACCAGCAGGCAGGAAGAATACCAATATAAAAACAATAAAGAATAAATGGTAAAAAAATGGGTTAAATGTTTATTCCACCAGTAAAAAAATGATCAATATGTATATGTAATGTAAGTATGGACTATGTCCAATATTAGCAGCCCTTGTAAGGACAATATGATTCCACATTAAAAAGATCCCACTAAAATACTTGATGTTAACCCTCTCCTTACCAACACAATTCGTATAACAACTTAATTCCCATTTTAACTGACTGGACAGTATGTAATCTGGAATCTATTTAGTCTCAGGTCCCCAGCAAGCTTTCCCAAGCTAGGAAGCAGGGACCTATACTATTTATTTATTGCCCAATACAAAAACTTTGTAGAATTTTGGTTAATTTGAGACTTTGATGGTGAATGTGTAAAGTATAATGAGATTACCACCATACCATGTGACTTCATTTTAGATTTCTTAATCTTAAAATTTAATTTTATCTTGCCATATACTCCAATTGCTACACAGTCTTAGAAGAAAAATAAATATTTAGAGAGAATGGAAACATATTCCATTCTAATAGTGCAAAAATGTTAAAGGCAAATTAACACTATAACCACTTTAACCAGCTAATATATAGTAATAAGTACAACACATAGCGTTAATTAGTGATCATTTAAAATATATTTCATGATGGTGGCATGGCATCACCAGTTTGGCATTCTAACGCATCATGTTCCATGTGATCCCATGACCAACAAGTGAACAAGTGTAATAAGATACAGGGGGTTCTATGTTCAAAGTACGAATATTGATTGACCACCACAATGTTCTTTTAAGAGTTTATAAAAATATATATTTTTTCCTGGAATCATGTCTGCTAATAACTGTTAAAGCAAAACCGTTTATGGGTGATCTCCAGCTATAGTAACTCAAATATCCACCAAAACCGTAGAAGCCAGACATGGACAAAAGACTCACAGTGATGCTGTCTGCAGAAGTCGCTCCTCATCACTGTTTCTCAATCACCTACAAACGGTCAATCACTGTTAAATGGTGGGACCCTGTTGTCTTAAAGTAAAAGCTTGTCTTTATTTTGAAACTTTTAAATGTATCTTCACACTCTTGACAACCAGTGTAAAGTATGATTATGTTACAGCACAGACATCCCAAATATGATGCTTTTCATTTCTATATGGGTACTTTATCAAATGCTTAGTGGACTACTGCACTCTAAAAATAATCACTGTTAAAATAAATATACATGCATATCTATTCTTGATTTATAACGTTTAAAAAATGCAATTTTAATAGAATGATTATATTATTATAATTTCAACCTCTTACCTTTATAGGTTACTGCCTGCTGCTTAGCACCAACCCTTTTGTGTACCAGTCGGGCACCAGAGTCACAGCAGGAAGTCTAAAATAGCTTCCCCACCCCTATTCATGCAAAAGAGGTGCAGCTAAGCTGTACAGGACGATGGGCAGAAACCTATAAAGGTATGAGCCTGAAATTATAACTACTAGGATTGCAAAATGTAAACATTATATATGCATGTACTTTAATTTTAACAGTATTTATTTTTAGAGTACAGTGGTCCTCTTCTAAAAACTGTTAGTTGCACTGTAATTGCAGCACAAGGGACTATTAAAAAGCTGCTAAAAAAGTAGTTCAATTAATATGAATTAAAAACAATGCACCACCATGAAGGCAATGTGCTGTTCCCGTGCGATTAACATTTTATTGTAGTAAGGGATTACACTACTTAAAACATTATTTAGGTTCTATTTTCTAATGTGGGAACAGCCATTTTGTTATTCACAACCCTCTGCTGATGGCTATGGCCTCCATCATGCTAATGCTGCAGTTGCAAATTAATATACAACACAGGCCCCCGCATGCTTTGTCCTTTCCCATGTGTGGTTGATGCCATTGGTGACACTGCAGCATTGGTATGATGGAGGCATTGGTATAAAGGAAGGCATGTGAATAGCAAAATGTCTGCACCCATGGTGAAAAATAAAAAAAACAAAAAATGGGTACATTGTATATTCCTTTATTTCAATATTTAATTTAATTTATAATTTATAATTTAACATATTACATAAAAATAGATTATGAAGTTGACTAATGATTAAGCTGCCAATTATGTTTTCAGAATTAAGTGGTCTTTTAAGTGTTAAATTATAGGTCAATCATCTCATGAGGCAATGTGATTTTAGATATTCATGTCAGAATAAACAAACTCTCTTGAAAACGAAATAATATAAAATGTTACGGCTCAAAGAGAATTGTTTCAAAAAAATAAATCACTGTGTAGTTATTTAAGCTTAAATAGCAAATTTTAGGTTAAGATAATGCTGTACAATTCTGTAACCAGGTAAATCAAACACAAGCTGGTGCTTAAGGTACAACTATCTAAATATCACTGGATGTCAACTACTACACAGAAATTCCACTAAATGTCTGACATTCATTCTGTATGTGACATTTAATTATTTCGCAAATGTCTGACATTCATTTATGTTTCGGTGCATATGACTGTTCCACAGACCTGAGCTTGGGGCTTGAAAAGCTTTAATATATCTGTAAATTACAAGGCCTCTATCAATCAGGGTGTGCAAAATTGAAAAAATGATGGATCTGTGGACTGAAGACATCATTAGAGAGCTTTAGGACATGTAATTGAAAAATACAAACACTATGGGTGTGCCAAGCTGTTGGTAAATAGCTTAAGTTACCCTATACACAGAGATTCTTAACATCATAAAATCACAGAAAATACTGAAGTTATTGATGTGCTTCTTTTCATTAAATAAGTTTAGCTTGTTTTCATTTTGGACATAAGAAATAGATACTGGCAAATATTTTATTGCTGATAATTCAGCCAAAACGTAAAATGTTGTATTACAAACACACTAGTGGATACACTCTGATTTATTTCATGCATTCATTTGCAATTTGTTATTTTATGCATGTATCATTGCCTACTGGGTAGTAATAAAGGTATACAAAATACATTTTAAATATAGTCATTCGTTTACTGATTACACAAATATAAATTATATAACCATGCATCGAAATGCTGTGCGCAAAACTGTGGCAAATAAACTGAAAATCCAGATGCATTTGAAGGGCCATAAAAAACAACATTTTCTAAAATATTTAAAATGGCAAGGATTACATTTTTTTGCAGGAAGCACAGCCATTTAAAGGTTAACAGCCATTTTCCATCATTAAGCAAAGACAGCTTTTTAGAATCTTAGGTTGACCCTACGAGACTCGTCAGGCTTTGATTAGCCGACATTGCCAAATTCATGATCATTTTGCTATAGCTCTATGTTATATTTTTTTAAGCTTTACAGAACTTGTTTTCATATAAAATCCATTTTCATAAGTTAAAAACATATTTTTAAAAAAATACATAATTGACAAGTTAGAGCTTTCATAAAATAAAGCTGAAATTTATACGTGACATACTGGATAATGCTGAGAGGAAAGGCCAAAATTTACAAGCTTTTTTTTTGTTGTTGCATTGTTGTGTTTTGCAGCCCCTTTATGTCATTAAGCTGTAATTATGGTAACAGTAATCAGGGTTAGTGTTTTACATACAACACTCCCATAAAATTATTCTTGAGCTTTCGCAAAGAAGGCATTTTTTGGTAATGTTGTATGGAACACTTACCATTTCAATACTCATTAAGAATCATTGTCCGCTAAACCAATGGGAAAGCAGTTATCCAACTTTGATATATAAAATGTGAAGATGCCCTCTTTCCTATAAGTGCTGAATACATTTATGACTGTTTAATTAATGCTGTTTTTATTAAAATGAATAAGAAATAACATTTTTATAACATTGTTATTCAATTCATGGAGAAAATATACCTCAACAATATCAATGATGCCATTTACACCAATGCCAACCGCTCATAGATCATGATACATGCACAGTCGCTGGCCCAGCATAAATATTAAAGGGCTAACAAGACCCTTGAAATGTGTTTGGTTCAAATGTAAAGTCCCACTAAATATACTATTTTCCTATAAGGATATCTATTGTAAAGCATCAGCTAAGCAGTCACTGAACCCATGTTACACTTTTATAAGCAGATGCTCTCCCTGGGCTAATGTGATCAAGCCCCATTTAAGGTATTGGGTGGAATTTTAGTAAGAGCATCATAGACCACATCAGAATAACAGGAATAGCAACAATATACATCATTCTAGCAGGGTTCTTGACTTCAAAGCACAGTGAATCTAGTCTAATAATCTATTACATTATCATTAACGGTAATTTCTTTAAGAGGAGGGGCTTTAGATGATGGTTTTAAGCTGTTTCCTGGTGTGGAGCAGAATGTGCATCTATAGTCCTTAAGGTTCCCACAGTTTCCATGTTATATTTGTTTAAGTACAGGTTGCTCAATAAAAGCTCTTCATTTTTATTTATTTATTGGTGCTTACACACAAATATATTGACAATCAGAGCTGATCCAGTCTTCTATGACTGTGTTAGACAAGTATGTTATTAAAAAAAAGATACATTTCTGTAATATTAAGGTAAGATATTCATTGATGAACCAAGAGAGCTTGTCACCAAGGTCCAGTTTAATGGAGCTACAAGTACACATAGTACATTGGATTCCTAGCTCAAAGACAGGGCCCTCCTTCCTTTGCTAAATGTTAATCTGTATTTATCACTGTCTGAACCTAATTTATGTACAGCGCTACGGAATATGTCAGCGCATTATAAATAAAGTATAATAATAATAATAATGAGCCAGAATACAGTCATACAATAGTCATTCATTCCAACCTCTGTACACAGCTCCTGTCCACTTGCGAAGGTTCTACTGTTACTGTATTTATTCATATTTTTATATTATCTTTGAATATATGCTTACATGTAAAATCCTTTAGATTGTAAGTTTGCCAGATTTTAGTCTTGTAAGGTGCTTTGGGGAAAGCATTATGTATGTTTGATTTTAAGCTCAAAGACAGACCCACCATTCTTTGCGATTGGTTAAAATTGGATTTGGAAACCAGCCACAGGCCCCATGTTTCAATACTCCACCTATGAGGATCATAACTAACATCATGGGTTGTATGCTAGTTGTTTTTTCTTATAAGATAAAATGAAGATGAAACAGGGGAATCACTTAGCAAAGTATTTGTCATTTTTCTATAGACAATTTCAAATTTAGGTGACGTACTTCCTTTAGGAGGATAGTTAAAGAGAGAAATTGGAATGAAGTATCGTGTTTATTATGGTATATTATATGTGTATATTGTAATGTGCTTTGTATAAGAGTGGCTGTTGTCCATGGAGATGAATATAGCTAAGACAACATCACCGCCTTATGATCAGTCTGAAAAGCACAAGAAACAGAAGAACATCAAGAGTAACCCAGTTTTTCCCATTAAATAGCAAAATATAACTTTTATTCAATTTTATAAAAAAAAAATGACTAAGAAACATAACAATATAAGTTAAAATGCAAAACTATGAAACAGTGTGTAAACTTGAGAAAAATAAATAAATTAGTATTTGAACACATCTCCTTCCCCCTTTTCATTAAAAACTCTATTGGTCTTATTAGATTATTTGTTATTTTCTTGTAATATGTAATGAACTGGAGCACTAGGGCTCCTAAATTTCATGTCAGACTTAGTGTTAATTAAAATTGCCTGCTTAGATTTTATATGGATATCAAATGTATATTAATAAATGTGCCATTGCATTTTACATATACATCTGCATACGTGCATTGTATTACTCTTCAATGTCCCATACGTCAATATGATTATCTCAGAAGTCCATGGTCTCATATCTTTCCTTATACTGATACCCTAGTCTAAGATACATTACATAGATTTCATTCATTTTAATATTACAATAAACTGGCAATAAAAAAGTATATTCTAATCCCATTAGTTCCTGAAAACAATGGTAAAATACTGGATGACATGAATATAACCTATTAGACTGCATTATGTGCGTAACATTCAATAATTAAATAAACACAATGTATTAATAGAATGTTAGTATATAATTCTCCATTTCTTTGGTTTACAAGATCATAGATCCAAGTTCTCCTTACTTGAGTAAGAAAGTTGACAACAAGTTACTGAACCATGGTGTAGGTTTATGGACCAGACATGCAGAAATGCTCCAAAGCTAGAGAAATGCATATATTACAGTATTTTTCACTGTGAGGTTATAATTTTGTCAAACTTTATTAGAGATGGTAATTAATGAGCTGTAAAGCTTGCTAGTGCATAACCAGTAAAGGAGCTAGTCTTGTTCAGATCCGCAGTTCATAAATTTATTGCTACTCCTTTCTTCATTTATTAGTGCGGAGAGTGCTCCGACAGCATATTAACTACAGAGTACTGAAACTATCAATGCATAAAAAGAAGAAGAGATTCAGTGCCTAGGAAGTGTAAAATAAACATATTCAATGGTAGGTGGAGTGTAATGCTGTATGAGTCTAGACATCTTTTTGGAATTCTGTAATTGTGTGATGGTGTCTAATTTCAAATCCAATTTCCTAACATTGTCAGGTTTGAAAATTTAGAAGGAGATTTAGAGCTTACAAGTAATGTAATACTATTAATACTATTAACCTGGTGTAAAATGCCATTTAGACTTTGTGAAATGTAATGCTGTATTTATAATTATGAACAGTTTATTGTTTTTTTTAGTGGAGTTATGACTTGTTTAAAGCAGTTATCTGAATTTAACATGGCCCACTAATATTATTATTATATTATAATATTTAGCCAACTTATTGTACAGCACTATTTACAAGATGTACATTTTACTTATATTGATAGCATGGCTTATAAATTACCACCTTGCTTGGAATTCTGTTTATACAGTGCCTTGCAAAAGTATTCAACCCCCTTGACTTTTTACCTATTTTGTTACATCACAGCCTTAAGTTCAATGTTTTGTTAATCTGAATTTTATGTGATGGATCAGATCACAATAATGTAAGTTAGTGAAGTGAAATGAGAAAAATATATACATAAAACTATTTTTTAGAAACAGAAAACAGAAACTTGGCATGTGAGTATGTATTTACCCCCTTTGTTATAAAGCCCATAAAAAGCTCTGGTGCAACCAATTACCTTCAGAAGTCACATAATTAGTGAAAGGATGTCCACCTGTGTGCAATCTAAGTGTCACATGATCTGTCATTACATATACACACCTTTTTTGAAAGGCCCCAGAGGCTGAAACACCTAAGCAAGAGGCACCACTAACCAAAAACTGCCATGAAGACCAAGGAACTCTCTCATGTAAGGAACAATGTTGTTGAGAAGTACAAGTCAGGGTTAGGTTATAAAAAAATTCCAAATATTTGAGGATGCCCAGGAGCACCATCAAATCTATCATAACCAAATGGAAAGAACATGGCACAACAGCAAACCTGCCAAGAGACGGCCTCCCACCAAAACTCACCGACCGGGCAAGGAGGGCATTAATCAGAGAGGCAGTACAGAGACCTAAGATAACCCTGGAGGAGCTGCAGAGTTCCACAGCAGAGACTGGGGTATCTGTACATAGGACAACAATAAGCCGTACGCTCCATAGAGTAGGGCTTTATGGCAGAGTAGCCAGAAGAAAACCATTACTTTCAGCAAAAAACAAAATGGCATGTTTTGAGTTTGCGAAAAGGCATGAGGGAGACTCACAAAATGTATGGAGGAAGGTGCTCTGGTCTGATGAGACTAAAATTTAACTTTTTGGCTATGAAAGAAAATGCTATGTCTGGCGCAAACCCAACACATCACAGCCGGGACTGGGAAACTGGTCAGAGTTGAGTGAAAGATGGATGGTGCTAAATACAGGGATATTCTTGATCAAAACCTGTACCACTCTGTGCGTGATTTGAGGCTAGGACGGAGGTTCCCCTTCCAGCTGGACAATGACCCCAAACACACTGCTAAAGCAACACTTGAGTGGTTTAAGGGGAAACATATAAATGTGTTGGAATGGCCTAGTCAAAGCCCAGACCTCAATCCAATAGAAAATATGTGGTCAAACTTGCTGTTCACAAGCTCAAACCATCCAGCAAAGTTTTGCAAGGAGGAATGGGCAAAAATCCCTGTGGTAAGATGTGGCAAGCTTATAGAGACCTATCCAAAGTGACTTGGAGCTGTGATTGCCGCAAAAGGTGGCTCTACAAAGTATTGACTTTAGGGGGGTTAATAGTTATGTACATTGACTTTTTCTGTTATTTTGTCCTATTTGTTGTTTGCTTCACAATAAAAATAAAAATAAAATACATCTTCGAAGTAGTGGGCATGTTCTGTAAATTAAATGATGCAAATCCTCAAACAATCCATGTTAATTCCAGGTTGTGAGGCAACAAAACACAAACATTGCCAAGGGGGGTGAATACTTTTGCAAGGCACTGTAAGTATTCTTATTTTTGAAGCACCAAGTGCAATCACTGCACACACATATGATTTTAATTGAACATGGATTGTTTGTATGAATAATGGTAATCAGATGCATGTGGAACACACACAATGTAATAATGCTTAATTCTTTGTAGAGGACATTTTTCCACTGGTTCTTATTTTAATACTGGGTAGAACATCACTTTTAACACTTTTATTAGATCTGTCAGAGGAGAAAATTGTTGTTTTGGAACACGTGGAAGTAGATCAAGATGGATTGGATTTGGTGTATTGTTGGGGTTATGGTGTGTGATGTTGGACATGATATCATCTCACAATAGACAGTAGAGTTTGAGTAAAAGGGAAAGGCCCTAAGTAAAGCATATGATCTCTGTAGAATGAGTGTTGTTTGTTCTTGAAGCGGGGTTTCCTGATCTGATCATCCTCCTCTGCTTTCTATCTCATTGCATTATGTTTGGTCCTTTGGACATTCAATATCTGAAATCTGGATACCAGAACTGTAAGTCAGGACCACAAGGACTTCACAGCATTGTCTCAGTATCTAATGCAGCCATCAAGGTATCTAATGCAGCCATCAAGGCTAAAGTGGGCTACTGAAAGGGTAGTCTATACTCCCAGGGTTTTAAATTAGTGCGGTCTCCATGCAGGTTGACATGAGAAAGTAAATCCATGTTCTGACACCAGATAAGATGTAAACTAGTAATAGTTTATGGACACTAGAAGTAGTAGTGTTTATGTGAACTTCTGCTGTAACACAAATTTTTACATGAAACTTTAGACAGAGGGCATTTAAAGAGCAAGTTGTACTTCAACAATTAATGACCAAACAGATAGATGATTAAAGAGCCACTAAAGTCTGAAAAATCATAGTCAATTTATGCAATATTCCACTTTATAACGCATTTTATTTTTTTCATATATTATTTAAATAAAGGGATAATAATGATTACTCATGATTTAGGGTTTCCATTTTGCACTATAGGAACAGCCATGTTGTTATTTACAGTCTTTCCTGGATCACAATGTTTCAGTCTGGCTATTGCTTCAGTTGTAAATGAATATGCAACATAGGCATGCACAAGCATTGTCTTGTGTAAGTCAAATATCCATTCGATGTCACTGATGGCCACTTTGTAATCGTTGAGAAAATATTGTTAGCTTTTTATATAAGCATTATATTAATAAAATAAATTATTTGATCAAATATATTTGATATATACAGTATATACAGAGAGAGGAGAGAACGAAAGAGAGAGAAGTCTTATAGTAGTAAAAGGCAAGTAAGAGAAACTTGTGTTCAGGTGGAACATGCTATCTAACTTTATTATTTTACCATTACACAGCTTTCCACTCTCAATATATTGGAATGTATAATAAATATTTGGAAACTTTAAGTCTAAGAGCATAATTAATTATTACAAAAGTCAGAATTAGAAGAAGAAAAAAATGTGTATGCCTCTGCAGGACCCTGGAGAAATCTATGATACATTAGTTAAAGTTGTGTGTGAGAGGAATGTTTACAGTTCTGGAGAGTTATGATTGCACCAGAAGGTCCTTTCCTCTGCGGCTGTGTATCAGTACTAGGTATTCTCTTGGAAGGAGGCTTGTTTCAGGATCTGTGAAGAGCAGAATTCCCTGGTAGCTGAAATGGAACAAGTGATTAAAAAGCTCTTTTCCAACCTTCAGAAATATATCTGACATACTTGTGTACTTTTAAAAAGGTTAATACCCTTTATTGAAACACACAGGGACTTAAATACATGTCCTTAGAAATTCCATTAGCCTAGTTGAAATAATAATAGTAATAATAAAGTAACATAATTAAGATAGGGAAACAAACTAACCTAAACATTCAGCAGGATGCCCCACAGTGTTAGTTTCACAATAGATATCTTAGAATGTTCCATGCAAACAATAATTGAATCACAATATCTGAATTACAAAATTACACAATATTACACAAAACAATATATAAAAAAATAACAAGTAGTTAGACAGACAATGCCCAAAACTCACAGCTCAAGGGCTATTCAGTGGGGATGATGGTCTCTGGACCCTAAACAGTTCAAACAGGGGAAACTATGGTTATCACAGGGGTAGCCCTGGGATGGAAACAACAAAGCACGGTTAGGGTACTGGCCCAGGAAAGGTATTCCCTTGAGGCAGAATGGACATGGCTCCTTTAGGGAGAAAGAGAAGCAGATACCACAGTACTTTATTACAGGCTTCTCCCGCCCCTTTTGGGCTGTCATCACAGCCTGCTTCTGGGCCAGTGGGAGGAAGGGGTGTGGTGCCAAATTCAATATTATCCAGTTATAAAACAAAAGCTCTGGATATTTGTCTTCCACCCCCACCCAAATGACCCTGATCAAAAGTCTACATACCCTTTAATGTTTGGTCTTGTTACAGACACACAAGGTGACACAAACAGGTTAAAATGGCAATTAAAGGTTAATTTCCCACACCTGTGGCTTTTTAAATTGCAATTAGTGTCTGTGTATAAATAGTCAATGAGTTTGTTAGCTCTCACATGGATTCAATGAGCAGGCTAGATACTAGTGATGTCGTGAACATCAAATTTTCGGTTTGCGAACAGCAGACGCGATCTTCCATCAAATGTTTGCGAACGGGCGAACCCGGCGAACCGCCATAGATTTTAATGGGCAGGCGAATTTCAAAACCCACAGGGACTCTTTCTGGCCACAATAGTGATGGGAAAGTTGTTTCAAGGGGACTTACACCTGGACTGTGGCATGCCGGAGGGGGATCCATGGCAAAACTCCCACGGAAAATTACATAGTTGATGCAGAGTCTGGTTTTAAGCCATAAAGGGCATACATCACCTAACATTCCTAAATTGTTTGGAATAACATGCTTTAAAACATCAGGTATGATGTTGTATCGATCAGGTAGTATAAGGGTTACACCCGCTTCACAGTAACAGACCAATCTCCCCGTTTAAATGCACCGCAAACAACCGCAAACAGTGCCTTTGCACAACCGCAAACTCCCCATTTGCAAAAAGGTTGGATACAAAGCTAGCCATGTCCCGTTCCTTGTCCTCACTGATGTCATTGAAGGTCTCTTCCTCCACCCAGCCACCAAGGGTCCCCGAAAGGTGACAACAAGCCCCCTGGGACGCCTGCTGTGTTTGGTCTTCCACCTCCTCAAAGCCACCTTCCTCCTCTGACTCCTCTCCTTCAGACTCCTCTCTCTGCGTTGCCTCTGTCTGCGTTATTATAAGGTGTGTACTGTTAAGTAGTACTATTCCTATCGGTTTAATCCCTGTTATGTCCACTATTGGGGACGTGTATATGGCATTGATTTTTGGAACAGGGAGATGGAAAAAGATGCTTGGTTGGACCTCCTACTTCGAATTTGGGGCACTGCACGTGCAATGTAATGTGCCACCAGATAGGAGTGGTGTATTAAGTTGTACTATTTATTCCTATCAGTTTGATACCTGTTACGTCACCTATCAGGGGACGTGTATATGGCATGGATTTTTGGAAGCGGGAGATGGAAAAAGATGCTTGGTCGGTCCTCCAACTTCAAATTTGGGGCACTGCGCGTGCAATCTAAGGTGCCACCAGTTATGAGTGTCACTGTGCACTGGCAAACGTTGGCAGAGTAGGCGCTGTAGGCCTCACACACACGCCTGTAGGCAGGCAACTGATATTTAATCGATTGCAGTAAAAAAGTGTTGTTTTATGTCACTGTACACTACGGTTGCACCAGATATGATGTATCACTGTGCACTGGCAAAAGTTGGCAGAGTAGATGCAATAGGCTTCACACACACGCCTGTAGGCAGGCAATTGCTATTCAATCTATTACAGTCAAAAAAGTGTTGTTTTATTTCACTGAGCACAATATAAACTGTGAGCCTGACACAGGCAGGCAACTGAAATTAGATTACAGGAAAAAAAATGGTTGTTTTCAATGTATGGCACACCATCAGGTATGAGTAGTGAAAATAAGCACAATATAAGATGTTAGGTGTTAGCCTGTCACACACACATGCTGGCAGGCAGGCATATGCAATTAGATTACACAGAAAAAAATTATAAAATAAAATAAATGATGTTCTAGCCCTAAAAAGGTGCTTTCTGGGTTTCTGTCCTTGCAGCAGATATCAGATGAGTCCTTCAGGTCTGTAGTGGAATCTAAATACACAGCCTGGCTATCTATTTCCCTATTAAATCTCCAGCAGCTACACTATCTGTCCTCTCACAACGAATGCAGCTTCAGAATGATTCCAAAATGTATGCTGTCCTTCAGATGGAAGGCCCTGGAAGGGAGTGTATGCTGCTGATTGGCTGGAATGTGTCTGCTGACTGTGAGGTGCAGGGTCAAAGTTTCCTCAATGATAAAGTATAGGATGCGAACCGAAAAGCGCATGTGTTCTCCGTACGCTGCAAAAGCAAACATGCCAAAATCGTCGCGAATAGTCCGCGGGCGAACTGTCCGCGACATCTCTAATACTGAGCCATTGGGAGCAGAAAAGAACTGTTAAAATATCTGTGTAACAAGGTAATGGAACTTTAATAAAGATGTAAAATTATATAAAAAAAATATCCAAAGCCTTGAAACTGCCAGTCATTACTGTTCAATCACTTATTATGAAGTGGAAAATGTGGGGATCTCTTGATACCAAGCCAAGGTCAGGTAGACCAAGAAAGATTTCAGGCACAACTGCCAGAAGAATTGTTCGGAATACAAAGAAAAACTCACAAGTAACTACAGGAGAAATACAGGCTGCTCTGGAAAAAGACGCTGTGGTTGTTTCAAGGAGCACAATACGACAATACTTGATAAAAAATGAGCTGCATGGTCGAGTTGCCAGAAAGAAGTCTTTACTGCGCCAATGCCACAAAAAAGCCCAGTAACAATATGCCGACAACACCTTGACACGCCTCACAGCTTCTGGCACACTGTAATTTTGAGTGACAAGACCAAAATAGAGCTTTATGGTCACAACCATAAGCGCTATGTTTGGAGAGGGGTCAACAAGGCCTATAGTGAAAAGGATACCATCCTGTGAAGCATGGTGGTGGCTCACTATTTTTTTTTGGGTGGGTGAGCTCTAAAGGCACAGAAATTTAGTGAAAATTGATGGTAAGATGAATGCAGCATGTTATCAGAAAATACTGGCAGACAATTTGCATTCTTCTGCATGGGACGCTCTTGGACTTTCTGGCATGCCAATGACCCTAAGCAAAAGGCCAAGTTGACCCTCCAGTGGTTACAGCAGAAAAAGGTAAAGGTTGTGGAGTGGCCATCACAGTCTCCTGACCTTAATATCATCGAGCCACTCTGCGGTTCATGCAAGTCGACCAAGGATTTTGCACGACCTGGAGGCATTTTTCCAAGACGAATGGGCAGCTATACCACCTGCAAGAATTAGGAGCCTCATAACAACTATTAACAAAAGACTTCACGCTGTCATTGATGCTAAAGGGGGCAATACACAGTATTCAGAACTAAGGGTATGCAAACTTTTGAACAGGGTAATTTAATATATATATTTTGCCATGTTTTGTTTTATGATTGTGCCATTCTGTTATAACCTACAGTTGAATATGAATTCCATAAGAAATAAAAGAAATGTGTTTTGCCTGCTCACTCATGTTTTCTTTTAACATGGTACATATATTACCAATTCGCCAAGGGTATGCAAACTTTTGAGCACAATTGTATTTCACTTAATTCAGATAACTTATTATAATAAGGCTCTTTGAATATGCAGGAATATGAATACATTTTTTTAAACCCACTACCTAAAATAATCTTATTGATTTGGTTTGAATGTAATAGTATTCATATGTCTCCTGAATACCTAGAGGCAGAAACAAATTCCAGATGTATGGATAGTAAAATGGATTCTGCAGTCTTAAAACAAGAAACTGTGCCTAATTTTTTCATAAATCATAAAGGATTTTAAAATGGTGATTCTGCAAATCCAAACTACTAACCCACAACATACTTTGGATTCCAATTTACAAATCTTAAATCAATGTATGCTACAGAATTTATGCATAGGCATATTTGATGGTGAAGGAAGAAATGTAATATATCAGTGATTAAAGCATTTTAATCATTTGATTTAGGGTGCTTGTGAAGGTATAAAAGAATGCAGAGGACCTCAGTTACCAGAATTAAGTGAAAGATAGGCATGTAAAATAATCCAACCCAGGTTAAGCAGGTTCAGATATTTAATGCACTTTTTAGTAGTATGGGAGTATATTACTAAAGAAGCAGTGGAAATCTTTAAAGGACGTACAATTAAATAAATCCCAGTTTTGTTTCTCATAAAAAAATAGAATAAAATAACAAATTCAGAGGGTTATAAGTAACCCTCAAAGTTATGTTTATGCATATTCAATGCTGTGCACTCGCAATATTACGCATCTCAATCGAAATAAGTAAATCCATGTCTTGTCAGTAAAATGTAAGGTGTAGAATTATGGGGCACTTGTAAAGTTACACCAGGAAATGCAATATTACTAAATATAATATGAACAAAAAAACATATTTTTAAATTGCACATTTGTGCCTATGGGACTGTTATGTATTAAGATCTACAGTTACATGATTTTCTATGATTTGTTATTACTGTGATTTTGCAGGTTTCAGCAATTCTTTTAATTTTCTCAATATGATTGATTACTCTGACATAGTAATAAAAAAAATATTTTCTAATGTTATATTTGTTCCTTTGGGACTGTTAAACATTGGATTCTAATGCACTTCCATGCTTTTATATTGTTTTTTTGTATTTTACTATATTTTTAACTGATGCTGCAGGTCTCAGAAAGGCTTTTAAAACCAGTTGTGGGTGCTGTACTTAATTTGTGAGTGATCAGTAAAGTGATCAGTAAATAATTAAATTCCAAGTTTGTGTAAAACTTTGAAAAAGTCACTAACACTTTTACAGATGTCAAAAGAATCAATGGTAAGCTTGCCGTAATTTTGTGTGTCTGGCTTGTTAGTAGTCATTACGAGTAGCTCAGACGCAATTATGAAAAATAAAAGCGTCAATTGAATAGCCAAGTAATGTTACTGGTATTAGTGGTGTAACTTTATGCATTAGGGAATTGGATAGGGCAAGTATGGTATGGAACTGAAGAGGAAGTAGAATTCAATTGGAAGTGGAAATTGAATTTGGAAGGAAAATGCTAAATCTAATTTAGATGAAGAGCATAAGACAATACAAGATATTTCTTAAATGATCCACTAGGTAGGATTAAAAAAATCTCTGCCTATGGTTTCAAAGAAGCCTATTTATAAAATAGGTATAAAATCTAACAATTTGACAAATAAGCTTGAAATTAAAATGAGGGTATTTTTAACTACTTTTTAAGTGCTAGTGTATTAAAAAATATTACCAAATATCTCCATCTAATTGTTCAAATAGTGGTGGGAAATGTGCATAATTACAATGATTTTGAACTCATGGTTACTGTTCAGCATCATGATGTACAGGAGTAAAATTCAAGCATATAAGCTGTAAAAATAAGTTTCATTCAATGCTGTTTTCAAAGTGAAGATTGTTTATAATTTCTGTAGTGTTTCAGAGCCCTACGTTGTGAGTGTTATCAATGTTGGAATGTGTGATAATTGCATACAAAAGTACCAAAATATAAAAGTTGTATTTATATTTTTTGCATTGTAAAAACATTTTATACATTATCATGTTTAGTTTAGTTATTTATAAAAAACAAAAAAAAAGTTTGACCACAGGAATGCTTTAAAGCATTTACCACGGAATAGGATGAAAGCATTTTCAGAGAAAAAAGCCCTCTAGATCTGTGGTTCCCAATTTTAGAGCCTGATTTATTTGCACACCCGCATATCAGGTATCCAGGCCGTATGTCTGCGAGCACGCTGCTGGCTCCCGTTCTTCTCCGATTCTGGTGCTATTCAATTAAAAAAGCCCGCAAGTTACAGGCCAAATGCTGTAAGCCATGCACTTGTCAGGGTGGGAACATGATCAATTAAGCAAAGCCATAACCAACCATTTTGAAACAGCCAATAGTAAATAAGACCGCCATCATGACGGCAGTAAAACATGGAGGTTACATGTCAATCAATTAGGTTCGGTGGTCCGATATGCGTTTGGACTCGCAAACCCTCAAAATACAGAATAATAAAAATGAATGCCAATACTGATCTAGTCCATGTGCGTGGCCTGCTATGTATTAACTCATTGATTCCTGAGATCAATACAACCCCTGAAATTACACATAAAATAATATGATTTATTATTGCTGATTTGCGAGCTTGAGATTGTTATTCAATGAATGATATTGTCTTTCATCGCTTTCCCCTTCATTTACAGTGCAGCATTGATTTTTTTATATGCATTTACAGTGCTAGGGACGGGTCCTACATTTGCCATTTACGGGTGTGAAACCATTTGCGGGCGTGGGGAATTGTAGCAATTGAATAGCGATTTTAGCGATCGGAACTCTTGCGGACGGGAAAGATTAAAGGCTTCGGGAGGCTGTTCCGGGTTTAACCATCGCAAAGTTTTCAAGCCCGTAAACCGGTTGGAGGCCGAAAAAAAGATGCCAATTGAATAGCAAATAAAATTACGGCCTCACTTACGGGCTCCAGTAACTTACGATTGCTCAACTGATTCAGGCTCTTAGTCTTCAGGGATTCATAAAAGAGAAGAGACTATGCTTGTTTGGGCATGGTTAGATGAAAACAACAGTCCACTTATTACAATTGCACTTGTGCTTAAAAGGGACTCCGTCACCTCAAAACCTTTTATAAAGTTATTCTTAATAAGCAAGAAAAACTGGCTATATATAGTACTAGGCACCCCGACTATAGGGCTCCTGAGGAATGCGTGGCGACAATGGGGTGCGCTGATGTCAGGATGCTCTACAGGCTGAATCGGGGTCTGCATGGTCCTGGGAGTGTGCTGCTGCGAGGGAGAAATGCACCGACCAGAGAGGTAAGTGGATGGATGGGAGTAGATGGGGGCAGCAGAGGGCAGGTGGAGGTTGCGGGGAGTAGATGGGGGCAGCAGAGGGCAGGTTGAGGTAGATGGGTCAGTGTAGGGCAGGTCTAGGTAGGTGGGGGCAGTGTAGGGCAGGTGGAGGTAGATGGGTGCAGTGTAGGTCAGGTGGAGGTAGCGGGGAGTAGATGGGGACAGCAGAGGGCAGGTGGAGGTAGCGGGGAGTAAATGGGGGCAGTGTAGGGCAGGTGGAGGTAGATGGGGGCAGTGTAGGGCAGGTGGAGGTAGCGGGGAGTAGATGGGTGCTGCAGAGGGCAGGTGGAGGTAGTGGGGAGTAGATGGCTGCAGTGTAGGGCAGGTGGAGGTAGCGGGAGTAGATGGGTCAGCAGAGAGCAGGTGGAGGTAGCAGGAAGTAGATGTAGGGCAGGTGGAGGTAGCAGAGAGTAAATGGGTGCTGCAGAGGGCAGGTGGAGGTAGCTGGGAGTAGATGGGGCAGCAGAGAGCAGGTGGAGGTAGCGGGAAGTAGATGGGGGTAATGTAGGGCAGGTGGAGGTAGATGGGGGCAGTGTAGGCAGGTGGAGGTAGCAGGAGTAGATGGGTGCTGCAGAGGGAAGGTGGAGGTAGCGGAGAGTAGATGGGGGCAGTGTAGGGCAGGTGGAGGTAGATGGTAGGGAGAGAGAAGCTATCAAGAGGGAGTGAGAATGACTGTTTGACGGAGAGATTGTATGACTGTATGTCTGTGTTGCATGGTCGAGTCATCCGAGGAGACCCCGGGGAAGGCCGGGCGCTGGAGGCAGAACTCTGCTTGCCCCCCGGAGAGGGATAGAAAAGGGATATCTGGGGGATGACATTGGGGGCTAAAACCGGGTGTTAAAATTGGGCAAAGGACCCGGATTCAGCGTGTAGCGTGTGCCGACATCATCGCGCACGGGCGCCTTATTGAGGGGCGCGTTTTTGTCTGTGCTGGGTGAAAGATATGAGTGGGAGTGCTATTGACGGTTGCACTATTGATGGCTGCGCTTTTCTGTGTGTGAGCATGCGTTGGCGCGCATTCCTCAGGTGCCCTAAAGTAGTGCTACCATAGTATTAGCGATTTTATTGTAAAGTGAAACATTCCTAAGTTAATACATTTTTATGATGTATTCTTATTACTCTTTATTTATAAAGAATAAATATAGTACAGTGGGTACAATTTGCACATTGTAGGTATTAATACAAGTGCATGTACAATACAACACAAATATGAGAAAAAAGGGTCAGCAGTCTGCTTGGTGCAACAGAGTTGAGAACCCTAGGTCTTACAATCTAGAGGGTAAGGGTGGGGTATGAGACAGATGCAGGATGGCAAGTGATCAAGTGGCTGTGTGTTATAATGTAGGTTGTGTGGGTGTGATCAGTTTTGCAGAGTATGCATTTATGCATGTTAAGAATGAATGTGATAAGCATCTTTATACAAATGCGTTTTTAGTGAGTTTTTAATTTTGAGGCAGGAAGATCCACAGGGTAAGTGTAGCTTGAGGAAATTTAAGAATGCGAGAGTGAGAGGACGTGACAATACAGGAGGAAATAAGCAGAGTGAATAGGATGGTTTGGATAGTATTTTGAGACTAGGACAGAGACATAGAGGGGTTGCACTGTTGTTAATGACTTCATATGTTAGTGACCAATTTTGTATTTTATTTTGGAGGCCAAAAGAAGCAAGTGAAGCAAGTATGGTAGATTAGGCTAGCGGGGGTGTTGATTATGGATTGGAGTGGAGACAGACAGGGGATGGGGTGGCCAATAAGCAGACAATTTGCAGGAGGTATGCATGCTCTAAATCTAGAAATATCTGTGCTACTGAAAGAGTTGTGAGTTTATTTTAAAAAGTCCCAGTAGATGGTACAGATATTATGCTCTTGTGTGTTTAAAAGTAGACCGTGCAACCTTTATGGTCTGAAGCTTTGAAATAAGTGGAATGTGTAATCCTTAGATATCAATTTATATCTGTTAATGTATGCTAACAATCGGGGAGTCATTGTATCATGTGGCTCAAACACACAGTCTGGAAAAATTCCTAAATAATAAATACACTATTTATTATTTTTATTACACAAGCATAAGATTATATTTTTAGGACACCATTGCCATATAATATTTTCGCTGTTAAAAGAACTGTGTGGGTCACTTTTTTTTATAACGTTTTTGAATAACAAAAAAGTCTTGTTGTTCATTCATGTCCTGCTCTCCATGACCCTATGGACTTCAGCACTCTACACACTGCTTCTCTGAGCTCCCTCAAATCCATGTTCATTGCTTCAATGATCTAATCTATCCACCTCTGCCTCTGCTGCCTCCTTCTTCATGTGCCTTCAATCTTTCCCAGGATCAAAGTCCTCTTGCGTGAATCCTGTCCTCCAATGATATGGCCAAAATATATGAGTTTTAGCTTCAAGATCGAACCTTCCAGTGAACAGTTCGGCTTGATTTCCTTTAGTATTGATTGACTGGATATTCTTGCAGTCTAAAGTTTTCTCCAGCGCCACAATTCCAAGGGTCAATTCTACGGTGCTCAGCTTTCGTTATGGTCCAGCTCTCACATAGTTCTAATAATGCAGACCTTTGTTGAAAGTGTAATATCTTTACTTTGCTTAGCTTGTTCAAACTTGCCATAAATTTCCTTCTCAGAAGCAAACATTGTTTAATTTCATGGCTGCAGTCACCAATCACCATTGGCAGATATCTTGGAATACAGGAAAATACAATATGACACTGCCTCCATTGCTTTTCTATCCATTTCCAGGAACTGAGATTGCTGTTTACCATGATCTTTGTCTTTTTAACATTGAGCAGTATCTATCTTTTACACTCTTCATTTCTTTCCACCTCATCAATAGACCTTGTTATGAGCAAGGCTTCCTAGAGCCTATCTCACTTCACTCTCCAATATGTCTTGTTCCAGCTCATTGGACAAACTATTGAGGTTATCAATGCTGTTGAGATCCTTACTGTATAGATCATCAGTGTATTCCATCCACCTTCTTTATCTGATCTGCTTCTGTTAAAGTTACCATTTTTGTTATTTATCACACCGATTTTGGCATGAAAGGTCCCTTTGAGATCAACAATTTTCTTTAAAAAAGGATCTCTTGACTTTCTGATTCCGCTAACTTGTTCTATATCTTTACATTGGTTACTATATAATGTCTCCTTGTCTCTTCTTGCTAGCCTCTGGAATGCTGCATACAGTGGGACAGGTATTTTCCAATCTCAACTACCTTTCACTTTCCTTCTTTCCTGGGATATTTTCAATGCCTTATCAGATAGCCAGTTTGCCTTCTTAGGCACCTATGCTAATCCCGATATCACAAAATTACAGTAGGTTAAGAAGAAAGTAAAATTACCTAGCTATGTTAATCACCCATCCCTCGAACATTGTGAGAGAATAGCTACGAGTGACTGCGGCAAACCAGAGCCAAAAATGACGGCAAACTTTTCCACTGATTTTACTGACTTTTAAAACCAAAACCCTATGCTAATAAGACTTTACAGATCACTTGTATGTGTACCAAAGACCACTCACAAATGGATTTAAAACAGGTGTGCTGCAGCATCAGTTAAAGAGACAGTATAGAATTAAAAAAAAATACTTCTCAAGCCACACTTTCAGCTTCTTCTTTCCCTTTTCTATATCTTAAATCATAGGTTTATTTGTGTTTATGTATATTTAGGATATGCCAGAAAGTGTCAAATACACTTACAGACAGAAATATGACTATATTTAGATATTTCTGTGCATATACACACATATTTAAGTTTACTGCACTGCATCTTCTGGCAGCCCCCTGCCCACTGAAAATATGCAACCCTAGGCCTGGGCCTCTTGGGCCTCAGCAGAAACACACCCATGATTGTGTGGCTTCCATATGTACTAAAAAGTCTAGGATTAAAGAGGTTGAGCAGTTGAAAAATAAGGAAGAAAAGAGAAGGGTTATCCGTGAAGTAGTTCCTGGAAGAGAATCCAAAAATGATTGGTATAGACATGGGCAATCCTGATTCTAAAGCAATTCAAGTCAGTAAATGGCCCCTGTGGCCACATCATTTTTAGAATGGGCAAAATGTTTTTATAAAGCAAAATAAATACTTAAATACAACTTTTAAATATTGTAGTATTTTATGCAAAACTTCCATTGTGCTGCGAGATATTTCCTCTGCTTTCAGAGTCTTATTCCTTTGCATCATAATTTCATATAAAACATAATACAATAAAGGTGGTATTATGATTATATATATATATATTATATATATTATTTTGCTACAGAGATTTGTTTCTCAGAGTTTAACAAGAAATCTTTAAAAGCTTGAATTAACTATGATTTATTTTAAACATCAAATGATGTTAATACATGTTTAGTACAATTCTGAATTGTTTCATAAAAGTTTAAATTACACAGTAATTGCTTTTACATTGAATTTCCTTAAAACTGTAATAAAACTATCACTTGCAAGTTATATGTAAATTGGCAAATAGATATTTTTTAAACTACTATATTATGCTATATATATATATATATATATATATATATATATATATATATATATTAAACATAATTTACAATTGGCAGGATAAATCCTATCGATTTGTCCAGTGCTTTCAAGCTATGGACAGATTTACTAAGACAAATATTGATTTTTAACAAAACAGTTAATTGGATGCTGAAAATAATATTGTAGCAGATAAGTTCACAATTTTTCTCAGGTAAATTATAAAATAGTGTGATGAATACAGCTAATTGAATAAAAGCTAATTTTCCAATACTGGTCTATATTTGTGTGTTTTTGTTCCAGTGCATTAAATAAATACTGAAAATAAGTCACACTATTAAACACAATTAAATATTATTTATATTGAATCAATGTTTTTATTTCAGCATATACAGTGCCTTGCAAAAGTATCCCCCCCCCCCCCCCCCTGGCATTTTTCGTGTTTTGTTGCCTCACAACCTGGAATTAACATGGATTGTTTGAGGATTTGCATCATTTCATTTACAGAACATGCCCACAACTTTGAAAACGTTTTTTTTTTTTATTGTGAAGCAAACAACAAATAGGACAAAATGACAGAAAAATTCAATGTGCATAACTATTCACCCCCCTAAAGTCAGTACTTTGTAGAGCCACCTTTTGCGGCAATAACAGCTCCAAGTCGCTTTGGATAAGTCTCTGTGAGCTTGCCACATCTTACCACTGGGATTTTTTCCCATTCCTCCTTGCAAAACTGCTCCAGCTCCTTCAAGTTGGATGGTTTGCGCTTTTGAACAGCAATCTTTAAGTCTGAACACAGATTTTCTATTGGATTGAGGTCTGGGCTTTGACTAGGCCATTCCAACACATTTACATGTTACCCTTAAACCACTCAAGTGTTGCTTTAGCAGTGTGTTTGGGGTCATTGCCCTGCTGGAAGGTGAACCTCCGTCCTAGCCTCAAATCACGCACAGAGTGGTACAGGTTTTGCTCAAGAATATCCCTGTATTTAGCACCATCCTTCTTTCCCTTAACTCTGACCAATTTCCCAGTCCCGGCTGCTGAAAAACATCCCCACAGCATGATGCTGCCACCACCATTATTATTATTATTTATTATTATCTTTTATTTGTATCGCGCCAACATATTCCGTAGCGCTGTATATGGGATAAGAACAGACGAAATACACGTTTAACAAATTGAAAAGTTGAAGTTCACCATGTTTCACTGTGGGGGTGGTGTTCTTTGGGTGATGTGATTTGTTGGGTTAGCGTTTTCTTTGATGGACGAAAAGTTCAATTTTAGTCTCATCAGACCAGAGCACCTTCCTCCATACATTTTGGGAGTCACCCACATGCCTTTTTGCAAGCTTAAAACATGCCGTTTTGTTTTTTTGCTGAAAGTAATAGCTTTATTCTGGTCACTCTGCCATAAAGCCCAACTCTATGGAGCGTACAGCTTATTGTCATCCTATGTACAGATACTCCAGTCTCTGCTGTGGAACTCTGCAGCTCCTCTAGGGTTACATTAGGTCTCTGTGCTGCCTCTCTGATTAATGGTCTCTTTGCCCAGTCCGTGAGTTTTGGTGGGCGGCCATCTCTTGGCAGGTTTGCTGTTGTGCCATGTTCTTTCCATTTGGTTATGATAGATTTGATGGTGCTCCTGGGGATCATCAAAGATTTGGATATTGTTTTATGACCTAACCCTGACTTGTACTTCTCAACAACATTGTCCCTTACTTGTTTGGAGAGTTCCTTGGTGTTCATGGCAGTGTTTGGTTAGTGGTGCCTCTTGCTTAGGTGCTGTAGCCTCTGGGGCCTTTCAAAAAAGGTGTGTATATGTAATGACAGATCATGTGACACTTAGATTGCACACAGGTGGACATCATTTCACTAATTATGTGACTTCTGAAGGTAATTGGTTGCACCAGAGCTTTTTATGGGGTTCCTACCAAAGGGGGTGAATACATACGCACATGTACATTTTCTGTTTTCTATTTCAAAAAAAATGTTTTATTTATATATTTTTCTCATTTCACTTAACCAACTTAGACTATTGTGTTCTGATCCATCACATAAAATTCAGATTAACAAAACATTGAACTTAAGGCTGTAATGTAACAAAATAGGTAAAAAGTCAAGGGAGGTGAATACTTTTGCAAGGCACTGTATGAGCCCTTCTCTTGGGCAAACTTTTCTCAAACTAACCATACGTTCTCTCTTAGAATCTCTGGGCAAATAGTCTGTCTCACATTGCAATATAAAAACTGGGTTTATTTCTGTAATCTCTTTCTGCTAACTGGCACGTATACACACAGAACCATGCAATAACGTATATATTCCTCAACATGTAAAAATTCTTAAACTTCTTAAAACACAACCTGCCAGCCACTCTCTCAAGAACATAATAGGTTAGTTTGAACAAATCAAGAAGTGGTCAAAATTAGTTGAAGTCAGTGAAAACTTTGTAAAAAAAACACTCAAGTTAGAATTTCTGCAAATTGCTATTGTATTTTATCATTCTCTTACTTTTGCTTTTCTAACAAAAAAGCCAAAGTAAAGAGCATCCAGTCTTTGCTCATTATGTCTGACCCAATGAAGGGACAAGGTTAGCTTCTGAAAGTATTTCAGTATGAAATGTTATTAGACTATTAAAAAGCTATCAGGAAAAAAAGATATGCTGATACATATTTTTGGCTGCAGTATTATCTTGTACAATTTAATAGAAAATATAGCTGCGTTACTTTTAAAACAATATATAGGATCATATGAAATATAACCTTCCAGGTTTGAAAATGACTATATAACTTTGTGGAGCTAGTTTGGAATAATCTTTTTATGCTTCATTTGTAGTTACCTTTGGACATCCATCTGGTAGCTTTTATTAGTTTTTATGATTTGTATATCTGTCATAATTGTATTACTGCAAATGTGTGGTATGTAAATCTAGGGATACATTAAAATGGGTCAACCGGATTAGCAAATGGGCAATGCACTTGTTTAGAGGCCTCATTCAATTGAGAAAATTGTAAATTACTGGAGCCCGTAAACACATTTGCTATTCAATTGGAGTCTTTTTGCGAGCCGCAAACGGTTTATGGGTTACGAGCTTGAAATCCCTGCAGTTGTTACAACCGTAACTTACACCCCATCTAAGCCTTTGATCTTTCACGTCCGCCATTCAATTGCTACAATTTCTCAAGCCCGCAAATGTTTTCACACCTGTAAATGGCAAATGTAGAATCCTACGAGTACCAGATAGAACTCGCAAGGGGGTTTAACACCTGTACGTAGCACTGTACATGCAAATAAAAAATCAGTACTGCCCTTTAAATGACGGGGAAAGAGATGAGAGACATTAGAATTAATTGCACAACAGTCTCAAGCTCACAAATTGGCAATACAAAATAAATTATTTTTATGTAACATTTCAGGGTTATATTGATCTTGGTAATCAATACGTTAATACATATCAGGCCACCCACATGGGCTAGAATAGTATTGGCATTCCTTTATGTTATTTAGTGTTTTGCAGTTTTGCAAGTCCGATCACTAATTGATTGACATGTAACCTCCATCTTATACTGCCGTAATAATGGTGGTCTAATATTCTATTGGCTGTTCCTAAATGGGTAGTTATGGCCTTGCTTAATTGATCATGATCACGCTCTGAAATGCTACATATGATTGCATGGTTTCAGCTTTCGGCCCGTAACTTGCGGGCTTGTTCAATTGAATCTCTCCATAATTGTAGCAGATTTCAAGCTTGCAGCAAGCCTGCAGACATACAGTGAGTTGTGGCCTTGCAATTGAATGGAGGCCTAGGTGTGTTCTGTGAGTCTAATGCTCTTATTGAATGAGTGGAAATTGTATCAATGTTAAACGGTGCTTGTACATACATATACAAATTTACATAATCACTAACAAATTATCTTTTTCAGTGATGGGGTGAGAGCTGTCCTGCTACCATATTGTTAAACAACACCTCTTTCTCAAGTTTGATAGATGGCGTCACATTTCAAGCTCATGATATATTAGCGTATATCAATATTCTCAGGTGCTTACATTGGTAAAAAAAGTTAAATACATTAGTATTAAAAAAGTATGTTTATATTAAACTAACTGCCTTGCATAACTTCAGCATCCTCCTGGTGAAAGTAGTATGTTGGGTTTAAAAAAAAAAAAAAGATCTTTATTCAGCTTTGAAATGATGGTTTTTAATTTGTTTATCAAATTTAAAAAAGGCGACAGAAGAAACTCTCAAAGTTTAATATTACACATACATTTATTGAACACAGGTAAAGAACTGTTGAAATTTATATGTAAACCTCATACATATTTATTATTTCATAATTTAATTTCAGCACAAAATGCAACAGAGACTTCACACCTTGTAACTACCAACTAACATTTTTTGTTCTCTATCACATATATAGTTGTGAGCGTACGAGTTGTTGCTAACGCTGCGAGCTCGCGTAGCGAGGGCCGCGGCTCGCGCGAAGCGAGGGCACTGTGCCAGGTTCTCAGTTGCTGGCATGGAGCGCCGAAGGCGCTCCTTTCCAGCAACTGAGGACCCTCGCGAAGCGAGGGCCTCAGTTGCTGGCTTGGAGCGCCACAGGCGCTCCATGCCAGCACCTGAGGACCTCGCAAAGCGAGGTCTTCAGTTGCAGCAACTGCGACCCTTGCAAAATTCACAACACAAATTCCCAACCCAAAGAACTGCGAATCTCGCAAAGTTCACGTCGCAACACATTACGACACTCGCAAACAACATACGACACACGTTCACACACATTACGGCCTCGCAACACTCGGACGTAACTCGCGAACATTACAAAATTAAAAACATAATACATACACACAGCACATACATAAAAACCTTACCTACAGAAACAGGAAGCACCCAGGACCTCAAAAATGCAACTTACAACTTAATTGCACTCAAAATAAAAGAGTTTAGACACTAAATAATTTGTTAAGCGACACAAAAAATGGCCGACGAATAAAACGAAAACGAGGCTACACACGCAAACACCATACGAGACACGTTACCACACATTACGACCTCGCAAACATCGGACGCAACATGCCGCCATACAAACATTTAAAACTTAACAAAGACACACAACAAACACATAAAAAGCTTACCTACAGCAAGAGGAACCATACAGCACCTCAAAAAAACAAGTTACACCTACATTTAAATCAAAATAAAACACTTTAGACACTAATACCATCGCTAAGCGAGAGAAAAAATGGCCGACGAACAAAACGAAAACGAGGCTTCAGACGTAACTACACTACACTTACTCGCAATAATGAAACACATACTATGCGGAACGTATCACAATCATATTAAACACCATTTTGAACAGTAATACGCAGAAAATGGCGGATGGAACGCAAATTGTAAGCTGGAACGCAAATAGCGCATGCGTATTGCGTTCTAACGGTCTCACTTTCCAGAGCTTTCTACAAGTTTATAAATACTGCCTATTTCACACAAAAAAATACATTTCTCCTCAGGTGTTGAACGGAGTGACTTCAGACATAACTGCTGCTTTTACTTGAGAAGACAATTCTTTACTAATTTACTACTTTACACTGTGAAAATTACAACTGAGAGGTAAGCTATAATATATTACATTTTATTATCAGGACAGGTCAAACAAATAAAAAAATAAACTAGGATTTATGTAGTGACATATATGGCACATTTATGTGTATAGGCTCACAAAAAAAATACCGTTCATTTAACAAAACAACAAAAAACCATAATTCTATATTAAACAGAGGTTTATGTATAGTGACATGTGACACGCACATATATGTCTATAATGTATAGTGACATCTGACACGCACATATATGTCTATAATGTATAGTGACATGTGACACGCACATATATGTCTATAATGTATAGTGACATCTGACACGCACATATATGTCTATAATGTATAGTGACATGTGACACGCACATATATGTATAGAATGTATAGTGACATCTGACACGCACATATATGTCTATAATGTATAGTGACATGTGACACGCACATATATGTATAGAATGTATAGTGACATCTGACACGCACATATATGTCTATAATGTATAGTGACATGTGACACGGACATATATGTGTATCATGTATATTGACATGTGACACACACATTTATGTGTATTGCCCCTTCATAGTGACATGTGACACGGACATATATGTGTATCATGTATAGTGACATGTGACACGCACATTTATGTGTATTGCCACTGCAACAAAATTAGCTTAAAACAAAATCAGTAAACAACTACATTTAAATGACATTATATGTCATGTATACTGATATGTCACACACACATATATGTGTATCATCTATAGTTACATCTCACACACAGACATTTATGTGTGTTGGAAAAAAAAAATATAAGGTTAATTTAACCATTTAAATATGAGTCATGTATACTGATATGTCACACGTACACAAAATAATTACATTAAACTATGGAATGTGCTTCATGTATGTGACATATGTGTGTAGCCCCCACCAAAAAATAAGGTCAATTGAAAATAATTACAGAAGTATATTTAAATGACATTAATTTACTGCAATTCAATAGATCACCTAAAGCTGAATCTTTCTATTTCTTTTAATATTCAAACAGACTCTGCATCAACAGCGTCACTCAACAATTTGCACCGTGCACTGTGAAGCACAATCCCTTTTAAAGAACACCAACAAAGAAGAAGAGGTAAGATACAACAAGACATTACATGCTCAAAAGGCCATGCTTTGCTAGATGAAAAATTATAAATATACAAATAACTATTTCACTTTCTTTTTCAAACAGACACTACAAGAAGACCGGCGGATTAAGATTGGCAGGAGGGGACCCTCTGTCATTCGACACTTCAATCAAGGTAAAGTATTTAAGTATAAAAAAGAAAGAACCATGAGCCTTATTGAATTGCGACTTGCTCAATTGAATAGGGCTCTATATAAGCACATAACATATTTTTTATACAGAACTTTTTAGTTACTAAAAACTTTGCTCAATAAATATGTTATGTGCTTATATAGAGCCCTTTTCAATTGGCAAAATTGCAATTCAATGAGGACCTATATATCTTTAATGGCCGAGGGCCTCACTCAAATGTGATTTGCCAATTTCAATAGGGCTCTATATAAGCACAGAGCATATTTTTTAAAGGAACTTTTTATTTAGTTAACACGTTGCTTTTGGATACAAGTTCACTAAATACAAAATTCGGTAAAAAAATATGCTCTGTGGTGATATTGAGCTCTATTCCATTGGTCAAGACACAATTGAATGAGGAGCTGACAATATAACAAATGCAGTAACCAAAGGCCCTCATTCAATTGCTATTTTGGACAATTTAATATGGCTATAAATAAGCACTTTTAGGCCCTTATTCAATTGCCATTTTGCTAATTCTATAGGGATCCAAATAATCACATAATATATATTTTTTAAATAACTTTTTGTTTGTGAAAACCTTGCTTTTGCATAGATGCTTAGGCCCTCATTCAATTGCATTTTGCCCAATTGAATAGGGCCCTAAATAAGCACATAACATATATTTTTTAAAGAAGTTTTTTGTTAGCAAGCATCTATCCAAAAGAAAGGTTTTCACTAACTAAAAACGTATTTAATAAAAATATGCTATGTGCTTCTTTAGGGCCCTATTCAATTGCCCACATGGCAATTGAATGAGGCCCATAATAAGTAAAAACTTCTTTAACAAATATATGTGATGTGCTTATTTAGAACTCTATTCAATTTTCAACATTGCAATTCAATGAGGGCCTTAGAGTACTATTACATTGTAAAAAATGCAATTGAATGAGGGGCAAACTATGCAACATATGTTACACACAAAGGGCCTCATTCTATTATCGGCCGTAAATCGGCCGTAAGGCTGCGATTCCTTGCGAGGGTTCAGTTAACTCGCGATTCTATTATACGGCCCCGCAAGGATCTCCTCTTACGGCCGGCCGCATATCTTGGAACCGGCCGTAAACTGTGAAATATAAAAACTGAAAAATAAATTCAAGCCTGCACTGTACAGCTCTGTAAATGCTAGGGATCATATTGGGGGACATGAGGAATAAAAGGAACCCACTCTCAAGCTTGCACATCTGCCCAAACCCGAGTTCAAATTAACTGTTTATTTGCCTGCTGCGGCGGGGGTGTGTCTGAGGTGCTCCAAGCACTCTGGACTTTTTACATGTATATTTTACGGATATTAAAAATGAAATATTTTACGGATTTGAGTACAGGATAATTATGTGCTATTTTTTCTAACACCTAAAATCCCTTTATAGTCTTCTCAAAGTGCAGGATGGCTTTATTTGAGCTATTTTATGTGCTTAATTGGTGCTAGCGAGACCTTTTTCCTGCAAGTAACTGCGGCTCGCTTTTAGCCTTGCAGAGAGGTTTCCCGGAGCAATTGAATTGCAAATCTCTTGCGGCCGTTTTAGATCAAAGGCTTTCCTCCGGCGCGATCGGCCGCAAGAGATAGCAAGGCACCGGCCGCAAGCCTGCCGGAGTCCCCGGCCGTAAGGGAATAGAATAGCAGAATAGCTTGCGGCCGGTCCTTGCGGCCCCGCAGCGGCTGCGGCCGATAATAGAATGAGGCCCAAAGACCCTCATTCAATTGCAATTTGCACAATTGAATAGGGCTCTAAATAAGAACATAACATTTTTTTTTAAATAAGTTTTTAGTTACTAAAAATCTATCCAAATGAAAGTTTTTCACTGACTAAAAACTTCTTTAAAAATATATGCTATGTGCTTATTTAGGGCACGATTCAATTAGCCAAATCGCAATTGAATGAGACCCAAACTGCTACACACAAAACAGAATTGGAACAAACTCACACAAACACATAGCAAAATAAATTAACTTTCTTATTCAATGTTTAACAACCTATAAGCCCTACAAAGAAGCCAAAATAAGAATAACAAAAGTGTTGCGCACCTAATAGCATTGTACAAAAAATCACACAAACACATAGGAAACTACATTAACATTCTTCTTTAATGTTTAACAACCTATAACCAGTACAATCAAGAATAAATAACTTTTGCACAAGTGGTGCGCACAAAACAGGATTGTCAAAAACTAACACAAACACATAGCAAACTACATTAATTATATTATTTCATGTTTCACTAACTATAACCATCCCAATAAAGGTTAAATAAGTTTACCACAAGTGGTGCGCACAAAACGGGATTGTACAAAAACTAACATAAACACATAGCAAAATAAATTCATATTCTTATTTAATATATCACAACCCACAAGCCTTACTAACAACCTTAAATAAGAATAACAAAAGTCGTGGGATTGTACAGAAAGTAAAAAAAAAAAAAATAGAAAAAAATAACCATAACTGATACAATACAGCCAAATTCATACATTTTTAACTTATTTAAAAGACATTTCACTCAAACAACATTTTCTATTTTATATTACAACAGATACTGCGTGAAGACAATCGGACGAGGACTTTCTCCACAGGACCGTACCATCGGACGAGGACTTTCAACACAGGACCAGACCAGCGGACGAGGAATTTCAACACAGGACCAGACCATCGGACGAGGACTTTCACCAAAGGACCACAACATCGGATGAGGGCTACCGTCACAGGACCACAACATCGGACGAGGGCTATCACCACAGGACCACACCATCGGACCAGAACTTTCAACAGAGGACCAGACCATAGGACCAGGATTTTACACACAGGACCACACCATCGGACGAGGACTTCCAACAGAGGACCACACCATTGGACAACGATTTTCAACCGAGGACCAACAAACATTCGGATTTAAATCACACTTCAACCAAGGTACAGTATAATAAGTACTAAAGTATAAAACTAAAGAAACTGCTTTCAGTTGCATCCGTGTCAACAGAAAAATAAAAAAAATAATTTACTATCTCCCTTATTCTATTTAAATTGCTACTATGCAAAACATAGCTCAATAACCACATCAATTTTTTTTTTAGCAAAGAAGTTTTGCAGTGGTAAATATCTATCCACAAACAACGTTTTTAATAAATAAAACCATTATTTAAAAAAAATATGTTACATGCTTATTTACAGCAGTATTCCATTGGCCAAATTCTTAGCCAGTGAGGACAGGAATTATAATTTTAACTAAATATAAATGATACATTAATGATTTGACTTTTATTTCACCAATTGTGCACAAGAATCTTTAACAGGAATTACAAATTAAAATATACACAATTACATTTATTTTTTTTCCTTTACAGATTAATATGGCTGATAACGAGACCAAAGAAGAGAAGAAAAGACGTCAAACTAGAGAAAGACAAGAGAGATCGGCCGCCCAGCAGACACCGGAGGAGAAAGAAATTCGACGAGAAAAAGAACGCAAAAGACTTGCAAATAAAAGAATATCAGCTGCAAAAATGAAAGATACAACCAAAAAAAATAAAAAGATAATAAAGCATTTACAAACTGTTCCTAAAACATCAGATGACATTTTACAAGATACCAGTCAAGACAGACCAAAAAAAGCAACTACAAAAACAAAGCATTTACAAACTCTTACTAAAAACTTACAGGACATTTCAACAAAACAAGGACAACATATACCAAGAAAAGCCACGAAAAAAACTAAACATTTAGAACCTGTTGTTGAAACATTTCATGACTTTTCATCTGATGAATATGAAAGTCAACATCCGATATGCTTTGCAAATTGTCCTTTACTCAAGTCTTTAGCAGTAGAGGTTCATAGTTGTGGGGACATGAGTACTCAATGTCAATTTTGTGAGGCTTATTATTTTAAACAGGAGAGACCCAGAGATGGACAATTTATTAGTTGTTGTCAAAAAGGAAAGTTCAAACTTCCACAAAGGAAACAATTTCCAACCTATTTACAAAACATTATGACTGAACCTACTTTTCCAAATTACAAAAATTTTAAGACAAACATAAGATCCTACAATAGTGCCATATCATTTGCATCTATGGGGGCAACATTGGCTGCTAATGTACCAGGACATGGTACTTACTGTTTTAAAGTCCAAGGACAAATTTATCATTGGACTTCACATTTACATCCAGAGGAAGGAGAGCAAAGAAAATTCGCTCAGCTATATGTCCTAGATACAATGGAAGCTGTTGACCAACGTATGCAGATGGAAGAAAATAAAAAATGCTTACCCAGTGTTTTCATAGAGCTAAATAACATTATGGACAACAATCGCTACAGTAAAGCTTACAAAAAATTGGCAGAAGTAGAAAATGAACAACTACTTCATGCACAAAGACATCAATTACCCATGCCAAAGGTTAATATGGTGCTTAAAAGAGACAGACATACTGATAAACGTCGTTATAACTTGCCAACATCAAATGAGGTTGCAATGGTCTTTCAGAATGATGAAGGAGAACCACCATTTCAAAGAGACATTAGAGTATATCCCAGAAATGAGGAGCAACCATTTATTAATATTAATATCTTAAGTCCAAATTTAGATCCAATGACATATCCCATCTTTTTCCCACATGGAGAAGCAGGTTGGCAACCAAAATTAACCCTTCCCAGTTACCCAAATGCTAAAGCCAGAATCCGAAATAATGTTTCTATGCTTGAATTTAAAGTAGCTCAAATTGCCATTAGAGATGAATTTAATCCAATTTTATGTGGTGGAAAAGTAACACAACAATGGATTATTGATTCATATTTGCAAGTTGAGGCAAATAATTTAAACTTTATAAAATATCAACAAGATAAACTACGTGTAGAACAATATTGTGGACTCATGGACTATGTTGCTGACGTGGCTACAAGCAGAGACATGACAGCTGGCAAAGCCATCATTTTACCATCTTCCTTTCAAGGATCTCCTCGAAATATGAGAGAAAGATACAATGATGCTATGGCTATTGTGACAAAATTTGGAAAACCAGATTTATTTGTGACATTTACATGTAATCCACAATGGCCAGAAATTAATTTAAAATCTACTTCTTGGACAAAGTGCTTCAGATCGACCAGATTTAGTAGCCAGAGTTTTTAAGATCAAATTAAATGAATTAATACGTGACTTCACTATAAATCAGTTATTTGGCAAATGTCTTGCTTATGTATATACCATTGAATTTCAAAAAAGAGGCCTTCCACATGCACATCTTCTCATAATACTTCAAGAGAAAGATAAATTAGATACTTCGGACAAAGTGGATGCAGTCATAGTTGCTGAACTACCAGATCCAGAACTATATGGTAGACTATATGAGATTGTTACTCATCGCATGATTCATGGACCCTGTGGAGACCTTAATCCACAATCACCATGTATGGAAAATAATCAATGTTCAAAAGATTTTCCAAAAGATTATAGAGACAAAACATATGCAAATTGTGATGGATATCCACTTTATAAAAGAAGAGAAGGAGATAGTGCCATTATTCGTGGAAAAAAAGTGGACAATAGATATGTAGTACCCTACAATCCACATTTACTCATGAAGTACAACGCCCACATCAACGTAGAAGCCTGCACTTCCATCAAATCCATTAAATATGTCTACAAATATATTTACAAAGGTTACGATGCAGCTACTGTAGTCGTCAAAAGTGCAGACAACCCTGAAAGTAGTGAGTTAGTACATGATGAACTTGCATCTCATGTAGATGCTCGCTATGTCAGTGCGCCAGAAGCTATGTGGCGGCTTTTAAAATTTGAAATGCATGATAGATCACATGCAGTATATAGGTTAGCAGTACATTTGCCACAACGACATTTAGTCTATTTCCATGCTGGAAATGAAATGAATGCATTGGCCCAAAGTGAAGATCGTCACACTACACTAACTGCATGGTTTGCATTAAATTCCACTGATGCTGAAGCAACACAATACTTATATATTGAAATTCCATATCACTATGTTTTTGTGAATGGATTATGGAGAGCAAGAAAAACCAGGCAATAAAATAATTCCACAAATTTACACAGTCAGTCCAAGAGATGTTGAACGTTTTTGCTTACGGATATTACTTTTAAATGTTCCAGGAGCACAAAGTTTTGAACAATTAAGAACTGTTAATGACATTGTATATGAATCCTTCCATTTAGCTGCAAGACATAGAAACTTACTCGCTGATGATACAGAGTGGGAAAGATGTTTAGAAGAAGCAGCACAATGTCAAATGCCACGACAGATGAGAGAACAATTTGCTTTTATTTGTATCTTCTCAAATGCTCCAAATGCATTAGCTTTGTGGGAGACTTTTAAAAGTAATATGGCTGAAGACTTTATGCGACGATACAATGAACCCATTGCACACTTAAAAGCGGTAATGGAAATCCAAGAAGTCTTTTTAACTCATGGATTAAGTTGTGCAAGTTTTAATTTGCCTGATCCAGGTCTTATAGATGACATTAACTTTGAAGACTATGACATTCAACTACAAGCAGAAAGAACAGAAGAAAGACTTGCAACTTTAAATACACTACAATTGCAAGCATTTCATGCCATTAAAAATGCTATAGATGATGACATGGTGACAGAGCGTTATTTCTATCTTGATGGACCTGGCGGATCAGGAAAAACATATTTGTACAATTTATTAATGAGTTCAGTACGAGCACAAGGAAAAATAGCAATGGCGTTTGCCACTACTGGAATTGCTGCACTTTTATTAGAAGGTGGAAGAACTGTTCATAGTGGATTTAAACTGCCAGTGCCTATTTTAGAAAATTCTGTGTCAGATATTCGCATGACATCCTTACAAGCAAAGAAATTGAAGAAATGTAAATTAATTATAATAGATGAGGCCACAATGATGTCATGCTATGCCCTCCAATGTATTGACCGTTTGCTTCGTGAAGTCATGGATAATATTTTTCCATTTGGTGGAAAGGTAATGTTGTTGGGTGGCGATTTTAGACAAACATTACCTGTCGTTGTACATGGAAATCGAACTGACATTATCGAAACATGTATAAAGTCAAGTACAGTATGGAAACATTTTACCCATCTTCAACTGCAACAAAATATGAGATCAGAAGGCCAAACTGATTTCAATGATTGGCTTATTAAAATTGGAGAAGGCAGAACAGAAAAAATACTACATTTACCTGACGACACTGTAGAGATCCCACCTCATATGATTTGTCAACAAGATATTATATCGGCTATATTTGAAGGGAGCATAAATAACGAAGAATATTCCGAGCTTGCCAACCAAGTTATACTGACGTGTAAAAATAAAGATGCATTAATACTCAATAATGAAATCTTTAAAAAAATTAATGCACCACAAAGAAATTATCACAGTGCTGATTCTGTACTTGCTGATGACAATGAAAGTCAGGCAAACTTTTCAACTGAATTCATAAACTCTTTAACTCCTTCTGGAATGCCACCACATATTTTGCAGCTAAAGAAAGGTGCAATTATCATGTTACTGCGAAATATGAACCCCAAAAAAGGCCTATGCAATGGCACAAGATTAATTGTTCAACAATTAAAGGACCATTTTATAGATGCTGAAATTTTAACTGGGACCCATAAAGGAGAGAGAGTTTTCATACCAAGAATAGATTTAGCACCAAGTGAAAGTAGTCTCCCATTTATACTTCAAAGAAGACAATTTACCATTATTATGGCATTTGCCATGACCATTAATAAATCACAAGGTCAAACTTTCAAATCTGTGGGTATTTTCTTGGAAGAACCAGTTTTTGCACATGGTCAATTGTACGTTGCGTTGTCACGGTGCAAAAATCCACAGGCTATTAAAGTTTACATTGCAAACAATGAAAGTCAAGGTGATTTATTAGAAGATGGACGTATTTTTACTAAAAACATTGTCTACTATGAAGTACTATAACTTTGCAGGATACAAACTAAAGCCATGCAAACATTTTGGAAAAACATTCAAAAATACAAAACAATTGGTTGTTTAATTCAGTCATAATTAATGGAAGTCATGTTTATGGATAATTCACCTCACAAAATACTTGCCATGCATTTCTATGAAAAATTATGTTAAAATGTTAAGTCACTATGTTAATGTTTCTAATGTTACAAGTTTAAAAACAATATTTTCAAGTTATTTCATTCAACATATTACAAAGTTCATGTTAAGAGCTCAAGCACCTTTTAAGTCACAATGGAAATATTCTCTGTTATTTTAAGATTACTACCTACATTAATGTTTATCGCCAGTTTATGTGCTCAGTAATGAATTACTTTAATTATGTACGGTTTAAGGAGAGTTTTTACTGTATGCCTTCCTCTACATTCAATGTATATTAAACTTAACAATTATTCTGATACAAATTGCATGTTAATAATGATTAATTTAAAGTTAAACTGTTTTTACATTCAAATGTTAATACTTTTAATTCAAAATTAGGTTACAAAATGTATTTACTATGTTCCTGTTTATAATGTTCAAAATTAGACAAATGTTTTGCAAAACTTCCAAAGTTACATAAAAAATAAAGTTCAATTTTAAAAATATATACTTTTAAGGGTATTGCTTACATATATTTTAAACTTCATGTTAAAATTCGGGACGTTTCAAAAAGTCTTTTTACTTTTTACTTTCCTCTGGATTCTATGGGCCTCATTCTATTATCGGCCGCAGCCGTTGCGGGGCCGCAAGGACCGGCCGCAAGCTATTTGCCTATTCTATTCCCTTACGGCCGGAGGCTCCGGCAGGCTTGCGGCCGGTGCCTTGCTATCTCTTGCGGCCGCTCGCGCCAGAGGAAAGCCTTTGATCTAAAACGGCCGCAAGAGTTTTGCTATTCAATTGCTCCGGGAAACCTCTCTGCAAGGCTAAAAGCGAGCCGCAGCTTACTTGCAGGAAAGAGGTCTCGCTAGCACCAATTAAGCACATAAAATAGCTCAAATAAAGCCATCCTGCACTTTGAGAAGACTATAAAGGGATTTTAGGTGTTAGAATAAATAGCACATAATTATCCTGTACTCAAATCCGTAAAATATTTATTTTTTAATATCCGTAAAATATCCATGTAAAAAGTCCAGAGTGCTTGGAGCACCTCAGACACACCCACGCCGCAGCCGGAAAATAAACAGTTAATTTGAACTCGGGTTTGGGCAGATGTGCAAGCTTGAGAGTGGGTTCCTTTTAATCCTCGTGTCCCCCAATATGATCCCTAGCATTTACAGAGCTGTACAGTGCAGGCTTGAATTTATTTTTGAGTTTTTATATTTCACAGCTTACGGCCGGTTCCAAGACATGCGGCCGGCCGTAAGAGGAGATCCTTGCGGGGCCGTATAATAGAATCACGAGTTAACTGAACCCCCGCAAGGAATCGCAGCCTTACGGCCGATTTACGGCCGATAATAGAATGAGGCCCTATGTATATTAAAGTGAACAATTCTTTAGATACAAATTTCATGTTAAAAAACCATTACATCAACATTTTACAAAAATACATGTTCATATCACAATACTTACAAGGGTCAAAAAAATATTTAAATAACTAAACAACTTCACAAACATATACATCACATTGCCGTCATTTTTTGACGGGCAAGTCGCTAGTAAGCATATAATATATAGATCTTATTTACTCATCTGGCAACCCTTCCATGAGCTGTGGACATCATATCTGTGCTGATGTACTGGAGGTAGAGAGGACTCCTGGAGCATCTCCAGCTGATTTAGCTATCAGACATAGCACAAACCACTAGAGAACTGCACCCCAGTGCCAGGAGGACTCTTTTGCTGTTAGTGAGTATCAAGTGGGTTGTTGTTAACAACACGTGGGGCAATTTGATAATCTGGTAATACACCACAATGTTATGTTGGTTTGAGTGTTGTTTGAACTGGATTGGGGCAGATGAATGCCTTCCTTCTCAATCAGCAGCTCAGTAACATGGCTGATTTGAGTCAACAACATTTTCACTTAAATTGTGTTTTTTTTAGTGGAGGTGATCTGTAACACGGCCCCAGGAAGAGGGTGGGTCATGCTTCTATTTGTTATTCGAGTTTGTGGGTTTCAGACTGTTTACTATGGAGGAGAGTTAATTTTCTGTGAGACCTTTATCTAACCTTTTCAAATGAAGGACTGATACAAATCTGTTTGATTCAGATTTTGTCTCAAAACTGTATTTTGTTCCTTGGAGAAATTGTTATTTATCAAAGAATCCAAATAATGATGGATTATCACTACTCTGAGCACAACAGGGCCTGAGAATCGAGAAGATGCCAACATTTGAAGTGCTGGTTGTTGAATTTATTACTAAATGGAATCACGTTTTAACAGATTGCTCACAGGGTCTTATGTCCCTATTAAAAAAAACACCATGAGTTCAAATATAAGGACATTGAGTCACAGAGTATCGATCTTCAGGAGATTGTAATTAATTTCAAGGATCATAAGGACTTCACAAAGACTTCAAGAATATTATGTTGAGTGTAATTCACTTGAACTCTTCATATGTAATGGAACAAGTGTGAGTATTGACAATGAAAGAGTTAATAATAATGATTTGAGTCCTATGTGCAACCCTTGGTTAATTTTTTTAATAACCTTTGATTGTTTCATTGGTTTTATTACATATTGTAAGGATTCACAGAAGTCACTTACTGATGACTAAGTGCTAATTTCAGCTTGAAATGCATCAGGGACATCATCTCCTGTCTGACTCTGTAAAATGTCTAAGTATTCCTAAATGGGTATAATAAAGAGTTCTTTTTTTACTCATCTGGCGTCTTTTCCATGAGCTGCGGATGCTGTCTTTGTGCTAATATAGGAGGAGCCTGTATATTTGCCAGAGGTGAGTATGCTATCAGGTAACGCACTTCAGTGCTTATAAGTGTCGATATTCCTTGAGCCTCTGGGTAAGGTATTTTGAGGTCAGCAGATTGAGAACACAGACTTAGGACCAGTCAGTGCTGGTAAATCATTCTTTCTGTCTGGGGACCCACAAGAAAAATCCAAGGGAACTTCACATTACTTTGTGTATCCTAAGAGTTGATGTAAAGTTGCAGAAATATGTGAAATAAACTCCAAAAGCATTGGAACAATGTGGAAAAGATTTGTTAATGTGTGAACATTCAATAACATATAGAGTGGAAAATATCTCTTATAATTATTTTTATATACGTTTTTTTTTAAAAAAACACTTGGATGGCAATCATTTTATCAGTATAAAAAATTTTGTTCACTATTTAGGTTATGTGTTAATTAATTTGTATCTCCTTTATATAACAATAATGCCCGCAAGTTAAAGGCCGAAAGCCGAAACCGTAAACCATGCAATCACGCTATTTTAATTATTATTTATAGACTTGCATCCTTATTAAATTGCGATTCGGCCAATTGAATAGGGCTCTATATAAGCACTTTGCATATTTTTTTACAGAAGTTTTTAGTTAGTGAACTTCTGTCCAAAAGCAAGGTCTTCACTAACTAAAAACATCTGTTCAATTGGCCAAATCACAATTTAATAAGGCTGTTGGATATTATAGTAATTTATGTAGTAAAAATAATACTAGTTATGCTATATTTTCTCTCTTTCCCCTGTATATACTGAAATACTGAATGGTACAAGGGAAGATAACCTACAATATGGATTCAAGATACATTATTTTGTGTATACGATGGGTGAGAGTGTAACACCCTTTTTAAAGCAAGAATATCAAATAATACATATTCTTGTTACACTGAATATATGTTTGCACAGTGTATCTATCTAATGTCTTAAATTCCCTCATAATATTTTATTTGTTTAATCTCAAGACTTTACTTGGAATCTAGGATTACAAGAGGTTCTTGATTTTAATTAGCATTATACTAACAGTGATACCACAATTAATCATGCCCCATTGTAATCATTGCAACCACAAGTTTTGCTATTCATGCTAACTGCATTTTTACCTTCATTATATCAGTAAGACTATTTGGTTTTATTATGTACATTAGTTGTCTGTGATATGCTAGTAAGAATCCCAGAACCCTTTCTGTTATGATGAAGCTGCACCCTGAGCATGTAGGGACTTTCAGCTGATGGAATGCTCTATAAAGACCAACGTTTCTACATGTGACTAAGTAATGTGATAGTGATGTTCACTGTCATCATAAGCAATTTCTGGTTTGCTCTTTGAACTTCATTTGGCATATTAATTTACCTGTGCAATTTGAATCATGCACTATGTGTCATTTTTCTGTTTCTATTTACTCCATGCGGAAGAAGACATTTCTATGGGCTTCATTCTATTAACGGCTGTAGGAGATGGGTCGCCGCAAGGGATGGCCGCAAGCTACTTCCCTTATACTATTCCCTTGCGGTCGAGGGCTCCGGCAGCTTGCGGACGGCGCCCTATTATACCTTGCGGCCTACCTCGCCGCAGGGAAAGCCTTTGATTTTGCACCGCTGCAAGAGTTCGGCTGCAGGAAAGCCCAGGTCGCTATTCAAATGCTACGCGAACCCTTCAGTCAAGTCCGTAATTCGTTAAGACTGAGCCGCAGCTTACTTACACCAAAAAGGTCCCGCAAGGCTCTTACTTACAAATCGTAGCACCAATTAAGCACATATAAAAGCCATCCTGTACTTTGAAAGTGATTGGAGGTGTTAGAATTCATAGCACAACATTCCCCTACACTCAAATCTGAAAATCATTTTGTTTGCAATTCATGTTCAATTTCCATGTCCGAGTCCCACGAGCTTGGAGCACATCAGACCCGCAACGGCTGCGGGATTAGCCTCTGTCAAGTCTGTAAATTGTTAAAATAGACCACAGGTTACTTGGGCCACGGAGGTGTCGCAAAGGGCTAACTTACAAATCGTAGCACAAATTAAGCAAATAGAAAAGCCATCATGTACTTTTATTAAAAGTGAAAGTGATGTTTAGTCTTAGAATTAATAGCACAACATTCCCCTACTCTCAAATAAAGAAATTTAATTTCATGTTCAATCTTCGTGTTCTATCTATCATGCAGGTCCCACGGGCTTGGAGGACATTCACCCTCCGTAGCACTACACAGGGCCGTAGCACTACGCAGGGCCGTAACCTAGCCGTAGCACTACGCAGGGCCGTAACCTGGCCTCAATAATAGCAGCTTTGTGGCCATTTTACTGCCCTTAATAGAATAAGGCCCTATGTTAGCAACAGAGGGTTTGCATCTCAGTATTGTGATTTTTGTGACTTCAGATATAGCTAATGGTAATACTATTGTCATACTGAAAGTCATACGTTGTCAACCCTTCTTGGATGTCTTTGTAAATAGCAATGGGGGGCTTCTCTCCCTCTTTTGCCTACCACACACTTAATGAATTTGTAGTGAAGAGTGACTTAATTATAAATTTTTAGTAACTAGCGACTAGCCCGTCAAAAATGACGACAATAAAATTTGAAGGCTGGAAATGCTGTTTGTAACACAATGCAAGGCCCTTCCCCTTACATGCCTCGCGCTAAGCGCCTTTGGTTTTATTTTGCAAGTCTTGCGTTTTTCATGAGCGACGTTGTTTGTATTTTCCAAGGACTGTGTGCCTGGAGTTTTTTTATTTATTTTTTTAATTATTTTTCTGTTTTAGATGGTCTTTCGAGTTACGTGCTTGAGAAAATATTGTCTGTTAAATTCATAATTCTTTCAAAGTGTTGTGTGCCTCCATCCTGCATCCTTCGTCACTGATCGCGTGCATCTCCATGGGCGCCTTCAATCTCTTTCTATCCTCCATCGGTGGAGCGTCCTCGGGCAAATTACATCTCTGCTGAGACAGAGGACCCATAGAGGGACCCTGAAAGGGCACTATTGCCTGGTGCTTCAATGAGCTCCTTTGGCGCTCATTGCAGCTAAGTCGTGCAGGCCTCTCGATTAGCTCTTACGGCGCTTATTGTGAGTCCCGCAATGAGTATCTTCGGCGCTTATTGTGCATGTGCAACCCTGTAACTTTTGACATGGCGTAATGGACAAACTTGCAATACGACAACTATTATATGTTACGTTGTTCTTTAGTATAATAGTATTGTTTTAAGTACTTACATAAACAGATTTTTTTGTTGTGTATAATATATTTTTATATGTGATGCCATTGTGTTTGCATGATGAAGTTGTTATGTTGGAGAGAAGAACAAGGCTGTACAATGTGGTTTAACTTCACCCCATTAAAATAGTTTTTAGCACTTTAGTTAAGCTTGAATGACAGATATTGTTATATGGTTGTTATCTTCAAGACCACTACTCCACATGCCAGTTTAAGGGACTGTGTATTCACTATGCTAGCAATTAATTTACCATTCTTTTGAAAGCACTGCTGGCCAAGCAAACAAACTTAATAAGTTAATTTACGACCACTCAACAAGGCTTCCTCTCAAGTTTATTTCAGTTAACATATTGGTCTAGCTGTTGTTTTACTTTAATATAATCTATCTCTGAACTCACAATTTGTTTAGGGGAAGAAACAACTTTTATAATATAAATCATGCTTTTTAAATTAAATTATAGAAATGTGGGGACTAATTAGACTGTTTCAATGTATTATTTTGCAGCAATGCAATGTTTAGCATATAGGAAACTTATGTGGCTCTGGAACACTAGTGCAGTGTATACAAGACTGGAAATGTATACACTGCACTGGTGGAACAGCATCCATATGGACTCTGAGAAATGAGGACGTAACACATTTAACTTAAATTTGGCATTGAACAAAATTATAATGGCTGTTTTTTTTAAAAAAAAATCCCACCTCATGAAACGTGCATCACTTTCCTTGTTTCCGACTCTCACTTCTTTGGACAAAAGGTCTGTCTATTTTATATTGTAAGCTCAGTGACACGGACCTTTAGCCTCTTACCATGTACCTATATTGTATATTGGTTTACATGTAACCCCTCTATAGTGCTATAGAGTGTGTTGGTGCTTTAAAGATAAAGGATAATGATAATAATAATTATAATGGTGCATGTTCTAAGTGGATAGCTAGCATAATAAAGAAATACATTTTAGAATTGGCAGTTCTATCAGCACTGCTAACATTTTGGCTTATTCAATTAGTAACTTGCAAATGCCTTGAACTCATAAATTTGGCTTTGTGTGTTTTTTTGTATAAAAATGTATATGCATTGTATTGATTTACGAATTCATTAGTGCCAATAAATAATATTTGCTGAATATGTAGCAATATTAAGAGTGATTTTAAGTGTGTATAAATTTACGAATTGGGCAAGTCCATTGTCTGCAATAACCACATTACAACTGGCATTCAGCATCTTCACTACTAACACCAGAAGCTCTTGTTTTCTTTAGGATGTCATAGGAACCTTTTAGTGGACACTGTGTATGGAGAACTATTTACTATCACTAATGGGGACAGGTCTCATTTTCTATTTGGAGACTCTTATCACATTTACTGATCAGGCTCCACAGACTAACATAGGATGTTGAGAGGTTTCTAATACTGGAGAGAATGTTAATGAGTGGCCTGTTCAAGTTTACAACTATTGTTGGAACATCTATCTATCTATCTATCTATCTATCTATCTATCTATCTATCTATCCATCCTACATGTCATAAATTAGCTGTGGTCACATTATAGTTCGAGCTTGATTTCATTGTTGAAGTTTGCCCAGTGCCCCACTAGCCCTACCATAGCCATGTAATCTACCAAAGCACTGTATGGCTGCCTGTTGTTGGAAATGTCCATGTATGGAAATTCCAGGAAAGGAAGATGTTGTCATATGAACCAATATAAGAAGCAGTGGCAGCTGCATGTTTGCATCACATGCTTCCTGATTGCACATGTGCTAGAATTCCACTAACCTCTATTTATACCTCCTAGACCTAGGATTTGAGAAATGCAATTTTCCTAACCAGAATAGGAACAATCATTGATCTGTTTTTACCACTAGCTTTCCTTGCACCTGTAAAATAGATATTACTGCTGCACTATTGTAAATACTTCATTTTCTAATCTAATATGACACAGAATGATGCACTACATTGGCACTGAATCATGCATGTAGCAACACTCTTCATGCTATATTCTTCTTCAAGAAGCATTCATTTTCATAGTTTAACAAAACGCCTCAACATTTACCAGTGGTATGAGATGCCATTTGTATTTGATAAAGATCAAGCTTCGGATATGTGTTGAATAAATGATGGCATCACTGTTTTTAAATAAACAGTCATTGAAGTCTTATATACACAAAATGTGGCCAAAATGTATTAAAAAGCAAAATAAGTTAGCCTTTAATCTTAAGGAGAATTCTAATCATACATTTAAACAAATTTTTTTTTGAAGGACTATACTTGAAAATAGGAACATTTTATTAGAATGTAAAAGAAAAATAATACAGTCTGTAAGGTAACACCTTTTATATCTCAATATGCTACATTTTGGATTCTGCTCATCAAAGCCTGCCAAAATGGGAGCAGGCTTTTAATGCAGAGAAGGTTTTCCATCTTTTTTAGTTGCCTCAATGGGAATGTGGCAACTAAAACTACCGGTGCTTTCATTAGGACTAACGAAAAAGGACACACACACACCAGAAAAAGTAGAAGATCGAAACAACTTTTATCAAGTTTAGCTATTTAAAACACCATATAGAAGACAATTCACCACTGCGGTCCTTTATAGTGATTATATGCAAATATTATTATTCAATATTATTTTTGTCAGCAGTCCTTGTCTATCCTGAGTTGCATGATTGGCTTACTTTCACAACAGGAAGGGGCCTTGTTATCCAATAAGATTTCAGTTGATTCTATTGAAATAGCTGTCATTTTCACGTATCAACAAAACCAACTGAAAACTATTCTGCATACAAAGCCCCTCCCACCAGTAGAAGCAGATAATTTGAAACACAAATGGTGACGCAAACTGCAACATAATTACATGTAATAGCTAATACATATTTAATCTGCACTTTTATCTTTCTTAAAGCATGTTGCCCTTCGGCACGTATAGTTCTTCAACAAAGATTTGTGGGGATATAAAGTTAGATGTTTTTTATATTGTTTTATATTATACAGTACAGATTCCAACAGTCAAATTATCCAACTTTGGAATTGTTAAGAAAGTTTTGTAAATATATGCAGAAAAAGGTAGAAAATATATTTTGTTATCATTACTGTTATTATGGCAGACAGAGCTCAAGAAATGCAAACAAGGAAGCAAAAATAATTTCAGATTTCAAACAGAATATACTGAAAACACACATATCTTAAAAAATGCAAGATGCATGTAATTGGGTCTAAGAATACTGTATTTAATTATTTAAGGATTGGGAGATATTAAGAAAAATTCCCAGTTGATACAATTGCTTGTCATGCTTATATGCAATCACTGGAATATTGCCAAGAGAAACATACATATCTCCCAACAGTGCCATGCCAACAATATCACAATCTGCATATTTATTTGTAATATTGAGATGCTCCTAACACATGGTGTGACTGAGAGCAATCCCTCTGACAATAATGACAGGTAAACATATTATTCAAAGCATACTTAAGAAAATTACCAACTTCAGCTGCTAGCTTACAATGCAGGGCATGAGATAATAATCCAAATTCAGTTACATGCTTTCCAATGGTTTATATCATCGCCAGTAAAGCTACAAATTTAAAAATATATCTGGAGCAACATAAATCTACAAACCTAAAAATATATCTGGAATCAGGGTTCGGATATACTGCAGGGAAATGGTTGATATCTGATCAGAGGCCATGGGCTTGCAGCAGGTTAACTTATCCACAAGATAGAGAGTAAGTCGGGGCGAGCAACAGATAATTATAAGTGGAAGATGGGCATTTGGTTGTTTCAATTAGGAGAATAGTAGAAGTTGCAATCCAAGTTCAAATAAAGTATCCATCTGGTAAACAACAATAGAAGCTCACACACAATACACAGATCCTTGCTTGGGCAAGGGGAGTCCAGATTGACTCCCTTTAATTGCTACTCATTGCATGATATTATTGCCACTGACTCAAACATTGTGTGTTACGCTGGAGTGACACACACCGTAGTTCGAAGGCCAAGGATGACCAGTTGGCTGGATAGAGCCTCACAGCAATAACTCTGCTTACAAAAGTATGGAACATTTTCTATGCTCTATAACAAGGTCATCCAACCTGGACATTCCCCAATATCTCTTCCCACTCCCGCCTTGTCATTATTATTATTATTATTATCACTCTTTTAAATAGTGTCAAAATATTCTGTAGCGCTGGGGTACAGTAAAACATAGGTATGACAATGTGTAATATTGAAATGTGACTATTTTCTAAGAAATCCCAGAGACTTTCATGGTTTTATCTGTGAATGACTGATATTAAAGTTAGATGGATGCATGGAAGAATTTATAGTCATGAACTATCCACGGTAAGTACCGTTTATACTCGAGTATAAGCCAAGTTTTTCAGCCCTTTTTTTAAGGCTAAAAAGGGCCCCCTCAGCTTATACTTGAGTCACTCTACCCCCCCCCCCCCGTGTCTCTCTAACCCCCCGTGTCTCTTTCCCTCCCCCCTCCTCATCCTCAACCCCTCCTCATTCTAACCCTCCCCTCCTCATTCTACCACTCTAAATACCTCCCGCTCTCCCTTTCCCCTCACTTACCTGCATCTGAAGCTTCTGTTCCGGCCTCCGCTCCATCCGGCGTCTTGACGTGGCGCGCATGTGACGTCACGTCATTAGCATATACCGGGTGCCGTCACCTGGTATATGCTAATGACGTTGGGCGCATGTGACGTCACGTCAAGATGCTGGAAGGAGCGGAGGCGAGTATTATTATTATTACTTTTATTTGTAATGCGACAACATATTCCGTAGCTCTATAAAGGGGAAAAGAACAAGGAAAAAAATAATTTTAACAAACTGCAAAAAAATGGAGGGTATACATTATAGGCACATGTCCACGCACTAGCACGGTACTTCTACAATGGGACAGTACAATCTTGAATATATACTGACAGTAGATGAGTTCTCTGTGATGACTAGTAGACCATTTCATTTTAATGAGATGGAGATTCCGTGTGCAGTATGTCAAGATGGACATGTGCAATGGGGATGCCAGACTGGCCCATGGGAGAACCTATTTGTGGAAGGCAGAGAAGTCTTGATGAATTGTAGGTGAGAATTGGGTGACCAAGAGAGTAAGGGGAGTTGTTTTATTAGAAAAGAGTTTTGGAAGAAAGCATATTTCATGCTGAAGAAGAAAATCATGTTGACATGTTGACTTAGTGCTGAAGATATCCATATGGCAAATGCAGGGATGTGTGAATATGCTTTCTTGTACATGTTGATTTTGACTTCCAATAAATATCAGTCATAACTCTTCTGAACCTTTAGAATCTTCAACTTTTCTGTCCATTGCAATATAATATTTCATCTGTTTTGACACAACTCAAAATATCATTTTTATTTAATGATGTGTAAAACTCATGACATGTTAGTCTGACTCTCTATGAGGTCCAAGATAATTTGACCAAAACCAAAAAAAAAATTGACACTTTCTGTTCTACGAAGCAAGGAGTCATACTTATATTCCAGTATCACTGTAACCAAAGCATCCTTGCTTGTTATTTTTTTCTTGCCATAGGGATTTGAAGATATTGCAAAGCAGATAAACAGTAACAAAATATTTGTGGAAAATCATGTGTTATGAAATTGTTAATCATTTCCGTATGGTTCAGAGGTTAGATGAAAAATAGGTAGCCTCGGTGGTAACTGTGGTATTTTGTTAAAATGTTCTCTGAATTGATAGATTTTTTTTGTGTTGTGCCTTAGCAAAAAAAAAGAAAATCAATGTTTCGCTGACACAGGCTGTACCAGGAAAGACAGTCGATAGATCAAAAAAAATATTGGAATATTGATTCTTCTGATTTCCAGACAGGGACTTAAAATTCTTTGAATTAAGGGAAATATCCATGGTGTCAGGTAGAAGAAACCAAGGGGAAAGACAGGTATCTTGCGCAGAAAATATACTGTTTAAAGATGTTAGTCAGTTGAAGTAATAATTTGCTCTTTAATGTTATTCCCATGTAATTGTCTTGCAAGAAAAAACTGTGATAAAACCTTGAACATTGTATGATGTATAAAAAGTGACTAAGCTATCATTTTGTGCAGTTATTTTTAACATGATTCACATCACACAGTTACATTAAATGATAGAATGTGAATTTTTTGTACTTTCATTTTATTGTTTTTTTCTACATTAAGTAATACTTATATAACAGCATCCCATTCAATAGTATACATATTTCTATTTTTGTTGCAATTATTAGTAAACCATTTTTACATTAAAAAATGTTTTACGTGAAAGTATAATTAAAACATGTACAAAATTGTAAAAAAATAAGAAAACTGTAAATTCATTAAAAATACTTTTTCTGAAATCATACTTGTATGTTAATTTTCAGTTATAAAAAGTAATATTCCCCAACAAATCCAGATTTTTGGAAGAAATCAGATTATTTATGCTATGCTAAAACTTTACCTGGATAAAAGCCAAAATGTAACTATAGTAGCTGAAAGCCAAAAAAAAATTCAGGGCAAATTCATAACAAAAAGCACAATTTAATATTCCATGAAACTCAAGCTATAGGGTACACATTTAAAAAAAATCAATGTTTAGAATATTTAATGGTATAGTAATTGTACTACAAAGATGCATTATGAAAGGATGTTAACTATCGCATTTTGAAGTGAACATGCTTAAAATATTACAAGCATTGTTTTTTTTACATGAAAAGTAAATTGTCTACATTTAGGAAACTAATATTGAAGAGAAAGTGTGGACATTTTGTAGGTATGTGTTCATATAAATCAGGCTCACTACTAGAGGAAAGTGAAATGCACTAAAGCTCCTCTTCAGCTTATGTTCATAGAAACAAGTATTGTGATTGCATTTAATATTAGATATATTTAGATATGTTTGCATCATGATCATAACTGCAGGTCTAATGTTAATTTCCAAATTTAGTACACAATCTGACCTTTGATCTTAATTATGATAAATCTTTGAAGAACCTTACTTTTGCATGCACAGCTAGTAAACAGACATAACATACTGGAATGGGTATAGGAGCCCAAAAAAATCTGGGCGAGGGGATAAAGTTTTAAGAGAAAACCAAACTGTGGCCCTAAGTGGTGCAATACAAATCTACTCCCAGGACTGAAAGCAGAGGCGGATCATTTGGGGCTCTGCTCTTGGAAGGCCCCAGTGCTGGTGCTGTTGAAAACACAACCAGAGTGATCCAGAAATCCTGGACTGTTGGTTGTTTTCATAGGATTTTGTTGTCCATTACTGACACTGACAAAGACACTGGATGCGTGCTATTATTTATGCTTTTGTTACCCATCTCACTATTAGTATGAGTCTGTCTAGAGCTACAAGGCCTATGCCTAAAATTGCATATTTTCATGGGCAATAAGCTGCCTTAAAGGATCAATTCACTGCATTTACAAGTAAGCCCATATGTTCGTTTGCTGTGCATAAGTGCATAAGTAATTAAAAACAGTATGCAGTTTAAAATAAATAAATGTTAGCAATGTTTCTGATCAAACAGAGCTGCTTATCTCCTCCAAACTGTGTCTATCAGGGGCATGACCAGCTCTGCCTGTGTGCTGGATTAAAAATAAAGTTTGACCAGTGTATGTGCTTCTTTAGATTGAGCATGTTAAATAATGAGGGCTTGGATATAATACCTCAAGCGCTGGGTGGGGCTTGTGGGGCAGCTACAAGCATGTTACAATAGAGCTGTTAACTATATGCAGACAGAAGGGGCAGAGCTAATGATACCATTGGCAGGACCTGTGACATCAGCCCAGCCTGCTTTTAAACCTCATGATAGTCCAGCACACAAGCAGAGCTGACCTTGCACTTAATAGACACAGGAGGGAGGAGAAAGGCAGCTCTGCTTGAGGAGAAAACAGACAGCTTAAAAGTTAAGAAAATTTTTTAATTTTTGTTTATTTTAAATTGCATATTGTTTTTAATAGCCTATGCTCAGCAAAAAACATATGATTTTTACTTGTAAAAGCAGTGCAGTAATACTTTACATTGCTAGTACTGTGAAATGATATAGTGCATATATATGTAGAGTAATGGCTATATTTGTGTCTCGAAATATGTAAACAGACTGCATATATCCACATAATATATATCTTTACCATACAAATAAAAAGTCCCAAATCTTCACTCTAATAACCAAAGTATGAATAAAATGTGTCAAAAGTGCCAACCTCGCTCTTTTCTTCCCATAGCAAGCATGGGTTGCATGCACGCTCCCTGTAAGGGTCTCCCCCAGTCAGCTCTGCCATACAGGCATTGCATGCCAACATGGCTAATAATAAATGCTGATTATGTGAAGAAACAAATCTACAAGCTGGCTAGGAAGGGTCTGACACCATCTAAAATTGGTGTGATCCTTAGGGATTCCCATGATGTTGTCCACTTTGAAACAAGTTGATCTTGCGAATACAAAAGCCCAATTGGCTCCTGAACTGCTTGACGACCTGTAACACTTGATAAAGGCTGTTGTTGCTGTCTGCAAGCATCTTGAGAGAATTGGCAAAAAAAAGGATCTATAGTTCAGTCTAAATCTCGCTGTAAGCAGAACACACACACTTGTTCATTAGCACAAGACCGAGAGAGTGCTTCCACCCACTAAAAAATTAGCCATAAACAGCTTTGGTCATATAATTCCATCACATTGAAAAGAAAAAAGTTTCAACTTAAATGAAAAGTAAAGTGCCAATCCCACACACTCCTCCATTGCAATTGTATCTCTACTTATTACTCACAAAGGGAGTAATACTCACATTCTTCAGGGTGTTCCTATGCTCTGAGTATGCAGATTCACAATCTGCTTGATTCTCTGAACTGCTGTCATTCTGTTTCCTTCTCTTTGATTCACCTCATGTCTATCTCGGTGCTCCTAGGTGTTCTGATGTTCTTTTTTCCAGATGATAGATTGAGGAAAAGAAATAGGTACTCATAGTGCAAATAAATGTAGAGCCAAAAAAATTCTTCAGACTTAATTAAAAAATCCTACATTTTTATGTGAGGCTCATCAAGAGCTTCTCAAATATATGGCTTTAATAACAAAACAATCGAAAACATCGAAAATCGCAAAGTAATTCATCACTTTTTATTTGCATTATACACATATATTTATATTTTTACATGTAGGCATGTTGTGAGGTATTCTGAGTAGTAGATGAACCACGAATAAGGCTGAGCACTGTAGAATGGACAGCTTAAATTGTGATGTTGGAGAAAACTGATTAGAGTCTCCTGGCCTGCAAAATACTACAATACTACAGGTCATCAAGCCAAACTGTCCACTGGAAGATTTGATAATGAGGCTATTGCTCAAATATTTTGGACATATCATGAGAAGAAAGCTTTCCTTGTGAAGACTGTAATGCTCGGAAAGATGGAAAGCACACGAAGAAGGGCGCGGCATAGGCGGAGGTGGATAGATGAGCTCATTGAAGCAATTAACATGAGCTTGAGGGAGCTCAGGTGGGCAGTGGTTGATTGACGTGCCTAACGTGCTGCGGTCCCTATTCTCACGGAGAGTTAGATAAGACTGAACAATACCAATCTTGCAACAGCAAGAGAAAAATAATCCTGGTAAGTGGATACACATATATTTAAACAGAATATGAGGGCTTTATAGCCTTCAGCGCTCAATGCGACCCTCCCCCACCCTCCCCCTCTCCCACCATTTACTTTACTGGCCTTGCGATGAGTGCCTTTTGCGTCTTTAGAGCTCATTGCAAGTCTCTCCCCCTATCTACTTCCTGCCTTGTGTCTCATTTCCCCCCTCTCTCCCTCCCTTGTATATCCTCCCCCCCTGTGTTTTTACCCGCTCTCCCTCCCGTGTCTCTAACCCCCGCCTCTGTGTCTTTTCCCCCCCTCTCCCTCCCCCTGTGTCTTGTTCCCCCTTCCTTGATGTCTTCTATGTATTATCTTTAGACAACTGCAAAAATAAATTGTTTACACTCTCCCTTTTTAATCTATATACACCACTGCCTAGATACTCCTATTTCTTTATCATTATGATTTCCAGTCATTATTTTCTACATAGTGTGGTTAGTTATCCTGTTTTTCAATGTATTTATGTATTTTTTACAAATATATTTTATATTGTTTCATTATTATTGTCTATGTATTTTCTGTGCATATAATGAACTACTTCTTGTGCATTGTTTTATGATTAGTTAAGACACCTCTAAACATTTTATCCTAATATCATGGAATTGCTTATGATTTAATAAGTAAATAATCAAGTCAAGCATTATTGTTTGTGTAATTGTATATTCAAAGGCTATCATTTTGACTTTCAAATGATGCCACCCACACATTTCACTAGAGACTCAGAACTTGAGGGCGCTGCATGTTATGAATGATATTAAAAGCTTGCCTGACCTTATTAATTGTATATTTCACTATTTGCTTCCTTGTATAACCTTGGAATGGCTAGTTTTGAATTATTAGGTTTAGCTAAATTTTGCTTAATTGAAAGACTTGTTCATGGGACTCTGCAATGCTTTTATTCAATCTCTGAATAAGAAAAAGTATCTGAAAAACAGAGGAATAAGGGTATTAAAGAAAAAACAAACTTTAATTATCATAAACACATAGGGCCTTACTCAATTGCAAGGCCGCAGTTGCCTTCATACGGGCCGTAAGTCTACGCGCTTGAAATTTGCAACAGTTACAGAGAGATTTATTTGATGACGCCTGGCCGAAAGCCTAAACCGTAAACCATGCAATCGTAAGTAACAATTCAGTGGGTGATCATGGTCAATTAAGCAAGGCCATAACTAATCAATATAACATGAAAATAAAATGTAAAAAAAAAAAGAATTTTGATTGCAGATTTGCGAGCTTGAGACGGTTGTGCAACTAATTCTAACGTCTTTCATTGCTTTCCCCATCTTTTAAAGTGCAGTATTGATTTTTTATTTGCATTTACAGTGCTATGATCAGGTGTTTAACCCCCTTGTGAATCCTATCTGATACCCGTAGGATTTTCTTCTACATTTGCCGTTTACAAGTGTGAGAACATTTGAGGGCTTGAGGAATTGTAGCAACTGAATAGCGATTTGCGATTGTAACATTTATGGGCTTGAAAGATTAAAAGTTTAGATGGGTTGGAGTTACAACCCTGTAACCCTCAAATCGTTTGCGGGTAGCTAAATGTCGCCAATTGAATAGCAAATTAGTTTACAGGCTCCATTAGGGGCTCCAGCAGACAACAATTGCTCAGTTGAATAGGGGCCATAGTATTGTAAACTCATTCAAAAAGAATCCATTCCCAAATGCTTTTTCCACCCATTGCTGTTTCTTTTTTAGAGTGAGAATCTCATGTTGGCTTCTAAACCAATCACAGATTATATCCCAAGAAGTGGCTTCTTCATTAAAACATGTTATAGACCAAGTAGTGAAAATTTTGTTACACACAAATTTGTACCATCAATATCTGATGCCCCTAGATTTGCTCCATTAAGATTATGCCTGGCATATCTGTTTTTCCTTCCCACACACATAACTATACATTTATTTGTATTAAATCTGATCTGCCCTTTAGTTGCTCATTCCTCTAATTTATGCAAAACCCTCTGGAGGGAAAGTACATAATTATCTGATTTAATTACCTTGCACCTCTTAGTGCCATCAGCAAAAATGGAGACACTACTTTCCAGTCCCACTTCTAAAAGGGAGAGAACCTAATACTGAACCTTGAGGAACCCCACTTACCACATTAGTCCAATCAGAGTATGTTCCGTTTACCACAAGAGTTTGCTTCCTGTCTTTTAGCCAGCTCTCGGTCCATGAGCAGATATTTACTGCAATTCCTGTATCTGTTTGTTTGACATGACCTACCCCTCATAAACCCGTGCTGACTCCTACTTATAATCTTGTTTAAACAGACATAGGGCCCTATTAAGTTCAGCAATTTTGAGTTCCCGTAGCCCGTAAAGTAGCCTGCAAACGTTACAGCTATTAAATTGGCCTCTTTTAGCTTCCCCCAAACGATCTGTGGGTTACAGGTGGAAAAAACCTATGGGTCATCAAAATCTGCGTCCCAGCTAAGCCTTTGATCTGTCAAGCCCGTAAATGTTACTATCACAAATTGCTATTAAATTGCAACAATTCCCAAAAGACGCACTGGCGTTCAAGACCGTAAACAGCAAAGGTAGCCAAAAATCCTACGGGTACTAGAGAGGACCCACAAGGGGGTTAAAGTCATGTCTGTAGCACTGTAAAAGCAAATATAAACACAATACTGTATTTTAAATTAAAGGGAAAGTGATGCAAGGTATTAATATTAATAGCCCAATATTCTCAAGCCCGCAAATCGGCATTAAGAAATATTTTATTTTATGTTTACTTTCCATGTTATATCGATCCAAGCAATCAATGTGTTAATACATATGATAGGACTTGCATGGACTAGAATATCATATTGATAGATTATTTCATATTGCAATATTTCTGGAATGCAGCCCAATTGAAACTCCTATGTCAAACCCGTAACTGATTAAAATCTAACCAAATTTTTTTAGTGACGTAATGATGATGATCTCTTTTACTATTGGCTCCATCTAAACCCTAAACATCCGCAAATGCAACGTGCCACAGCATGTTTTATGTATTTGGATGTCGGCCACGTATGTTGCGGGCTTGTCTAATTTTATAGCTCTGTAACTCCACCAAATTTCAAGCCTACAGGCTTTACCTGTGTACCACGGCTGCTGCAGGCTTCGAATTTAATGGGGCCCAGATTCTTGTATACTATCCCTTACTAACCCTTCTAAAAGCTTTCCCACTACAGAAGTGAGGCTCACTGGTCTATAATTCCCCAGATTTGCTCTTGTTCCTTTCTTAAATATTAGCATTGCATCTACTTTTCTCCAGTCATCTGGTAGAGACCCTGTGTTAAGTAAATCTTGAAAAATTAGATATAATGGTTTGGCTATTACAGAACCCAGTTCCCTCAGAACCCTTGGATGTATTCCATCAGGACCCGGGGCTTTATTAACATTTATTTTTTCCAACCTCTTCCAGTGTTAACCAATTATTTGGTGAAGGTAGTGTAGCCCCATTTTGTTGCGGTGTCCCAACCACTGGTACCTCCCTTGTGTATAACGAAGATAAGAACCTATTTAGCTCATCTGCCTTTTCCTGGGCAATAATATTCACACGGCCTGTGTCACATTGTAATGTTCCTATAGCTTCCTTCCTCGCCTTCTTCCTATTAATATACTTAAAAATATTTTTGGGTTAGTCTTACTCTCCTTTGCAACTAGCTTTTCATTTTCTATTTTAACTAGTCTGATAACTCTTTTGCAAGCCTTGATCATTTCCTTGTATTCACGTAAAGCAGTCTCTGTCCCCTCTTATTTGCATAATCTAAAAGCCTGTTTTTTACTCTGTATCTTGTTGTTTAGATCATTGTTAAGCCACATTGGATGTGATTTACTCCTTTTACTTTTATTCCCACTTGGTATATGGTGATAAGTATGTATATTTAGTAAGGATTTCAAGTTGTCCCTTCATGTTCTTGTATAACCTGGACCAGATAATGATCCCTGAGTGTACTCAAGAATCTTCTCCCCTTAGCTGAACTGCTTGTCTGATTCATCCACTTTATTTCAGGGTAGTTAAAATCTCCAATTACTAAAACTTGACCATGCTTAGCTGCTTTTCCAATCTGGAAATAATGTATTGAAGCACTTGAGTACATTGTTACCCTGAGAAACATTTGTTCAGACACACATTTTAATCATTAACTTCTTAAAAGGTGCAAATTTTAGTAAGTTTCTTGAAAATTTATGATCCATCATAACAGTCTAATAATAGAGTCTGGAATTTGACAGGTTCTGTATGGAAAGTCCGTATTCAAAAAACCTCAGATTCAATCTCAGAACCTTTCTTTCTAGAGGCTTTCATCTCAGCAGTTTTGTTTTCGATGAGTTTGATCTCTAAATTGCCTCAAAAATGTAATCCCATGTGGTCTGAGTTATTTCTCATGGCTGGAGCGTGGTCCCAATTACATCCAAGTGAATAAATTGCCATTCATGTAAGATTCAAAGTGCATCTAATTTGTGTTCATCGTACCTTGAAGAACTCCAGGCCAGACATGTTGAGCTTGTTTATTTGGCACAGTATGTTGCAACTGCATCTAGTCAAAGGATTATTTCCTTGAAGGTACCGATCCACAGATAAGTCCTGCTTTGAGTCACCTCATAACTCTCAAACACATTTGAAAATTTCTCTTGAGAAGTATATGCTGAATCATAATGGCTCATAATGCCTCCTACACGACTTATACTACTACTACTACTACTACTACTACTACTACTACTACTATAATACTGAACATTCTGCCAGATATGCCGGATAATTTATTGCACAGTCAAGTTAGTTGCAGGGACCCCAATATATCTAACTCTACTACACATGCAAGGAGTTCTTCCCTTTGACTGCTATAAAAAAAGTCTCAGTCTTCCCCATTAGAGATTGAATCCAAACTGAACCATAGAAAAAAAGAATATTACAAGCTTTGTAATTACTTTGAACAGACTAAATCTGTGTGAGTTCAAGTTTTGGATCTACATGTGCATTGGGTTAATTTGATTTAGGGATATTTGTAGATACATTATATGTTTTATTTATATTTAATTTACGTGTGTTAGAAGGTCTGTAATACACCTAAATGCTATTTATTATTCTAAAACATCATGCTCTTTGGTGGAATAATGGGACATATTGCATGTTGTTGTTCTTTAGCCATTCAGTCATGTCTAACTCTCTTTGACCCTATGGACTGCAGCACACCATGCACATCTGTCAGCCTCTGCCCATCTAAGCTCCCTCAAGCACTTGTTCATTGCTTCATTGACCTCATATCTCCATATCTGCCTCTCCCATCCCCTTCTTGGTGTGCCTTCAACTTTTCTCAGCATCAGAGTCTAGTTCTCTAGGCAATCCTGTCTGTTCATGATATGGACAAAATATTTGAGGTTCAGCCTCATGATCATATTTTCCACTGAACAGTTTGCCTTTATTTCCTGAAGTATTGATTGATTGGATCTTCTTGCAGTCCAAGGGACTCTAAACAGTTTTCTCCATCTCCACAATTCAAAGGTGTCAATTCTACAGCACTCAGACTTCTTTATGGTCCAGCTCTCACATTGTATGTTATTACTGGGAATTCCAGAGTTCTAACTATGAGGGCCTTTGTTGATGTGTAATATGTTTACTTTTTAATAGCTTGTCCAGCCCTGCCCTAGCTTTCCTACCCAGAAGCAAACGTCTTTTAATTTCATGGCTGCATTCACCATCTGCAGAGATCTTGGAGCCTAGGAAAATAAAAATTTGTCACTGCCTCCATTTCTTCGCCATCTATTTTTCTTACATAATTTTGAAATAAGAAGCGCATCAGATGATTGCCATCTTTGTAGTAGAGAGTAGCTGGTTTGAATCCTAACTGAATCCTAACTCAAATGTCAAATAGTTTTGATGCGAACTCCTTCCTTTTAAGAGTTTCTATAAACCTTATGTTATTGTGCCTTTAAGAATACTAACTATATATTTTAATTAGAAATCTTTTAAAGCCTATAGCTTCTTGTTAAACGTTTCTCACATTGTTATCACATTATTTTGAATTGCACAGTTTATTGCACTAAATGTTTCCTTCCTATTTCTAATTGATAATGGATGTTGCTTAATTGAGGATCTCAAATTGAACAATACAACATACAAAATGGATTGACATAAAAGATTATTAGACTGAGAGCTTTAGAGCTGGATGGTACAATACAAACCTTGGATTAACCACAGGCTTATAAGAGATCTTTTTCAGCAACCGATTCTCTAAGAAAAAGGAAAAAGCAGTTCAGGAGATTTTGCTTCTGTTGTTTTCCTCTAAATGTCCAACTACAGCCTTTCTTAATAAAATGGACAGTTTTGCACTGGGACACAATTTTCCCAGTTCCTTGGGTGGTCTTTTTAATGTACTTTTTATTCATTCTGTGGTAGGTTCAGATTTCTCCAGGAACGCACAAAACATTGCATCTAACATTAGAGGAATTTAACGTAAATCCATTTCCTTATGTTAAGTATAAAAAAAAGAATAAAACATTATTAAAAAGCATGCTTTTATTTTATTAATATTATCTTGGGTACAAATAATTTCTTCTGCAGTTCTAGAACACCATTTTGGTTTTAATTACTTATTATTATCCTTTTATTTAGCAATACATTTTAAGAAAGTATGAAAAATACATATAATATGAAATAATTAAGAATATATTTTCTACAAATTATAATCAAGTTATTGCTTTGATGAAATATCTTAAAGGCCCACAATAGTTCTAATTTTCTATATGGTCTTTTGGAAAACTATACTTGATAATGCTTAAAATATATTAAATAAACACTGTCTTTAAATATTTCACTTTTATATTTAATTATTCTTCACTCCAGTGATCTATATTATATATATACAGCTACTTTTCTGAGAACATCAGAGAACAAAATGGTAGATTCCATAACAGCATAATCACATATATAGTTGTGGATCTTGCGATGATGGTGATGTTTGCGATGTTGGTCACAGTGCTGCGTCCCTCGCAGTACTTAGACCAAAGGCGCTCATTGCAGCCAGCGGCGCAGTTGCAAATGTGAGTCTCGCAAATACGGGTCTCACTTTCTGAAAACACTTTGCCCCTTATCAAATGCAGTTCTTCAAAATAATATATTTCAAATATATGACCACAGTGGTTCTATCTATCCATCTATTATTATTATCTTTTTATTAATAGTATATCAACATATTTTGTAGCACTGGGTACAGTAAAACATAGATTTGACAATACAGAAATGGACAAACTGATACTGAAGGAATTGAGGACCCTGCCCTGAGATAACATATGACACATATGACTCTTTTATACAAAGTGCTTTACAAGACTGAGAGCTTGCAAAGTTACAGACTAAAGCAGCCAATGAAACAAACTGTTATGGAATTAAAAGGGAGAACCAAAGGTGTGGCCAGGTATGGAGTCTGGGAATCTAAGAGATATTTGTATGTGATATGAGTATGGAGGAAAGGCACATTGCTAGTGATTAAGTTTGTGGATACAGCAAATGTGAGAGATGAAGGTGATAGTGCCGAAATCTGCAATATAAAACATCAAGAATCATAGATGGGTGGAATGGACTGAGTAGGCGGGAGGGTGTGTTAGATTAGTTTAGGGGCAGTAGAGAAGGTGTATTCTGGAGGTAAAAAAATCTGTTTATCTATCTAATTAACTACCTGCCATGGTCTTATTTGTTTTAATTTTTTTTTTTTTAGAGTCTTACTGTGTGTGTTGCTTGCCCTTCTGCTTGCCCTTCCATATGGGCTTGCTGTAGGTTCACGGTGCTTTCCAGTTTGTGTAAAGTAGAATACATTGATTTTAAATTCTCTGTACCGGTTGTTTTGGCTTTGTCCTATTAGCCTTGTGTGCTCTTGAATACTGCCTGGCTTCCTGGTTCTGACTTTGTTATTTGGATTTTCCTTTATTTGGATTTACCTTTACTTAACTTTTGCTTGTTTTTGGATTTTGAGGCTGTGCTTGTGATCCTGACCATGGCATTCTCCCTGTATATGAACCCAATCTGTTATGACACTGCTTTGTATGACAATGGTTTTTCCCCTGTCCAATTTTGTTATTAATGAACTGGTACCTCTTGCTGTTGGGCTTCCGCGGGTGGTTTCCTGGCTCATCTATCTATCTATTTATCTATCTATCTATCTAGCTATCTATTAACAAAATTAATAAAACTATTATTGTATTGCGTAATTGTTATTTATTTCCTGTACAACCTCAAATCTGCTGTTAGTATGATGAAACGGCTGTTATGAGATGTGACATCTAATTTATTTACTTATACCTGTTCAGGGTCTACCAGTGAATTTCAGTCTATGTTGTAATTCACAAATTGATTGGGTCACTATATTTTATACCAGCTTAATGGGACATATGATTGGTTTGTTCGATTTTTAATCTGTATATATGGTCATATGGTTTAAATGTATCACTGTAGTAAAACATAATTTACTGAGGAAAAAAAGTTTAGCATTTGGAGTTACATGCCTTTAAGAAAGTAGGTTCCCCTGTGTTGGACATAGGCCTAGTGTGTCTTTACGTATGACAGTTTATATCCTATACTTTGGGAGGATTTATCCCCATTATTACTAGAAGGTTATACCCCAAAAAGCTATAAACTATATGGTAATTTGATCTTTATTTTGATCATTATCTATTAATACCCTCCAATTAGTCCACAAGTTAATTATTCTAAAAGCGCCAACATTTTTAATTTTTAATAATTCTAATAAAATTCTGGATTTTAATTTACCTTTCTCCATTGTTTTAATGCCAAGAAATGGAAGTATTAGAGTATGATGGCTACTGTTGAAACATGCGGATTCGAATTTCCATGTGTTGGGGATTCATGGAAAAGGTGATACATTTATGAAATATTTATAGGCAGTGGTGGAAGTGTTGAATGCATTTATTTTAGAAAAGATTTATGCAGACTATGGGCTATGGCTATTTAGTTAGGCTTTTGATACAGTGCCACATGGAAGACTATTGTGCAAACGAGGGAATACAGGAATTGCAGTAAATATCTGCTCATGGATCGAGAGCTGGCTAAAAGATAGGAAGCAAAGGGTTGTGGTAAATGGAACATGCTCCAATTGGACTAATGTGGTAAGTGAGGTTCTTCGGGTTTCAGTATTAGGTCCTCTCTTTTTTAACATATTTATTAATGACTTAGAATTGGGACTGGAACGTAGTGTCTCCATTTTTGCTGAAGATAATGATGTGCTTTCCATCTAAAGGGATATACATAAATTAGAGGAATGGGCATCTAAATGGCAGATGTTATTTAATACAAATAATAGTACAGTTATGCATCTGGGAAGGAAAAATAGCCATGCAATTTATAATCTTAATGGAGCAAATCAAGGGGTATCTGATATTGAAAGGGATTTTGGAGTACTTGTGGACAACCACCTAGGTAACAGTGCTCAATGCCAGGCAGCAGCTACAAAGGCAAATATTAGCATTTGTTAAGAAGGGTATAAAAGCAATGGAAGCAAATATAATTCTGCCACTATACAAATCCCTAGTACGCCCTCATTTGGAATATGGAGTACAAATTTGGGCACCACTTCATAAAAAGGATATTTTAAAGCTGGAAAAAGTACAGAGAAGGGCAACAAAACTAATATGGGAAATAGAGGGCCTAACTAACCAAATTAAACTTATTTTGTACAGAAAAAAGGCATCTGAGAAGAGATATGATTACCTTTTATAAATACTGTACATCCATGGTCAGTATAAAGCTTTATCAAGTGAGCTTTTTGTGCCAAGTGGTTCTTAACTGACAAGAGGACATCCCTTGAGGTTAGAAGTAAAAAGATTTAACTTTTCTATTTAGGCATCAATCATTAATTAAATGCCCCTTTTTAATTATTTAGTACAACAGAATTATGTATAAAAAAAATTATAACATTAGCTTCACAGTCTTCAACTATGTATCTTGTCTTCATTCTATATTATGATATCTAGGGGGTTGACGTGGCTCTGTGGGCAATGCTAAATAGTCAAACACAAGCTTGTGTCTATATAGGAGTTGGTTCAAGCACATATTGGAGATACAGAGGACCTTTAGAACCATGCACAATGTTTTTTCTGAGTTGTCTAGTGACTTGCTGTGCTATCATTATGCTTTGATTGATTTGCTGAATGCTGTCTGTGTGAGAGACTTGGGTCGAAAGCAGGGGTTATTAAACATGAAGGACATTCTAAAACTGAATCCAAAGGGGCACTTAATAAATGATATCACATATTGACTGTAAAACATGGTTTGTGTGTCTCTCAGAACTGCACAGCTCAAGGCCTTGATATATGCAGGACACCTCAGTGCAGTAGACACAACATATCCGCTCACTCAAGTACACTTTCATTTTACAATGGACTACTATCATCTCCTAGAAATTGTGTTTATGAATTAATTTTTTCCTTAGTAGTGAGAATGGCCAACCCTTGTGCTTCTGTATGACCTTCCTTTCATCACTGGAACAGTTCCATCCTCCTTGAATGAGAATTCATCTCTTGACCTATGCTCTATCTCTAACAACCATGTTGTCCCTGTTTCACCCTGCACTTTTTCCCTGTTTGAATGGCTTTTATAAAACCACTTGATTCACTTAAAATCCCACTTGAGTCTCCATGGACTGTAGTCTGGTCTCTGTCCTTAACATCCCACTAAAATAACATGAATCACGTGCTTACCACCCTAGCCTCCATTATCTCTGAACTGCTTTTGACAGTGTTGATTACTCCACTTCCTTTAGTATCTACTAATCTTTTCTACTTCCTTTCTGGTTATTTTTTTTTCTGACATCATTATATATCAAAGTCACACAATTATTATACAGTATATTACATTTGTAAAGTATATACAATCCCTAATTGTCATTATATGGTTCTTAAAAATATGCTGCCTGATATTGTAAGAATATAAAATAATAAAATGAGTACAAAGGATTTTTAAAACCTTACAAGATAGTGTGCCTATTTTCCAGATACTTGAGATGGTGGCTAACATATCTTGGGAATCCAGTTATTTTTAACCAGCTTGTGTACTTCCCTGCTTATCTGTTTTGTATGTCTAATATTATTCTCTTTTTTCTCTTTAGACAGATTTGTCTTGGTTTTATTGACCTGCTACTAAATGCCCAATATATAATTTGCTAGTACTCTGTATATATATATATTTTTAAATGTTTGTATGTTAAAAAGCTACTGTGGCCGTACATTTAAAGTATACTCTGTTGAAAAACTTCATTGGAAAATGGGCAACATGTTTTAAGAATGTAAAAAAAGATAAAACACAGCATCTAATTTATTACATTTTACGAAGTTATGCTGCTGAGCAATCTACCATTTTAGTTTCCAGTAACCTACTTGGTGAGGTGGGACGAGACTATGAATACAACGAGGAACCTCTATCTGCACAACAGGAATGTGGCAGCAATTACTACCAGTGTTCTCATTAGCATTAACGCAAAGCTCATTATCTCACAAGAACACACCCTGTTAACACGGAACCTGCCAGCAGCATCTCAGTAATGGAAAAAGAAGCCTGCAGTAGATAATAATTGCATACAAAAGTGAAAAATGTAAAGGCTGGGGTTATTTTTTGACCTTGATCAAGTTTTGGTATTTTAAACTCAATATAGAAACTGATTAGAATAAGAAAAATAAAATAAATTATAATTTTAATTACAAATGACCGCTTATACAATTAAACACTGTTACCCAAATAATGCTAAGAGCCCCAACCTCCTGACCTACAAATACATCTGCAATTCCCCTCAACAATATTTCTGTCTTAGCATTCAATACGTATCCTCTGGCATGTAATGCTATGTAATATGTGTGAAATTAACATATAATTAACATATAATGTCCTGTCTCTCAATTACAATGATAAGAAACCTCATCAATGTGTTGTCAATCCGAATGCAATTCCTAACGTCTTAATATATGGCATAAAGCTTAATACATTGGTGGTAACGTCAACAAAATTAGTGCCACCAGCAGCCCAGGAGTGTGACATCACGGGGGGGGGGGGGGGGGGGGGTGGGGGGGGGGGGGGCAAAGCTTAGAGGGACTGTTGGACTATTGTGGGCCCTGATTTAACAAGGACTACTGGTATCCTTTTCTCCTTCTCTCCCCAGACACTGTCCTACCAGCCCAAAGACTTAACACTCATCTACATTCTTATTGTGTGCCCTGTGGGATGGCAGAGTTATTTTGTTTGTGGAGAGGGCCACAATATGGCAGTGATCGGAATTATTGTATTGTTGTATGAGTTTATTCTTGTAATGGTGGCAACCAGTCATGTTTGGTATTGAAATGCTGCATTTTCCCCATGGAGTAATAAAGTGTTTTATCAGGGTCCATGGGGCAGAGAGGTCACCAGTTATGAGGTGCTTGGCTGTAGGGGATCCAGTACAGTGGGGAAGAACTGGCAATCTCCAGAGTATAGTGGACATTTAGTTGTGAATGGCAAAGCAAGCTGGGGCATATGGAGTGTCACGTACATCAGCAGACAAAGTGTCTCCACTCCTGATCTGATCAGATACCCCTGGAAGCCAGGATCAAAGGACCAATTAGCCTGGGTAGTAAGTTAGGCTCCAGGACCAAGGGGAGAGTATGGGGGTGACATAATTTGATGAACAGGCCTCCCGACCTGGTTAGAGTGGTGGGCTGGTGAAGATTGATTGGACTGTGTGTGTATCAGTGTGCTGTTGTCATCAATAATAAGGTATTGTCAGCAATATTTACTGGCATTCTATAACTGACTGGGGTTTCTATGAGAACTGCTGTGAGAACTACTGTGTATATCTCTTAGCTGCCTATGTAACACGTGAAGACCTATGGGAATGCTTGTAAACTAGTCTACCTTACGTGACAACCCCTCTGGCTACAAGTACATCATTTTGTACATGAGCTAGCTTGTGGGAACAATGTAATAGCTCAGTAAAGAACTCCTGTAGGCCTGAGTCAGTCTTATGGGAGATCCTGCTGGAGCCGTCTAATTAACCCATAGTCTGTCTGGCTAAACTTTCATTCATTTAACAGTTTCTTATATTTTAACCAGAGATGTATTTTTTCAGTGGTTTATATTCTAATCGATATATTTTTTTATTTGATGTAAAATACAGTTGTTAGTTGTCCACACTAATTCCTACTTTTTTCTATTTTGTATGTCTTCTCGTCATTTTAATGTACAACCCAAGCATGATCTATTCAGGCTTAGATGGTAAATAATTGGACATGACTTCTGAGTGGGAGAAAACACGGGCCACAGCTTTATTACTTACAAAATAACCATAACATAAATACCATATATTAAGATAATTTAGGGGGAGGAGCCCGGCCATGGACAGTGACCTCACGACTTGGGCCCGTGCCCAGGGCCTCCAATGCTTATACTAAACACGCCCGTGAGGTAGGGCCAAGCCCACTTAGGCCAGTGGGCCGGGCAACTCACCTCCCGCCAACCACACAAATACATTAACATAACCTTAATAAGGCCACTCTCTCCAACGTATAAAACCTTTAGTTATCTTATTGAATTTTTAACTCTTTTTTTTTTTTTAAAGAATTCTTTCACAACATGGTTCTTACAACAATCAACTTATTTAACACAAAGCCAAATAACAGGGTGGGATGGTGGGATTGCCGATGGCGGCCGAGCTGCTCTGGGGAAGCGCACGAAAATGGGCAAAAGTCCCACCCCCCGATGCAACGTGAACAGGCTCCGCTTGGTCACGCAACGCTATTTGCTGACCCAGGGAGCCTGAGCAGCCTCCACGTCGGACAGTATACTAGACATACAAATCCACTGCAAATGATTGCTTACCTGTGTACCTTTGATTGTGTTAGTCCAGTGCACCAATACCTGTAGCAAGTATACCCCTAAATGAAACAATAATTTTCAAACACTTATAGCTTACCCTAACAAATAATACATTTTTAAAAACATCCATATTATTGAACACTAATAAATTGTTTCTATGGTGTTTGTAGCTTTCATGTTTCATGCCAGTGTTAAATAACTAAGAGAAAAGAGCTACATGAGTAAGTATTGTTCTCATTATCTATAATTATAATATAATAATAATAACAATAATAATTACTATAATTAAAAAAAACTAGACAAAATATATTAGGATTGTCCCTTCCATCAATATAAGAAGTTTATGGCAAATATATGGAAGTAAACCTCTATGGAAATCTACCATTGCATATAATAAAATAACATAATGCTATTTAAAAATAGCAAACTTACATATGCACAGTTCCAAACTACTAATAAACACTACTTTTCATAGCGCCGTTTCAAATACTACTTGCATTACTGTCCACACTGAAAATTATTTTTCAAAATGTCTGCTACAGTAATTGTACTTGTCAACAGCATTGTAGGTGTCTAATGTATTTAAATAGCCTTGTGAGTCATGTACCAAAGTACCAATGCAAATTGAATAGGTAATCTTCCCTTTGAGAATCGTTTCTCTGCTGGAAAGCAGTCTTGCTACCTACTTAGCGGCTGGTTAGACAAGGCAGTCTTAGTGTCACCTCAGATCAGTGACAGTATCCTAACTGCCAGAACATGAGAATAAGACTCTTGCAATTATTTTTAGGTTGTTGGCTCCCCCCAACATAAGATCAGATTAGAAGCCCCAGTGTTGATATGTTGACAGGTCCAAACTTTTTTTTATCAGTTTCGGTAAAGTGTGCTTTTTATCAGTGTGCAAATCCAAACAAAGGTTTCACTTTTGTTCCCTGTAATCAACTTTTAAAATACAATTGTATCATTTTTAAATTTAAAAAGAAAACATTCTAAACTTGTCAGAAATTAAATTAACCTTTTGTTTTACCATCTTAAGTAATAATGGTTTCCATGTATTTGTTTTGTTTTATCTTTTCCTTCATTGTTCCAACAGTATCTATCTATCTATCTATCTATCTATCTATCTATCTATCTATCTATCTATTTATCTATCTATCTATCTATCTCTATCTATCTATCTATCTATCTATCTATCCATCCATCTATCTATCTATCTATCTATCTATCTATCTATCTATCTATCTATCTATCTATCTATCTATCTATCTATCCATATGTAATTCTTTTAAAATGTGCACTCTAGTGTATCATGAACTTGAAATGCTGATTCTCTTTACCTCCCTTTACCTCTATTCAGGTCTACAGAGAATGAGTGAGGGTGTGCCCATGAGGCTGTCCTGATATGAATCTTTATCTACTTCTCTCTATGAAGTGACCACTGGAGGTTAACAGGACAGCCTTCGGAAATCTTATAAAATAAATCAGTGTGTATACCATAACACACACAATAATTAATTCATGTAAATTTAAATGTGCTTTCTGTACCTATGTATGTATATATATATATATATATAGTAGTTTAGTAATTATTAATAGTATTGCAATATAATTTGATACCTTTTGTATTGGACAAACGTCTTATTTATAATGACGAGCTTTTGAGAGGTTCAACCTCTCTTTATCAAGTCTGAAGCAATACTACATGAGATGGAACCCTCAGTTTGAATAAAAACAGCAGATGCAGAGAGAGTTGGGACAGCATCTGACATCATCAGGTAAATACATATATGGGGATTAAACACAACATAGTAAAGGAAACATGTATACACATACTATATACAATTATACATCAATATATACATGAAAAAGCAGAGCACTGTAGTCCACAGTGATATCTTTCCTGTTGGTCAAACACCTCAAGAGTGCTAAGTATGTTATGGTATAAGAGGAAAAAATCACATGAAATTCTGATAATGTGTTAGAAAACCCAAGTCCATGTTAAGTCCTGTATTTGTAGTGTTGAAGAATGTGATCATCTTTATTTCAAAAGCTTTTCTCTCTTGGATGTTTTTAAAATTTCCTCTGAGTATTTTGACTCTTAAGTTTTGGATGGAGTGATCATTCTGGCTAAATAGTGTCCTAGTAGGCTACACTAACTGTCTTCATTATGCTTTCTTATTGAATGCCTGTGTAAATACATTTTTTGTCCGGTTATATATAGTACAGTAAGGTCCTCATTCAATTAGAATTTTGACAATTGAATAGGGCTCTATATAAGCACATAACATATTTTTTGACAGAAGTTTTTAGTTAGTGAAAACCTTGCTTTTGGATAGAAGTTCAGTAACTAAAAAGTTCTGTGAAATTTTTTTGTATGTGCTTATATAGAGCCCTATTCAATTGGGCAACTCGGAATTGAATGAGGCTCTAACAAAATAGTATATTTGTGTTAACTTTTGATGTTTTTTTAATGTTTTATAATTTAGTTAGGATATTCAAATATGCACACAAATGTACTATTTTTGTTAATATTAATATATATATATATATATATATATATATATATATATATATATATATATATATATATTTATATATATATATATATATAAATGTTGTCCTAATGGGAGTCTGCTAAACCATTGTTGATACAAAGCAATGAAAAAATAATTTACATAAGTTACATCAGCCTCATTGGGTCATTCACTATTTTCCTGTTAGGTGTCTTTTCTTTGCACAGAGCATCAAATCATAGTTTATGGCATTGTAAATGTTGTCCAGACAGGTTGAATGTAAGTTAGCTAAACAGTTATAAATGTATTTTCCAATATAAGACACATATAAACTTACAAAATCACCCTCTACTCAATTGCATGCATTTTTGTACGACTTTCGTGCTTTGCAATGATCACCTTCAGCGCTCATCGCGACCCCCCCCCATGTAGTTTAGGGACCTTTGCGATAAATGTTACTACCTTGGGTTAATTGTTACTGGCTTGAGTGTTACTGGCTTGCGTTAAATGTTACTGGCTTCGGGCTCTGTTTTACTGCCTTCTGCCTCATTTTCGTTCTGTTGCGTTTCGGCCGCAATTTTTTTTCTCGCTTAGGCGATTTTTGATCGTGAAAACACGCCAACAATGCCTCAAATTCACTTGCAACCTCACTCACAGGCTCCCTGGCTCTCCTCCTGTTGTATGTGTCTAAGTTAGTTTGAGGCAAATTTGTGCTTTTTTGCTGGTCTTCCCAGTTCCGTGGTTCGGCCATTAAATTAGTAATTTAGTGAAGCCCCAAAACCGCGTGCCTCGCATTGCGAGGCCCGCAGTTGCATCTACGGGCCTCGGTCCTAAGTCCTACGGGGCTCACGATGAGCGCCGGACCGGCAATGAGCGCCTTCAGGACTCATTGCAGCCTAAGTCGTGCAATGAGTCGGTGCTTTGCGAGGCCCGCAGTTGCGGGCCACATTATTTAACATTGCGTGACCAACATTCGTAAGATCCAAAACTATTATATGTGATTCTATACAACTTGTGACTCCTAATTCAAATGAAGCTCGATTACTTTCAACTAACAGCGATACTGTGAACCAATCACATTATAACTGTAAGTTCCAAACAGTACAAGTTTGTTTTTTTATTTGAATTACGGGTCACACCATTTTGCATTATCCAAAACATTTAAAATTCTTTCACTAGCAAGACAAGTAATACATATTTTTTTTTTTTAATCTCTTAAAAAGTGTGAGTGCAACAAATGTAAATCATACTGTTATTACACATGTCAATCTCTATTCTTCGGATTTCACAGTCATCCTCAGATTTCGTCAATGGCATTTTGAACGATACCTCCTAAGGGGATTAAATACCTCTGTATCATTATGAGATTATACTTAGAAATTACTGTTTCACTGTTGAAAACCAAAATGAGACTACTGCACTTAAAAGCGTAATAAAACTTATCACACACAGAACAAAATTAATAAATGCATGAATCATAGCATGCTTCTGTGGTAGGTGGCAGGAGCTTTACTTAATATGAAATGAGCCTAAAGGAAAAGGTATTTCAGTGACTGATCTCAATCAAAATATCTCATACAGCAGTGACTGGTAACCTGTTTCACTTAAAGGGTATCTTATGCTGCCCCTGAGTCCTTAAATGAGCCTTACGGTGCTTGAAATCTTTTTATTTTACCCAAAACAAAATGACAACATTTCTGAAGAAAAGGATTTATTTGGTTATAGTGGTATTGAAAATGATAGTGTATTGTCGAAGAGGGGCATGCTCACACACTCCAGAGAAGAGGCTGTGGGCTGTATTGTAAGTGTTTGGGGTGCATGCGTTCCCTTGTCCCCCTCTTGTCCACCACTGTCATACAGTATGAACCATAATCATACCTCATCTGCTTGAGTTCTAAAATAGCCTGACCATACATATTATTTGCAGGAATGCTTCAAAACATTGGAGGGTCTTGTAGATTACTTGGGTACCGATGATGTTCTTGATGGACTACTTTTTGCTCTGCTTCTATAAATGTGTTATAGCCGGTGCACTTACAAATAAGTGAATGTCCTCTTTAGGTAATTTTATTAATTTTGTTATTTGTAATACACACAGTTCCATTTTCCATCTGAATAATGTTTGAGGAGCATTTGTGATGCAGAACTTTTGGTTTTAAGGAAATACTTAAGCTGTATGGTCACCTTAAATTATTTTAGAAATTGAACCACAATTTAGGAATTAAATAAATAAATAAATATAGATATAAATAAAATAAAAAAAAATAAAAATATATATATATATATATATATATATAGGTTAAACTTAGTGGGAGAAGGATTATGAAGTGATATTGAGAATGATGTTCAGAATTTTTGGTAATAGGAAACCATTTATTGCAGATACTCTTATTTTGGAGTTGCACTATAGGAAATTTCTTCTGTAACATAAAGTTGTTTGAGCCTTGTTATAAGAGAGCATTGCCTATGCAGGATCACCATCATATACTAAACACTGATGCCTGATCCCCTTCCCAGTAGTTTTCAGTCCCACCTATGGCTATATTTAGGTTTTATGCTGCGCTTGGCCATTCAGATCTGTGCACCCCTACCCCCTCTCGCAACTCCTCCTTTGTTACTTATCTTTCTCAAAGGATACATTTATGTGTATTTCAGAAATATATGTATGTCAGAAAGTGTGAAGTACACTTACAAACATAAATATCACTGCAAATAGACATTTCTGCACATATGCAAAAAATGTTCAATGTACTGCGTTGCATCTTCAGGTAGCTTGCCACTCCCTGAAAATGTGCTGTCCTGGGCCTGGGCCTCATGGGCCTAAGCAGAAACACCCCTGATGTCACCTATACATTTCTAGTCAAAGGGTCTTAGTCAGCATTAGTCTATTCATTGTTTATTGTACCCTTAGTCCGCTGGTGCTCTAAAAATAAAATATAATAATAATAGTCAGTCCTAGTAAGCTTTAGTCTTTAAAAATTGGACATTAGACAACATATAGAATGCAAAGAAACAGCTATTTCCAAATATCCCAATGACATTTTGTGACTAGAGAAGCCAACCAGAAACCAGCCACCTATTAGTTAATTGGTAGAAAAGAGAATAGTAGGGGATTAGGAATATTGCTTTAATTTGGGCTTTTTGATTTGTTCAGAACTTGCTTGCAACAATAAAGATCTTACATTTAAGCATTATTCAGCTTTCACTGGTTGTCATCTTACATCGACTTACTGTACATGGGTACATGCTCAACATGAGTGTTCTAGATGTAAAGACAAAGTCTATACTGGAAGTAAAAATCATATTCAAGCTACTGTATCCATATTATTATTATTATAGTTTATTTATAACGCGCCGACATATTCCGTAGCGCTGTACATAAATTAGGTTCAGAAAATGATAAATACAGATTAACATTTAGCAAAGGAAGGAGGGCCTGTCTTTGAGCTAGGAATCCTATGTCCATGGTGAATTTCCAAAGTACCGTATTTATCGGCGTATAACACGCACTTTTTCTCCCTGAAAATAGGGGGCAAATGATAGGTGCGTGTTATACGCCGATATTCACTCCCACCTCCTCACCCTCAACCTCCCTCCTCACTCTAAACCCCCTCCGCATTCTAACCCCCCCTCCTCAACCTAAACCCCCCTCCTCCTCAAACTAAACCCCCCTCCTCCTCAACCTAAATCCCCCTTAATACCTCCCCCTCACTTACCTGCTTCTGCTCCGGCCTCCGCTCCGCTCCTTGACCCGGTGACGTCACATGCGCGCCAGCGCGCCACGTCATTAGCATATACCGGGTGCTGTTTCAGAACTTTTTCCACCTTTAATGTGACCTATAAACTGTACAACTCAATTGAAAAAAAACTGAAATCTTTAAGGTGAAGGGAAGAAAAATAAAAAAGAAAAATAATGTGGTTGCATAAGTCTGCACACACTCTTATAACTGGGGATGTGGCTGTGTTCAGAATTAAGCAATCACATTCCAAATCATGTTAAATAGGAGTCAGCATACACCTGCCATCATTTAAAGTGCCTCTGATTAACACCAAATAAAGTCCAGCTGCTCTGGTTGGTCTTTCCTGAAATGTTCTGAGTCGCATCCCACAGCAAACCCCATGGTCCACAGAGAGCTTCCAAAGTATCAGAGGGATCTCATTGTTAAAAGGTATCAGTCAGGAGAAGGGTACCACATCATTTCCAAGGCATTAGATATACCATGGAACACAGTGAAGACAGTCATCATCAAGTGGAGAAAATATGGCACAACAGTGACATTATCAATAACTGGAGCTACCTCCAAAATTGATGAAAAGACAAGAAGAAAACTGGTCTGGCAGGCTACCAAGAGGCCTATAGCAACATTAAATATCTGGCAAGTACTGGCTGTGTGGTACATGTGACAACAATCTCCCGTATTCTTCATATGTCTGGGCTATGGGGGAGAGTGGCAAGACGAAAGCCTTTTCTTACGAAGAAAAACAACCAAGCCAGGCTACATTTTGCAAAAACACATCTGAAGTCTCCCAAAAGCATGTGGGAAAAGGTGTTATGGTCTGATGAAACCAAGGTTGAACTTTTTGGCCATTATTCCAAAAGATATGTTTGGTGCAAAAACAACACTGCACATTACCAAAAGAACACCATACCAACAGTGAAGCATGGTGGTAGCAGCATCATGCTTTGGGGCTGTTTTTCTTCTGCTGGAACTGGGGCCTTAGTTAAGATAGAGGGAATTATGAACAGTTCCAAATACCAGTCAATATTGGCACAAAACCTTCAGGCTTCTGCTAGAAAGCTGAACATGAAGAGGAACTTCATCTTTCAGCATGACAACGACCCAAAGCATACATCCAAATCAATAAAGAAATGGCTTCACCAGAAGAAGATTAAAGTTTTGGAATGGCCCAGCCAGAGCCCAGACCTGAATCCGATTGAAAATCTGTGGGGTGATCTGAAGAGGGCTGTGCACAGGAGATGCCCTCGCAATCTGGCAGATTTGGAGTGTTTTTGCAAAGAAGAGTGGGCAAATCTTGCCAAGTCAAAATGTGCCATGCTGATAGACTCATACCCAAAAAGACTGCGTGCTGTAATAAAATCAAAAGGTGCTTCAACAAAGTATTAGTTTAAGGGTGTGCATACTTATGCAACCATATTATTTTATTTTTATATTTTTTCTTCCCTCTACCTAAAAGATTTCAGTTTATTTTTCAATTGAGTTGTACAGTTTATAGGTCACATTAATGGTGGAAAAAGTTCTGAAATGATTTATCTTTGTCTAATTTTTTTACAGCACAGAAACCTGACCTTTTAACAGGGGTGTGTAGACTTTTTATATCCACTGTATGTACCAGTCTGTATTCATAGAATTGCATTAACAGAAAAATTACACCAACTGTCTTGGATGTAGAGCCATTACAATAATCCTGGTATGTTAATGCTCCATTATAATTTATCATTGGTGTAAATAATGAACTATTACAGAGAAAACAATATTTGATTTTGAAAGCTTTGTACTTCATGTTAATGTTTTGTTGGCTCTCCAAAACATATCAGCAACTTGCATTTCTCTACAATGTATTTTTTATTTTTACATAAACATAGGTTACATTTATGTTACTTTTAAATAATCTCTATTATTATCATCTGTAATGTATAACATGTCAACATATTCTATTGCATGATTTTACCTAAATATTTAATTAGGTTGATAGATACCTGGATAGCTGTATAGATAGATAGATAGATAGATAGATAGATACCATCTACAGTTTCATCATTTGCTAAATAGATAAATTGTAATGTAATATAAGAAGAAATTGTATCTCAAAAATCAGTGATTTTCTTCCATCATTTAGTCATTTTCTCAATGTAGAGATATGACATCTTTTTTAATCTAATGGATTATCCCATGTTGAAAAGCCTCTAGGCAGAACTATGATAAAAAGGTCATCTATTGATGATATGCTACTGACTATGCTTTAAGTACTATTGGCTGGTTGAAAATTCAGTGCAAGTTTGTGCAAGATTTAATAGCAATCAACAAGCCTCTGCTTAAAAATTGTTAGGGCATGTATATTAAGGCTTAAATACTTGCTCACCTATGAGTGAAATGTTTCTGCAAATAGTCTTAAGGTGCCTTTTCGGTAATGTTTTGTTAACAGTGACAGCTCATATTGCAGCATGAAATCATGGAAAAAGGACTTTAGGTTGTGGTGAGGTCCATCTGATAAAAGATATCTGACAATATATAGTGATAATACATTTGAAATTACAAGTAAATTACATATATCGTATTTTTTTGTCCTCAAAATGAAAACAGGTAGCACAACAAGTGTAAAGTATGCTGAGCAGGTAACAATACATTTGGGAGCAGCCGCATTACCTCACTCCTATATAACAACGCCTACTACCTGGTAGTGCCTGGGTAACAAGTTAATTCATGGTTTGTGCTCTTACATTGTAATACAGTGGTAAGCAACATTAGACCCTCATACATTCCCCATGAATCCCACAGCCTGTGCTTTAAAGTGGGAGAATATGCCCTTCTTCAGCAATGACAGTCCATTGTATTGGTCTAAAAATAGCAAAAGCCCAACTGTGCCCCTAAATACTTGTCCTCATTATCTATACATCTATTACCATTTATTTCTTTCCTACATCTATTTTACCATTTTGCTTTGGGTAATTTAAAATATTTAATGTGCTGTCGGGCAATTTTAAGGACTTATGCACTGCATATGAAGGTTGTCTGTCACTGGTGTTATGTGTAAAGAAATTAGTTTATGACACATTCTTGTGCAATATTTGCTTAGATGACGGTAGAGTAAAGCACAATTCTTCTGTGTACCATCTAAAAGCAGATATTTAAAATAAATTACTGGTTAATAAAATAAAATTTACGTTTTTCATTTCAGGCTTACGCTGCTGCTACTATGAAGGTACTCAATGATATACATTCACTAAGGCTGAGAAGGACCATAAAAGCCTGGGATTGTAATTTTTCCTATAGAAAATAGCACCTACAAATGTTAAAATAAAGCTGTTTCTATCATCCAATGAGCACTAATACAGCTGTATTAGTGCCCACTGTCTGAAAATCAGAAGTCCACAAGTTGTGCACAGACAATCATTTTCTGCATATTCAAGTATGTTTAAACAAGGTTTGTGTATTTCTTTTTTCAAGCAAAATATATTTAATTATCATACGAGTTTCATATGCATTATTTAAAACCAAGGTTTTTCATATCAAATATACTGTAAGCATTCACCCCAAGTCAAAGACGTAGCTTGTTAAGCAAAAATAAAGCTTAAATATTCCCCAAGCTTATTGAAACCCAGGCATGGAACCATTAATAGCATCAGAGGGTATTTAGGGTGCGTTGGAGGTAATTCACTAGCTCAAATCACAAAAACTTTGCCATGTGCCTAGTCGCATAATTAGAGCTAATTTTATATGCTGCACGAATCATATATTAATAGAAGCCACAAGGTTGAAATATTTATTAACTTCTAATTTATTTTAAGTAGGAATTTGTTAGTATATAACAAATATTATTTAGTAATAAAAGTAGTGATATATATTTTTTTACATTTCTTTTATATTTTTTTTTGCTGTGAATGACTGAAATAAAATGTTGCTAAGGCTGTGCATTACTAAGTTTCTCTTCACACCAATCATTGCGCATGCTAAATTGCATTAAAGTGACACAACAGAGGTTCCAAATATGGTATAATTTTAAATTATAGGCAATCATAAGTAAGTTATCTATTAAATGTTAGTAGAAAATTGCATTTTCCCACAGTACCAGTATCCCATTTTTAGCTGTCAATCAGCCCTTCGGATCCACCCACAAAAGTTAATTATCAATCATTACTGACTACACCCTTGGGTTTTAGGCCAGTTGCAGAAAAAAGACTGAGCATGCTCTGAGTATACCTAGTGTATTTCTGCATTGACTCAATGATTTTATTGCTAGTCAATAATTATTGATAATAATCTCTTATTAACAAGTGATTTGAATCTCTGTGTGCAGATCAAAAGGCTGACTGATAGCTTCAATGTTAGTTTACTGTAAGAAACGTAATATTTGTAATAACATTCAACTGACAAAGAACTTGTTATCACCAATAGTTTTAAATTATACCATATGCGTAACCTCTGTTGTATGACTTTAAACACTGATGCAAAGAAAAAAGTGGGTGGAGGTTTAACCTCATTTAAATACAATAATGTAAGTAAATAGTGTGATGGGGGTCAGTTGAGAAGAGCTGTGACAAATTGCAACTATTGTAGCTCATAGCAACTAGTCTTAGCCAAGTACCCCCTATGTGGCAGACCCCATGACTGCATACAATTGTATGTAATAGTGATTACAGTTTTTTTTATTTTTTTATTTCTAATAATATTGTGCCGACTACGAATCAGGGTTCTTCTAAGAAGCCTAACGTAGTCCCCTTAATTACAGCAAATAATGCTTAATAATTTGAAATTAATATTGAAAAATCTAAATGGAAAATGTGAAAATGCAGTTTATTGTACAAAATTCACCAGGCACTATTGTATCTTGAAATTCTAGAAACTGGATTGCTAGACATTATACCTCTTGTCTTCCTGTGATGTGCTAGACGAGCATAAAAGATAATTACTAAAAAGCTATACAAATGGGGTGGAAACAATGTGCATTTGACATTCAATGGATTATTTTGGTTTAACTTGACATCTGGAGTTAGAAATGAAAAGGCTTTACCTCCACTCCCCTCCAGCCCATTTGACTGAGACATCATTTCCGACTCATTCTCCTATTGCCTCCAAGCACTCAGGTGCTCACTGGTATTTATTCCTCTTTCCTTTGGGAAATGAAACAAACGTTGACTCCCAGGACTTAGTTTGTGAGAACAAAAAAAACTGATTTGACATTGTTCGGATGTGTTACAAAGACTAGCAAAAGAGTTAAATATGTAAGTTGTCCAGTTTTTCTAGGTGTGTCCACTAATCCTCCCAAAAATGTAAAGAATCATCTAAATAAACAACAAAAGATGTATAATAGAGTTTAGCACATCATATTTCCCAGCATCATGACTAAAAGATACAGTTTAGCACACAAATAGATAAAGGCCAGAAATTGCATTTCCGCATCATCCATACTATTTTTACACATCTGTAGCTATGTGAACCTGTTCGAGTATTTGGAGCCATACCTTACTTAAAGCCCATGAGTTAATTGTAATATACAAATGATATTGCAGAAAGGTAGGCATTGAGTGCTTTTCATAAAAAATTTCAGCTTGATAGAGCAGGAAGCAAACAAGCCTTTTTAACCTATCTAATTATTTCAAGCAGGTTAGAGAACCAGTTTTCCAAAGCAATTGTAATGTCACTGTCACTGTTGTCTATCAATATATGCTAATAGGGCTTTTAGGGCTTGGCTGTTTGAGATATGTAGTTATTATTAGGCAAATGGATTGCTTGACCACTGTTTGAAATTCCTACTTTTCACTTATGCTGCTATATACCTGTTCAAATACCAATAGTGGCCTGCTTATGCCAACAATTTGGTATGCTTGGTGCTTTCTTTCACTGTTTTTTTTCTTACAAAAAGAGTGAACTGGGGGGTGAGAGAGGGATTCTATCTTATCCTATGCCTGCCTGTGTTAAAGGGCTATGTAACTCAGCACAATTTGGACAACGTCACTGGAAAGATCTCCTAAAAGCATGTTGAAAGTCTTTTAAATTATTTGAAATGCAGACATTTTTCACTGAGTTTCAATAAAGCAAAGTCCGTGTTTACATCTGTTACTGACATGTCCACTTCCTGACATGCAGCTTCAGCTCTGTGTAGTGAGCAAAAGAAAAAAATAATAATTATCCCTCAACAACTCAATCTGTGCACCCCTGAATATATCTGCTCAAATTAGAAAACAATTCATAATTTGTTTTGGCCAATCACAGGCAGCTAATACATTTTAATACACTGGAACAATCAGTGATGGCGGTTTGTGCAAGAAGGAATCATGGGATGTGTAGTCCCCCTGTAAAAGGAAGGAGGAGGAGTCAGACACTGATCAGTAGATCTCTGCATTGAGCTGCTGTTGACTTGAAGGTTAGTAAAGAGTTAAAATCCATCCCCAAATGCAGGAGGTTCACAGTGCATAAGAAAGCAGCTATAGGGTATGAAAAACAAGTTTTAAATTTAATTAAAATAAGTCTGTATGTGTATAGAATAACTCAATGTAATGTGTGTTTCTGATATAAGCAGCATGTGTTAGATTAGAAAAAGGTAAGAACAGGGAAACTTAGATATGCCATTAATTATGAAGCTGGCAGTATACAGGATAGACAGTGATCCCTATTCAATTGATTAATTGTAAGTTACTGGAGCCAGTAAGTGAGGCCGTAAACTAATTTGCTATTTAATTGGCGTGTTTTCGCAAGCTAAACAATGCTTACAAGTTATGGGCTTGAAAACGTTGCAGTGGTTAAACCCAGAACTTACAGCCTCCCGAAGCCTTTGATCTTTCATGTCTGCAAGAGTTACGATCAGTAAAATCGCAAATCGCTATTAACTTGCTACAATTCCCCAAGCCCGCAAATGTTTTCACACCCGGGAACGGCAAATATAGGAGAAAAGTACCAGATAGGACTCGCAAGGTGATTTAACCCCTGTCTGTAGCACTGTAAATGCAAATAAAAAATCAATACTGCCCTGTAAATGACTGGGAAAGCGATGACAGACATTCAAATTAATTACACAACAGTCTCAAGCTCGCAAATTGGCAATAAAAATTATTTTTTTTATGTGTCATTTGGGGGTTATATCGATCTCTGAAATCAATGAGTTAATACATATCAGGCCACCCACATGGGCTAGAACGGTATTGCATTCATTTTGATTATTTAGTATTTTGTTTTGCAAGTCTAATTGCATATCGGACCCCCAAACACTAATTGATTGACATGTAATGATGACGGTCTCATTTTCTATTGGCTCTTTTTAAATGGGTAGGTACGGCCTTGCTTAATTGATCATGCTCCCGCCCTAAAATGTTACATACGAGTGCATGGTTTACGGTTTCGGCCCCTAACTTGCGGGGGTTTGTATCTTGGATATTTGTCAGTTCTCCTCACTACACCACATTTCAATGTTCCTAGGATCCACACAGAGCAAATGTATTCCTGCAAGTTTGGAACAGGAGGGTATGCGCTTATCTTATTTATCAGTGGAGGGAAGGTTAATGGGATTTGTTACATCTTTCAAGTGTCAGGTATATTAGATTGAAACCTAACACATCCCTTGAACATGCTAAGGATCAGGAATCACAATGATACTTGCAAGCCATACTCCTGTGTTCCTGGCTAATTATTCTCTTATCAGATTCAAAGTCTTGTTTCTGATTCCGTTAAATAAAAATATGTAAACATGCAAGTTGTTTGGCGACTTAAATTTGACGCTATAAACAGTTCAGTAGATTTTAATGAAATTAATACTTTTACAACTGTGTCCATGCTATAAATAGTATAACATTTGCATGGGGACATAGCTGTGCATCTGGAGCAGATCTTGAGCAGGTGATTGCTGGTTCTCAGGAGACAATAATATGAAGAAATTTTGCGTACATTTTTTCATGATTACATTTTTGTAAATATATAGCATGTGTTACCCTTAAACTATGACCCTTTCCCTCCCACACGTGTCATCCATCTCTCACACAAAAATACCAAACACAGTGAAAGAAGTACATCATCTGTTTTAATTTCTCTAAACAAAGCAAATAATTAAAACATGTATCCAAGTAAAATACCACACTCAGTACAATATTCATATTTGTAAGCCATATTTGATGTAGCATGTTTTTAACTACGACAAATATATATTTTCACTATTTCTAAAACAGAGATACAATCTAAAATAGAAAATGGTCTCAGTATTGTCTCAAGTAATTACAAATCTGCATTACTTTTCTGTGTTTTACTTTTCTGTGTTTTTTTTAATCTAATTCCACAATATAGAAACAACACTAAACAATGGGTATGAATTTACCACTCCCCATTTGTTATAAACTAATGATATCTTCTACCTTCTTTTTTGGTAGGACTTCTTATTTTTGGATGCTGGTACCAAGATGCCTTTGTAATCGACATGTTTCTGAAATTTGCTGAGATTAGAATTTGCCATTATATATTTTATTTAAGTGTGTGGTCTTGCGTTTTGCAAGGCCATAAAATGTTACTCTTGATTTAAGATAGACCATCATTGGGAAGAATATACTAGGAAGACTCTGGCACATTGAGCATTATGTGATTTACTAAATCTCAGGTATTAAAATTAGCATAATATATATATATATATATATATATATATATATATATATCCTCTTCTGGATCGCTACCTTGTCTTGGTGAAAGGGTTGGTGTGCTTCAATTAAACTATGAGCTATACCATGGAGGGTCACCAAACATGGACAGGTCATCGCAGAGAGGACAGACAGAGAACGAGAAGGAACTTACAACCCACTCCAGTATCTCTGCATTGAAAACCATATGGATAAGCACAACCAGAAACACAGACATATGTACCTGATGTGCTGCGTGCATATGCTCACTGAGAATCAGACCCTGACTGAAGGACAGAACAACAACAATATAACACTTCCCATTTGTGAAGTATGAAACAAGCTAATAGCATTAGCATTTATGTAACTAATGAACATAACAGTATTCTCTGAGAAAATCTTAATTTTAGCAGACTCTGCTAGGGCACAAACGCTGCCATGATAGCCATACTTCCTTCTCAAGGCTGGAGAGGGCAGTTACAGAATGTGGCTAGCAAGGCTTGCAAGTATACTTGCAAGCGGCTCCTACTAAACATATGAGATGGAGGGGATGGTGTCCTGTACTGAAATCTTATTTAATTCCACCAGTCAACAAATTCCTCACACTCTTCCTCAATCCTCCTTCCACTCTTGAATAAATCAAAAACATTAGTAGCCCACACCCACTCAGTCTTTGTTACAAACATTTGACATAACTGTTACTCTGGTGATAAAAATAAGAAATAAGTAAGGGTAGTCTCATGTTCTTTGTATGTCCAATGGGATACTATATTCCAATGAAGATACATTTTATATTAATATGTCAAACCACTAATTCTAGATTTTCCTGTTAACTAAAATCATAATTCGCTTCATAATTCAGTTTCTGATATTTCAAGCTCTATATTTTTATGCAAGAATCCAAGTACTATACTATGTATTCAAGGTCAGAGCTTAAAAATGATGAGTAGTCCATATATGTTGGTATTTTTTGGAGTAAACACAGTGTGTATTACTGAGTTTGTAGTCTGATCCTCAATCAACAAGAAATCAGAACTAGAAATATTGTCCTGCAGAGATCATGTCCTGACAGAATCAAATTAGTTTTTGGCTGACCAAAAGCCAAATATAGGATTTATTGCATCAGTGAGATTAGTGTAATTTGCAAATAAGCCTGGCACAGCTTTTATTTTATTTTTTCACAAGGCTAAAATAGTCAGTCTTTTCCAAGTGCATTTTGTGTGCTGGTTTTCCATACATTGTGATACAATAAATACAATAAATAAAAAATACCTGTGTTTGTTCATCACAGACAAAATCACTGAAATGTGTGTTTATTTATACACACCATAGAGCTGCCTGAACACATATTTTACATTCTAGTTTTCAATTACAGATACCTAATTCGAAAATTTTAAATTTAAAGCCTCAAAGATTGATGGTATTGCTTCAGAAATAAAAAAAACAATGCTGTCAGCAGTGCAGTTTACCAAAGTTTTGTTAATTTTCTTTCTGATTAGATGAATTTTTCCATATACTAAGGATGAGATACGTTTCTGAGAAAGTCTTTAAACTGGAATTATATGTAACTCAGATTTTTGAATAATAATAATAATAATACTATAGGGCTCATATGTGGTAATAATAACAACACATTGTAATAATGTAATAATAATAATACCCCTGTACTGTAATAATAAGTTACAGAAACTATTGTGCCTAATTCAAACCAATAGAACATTAAAAAACTCATACAAAAGCCCTGGGAGCCTGTTCTTAAGTAGGGGCCATTTGTACATCAAGTGTTCTGTAACCCAGGGACCTCCTGTACTATATATATCAGCACCTTGTGGTTAATATGAAGGCAATATGCAGCAGTAAATATAACACATGTCACGGCAGTGATACACTCAGTAGTTGGATTCGTAGGATAGGACACGTTCTTGGTATATACATGGATATGTAATGATAATCATAAGAATATAAATGGGTAGTGTAGCTATGCTTCATAATACAGTGTGATGCACTAAGTCACGATAAACATGAGATTATAGTATTTTACATGGAAGGTAAGTGGCCGTTAGTTTACTCCAGACCCAATACACACTACTATTGGTCTGTTTAAATGCAAGCAGCACACAGATTGGCTGGATTCCAATCCCAGTTATCAGTCTGAAGCTCCAGCTTGGTGCTTCTCAATGCTGCAGTGTAAGCCAATCATGTATTGGCTAATGAAAACCATACCTACAGCCTATGGGAAATAACATGGGGAAACCTCTCTGATAACTTTCAGTGTAACAGCCCCAGTTATACAGAACAATGTAATTTTGAGTAGGTTTGGGTTAAAAGGGCTTTGGGAGGTTCAGGCCATTTAAAAGTGGGGTTCAACAGGGTCCCCTTGTGCCCCCCAGAGTCCATTCGTGACAAGTATATTTGGTCAATATTTAAAATGTTGTTACGTTCACCTTTTATTCTGACTGTGAAATCATGACGGAAGTGAAGTTGTCATTGCTTCAGTATTTAGTTGAGACAATATTACTGTGTTTGGCTTCATACTGTTAGCTTCTCTAAAAGAAAACTTGCTAAGCAACTTCAACACGAAACGTCTCAAGAGTTGCTTAGGTCACAATATGAATATTAGCAAACTTTCATTTCTCCAAGCTGTACTTTACAGGGAAATGGTACACAACTGTTTGTTTTTTTAAAAGCATTTCAAAGAGTGTGTTTTAAACATTACAAAAAGTTGCAGTTAAACTTTTGAATACATTTTTCTGCTGAGAATTTTATAGGAAAAAAAGAAAACACACCGCAACACATTATTAAATATTATTTATATTCTTTCTATGTCTCCTTAATTAACTTAAACTTCTGCACCGAACGAAGAAAAATGGAATAGGCAGAACAAATCAACAGAACACTATTTTGCTTAATTGCCAAAACCTTTGATATATTAGCATTACATTTAAAAAAAAGTAAAAGTACTTTTTAAATTATTTTATGGGTTATCTTTCACTCAAATACAATCTAACCAAATACACGAGTGATGTCTGAATATAAAAACAATACCTGCCTACCTTCTGCATTGCACTTTGACATTTGTAATTTTGTAACGGCGTTACTTGAGAAAATTGCTCTTATCTTACACGTCAGCAAGCAAATAGGAAATGACTAATGGTGACTAATGAGCAATTATTGAGACTTGTGAACATAGGTCTTTGTTTGGCTCTTTGAAGTAGTGTTACTGTTTACCTACAATGGCGTTTCTCTTTCTCTGGATAGGGTATCACATAGAAAGGCCTCATTAACTTCTGTGTTTGTTTAATACATAAACCTGTCACATTTAGTATCTGAAAAGTAAAGTTTTATTACATAAACATGGGATTTGGGCAGAGGAAACAAGCTAGTGTTTTACTGGCCCACAACGCTAAGACTCGTTGATATATATTAGTAAATTCAATCAAGGAGAGATTATTGTGTTATCTTTTCAAGGATTAGCTTAAAAGTCAAATATTATGTATGTGTGTATATCATGACTGAGTACATTTTTACCTCACAAACATTAGGAGGTAGGATTCTATTTATTTGGATTTTTGCTAACATTTAATATTACCGGTATTATTAATTTTGTTTTAATTTTTTTTTTTAAATAGTTGTACTTTTAAAATGATTTAATTTTTGTGTTTGTAAAGCAAATTAACATTGATCAGGGCTATATATAAAAGAACACTTTAGTAGTTGTACAATAGTGTTTTATTTATTTATTTTATTTATTATTTACTTAATAACTAGTTAACAATAAAATCAGTATTTGAAGTATAAACATCAGTAAAGCTTTTAAAACTTATATGGGCACTCTAGTGTATCGTGAACTGGAAGAGCTGATTCTCTTGATCTCCTATGAGTTCTCCAGAGGATGAGAGAGGATGTGCCCATGATGATGTCCCTCTGTGAAGTGACCACTGCAGGTTAGCAAGGCAGCCTTCAGAAATCTTATAAAATAAATCAGTGTGTATACCATAATAAAAAACAAAGTTGGAGGCGCTCAATCAGAGAACGAACTAACCTTAATAGGTTAGTTCTATTGACATGATAACCCACTCTGAAAGCAAGCTCCTTTAACTCACTTGTGCCCTTCACAAGGAGAAATATCCTGTAGTATATCAGTCTGGTCCCACTCACTAAAGCAGGGGTCTCCAAACTCGGTCCTGGAGGGCCGTACCCAGGCCTGGATTTGTGGATATCCTTGCTGCAAGCAGGTGAGACTATTGCTTCTTCAGTCATCCTGATTGACTCACCTGAGCATAGAAAGGAAATCCTCTAATCCAGCCTCTAATCCAGGCCATGGGTGCGGCCCTTCAGGGCTGAGTTTGGAGACCCCTGCACTAGGGGGACCCAGCCCTGAAATACCAGGCAATTCTACCCTGAACAGGAGAAACAGCAAACCCCAGACGTACGTTTCTGCCTTCATTGGGCCTCGTCAGTGAGGTGTAGCTGAACTTCCTAAGGCACAGTGAGCAAAGGGGTCCATGTCTGGAGTCCCCATCACCCTTAGGTAGACTAATCTCTAAGGGTTATTTGCCTAAACAAAAAACAAAGTTAGAGGCGCTCAATCACAGAACGAACAAAACCTTAATAGGTTAGTTCTATGGACATGATAATCCACTCTGAGAGCAACCTCTTTTAGACACTTGTGTTCTTCACAGGGAGAATTATCCTGTAGTATATCAGTCTGGTCCAACTCACTAGAGGGACCCAGCCCTGAAATACCAGGGAATTATACCCTGAACAGGAGATCAGCAAACCCCAGAAGTACGTTTTGGCCTTCATTGGGCCTCCTCAGTGAGGTGTAGCAGAACTCCCTAAGGAACAGTGAGCAAGGGGTTCACGTCTGGAAGCCGAAACGTACGTCTGGGGTTTCCTGTTTCTCCTTTTCAGACTAGAATTGCCTGGTATTTTGGGGCTGGGTCCCTCTAGTGAGTGGGACCAGACTGATATACTACAGGATATTTCTCTCTGTGAAGGGCACAAGTGAACTAAAAGAGGTTGCTCTCAGAGTAGGTTATCATGTCAATGGAACTAACCTATTAAGGTTAGTTTGTTCTCTTAGCCCCTCTAAGTTTGTTTTTCGCTTATACCATAATACACACAATAATTCATCCATATACATTTATATGTGCTTTCGATACCCATACATAGAATTATTTTTATAAATATATATATATATATATATATATATATATATAAACAAATATGTGACGAGATTAAACTCTTGCTGCAGCTGGATGGTTAAAGAGTCTCACATTACAATTAACTTTCTGTTCTTTTTGAATAAGACTTGATAGGCAGTTCCAGAGACTACATTGAGATCAAGGCTAATATCTTGTAGGATTTATGGCTATCCAACAGCAGTATTGATGAAAGAATGGGAGATGTAAGACTACACTCAAAGACCTCTTAAAAGTTACACAATGTCTCAGGGCTTGGTTTTGTGAAGGATAAAAACGTGCTGACTGTGTAACCAAAATCTTCCCCCAAATCCAATTCATCTATGTATTCAAACAGCCTGAGAATTATGACTGAAGTATAGAATTGTCAGTGTGGTTATTCCTTTTTAATTTAATAATCAATTGTACGAAATACCATTGTATATCTATTGATCACATTCACTGTACTTATGCATACTGAGTATATTCACCATGTATTATAGTGTATAAAGTGTTACATTTTCATTATGTTCAAACTAAAGTTTTGAATACATTTTATTTCTGGGTAACTGAAAGCTTCCAAAGATTTATTTATCTTAAAATTGCCGTAGTAGTGGCAGCATTATATTCTTGATTTTGTGGTGTAGGAGACCTTTTTTTTAACAGTCATTGTAGGTGACTTCTTGCTTGGATAACCTGTTTTGTGGTTAACTCTTACCCCCCCCCCCCCCCCCTCAGTACAGTTAAACTAGAGAAGAGGAAGCACAAATGGGAAAAAGAAAGGGAGGGAATAAAAGCAAAGGGGAAAAAGTAAAAAAATGTTTGCCTCTGCTTGATATCCTGCCAAATCCAGTTTTGGCATTGACAGAGGCTGATATTTGCACTGGTTTTGGCTATAAAAGAAACCATATACCTGTATGAATTCTGACAGTTGAGAAATAGTATTTAGCTGTGGTACTAATTTTCCAAATCGCCAAACTAGGCCGTACACAGATGACCTTTAATGCCTTTTATAGTCTGCATTATCTAGAAGTCTCTAATAGATATCCACCATCATTTCAGAAGGACAATAATTTAAAAAAATATATTGTTCAAATGGAATAATGGAAGTGATTAAAGAAACACTGTCACCATATCAGGAAGTTGTCACCAGAGCATGGCAAAATGTATATATATTGTATTAGAACTTCTCCTTTACAGTAAGTCATACCGGAGATTTTAAAATCAATAAAATGTTTTTTTTTCTTGGCTTTTAAACTGTCTGTATTCTCCCCAAGAAGAGCTGCATATCTTCTCTTACCTGTGTCCACCAGGGGTGTGCCCATGACATCATTAGTTCTACCCCACTGCCTACACAGAGGTAACAGCTCTACTGTAACTTGCTTTCAGCTCCCACACAGGCTCCACCCATTAACATCATAGCCCCACCCATTTTACCTAAACTCAGTAGTCTGAAGCAGAACCTAGACTGCTCAGATTTTATTTTTAGTCCAGCACACAGGAAGAACTGGACCATGTCCACAATGACACAGGTAGGAGATGATAACCTCTACTTGAGGGGAAAACAGACAGTTTAAAAGCTAAGAAAAAATATTAACTTTTATTTATTTTAAACTACATGGTGTTTTTTTAGCCTTTGCACAGCAAACAAACAAAGTGGTCCTTTAAGTGCAAGGGGGTTCATCCTTGCTGCTGTACTTTTTATATGACACTAAGCACATTTTCTATTTTTTCCTTTCTAGAATGATATTTAAATATTATTAATATTTCTTGTCCTTTTACCTAATGGGAAATTTTGCTAAAATTGTGTTTTATTTTTTTTCTCATTGACAGATTATGTGGTTGTTTCTGAGTTTCACACTTGCCCACACTGCTATCCTCCTATTGTTCTCCAGATGGGAATCGAGTGCCTCCAAGGTGGCAAACCAAGTTAATTTACAAAACAATGCCTCCACACACCCCACTATGTCACAATTGCACAACAAGGTAATACATAAGAAGGCTGCATTTATTTATTTTGTTACTTTCTAAAAACATGTTACTTTTTATAAAATCTAGTTCTTCAAAATTGATACAGTAAATTAGGCACTTTAGTGATGTTTTTAATATTATAAGTTATATTAATCAGGACCATCACTAATCTTTGTGTTAGTTTGCTGCAATATTTGGTGTTCATATTGTTGTAATGTGCTACCCCATTGTGCTGTGCTACAGTCAGTACGGTAAATAAAGTATAATACCGTATATACTCGAGTATAAGCCGACCCAAGTATAAGCCAAGCCACCTATTTTACCACAAAATACTTGGAAAAATGAGCGACTCGAGTACAAGCCGAGGGTGGGAAATGTGCTGCCACATGTGTCCCTCTTGTGCCCTCTGTGTCCCCCTCTTGTGTGCCCTTTTCTTGTGTCCCCCCTCTCTCTCCCCTGTGTCTCTTCTCCCCCCTCCCTCCCCTGTGTCTCTTCACCCCTCTCCCTTCCCTGTGTCTCTTCCCCCCTCTCCCTTCCCTGTGTCTCTTCCCCCCTCTCCATTCCCTGTGTCTCTTTCCCCCCTCCCTTATCACCCTCCCCAACCCCCTCCTCATTCTCAACCTCCCTCCTCAACCCCCCTCCTCATTCTCAACCTCCCTCCTCAACCCCCCTCCTCAACCCCCCTCCTCATTCTCAACCTCCCTCCTCATCCTCAACCTCCATCCTCATCCTCAACCTCCCTCCTCCTCAACCTCCCTCCTCAACCCCCTCCTCATTCTAAACCCCCTCCTCAACCTCCCTCCTCAACCTCAACCCCCCCATCCTCATCCACAACCCCTCATCAACCTCCCTCCTCAACCTCCCTCCTGATCCTCAACCCCCTCCTCAACCCCCTCATCATCCTCAACCCCCTCCTCAACCTCAACCCACCTCCTCATCCTCAACCTCCCTCCTCATCCTCCCTCCTCAACCTCAACCTCCCTCCTCATCATCCCTCCTCATCCTCAACCTCCCTCCTCATCCTCCCTCCTCATCCTCATCCTCCATCCTCATCCTCCCTCCTCATCCTCAACCTCCCTCCTCATCCTCCCTCCTCATCCTCAACCTCCCTCCTCATCCTCAACCTCCCTCGTCCTCAACCTTTCTCCTCAACCCCCCTCCTCATTCTAAACCCCCTCCTCAACCTCCCTCCTCAACCTCAACGCCCCCATCCTCATCCTAAACCCCCCCCCGCCATCCTCAACCTCATCCTAAAACCCCCTCCTCACTTTACCCCTCCTCATCCTAAACCCCCCTCCTCACTTTACCCCTCTAAATACCTCCCCCTCTCCCTTCCCTGTGTCTCTTCCCCCCTCTCCCTTCCCTGTGTCTCTTCCCCCCTCTCCATTCCCTGTGTCTCTTTCCCCCCTCCCTTATCACCCTCCTCAACCCCCTCCTCATTCTCAACCTCCCTCCTCAACCCCCCTCCTCATTCTCAACCTCCCTCCTCAACCCCCCTCCTCAACCCCCCTCCTCATTCTCAACCTCCCTCCTCATCCTCAACCTCCATCCTCATCCTCAACCTCCCTCCTCCTCAACCTCCCTCCTCAACCCCCTCCTCATTCTAAACCCCCTCCTCAACCTCCCTCCTCAATCTCAACCCCCCCATCCTCATCCACAACCCCTCATCAACCTCCCTCCTCAACCTCCCTCCTCATCCTCAACCCCCTCCTCAACCCCCTCATCATCCTCAACCCCCTCCTCAACCTCAACCCCCCTCCTCATCCTCAACCTCCCTCCTCATCCTCCCTCCTCAACCTCAACCTCCCTCCTCATCATCCCTCCTCATCCTCAACCTCCCTCCTCATCCTCCCTCCTCATCCTCATCCTCCATCCTCATCCTCCCTCCTCATCCTCAACCTCCCTCCTCATCCTCCCTCCTCATCCTCAACCTCCCTCGTCCTCAACCTTTCTCCTCAACCCCCCTCCTCATTCTAAACCCCCTCCTCAACCTCCCTCCTCAACCTCAACGCCCCCATCCTCATCCTAAACCCCCCCTGCCATCCTCAACCTCATCCTAAAACCCCCTCCTCACTTTACCCCTCCTCATCCTAAACCCCCCTCCTCACTTTACCCCTCTAAATACCTCCCCCTCTCCCTTTCCCCTCACTTACCTCCATCTGCAGCTTCTCCTCCGGCCTCCGCTCCTTCCTGCGTCGGCACTCGGTATATGCTAATGACGTGACGTCAAATGCGCGCCACGTCATTAGTATATACCGGGTGCTGACGCAGGAAGGAGCGGAGGCCGTAGGAGAAGCTGCAGATGGAGGTAAGTGAGGGGAAAGGGAGAGGGGGAGGTATTTAGAGGGATAAAGTGAGGAGGGGGGTTTAGAATGAGGAGGGGGGTTTAGGATGAGGAGGGGGGAACGATAGAGACACAGGGGGGTTAGAGAGACACGGGGGGTAGAGAGACATGGCGGGGGTAGAGAGACACAGGGGGGTTAGAGAGACACGGAGGGGAGAGGGAAAGAGACAGACATGGGGGGGTTAGAGAGACACGGGGGGTAGAGAGATATGGTGGGGGTAGAGAGACACAGGGGGGTTAGAGAGACACGGGGGGAGTTAGAGAGACATGGGGGGGTTAGAGAGACACGGGGGGGTTAGAGAGACATGGGGGGGGGTGACTCAAGTATAAGCCGAGGGGGCCCTTTTTAGCCTTAAAAAATGGGCTGAAAAACTCGGCTTATACTCGAGTATATACGGTACTAAAAAATGCCTGCCTCAAAACCTTCAAAACCTCACTAAAAACACATCTGTTTAAGGAAGCTTATCACCTTCCACCCTAACATGCACAACACTTCTCTCACCCTCCTGTACCACACCCAAAACAGTTAGATTGTAAGTTTGCAAGTTTTCAATCTTGCAAAGTGCTTTGGGGAAATCTCTACGGACACTGATTTCTAAGGTCAGTGACAGGACCCTCCATCCTTTGCAATGTGTTAATATTGCTATTGTTTTTGCCTATAATCCATTTATAGCGATACGGAATATGTTGTCGCATTACCTATAAACAATAAGAATAATGATACCCATGGTTATTAATCAGTGATTTGCTTGGAAATATGTTCTATGTGAAAGGCACAAAAATGGCAGTTAACCTATACAACATTATTTTCTTTTAGGTTTTTCGTGAAATTATTTTCTTGTCTCTATTCAGCACTCAGTAAATATGTATTTACTCAGCACAATTTTATCTCATAACTCATTTGATTAATTCTATCCAGTAAAGAAAACAACACTTTTTTTAACTTTTTATTTGAACACTAGACTAGACTTGAATATGAACTTGAGGCTAACCAAAGTATCCAGTAGTTAGTAAACCTGAGTGCCAATTAATACTTTTATATAGTACTGATATAGAGTTACCAGTAGAGTAATTAGTGTATCAATGTTTTATGAATCAATTTAATAGAAAACAATGAAGTTGAATAAAAATAGTTCCTTAGTGGACATAGATTCAGGGAGACACATTTGTAGGGGTCAAAAAAACATTTGTTTCCCCTGGAGGGATCCTAGATACGTATAGGAGATTCCAAAGATTTTTCAGGCTTCCTCACGAACAATGCAAAAACAGGGCACGACTTCTACCTTTAACCTTAAGTACTCAGTTAATCTTGTTATTTATCAAAGCTGGCCTACTTGACCCCTGAGAATCTGACTCTGCATTGACTGAGATTCTTTCCTCTAGGAAGCCTTATGCTAGAGACATAATCCTCTTTTTACTTTGAGTGTGTACATAGTGTGTCTATGTAATGCCCTGGCATGGTGCAACTACAGTAGAAATGCATAATGTGAGATAAAACAATTGCCTAATCCCCTCTTGCCCTTTCCGTTCTTGTATGCAAATCAACAAGTCCATTCAGTTTCCTGTCTTCACAGAGTAAAAGAATATCTTCATCCTAACTGCTGTTTATAGGCACTGTATTGTACTGCAGATAACATTCCTCGGAAAAGTAAACAAACAAATAAACAGGAAAAATATCTAAAAACCAAGACAAAGGAATAACTGAGGGGCAACCATGGAGAAAGGAAGGAGCTTCAAGAGGGCAGGGTAGTCTCTATTTGATTCATAGTTTTTAGTTTCTATCAATCTATTAAAACCTATTAATAAAAGTCATGAGAATCTGGTAATATCATTTTATAGAAACAGACAACATCACTACATATGATTTATTGCCTAATATATGACCCTGTAGATAGAATGTGTGCCTTTTTGTGTCAATTTGATTTGATACTTGCGCTGAAGTGTGAATGAAACTTTTGATCTATTTAGCTATTTAAAGTATCCAAATCCAAAGCCATTGCATTGGTACACATTTTATACGTACATCTCAGCCGTTGAATTATTTCCTTTCCTCTGTTTCCTAATATCGAAGGAGACCATTGCAAGCAATGACCACCCATATCAATCATGGTGTTTTATGGATCATGGGTGTATTTAGGTTTTATTAATTTGTTATGGTTATGGGCTATCTGGAACTGTAGACATGTCTCATTGGAACTGTAGACATGTCTCTATGAGAGTTTGGACTGTTTGTTCTCTCTGAGCGACGCTGCATGTATATCAATGAAACACATATAAATATTCTTGTTATAGTTTTCTTACATGTAAGATCGAGTTCCAAACAAAAAAAGGAAATACAGATAGATAAAAGTGTATAAAGAATGACAAGACAGGAACAGGACTTAAAGTCAGCGACATAAGATTGCTACAAGGAGACTGTTATCCTGCATCAAATACTCAACTGATATATAACCCATAACTATTAATAAATGACTTAATCTTTTAAAAGGGATTTTTGGAAGACTTAATTCTCATGTGAGTTCTATCTTGCTTTGGGCAAAAAAGCAGGGATAAACTAATGCAGACAAAATAATTGCTCTGGGAGATAAAGGTTTGAAATAAGTCTGCACCTTCAGGTTTCATTCATTAAGTTCTCACAGCATTCGAGACAGACACATTCTTTGTAAATACACTTTTGGACTTTGTTAGGTAAAGGCCATGTTAGGTGATACATGAACACTGTTATGATATACATTTGTAATTGCATGTTATTTCATGCCAAATGTATGAACAATATATACAGTCAGTTGGCAAGATCTGTACAGTGAGGGAGGACATACAAACAAATAATATAGCTGATATAATGTAGAACGTTACATAGCTACTTACATAGATATTTGTTTTAATTTATACAATCCAAAAAAAAAATCAAACAGTGGAAAAAACATTATTGCTAGAAATACATACACACATAATACTTATTTGGGTAAAAAACAAACAAACAAACAAACAGCAAACTGGTTTAAAATAGTGGGGAGAATATATAACATGTATGTAGATATATGAAGGTTATGGTATACTACTATTTCTTGTTATACTCTATATCCAACAATTGTCTATGATCTGTAAATAGAAGTTATATTGTGTCTAAGCAGAGCTTTACATACACACGCCACTACATTTGTTATATTGTCTTGCATTTACTATCTCTATGCTTTATGCTTTTATTTTTAATATAATAGGCTTAAAGTCTTCATATTGAAGGTTCCCTGTTTTTATTATTAAAATAAAATACCTAAGAATGTATTCCTTTTAAGATCTGTTTTGCTCACTGAAACCTTCCAAATTGTCCTTGCAAAGGTCTGCCCCTGTAACTCATGCATGTTTCTATAACAGGGTCTTCCATTATTTTCATTGTGGGGTATTGTTTATACTTGTACCTAACCCCTGTATTGCGCTGCGGAATATGTTGGCGCGTTATAAATAAAGGATAATAATAATAAATAGTTCTAGATGTACTAGTCAATTACAAACTGTCTCAGCAGCAATTAAGCAACATGCTACTAGACAGTCTGTTATACAAAAAAAATACTTTTAAAAATATTGCATCCATGAGCATCCATGGGTGGCCCTTTGGTAGTTTATTTTCATATTAAAAAGGGAATCTTCCATGTCTATTTAACCATAGGTTTGTAATTATTTTTTTATTTAACTAAAAGCTGTAATTAATCTAATATTGTATTCATTTTATTCTCATTATTTTGAGGAGCTCATTTGCTGTTTAATGTAGCCCCTCAAAGAACAAGTTTATATGGTTGCACCAAAAATAAATAAACAAAATGGGACACATAGTGCATCATAGTTAGATCTCTAAAATGTGAATATATTCATTCAATTGGTTTATTTTCTTGTTGCACAATCCTATGAGCATGTTTATTCAGAGAAACATATATTTATTTAGATTGATAACTAATTTCTAACATTTTCTCCAACATCGTTACTTTGTATGGCTGCTTTACTACGGTACAGAGTCCTTGAGCCATTTTTACCATAGTAAAATGTTGTCATTCCTGGCTGGGGTTCCTGGATAGTTTAATTTTACAGCAGTCAAAAAAGAGTTCCTAAGAAAAATGAAAGATTTCCTGTTCCTTTAAGCATTGTTAGGAAGAGGTCAGTAGGGTTATGACCAATGTAATACACCAGTAAACAGCACAGCGAGTGAGATAACAGGGCATTTTAGTTTGTGAATATATCCTGTTGGCAGAGCATTTGCACTAAGTGTATAGGCTGAAGGCTATGTTTTAGTAGTCAATGGTTTCTTATTATGAATAACTACTTACCGTATATACTAGAGTATAAGCTGACCCGAGTATAAGCAGAGGCACCTAATTTTACCACATAAAACGTTGAAAACTTATTGACTCGAGTATAAGCCGAGGGTGCAAAAGAGGGTCCTTCCCCCCGATCATCCTCCTTCTCCCCCCCTTATCATCCTCCTCCTTCCCCCCTCATAATCCTCATCCTTCCCCCTTATTATCCTCCTCCTCCCCCCTTATCATCATCCTCCTCCTTCTCCTCCTTCCCCCCTTAACCTCATCTTTTCCCCCCATAACCTCCTCCTTACTGCACCCTCTCCAATACCTATCCCCCTCTCTTCTTACTTGATACTGTGCTCCGATGAGCTGATGCTGATCCTGACACCACAGCACGTCTTCCGTACCATCATATGCTAATGACGTGACGCGCATGTGATGTCAAGTCATTAGCATATGCCGGTACGGAAGACGTGCTGCAGCGTCAGGATCGGCATCAGCTCATCGGAACATAGTAGCAAGTAAGGAGAGAGGCCAATAGGGATTGGAGAGGGTGCAGTAAGGAGGAGGTTATGGGGGAAATAAGATAAAGATAAGGAGGGGGGAAGGAAGAGAAGGAGGAGGATGATGATAGGAGGGGGAAGGATGATAAGGGTGGAGGAGGAGGATGATAAGGGGGGAAGGAGGAGGATAAGGGGAGGAAGGAGGAGGATATTTTTTTTGACTCGAGTATAAGCCAAGGGGGGCTTTTTCAGCATAAAAAATTTTGATGAAAAAGCCGGCTTATTTTCAAGGTATATATACGGTAGTTAATATAGGCAATCAATGCACATTTTTAATAATCATAGTTCTTAACTTTTCAGCTGGCAAAAAAGGGTACTTATATTATTGAAACAGATACTCTATCTACCACTAGCCACTAAAATGTTAATAGCTTAATAAAATGGTCTGATTGTTAAAAACATACACTTAATTTGTACATATTATTTAAAACACATATGGACTGAAGAACAGACACATTCCAAGTCACTCTATTAACAAATAGATTGCAGAACAGATAGAGTAGTAGCATTTCTATAATAAAAGATTTACTGTAGAATAGACACTCGGAAAGTTATTATTATTATTATTATTATTGTTTATTTGTAACTCGCCAACATATTCCACAGCGCTATACATTACATAAGTTAATATTCAGGCAAAGACAAACTCAATATTAACACATTGTAAAGGAATGGAGGGCCCTGCCTTTGTGCTTAGAATCCAGTGTCTATAGAGCTTTCCCCAAAGCGCCATGCAAGACTGAAAACTTGCAGACTTACAATCTAAAGGTCTGGCCATATTAAGCCCATAAAAGTTCCTTTTAACCCTGATAAACTAGTGGGTGAAGTTTGATCTTAGTTTCACATTCCCCAAGGCCCCATTAAAATTATACCTCTTAATCATACACACTTTAGATAAATGAACTCATTGCACAAGTGAAGTCTGCGTACCAGGTGTTTGTAAGCCTGGTCAAATGAAAGGCCAAACTGAGGGTATCAACACAAATGTGGTACACAATGCGTCCATTAGCAAGTATTTTTAATGGGGGTCAGACCTGTTAAGAAATATGTTTAGCCTTTTCATGTTCAAATACTTATCTGGGGCTAATGTATGTAATGGAATAATTGTTGTTGTTAAGTCATTCAGTTGTGTCTGACTCTCCATGACCCTATGGATGACAGCATGCCAGGCACATCTATCTGCCCTGGTTGTGCTTATCCATAAAGTCTTTCTTGGCAAAGATACTGGAGTGGGTTTTCAGTTCCTTTGTCCTACCTCTCTGCTATGACCTGACCTCTATATGGTAGAGCTCATAGCTTCATTGAAGAACACAAGCCCCTTCATGATGACTAGGTAGCAATCCAGAATGGGACCACCATGTAAAATTTTTGCCATAGGGCATTTTGTTTCTAAATAGAAATTGCATTGCTAAACTTTGCTGTGTTTTACTACATACTATTTAGCAATGTATGTTCACTTACAAAAAGTTGTTGAGGATTGTGGTTTAATTTAATTTTATTATATTCTTTTATTTTTCCAACTTCTTCCTCTTTAGCCATAATTGCACAATTTTTGGGAAATCCTTACTGCATTTGCCTAATAGCAACAGGAACACTGTCATTTATTAGTGAAATTCAGAAATACTTCTTCCAGGTTGTGTCCTTTTGCTCTGTGACATGTAATGTGCTGAATCCTGTCTTGTAACAACTTCTTGTTTCTTCTTGTTTCAACTGATGCCATATTTTTCCTGGAGCTCTTGCAGTTTCCTGTACAGTGTTGCAGAATACATGAAATGACCACAGACCTTATGGGAAAGAGCCAGCGTATCTGCCATCATACTATTTATTACTTTAAGAGAGTGTTGCAGGATTAGGAATATATGGTTAGATACAGCCTGTACAACACAAAATGTAAAAAAAAGAAAACAATAAAAAATACCACAAAAAGTATAATACATGAATATGAATTGCCAATAACTTTCATAATCTCATTTTACATTACACAATAAAGATAGATAACGCTTGAGAATTAACCAACACTATATACATGTTTCTCTGCATAGACCAAATAAGGAACTCTGAGAATGATGTCTGCCAAACGTTAAGCTCACCTTAAGGTGCTGTGCTCAAGGGCTTAACAGAGTTTTTTTTGGTATTAATAGCATGGTGTTTTACTCACTTGTAATTACTTGAAAAGCCCTATGTCCTCTTTGCTCTTCCTTCTTTCTTCAGATCCCTTTTTTCACCAATGATCCTCCCTCACATTATATGGATTTGGAGGCACAATGTAAAACGTACCAATACAAACTCTTATGTCCTCTTTGCTTTTCCTTCTTTCTTCAGATCCCTCTTTTCACCAATGACCTCCCTCACATTATATAGATTTGGAGGCACAATATAAAATGTACCAATACAAACCCTTAATAGAAGTTATAATATTTACAAGCCAATCTAAATGTTGTTGATGCAGGTTTAGAGTAACAGAAAGAATCTTATACAGATCACATTGTTTTTAACGTTTGCAATGTTGGTCACGCACTTGCGTCCCTCGCCAAGTGAGGCGAGCCGTTGACGCACGCCCAACTTAGGCTGCAATGATCGCAGAAGGCTCTCATTGTACTGCGAGCATCGAGGTGAGCAGTTTAGGCACACAGGTCTTAGCCTGCAATGAGCGCCAAAGGCAAAGCCGATGAAGCATGTAAAGCCGTTGAAGCACGCAGGACTTCCGAGGGTCGCAACTGCGAGCCAAGAGCATAACTCGAAAAACCCGAAAAACTGCTAAATAATTTAACAAAAATAATAACACACTCACACACAGAACAGGGGGAGAGCCTGGGAGTGAGGTTGCAAGCGAATTTAAGGCATATTTGGCATTTTTCATCCATCCAAAATCGGCTAAGTGAAGAAAAAAAATGTCGGGCGAAAAACGTAAAAAAATCTGAAACTAGATGAAAACAAGACTGAACAAAGCCAGGCACGCGGCACTTAGAAAATACACGACGGCGAAGACAGTAACACTTACACCGACAACGTCAGGCACGCGGGACTTTGAAAATAGACACACAGCAGACACACAGAGGAGAAAGACACAGGGAAGGGACAGGGGGGAGATGGTCGAAAGAGACACATAGCATTCCCAAGCACAAAACTTGTACGTTAACAAAACCTGCAATGAGCAGCCTGTACAGTAGGCACTCATAGCGGGGCTCGCAATGAGCACCGCGACCAGGAGAGGCATGCAATGTGCGCCAAAGGCGCTCATTGCGAGCCCTCTGATGAGCACCGAAGGTGATCAGTGCAAAGCAGGAAAGTTGAACTACATGGAAGAGAGGTTTGCAATGAGCGCCGGAGGTGCTCAGAGGAGCAAAAGCCTCACATTGTGTGGCAAACATAATTGCCAGCCTTACAATGTTATTCCCGTCATTTTTGATGGACAAGTTCCTAGTTCATATATAACTCTCCTTCTCACCCCACTATCCTTCACTTCCTTCACCCTCTATCCGTTCATCTACACTATGTCAATATCCCAATTATGGGTGTTCTTTTGTCAAGGCCCACGAGGCCCAGGCCTAATGCAGCACATTGTCAGGGGGCAGCAGTTTGACTGAATTTTCAGATGTAGCTACAAGTAATATGTGCAGAACTTTCTATATGCAGATACAATTCTAAATCGCAAGTGTATATGGCACTTTCTGGCATAGGCTATACAAACAAACAAAAATATGATTATGATTTTGTATATAGGTGTGTTGTCATTTTAAGACTGGGCTACAGCAAGAGGAAAGGAGGAGTAGTAAGTGGGTTGTGGGGGGTGTACACATCAAAATAGGCATAGGGCAGTATCAAATTTAAATGTTACCTTGATTCAAGGCCTCCTTATTTGGCGGTTGCTCTACTACTCCCTAACATTACATAGTTGCATAGTTACATAGTAATTGAGGTTGAAAAAATACTTTTAGTCCATCAACCTTTTAAGATCTCCTCTGATCTGCAGTATTCAGTTTAAATATTAATTGTTATTTGATCTAGAAGTAGGCAAACAGAAATAAAAAACAAGTGAAACTTTGCCCTTCTTAATACATGCTAATATTTTATCTGCCTTTGCAGCTGCTACTTAGCATTGAGCATTGTTACCTAGGTGGTTGTCCACAAAGACTCTGAAATCCCTTTAAATATCCGACACCCTGAGATTTACTGCATTAAGATTATAAATTGCATGGCTATTTTTCCTTCCTAAATGCATAACTTTACACTTATTCATATTAAATCTCATCTGCCATTTAGTCACTACTTTCCAGTGCTACTTCTAAGTCATTAATAAATATGTTAAAAAGGAGAGGACCTAATACTGAACCATGAGGAACCCCACTTACCACATTTGTCCAATCTGAGCATATTCCATTTACAACAACCCTTTGCTTCCTGTCTTTTCGCCAGCTCTGAATCCATGAGCAGATATTTACTGCAATTCCTGCATCCCTTAGTCTCCCATGTGGCACTGTATCAAAAGCTTTTGCAAAATCCAAAAAGACTACATCCGCTGTGTTGCCTTGATCAAAGTTCCTACTAGCCTCCTCATAGAAACTAATTAGATTTGTTTGACATGACCTATCCCTCATAAATCCATGTGACTTCTACCTATAATCCTGTTCAAATAGACATATTCTTGTATATTATCCCTTATTAACCCTTCTAAAAGCTTTCCCACTACAGAAGTGAGGCTCACTGGTCTATAATTCCCCGGATTTGCTCTTGCTCCCTTCATAAATATAGGTATCACCTCTGCCTTTCTCCAGTCATCTGGTAGAGACCCTGTGTTGAGTGAATCTTGAAAAATTTGATATAATTGTTTGGCTATTACAGAGCCCAGTTCCCTCAGTACCATTGGATGTATTCCATCAGGACCTGGAGCTTTATTAACATTTATTTTTCACAACCTCTTTTTGATTTTGTCCTGCGTTAGGTAGAAGGTAGTGTAGCCCCATTATGTTGCAGTGTCCCAACCACTGGTACCTTCCTTGTGTATATCGAAGAAAATAACCTATTTAGCTCATTTGCCTTTTCCTGGTCACTAATTATCAGATGACATGTTTCACATTGTAATGTTCCTATAGCTTCCTTCCTTGCCTTCATCCCATTAATACATATAAAACATATATTAGGGTTAGTCTTACTCTCCTTTGCAACTAATTTTTCATTTTCTATTTTATCCAGTCGAATAGTACTTTTGCAAGCCTTGTCGATTTCCTTGTATTCCTGTAAAGCAGTCTCTGTCCCCTCTTGTTTGTATAATTTAAATGCCTGTTTTTTACTCCTCATCTTCATCTTTAAATCATTGTTAAACCACATTGGATGTGATTTACTTTTATTTACACATGGTATATGGTGATACGTATGTATATTTAGTAAGATTTCAAGTTGTCCATTCATGTTCTTGTATTACCTGGGCCAGATAATGATCCCCGAGTGTACTCAGGAACCTGCTCCCCTTAGCTGAACTGCTGGTCTCATTTATCCAGTTTATTTTAGGGTAATTAATATCTCCCATTAATAAAACTTGCCCGTGCTTAGCTGCACTTCCAATCTGTAACAATAATTGTATTTCCTCACTTTCAGCTATATTTGGGGGTTTATAGCATACTCCTACTAATATTATTTTGGAATTTTCTGCTCCGCTGTTTAACTCTACCCACAAACATTCAACATTATCACTAGTTCCAGCATTGAATAAGCAAAACATTTTAAGATACTATGACGTCATTATAGCATTAAACATGTTTTATTCAATTCGGGGATGGGAGGTAGCACTACAATCTGTTTAATATTAACTCAATTAATCACATATAATAGTTGTGGTAATTGCAAGTTGTTGTCACACAATTAAAACATTTACGGGCTTGTGCATGCGCAATGAGAGCTAAAGGCGCTCATTGCGGGGCTCGCGATGAGTGCCAAAGGCACTCATCATGAGGCTCGTAACGTAGAGGGGGCCTGTGAGGCTCGCAATGAGCGTTGAAAGTTAGAAGGGGAGAGAGGCTCGCAACGGAAACTCTAAATGGCTTACGATTTACAGGCTTCGAAAAAATTATGGGTTTAATGGCTGCCATTTTTTTCAAGCCAGTTACACGAAAGCTATTTTGGGGGCCTCCAAAAAAATCCAATTGATTAGAAAATTAGCTCACAATCTCACACACAGCACAGGGGGGGAGGCAGGGAGCCTGTAAGTGAGGTTGCAAGCTAATTTTCAATTTAATTGGCGTTTTATGCCAGTCTCAGAACGGCTAGGAGAGAAATAAAATGGCGGCCGTAAAGCCATCATTTTTTTTTAAGCCCGTAAATCAAAAATCCATTGCGGGCTTGGGGCAAAAAAAAACAGGGGAGGGGGCAAAGAGACAAGGGAGGGAGAGAGGGCGTAACAGACACCGGGGAGGGAGAGAGTGGGGAGAGTGCGAGCCCCGAAAGTTGTGAGTTGGCCGAAGACTGCAATGAGCGCCAAAGCCATTCATTGCGTGGCCAGTAAAGTAGAGGGGGGGAGACACTCGCAATGAGCGCCCTTAGCACTCATTGTGATGCCTGCAAGTTTGAGGGGGGAGCCTTGCATTGTGTGGCAAACAGCATTGCCAGGCTTCAAATATTATTGCTGTCATTTTTGATGGGCAAGTCGCTAGTTTTAATATACTTTAGATTCGGTCCTGGCTGATGCATGTGTTTGAAAAAGGAACAATATAACTTAACATGAGCAGGGTGAAAAATTACAACAATGACGTTTGTGGTATTAAATTACTATAAACTAAATGTAGGTTATCATAATATGGGGAGTATTTGCTAAGTGCTTTCTCACCTGAGGTAAGGTAAGAAGAGATGAAATAACATGAGAAGGTCAGTTTTTCTTCAGAGGAAATAGTAATTATGTACACTTGGTATGCCTAGTACATTTCCCTTAATGGGAGTCCATAGTACACACTGATGTTTATATTTTCCCTTTAGCTTAAACTACAAATACTTCAAGTATCATACACTTCCAAATATTCACCATTTCTATACATAGCAATCTAACGCTACAGTCTCCACATTGTACACATTCCACATGTCTCTGTTCTCTCATCTTCTCTGTAGACCTGTTCATATCTCTCATTCTTTCACCAACTTCCTTGCCTCTTTACATTTTCAACACCTTCCTCCCCATTGCCTTAAGCTTATCTCCATTCAATTGACTCATTACTGAGATGAAGATAGGGTCACTAACAACAGTGAGTATCTGTTATCTACAGGAGTAGAATCTACAGGAGTAGACCAGGGTCTTCTAGACACTATTACAATTTACATTGTTAACTTTTAGTTTACTTAAATAGATTATACAATATAAATGAGTGGAATTGTTTGTAAATGTGACAATTATAACTCCAAAGTTGAATAAAGAATGACTGGTCTGAAATCATAATTAAAAATGTTATTATTGGAACCTAGGTAGCAAGAGTGGCCTCTGTACACATAGTGACATGATCAGAAAATATTATCTGGTGTTACCTTTTAAACGTGATCCTATTTGTGATAGTACTTATATTATCATTAAGGCAGCTGCTGTTTCTAGTGATTTATACTGATTTATATGCACATTAATAAAATATCTGAACACATTAGTTAATAATCACAGTGGTATCAAAGTGTGTGTGAGAGGAGAGGATGGAGCACTAAATGTTATTTAAATATGTATTTTGCTCCATTGCAGAGAGACAGGGAAGAACACGTTTTGACGATCAGTAGAAGAGAGTGAGGTGAAGGAGAGAAGTAAACAGAATTTGGAGTGAAAGAATCAGGTGCAAAGCAGAGTCTAATTGGATCGTAATAGGATAGACAGATGTTTTTTAAGCCATGGACATAAAACAATCAGAATTTTTGAAGACTCTATATATGAGGTGAACATCACTTTCTGAGAGCTGGCTCGGTATAATATGTTTATTAAATACTAGCGTAATGGCCTTTTCCTTGCTTTTATATTCTTTTACTTAGACTGAAAGTTTTTCAAACATACATTTTTCCATTATACAGTGGTCCTTTGAAAGTGCAGAGAGGTTAAGCAAGAAGTATGGGTGGACAGAAGGAGTAAGGTGTTTGGGTGGAAAAGTGTTAAAATTGTTTTAGAGAAGCAAGGGAAGATAAAAATATAAGTGATAGAAAAATTATATAGAATCAAAGGTTAATGGAGAATCTTATTATTTTGTTATTATTATTAGTATTAACATTACCTTTACTTATAAGGTACTAGCATTTTATACTACACTATAGACCTGGGCTGAACAAGCTTTTTAGTGTGGGCCCTCCTTCATATACATATACTATAATAGTCAGGCCTGTCTTGTATCACTTTCTGAACTTCTCACCCCAAAAAGCTTTGTGATTATTATCTCCAGATCTGTGTAATGCTCTTCCTTCTTTCTTTCTTTCTTTCTTTCTTTCTTTCTTTCTCCCCTGTTGCACCACCTTTCTTACTATCAATATTTATTCTCTGTTTGTTCCTTCTTCACATTTATATTTGCAATGTGGATAGATGACTCACACTTTCAGGGTCCCCATTTGAAAGCTTTGTGTGTCCCCCTACGGACCCTCATGATAATCTAATTTATAACAATGGTGGCCCTTATGGATCCCATGACACCCTGACTATTACCATAGAGGTACTTATGGACCACCATGGATCCTATCCCCCATGGGGATCAACAAAGATCCCGATAGTTCCTAACGCTACCACTCAAATAGGAAAACAAAAAAGAAGAAAACAAAAAAGAATTATAAAAAAACTACATAAAGTTAAAAAAGACACATACAAATAAAAAATAGACTTACAAATAAAATACTAAAATAAAATGAATTAGTTAGATTACAATATCTTCTGTGATTGGCCTTTTATTGACTAAAAGATAACCACTAGGAATTATTTAAATCCATGCATCCAGATTTCAATCCATTCATTCTGATTGGTTAAAATATTAACCAATCTAAAAAGAAGAAGTAGCCCACTCTGATTACTCTGAGTACAGGCTTATCGGGTTGATGTCAGTGCTATCAGGTTTTTGGACCCCAATGGCTATACTTAGAGGCCCCAAAGGTCCACAGGGCACATACTGATACAAATCTATTACATAGTAAACAGTGAATAGAATGGGAAGAGACCACAATGTCTATTTCTGAACAACTGAGACTGAACTTCCAGGTTCTGTGATTGGACTAAAGGAATGTGAGTCATGGTTGTATTTTACATGGCTTTAAAAGTAAGTGCACAAAATGTGTCAGGTAAAATTGAAGCACAAAACATTTCCTGTTTTGTTTATATGCAAGAAAAATAAAAGCTATGTTTTGCCTTTTTAGTTTGTACTCAGAGAGTGCTCAACTACCCTCCCTTTTCAACAGCTTTGTGAATACAGGGCCTATTTTCTCAGTGCCTGCTTTTGTTGCACAGCGAACCTTCATTGCCCCCCTCGAAGCTGGACAATGTAAGTCACATTTATTACTATGAATTATCCTTTAATTATTTTTAAGTCTTATAAGTTAAGACGGACCACATTTCATGCAAGTTTCCAGTGTGAACCTATCCATTTGGTTGGTCAATAGACTATAGTATATAACATACTTAAAAATGGTATTGAGATGTCATGTAGTCATTAACTCAGAACATAAAGAAAGAAAGAACCAAAATCCATGAAACGCCCATAATATGTCACATATTTGTGCTGCGCTGTGCATTTATTATTTGCTCTGTCACCAGAAGTTATATGGAAATCTTTATACACTGTTTTTGTTGCACAGAGTCTTCAAGGTTTGTGGAGGCGTAAACTTTTCAGTCTAACACTTACTAAATGTAGAAAATAATTTCTTTTATTTGATGAAAATGCAGTAAGATGTCAAAACAGACATTTATTTCAACTTACTTGTTACATCCCTGCAATTGCTTAAAAATAAATTATCCTTAAAAGAAATGTTTTGCTGCATTGTATACATTTTATTTAACTTTTAGGTGTTCTCTAAAGTTCTGAAATGATGATGTTTTTGCCCGACAGGTACTAATTTTATTGGTGATCTATCTATCTATCGATCGATCTATCTATCTATGTATCTATCTATCTATCGTCTATCTATCCTTCCATATGCACTTTCTTCCATGGCACTGCAATTTAAGGCTTTTTCTCTGAAATTACGTTCTTAAGGACTGGGTGTAGTTGTTCTATGCAGAAATATACCACTAAGTCAATCACTAAGTATATTATGTTATTTTATAAATCTAGCATTAGCTACTAACAGAAAAAGAGAGTTTTAAATATCAACAGTCATATACATAAAAAGTAATAAAGTATTTGGTTAGTAAAAGAGAAGGATAATGGAAAATTGGGAAAACTGTATTTGCCCCCTGTGATTTTTTTGAAAAAAATACACGATTCCAAGTAGCTGATTGGCTATCAATACAATGAAGTACTGTTCCAGAAGTGTAGAAACTACAGCTGCTCTATATATTTGCTTCTTTCAGCTGTTGTAACAGAATAGTTAAGACTAAGAAAACAATCCACTAGACTGGATTTGATAGGATAACATTGCAAGAGGCACAAGCTTGACCCTATTGTGTCTAAGTTTATATGTACTAGTCTGTGGGAAATGAGGTATTTCCTTCTTTGCTTGTATTTAACTTTAGGTGTCTGGGAAGCTAAGACCTTTTGGTCATTCATAATATTTAGTGATAAAAAGTATGAAATCTGACTTGTGTTAATGAGTTCCTGATGTAAAAACAGTTTAATGAAGTTAATGGATAAATTGTGGTTAGTGAATTAAAGACAAAAACATATATTGTTTTGAAATTCCTAATATATGAGGATTTTTTATGATAATGTTTACAGTACCTGAAATGTACTACATCAGTTAGTGTGTGATTAATTTTCCATTAATCTTTATGGCTTACCCGCCTGGGATAAGCATAAGGATATTAGGCAGACAGAACGGCAGATAAGTTTGGTCTTTTTTGTTCTTATCTTCCATCAAATATATGTTCTATGTTTTTTTGTCATCCCTACTAAATTCTATTTTTATTTGAGCATGATTTTAAAATGTAGCACTTAAACCTAGCACTGTGTTACCCATAAATAAACTGGAAAAATATACATTGTTTTAACATAAAGCAACTAAAATGCAAAGGAAAAACAATACATTTGTTGCTTGAGTACGATATCATTATTGAAAATACATTTTTTGGACCTTGAAATAAGTAAAATGGAGGATGGGGAATTAAAAAAAAAAACATACAGAAACACAACAGCGGCAAATAATGTGTTACAGGCCAAAAGTGATTATCAAGACTCTGATAGCTGGAATAAAAATGAGCCAATATCTGCAAATAAAACATTTTTTTTTTCCAAGGAAGATTACTAGAGAATTGCAACTTAGATTTAAAGGGTAGTGTTATAGCGACCCTACTAGTAAATACAGGTGTTGATTTTGTATTACTTTTGCTATTTCGGTTTGACTAATATACAGTATATATTTTAATAATTGTTATGTGTAAGTTAGAGTGACATTGAAGTTGCCTTCACCATCAAATAGACAGGGATAAGCATGTGTAAAATGTGCTTTCCTTTTTAAAAGTGTTGTTAAATTGAGTTATGAGTGTTTGAAGGGGGTGGTTTTAAGCTGCTACCAATGTGTCCATGATTTCTACAAATGCCTAATGAGCTGCACCAGTCGTACTAATTAGAATCAGGTGTGCAGGTTGTGGAAGGAACTGCTAAATTGCAACCTATAATAGATATATTGTTAATTTTCACCTACTGCAAAGCATATAGATGCATAGCCAAATGGTTAAGAACCATGACTTTAATGTAAGTCAAATATAGGTGTAGTAGTTGTGTATAAGAAAGAGCAATATTGTCTACATTACCTATATATATATTTTTTCACCAGTATAAAATATAGACATATATAGCTCAGTAGTTAAAGGGCCATTTACCTCCCAAAAGTTGCTCTCCAGTATGCTGCAGAGCAAGGTTGTTTGTGTCCAAAAATCCATGGGGTGGTTTTAATAATGGTAATAAAAGAGCGGCAGGCTGTTTTTTGTGTGTGTTTACAATTTGTGGTCATTCCACCCCCCCCCCCCCCAACTGATAGAAGGTGTGTATGAAACAGCCTATTGGTGTAGTGGAACGGCCGTTGCATTGTGTGTCTATGGGGGAAAGTAGACAGCGCTGGAAGCTGAGCGTGCTGTCAGCGTGCCTTAGGCAGGTAGATGAAAGAGAGAGAGAGATAGAGGGAGACTGGTGGAAGATTGGAGGAGAAAACAACACACTGTGCTGCGAGTCAGACTGGGCAGTCTAAATTTTTTTAACAGAAAACCATACATTTTTTAATATGAGATATCTTCGTCGAAAAGGCACGTATTTCAAAAAATGTACAATTATTTCAACCTGCCTTCATGAGATCCTTCCACTGGTGTTCTCCAAATTGTGCCGAATTAACTGTCCCTTTAAGCAGCTGGACTGTGAAATAGCAAATATGGCTTTGAGACCTACAGCAACCATATTCTTTCTAAATATTATTTTCTAAATATTTATTGTGGTCATAAGATGGTAGAATATATATATATATATATATATATATATATATATATATATATATATATATATGTGTATATATTTATATATATATATATATATATATATATATATATATATATATATATATATATATATATATATATATATATATATAAACTGTAAAATGGATATATGAAAACAATATGGGGGTTGTAATGGTTTAAAATAATTAAAAAAAAAAAAAAATGTATGTAAAAAAAAAAGAAAATGGGATGAAAGAGAAATTGAACCTACAGTTCTACAAGGGATGCTTTTACCTACTGTACCATATAATAAGCAACATGTATATAAATCCATAAGGTTAAAATATAATCACTGTGATAGTCATAGCCTAAACCCTATTATATATGCAGTTTCTTATGGGTGGGTTTTAGGGGTATACAAGCAATAACTAACAATATCAATAAGTCAATTCTTGATGAATGTAAAATAAAATAAAAATCTTTTCCACATGCATTTCTATTTATGGTTCAGAGCACATATGGCAGTTTCAGTGTCCCTTCAAATGACCACTGCAATCGGATATTTACAAGATGCACTTTTGAAAAACTTGATTAGTGTGCGAAATGTTTAAAAAAAAGTATCTCCTGTATAGTCCCTCACCTGGGAGGGACCTTAGAGGAGATAATATCTTCATTCAGTTCTACAGAAAGTCTATCACAATTTAGTGGAACTTACCATACGTTTAACCAGTGGCGGCTGGTGAACTTTCAAGTTGGAGGGGCGCCAGGGCGAAACATAGCCCCTCCCCTTTTTAAACCACACCCATTTTCATAACTCCTCCCCTTGATGTCATAATGACCTTTATAAGCCCCGCCCAATGACCTTATACTTGTAAAGCCCATTGAAATACATGATCAGCAATGCAGCAATGTCAAGAAGTAAAGTAACAATGTGTTAAATTCATTGGTATACAATATAGATTGAAAAAACTCATGTGACAAGACTACAGCAATATCATAATTGCACCTATACGCATTAACAGAAAAATTAAAGCAGTGACACTTACCATTAGTCGGCTCTTCTTCTCACGTTCAGTAAGTTGACCAACGAGTACAAACAAATCTGCTGCCACATAGGGTTTGCACCTGGGGCTGAAAGAAAACAAGCAAATCAATCAGACCATTCAAGAACAAAACCATACCTTAAAAACCTTAAAAGACCAAGTGTAACCATATAGGCCCCAAACATACCTTAGAAGACCAAGTGTGACCATATAGGCCCCAAACATACCTTAGAAGACCAAGTGTGATCATAGGCCCCAAACATACATTAGAAGACCAAGTGTGACCATATAGGCCCCAAACATACCTTAGAAGACCAAGTGTGACCATATAGACCCCAAACATACCTTAGAAGACCAAGTGTGACCATAGGCCCCAAACATACCTTGAAAGACCAATCAGGACTGTATAGGCCCAAACCAGTGGATCTTGGGATTCAAGAAAACAACAACATTTCACTTCTGTTTAGACAACACAATAATCAATGTCAAACAAACACGTTGAATTAGCATATGGACAACCATATGAGCAGTAACGCCACGCCAAGGCTTCAACAATTGTTACTGACCATTCACACACCTTTCATAGCTGCTTCCATATGCACACCCACACACCATTCATACTTTACTTACCACTAGTTATTTTTGGTAGTTCGGTGGTGCCATTTCTGAGAACTTTACTTACCCTTGAAGGTGCCTCCAATTCCTTCAAACCAATGCATTCACTGCTTCAGGGCCATGGTGCTTTTTAAATACCTTTTTATCCTCTTCAATGTGGAGAAGCATCTTTCTGATTCTGCAGTAGTCTTCGGTGTTGTAAGCAGGATTCCTTATAGCTTCACTGTCTCTGTGAAATCATTATGCAGATTAAATTGATGGTAAAGTTGGTGCACACACCTTTCATAGCTCCTTCCATATGCACACCCACACACCATACTTTACTTACCACTAGTTATGTTTGGTAGTGAGGTGGTGCTGCTTAACGCAGTTTATCTTTGCACACCCTGGGGGTATGCATTCTTCTTTGTTTCAATCACTTGTATTTAAATTTTGCACTGCGATCTTTCAAAGAACAAAACTTATCAATGGTTTTTTCATTGAAGTCTGTGATCTCGGAAATCAGTTGCTTTTCCATTGAGAGCATCGCCAATGCATTCAACCTCTCCAGGGACATGGTGCTTCTTAAAAAGGTTTTTATCCTCTTCAATGTGGAGAAGCATCTTTCTGATTCGGCAGTGGTCATCGGTGTTGCAATCAGGATTCTTAATAATTTCACTGTCTCTGTGAAATCATTCTACAGATTCAATTGATGTAAAAGTTTGTGCAGAGCAACAGCACTTGTACAAGCATGAAAATCTGTCTTCCCATACAGAAGTGACAGCTCAGTGCGTAATTGTTCCTTCTTCAGTATTGGATATGCTTGCACGGTGTCTTCCAGAGCTTGGGTTGGAAAGCAAGTGTCATGGGTTGTATACAAGTCACTTTGAACAAGTTTGGCACTGACTAGGTGATTTGAAAATGAAAAACGTTCTTTTGCATGAACCACCACTATGTCACATACCTCTCTTGAAAGTTGTCTCAAGGTTGAGATCTCCGTACTCAGTCTGCAGAATGTTACATCGCTAGGTAAACTTGCTTCTATCTCGTCAACAGAACTACGGATTTTCTGGATGCTGCTGACAACGTCTTCTGTGACTTTGTGGATATAAACAGTATCCGTGTCTCACTTCTGAAGCTGACTATAGAGGATGTCAACATGTGGCATTATTAAATGAAATAATTTAAGGAAGTAAAGGAACTCCCTGTCTTCCAGCAATCCAATGAAACCTGTGGCTTCACGTATAGATGTTTGATCAAAGTTTAGACATGCTTCAATTGTCTGGAAACACTCAAGTAGCGCATCTCTGTTCTCGTAAATGACGTTCACGGTCCTAACGTTGAAGTTACATTGTGTCGGTGCACCTCTTGGAAGTCTTCTACCAACTACCTCATCCAGAACTCCAGTCCTTTTTGGAGAGCGTGAAAAAAAAGATGGTATGCCGCCTATGTTGGAAAAAAAACTCGAACTCTTCCAATCCTTGAAACTGCTTGCTCCATTATTAGGTTCAGTTGGTGAGCATAGCAATGGATGTAGTGTGCGTTCGGGTACACGTCTTTTATTTTTCTTTGAACTCCTCCTTGATCTCCACGCATCACACTGCACCATCGTAGCTTTGAGCTATGAGTTTCATCTTGTCATCTGGCTCTGGGAGAACAGTATTCAGACTTTCCAGCACAACAGCAGCAATCGAGTCTGCATCCGTTGCTTTCAGTTCAGTGAATCCATCAAATCTTTCCACCACTTGATGCTTCTTGTCAATGTAGCGATAGACTACAACGCACTGTGTCCTAGTGGAAATATTCGTTGTTTCATCCGCTTGGATTGCCACAAACTGGGCTTCCTTAAGCTGCTGGTGAATCACTTCCCTAAAAACTTCCAGCATGCAGTCCAGTAGCTCATTCTGCACGGTTTTGGACATGCCCATAAACACAGTTGCAGTATTCAAAAGCTGTTCCATTGCACTATCGATACTGCCAACCAAATCCACCAGGCCTTGAAACACTCCTGGATTTAGCGATGTTTCACTTTAGTCGTGTCCTCTTAATGCCAGTTCAAAAGAGCCACAAAAGCGAACACAATCAATTATCTTCGAAAGGATGTACCGGTTCTTAGCCACTTCTTCATTGTGTTTTTGAATACTGACTTGGTATCCTTGGTCCAGTTGAACTGCAATGTTCGCCTGTCCAGGCATCTCAAACTTGATCCTGTTATCCAAGTGAGATTTAGAAGTTTTGTATTTCGCCAATTTATCTGCTAGATGTTTGACGTCAGTCACTCCAGTTTTGGTCCAAGCAGCGTCACCACCAAATAGGATGCATGGAAAACAATATAAGGACTTCCTAGAAACACTTCCACAAAGCCATTTGTTCTTCTTGTACCATTCAGTATTGAAAGTACGGATATATTGCTTCCCTCTATCTCTTGCGACCTGGTTGGTCAGGTCCTAACTGTTTTACTTCCACCTTCTCCTCATAGGTTAGGGTGCCGAAAGGCTTCACAAGTAGAGAGTCAATAGTATTCATTTCTGATACCAATAGAAGAAAATGATCACGGTATATTAATTTATATTATGTCACAAAATTACTTTAAAATAACAGCGTGTTGAATTCATTGGTATACATTACAGATTGCAAACCCTCATGTGACAAGACTACATCAACATCAAATTTGCACCTATACGCATGGACAGAAAATTCAAAGCAATGATACTCACCAACAGTTGACTCTCCTTCTCTGGGTATTCACGTTCAGTAAGTCAGCCAACAAGTCCAAACAAATCTGCTTCCACAAATAGTTTGCACCTGGGGGTGATAGATAACAACAACAACAAAAAAATTAGAACGTTCAAGACCCAAACCGTAACTTTTAAAACCTTAAAAGACCAAGTGTGACCATATAGGCCCCAACCGCACCTTAAAAACATTAAATAACCAAGTGTGACCATATAGGCCCCAACCACACCTTAAAAACATTAAAAGACCAAGTGTGACCATATAGGCCCCAATCGCACCTTAAAAACATTAAATAACCAAGTGTGACCATATAGGCCCCAACCGCACCTTAAAAACATTAACAAACCAAGTGGGACCATATAGGCCCCAACCGCACCTTAAAAACATTAAATAACCAAGTGTGACCATATAGGCCCCAACCGCACCTTAAAAACAATAAAAGACCAAGTGTGACCATATAGGCCCCAACCGCACCTTAAAAACCTTAAATAACCAATCAAAACCATATAGGCCCAAACTGTACAGTAAAAAAAAATTAAATAAAAATACCCCCAAAAAATAATAATATATATATTGAGATATATATATATATATATATATATATATATTGAGATATATAATTAATTATATAGATATAATTATATATATATATATATATATATATATATATATATATATCAATATATATATATATATCAATATATATGTATAGATATATATATATATATATTGATATATATATATATCAATATATATATATATATCAATATATATATATATATATATATATCAATATATATATCAATATATATATATCTATATATATATATATATATATATATATCAATCAATATATCGATCAATCAATATATAAATCAATCAATATATATATATAATCTCAATATATATATATATATATATATATATATATATCAATCAATATATCTATCTATCAATATATATATATATATATATATATATATACACACACACACACACATAAAGCAATATACATAAAACAACAAAATATATAAATTGATATTTACTAATTGATTAATTGATATACTTTATTAATTATTTGATTATTGCCCATGTATTTGTATTAGACATTATTTATTATACATATTACAGTGCTATTTATTTGCTATACATGTTACAGGATATTATCCTGTAACATGTATATCACATAAATAGCCCGGTAATATGTATAATACATACAAGTTCACACTAACCTTTTTTGCCCTTACAGGCTTCCATACCTGCTTTGCTAATTTTTTAAAGACTCTGATTGGTTGAAATCAATGTCAATCAAAAAATTTCAGCCAGTCAGAGTCCTTCAAAATAGTATAAAAGGCGGAGCGTGGGAAAAAATCAATTAGTTGCGGGGGGTGCTCCTTGTAGGAGTAGCTCCGTTAGATTGTTGTGTTTTTTTTTTTAGAGCGTCTGTTTTTTTTAGGTGGAGGCCTCTTGCAATGGGCCAGAATGGATGGACAATGGCTTCAATCAAGATGAGGACAAGGGCTTCTATCAAGATGGAAGGACATGGGCTTCAATCAAAATTGATTGGAATGCCCGACTATCCATGGCAGAAGGCCACCGCTGGAGGGGTCAATTTGACAGGTAAGTATGTGCTTTAATCTTTAAAAGTGACAGGCAATTTTTTATTTTTATTTTAACTGCAATGTTAAAGATACATTGCCTGTTACTTCTAAAAATGGAATAAAAATATGGGGGGGGCGGGGTTTGTGTTGTGTGTTTAACTGTTAGCATAGGCGGGTGGGTTGGTAGTTAGGTCAGGGTGGGGTCGGTCAGGTGTGGTCACTGGGTCAGGGGGGTAGGTAGGTGGGTTGGTAGTTGGGTCAGGGTGGGGTCAGGTGTGGTCACTGGGTCAGGGGGGTAGGTAGGTGGGTTGATAGTTGGGTTTCAAGGTGGGGTCAGGTGTGGTCACTGGGTCTGGGGGGTAGGTAGGTGGGTTGGTAGTTAGGTAGGTTGGGGTGGGGGTTGGCCAGGCCCCGATGGGCCTACAGGGGGGTGATCGGGGGTTGGCATAGGCCCCATGGGGGTGATCGGGGGTGACACAGGCCCCATGGGGGTGATCAGGGTAATCAGGCGGTGGCATAGGCCACATGGAGGTGATCGGGGTGATCGGGGGTGGCACAGGCCCCATGGGGGTTACTCCACTATGCCTGCCTGCCAACCACCCACCCACCCACCAACTTACCTACCTAGGCCCGCAATGCCTGAGCAACCCCCAATCACCCCCGCAGTAGGCCCAAAAGACCTGTGCCACCCCCGATCACCCCCATGGGGCCTGTACCACCCTATGATCACCCCGATCACCCCCATGTGGCCTATGCCACCGCCCGATTACCACGATCACACAGGGCAAGGGGTTATCTTAAAATGACAGTGTCCCAGGGAATAGTTTGCTTCATTTATTACTGTAACTACACTTGAATGCTGATGTACACATTATATTTAATTGTTTTTTGTTTATTACTAATAAATTATTGTGTTTTTTTATTGCAGGGTCACGAAAATATTTGGGGGGGCGCTTGTCCCGACTTCCCTATGGACGGGCCGCCACTGCGTTTAACTGGAAGTACCATTTACAATAAAGTAACCTTCCCAGGTGGATTTTAATAAGAAATAATGGAAAGTTTAGAAAAACAGTTTCCATTATTAAGAATAAGGGCACAGTGACAGAGCTACCGCTGGTGCAACAGTTCCAAAGCATCAGGGGCCAGCAGGACAGTAGAGGGCCTCTTTAATCAGCAGTGGTCATGAGTCAAGTGGGTCTCTTAATTTATTACAGGAGAGGAAAAAAACAATAAAAAAACAGCTGATCTGATCTCCCTACATATATCATTTTGGCTTTTTTTTATTACCCATACAGTCACCCACCATACAGTTGTAGGGGGCCCACATTCTTTTGTACCCATACCAGAAACATCAAGTACAGATTGGTTCTCCTGTGATATGAAATAGTTAGATGCAGCTTTATTGCAAAAAATATAATGTATCTATAAATGGTATATATTCAATAAAACTAAAAACAAACACAGAAAACATAGATTCTTACCAGTATAAACTAGAGCATTACTGCAATTTAAACAAAGAAATCCAGCTTTTGCAGTTTTGACAGAAGTTTAAATAATGTGGGCTACATATGTATCATCCTCAGCACATGAAGTAGGGAAATATTTATATAAAATAGAAATAGGGACCTTATTAACATCTGTCCTACAGCATGCAAGTTAGACAGTCAGCTTTTTGTAATGCCATTTGATTATTTCCAATCTTGGTTGGTCTGAACATGTGTATTTTAATCTTTCTGCAGTTTGTACAATAAGCTCCCCTGCAGGCCTTTTTGTTATTGCTCAAACATGGTCAGGCGCAAGCCATTATAAACTGTTAATTTTGGCAGAACTGTCAATCAAGCATAGCTGTATGTTACTTTGACTGTGTGGGGTTATGTTCAATTTTTTTGTGAAAGTCAATTAACAAAAAAATAGGTATGGTGTGATGAGATAGTAGAACATTTTTAAATAAAGCTTTGCGTTGGCAAAATAATATATTATTTAAGGATATAGCAGACAATAAACTACATGTATAGATGAACATCCTCTTGCTTCCTTTAGATATCACTGATATATAGCACTGTAGTAGTACTTGATAGCAATGGTCTCTGAATATGATAACAAATGTGATTTAAGAAGTGAGTAAAGTTAGTCCTACAATGTTCATTGTGTTGTATAAACGGTGACAAGGCTTTGTCCAATTGGTTCAGTGATGCAAATTGGCCACTGGTCCGTGTCCAGAAGCTCTACTGCCATTATATCTGGAAGCAGCAGTCCAGGATGGTATACAGATCTTAATACAAATTCAAAAAGGACATACTATTGTTGGCCTGGAGACCCATGGAAGCCTTTGAGAGAAACCACCAAGGTACTTAATTTCACCATCTTTGTAATGCTCGTGTTGGTGGACAGTTTTCTGTACACAATTTGCAGCATATTAACACTTATGAATACCTACAGGCTATTAGAAATCAGAAAGGGATACATATCCCAATCATCTGTCAAATATCTAAGAAGTAAATTAAACAAATGAACAGTATATATTACACTTGTGTAATGGTTCACCATGTGATTTATAATGAAACCATAGGTGCTCTCCTCGCTAAAAACAAATGATCTCCGGTGGTCTTGTGGAATATTTAATGCATTTTTTCTTTGTTAAACTCTGTACTAATAAAAAGTCTGGAGGTTAAGTAACACATTTTAGGGTTAACAGAAGCCACAATGATCTGAAGCTATTTTTCATCTCCTCGTTAATGATTAGTTTGGATCCCACAGGTCTACCCTGACCACAACTGAAAACAAATGTTGACCTGATGTATGAAGAAAGCGGCTTTCCACTTTGCTGTTAACATCAAGCATATGTTATATGTATACTTTTACTGTCCTCATGATGTTTCTGCAGTATTTAAGACTGGCTATAACTGGGGAGGCTCCATAAATGTAAAATTATAATGTAAATGGCTTTCATGTTCTTGCTTGCTCAGCTTTCACCTGGCTCTGCTCTGACATGTTTATATCTTTTGTTTCCAGAACATACATATGACAACCTCATAGAAACATTCCAGAAAAAATATTTGTTCACCTTTTCTAACTTGCCCCCTCCTTAAAGATACCAGTACAATCCATTTAGAATTTAAATGAAGACAATCAAGAAACATTTTGCTATCCTCTGAAGACCCACTTCCTGTCTCTTTCCAGCCCTGATACAACTTAAATTCTTCCACCCTACCTCTCCCGATCTCCCTTGACCTCTTGCATCCATGACCCTGATCTTGCCTCTGGCCCCTTGCATTATTTCAGCAACAAACCCATATCCCAACTTATGCTCAGTATATTATGTTTGTTCATCAAAATGTAATCCTCTATATCACAACAATTACGTACCATTTTGTAACTATGTAAAGTGCCTTGGATAAAGGAGCTATATACAAATGTAAATAAACAAATAAATGAATAGGAAAAATTAAAATAATTTATCTTTCTAAAATGATTTGTTTATTTTTTCCCATTTATTCTTATTAGATAATGCCTTGCACAATTACAGGTACAGAGTATGGTACACTCATGCATAAAATTGCATTAGTGTATAAATGTTAAGTGCAAACAGATGATTGTTAGATAGATGTAAACAATGATTCATAATCATACCAAAAACAAATATTATAAAGTTTCAAGCATCGCTTTGATAGGAAAGTAAGGAAGGGTAATCTGTGAGGTGGTAAGGAAATCTAGCAAGAATGTTAAATAATTTGTCTATGTAGCAGTATATGATCAATGAAATCAAACAAGTCTAATCTAGAGGTTACTAAAGTTTAGTGCATGGTTATCAGGCATTTTAGATATCTGAAACAGTAGGAAATAAAAAGTGTGGACCCAGCTGGTGTTCAGTCCTTCAGTTGTGTCCAACTCTCTGTGACCTTATGGACTCAGCACGCCAGGCACTTATACATATAGTTTTGGCAAAGATGCTGGAGTGGGTTGCTAGTTCCTTCTTACGTGGTCTGTAATTTGTCTGACCTCTCTGCTATGACCTGCCCATCTTGGGTGATCCTACATGATATAGCTCACAGCTTCAGTGAGGTACACAAGCCCTTCACCACGACAAGGCAGCGATCCACAAGGGGTGAGGGAGTTAGCAAACAAAATGAGAAAGAAAAAAACATTGTATCCTAGAGCTATTTCAATACAAAGATGACCACTAATATTTATTTCCATGCCAAAAAAAAAGTTTGCTAATCAGATATTATCCCCAATTTTATTGCAAGTACGTAACTAACAAATACACGACTGGTATAGTGCTTCTCAACTCCAGAGTTTTACATACCTCTTCGGCTCAAAAATGCACAGAATGGGCACAAGTCTTGTATCAATGAAAACTATTTTTAAAAACATAAACTTTGAAATTGAATGATATTATACAATTAGATGAACATTTAGATTGTATGTGCTATTTTGCGTCCATTTGTCACACTCAGTGATCTTTCCCTTTGCCTCTTCGTGTTACTTGCAAATGATAAATGTTTTCACTCTCTGATGGGGGGTCACATGATTAGCACATGCTCATAGAGATTTAAGCAACAGGCTGTGAGGCTGAGAACATAACATCTCAATCATCCAGTTGTTTAAATCATTATGAGCATGTGCTAGTCTTCCTAAACCTGTCCCCAATGCCAATGTAAGGTTAATTACACACCATGCTGATCCACTTGATATTCATGGCAGAGATACTAAAGTGGGTTGCCAGTTCCTTCTCCAGTGGACCACAGCATACAGCTCCAAGTACTGACCAGGCCTTACCCTGAGTCGCTTTAGGGTGCTGTGACCGCTTAGTTCCCTGACTGGAATTGTACCCATGTCGCAGCAGTGAAAGCACAGTATCCTAACAACTGGACCATTAGGGATACTAGCATTACTTTTACAAAATGTATTTGCAAAAAGTACTTATTTTTAAATGTTGTTTTCAATTTAACCAGACATGGCATCTTTCCAGTGCCCATTCATGATATCCTGTCATTGATTAACCCATTGGAACTCAAGGAGAAATACCCTTAGTTCCTTGTTGGGCCCAGGCATTTACAAACACTGGTGTAATTAAAGATGATGAGGGGAAACAGGAACAATCTGGCTGTTTAAGATCTTGTGGCACTCCTAGTTGTATCACACACAATTCCATTCACTGCAAATCAAATAGCTTTTAGCAAGCAATGGGCTACATCCACTAAGGTGAGAATTATTGGAGATGGGCCATAGACTAAAATAAGAACTACGAAAGACCCTCAAAGAGTTCACAATAATCTCTCACTTTAGTAAATTTCATTCATGTTATTACTGTCTCCAATTGATCTCCACCACCAGCAAGAATCCTCTCACCATGAACAAGTAAAGGGTGTCGACACACAGACTTTTCAGCAAAAGACGTTCAGCCTCAGGAGAAGGTATAGATGAGCGCTGAATCAGGTGGATTAGGAGCATAGAGGATCGAGAGCACATATCTCGTTCTGGGGGGAGGTTTTCGATGGTGACCGTAAGGCTCCAAACTCATTGTCACACTAAATAACTAACAATATGTTACCGTACTTAAAAAAAATTAAAGTTAGAGACGCGGATTGATATAAAGTCAATCAAATAAAACCAGTAAACAAAAAAGAAACAATTTTAAATATTACAATCAAAAATATAATAAAAAAGTCAACCACAGTTCTTGCTTCTTTTATTCTATAAGAATCGTTCCCCCTTAAATGTCTAAAAACATATCTTGTTTTTCCCACTTTTTACTGTGTATAGTATGATGATTAAAACATTCACTGATATTTCTAGTTGCTATATAATTACAACACTGCTTCATACACGATGAGCAATTGTTTCACGGTCTGAGAACGAGCAATTTCATGTGTATATTTCTATGGGTTGTAGAAATCTACAATGTTTATGACTTCACCAAGTTGGAATGTTATTACACATAGCTGGTGAGGGGCATCGCACAATGTAGTCTGGGTTCTGTGAATCCGAGTAACATGTCCATAAATTAAAAAGAAGAATTGCAGCTGATAAGAAGTACAATGGAAATAAAGTACTACTGTTAAATGGTATATATATATATATATAATCATTAAAAAGTAATTAAGATGGTTTTTAGTTGTAATTATTTTTTTTGATACCTACATTGATGGAAATTGTGAGTGAGAGGGGTAGTTACACTTCTAGAGAGCAATGCTTCAATATCTTGTTGCAATCAGCCTGCTTTTGGGCCAGTGATGGGAAAGGGAAGTGTTGGTACATTCAGTCAGATCTAATTACCTAACAGAGCCTCCTCCCCTATGGCTCTCTCCACTGATAGATAAACACTCCCCATGATCTAGCTCTAAGGAAGCAATGTAACAATCACAAATCTTAGTTCTTCTATTCATAGTGTCTTCAAACATTTTGTTTTTTCAAAAAAATTTTTTTTATCTCTACAGCTTACACATGTTCTTAGTTTGTAATATACATCACAAACAAGTTACTACATGTATTCTTTAAAACATTGTGGTAGATTTAATAAGCAGCAATATGCGTGGAAAGGTATGAAAGAATATTTTTAATGGAGAATCCTCTGCTTTTATCAAACTAAGTTGTCCATGGTTTCCACCATTTTCCCAAGTTGTAGGTGTGGTGTATAATTAAAACTGCCCACTTTCCCGGCATAACAAATGTTTGGAAAAAATGGTTTTAAAAGTAAATAAGTAAAACAAGTCATTTGTGTACATTATTTGTAAATTCAACTTTTAATGGCAAATGGACACTGTATTAATAAAACAAGCCATGACCATTTACCAATATTAAATTGCATTAAGCATAATCAAAACCATATTAGCCCAATTATATTGATTTGCATTCCTCCATTTCCTGTAGTGCAACCAAAAGAGCAAATTATGATGTGAGGAGGAGGTCATCAAGGCCGCGGTTTCTAATGTGTACAGTACTAACTAAGTTGCTACTCAACTTTGCAAACCATGATGATGGCAAAGTGCCTAATCCCATAATTATAACAAACAATACAACTGTGTATTCACAATATATTACACTAATCACAGGCAAATGTGTATTATTTAATTATAAACACCTTACTTTTCTTGATTTCTATTATAGGTAGGACTATTTTACATTGGTACTTGTGTTATAAAATAAATCTAATGTAATGTGGCAAATACGGGCGGAGGAGGATGTTCATTCCGAATATACAGTGTTTTATAATTTAGTGATTAGGTGGACTGCCAACACAGAAAGGGAGGAAATAATGAAGGAAAATAGGTAGTGATATTTTGTTGGCTAAGCCAATGTATAGTGTAGGATGTAGTGAAGGTGAGGAGGAACACAGCTGTTTTTTTTCCATTTTTTCTCACAGATAAAACAATACATTTTTTTATTTATAATGATCATTAACAATATACGTCAGATGGATCATGATCATGACAGCAGCCCTTTAAATCGGTTTTACACTATTAGTCAAAGCACAGCCCTTGATTTTTTCCCCATTGCTAGCAGATACAAGTTAGACATGTGATTATATTCTGTATTTTCAATGGAAGCAGGTCGCCTCAAATTACATTGTTATAATTCTTCCATGGAATACCCAATGAGGTAAGAAGTTCCCAAAACCTCACTCTGTACTTGTACACCTTTCTGTTTATGGACCTTGCACATTAGTGAATTTCTGCCAGAGGCACACCAGTGATGTGCACACCTTGGCATTGTGGCCTGGTCAGGTATATGTCTTTCTTTATTCAAGATCATTACTGGTTAACACTTTATACATCATTGTTATCCCCTTGAAAACACTTGCTTCTTCTAATACCCAGTTGAATGTAGCACATCTAAATATACAATACATACTAGTCATACTAGTCACTATGTTATTTTTAGCTTTGACCGCCCTACTGTACTATTATGTTTTAAAGTGACATAAACCTACCTTTAGTCAGTCAAAATATAATGCATCCTATATAAGTGCTGTCCAACTGGTGTGTAAGCCACAGACAGAATGGGTTCCAGTTTCCCTTCCCTTTTAACAAACTGTTTAATTTACAGCATTTCCATGTATTTTAAAGACTTTAGTATCACTTACATGGTAATGTGAGTAGACGTTCCACTCTTATGCTAATGTGATTCACAACTTGTGAAGCAATTCTCCTAATATGCTTCTTAACACTAGTGCTGAGCTGTGATTGGCTGTCTGATGCACAATTGGAACCTCAATAAAAGCAGAACTAAGAGGGTAATAGTGATCAGGAGGAAGACTGCAGTGTTTGGTCAAGGAAAGACATGATTAATACGTCAACTGAAATATATATAGAATATTGTAGCATCTACAATGTATTTCTGAATTTCGTGAGGCAACACACATTGAAGGTTTTATGTCTTTATCATACTTGAATTTATATGTAAGATATCTAGTTTTACTTATCCAGTGTGATGTGTTACAAATATTTCGATTTTTTTTTTTTTTTTTACAGTTTTTCCATTCCGTGATGTTAAGGTTGGCACTGAGTTGAATTTGACAACATCTACTCAAAATAAATTTAGGACTACATATTTTAACTGCTTGTAATTAAGGTTTATAGATACCTGTGTACATTGTTTTTAACTATTTGGACATTCAATGATCTGCTGTCATGTTTAGAGAATGTATGTGTATTATGGGATGCGCCTGAAGCGGGTTGCTGTAGGAATCTCTCATTATGAACGCCTCTGGTAGACTCATCTTCCGTACACAACACTAGGTGTCGGCAGCTCCTCTCTGTCAATCACTCCACTGGCTTCCTTTAGCCTCCAGAATAAAATTTTAAATCCTGACCCTAACTTTCAAAGCCCTCAACAATAGCGCTTCCCCATACATTTCTGGTCTCATCTCCAAATACTCCCCCCACCCGCCCTCTTCGTTCTGCTAATGACCTTCTTCTTTCCACAAGTCTTGTCACCTCCTCTCACTCTCACCTTCAGAACTTTTCTCGTGCTGCCCCTATTCTCTGGAACTCCTTGCCTCGCTCCACCAGATTATCCTCTCAAAACCTCTCTAAAAACACATATCTTTAAAGAAGCGTATCACCTTCCACCCTAACACTCTCTCACCTCTCTCTCCCTCCTTTTCCTCTCACAATACCTTTAGGTTGTAAGTCTGCGAGTTTCAATCCCACAAGGTGCTTTAGGGAAAGCTCTATGGATTTGAGGCTCAAAGTCAGGGCCCTCCTTGCCTTGCTATTTGGTAATTTGTATGTATCTTTGTCTTGAACGTATCTTATGTACAGCGCAACGGAATATGTTGGCGCGTTATAAATAAACGATAATAATAATAATTTTGACTATTCCATTTTTGAAAATAAATAAAAATAAATATATATATATATATATATATATATATATATGTAACATGCAAAGAACATATATACATGTATGTACAAAGTTACAAGTAACTCGTATAAGACTATTATATACTCTACCAGATACATTATTCCATATGTAATGTTACATTTACTGCTGCTCTTTATATAAACTATAGTAATATGATTGCTTTCTAAACTATTGAACCTTATGTGATTATGTGCATAAGGGAGTCATTTAGACCTATGCAATTGAAAATGAAGACATTTTTCTTCTGCTGCTCTCCGAGCCGAGTGTGAAGTATGATATAGACTAGAATTCATAGAAGGGAGGAATGGAATGTATCTGCAAGTGGGAGTCCCATTCTGTCATCCGTCTTTGCTTCATGTTCTTTTGGAGAAGAGGGAGGCACTGGGAGACAGGACAGCCTCTCCCTCCCTGTCTCCTGCATTAATCTAAATGCCAAAAATCAGACTTTGTGGAATGCAGAGACATTAATGAAAGTACTGGAGTCTAATTCCATATGGCATTACATTATCCCCCAGGTAGTACTTAGCAGACACCCTAAACAGCTTCACAGATTGGAGGTTAAAGCTTGACATTAGGGTGTATTGTAGGAGTATTACAGAGGAAAGTAAGATCACACATAACTGAAGAAATAATTTATATAAGCAATGAAGGATAATTTGTATTGAAATATGTAAAATGATTTTTACACTGGATTAACAATATATTGGTGCTATATTATTTGTAAGCACAAATTGTAACCCAACCTTACATCTATATTTAGAGCATATGATCTGGCAAGAGATATGGAAATGTACAATGTAAGCAGAGCTCATTCTTGTCATATAGTAATTTAAATAGTTATCTTCGTCTGAAATATATTCTAATTATAAGTAAGTTGGACTAAATTAGACTCTCAGTCATGGACTCTTTGGGGCTGGTATGGAAATTCAAGGGAGTTCACTATGGATGAATCAGGATGTCTTATTCCAAAACAAATAATCAGAATACTGTTTTGACTTCTTTAAAATTAGTCTCCAGTAATGTTGGTGCAAATATTTATATAAAATGGTCATCTATCAGGTTCACATAGTAAGAAATGAATGGTATTATGTGCTCTATTAAGTAATATACTATGAAACAGAGGAAAATATCTGGATTTGGGGCAATAGGCACAAATATCTTGGTAAGGGGATATCTATAGCTCAGAACACATACACTGGCTAAAAAGGAAAATAGATACAGTATATATTATACAAGTAAATGGTCGAAATGAACAACAAATGGCCCACCCAGTCTGCCCTCAGTGCCTTAGACTTAGACACTAAATTATCCCATGCCCTCTACTATTCACATAGGCCTCCATTCAGTTGAGCAAATTGTAGTTACAAGAGCCCGTAATGGAGCCCATAAAAATAATTTTCTATTTAATTTTTTTTTCTTTTAGCTACCCGCAATCGGTTTGTGGGTTAGAAGCTCAAAATCCCTGCTGTTGTCAAAATCGTAAGTCCGACCCATCTAAGAAGAAAATCCCAGATAGGATTCACAAGGGGGTTAAACCGCTGTTCGTAGCACTGTAAAAGCAAATGAAAAATCAATACTGCACTTTAAAAGACGGGGAAAGCAATGAAACACATTAGAATTAATTGCACAACGTTCCCAAACTCGCAAATCTGAAATAAAAAAAAAAATATTTTATGTTTTATTTCCGTGTTATATCAATTTCGGTAATCAGGGAGTTAAAATACACCCACATGGTTGTACACTGCCGGAACGCAAGTCAGATCGCATATCAGACTTCTAAACGCTAATTGATTGACGTTTAACCTCCATGTTTTACTGACGTTATGATGAAAGTCTCATTTACTATTGTCTGTTTCTAAATCGGTAGTTACGGCCTTGCTTAATTGATCATGATCATGCTCTGAAATGCTACTTACGGGTACATAGTTTAAGGTTTAGGCTTTTGGCCATGTAGCTGGGGGCTTGTTCAATTGAATCGATCTGTAACTGTTGCACATTTCAAGCCCGCAGACTTACAGTCGGTATGAAGGCAACTGCGGGCTGATGCAATTGAATGGAGGCCATAGAATGCAAAAGGTTTCCCTCAGTGTTTTCATATTGTAATTTTTTCCAACACAAACCACAAAGGCAGTCCAACTTTTCTATGTGACTACTTTTCTTTCTTTGATAGAGTTGTAGTGACAGAACAAACAGTCCACAAAGTAGTTGCATATAATGCCTTTATGGTTGTTATTGTTGTTTTGCAGTCATTCAGTCTTGTACGACTCTCTTTGACCCTATGGATAGCAGCATGCCAGGCACATCATTATGTCTCTGCTTGTGCTTATCCATAAGGCTTTCTTAGCAAAAATACTGTTATCGGTTGTCAGTTCATTCACCAGTAGATCACAATCTTGAGTGACCCTACATGGTATAGCTAACAGTTTCACTGAGGAACACAAGCCCCTTCACCACAACAAGGTAGCAATCCAGAAGGGGTCTTTTATGGTACTACATTCTAAAATAACATCTCCTAAACATGTAGTAACGGTAAGTCATACATATATAACCCAAAAGGTGAAGATTCTTACTTGATAATGGGCAAACGTTTACTACAAAGTAACATTTATAAATAAATAACAAAATATTTTTGTTTTTTATATCCAATGTTGCTTTACTGGTTGCAAATAATTGCTTTTTTCCTAACCCGATTATTCACCTGGGAACGACGCAGATACAATTTCTATTCTGTTCAAGTCAATGACCTTCACAATTGTGGGGGTAAGTGCATGGTAGGATCATTTAGCTAAGTAAATATTTATTATTTATAATACATAATATAACTATAACAGTAAAGACAACAATGCATGTAACACTTAGGAAATAAATAAATACAAACCTGAATTTATTCTGGTCCATTAAAGGCATATCCAAGTTTCATGAAATACTATATTTCTGCAACCCTTAGGCGAAAAGCGATTAGTTGTATTAATCTAAAAATCCCTCTAATGATGATGTTGACACCTCCAGGAGGTGTCTACACAGGCATCTGACCCCCCCAATAACCATGCAGCATCAGGGGAGCAATAATAACCCCACTATTTACCTGCTGTTGCTTACTCAGCCAATCTCCTTGCAGCTTTCTGTCTGATGTTGATGTGTTTATTACATATCCCAGGCTGCTTTGCAGCACAAACAGGAATCCCAGAGTTTAAATCAAATGTTTCAGCTAACCTGATTGGCCAAAACATATAATTTTAAATTTGATGCTAATAAAGCCTGTGTTTGGAGAGTGTTAAACCTAATTTGCAACTGTCAGAAATTAAAAGACATTTTGCTGACTTCAATATAAGTGTTTACATTTTTATTTAGGGATTTTTTCATGCAAAAAAATGTTTGCATGCACTACTAATTCTCCTCTATCAAATGCATTAATAATCCAGCAAATTTAATTATGCCTTTAACACTAGTTCAATTATTAATACTAGATCTTCAATTGAGCATGTTATAAATATGGGTCTTCAGAGGCTCTGTACAATTAATGGTATTTTCTCTAGATTACAACCTAATCTGAAGTTGGTCCTTATTATCTTTTTAACTGCTGTAATTCTTGTTATCCTTGGTTTCATGCATCTTTTGTAATTGCTACATATTGTGCAATGCTCCAGAAAATGCTTGAGTTTTATAAATAAAGATATAAAAAAATAATTATAATCTGTGCATAATACAAGTTTTCCCCAGTGCATTCTATTGACTTTGCCTGAATCACAAACTCATGCATTCTGCAATGTGGAGCAAAGGGCTTAATCAATGCATATTCATGCAAAAAAGGTGCAAAATGATAATGGCACAATTTGCATCAATTTTGCATTAATACATAATAGAGGTCAGTGTGTGAATGTAGACACACATTCTGTTTTGATCTACTAAGTGTGGAGTACAGTTGCTTCGTACAAAAATATGTATAAGGACGGTCTCTTTTATCCTAAGTGGATGTTATATTTGTATTACTTCAAAAGTGGATTTTAAGGGGCAATACAAACCTGCATTACATTAACACCTTACTCCTCTTAACTCCTGTCCAAAACTTCCTGCTAACTCTACCCATGTTAGAAGATGGCTCGGAAGGGGTTAATTCCTTGGATTTGTACATGCAAAAGAAATGGCAGAATTATATATAACTACAGTGTTATATTGCTGTTCACACATTGTCATCTGTCAAGCTCTTCAGTATTCTACAAATGCATCGCTCTTCAGGCAATAGTTTTTGTTTTATATAAATGTTTTAACTATGTGATTTAATTAATTTTATTCTCGTCAATGTAACTTTCATATAAAAATTACACTTCCCTTGTAAGAAGCATCCAGGGGTAATTGATTCTCACCTTCTGGAGCCTCACTCTGTCTTGTTCTCTATCATCCAGGTTGCCATGTTTCACAGCTAAATATATGCCCAGGGGCCTCATTCAAATGTGATTTGGCCAATTGAATAGGGCTCTATATAAGCACAGAGCATATGTTTTTACATAAGTTATTAATTAGTGAACTTCTATCCAAAAGCAAGGTCTTCACTAACTAAAAACGTCTGTAAAAAAATATGCTATGTGCTGATATAAAGCCCTATTCAATTGGCCAAATGGCATTTAAATGAGGCCCTGAGAGTGTGAAACTCCTTCCCGTGGGAGTGAACTTAGGCCATACATGTGAAGCTTGGAACCCTGGATGAGAGAGTACTAGAAGACAGAGGGAGGTTCCAGAAGGTTAGAATCTGTTACTCTAGGGACTTCTTAGTGGAGTGTATAAGGTTTATATAATAATCACATTGAAGCAGTATCTGTCCATCCTGGCGGACAATTACCACGGTCAGTATAGAGACAGGTGGATAAGAACTTTGTTACGAAACGGAGGAATTGAAGTAATGACATTTGCAACTCATTTATTAATCTGATCTATGAGTCTATTGCTGTTGTTCAGTCATTCATTCGTGTCTGACTCTCTGTGACCCCATGGACCGCATCACCCCAGGCACATCTTTTGTCTGGTTGTGCTTATCCATAAGGTTTTCATGGCAAAGATAATGGAGTGAGTTGACAGTTCTTTCTCTAGTGGACCATGATTTGTTTGACCTCTCTGCTGTGACCTATTCATCTTGGGTGGCCCTACATTATATAGCTCACAGCTTCACTGAGGCACACAAGCCCCTTCACCACAACAAGGTGACGATCTAATAGTGTAACTATTAATTAAGTAGCTTCCTATATGGTCACTTTAATACCACAATTCAATTGCTAGGTTTAAAGGCAAACAACATTACATTACTAGTGTGGTATGTTGATGTGTTTACTTTGTGGAATGTTTAAAAACTCACAAAAAACAAACAAAAAAAAACATTTTCCCTTCAGCTCCTCACAACATTTATGTGTAAATTTTGTGAGGAGCTGAACTCCAGCGTTGAGACAAACTATTTCCAGTTCTAAAAACCACCATGGTTTAACTATCAGTAATAGATACAGAATTATTTTCAGTTTATAAACCTTTCCAGCACCTCATTGAGTGTAAAGGCGGCCAGGCCAACACAGCTTAAAGGGCCACTGTCGACACATTATTGCTATATGGTATTTAAAAAAACGAAGTTATGGGCAGATCACTACTTTGTCATGTGTACTTCAATTAACTATACCATGTACGGTCACCCAAGATGCGGTCCACTGGAGAAGAAACTGGCAGCCCACTTAAGTATATTTGCCAAGAAAACCATATGGATTAGCACAACCAGAAACACAGACAGATGTGCCTGGCGTGCTGCGTCCATATGGTCACTGAGTGCCAGACACGACTGAAAGACTGAACAACAACAACAATATACAACAGCCTTTACAGGTTCAACTTTTATATGCAATTATTTTTAACTCATTTTACTTTCTCATTCTCATTATCAGCCTATTGCTCGCTACATATATCAATTATAAATAATTAAAGTATATTAATTGATTTACGAAATCATTCATTATTACTTAACTGCATATACATAGAAATAATATCTCTCTCAGAGGACCAAAAGTACATGACAGGAGAGGCTCGCAATGAGCGCCGAAGGTCCTCACAGTACAAAACGGTTTAAATTATGTCTCAAACAGCATTCCCATGGCTTCAAATTTTATTGCCCCGTCATTTTTGACGGGCAATTCGCTAGTATATATATATTTATTTAAACAAACTGGAACCTGTGATAAATTTAGCAAATCAATACACAGCAATTACAGAGGCCCTGCAATGGAGACTGAAACGCTGATGGTTGCATATTAATGAAAGTCATGTTTTCTATAACAGGCGTGCCAGTTTGTTTAAATTATATATATATATAAATATCATATATATATATAAAAAAAAAATATATATATATAAATATCATATATATAAAAAAAAAAAAAAAAAATATATATATATATATATATATATATATATATACATACATATACATGTATATATATATATACAGATAAATATACATATACACACATACCTAAACACGGAGTATAAACACACAGTATATATTACTATAAGCATACAGACATCTCAGTCCCTCTTTTCTTCATTTCCAGTGGTTCAGTAAATCCCACAATGGGTTAAGATGAACACTGAGAACTAAGCTCCTATAAAAGTCAATCTGAGTTAAGCCTGGAAAGTACATTATCCCATTAGATCACTTTATGAATAATCCCTACATTGAGAATCATAGACTGAACTCTGTACCTCATAAACTCACTTAGCTTTCCTATGAAACAAAATGTTTGTTTTTAATTTCAGCGCACTAAAGGTGTTACCGTATAGAAATAATTATTTCTTTTGTAATTGAAAAAAATAACCTTTTATGTGCTTATACCTACAGTGCAATAAATGGAATCCTCCTGCTCAGGGGATCAGTGTAACGATGGATTTCCTTGATGAGATATTTCAGCAAACTAGTTGTTAGTTAAGGAGATACCATTGTTTTTGCTTCCTGTGGTGAATAAAATTAAACAACTACTTTATTTCTGAATGACAGCCAAGGGACTGTTGTTATTCTGCAGCTCACTATGAACTAGCTCTATGCCAGACTGTGTCCTGTGGGGCTTGGAGTTTTCAATTCATTATTTGTCAGGCTTGGAGAAGGATTCTACATTAGCCCTTTAATTTAGTATATTGCCATGGGCTACTGACCACATGACACTACTTAAATGTGAGCAAATCTAACAGGGTTCTGGGTCCTGCTCTGTAATTTGGTGAGGGAAGCATAGAGATGAAGGCCTGAAGAGTGTTAATCATGTAGCCAAACAGGTCAAAAATAGGTCGTTTGTTAGGAAAGGTCTGAAAACGGGATGCTCATATGTAATTCCATGACAGGCAAAAGACGCATGCAATCAATTGCTCTGCAGAAGATGTAATCATTTTCACTCACACCTATGGAATTATATTGCAGGGAAAAAGGAAATGCACTCAGGTTACTTGTAATATTCATTCAAAGCACACTCCTGCTTGTCTTAAAAAATAATCATGTGATGGTGTCACTTCACTGTCAGATTTATTCATCTTATGTAACCTTTTTTTTGCTATTTTTTGCTATTGTGTCTATTTATTATTTTCATTATTATTATTATTATTATTTTTTATTATTATTAACTTTTATTTGTAATGGCCCAACATATTCCGTAGCACTGTACTGGGTATAGGAAGAATACAATGTTAACAAACTGCAAAAAATAAATAAATTAATTAATAAAAAAAAAAAATATATATATATATATATATATAAATATATAGTAAATAAAATGTACATCTGTGTTCACACTTGAATGTCCAAAGCAAGTTAAAAAACCTACTTCCAGCTCAGAGTTCCGAGAAAAAACAGTTATTACACTGCATTCTGGGAAGTTGAGCTGGGACACACAAATATGTCCACAAATGCCTCGCTCTTCATTCCGTAGCCATTATCAAACATGGCTTCCTTTAAGCTTATGCATGCTGTATTATTACACAGCTTTAATGCAAAGCCAAGGTGGGAATAAACACAGGCTGAGTATCCAATCCATGTACAGCTGTTTCAAGCTTACTGGCTATCATCAGCATGGAGCGGGATCTCAGACTGTGTTGTGGAAATTATGAGTAGGTAGTTCACCACAACAATCATTTATAATATGGTGGGCAAAAGAGTGATAGAAGCCCTCCACCGTACAGTAGTACAGTAAATAAAATGTACATCTGTGTTCACACTTGAATGTCCAAAGCAAGTTAAAAAACCTACTTCCAGCTCAGAGTTCCGAGAAAAAACAGTTATTACACTGCATTCTGGGAAGTTGAGCTGGGACATACAAATATGGCCACAAATGCCTCGCTCTTCATTCCGTAGCCATCATCAAACATGGCTTCCTTTAAGCTTATGCATGCTGTATTACACAGCTTTAATGCAAAGCCAAGGTTGGAATAAACACAGGCTGAGTATCCAATCCATGTACATGTTTCAAGCTTACTGGCTATCATCAGCATGGAGCGGGATCTCAGCCTGTGTTGTGGAAATATATATATATATCACAACAGGAGTCAGCCATATTAAAAAAACTAATATTTCATTTTTGGAGGTTCTGCGCAAGGTTTGGGTGTTTTATATAGAGTTATATTTCTGAACGTGAGTGATTTATACATTTTGAAATAGATTTGCACATACATAATACCTTTTTATAGCTCTACCATAGATTTGCATATACATATGCACATTTTTATCACACACTTCTATAGCATATACATTATTAAATAATAAACCAATATATGTATATATCTATCTATCTATCTATCTATGTATCTAACTATAAATATAACCACGAACCAGCTGTGCGTGGTTGGGATTTGTATAATCCAACCCTAGCTTTGCTGAAAGCTGTTTGATACAGTTTATGCCTAAGGGAAGCCATTTTTTAAACCTTGACTTCCCAAGGTTCCCAGAATGCAGTGGAATAACTGTACTTCTCGGAATTCTGGGCACGTTTTTTAACTTGTTTTAGATATTCAAATGTGAACACAAATGTACTATTTATTTACTATATATATATATATATATATATATATATATATATATATATATATAGTGTATTTCTATCTATATATATCTATCTATATATATTTATTTAGATATATATATATATATATATATATATATATATATATACTACATTTGTTATGTATATATATATATATATATATATATATATATATATGTAGTCCTGGTATGTTTGGTAAATTACAGGCAGGAGAGAAGGAGTAAACTTGGTGTATGGCAGTGCCTGACCATGATGGATGGCACATGCCTATAAAGAACAAGTAGGGCAATTTATGGGGCCAGGCTGTTGATTATTTTTTCACTTTCAGGTATTTTAATAGTGTCATCACCCGGAGATAATGTCTGGACATTTACAGCTGTTTCATCACAGACTATTAGTAAGTAAGTACATAAGTGTTTCTCCAAAAGGTAATTAGGAGGATTACTATCTATTATTAAAGCCTCCCAGATTCCAAACCTTGGCAGCTTTCCCATATGGATCAAACATCATTTTCCTTAATAAATTGATACAGCATTTTTTACATTATTTTTTCAACAGCGGTTTATCTAGACTAGATTCTTAAAATGACCTGTCAGATTTGGTAGATTCTGAGAATTCAGAAGTTGAGAAATATGTTTTTATTACAAATACTGTAAGTAAACTACGTATTTAAAATGATCCTCTATTTTGACTAATTTGTGAAACTGAACATGTTCAGTCTAATTTTGGAGAATTCTGTATCGACTAATATCAGAGAAAGCTTTGAAAAACAAAGTTATAGAAAATAAATGGAGTTCAAAAAAATTGCATTTCAGAAAAAAAGCAGCAAGTAAGAACTGTAACTGAAAAACACTCTATGTCCGTCAGAAAATCTATTTTTTTTATCATTTATGACTTTCCACAAAAATAGTCAATAGGATTTCTTCAGTGATCAACAGTCTTTTTATGTTTAGACTACTTTAGACTACCCTGTGCCATTATTCACCCATGATCTGTCTAATCCTATAACATATTTCTTTATCTGCAATAACAACATCTCTTGGTAGTAAATCCCACAACATGACTTCCCTTATCATAAACAACTATTTTCCTTGCAGATAATGTGTAACTTTCTATGCTCTAATCTCAATGGGTGACCTCTTGTCATTTGTAAATTCTTTCTTATGAAATGTTTCTTGTAGTTTCTCTGTTTTGACCCTGGATATAATTCTATCTAGTTGTCAAATTTACTTGCAAATATCACCAATTTTGGTAATGTAGTTGCATGGTGGTAGTGGTGGTGGGGGTAAGATCCACCTATGACATGAAACTCACAGTATATACTGTACATAACTTTAATGCACTGACAAGTAACAATCCACAAACACACTGTAAAGGTATGACAAAAAATGAGTCAACCAAAATTCAACGTATCAAAATACCCCCAGTACCTCAATTCATCAGACCGATATAAAGTATAGACACATTTTTATACGAGTAAATGAGAACTAGTAAAAATATAAAATGGATTATCTTCCCTTATAACAGATAAGGCTGCTGAGTCTTGAATACACACCTTCTAACATCTCATGAGATACAATTCAATAACAAGCAGCGAAAACTCACAAAAAAAGAAACAAGCAGACACATAAAAACTCTGTTAAAGAAATATAAAGGAAAATTAAAGGAAAATTGCAGCAGCAGCCTCGTTGAAGCTCTTCCAAACCCTTGTGAAGCTTAGGACATCTACCCTATAGTGTATGTAATCAAAGACAATGTTGTATCAAAAGAAGACATTTGGCTCCTCCCAAACTTGATAATATTGAAACGTTTAAATATTTTCTTAGCAAGGATCACTACATAACATATTGTTCCAAGCAGATTTTGATCACTAAAAGCCACTGACTATATGTCCAGAGACAAATGGGCAACATAGAAGGAAAACTACAACTCCATCATAACTACACAATATCTGCAGCTCACGCTCACTTTGGGATTTTTTTAATTATTAATCTTTAAGTGGTCAGTTTATGTTTATTACTTACCTTTGTTTACACAAACAGAGCATTACAGTGATACAATGGCCTCACATATTGCATAAATGAAAATAAGTACACATAGAAATAAATATAATTACAGTTGATGCTTATTAAATATATGCATTAGATAATTGAGCTTGATTGTTGGACATTTTATGACTTTATATAATGTGATTAATTATCTCTCACAGTTGGGTGTGATAAAGAGAAAGCACATGCTCAGTTGGTTAGGAGTAATGATGACTTTAACAAGTAGAAGTCTCTGTCATTATGTTTATTTATCCATGTGAGGATTCTGTTGTAGTCTAACCCCACTCCATACACTGTGAAAGATAATTAATCACATGAGATAAAGTCATTTCATTTGAACTACATTTTATATAATTTCCACAAATTTTTTAACAACAATTCTTCTATATGTACTTTCCATATGTGCAATAATTGGAACCTTATTGAAATATCACATAAAAAACTGAAAAATCTAAACGATAAACACTAGACAGACACAATATAATATCAGAAGAAAAAGCAAGAGGTAAGTCTTTTTAATTCTCACATTTACATCAAACTTAGACAAAATGGTATATCATGGTTTGGATTGAAAGAAGCGGTAGAACAAAGATTAGGCAGAACAGAAAACTTAGGTCAAATAATAGAGAAGCAATGGCGGTGCAAGGGTTGGAAGACACCAGTGCAGTGGCGATGTGTCAGTAGGAACTGGGAGAATAAGAAAATTTGGGAATAAACAGGATGTCGTTGAGGATTGGTTACAGTGTGTGAAAGGATACATTGGGAGTAAAAAATCCTGGAAGCTAGATTTTTACAGCAGCCTTGCAAAGCTCTTTGCTAAATAATCCTGTCTACGTAGTGTGTTTGTGGGGTCAAGGAAAGAAGTCTATGTCATTATATTTAAACTTGGTTTTTAAACTTTAAATGGTTGTTGTTTGTATTTGTGATTATTGTTAAACTGTATTATTTTTTTTAAAGATATGGCCTTCAGTAAGGTGGTTTTAAAAAAATAAAAAAATCAGTTATTATTATAACTATCTTTTATTTGTTACGTGCCAACATATTCTATAGCACTGTACATGGGTTAAGTTCAAGGCGAAACAATATTAACACATTGCAAAGAATAGAGGGCCCTGTCTTAAAATCTAGTGTGTACATATAGTGCTTTCCCCAAAGCAACATGCACGACTGAAAACTTACAAGCTTATTTATTTAATATAAATTATCTAATTGGCAACGCTAAAATAGATCCATAAATTGGGCTGCATAAAGTTATCACAATATATTGGATATAATTTACTCCAACCTGCTTAGTGATGCATCCCATACATAAGACATAGCAGTGGCTTAGCAGACACAATGGCCCACATGCAATGAAGATTCCTTGTCTATTGTCACAAACATGGACCCTGTCATTATATTTAAAGGTGATATCATATCCTTCATATATGTAACTCTTACTCCATTATTGAATACCATTGGGATTCATTTCAGTCAGGAATCTTTCTACCAGTATGTAACAATGTCACCGTGCAGATATCATGTTATACGATTAAACTGTGAACATCACTGTAATGTTGTTGCATCTCTCACTGAAGCGGGTTTTCAGAAGCCTATGATACCTGTGTACATTTCATTTCCAAGCCTGTCCACAAGAAGCCACTGGGAATAATGACAGGCAGCATATCTTACATTAGCACGCTGAAAAGAAATGACTTCTTATGAATTACATTGTATTTTTTAGAGGTCTATTTGTTTGTGGTTAGTATCATTTTATTGATGTCCGGTTCATTTATCTGCTTAGATGATGTTTGGAGTTTATTTTGGATTGTATATCCCAATATGATGTGTGTCAATCAAAAAAATCAAAAAGCTGATTAGAGCAACATGCAAGTATAAAAAAGTCAAAGAATCTTCAGTACGGAGAATAATAAATTACATACTTCAGCCTGGGGCACTAAATATAAAGAGAAACTATTGGAAAAGCCGTAGCGCAAAAGCGGACTAAGAAAATAATAGATTGATTCATTACATAAACTATTTGCACTTCAGAGGTGTTAACCCCTCCAGTGCATGAAGCATTAAATTAACATGAATGAATATGGTCTTTTGACTACTTGATACTGGAGGAAACAAATGATGAGATGATCAGCCATGACTCAAGGGAAATGTTTTACTGGGGAACATGTCCTTGTGTAGCGTGCAAAGAAGAATAAGACCATTTAACCAAACTATGGTTTCACATCCATTCACATTTGTAGTAGTAAACCAATATTATTATATACAGGCAATGGATGGGACACGGTGGATTGTACAAGTAGAATGTGCCCTATATGCTAGACAAAGGCCTTCATTCAAATTTGCAACAGTTACAGATTGATTCAGTTGAACAAGCCCACAGATACCTGACCGAAAACATAAACCGTAAACCATGCAATCGTATGTAGCATTGCAGAGCATGCTCATGATCAATTAAGCAAGGCCGTAAATACTGATTTAGAAACAGCCAATAGTAAATGAGACCGTCACCTTGACGTAAGTAAAACATGGAGGTTAAACGTCAATCAATTAGTGTTTAGAAGTCCGATATGCGCTCGGACTCGCAATCCGGCAATGCACAAAATAATATAAATGAATGACGATACTGTTCTAGTCCATGTAGATGGCCTGATATGTATTAACTCCTTGATTACCGAGATTGATGTAACACAGAAATAAAAACGTAAAAAAAAAATGTTTTGTTGCAGATTTGTGAGCTTGAGACTGTTGTTCAATTAATTCTAATGTCTTTCATTGCTTTCCCCGTCTTTTAAAGTGCAGTATTGATTTTTTATTTACATTTACAGTGCTCGATCAGGTGTTTAACCCCCTTGCAAGTCCTATCTGGTACTAGTATGATTTTCTTCTACATTTGCCATTTACGGGTTTGAAGGCAATTGCGGCCTTGAGCAACTGTAGCGATTGTAACATTTATGGGCTTGAAAGATCAAAGGCTTAGATGGGTTGGAGTTATAATTTTGCCAACCACAGGTATTTTGAGCTTCTAACCGGCAAATCGATTGTGGGTAGCTAAAAGACGCCAATTGAATAGCAAATTATTTTACGGGCTCCATTACAGTCTCTTTTAACTACAATTTGCTCAATTGAATGGAGGCCTTAGTATCAGAGATTTTTAAGTGAAATATATAAACTAGGAGATAATGGGCCTCATCCAATTGCAAGGCTGCAACTCACGGTATACAGGCCATATGTCTTCGGGCTTGAACTCTGCTACAATTACATAGTGATTCAATTGAACAAGCCCGCAAGTTACGGGCCGAAAACCATAAACAATGCAATCGTACGTAGCATTTCAGATTGTGATCATGATTAATTAAGCAAGGCTGTACCTACCCATTTAGAAACAGCCAATAGAAAATGAGACCATCATCATTACGTCAGAGGTTACATGTCAATCAATTAGCGTTTAGGGGTCCGATATTCGATCAGACTCGCAATGCTACAATGTACAAAATAATACAGCAAATTCGATAGACAACTTCAAAAAGGGGTTAGATATATTTTTGAATAAAGAGGGCATTTAAAGGCTATCCTAGATAACTAGCAAGGAATATTGATCCAGGGAGAAATTTGATCGCCAGTTTCTGGGGTCAGGAAGGAATTTTCCTTTTTTTCCCCCTTATGAGACAATTGGCAAAGTTTCAATGTTTTTTTTTTTTTCTGTTTGTCTTCCTCTGGATCAATTAACAATTAACAATAATAATAAATAGTCCACATTAAAAAGATCAATAGAGATCTAAAAAGGTTGAACTTGATGGACTAACTCTTTATTCATCCTCCAATACTATACTATTAATAATTATTTAATCAATAATTTAATTAATAACTAATCCGCATATTGCAGATCAGAGGAGATCTTAACAGGTTGAACTTGATGGACTGAAAGTCTTTTTTCAACCTTAATTACCGTATTTTTCGCCCTATAAGACGCACCGGCAGATAAGACGCACCTAGTTTTTAGAGGAGGAAAACAAGAAAAAAAAAAATCTGAATCAAACACAAATACACTTTACACACAGATACACACCTACATTACACACAAATATATATATATATATATATAGATACACATACATACATATACATACACACATAAATATACATACACATACATACATATATACACACACATACACACACATACATACACACACATACATACACACACACACATACACATCCATATACTGCAGCATTTGGGAGCCATTGACCCTCCCTGACCCTCCTGATCCTCCCTGACCGTCCTGATCCTCACCTTTATAGATACACATACATACATATACATACACACATAAATATACATACACATACACACACACATACATGCACACATACACACATACATATCCATATACTGCAGCATTTGGGAGCATTTGGGAGCCCTTGACCCTCCCTGACCCTCCCTGACCCCCCTGATCCCCCTGATCCCCCTGATCCTCACCTTTCTTCTGATCTCTGCCATCTTGATCTCACCCCAGCGCTTCCTACCAGCACTCCACGTGTACTGCAGCGTTGCGTGTGTGACGTCACTAGGACGCACCGGCCGACGCGATGCTGGTAGGAAGCGCTGGGGTGAAATCAAGAGGACAGAGGCAGTTTGAAAAGGTATATTCGCCGTATAAGACGCACCAACTTTCCTCCCCCAGTTTTGGGGAAGAAAAAGTGCGTCTTATACGGCGAAAAATACGGTACTATGTAACTATGTAACTATGTAACTAATACAAAAGAATGAAGGATCAAAGGCTTAGATGGGGTGTAAGTTACGGTTGTAACAAGCTCAGGGATTTCAAGCCCGTAACACATAGACTGTTTGCGGCTCGCAAAATGACGCCAAATGAATAGCAAATTAGTTTACGGCCTACATTACAGGCTACTGTAACTTACAGTTGCTCAATTGAATGAGGCCCAATATATATTCTAGGTTAACGCATCTTCTGTAAGCCATCTATAGTTTGTTTAAATTGAATACAACATATTTAATTTATTGTTTCAACACATGCCAATGACTATAAATACTTTGTTTGATATTATAAGCTCCTGTTCAAAAAGTAATTATTGTAGGTAAATTGCATTTGCCACAATTTCATTTTATTATGTACCTCCCAATATGTTTTAGCCCTTATCACCACTTAGGGCCAATAAATATTTATTTGTTAGAGCAACCCTGATCTGTATTGGATTAATATATCTATATTTTTTATTTATAGATTTATTTTTTTATAACATAATAGAGGAATACGGTTAAAATAACAAGATAATAAATTACTATCTTTATATTTACATATATTTATATTTAGAGGCGGCCCCCAACATATTTTTCACAGGACCCTCTATTCATTAGCTTCTTCCCTACTGTCTACATCTCTGCATGTCCCAATCGCATAGCTAGATTTGTGTATAATCAACCGAAGTATATACATTAGGAGATAATATATATTCCAGGCTAAGGCATTGTCTGTAAACCATTTTGGTTATGTTTAAAATGAATATATAATGTTTCATTTATGACATCAACATATGACAATGACTGTAAATAATTTGTTTTATATTATAAGCTTTTGATGGGTACAAAGTAATAAATGTAATTATATTCTTGAAGTTTTTCTTTGTTTGATGTAACAGTAGAAGGTTTAAACAGTTTATGCCTGGTATTGTATAATATAGACTTTTAAAAATAGTATTAGACAAATATCTTGTGTCAAAAGTAAGTGAGTCATGAGGCAATGTTACTATAAAACATACCAGGCAATGCTGACGTTGAAATTCATCACAATCTTGGAAGGCAAATATTTCCAACATCTATTTTAGAAGCACTTATATAGAAACTGAGCGACCCCTTGGTAGCAGCCATTTATAGGCTTGCATCTCCTGAAAAGACATACATCAAGGAGCTAAGAAAACTGATAGAAGTCCCTTCTGTATATGTCTTACCCAAAGCTGTATAAGATGGGAGCATATACATACAAACAGGGGGGTGTACTAAGCATCTGAATTCAATACAGTGATGCATGTATTCTTAGTATATACCCCTAGCCCATATTGTATAGGATGAGCCCAGCTTTTCAGTACATGTTAATTCTGGATATCCAAGTCGATCTCTCATATTAACTGCTATGTTATATACTTAGGGAAACATATGGATAATAACATCTTCAGTAGTTGGTCTAATTTTTTTTGTATGTATATTTAAATGAACATTGAATCACTTTTCTTTATTGAAAGCGGGTATCTGATAATGTTCCATGTTCAATATTCCATTTTTTTTAATGATGCTATCAAATAAATAATAACTGTATTCCATGTCCATGTAATTGCAGTATCGGTAGCAGATCTCTGGTATAGTTTGGAAGGATTATGATTTAATCCTGTATAAAAGGTTTTCATAATTGCCTCAAAAATCCTGTCCATATGGAACAGAGGGTAAAATTATTATAATTCTACCTTTATTTATTATAAGTATATGGATCTGTTTTAGACTTTGAGCTGATTTGGAGATTACATTAAGAGCACATTTCTCTTGTACACATTGTAGTGTTGTATTTTTTTTTATTTTTTTTTAAATATAGTAGTCTCTTGTAATTAAATGTTTTAATAGGGCTTTTCAAGAAGAAACACTTTTTTCGCAAGTGATTTCACATAAAATAGTCTAGTAAAACATGACTAAAAAGTGAGAGATGTGACACAGAGATCTATCTTACCACGGGGTGAGGTCTCTAATTTATATTTTATATTTTTCATGGAGAATAGATTTCTTCAAATAATTACATAGGGAGCTAAATTTGTTATCACACGCACTAAGCTCTTTTAGGCAAAGTCAGAAAAGCGCTGCAACATTTTAGTTGGTTAAATTCACTGTATTGTTCTACATCATAGATTGCAAGAATCTTAGTTTTCGAGAAAATGTTAGGGAAAATGTATTTTCTATCAAGGAAGGAGAGAGGTGGAAAGGAGAAGAAGGAGGCACATTTGTTGAATAATTGGAACTATTACAATTTGACACCTACCCCTTTATCGGCATACGCACAGATGCAGACTCTAGAGAGGATAAATGCAAGCCCTGCTCCTACAGAAATGTAAACACGCCCTCATACATGAAACCTTCACCAAAGTATAAATGATGCCTCCAGGAGTCAGAAGAGGTATCAATGTTTATTGTTTGTCTAATTAAAAGCAATTTTAGGACATTTCCCTCCCTAAAAATGCTTTTAGGTTCTAGTTTTTAAATAATTATTTTTCATTGTCTTTTAAAGCAATCATTTATTCAGTAAACCCTTAATTTTGGAATTGTTAGCAAGCTCAGCAATGTTTAAAATAAAATGTATTCATATTAAAAACGTTTAAAATAAAATGTATTCATATTAGAAACTGAACAACTATTCCAGACTTTAAGAAACAGGGCCCTACACTTAGTAACACAGTTGTCATGAAAGAGTGGTTGTTATAAATGTAGGAAAAATGCCTGTTTCTAGGTTTTACACATGAACAGACATGAACCATGTATACTTTAATCAAATTTTACAAAAGTCTAAAAATTCTTAACAATGTAACTACATTTATTATTCAGTACCCAATAGAATGTGATATTATGAAAGAAATCATATAGGCATTGACATGAAAAAGTATTAATTTTAAAATCAAAGAGGTGATGCAGAAGAGGCCTAACATTAGATAAAATAATATCACCTAACTTATATAATTAAACTAGTAAAAACTCAAACCTTACAATTTTCTATTATGAATTTAAAAGAGGCCTTTTAAACATTAAAAATCACAGCAAAATATTAAATATTTCAATAATCTTACTGTAGGAAAATGGCATAAGAAATTGACAAGAATAATTAATGTAAATTATATAAAATATCAAAATTAGGCTGAAACACACGTGTAGTATTATAATGAATTGTATGGTCAACCAAAATTCTCAAGTTCTGTATGCATTTTCACTACAAAAGATGTACTTAGTCTCCCAAACCAACTTCATATGAATGTTCATACAACAGTATACTGATGTACACTGACTATTTTGAATAAGGTGAGAGGTTTTGCACTAGTGAGGAGAGACATTTCAAATCCCTAGTGAATAGGTTGCATAGAATAGTATAGGATCCATAGTGGACTCACTTCACTAGTGAGAAGGCTCTCACTTTAGTGTATATATCCAAAGCCTATAACTTCACAATAAAGTGTTTCATACCCATATATTGTACTTTTCTTCGAGCATAAACTCCCTTCTTTCCGGAAAGTTTACTAAAACTAAAATACTGTATATTCAATGTTTGCGTTATTTAGTTGATAAAGTAAATGGTTATTATTTTTCCAATTAGATTGGTGAAAACATTGAAGTGTTGCGTTCTCCAAGAGAATCAGGAATGGCAAGATGCTGAATACCACTTATGGAAGGTTCTTCATCATGGGAGCAGCCATCTTGCACATAACCATTACAGAAAAGTATATGGAGTTAAAATTTATATCGCAAGAGACTTGTTGTTGCCAAGCTGTTTGAATACTGAAACACAGTTAGAAACTGCATGTCTAGGCTGCGGGAGAGTTTAGTCTGCAGAGTGCAGAGACTGCAAGAGACAGCAAGTCAAGAGTCTTAGAGACACAAAAGGAAACCCATACAGAAAGCTGTGAGGCTCCTGCAAGGAGGGCTGTGACTAAAACCACCTTTTGTGTCCGGTGGCAGTGGCCAAGCTACACACCTTATACAGAGGGGTTCCAAGAAGTGAGGTAAGCGCTGAATGGGAGCTAGGGTTTTTATAATTTTGCATAAGCCATTTTTTATTTTGAAAGAATAAGCATTTGATTAGAAAATGTTTTTGTTGTCATTGTGAGTTTCAGTGCAAACTGCTCACAAAGTAAGAGTAATCCCCAGGTTCTTGACCCACACTTACAAAAACAGACAAGATATTTTGTGAAAATTAATGTACAACTAGTCCTGAGTGCTAAGCTTATCTGAAGCTATAACTTGCAAGAGCAGCGCCCTCAGTCTTCCATACGATGATTGAATATCAGGTGAAACTGTAACAACCTCAACGTATGTTCTATATACATGTTATATGTTGATGTGGTCACACCCTTAAAATACACTACCCCATATGAAATACTCCTTCTTTAGTGGGCAGTGTGTTAAGAGTTTTTCTATTTTCTACTTAAATTGAGAGCTATTTTTTTTAACTATTTCCCAGTGATGCATTTAGGCCTAGGTACACATGTCCGGGGGCCGTAGGCTGAATGAAGATGCTGGTGCAGTTCCATAGATGCATAGACAAATCAACTTGTAGTGACATTTCGGTCTGTAAGTGTACCTAGCGCTTTCTGACATAAATTAACCGGGAAATTGCCCGTCAAAAATGACAGGAGTAAAATTGTAAGCCTGCCAGTGCTGTTTGCCACATAATGCGAGGCTATGGGCCCTCTGCGCACCTTTGGTGCTCATCGCGAGCTGCAACTTTCCTGCATTGCAATGATCACCTTCGGCGCTCATTGCAAGCCTCTCCCCCTGTGTAGTTTATAGGCCTTTGCTTAAGTGTTACAGTGTTTGGTTGTGTTAGTGCCTTGGGTTAAGTGTTATTGGGTTTGGTTAAGTGTTACTACCTTGTGTTAAATGTTAGTGGCTTGGATGAATTGTTACTGAATTTCGCTAAACGTTACTGCTTAGGGCTCATTTTTACATCCTTCAGGTTACTTTTACGTCCTTGGAGCTAGTTTTCCGTCCTTCTGCCTCGTTTTCGTGGTGTTGTGTTTTTTTGGCAGCCATTTTTTTAACTTGCAAGCTGACTCACAGGCTCCCTCCTCTCCCACGGTGGTGTGTGTAAGTTAATTTGAGGCATATTTGTTTTTTTTTAGGTCTTTCTAGTTCCCTGGTGCAGCCGTTAAAGTCGGATTTTTGCGAGGTGCACAGTGTATGTACGGGTTTCGGTCGTAAGTCCCGAATGCCTCAACTGCTCGCCTCGCTTCGTGAGGCACTCATTGCAACCTAAGTCCTGCGTGCCTCAACTGCGCGCCTTGCTTTGCAAGTTTCGTGGGGCAATGAGTGCCTTCGGCGCTCATTGCAGCTTAAGTCCTGCATGCCTTGCAGTGTCGTGCCTCAACTGATCAAAAAGGGCCGCAACGGGACCAACTGACAATTATATATGTGATACACATAAACATGTGATTTGGATTATATCAAGAGAAATACCCGGAGTGTGGGTTGTAGCTGCGCACTTGTAAATGGTGTGTGGGAGCACATAAGTCTTAATGGGCCTAGTGCAGCATAAAATCTAAATATGCCCATTGAGCAAAGTGTCCGTCCCTGTTGTGTGTGACCATGAACATGAAGATGCCACTATGAGCCACCAGTTCCCACCAAGGGTCTCTCATCCTGTTCCACAGGGCACTGGCAAGGTCTAGATGTGGAAGAAATTCCTCCTCTGCATCACAAGGGAGCATCGTTTGCACCCAAGGGAATAAAATAAGTAAAGATGCCCAGCAAAGTTGAAAGACAAACACTGTGTTGTTTGGTGGATATACACAGTCGAGTCACATTATTAATATCCAGAATAACAGCTGTTTGCAGCATGGACAGAAGCCAGATGGCGTGGTAGTGAGTCAATACGATGCTGGAAGGTTGGCAAGGGAACCTAGAGCCATGCAGACTGCAGTGCATTCGACAGCTGCTAAAGAGTGCATGGTGGAGGATCCATACGGGAACATGGCGAATTTGTAGGCCAGGGAAGTACTTGGAAGTCTTCGTTGTGCTCCTCCAACCACTCCCGGACAATTCTCGCCGCATGACATGTTGCAATTACAGTCAACATGTAAGGGTGTACTTGATCTGCAATGATGGATAGATAACCCAATTGGTTGACAGTGCCTTAAAGTGATTTGAGTGAACCCAGACAATGCCAAGAAAACATTCCCCAGACCATAATGCTGCAGCCACCAGCTTGTGATCTTCCAACAGTGGTTGCAGAGTGTTTGTTCTGGGAGGTTTTGCGCCTGACAGGCCAATGTCCGTCCAGTAGATGGAGCCGAAAACGTGACTCATCAAAGAAGGCAACCCTTTGCCAATCAGAAGAGGTCCAATTTCAGTACTGTTGAGCAAATTGAAACCATTTTTGACAGAAAAGAGGGACTTAAAAAAAAAAAAAGAGCTGCGGCACTTAGAAAAAATAATAATTACAAGGTTAACGGCCGAAAAGCGTACATTTAAAAACACCAAAAACAATGAAAATAGAATAAAATCAAAACATCACACAAAAAAAAATCACACCCGGCATCGGGGACAGCCAGGATGTCTGGGAGTGAGGTTACACGCAAATTAAAATTGAATTTAAGGAGTTTCGGAACTTAAAAATCGCCTACGCAAGAAAAAAAATTACGTAAAAAAAAAATGAAATGAGGCTACTCGCCAAGTATGTATGACTTATAAAAACAACCAATCCGCGGGACTTACAAAAAAATTATACAAGGTTGCAAAAATTCAAAGTTAACAGCAGAATCGCGCACATCAAAAAACACAAAAATCCCAAAAATAAAAAATACAACATAAAACAAACATCACACACAGCACAGGGGGACAGCCAGGTCGTATGGGAGTGAGGTTGCATGCTAATTTAAGTAATATTTAAGCATTGTCGGCACTTGGAAATCACCTCAACAACAAAATGAAAACGCGGCTTAAGGAGACAGAGCCACGAAAATTACCGCCAGGGACGTACAAGTTACCCGGGAATGTAGGAGATACAAAATATACCATTACAATGGACGGAAAATGCTCGCGAGTCAAGTAACACATTGAAAAAAGCTGCCATTTTACAACACTATCTTGCAACTAATAACATTAGGATTCTAAAATGGCGCTTTACCTGCCTAAACCAATGGTTTGGCCTCGCTCAGCCTATTTACACTGCACACTTGGCACATTGCTGACACTTGCCCTCAGGTGATCAACAGTCCAACTGTACATTTTCTGATGCAGGAAAATCCAAAGAGATTGTTAGCTCTTCAGGATATTGATTGCTGCATATTAAATATAAATAGGTAAAGTATATTAATTTATTAATTCATATTACTTTATTTATTCACTGTATTCATATTTTTTTATATTTTACACTGTACTTATATATCTGTCTTCGCGATGAGTGCCAAAGGTGATCGTTGCAAAGCAGGATACTTGGAGTACACGAGGGGAGAGGCTCAAAATGGGCGCCGAAGGCTCTCAGTGGAGCAAAAGGCTTACATTGTGTGGCAAAGAGCATTCCCATGGTTTCACATTTTATTGTTGTCATTTTTGACGGGCAGGTCGCTAGTAATGTTAATGTTAATGTTCCCTCTATTCCTAATCTTCCTTAAAAAAGTTTTACACAGTCAAGGAAATAAATAAATTGCAAAATAGTTCCAAGTTGTGCTTTTTATAATCAAGTTGTATAGTTCTGGTTATGTGAGCAAAGCTCTCACTTGGAACTAACATTTTTTATTCATCTCATTAAATCCAAACATCTAATAGAAAAGGTATTCAGATTAACCAAACCTGTATACATTTTTCAGACTTTAGAAGCATTCCCCCCACACACATCACATTTTTTAAGTTCACACAACTCTTCTGATTAACCACCTAAGCGCCATCGGCAATATCTACCCTTTTTGTTTTAATATTTTTTCTTTGCTAAACACATTTTTAATGTTGTTACCACAAGCTTGGCTTTTAAAATTGTAAAGATCATTTGATTTCTTATTAATCTTTTCATATAGTAGAATAGTTTGCATCCTAATGCAGTGACATACATTATTTGTATTATCGCATTTTGAGGGTTATTGTAAATTTGTCTTGGTGTTGAATTAATTAAAGAGGCAGAACATGGAAAGAGTAATGACCGTGTTTTGATAATGTAAGTAGCACAATAGGGATGACAGATGGTAATTTGTTTTAGGTATAAGACCATGGTCAGGTCATTATTGGGTTAGAGGATACAGGTAACAGTAGTACGTTTAGTGAGAGTTAGTAATAAATTGGCTCAAGAGTCCTTGTAAAATAAATATCAGTATAAATGGTTGTAATACTATTTACCGTATATACTCGACTGTAAGCCGAGTTTTTCAGCCCTTTTTTTAAGGCTAAAAAGGGCCCCCTCGGCTTATACTCAAGTCACTCTCCCCCTTGTGTCTCTCTACCCCCCTTGTCTCTCTAACCCCCCTCCTTGTCTCTCTCTACCCCCCGTGTCTCTCTAACCTTCGCGTGTCTCTCTAACCCCCCGTTTCTCTTTGCCTCCCCCTCCTCATCCTCAACCCCCCTCATTCTAACCCCCCTCCTCATCCTCAACCCCCCCTCATTCTAATCCCCCCTCTCCTCTCACTTACCTGCTCCGGCCTCCGCTCCTTCTTGATCCGGCGCGCATGTGACGTCACATGCGCGTCACGGCATTAGCATATACCAGGTGCCGGAGCAGGTAAGTGAGGGGGGGGGGGGCTTTAGAATGAGGGGGGTGTTGAGGATGAGGAGGGAGGTTGAGGATGGAGGGGTTGAGTATGGGGGGGTTGAGGATGGGGTGGTTGAGGTGGGGGTTGAGGATGGGGGGTTGAGGTTGAAGAGGGGGTTGAGAATGAGGAGGGGGCCTGAGGATGAGGAGGGGGGGTTGAGGAGGGAGGTTGAGGAGGGAGGTTGAGGATGAGGAGGGAGGTTGAGGTTGAGGAGGGGGTTGAGGATGGGTTGATAGAGGTTGAGGAGGGAGGTTGAGGATGGGGGGAGGTTGAGGAGGGGGTTGAGGATGAGGAGGGGGTTGAGGATGAGGAGGGGGGCTGAGAATTAGGAGGGGGCTGAGGATGAGGAGGGGGGTTGAGGTGGGGAGGTTGAGGAGGGAGGTTGAGGAGGGAGGTTGAGGATGAGGAGGAAGGATGAGGAGGGGTTGAGGATGGGGGGGGGGGTAGAGGTTGAGGAGGGAGGTTAATGAGGGGGTTGAGCATGGGGGTTAGGTTGAGGAGGGAGGTTGAGGATGAGGAGGGGGTTGAGGATGAGGAGGGGGGTTGAGGATGGGAGGTTGAGGAGGGGAGGTTGAGGATGAGGAGGGAGGATGAGGAGGGAGGATGAGGAGGGGGGTTGAGGATGGGGGGTTGAGGATGGGGGGGTTGAGGTTGAGGAGGGAGGTTAAGGAGGGGGTTGAGGATGGGGGGGTTGAGGATGGGGAGGTTGAGGTTGAGGAGGGAGGTTGAGGATGAGGAGGGGTTTGAGGATGAGGAGGGGGGCTGAGGAGGGGGGCTGTGGATGAGGAGGGAGGTTGAGGAGGGGGTTGAGGATGAGGAGCCGGGTTGAAGTTGAGGAGGGAGGTTGAGGAGGGGGTTGAGGATGGGGGGGTAGGGGATGAGGATGGGGGGTTGAGGATGAGGATGGGGGTTTTGGAGGAGGGGGTTGAGGATGAGGGGGTTAAGGAGGGAGGTTGAGGATGAGGAGGGATGATGAGGAGTGGGGTTGAGGAGGGGGGGAAGAGACACAGGGAAGGGAGAGGGGGGAAGAGACACAGGGAAGGGAGAGGGGGGAAGAGACACAGGGAAGGGAGAGGGGGGAAGAGACACAGGGAAGGGGGGGTGGAGAAGAGACACAGGAGAGAGAGGGGGACACAGAAGGCACAAGAGGGACACAGGGGGCAGCACATTTCCCACCCTCAGCTTATACTCGAGTCACTCATTTTACCCAGTATTTTGTGGTAAAATAGGTGCCTCGGCTTATACTCGGGTCGGCTTATACTCGAGTATATACGGTACTCATATTATTCAGCCATGTACATATAATTTACTAATATGTATGTAAGATGATGTTGTGTCCTCCCTCAGTTATACAATCTTAGAAACTTTCTTTTGTTTCAACCATTATAATTGCTTTCCCATTGTTAAAACTTAACAACATCCTTATGCTTATTTGATGTTTAAAGAAAATAGCAGTACATTTGCTAATTAAATAACTATATGCATGCAGTAATCACTTTTTAATAGAGGCAGAAAAGGAGCTTGTAATTTATGGTTCATGCAGGACATGAGAGCTTCTAGCTTTTTTTTCCCAGGAGGGAGTCTAGATGGCTAAACATGTTAGGTGTCTCTGATCATTAATTACAGTGCTTTGGGTAGATCTCATGCTGGGGAAACCGGTTACCAGCCAGAATTAATTCAGCCCAATGCTGTAATTACAGTATACAGTTACTTTGTTTTAAATATTTAAAATGGGGACTAGTTTATTCTAATAATCGAAGATTAAGATTTTAGTCTGATAATGGAAGATAGTTTATTGTTAAACACATTTTGCTTATATATATATATATATATATATATATATATATATATATATATATATATATATATGGAATATATAGAATTACTTGACCAACATTTAATATCAAATTGTGTGAAATTGTAAATCCAATTAGAACTGGACATTTTGCAGTAATATATTAAAATGAATACTATGTTTTAAGATATCATTGGCAACTATTAAGCTGTTATATGCATTTAACTATATATAATGCATGACATTTGACCCCCAAATGCATTATCTTCAAATATCTAATAATTAGAATTATTTGACAAGCACAAAGTACAAACTACCATGGAATTTTATTCTAACAAGGACAAGACCTTTCTGTAGGAATATCATATAATTTTGTGACACAATTGGATATTATTTTGTTTCCAAGCTAATTATAACACGATACCTTTGCTCACTGTCATAGTAAATAAGGAATTCTCCCGTTTTTATATTTGTAATAAGGGTTATGTCTGTTCATATATAATTGTTAATATTTTTATTAAGCAATGCTCCATGATGTATGATGTTCTGTTTAATAAAGTTTATTTCATACACTGAACAATATCAAATATGAAATAATATCTAATATAGGTGTGCATACAAATTAGTATAATTATGGTTTGGCTTCCAGCTTTTTCTACCCATAAGCTCAATATACAGACAGGAGCAGCTATACTCCTAATAACACAAAAAAAGTAAATAAACAGGTTTAGTGCTATAAAAGCTAACACTGCTCTTTTTAAAAACAATTGCAAACTATTGAAAAGAACATTAAATGAAAGCGTTTTTACATTTTCTCCACTTGACTAGGGCTGCTCATCATGATGATTCATAGCAATATTAATGAGTTCAGAGCCCAATTTTCTAAAAGTTCCAACAAATTGAGATCAGCAGAGATATATCGATGACAACACTTGAAGTTGGAGCTGTTATGTCCATTTTCAAATGATACTATTTCTTAAAGGAAAGCCTTGCCAGCCTGTTTTCTTTTCCTAAAGCAGCTGTACTTTTGTTCCCTATGTTCAGTCTGAAGCTGAGTTTTTTAACCTTTGGATCACAATCTCCTCCCAGTCTAAACCAATTCACTCTTCTATTTAGATCTGGCCAGGTCATAAAGAAATATTCTAAGCTTTGGTACATTTGTATTTGGAAAACGCATATACCCATATCACATCTGAAAGTCATGTGCAGCTGACCCTTTTAGCTAGCCCTAAGCTATTGATGTGCTTTTTAACTGGCTTAACTCTTTAAATTGTAAATTTCCAAACAACTTTGAATATGCCAGCCCTTTGAAAGCTATTGTTACGCTGCTTCTTTTGACTTCTCTCATTCAAAAACAGAGAAATGTAAAACAGGTTCTAGTTTCACAATGTTCATGAAACAGTTTGACTTGTCTGCATATAGGATTATAGCGACTCTCCCTCTCTATAACCTTTATTCTTTTTCATCCCTCAATCGTTTCTTCCACTAATTCTTTATTATATGCCCTTTTTTTTAACTATGTGATCTTTTTGCTATCCACAGTTTCATTAGCCATCTGTATTATAACTGTAAGGATAATAAACGGTAATGAATAGAAACAAATAAGCTCACAATTCACCAATACTGTCTAAGGAGTTAAAAAAATTATTCTAGTGCGGTATAAAAGAAAACTTTATATATGTATTACACTTGTAAATCTTACAGACAAAGGGCCTCCTTCAATTGCGATTCAGTCGATTGAATAGGGCTCTATATAAGCACAGAACATATTTTTTTCTGTGAAAACTCTATGCTATTTGCTTATATATAACCCTATTCAATTGGCCAAATCGCAATTGGATGAGGCCCAAAGGAAGAAATCCGCTATTGTCTAGAATGCGTATGTGTGGTGTGGAATGCCTAATATCATCAAAGTATCAAACATTAGATTTTCATACTTTGCCTAGGTGTTCTATAGAAAGCCTGACACACATTAGGCAAAATATCCAAGGCATGTTGGTTAGCAATTAGCATAAACACTTTATTTACTGAATGTTTTATAATTCTCTACATCGCCACAGAAACATCACCAGCCTGCCAAGTCATTCTTTTAACCATTTAAGTAGCAGAAACTTAAACTTTAAAAAAACACTGAATCTAAAGTTGTTAAGAATATATGTAGCAGAGCTTGGATTATTCAATTACTTTCTAGATATAACACGAAGAAAAGATGTTACTCTCATCATAGGAGATTGGTATGCTGAAGTAGGGAACCAAAACATACCTGGAATAATAGGAATAATAGGTAAGTTACTAGGAGTACAAAATGAAGCAGGTCAGAGATTAGAAGAAATCTGTCAAGATAATTCTATGGTCATAATAAACACCCTCTTCCAACAGCCTCAGAGACGACTCTACACATGGACATCACCAGATAGACAACATAGACATTGGATTAACTGTATACTTTGTAGTCAAAGATGGAGGAGCTCTATACAGTCAGCAAAAACAAGACCTGGTGCTGATTGTCAGTCTACATCCTCTTGATAAGGGTGAAAGAAGAGCTGGCCTGCTGCTCAGTGTTAAAAAAACAGAGATTATGTGAAATTTCAGTCTCAGTTCCTGGGAAATAAGTGGAGGCAGTGACAGATTTTATTTTCGTAGGCTTCAAGATCTTTTTTAAAAGACATTTGCTTCTGAGGAGGAAAGCTATGGCAAGTCATTGAAGCAAAGAGTATGATTTGATGGAGCTCAGAAGGGCAGTGGCTGGCAGATGTGTCTGGCATGCTGTGGTCCACATTGTCACTGAAAGTTGGACACGACTGAACAACTACACAACAATTACAAGTTCCGATCTTGCCTGACTTGAGCACTTCCTCTGATGTACTAAACTACTGAACAGGGGAGTGAGGGATGGGGGAAGAATGAGAGGTATGGGGACTTGTTAAATGATGGGAGCTTTTCAAATATGACACCTACATCTTTCTACCCACATGCTCAGTAGTAACTTCCCCCCATCATTCATGCAATCCTCAGAAAAGTTTCATGGATGCCTCCAGGGTTCATTAGAGACATCAAAATATATATTTTTTCTAACTAAAATAAGCTTTATGTCTTTTACTGCCTAGTTTTAGAATCAGAAAAAGAGATTTGAATATCAGATCCTGTATATGATACTGAAATGAAGAATGTATTAGGGTGCCAAAGGAGGATGTGTAGATACAGAACAGCAATGGGTCTAGGACTGAACTTCAAGGTATGCCAAAACTAGTAATAGGGGGAAATGGTGCCAGAGAAGGAGCCTCTCCTAAATGTTTGATTTTTAAGATGGCATGTGAACCACAGGAGAGGGGATGCCAAACAGTTATTAATTCAATCTAACACTTTTATTGTGGATATGCTACTTTCAAAGGACAAGAAGATTATAAATGAAATTCAAATCAATTTTGCTATTCATTTGTTTAACAGACCAAGGAAACCCAGGCTTTTCATCTGGCAGAGAGTGTTCGCAAACATGGCATATTTTATTTTGTTTTTTAACAAAAGTAGCTATGTGAATCTTACAAAATACAGTGGTATATATATATATAACATTTCTTAGCAAATAAAAACATCTTGTTTAAACCATACTCCTTTAAATGCATGTCAATTTCATGCCAATAGAAATTAGTTCTAGAACTGATAATTATCAGATTTGTGGTCTTTTTGTATCATTCAAGCATTTACATGAGAGTGATTTTTTGTGATTCACAATTTGTATACTGGTTAGATATTAAAAACAAAAATTAAAGGCATATTTAAGTTTAATGGGTTATGAATGCGCCTGATAGAGGAGAACCAGCAGTGTATAAAAGCATTTTTTACATGAATAAAATCTCAAATAACCATTATTAAACTTACCCTAAAGCAGCTGATTTTGAGAGTTAACACCCCTGAAACTCTCTCTAAATAATTAGCATAAAATTCATAATTTGTTTTGGCCAACCAGATGCAGATATAGCAGTCTCTGCAGCAAAGCACCTCTCTGCTCCCTTGTATGATGCAACTCACCAGTGCAGTTCTGGATTGTACTTGAATGCAGTGTTTCTATTGATTAGTACAAGGTGCCTATGAAGGTAGCTCTGGGGGTTTGAAAACCACTTGTTTTAAATAAAATAAATATGTATGTGTATAGAATGAATTAATGTAATATTTGTTTCTGATATCAGCAAGATGTGTTAGATTAGAAAAAGTTAAAAATAATGAAACATAGATATACCATTAAATCTGAAATAGAGAAAACACCACAGATAATTTCACAGAACAGGAAAAATAATAAAAAGCAGTATTCTACAATACGTAAAACTGCTACACATTCCATATGAATGCCTAGGTATTCTACAGAATGCCTGTATTTAACACTTGACTTGTAATATTAACAGTATATATATATATATATATATATATATATATATATATATATATATATATATATATATACTAGTGCTAGTGATTATAGCTGGAGGTCTCAATATTCTCACTCCATCATCACCTAGTACACATTCACTCTTTGAAAGCCGTTGAGTTTGGATCTTTCTGCCTCAGTGCTTCCTTTGCCCTTTTTGTAAGATCTTTTTTCTCTTTCTGTAAAAAATATGTTCATTACAAATGCTGTGATACCTTTCCATTAATGAGTACTGCCTCTCCTCAACTGCAATTACCCTTATCTGTTTATCTTTATTACCTTTATTCCTTAAATCATATACATTTTAACTAGGTTTATTTAGCTCATGATTAATTTGCCCTGCACATATATTCCATTCAGTTCTTCAGTGTTTCCTTTCATTCACATGTTTGGGCACGTTTGATTCATATCACATATCTTACCCCATGAAAGTCTTCCTCACGCCATTTCCATATCAATATTAGGCCCTCATGGATGAATCATGAACATGGGTTTACAGGAATCATTCCACAGTTACACACTCATAGACCAATAATCATCTTACATGCTCAGCAATACAATTCCAGTGACACAATCACGTCATATTCCCACTCTCTCCTGACCTTACTTCCTGTAGCAGTCTCACAACTTTTCTATAGTTTTGTTGCTCCCTATTCACCCCATTACATTTGCACTAAGCAAGGAAATAGAAGCCACTTCAACACAAACTCTCATATAGCCCTTTTGCAGAGTCGTATCATTTCTATAGTTTCAATTGTTCCTTATTCCACCATTCACCTCATTACATATAAACCAGACTGCAAACACATACAGAAATCCTCTTCAGTTCATTTAGATATCAAGCTCTCATAGAATCACTATGTAACTCTTACATGAACTATTCCACCACTCTGATCCAATTAAATCATTTCCACAACGCGGCCACTAGGGACATCAAACAAGCATGTGATATGCATATGACACAACGTGTGCCGGTCTATTTTACATATTCATTTGAAAGTATAAAGGAGTCCTTGCTATCAATGGAAGACTATTAATAACAAAATGGCCGTACCCACAGATGAATGCCTAAATTACGATTAAGTAGTGGTATCTCTTTTTTTTTATATTCTGCTAATACAATAAATTAAGTTATAAACTGGTATATTGATTGAACTGACATTTTTTTAAATGTCAAGATGAGGCTCTCACAGAATTGCTATACACCCTGACTAATACAATTCCAGTACAAAGAAACAAACATTGAATGAAAAAGCACTCATATTCAAACTCTCTGCAGATCTATGACCCTACTTACTGTTGAAAAAAAAGGGTGATACCTACTATTACACTCCCAGGAAACCAGGACAACACACTATTTTCCTTGCAATTTACAGTTTCCTACTCTAGCACCTGTTCTTCAAGTTATTCTTTATTTCCAACACTTATTTCTAAATCAAATTTTGTGTTAATAATTTTATTAAAAATTCAAGTCAGTTTATTTAAATAACCTTTGCATTTGATATATTTAATGTTTATGAATTTTAAGCTAATTTTAGGTAAAAAGAAAAATGCAGTTATTTGTACCTCAGCATATAATTAACTATTTAATTGATTCAACAGAATATATACAGTTTATAGTCATCACCAGTGCTTACCTATTCAATCATTCATCCACCCTGCAACAGTTTTTTGTCTACAGCTTATATTCTTACTGCTATATCCACATTTGACAACATACTCATTTTTAGCTGTCCACTGGCTAATTAACTATTGATTTCAGCACATGCATAGCCACCCCTTCTCATGGCATAGTTACCTGCTCTCATTTTGTAATTGCTAAATTATCATAGTACACCACTCATTGCATAAATAACCCCAGTGGGCTCCCTAACTGCCCTAAATAGGTATAGTACTCCCATTTACAGCCTAAATGCCCTAGTATACCCTCTTGCTGCCTAACTACCATAGTGCATCCCATTGCTACATAATTGCCCTACTCTGCCCAATCACTGCTTTTCCTAATGCACTATTAATTTTGTTCAGTTTACTCTAGCTTTCTCAATAACTATTTCTCATATGTGCCTCCCTTTCTGTTTAATTGCAACTATTCACCTCTGGTTGCCTATTTACTCTCTATGCACTACATCTTCACATACTGTAAGACACCCTCATTTACCCCATTATTCCCCTTACTCATTGTTCTAGTGGACAACCATACTTCCCTTGCATAAGGATATTTTATACATAACCCTCTCTCCATAATTACTCTCCCTTCCCTACATTATCAATTTAGTCCTCTCCCTCCCTGCAAAATGGTCCATGTGCTTATTAGTTTGTGTGTGCCACACAGTCACTTATTAGCTCACGTGTGCTCTATATTCACTTATTCTCTTGCATGCACTGTTTTGCACGTGTGCAAATTCACTAATCAATCTTGCCATGCCCAGCAGCTGCCTTTTCTCCCTTGTTGCTCCCGCAGCTGCCTCTTCTCTTTCATTACACTCTCCTCTGCCTCTTTGCTCTTCTTGTGCCTGCTTCTGCCTCTTTGATTTTGTTGCACTCTCACTAGTCTATTGGCTCTTTGCCATATATCAGACCTTCAAATAGACACAGCTTAACTAGTTCAAAGTTTCCCCTTGAATACTTTCAACCTCACTAGTACATAGTCTATTCACCAGAGATCTTCAAATACACTCAGCCTCACTCATTTATAGTCTGATTGCCAGACACCATCAACCATGAATTAGTTCACTAATTTTCTGTCTCTTTGAGCCATATTAAATTCCAGCCTCATAAGTCCAACGTGTAACACATAAGGGCTTCAAATTTGGCCGTTTAATGTGGCTATTAAATTAGAATGGGCTGCGAGCTACGAGCGAGATAGGCTATTTCATAAACCAGTTCTCGGCCTTCGGGGTTGCATGCTCGTACGCAAACAATTACTGTATATACTCGAGTATAAGCCGACCCGAGTATAAGCCGAGGCACCTATTTTACCACAAAATACTGGGTAAAATGAGTGACTTGAGTATAGGCCGAGGGTGGGAAATGTGCTGCCCCCTGTGTCCCTCTTGTGCCCTCTGTGTCCCCCCTCTCTCTCCCGTGTCTCTTCTCCCCTCTCCCTTCCCTGTGTCTCTTCCCCCTCCCTTATCCCCCTCCTCAACCCCCCTCTTCATTCTCAACCTCCCTCCTCAACCCCACTCCTCATCCTCAACCTCCCTCCTCATCCTCAACCTCCCTACACAACCCCCTTATCCTCAACCCCCTCCTCAACCTCAACCCCCCTCCATAACCTCAACCTCCCTCTTCATCCTCAACCTACCTCCTCATCCTCAACCTCCCTCCTCATCCTCAACCCCCTCCTCAACTTCCCTCCTCATCCTCCCTCCTCAACCCCCACTCAGCCTCACTCCTCAACCCCCATCCTCATCCTCCCCCCTTAACCCCCCATCCTCATCCTCAACCCCCCATCCACATCCTCAACCCCCCATCCTCAACCTCCCTCCTCATCCTCACTCCTCACCCCCATCAACCTCAACCCCCTCCTCAATCTCAACCCCCCTCCTCAACCTCCCTCCTCCTCATCAACCCCCTCCTCAACCCCCCATCCTCAACCCCCCTCCTCAACCCCCTCCTCAACCGCCCCTCAACCTCACTCCTCAACCCCCCATCCTCATCCTCAACCCCTCATCCTCAAACCCCCATCCTCATCCTCAACCCCCCCATCCTCAACCCCCTCCTCACCTCCCCTCAACCTCAACACCCCTCCTCAACCTCAACCCCACTCCTCCTCATCAACCAAAGTTCAACGTTGCTCAGCATGTAGCCTTTTCTCGTTCGTCTTGTGTCTTAACACGGAAGTCCACTGCGAGCAACGTTACAGGGCTAATTTAACTCTCAAATCCCCAGCCCACCATAATTCCCTAGTTGTTCACCAGAGACTACTGATCACACCTCAGTTCACAGGTTTTCCGTCCCTTTGGCACAGATATTCAATTATACAGCTTCTTTACATATAAATGCAACATATATACCATAGTGCTCTCTTCATCATCATCATCATTATTATTGTTATGTAGCCTGTATAAGATAATCACCTTTTGGGTTTGGGTTAATAATTTACAGCCTTATTAAATTGGGTAAATTTAAAAGGGATCTATTTAAGCACAGAGCATATTTTTTTACAGACATTTTTAGTTAGTGACCTTAATGCCATTTCAAATGGTATCACCCTATATTTTTGCAGCTTTTGACCCAGTATTTACACACACTTGTCCATACTTCATATTTTAAATCACACTTAATTTAAGTCGCTGATCAATATTATATTCTGAATTCACTTTATCATTTATTAAAATGTTAGACTATAAACTAAGCACACAAGTTGAAAGCTATGCCTACATTTGTGGGAGAGCAGGAGGTCTTTAAATTGCTAATTATTATTATATTTATGCAGTTTCTTTATCATTTATGAATTCGTTAGGCAATAAGTTATGCACACAAGTTTAAGGCCATGCCTGAATTTGTTCATGAATTTGAACCCATCCCTCTCTATTCTTAAGAAATATTTCATTTTGTAAGTCAGTAATTGTCATTTTATTAATTTTTTATTCTTTAAACCATTAAAACACAATCTATGCACATAAACTATAATATATATATATATATATATATATATATATATATATATATATATATTATTTGATATATATATATATATATAAGTGTTGCAACATGGGTAAAATTACATATGAGACATGATTCAAACGGGCAGACACATTTTTTTTTGTCTGGTAGTAACTGTATATGATTTTGGAATTTCTTCTCCTTCAAGACATGTTCCCTCATGAAAGTTCTGTAATTGGTTGAAGTGCTTCATACTTGATGCTGATGCACTATACATACCTCTAATTCATGACACACGGTTCAGGATGAGTTCCTTTATAAAGAAACTTTGTTATTTTAACTCCAGCTGTGACATACCTACATTTACTTGTAAAGCAAAGTATTGATGGACTTTAAGTGCTTCATGTTTTGTGGAATTTATTCCTTTTTTTTGAGTCATTTACAATTTAAAATAACTTTTATATAAAGGTGAGATTTTAGGCAGTAAGCTTCAACAGTTTTCAATAGATATTATCAGAAATTATCAAGACAGAGCAAATCAGGCATATGTGCATGATTTACTCCTTGACTGCTAATAAGTTTGTTATTTAATTGCAAGTGTATCTTATGCTGTTGTGTATTTTCATAAAGGTTCATTTATATTCTAGATGGTAAAAAGGGATGTGACATATGATCACACTACGCGTACTACATTTCTGTCTTATTTTCCCTTTCTGTAGAGAAATATTATTGTTGTTTTACATTGATATAACGTAAAAAGAAAAACAGGTTTTGACGGCACACACACACAATTCCATCTTCATCAGATCATCCCATATTATAATTGTCAAACTGCGAGTCGTCGACACGATTTGCACAAAGCGAGGGATGCAGTTCTAGGGGACGCATTTGCGTAGGTGGAGGCTCCAACGTCGGCTGCAATGAACCAAAGGCTCATTGCAGGCCGCAAATGCGGACCTCGTGAAGCAAGAGTCCGCATTTGCGGAGGTGGAGGCTCTATGGCGCCTCTCTCAATGCATTTGCAGGGGGGGGGGGGACATAAACTGCAATAAGCCAAAGGCTCATTACAGGCTGCAAATGCGGACCTCGCGAAGCAAGTGTCCGCATTTGCGGAGGTGGAGGCTCTACGGCGCCTCAGTCACTGTAAAAAACAACCCAGAAAAGCAGGACAAAAATAAAAAAAACACGACTTGCGGGACTTAGAAAAAAAAATTAAATACAAGGTTGCAAAAATACGAAAGAAAATCGGGACTTAGAAAAAAAAATACGACCCGCGGGACTTAGAAAAAAAAAAAAAACAGAGGTTGCAAAAATTAGATGTAAACGGCTGAAACGCGTACATCGAAAAACAACAAAAACACAGCAAAATAACAAAACACAAAAAAAAAAAACTCACACCGAGCACGGTAGGGACAGCCAGCACGTCTGGGAGTGTCGTTGCCCGAGAATTTAAGTTGAATTTACCCATTTTCCGCACTTGAAAATCAGAAAAAAAATGGCGGACGAAAAAAAATGAAAACTAGGCTACACGACCCCGAACCGCAGAAAACACAGCCAGGGACGTACGACTTTGACAGACATGTACAAGGTACAAAAAATAGTAATAGGAAGGTCGCGAAATGCTTGCAAAACACATACAACATACACTAACGCCGTCATTTTACAACACTAACTTATACATTTACGCATTAAGATTCTGAAATGGCGGCTTTTCCGCCTAAACCAACAGTTTGTCTCGCGCACTCAGCCTATATATAGATCACACTTGCCACACAGCTGACACTTTCTCCTCTGTTGATGACAGTCTGAGTGGACATTTTCTGTTGCCAGAAAATCCAAAGAGATTGTTAGCTCTTCAGGGTACTGATTCCTGAATATTAATTACAGATAAGTAAAGTATATTAATTTATATTACTTATCATTAATGAATAATTAATAAATTAATTATTATAAAAAAAGTATATATTATTAGTTAAAAAATTGAGCAACAAACTTATAATCTACACTGCCTTTAGTTTATGAATACTTTTATGCTTAGCTCTTTGTAATATATTTATTCATTGATAAAATAATTAGTAATGCGCATTAATTTATTAATTAATAATAAGTAATCATTACCAAAAAAATGGGTATTTTACAATGCAATAAATAAAATATGGATTTCACATTGCACTTATATATTTGTATTACTGATCATTAACCTACATTACTTTATTAACTATATATTAGTAATAATAATAACAAAAAAGGACCACAAACAATATGTATATTTTACAATGCACTGACATGTCTGTGTTGCTGCTGATTGCCTGATAGGGATGAATACAAACATTACAAATGCTTTCCATCTTATTTGACAGTTTCATCATCTCTGCAGCTGCCTGAACACAGAGAGTGACGTTTGCAGCCTTTGAACAGCATAAAGATCACCTTTACAGGTATATCATTTAATTATGTTCTTATAGAAGAAAAAAGGATTAAGTCTTTTTATTTTGGATTGATGACAGTTATTGATTAATTAACATATATCAATATATTAATTAATTAATAATTATAAATCATTAACAAAAACATTACATTTTTTTACACTACAATAAAAATAATAAAAACTTTTTACCTGCAGAGCCCAAATCAATTGCCCAAATTGCAAATGAATGAGGCCCTTAGTATTTCATTATTCATTAATAATAAAAAAATAAAAATAAACTTTATTTATGCATACATATATGCTTACCTAATTAACTTTTAAAGAATGCAAAGTACACCTCATAAGTTGATTGATTTCTTAATGATTAAAATAACAAAATTGCACATTATTTTAAGCTCAATCTATTCTTTGCTCACAGCTCTTTGTGTTTGCCATTCTTTAGGAAAACATAATTACCTCTTTAAGTTTACCATTGAGGCCAGTTATTGATTCATTTATTAAAGACTTAATAATTCATTATTACAAAAAAATATATTTATTAATATACATATGTGCAGCGCTTTACTTTTTAATGTATGCCAATAAAAAAAAAAAACATAATGGATTAATTTTTTTCATGTAAAAATAACAAATGCTTTTCAAATCATTGCATTCTTTCATTAATGCTATTTAGGTTTTGCATTGAGGGCAGGTAAAAACAATCAGCCTTATTAAATTGTGATTCTGCAAATTTAAAACAGCTCTATTTAAGCACATAGCATCTTTTTTTTACAGAATTTTTAGTTAGTGATCTTCTATCCAAAATCAAGGTCTTCACTAACTAAAAACTTCTGTAAAAAAATATGCTATGTGCTTTAATAGAAACCTTTTAAATTTGATGAATCGCAATTTAATAAGGCTGAATATGTACAATACAAAAAACATTATATCTTACACCTTTATTTACAATTACAGATTACAATGGTGGACAATGGAGAAGACAGGATTGAACACAAAATAAGAGCGGCAAGGGAAAGGAAGCAAAGGTGGAGAGATGCACAGTTCCCTGAGACTTTCCAATGCTTAAGAGAAGAAGACCGACAGAGACTTTTATATAAAAGAAAAATCAGTAAGAAAGCACAACATGAGTGTGCTGAAGCTTCAAAGAAAAGAAAAAGTAAACAAAAAAATATCTGTGAAACATTGCCTAGTGACCAAATATTGCCTCATGACACAATTGTTCATCCACATGACACCAATGTAGATATAGAAAGTTGTAGTGTTGACTTGCAACTAATAACATTACTAATCTAAAATAACGCATTATACAACTAAACAAACGGTTTTGCCTCGCGCACGCTGCCTATTTACACTGCACACTTGCCACATTGCTGACACTTTCTCCTCAGGTCACCAACAGTTGTGTACATTGTATGTTGCAGAAAAACAACAGCGATTGTTAGCTCTTCAGCATACTGATTCCTGGATATATTCATTACAAATACGTAAAGTATATTAATTTATTATTGAATTAATTAATTATTATAAAAAATATATATTTATATAAAAAAAAAACAGAGCAGAGGAGAGAATCACTTTGCCAAAGGCGCTCAAAAGTACACAAGGGGAGAGGCTCGCAATTAGCGCCGAAGGTGCTCAGATGACCAAATGTAAATCAGGAGAGGCTTGCAATGAGCACCGAAGGTACTCAGAATACTAAAAGTCTTATTTTGTGTTGCATTACCTGACTTACAATTTTATTGCCGTAATTTTTTGACGGGCAAGTCGATAGTATCACAATGTATTTGTAAATTGCCAACGAAAAAGAGATACTCATAAAATTATACCACAAATTTATACCGTCAGCACAAGAGACATTGAATGTTTCAGTTTAAGATAACTTCTTTTACATGTTCCCGGTGCACAACGTTATAGACATTTATGCACAGTGAATGACATAGTTTATGATACTTTCCTATTAGCTGCAAGACATCAAAACGTTATAGCAGATGATACAGAATGGGAGTGGTGTCTGGAAGAAGCATCACTATGTCAAATGCCAAAGCAAATTAGGGCACACTTTACATTAATTTGCATCTTTTGCAATGTACCAGATGCATTTGATTTGTGGGAAACATTTAAATTAAATATGTGTGAAGACTTTTTGAAACGTTACAATGAGCCCATTGCACTCTTAAAAGCATTAATGGAAAGAAACATTTCTTGCACATGGATTAAATTGTGCAAGTTTTAATTTGCCTGATCCAGGACTTATAGATGACATCAACTTTGATGACTATGACACTGAGCTTCAAAAACAAAAATCACAAAAAAAAACGGTCAACTTTAAATACTTTACAATTGCAAGCATTTAATGCCATCACAAATGCTACAGATTATGAAATGGTCAAAGACCGTTATATCTATCTAGATGGCCCTGGTGAATCAGGAAAACCTTATCTGAACAATTGTTTGATGAGTTTCATTCGAGCACAGGGTCAAATACCAATGCCATTTGCAACAACTGGAATTGCTGCACTTTTGTTAGAAGGTGACAGAACTGTGCATAGTGGATTTAAACTGCCAGTTCCCATTTTAGAAACATCAGTGTCAGATATTCGACTGAATTCTTTATAAGCAAAATAATAAAAAAAAAGTAAATTAATTATCATAGATGAGGCAACAATGATGTCATGTCATGCCTTGCAATGTATTGATAGATTATTGAAAAAAGTGATGGATAATAATTTGCCATTTGGTGGAAAAGTGATGTTGTTAGGAGAAGATTTTAGGCAAACATTACCTGTTGTGCCACATGGAAATAGGACTGACATCATTGAAACATGTATTAAGACAAGTAAACTGTGGAAAATATTTACACACCTAAAATTAGAATTAAATATGAGATCTGAAGGCCAAAATTAATTTAATGATTGGCTCATTCAAATTGGAGAAGGAAAACATCCACAAATAAATAATTTACCGGATGATACCATCACAATTCCATCACAAATGGTTTGCAAGGAATCACTCATATCGGCAATCTTTCTAAACACTCTCAATAATAACAATTACTCAGACATTGCAAACAAAGTGATATTAACAACCAAAAATATAGATGCCTTGAATCTAAATAACGAAATTTTAAAATTAATCAGTGCACCCCAAAATAATTATTACAGTGCAGATTCAGTTCTGGCTGACGATAAAGACAGTGAATCTAACTTTAATAAAATGTATCAATTCTTTAACACCATCTGGAATGCCACCACATGTTTTGCAATTGAAAAAACGGGCCAATTGTCATGCTACTGAGAAATATGAATCCCAAAAAAGGACAGATTAATTATGCAGGATTTAAAAAATCATTTCATACATGAAGAAATGATGAATGGTACCCATAAAGGTGAACACGTTTTTATACCAAGAATTGATTTGGCTCCAAGTGAGAGTGTTTTGCCTTTTGTCCTTCAAAGGAGACAATTTCCAGTTATCATGGCATTTTCCATGACCATAAATAAATCCCAAGGACCAACTTTTTTATGTCTGTGGGTATTTTTTTTACAGAAACCTGTTTTTGCACATGGGCAACTCTATGTTGCTTTTTAAAGGTGCACAAATCCAGATGATTTTAAAGTTTCAATTGAAGACAACCCAAGTCAGGGTGATCTATTACATTTTTAACAAAAACATTGTGTACTATGAGGTTTTGTAAACATAGAGAACAGTGGTTTTATTTTGAGGACGAAATTTGATATCACTCAGGCTCTTTTTAGAGGATCACTATTTCAAATAGGAAACCCTATGTACAATTTGACAAAACTTCAAGAATAACAACAAAAACTGGAAAATAAAACAACAAGAATAAACAGTGGTTATATCCCATAGACAACATTAAAAGTCTGCTGGGCTCTTTTTAAGGGAATCACTTGGACATACAAAAAATAAAATATAAATAAATAATATTGGAATGTCTTGGAAGTTGCCAGGATTGGCCACACAAAACACTTACGTTGCATTTTATTACTTTATTTTAAGACACTGACTTCATGTTTGTAATGTTAAAATTGTTTTTTCAAAGGTCACAAAAGTTGTTTCATTGTATGTAATTAAGGGTTCATATTAGTAGGAGGATGATCATTTGTTGTAAAAAGAAATGTATAATTAAATACAGAGTATTGATTCAGGGTGTAATCTGATTGCCAGTTAATGGGGTCAGGAAGGAATTTATTTTTTCCCTTCTTTGATACCACTGGCTAAGTTTTAACAGGGTTTTTTACTGTTTGCATTCCTCTGGATTCAATACCCATGTGGTTTAACTTTACTATAAATAAAAGTTGCATATTACAAACCATTATGTAATGGTTTAATATACTCATTGATATAAAGTTGACCTAATGTTATGTTACTCATCCATACCTCAGATTTAAAAAATGTTAGTATTGTTAATAAAAATGGTTCACTAATGTTTCAAATATAAGTTGCGAGTTGCAAAGCATTATGTAATTGTTTACAACAATGTATTCATACAAACTCCATCCATTGTTACATTATTTCTGCAAACATAACGATTAAAAAGTTTAATATTGCTAAAAAATGATTGTTTACCAGTTGTTGAAATACAAGTTGACTGTTAAAAAAATTAAAAAAAGTTATTATAACTGTTGTACTTCTTTCTACATAACAAAAAGGATAAGAGTGTTAGAGACTCACATTGTGTGGCAAACAGCATTCCCAGCTTAAAATTGTTATTGACCGTAATTTTTTGACGGGCAAGTCGTTAATTATTTTATAAAGCATACACTTCCAATCCTTAAATATGAAACACTACAAATACATAAAATTGAACCTGACCTGTTTAACATTTAGGGCCACATTCAATTCCAAGCCCGTAACTCGATCACAGACAGACGATTGTCTGCGAGTGAATTACTGGCTCCCGTTGGTCTCCAGCTATTCAATTGCTCAAGCTCACAGGATGCGGGCTTGAAGCAAAAAACGTAAACCATGCACTGTTTTGAAGCAGTTGAGGGTGGGAACATGATCAATTAAGAAGGCCCGTAACCGCCCATTTGAAAACAGAGAATAGGAAATTTGACTGTCCAAATTACGGCAGTAAAACATGGAGGTTACATGTCATTTAATTAGATTCGGGGGTCAAATATGAGATCAGACTCGCAAAACATAGAAAATACAGAATAATGAAAAAATGAATGCCAGTACTGTTCAAGTCCATATGGGTGGCCTGATATATATTAACTCATTGATACCCAAAATCGTTTAATGTCTGTCATTGCTTTCCCTATAATTTACAGTACAGGATTGATCTTTTTTTTGCATTTACAGTGCTACGAATTGGTGTTTAACCCCCTTGCGGGTTCTCTCTAGCACATGTAGGATTTTCTCCTCCATTTGCAGCTTATGAGTATGAGTACGTTTGTGAGCTTGGGGAAATTGAGCAATTGAATAGCCATTTGCGATTTAAGCCCTGCGAAAGTGACAGATCAAAAGCTTCTGAAGGCTGGAAGTTATGAGTTTGACGGACGCAAATTTTTCAAGCCTGTAACTCGGTACCCAATCAAAGCCTGCAAAAAGATGCCAATTGAATACCAAAATAGCTTGCATCTTCACTTACTGGGTCCCGGATCTCAAACTCTGCTAATTGAATTTGGCCCTAAGTGTTTAAGGAGAGAGGGCGTGTTTTCTGTTCCATTTATCTCACTGACTCTTAAAATTCTGAACTGTATAATATGAAGGCTCAAATAATCTACAGTTTTAAAAACTGACAATTACTTTCATGTTTCTTAACCAATTTCGCATAATAGCTTAAATCATCTAAACATACAGAGGTCTTGTAGCAAGCACTGTAACTTTTACACCTAGAGATAAACTTCTGTAAGTGTTTTATTTCATATAAGAGCAACTTGTGGTTATGTGGAATTTTTCATGTATATACTGTGCATTTGAAATTAGTTTGATGATGTATTATAAAATAGTGTGATTTAGATAGCATTAAACATGTGGGGAGTGTGAGACTTTCCACCCCAAGTTGTTATATATTACAATATATTAGAAGATAATATTGTAGGACTGAAAGAGACGATTGTTTACTGTATATTTTGTGGGTCTGGGGGAAGTAAAATGTCCATTTGTCCAAGTAGTTAGACTCTAACTACAGCCTAGAGGCTGCAGCGAATCACCAAAATCTAGAACTACATGCAGGACTTGGCGTGTGTTATCTGAAGGGGTATGGGGATGTGTTATTGCATTTGATTGAAGAGAACACGTGTATCATTCAATAAAAAATATTTGGTTAAGGACATGGCTGTAGGAGCCAAATCTGGGGGGATACTGCATATAGTATAAAAATACCACACAACTGCTTCTATACACATAAACACACACATTGGAAAATCTGAGGGGGGATTTGTCCTCCTTGTCCCCCCCAGTTCCTACACCCATGGTTATGGAGACTTATACCCTTGATCTCTACAGATCATTTACTAAGTGTTAAAGGCCCTTTACTAAGGCTTTATATACTCTTTTGAGTAATTGCTATATATGAACGTTTCCCTGCTGCTAAAGTGCAATTACATGGCTTCAATAGGAGTAACTGAGTAACTGTAACTGTTCTCATAAGGATCTTCGAGTGCTCGCTTACTATATATAATACTGGGTGCATTATATTTAAGTTTTTAAACCTAAATATAATGCACCCAGTATTATATATAGTAAACCACCTATATAGTACAGTGACTACACCCAGAGTTGAATGCTGAACATGTTACCTCCAGTACAGTGAATCCTAGAGACCCAGTGCCAAGAGAATACTTCACACAGCCCTGACTGGCACATGGTGGTTTGCGACAAGAGGAAACATGTTTGTTCACAAAGCCAGTATGGTATTGTACAATGGAAAGAAGGAAAGGAAATGCACATTGGCTTCAACGTGAGAACAAAATTGTCAGGGAGACTCTCAGATCAAATTAATTATATGCACATACAACAGGTTACACACACAGCCTTAGTTGACAAACCATGAGAAACCTATGAGCTAGCTAGTCTAGCAAGGAACTAACAAAATATAGCAGACAAATTAGGCTACATAGATAAAGGTATAAAGAAAAGTATACTATCATATTTATAGTTGTAGTAATTACGAATTGTCGGTTAAGCCATGTTAAGAGTTACGGGCGTGCACATGCTGCAAAGAACGCCTTCGGCGCTCATTGCAGCCCTCGCAATAGTGCCCCTTCAGGGTCCCTCTAAGGGTCCTCTGTCCCGTCATAGCTGTAATTTACCCGAGGACGCTCCACTGATGCAGGATGGAAAGAGATTGAAGGCGCTCATGGCGATGCACGCGATCAGAGACGAAAGACGTAGGACTTTGTCGCTGATCCCGAGGCATGCAAGACGTAGAAAAAAAATTACAAATTTAACAGCCTGTATTTTCTCAAGCATGTAACTCGAAACTCAAAAAAGAAAAATAATTAAAATAATAAAATTAAAACCTCACACACAGATCAGGGGGAGAGCCAGGGAGCCTGTGAGTCAGGTTGCAAACTAATTTGAGGCTTAAATGCCGTTCTTTGGAGATTGAAAATCGACTAAGCAAGGAAGAATAGAGCGCTTGAAAAAACGTAAATGCTTTCTATCGGGATCAAAACGAGGCCAAAGCACGTAACACTTAGCCGAACAACGACAGGCACGCAGTACTTGGAAAATACAAACAACGTCGCTTATGACAAATGCTAAACTTTGAAAATAAAAGCAACGGCACTCAGTGCGAGGCATGCAAGACTATAAAAGGATAGATAAAGAGACAAATAGGGGGGAGAGTGGTGGAAATAGAGACATGGAAAGGGAAATGAGGGTGAAAGAAACAGAGCAGGGAGAGGAAGGAGGGAGAGAGGGGGAAACAGACACATGAAAGGGAGAAACAGACAAAGGTGTCAGAGAGTGGGGAGAGGCTCACAAAATGTGTCCCGAAGGTGCTCATTGTGTACCTCAAGATGAGCGCCATAGGCTCTCAGCGCGAGGCACGAAAGTGGCGGGTTGGGCGAAGTCTGCAATGAGCGCTCATTACAGGGCTCACGATAAGCGCCAAAGGCACTCATCGCAAAGCCAATAAAGTAGAGGGAGGAGAGGCTCACAATGAGCGCTTAAGGTGCTCATTGCGAGGCATGAAAGTGATGGGTTGGCCGCTCATTCCGGGGCTCGCAATGAGCGCCTGAGGTGCTCATCGCTGGGCACGTAAATTAGAGGGGGAAGGGCCTTCCATTGTGTGGCAAATAGCATTGCCAGCCTTCAACTTTTATTGCCGTAATTTTTGATGGGCAAGTCGCTAGTTTATTATAACATGTAGTATCATGGGACATAAAGCCCAGACCTACTTTCAGTCCACGATGTAATGTGTAAAATAGATGGTTCTGGAAAAATGGTTATCCCCATGGAGAGTTGGTTGTAAATCCTTGACATTCCTCTTACAATTTTCCAGCGAGGGGTAATAAAGAACCAAACACTTTTTCTCTTGATAATTTGACCACTGTGTGAATTTGGTTACCTATGATAAACCAAGTGAAATTGTTCATCCCTGCCTTTTGTATTCAAACAAATACAATATATATTATAGCTTGATGTAGATACTGGTATCCAAAAAAATCTATGCCCTTTTACTGATGCTTTAAAATCAGGTTTAAATTTGAATGGAATTTGTTAAAGCACTTTGGTAAATTGTCAGGATATCATCAGTGTAGCAAAAGAATTCCAGAGGTTTAATACTGCAGGTGGGCAGGAAGTCAATTTCAAGTTTAGCCATGAATAACTTGGTATATTGTGGCTATCCTTGTTCCCATAGCTGTTACCATTAGGTGCAGGTATTTGTCTCCGCAAGTGAAAAATAGTTATGGGTAAGTATTAACATGTGGAATATAGTGACAATTTTTGTTCCTATAGCCGTTCCCATTGTCTGTAGATATTTGTCTCCCCAAATGAAATCTAGGTATGGGTAAGTATAAACCTGGTTACTTCTATCACAGTATCTGTGGGTGAATCCTGTCAATTTGTAAATTCCTGGCAAGCCGCTAGGCCATCTTGGGGAGACGTTAGTATACGAGGATTCTACATACATAGGCCCTCATTCAATTGCGATTTGGCCAATTGAATAGGGCTCTAAATAAGCACATAACATATTTTTTTAAATAAGATTTTAGTTAATAAATATCTATCCAAAAGCAATGTTTAAAAAAAATATGCTATGTGTTTATTTAGAGCCCTATTCAATTGGCCAAATTGCAATTGAATGAGGGCCTTAGTGGCTAAAATTGTGTTCTTTGGCAGTGGCCTATGGATAACAAATTGTTAAGACGATATGTCATGTCTTGTAGGTAGCAGGCATACTTTTTTTTTTCAAGGGCTTAAGGATATTTTCTACCCAAAATTCACTGGGAACTGAAACATAATTGCCCATCCTCGAACCAAGTAGACCTGTCTGGTCTCCCCATTGTATCTACATAAAGTTTGGCTTAATTTGGTTTGAGAATAGACTTATGCTTGGCATGATTACATTCCTTAACTGTGTTTGTGCCTGCCATTTTCACTGGAAGGCTGTTTCAGTGATCTACTGTTAACAGAAACATAGAATCCTATTTTTTTCTATGGAGATACTGAAACAGTTTAGGATGATAATGAGCTTACCATGAATGGAGAGAGACTGTTTAGAGCCACAAGTGAAGAAAACTTGAAAATGGTAGTGTTTGGGTATCAATCTTCCTTTATATGTTATTATATTAAACTTTCAAATCTATATACCATTTCTATTATTATTTAGTAGGTGGCATTTTATCTGGTGTTTCATAAAAAAAGAAAATAACAATAAATACTATTGGTTTCCAAACATAAAAATAAAATTAAAACGTGAACTTTAATTAGCAATTTATTAACATTTTGGACAATACTGGTAGTAGATTATTACATCTATACAGCACCCCTTACTATTATTGTTCAAGTGACATAACAGAGATTCCAAACATATCATTGAAAACTTTATTTAATTAGAACTGAATTTTATTTAAAATGCATATTCCTACAGTAAACTAACATTGAAGCTTGTATTTTGGGTTAGCAGTCACATATTTTGCTAAATAGAGATCGTCATTAATTACTGTTTTCTCCTTTAGCTGTTGGGTCTATTGTCTCAACTGCAGCCACCTGTACATTGACCATGCCTTATTTTGTGCATACTTGGAGCCTCACCTCTGTCACTTTAGGATTAGTAGGTTTAAATATACAAGACTTTAGGATCAGTGAATTTAACAGGGAGTGTAATATTTACCTGGTTATGACGTTGTCATTTTCCAGAAGAGTCTTTTGTTGGATTTCACTACAAACACGTAATTCAGAAAAATGCTGTCAAGGGTCAAAATTGAATTTAATGCCACTTTACACAAATATCTTAAGACCTGTTCTACATTATAGTTACAAAACAGAAAATACATAAATAAATCAGCATGGAAATTATTCTGTATAATGTTCACAACACATAGGTCTGAAATCCTTCAATTAAAGCTATAACTATGCCAAACTACATATCAATGGATCAACAATAGGCAAGAATATTGGTAAGGCCACTGAATAAGAAAAACATAGCATTTAACATTACTGATAAGTGCCACGTTGCACACACACACATACGAAGATGAGTTCAAGATGTAAAAGTTATGAGCATTGTGTATTTTGCCTTTTGCAAACTACTTTGCCTGCAAAGTCTAGGAAATGTGTGTTTCAGAAGAGGCAGAGTGGTATGAGTTGCAGAGAACACAACTGATATTGAATTGAATTCACGGCTGTAATATGTGTCAATAGAACAATACCTGGAATCATGTCTGGTACAATTAGTCCTGCTCTACTGCTGGCAATTCATGGTCCTACATTTGTAGGTGATAAGACAGATGCTGGGAACAATTGAAGGCACATGAAGAAGGGGGAAGAGGTGGATAGACGAGGTCATTGGAGCAATGAACATGAGCTTCAGGTAGCTCAAAGGGTCAGATGTGCCTGGCATGTAGTGATCCATATTGGTATCAAGAGTTGGATACAACTGAACATTAACAACATGTTTCCACAAGTCAGTTTCCCCAAAATCATCTCTTTAGGAAGGTTATGCTCAGGGAACATCTGAGGTTGTGAGGTTCTGGGAAAGAAGTTTAAGGTCTTGGAGAGGAATTACTGGGTCTAGAACACAGATTAATGTTGGGTAGGGTATTATTGTTTTTGGTTTCCTATAGTCATTCTGAGATCCTGGTATTGTGTCCATGCTTTTGAAGCACAAAAGGGTCCCCTGGCTTTAATATATTTAGAAATACTAATCTAGACTGAAGCAACTTTTTCTCCAGAGAGATATGTTTCATACACAAGGGTTAGGAGAGATCTAAGGTAAAGTGTTGGTACAGTTATAACATATAACATTTATTTATGGTTTATCTACTTTGTAGTCAGTTCACAGCGATTACAGGGGTTGTTCATACTTGGAAAATAAAGCATAATATAGAAGATTATTGATTACCTAACTGCGCTCTCCTTCATTCCCTTCATCTAAGCACACACTAGTTATATCCACCTCTGGAACATCTACTTTTTAGTAAAATAAGCATCAGTCTCCACTCACCCTCTAAAATAGTTAATGATATGCTGGGCTTGTTAATGCTACAGGAAAATAACACTCAGAGGGTTAATAGCATGTTGTTACATACTTTGGATTTAACTGAGGTTTTGGTGCACTCTCAGTCTTATTTATTTGCGATTTGGCCAATTAAATAGGGCTCTATATAAGCACATAGAATATTTTTTTTACAAAACTTTTCAGTTAGTGAACTTCTATTCAAAAGCAAGGTCTTCACTATTTAAAAACTTCTGTAAAAAAATATGCTGTGTGCTTATATAGAGCCCTTTTCAATTGGCCAAATCCCTATTTAATAAGGGTGAAAGTTTTTTGAACATTATCTTGAGCTTGGAGCGGTTGTTATGTAATGTGAGAATAACTCTTCCAGATCAATTCAATTAGAAAAGGCTGCAACTACATGGCTGAAATCAAGATACGTAAACTATGCTTTGGCACGTTGCATTTCCCGGCGTGAACATGATAAATTATTCCAACCTTTAGTTAAGGGTTTAGTCTGAGCCAATAGTAAAAGAGACCGTCATCATTACGTCACTAAAACATGGAGGTCACATTTCAATCACCTACGGTTTTGAAGTCTGAGTTGTGATCAGGTCCGCATTCCAGAAATAATGCAATTTGAAAATATCAATAATAGAATATTCTAGTCCATGCCGGGATCAATATAACATGGAAATTAAACATAAAAAAATAAAAATGTTTGCAGATTTGTGAGCTTGGGAATGTTGTACTATTAATTTTAATATCTTCCATCGCTTTCCCTGTAATTAAGCATACAGTAGTGTGCTTATATTTGCTTTTACAGTGCTATGGAAAGGAGTTTAACCCCATTGCGGGTCCTCTATAGTACCCGTAGGATTTTTTGCTACATTTGCCATTTACGTGTGTGAAAACAATTGCAAGCTTGAGGGCTTGTAGCAATTTAATAGCAATTTGCGATTGTAACATTTACAGGCTTGAAAGATCAAAGGCTTAGCTGGGTCTGGGTTACGATTTTGGCAACCACTGTTGTTTTTCAGCCTGTAACCCGCAGATCGTTTGCGAGTAGCTAAAAGAGGCCAATTTAATAGCAGTAACTTTTGCCGGCTCCTTTACGGGCTTCAGAAACTACAATTTGGCGAATTTAATAGGGCCCTAAGTGCCTAACTACTCTTTTATTGCCCCATCATGATCACACTTCTTCCGGATCTGATGATACCTATGTCTGTATTTACATACCATACGAATATTAAGTAGCAAATTAATGAAAATGTAGTTAGATACGTAAAACTGAGCTATAGTTTAGTAAATGAAGCTTGTAGAAACATTATCACAAAAAATCCTACTACAGTGTTTCCTTCCTTCATCTTCCAATTGCAAAGTCCCCTAATCTGGAAGCACAGAGGGAACTGAGAGCTGCAGTTCCCTACAACCAACTGGATAGATTACAATATTACTTAAAGATAATCTTACCTAATATAATCAGGGAAGAAAGTAAGAGAGCAAGGGCTGCAAAGTGGCAGCAAAATACAAGGGGTGGGTTCTGTGAGGGAGAAACAAAGGAGACTGGGATGGGTGCTATGTGAGCTGGGTGCTCAGAGGCGTATGGTGCTGTGCGGGGATGGATCCTGAGAGAGGTTGGCTGCTGACAAGGACTGGGTGCGATGTATGGATGGATGCTAAGAATGGTGGCTGCTGTGTGGGGTGATGTTTATATATGTGTACTTATATATCTGTAGAGGATGCCACAGGATAGTGTAGTGCACGCGCCCTGGACCTGTCATGCAGGCAGAGGTGCTTTGCACAGGCAGGAACAATGAGTGATTTGGTTCTGGCGGGGCTGAGCGCAAAATATTTTTTATGTCCCCCCAAGGGGGCCCAAACATTTTCTTGCACCAGGGGTCGCCATCCTCTACCTCCGCCACTGATTCTGCAAAATTATTTGGTAAAACCATTTTAGTGAAAAGTCAGTTGTGCCCGAGACAAACCTAAAATAAATAGTGACTACCAATGTTTTACCATCTAACCATGGGAAAAATAAAATATAACAATGTAGTCGTACATATTTTTTCAGAATATACCTGATAAAACTATGTTCATATGGTGAGTGCATTGCTACAGTTGTCCATTTGGACTTGGTTGATCATCAACACTTTTGTATAATAATAAAAACAAGAGTTTAATGTAACTTGAAAGTACTCTTTGCCATTTTATTTAAATAGGTATAACTTAATATACAAAACAAAATGTGTTGGTAAATTATTACAAAATTATTTTATAATGCAGAAAATATCTCAAACATGTATTTCTTTATGTAAGACATGATTATTATAAAGTATGTGAAATGTAAACATATTTATACTTATCTATAACATTTTTACAACAATAATTAACTACATTCAGATTTAGAGTTTTCAACTATATTGCTCAGAACAGATAGCGACACTGAATGAATGCAGTTATCGCTTTCACACAAATCCTACATAACATATTAAACTTGATAACCTACATTAATGTCTAGCCACATATTTTATACAATTTTTTAGTATATGTTATGATTTGTTACATTTCATTTTGGAGCCAAACAGGCTAATTTCCAGTAGTATAGTATATTTCATGGTATGTAACATGGGTAATTTACTGTAACTGTCAAATACTATCCCCTTTCAAAGATCAGCTGAGTTACTATTAAGGTCATCAAACAAAAGCCACCCGCATCATGCATTAAACATTATAATGTGGGACCTCAGCTGAAACAGAGAGTTGGTCAGCTGTCCATAGTCACAGCAGGGATTTCCAGTGATCTGTCAAGCTGTGATTGATTCATGGAGACATGCTCCCATCTTATTGTGATTACCCTGAGCATCTTGCCTGGTGGCCATTTTTGCCGTTGACAATGTTTAATCCTTCAAGACTTGATGCAGATTTAACACTATACTTTGATTTTTTTTTATGTCACTGTGTTAGAGATGAATTATTAGGCACACTGTTTTAAAATACTGTTATATTACAAGATAATGAATGGAATATATTACACAGAGTTTCAATTCTGAATTCAACTATGGTAGTTCGGTGTGCAATGCTGGAGGGAGTCACAATGTATTGTTTGTGGAACAAGAGGTTGGCTTCCTTTGAATCTAAGGCTGGGACAACACAGCTGTTCAAGACAGATCCTTCACAGAGCTTCAAAGCTAGCAGATAACTAGATGCAAACATAAGTATTCTGAGACCATATCATTTTTTGCTGTCCATCCATTTCTCAAATCTTAGTCTATGACTTTTTGTACTGTAGATATATTCCAAAATCAGACTTTTACCTGGTAATTCACGTTTTTTGCCATTGTTTTCTTTCAGCTACGGTAAAACACAAACCACAATTATTCATCTTATTTTTGAAGAAACAATAATCAGTCACAAGATTTTCAACACAGCAAGAAACAAGGCCAACGGGAAAATTAACAGGGAAATTAAGCAAGTTCAGGGCTCAGGTGACACCCAAAGGAGTGTGTTTGTGATTATGAATGATTACTTGTGTCTGTTATTGATTTTTAAAATGATTCAACTAAAATGTCCATCTGCTACATCAGGAGGTTATCAGAATACAAGAAGAAGCGGGGCATGCAAGTAAATATATAGCAGTAATGCTTGATGGATAAACACCCACTAGTCAACATGGCCTGTATTTCAATGTATTATTCCGTAAATCATGCTTCGGCAGATAGCATTTCTGGGGCGTGAACATGGTCAATTATTCCAACACGCAAACCACAGAAAACTTAATTGACTGCAACAAAATTAAGCATTGCCTATAAATATAATTATTTGATATGAATTGCTTTAGTTTACTTATGACTGTGTTAAAAACAATATAGTTGGTAATTATTATTGTCTTTCCAGTATGTGAATATGTGCTATATGACCAGACAAAGGGCCATATTAAATTCCAAGCACGTAGCGGAACCGGTACACACGCAAAGCCTGCGGACTTGAAATTCGGTGGAGTTACAGAGCTATTAAATTAGCCAAGACTGCAACAGACGTGGCCGACATCCAAACCCGTAAAGCATTCTTGCGCACGTTGCATGTGCGGCAGTGAACAAGAGCAATTAGACAAGAAATAATGCAATATTAATAAATCATTAAATATGTTATTCTAGTCCATGCAAGTTCCATTATATGTATTAACACATTGATTGCTGGGATTGTTATAACACGGAAATTAAACATAAAAAAAATATTTAAAAAATGATTTTATATCGCAGATTTGCGAGCTTGAGAATGTTGTGCTATTAATTGTAATACCTAACATCACTTTCCATTTAATTTAATATACAGTAGTCTGTTGATATTTGCATTTACAGTGGTACGGATAAGACTTTAACACCCTTGAGGGTCCTCTCTAGTACCCGTAGGCTTTTTGGCTCCATTTGCAGTTTACGGTTTTGAACGACAGTGGATTCATAGCAATTTAATAGCGATTTGCAGCCTGTAGGATTTCGACAGCCTGTAGGGTTTTTCTGCCTGTAACCCGTTTGCGGGTTGCTGTAAGAGGCCAATTTAATAGACAAGACTAGCAGGCTCCGTTACGGGCTACGGGTTTTCACATTGGGGGATTTTAATAGGGCTGAAACGCTCCTATTTCATTGCAAGCACGTAATTACCTTCAAACTGAACTTTTGGCTGCAGGTCCCAAATTTGTTACATATCTAAATGTATTTAATTGACTCACGCCCACAATTACATGCTCACAGCCCTAACACGCAAACCATGAACCCGTAGGTTGCATTTCAGGACATGATCATGATCAATTAAGCAAGCTAGTAAGTCACAATTTAGACAGAACCAATAGTAAATGAGACCGTCATCATGACGTCAGTAAAACATGACGTTTAAACTACAATCAGTTAGTGTTTAGAAGCCGAATTTGCAATCGTGCTCACAATCCAGAAATGTAGAAATCAATAAAAATCCATAAATCAACTGCTCTAGTCCATGTTGGTTCCATGATATGTATTAACTCCTTGATTCCCGGAATCGATATAACATGAAGATAAAACGTAAAATAAAATATTTTTTTATTGGCGATTTGTGAGTTTGGGACTGTTCTGCAATTAATTCCAATGCCCTTCATTGTTTTCCAGTATTTTAAAGTACAGTAGTGTGTTTATATTTGCTTTTGCCCTGTTACGAACAGGCGTTTAACCCACTTGCAAGTCCTAGTATTCGTATAATTTTTGGATACAGTTGACATTTATGGGTTTGAAGGCAATTGTGGGCTTGTTGCATTGTTGTAATTACATTTGCATTTTGTGTTTTTAGCACTGGTAACAATTATGGGCTTGAAACATCTAAGGAGGAGATAGGACTGAGTTACGTTTTTGACAACCAAAGTGCTTTTGAGTCTGTAACTCGCAATTGGAATGCGAGTAGCAAAATGTAAAATATCAGTAACATTTACACGCTCCATTATGGGCTCAAGTAGTGCGATTTGGACTTAAATAGGGGCCAAAGTCTGTATATCTATTACAAAATAAATAACTGTTGTTATTTGTCTATGAAGATTAACATGCAAATTCATATTGCAGCAAATAACATCAAAACAACATTTACTAAAATGTTTGTATTATACTGATTAGCCAGTAGGATGTCTGTTAAACAATATATATAATTCAAGAACTATACATTTTTAGTAAAACTAAATGCATTATTTAATTCAGCAACAATGCCTAGATTGTTTAAATTTGTAGAAAGCTGTATCACTTGTTAATTTTTTAAACAGACAAAATAGAAACATATTAATATTGACATGTAAGTATGATATGCACATTTAATACTTTTACATTTTACTGGAATCTAACACACAGTGCAGTATATTATATGAACTGTCTTGTGTTTGCTTATTTCACATACTGTGTAGTCAATCTTTTTTTTTTTTTTTAAACATGTTGTTCAATATCTGCTCCCAGAAACAATGCTCACCCAAAATGGATGACCATAATACATTGTATAAAATATGTGAATATTCCTGGTATGGAATCTTACCGTTGATGTCAGCAGCACATAGCCAATGAAATACGGCACATGTCGTGAGCTGGCTTGGTGGCTATATAAGGTTACATGTAGTCATTCTGCAAACATAGCAATTATCGCTGTCATAGGTAAAAAGTGCAATTTACTTGACTTTGAAAAGGGGATGATCATTGCCTTTCATGCCTAGGGTTGCAGTATTTTTAAAACAGCGCAGTTTGTGAACTGTTCGGGTGCTGCTGTAGTTAAAGTATACCCTGACTAGACAAATAGCACCATTGTGAATAAAAGGTGTAGAAACTGTGGAGCACCACGTGCCATTGATGTCAGCGGTGAACTTTGGCTGCAAAGGTGTGTGAGAGCCAACCAATACACTACAGTTGAACAACTCATCATCCAAACGAACCAGGGGTCTACCAGTGTATCTAAAACGAAAGTACAGCCAATCTTGTGTAGCAGGACATTGCAACCTGTCATATGGCCGGATTTGCCCGGGAGTGGTTGGAGGAGCACAACAAAGACTTTGAAGTACTTCATTGGTTTCCAAACTCCCAGGACTTGAACCCAATCAAGCACCATGCACTTTTCAGCAGCTTTCGGATGCACTGTAGTCTGCATGGCTACAGATACCCTTGCCACATGTTATAATCATCGAACTACGAGACAATGTCACATTTTGCGTGGAGCTTATGACTTAGCAATAAGCGCCGAAGGTGCTTATCGCCGGGGAGCCTCGCGAAGCGAGATGAGATGTTAATTAAGAGCACTTAGGTGATGAGCGCCTGGTGCTCATTTCCTGCAAGCCTCGCGAAGCTTGGTGAGCCGTTAAACCACTAAAACGTGCAGCACAGGCGATGAGCGCTGAAGGCGCTCATTGCCTGCGAGCCTCGTGAAGCGAGGCCAGCAGTGGAGGTAATGAAACACGCGGGACTTACCCTACAAACACTTACATAACGTGGGATCGCCTTAGTCTGCAAGCAGTTGACAAACGCAGGACTTCGAAAAAATTTTTTACGAGACACGAGACTTAGAAATAAAAAATACGACATGGAAAAAATATGAAGTTAATGGCGAAACCACGCAAACCAAAAACAAGAAAAACACAAAAAATACAAAAACAAATACAACAAAAACATCACACACAGCACTGGAGAACAGGCAGGACGTCTGGAAGTGAGGTGAAACGCAAATTTATGTTGAATTTAAGCAGTTTTCGACATTTGAAAATCGGCTAAGCAAAAATGTCGGACAAAAAAAATTAAAACGAGGCTACACGACCCCGAACCGTGCAAAACACAGCCTGCGACGTACGCGGTAGAACAATTCTAATAGAAAGTATGCAAATTGCTTGCGAAACGCGTAAAACATACGCCACCATTTTACAACACTAACTTACACATTTACACATTAAGAATCTGAAATGGCGGATTTCCCAACTAAACCAACGGTTTTGTCTCGCGCACGCAGACTATATATAGGGCACACTTGCCACAGAATTGACACTTTCAGGTGATGACAGTCTGAGTGGATACTGATTACTGAATACTAAATACAAATAGGTAAAGTATATTAATTTATATTAATAATCATGAATAAATAATTAATAAATTAATTATTCTTAAAAAAAGGGTATATATTATTAATTAACAAAATTGAGCAACAACCTTATAATTGCTTTAGTTTATCAATACTTTCATGCTTAGCTGTTTTTAATATATTAATTAATTGAATAATTAATTAGTAATGTACATTAATTTATTAATTATTAATTAGTAATCATTATCAAATAAAAATGTATAACATTTTAAACTGCCTAAAGTGTATTAATTCATTAATGCTTACCTCTTTCTAATATATTTAGACATTGATTAATTAATTATTAATGTACATAATTTTATTAATTAATTATTAGTAATCATTATGAACAACAAATATTCTATATTTTACAATGCCTTTAGTTTATTAATATATCAATGCTTAACTTTTTAGAATACATTTAGTCATTGATTAATTGATTATTAATGTACATTAATTTATTAATAAGTAATTAGTAATATTACCAAAAAATAAATAACAAAAAGGACCACAAACAATATGTATATTTTACTATGCACTGATATATCTGTGTTGCTGCTGATTTCCTGATAGGGATGAATCCAAATATTACAAATGTTTTCTATCCTATTTGACAGTTTTAACATCTCTGCAGCTGAATGAACACAGAGAGTGACGTTTGCACCCTTTGAAAAGCATAAAGATCACCTTTACAGGTATATCGTTTAATTATGTTCTTATGTAACAAAAAAGGATTAAGTCTTTTTATTTTGAATTGATGACAGTTATTGATTAATTAATGTTTATTTATATTTTAATTAATTCATAATCAGTAATCATTACAAAAAAAATAATTACATTTTATACTGAAATAAAAGTAATAACAATTTTTAACCTTATATATCTGCCTTACTGCTCATTCAAGTACATTGATTTTGGAACTATTAACTAATAATAATAAAAAATACATTTATAATAGATCAAAAAATATGTACATTTTACAAAGCACTTACATATCTGGAGTGCTTATAATTGCCTAACAGGGATAGAACCTTCAAAGCACTTAAATATTTAAAGCACTTTCTTAGATTCTGACATGTGCTACATTTACATTTTTTTACTGATTTTAATTATAAATATATTGATGATTATGCATTTATGTTTTGCATCTATGCTAATTAAACATCATAGTTTCAATGAGTTACAAATTAATTGAATACTAACATTTAAAATGATTTTCATGTCATTTCTCAGATTACTCATCTCTGCACCTAACTGAAGACAGAGAGTAAATTCTGCAGGATTTTTCAATTTCAATTTCACAGGTATATGATTTTATGATGCCTTTTTTTGTTTTGCATTGATGACAGTTAATGATTAATTAATTAACCTACATTTATTTATGGCCTCATTCAATTGCAATTTGCAAAATTGAATAGGGCTCTATATAAGGACATAGCATATTATTTTTACATACATTTTTAGTTAATGAACATCTATCCAAAACTAAGGTTTTCACCAAAAAAAACTTACAAAAAAAGTGCTACAAAAATTTCTACAAAACAAGCTTCAAGTAGAACAATATTGTGAATTGATGGATTATGTCACTGAATTGGCATTCCAGCTGGAAGAGAAATCATTTTGACATCCATTTTCCAAGGATCTCCTTGCAATATGCGAGAAATGATGCCATGGCTATTTGGAAAACCAGATTTATTCATTACATTCACATGTAATCCACAATGGCCAGAGATCAAGGGAAATTTGAATTTTGGACAAAATACTTCTGATCGACCAGATTTAGTGGCAAGAGTATTCAAAATAAAACTCAATTCATTGATACACGATATAACTAAAGCACAGTTATTTGGAAAATGTGTGGCTTTTGTTTATACCATTGAATTTAAAAAAAGAGGCCTGCCACATGTACACATACTTTTAATCCTGCATGAAAAAGATAAATTGAATACTGCAGAGAGAGTGGGTTCAGTAATTACTGCTGAATTGCCACATCCAGAAAAATATTCCAAACTTTATGAGATTGTACAACACAAATGATTCATGGGCCATGTGGAGATATCAATCCAAATTCACCATGTATGGAAAATAAAAAATGTACAAAACAATTTCCAAAACAATTTCAAATGCAAACTTATGCTCATTGTGATGGATACCCTTTGTATAAAAGAAGAGAAGGATAAAGAGCTATTATGCGTGGACAAAAGGTTGATAATACATATGTCGTTCCATACAATCCACACTTGCTGATGAAGTACAATGCACACATAAATGTGAAAGCTTGCACTTCTATTAAATCTATCAAATATGTGTGTATATATATATATATATATATATATATATATATATATATATATATATATATATATACAAAGGATATGATGCAGCAACTGTTGTTGTGCAAGGTGCACAAAACAAAAAGGAAAATCCAATTTTACATGATGAACTATCTAATTAAGGAATCACTCATTTCAGCAATCTTTCTAAACACTCCCAATAACGATGAGTACTCCAATAACTATTAACATACAAAAATATAGATGCCTTGAATCTACATAACAAAATGTTAAAATTCATCAAGGCCCCCAAAAGACGTATTACAGTGCAGTTCTGGCTGACGATAAAGACAGTGAATCTAATTTTGCTATAGAATGTATTCATTTTTTAACACCATCTGGAATGCCACCACATGTTTTGCAATTAAAAAAAGGGGCAATTGTCATGCTATTGAGAAATATGAATCCAAAAAAGGACTTTGTAATGGATCCAGATTAATTGAGCATGATTTAAAAATAATTTCATACATGCAGAAATAATGACTGGTACCCATAAAGGTGAACGAGTTTTTATGCCAAAAATTGATTTGGCTCCAAGTGAGAGTGGTTTGCCTTTTGTCCTTAAAAGGAGACAATTTCAAGTTATCATGGCATTTGCCATGACCATAAATACATCCCAAGGACAAACTTTTAAGTCTGTGGGTATTTTTTTTACAGGAACCGTTTTTTGCACATGGACAACTCTATGTTGCTTTTTCAAGGTGCACAAATCCAGATGATATTAACGTTTCAATTAAAGACAACCCGAGTCAGCGTGATCTATTACACGATGGATGCATTTTTACAAAAAACAATTTGTACTATGAGGTTTTGTAAACATAGAGAATAGTGGTTTTCAATATTCAAGATTACTATATTTTTAACTAATTTCATTTTAAATGTTATTACCTTACATTAATGTTTGCATTGTTAACATTGTATTTTACAAGGTTTGAATAGTTGATTTATTTAATGTTATTAAGGATTTATGTCAGTAGCAGCATAATCATTTGTTACAAATTTAAATGTATAATTAAATAGACAGGATTCATCCAGGGAGTAATCCAATCACCAGTTACTGGGGTCAGGAAGGAATTCATTTTTTCCACCTTTGATACAATTGGCTAAGTTTCAGTGGGGGATTTTACTATATGCCTTCCTCTGGATTCAATACCTATGTGCTTAACCAGTAGTTCAACTACAAGTTGCATGTTAAGAAGCTTTCTGTAATGGTTTAAAATACTAATTTATACAAAGTTGACCTATTGATGTTAGTATTGTTAAAAATAATTAAACCATAACTTATATTGTAAACAGTGTTGAATTAACAGTTCATTTAAAAAAAAACATAAATAAACTTTATTATAATTAGTTGTATTTCTTTGTAGGTAACAAAAATGTTAAGAGTCTCAGAGAATCACATTGTGTCACAAACAGCATTTCCAGCTTTAACATTTTATTTATCGATATTTTTTGAGGAGCAAGTTGCTAGTATATATATATATATATATATATATATATATATATATATATATATATATATAAATATTTTTTTTTCCATTCTAAACAATCCAGTCAATTCCAGTGGCATGCTTACTCAGTATACATCCTGCCACATGTATGCACTGCTGTAGCACTGATTCAGAATCCATACCTCTGTAGCAGGTGTTAGCAGGTTGCCTCTCTGAAAGCTCAAATTGAAGAACTTGATAGCAGATTTGCAGCTCTTGGTGATACTGCTTCTTTGGAAAAGGAGTTGGTGCTCACTGAACACAGTTTAACTTGGCCTAACATGTCCAGGGAGGTAGCTGGGTTACAGTTACAAGGGGGAAGCATGGGGATCAGGAGGAGGAGGCAGGCCAGTTCTGGTTTGCCGGATTGAGTGAAACTGTTGGGGATGTCCATTCAGGAATGGCAATGCCAGGTAGAGCTGTTCCTTTTAACAGCCGGGGGAGTAGTTCTACTAGAGAAGACAAAGGACAGATTAAGCAAAGCAATAGAGAGATTTTGGTGGTAGGGGACTCCATTATTAGAAAGGTAGACAGAGTGATTTGTCACCCAGATCCTATCAACCAAACAGTTTGCTGTCTCCCAGGTGCTCAGGTTCGACATGTTGTGAATCTGATTGATAAATTATTGTGAGGGGCTGGACATAACCTAGTGGACTTGGTACATATTGGAACTAAAGACAAAGTAAATGGAAGATGGAGTGTCCTAAAAAAGGGAATTTAATGCATGGCTGAAAATGTAGTGCCGGAAGGAGGATTTTCACTTTTAGAGGCTTACTTCTTGAATACATCACATATTATAATTGTGAAACTGCGATTTGTCGTCACGCTTGCGAGCCGCTGAGGCATTAAAGCCTTCCAAGCTCGCAGGACTTAGGCAATGAGTGCCAAAGGCCCTTATTGCCCTGCGAGTCTCGCGAAGCAAGGCGAGCAGTTGAGGAATTGAAGTACGCGGGACTAAGGCTGACATGAGTGCTGAAGGCGCTTCTGCAAGCCTCGCAAAGCGAGGCGAGCAGTTGAGGCATTGAAGCACGTGGGACTTAGGCTGAAATGAGCAATTAAGAAGCCGCACAGCACTTAAGCTGCAATGAGCGCCAAAGGCGCTCATTGTAGCCAGCGGCTCCATCACACATGTGAGCTTGGGTAAAAAACACGACATTGAAAAATACAAATGTAATGGCCGACCCACGGAAATCGGAAAACAAGAAAAATAATAAAAAATAAATAAAATAATACTTACACGAACAACGCCAGGCACGCGGGACTTTGAAAATAAAGCAAATGGCAGTCAGCGCCCCCCACACAAACAGGGAACGTGAGCTGGGATTAGACCCTTGTGAGATAGGTTAGTTTTACCCTACTGATAATGTTTTGTCTCAATGGTAGACACACAGAAGGAAAACACACAGGGAAGGCACAGGGGGGAGATGCTGGAAAGAGACACGTGGCATTCCCAAGCACAAAACTTGCATGGTAATGAACCCTGCAATGAGCGGCCCATACAGTAGACAGGAGGAAAGTTTTGCGATGATTGCCGAAGGTGCTCAGAGAAGCAAAAGCCTCACATTGTGTGGCAAACAGCATTGCCTGGCTTACAATTTTATGCCCAGCATTTTTTGACTGACAATTCGCTTGTTCTTTATATCAGTGATGGATTGCATCTTAAAGGGATATGTAAGTGAGTTGGATTATGAGTGCATCTGATAGAAGAGAATTAGTAGTGTATGAAAGTAGTTGCATGAAAAAATACCAAAAATAAGCATTCAAATTCACTTACCTTGAAGTTAGCAAAATATCTTTTAATTTCTGTCAGTTGAAACTTAGGGTTAACACCCTCCAAATCCAGGCTAAATTGGTATACAGTTTGAAAAATGGTTTTGTCCAATCAGGAGGATGTAAAGAATTAAATATTTGTACAACAATCTAGCAGTTGCTGCCTGTTTTTTTTTTTCTGCCTGTCTCCTTATGGGCAATTTCAGCTGTGATCCCACCAACGATCATTTCCTTTAGAGGTCACACACTGTACCCTGCAGGGTACAACTTACGTAAGCTTCCTATGGGTGTGCACATCCACATATCAGTATCTAGCATATAAATATGTAAGTACATTCAACTTTTCAATATAATACATATTTTTCTACTAATCAGTAGCTGTTTATTAGGAAACATTTGAAACCCAGGAAACTTACATATACCTTTAATGAAGAGGTTGCTTGTGTGCTTGGGAAAATATTGCAGAAATCCTACAAAAAATATTGGTTGGAATCACATATTATAATTGTCTAACTACGATTCGTCGTCACGCTACGGTGCGTAGTGCGTACGACTCAGTGATGAGCGCCAAAGGCGCTCATCGCCCGGCGAGCCACGCGCAGTGAGGCGAGCCGTTAAATTGTAGCCCTTCGGCAATGAGCGCTGCAGGCGCTCATTGCAGGTGAGCCTCGCGCAGCGAGGCGAGCCGTTAAATCGTAGCACTTCGGCAATGAGCGCTGCAGGCGCTCATTGCAGGTGAGCCTCGCGCAGCGAGGTGAGCCGTTAAATCGTAGCACTTTGGCAATGAGCGCCGCAGGCACTCATTGCAGGCGAGATAGAGGTTCTGGAGGATGGAATCCCTACGTTCAACTTTGCTGCTAGATGAGAATTGCCCCTGGTAATGTCCCCCGGGACAGGGAGAGATTGAAACCATAAAAACCCAATTTCCATCTCAGGTAAGCTTTAAGACCTTTTTTTTTTTTACTGTTATTAACTTTGTTATTGTTGTTATTTTTTATCTTTGTTTAATTGTTTGTCACTTTTTGCATTTTTATACATTTTTATCTATTCTATATCTTTTCTTATTTACACTGGTTAATGTTAATTACCATTACTTGAAACAATTTAATAAAAATAAAGAAATAGAAAAAAAAAGAGAAGAGATATTCTATATATCATTATCAAGACACTTTAAACTTAATAATTTATTATCAAACATCACTTTTACAAATACTTGTTCTTTTCAATGTTATATTTGATAATTGCAAAATTCATTGTATCTCACAACATTATTCTCTTTTAATAAAACGGGAAGGTTTTAAAAAAAAGCTGTTACATTGGCTAAAATAGAAAATGAAAAGTTAATTGCAAAAAATATATATTTTTAAATACTATAATGGGAAGAAGGCTGGAAAAATATTGGAACTTTAAAATATTAACTGATAAATAGTGATTAGGAAATGGCAGATGTTCTAAATGCATTCTTTTGCTCTGTATACACTAGGGCGGAACCAATAATACAGAATACATTCAAGGGTACTGAGGGAACGGTGATCTGTAATAGCCAAACCATTATATATTATATCAGGGTCGCTACCAAATGACTAGAGAAGAGCAGATGTGATACCTATATATAAGAAGGGAACAAGAGCAAATCCACGGTATTATAGACCAGTGAGCTTTACTTATGTTGTGGGGAAACTTTTAGAAGGGTTCATAAGGATAGTATACAGGAATATATCCATGCTTACAAGATAATAAGCAGCAAATCTTATTTGTTTCTATGAGGAAGTAAGCAGGAACTTGGATCTCAGTAGATGTGTTTTCTGGATCTTGCAAAAGCTTAAGATACAGTGCCACATGGGAGGCTATTGTGCAAGGAATACAGGAATAGGTGTAAATATATGCAAATGTATTTTGTAAATGGAACATACTCAGATTGGACTAATGTGGTTCAGTGTTCAGTGTTATATGCTAACATATTTATTAATGATTCAGAAATAGTACTGGAAAGTAAGGTCCTCCTTTTTTTTGCTGATAACACAGTTGTGCAATGTAGTTAAATCAGAAAATGATGTGCTTTCTAGGGACATCAGAGACAAAAGGGGAATTACTGATGTGTGCTTGCAGGCAACCACCTAGGTAACAGTGTTCAATGCCAAACAGCATCTACAAAGGCAAGTAAAATATTAGCATGTATTAAGAGAGCAAGGGAAGCAAATATAATTATGTATATTTGAGTGCAGATGTTCTTCCTATCTACAAATGTCAATACATTTATCACACTTCCACAACTCTATTTAGTTTTTAAAAATGATTTGGGATAAATTGCTTCAAATCTTTTTTAATAGCTTAAAGCTATATATCAACTGCTAAATATTTACATATTCAATTTGCCCATTTGTTTCAGCTTTGGTTGCCAACTAGCTCTTGCTGAAGTTCGTATCATATCAATTATTAAAATCAGTGTTACCTATATACATTTGCAAGTTACATTTTAACATTGCATTAGACCAATACCTTATCTTCTAGACAGTGCCAATAACTGCATTTCAAATAATTTATCTTCAATATCTTCCCACTATCTCACATTCAGTATCTCAAAGACTGAACAGCAGCCCTAGCTTCAACTAAAATTGCCTAACTTCATATCTGTCTATTTGGGTTACCAGATCATTTAATGATTACTTTATAAATTATATATATTTAAAAAATGAATTATTAGGTGGTAACCAAACATTAGATATCCCCTACTAGATCACCTTGTCATGGTAAAGGGGCTTGTGTACCTCAATAGAGCAGTGAGCTATACCATGTTGGGTCACCCATGATGGACAGGTCATAGTGCAGCTGTCAGACAAACCACAGTCCACTGGAGAAGGAACTGGAAACCCACTCTAGTATCTTTGCTACGAAAACTATGGCTACGTGCAAACCAGACACAAATGTACCTGACGTGCTGCATTCATATGGTCACCGAGAGGTGGATACAACTGAATGACTCAACAACATCAAAATTAAATATAAATACAAAAATCATTCAATGACAGAAAACCAAAGTTCTCCAGTATGAGTTCTCATAAATACACCAAAATATATTCTTACATTTATGATCAAATAGTGTGAACAGGCTAATGCATGTGTAATATATATTGAAATCACCTGTTACAATTTAAATACATTTCTAGTGTTAGAAACCTTAGAATAAAATATCCCACTATTAATATTTGAAGGTTACTTTTTCATTCCCTTATTTTTTGATAAGCAGGATCAACTCCATAAACTTAGGGAAACAGGTGTAGGGAAGAAAACCATAACATTAAAGATGAAATGTAAAAGAGGTCACATATTCACTTAAGCTCAATATGGACTATTAAGAAAAGAGATACAGACTCTGAATTTTGACAGATAATTTGTGAACCGGATGCCTGTGAAAGCAGATAATTTCAACATACTGCACGGAGAAATGCTCTAGAAATCTGTATAACTAAGCATTGGCATACTTCCATATTTCTTGTAAGCATGAAAAATAGAATGAATGTTTCTGAAGCTTACAAAATAGAAAGAAAACTCCCAAAAGCAGCAGTTGGGTTGATAAGATCATCATTTCCTTAATTCACTGCCTAAACAAACAGATGTGTTCAATGGAAAACTAAAAAAACTTGCAAAAGCTTACTTAGCAGCAAAACCTTTTTTTTTACAAGGCAAGGCGTTTCTCCTTCTTCCTGGGTTTCTGTACATTCACAAGGTCATCTTATTGGAGAGTCATTACACTCTTTTCTTTGAGTACATTGCTTGCTTCTGAACTTGTGACAACAATAGAACTGCATTTACCAAAAGCATGAATAATATTTTGTTCTTCTTCAGAGAAGGTACCACTGAAATTCCAGAGGCAGGTCCTGAAATATTAAATCTCACAGTACTTGTTTATCTTTCCCATCTGTAAATCACAAAAACTACTATATATGTATGTCATGACAAAAATGTATGGATACCAATGTATTATTTGGGAATGCTGTTTTATTATAAATTTATTTTTTATATTATTATTATTATTATAATTTATTTGTAACGCGCCAACATATTCCATAGCACTATACATGGATAAATTTCAAGGCAAAAATAGTATTAACACATTGCAAAGAATGCAGTTCCATTTTTTGAGTTTAGAATCCGGTGTCCATAGAGATTTCTCAAAGCACCATGCAAGGTTGAAAACTCGCAAATTTATAATCTAAAGTTTTCTATTGTGTTACACAACTTTAACATAAGGTATCCTATACTAATACAAAACTACTAATCTTAAAATATCTTCAGATGTTTGCAAAACTACTTCAGTAGGTAATCTGTGGATGTAAAACATGGGGTACAGTTCAATATGATCAACTGGTTTGATTTACACAATTCCCTTAATCTGTCAGGCAATAAGAAAGTATTCTTAAGTTTCTGACAACAGTACTATTCAAAATGACAGCTAGGATGCTTCCCCAAAGCCTGGCACCCTAGACTACTACCTGAATGACCTGAACAAGCACTGCATACAAATATTCTTCTGTATGTGGTGTCTTATCAATCCTTCTACGCAATATTTTCTCTATTACTGCATAATATTGCACACAACTATATTATACTAGCGAATTGCCCGTCAAAAAATGACGGCAATGAAATTGTAAGTGAGCTAAGGGTGTTTGGTGTATATAATGTGGCTGATGTAGCATTGTTCTTTTTCTATGTCGTGCAAGTTTTTCGTAATATTTGTTTTCTATGTCGTGCGAGATTTTTGGAATATCCGTAGCTGTTTGGTGGGCTTTTTCGGAATATCCGTAGGTGTTTGGTGGTGTTTTGCGTGTTTATGGTAGTGTTTTGCGTGTTTAGGGACCTTTAGCCTAGTTTTCGTTTTGTTCGGTGGCCATTTTTTCTCTAGCTTAGGTGATTTTCGGGTCTCGAAATTTGTGCTTAAATGGAGGTGTAACCTCAATTGCAGAGGTCCTCGGTGCCCCCCCTTACTGTGAGTAACCTTTTTATGTGTTTGTTGTTTGTATTTGTTGTGTTTGTAATGTTTTTGGGGTTGCACGGGTTGCGTCCTTGTTTTATAATCTCGTAGGTGTTTTTCGGCAAATACGTAGGTGTTTGGTGGTGTTTTGCGTCTTTAGACTGCTGTAGCCTCGTTTTCGTTTTTTTCGGCGCCCATTTTTTCTCTCGCTTAGAGAATTTTTTAGTGTCTAAACTGCTTTAATTTGAGTTAAATTGAGGTGTAATTTTAGTTTTTGAGGTCCTGGATGTTGTGTGTATTTGTTGGATTTTTGATGTTTTGATGGATAAGCACAACCAGAAACACAGACAGATGTGCCTGGCATTCTGCATCCATATTGTCATCAAGAGTAGGACACAACTGTAAGACTGAACAACATCAACATATACATTTATTTCCTCCAGTATAGTTGACAGCTATAGAAGACAAACAGTGAATAAATGGCACTGAAATGTACTGAAAATATGAATATTGCTGCTATGAAAGGCAATATGAATAAGCATTGCAGTGCTAATTTGATTATTGTATATCAAATACAAAACTCGTTATGACCTGTTGCATAACCACAACATTTATGTTCTATTCTTCTATTCAGTTCCAAAGAGGACAAGAAGAGCTTATTAACAGTACATGTATCTTGTCACCACCATACTAACATTAATATCTGCTTAGTGCAATGCACCCTCTTATATGTGGAAGAACTGGCTAATACCCAAATTTCGTTAAGCTTGAAATAATATTGCAAATCCAACACATAAAAATATCTCCTGTATTCCAAAACATTTTACAGATGCTTGCCAGGGATTATAACAAGGCTAAAAAAGTATTCAAGTGAGGTTACATTAGCATTTATTTTGAGCTTTGAAACATATACATAATGAATGTACAACACCATCTGTCTTAATTTAGTGGATACAATATCCAGTCGTTAAGCCCACCTTCCAAACTACTTTGCCATTATTGTTCTATCAATTCAATGTCTGTTATCATAATTGTGATGGAAGGTCTAAAGGTATTTATCTAACATGGGTGTGTGGGTGAAAGGGTTAACCACAAAACAGTTTATCCCAGCTATCCACCTTCTACATTATCTGTAAATCCCCTTCTTTGACAGTGACCTACACTGCAAAATCAATAATGTAACGCTGCCAACACCAGGGCAGTTTAGGATGTGCCTTCAGTTACCCAAAACTATAAAGTTATACAAAATATTGATTTCATCATAATTGAAAACGTAATTCCTTACACACTCTAAAACATCTCTACACAAGGTTCTTGAGAGTAGAACTTAAAAGATGAATATATTTTTTATGTATAAATATATAGTTTATATAAACAAATGCTTATAAATGGATATACAATGATAATTAGTAAAATTAATTGTTAGTAATATTAAACAATTAATATTGAACATCAACACAAAAAATCCTATACTTCAGTTTCAGTTATCAGGTAGGCTGTTTGATTCTGCAGATGGATTTTTGGAGATAATTTCTGGTCATGCAATTAGCAATGAAAAAAAATCAGGCTTTGTGTAACTTTTAAGTGGCTCTTTGGTGTTTCCTTACAACTCTGCCTGTTGTTAACTGTAAATGTTGGATATACATAAATCTCACTAGGACCTCTTGATATCTGTATACCACATATGCACAGACATCACTCAACATTGGAATGTGTAAACCTGTAAACCTTACTCAGCAGCACCAAGATTTTACAGCACTAATATTTTAAAATATTACGTACAATATTTTAGTGTATGTAACACTTTGTGACAATAATATTTGTAAGTGTTACATACAACTATATTGCAAAAAGGGTTTGTTTTTATTTGGTATGTGCAATATTATGAAATCTTCCTTAAAATTCCTCTAAAAGGACTGCTGGTTTATACTCTAGATACAAGATGTACAATCCTTACTTGCTTATCATGGATTTTGTTGCAGAAGCATAATACATGGAAACCCTTACTTTGTGCCCAGATGTGCCAGTATACTTCTATGAGAAGAGGTCAGTATAGATCAAACAAGATTTAATTGTGACTTTAACTACAATTTCAAGGTTTTGCAACATATTCTAATAATTTAATTTAATATTCATAATTTAATTGTTGTTTATGACTATAAAGAAATGACATAGTATTGTTTTACTATGCTTGAATAATAAAATCAGTTTAATAAGAGTGTCTCCATTGATGTATACTATGAAAATATTAGCAATGTTACTGTAATTAATTAGTTATTGCTAGTATTAGAACAATGAAAAATACAGAGTAGCTCGGAGGGCTGTAATTTAAGAATGCAAGGTTGCTGTTTCTGAGCGTTATTGTGCTGACTATGGATCAAAAGTCTACATTGCAGCAGAAAACTGCAGAAGCCATAACATACCTTATTCAATGATTGTAATTTTTGTAATATTTGTTTCAATAGGCTTCAATATCAATTCTATATTTTTTTATATTTCCCTTAAGGACTGAACTAATAATGCCAGTGTTGACTTTTTTTGTGTAAGAAATAAATGATCACTTGGGGCATTGCTTGACATCACAGAATAGGGGAAAGCAAATCTGTCTCATTGTATCAAACATATCTTATGACATATATCCTGTTGTTGATGATGATTTGGAGTTGTTCAAGCAATGTACATATCAGCTGGTTCTCTATTAGGTGCACTCTCCTTAAATCCAGAGAGTGCTTCAACATGGTGTAACCCACAATAGCAGTGGGATTTTCTCAGTGAGTGCTCGTTGATGAAATATGCAACAACCACAATCAGACTAACTCGGCAAAGAAGTTTTGGGTGTACTCCACAAATTGAGGAACCAGAATCTCAAGAGCAGCATACAGCAAATGACCTACTCCAGGAATATAAAGAATAGCTACTGATAAAGTACTATAATTCTGTTGCAACTAACCTTGTTCAGAGGAAGGACACAACACTGCAGACCATGGAGACCCCACTATGGATTGAGAAAGCATCGGGTAAATTGTTCTTTTTTCTGCTTCCATTAAGAAAATTAATAGTTACGCCAAACATATAGAAGGTTATCTTGGATGTGTTCTTCCATGCACTGCTTTCACCTACTGCTCATTAAGAGTATGTGGTCCATCTTAGCCACCCTTTTCATGAACACTTATGTTGTACCCACTCTTGTTTGTGTTTCTCCTATGCTACCTCAACATAATGCCTTTTGATAGGTTATATGCAACCATTCATAAATATATTGGATAACCTCTACTGTATCCCATTAGCACCATCTATGCTGAGTAAATGATCTAAAAGATCAATGGTGTCATCAAGTTACTCGGTTTTCAGAGCTCCTCTTCACATTCCCCCTTTAAATAAAAAAATAACACTAAAGAGTAGTATGACATCATATATATATATATATATATATATATATATATATATATATATATATATATACACGCTGTTTTACTCGTATGTATGTATGTCTAATAATTATATAACTCACTAATAATATAAACCCAATCTCTGAGGTATCATGGTACAATGTCTCTGAGAATAATTATGACATTTATTTTTCTGAGAGATGAAAACAATTTAATAATCCTAATGATAGGTATGAAGAGTTACCATTCATCATAAACATTACATCCATAACATATTTTGTGTGACGTAACAAATAATCACAATTTTCATATGAAATTGTTTGAAGCCTTATTTAAATGCTCCATATTTTGGAGCTGATAAATAGGTTGGCACACTTCATCATTAAGCATTTTTCTTATGTGAGACATACATATCATAGTATACTATCACTCACTTTATAAAGATTTCCTTTAGAATTTTTACACATTTCCCTTTATTTTTACATAATTTCCTCAATATGACTTTACAGACATGAGATTTATGGGATTGCGTGAATTTATAATGATTTATATTAATAATACAGGGATATTTAATATTTAATAAATTGTGCCTTCTGTAGCCACAAGATCATAGTTAAGTTTTAATTGGCAGTGTACTAAACAAATTAAAAATGTAATATACCAGACACATGAAGTTGGTTTGGATTGTCTGCCAATATCTTTATCACATAAATGCTTACACATATGAGTTATTTTAATTAATAGCAAATTATATTCTGTTTTATTTATAAGGATAATATGTATATTTTGTATTATGCAGATTACAACTATTTGACTATATGGTTGTGTGGTATTTAATTTTTGTCATTCCATCTTTCTCCATATGTGAGACTTGCTTATACTATATCTAGTCCACATCCTGTACATTGCTGAAAAGCAGGGAGAGGACAGGAAGGCCAGGAACCCCCGGCACAGTTGGCAGGGCAAGAGGCTGTGGCAAAGTACAGGGCCCCTATAGCATCATATATGGTGGGAGGGATGTGAGGCCTAGTCAGAAGGCACATGCCTGGACTGAGGTTGTTACAGCTGTTGCTGCATTAGGGGTTGCAAACAGGGATATGAGGTCTTTCAAACACAGATATAATGACTGCCGGATGAAGGTGGAGAGGAAGAGGGCAATGGAGGCCAGAGCAGCCCGTGCAACCGGTGGTGGACCACCAGCCAGTATCACATACAGCGGATAGGAGCAGACCCTGAAGGAGTGGATCGAGACATCGGCAGTAGTGGGCCTTCCAGGACTCACAATGCAACCTTGCATTGTGAGTATCATATACCATCACACCCTCATATGCACACACATGAACCACACACACATAGATAACTGACATATAGTAGCACTGTACAATCTCTGGTTATGACTTCAAATACAGTATATGGGGCAGTAATAATCATTTTAATCCAGGAAGCAAACATATTATTACCCTAATTGTTGTCAATGAAATGTCTGTCCAATACCTGGCGTTAAAACTGATTCTGAGTAGCAGTCGAAAAATAGATTCAGATTGATTTGCCAACCAAAAGAGAGTACATGTATGGGTGTGCACACTGCAGCATATGCGGTTACAGACCCTGTTGGACTGCATGTGCATGTCATGTACTAGCCTAACCTGGACCATGTATCATCTGCATTTTAACAACCATTGCTGAGAATTGGTCACAGATTGGTCAGTCTCACACACTGCACAGCAGATTCAACTGAGCATGTGTCGTAATGAACTGCAGATGGCACACCGCACCAGCATTACATATATTGATATGAACCATGATCCACAATACTCATGATACAGGTCAATGTTTATCTGCATAAAAGAATCCCCACAGCCAATTACAAGTGACCACAATGCCAGGGATATGGAAACACACAACAAACAATTGTTTAGAGAATCAATACTCAAATACTATTGTCCTCTCATTTCAGTACTCTGGAGGCATAACCCCATAAAGACACACGAGGTGACTCCATAGAACTAGGAACCACATTCACCCACGCAAGTGGTGGTGAATGAAGCCAAGGCCCCGGGACCATCATAGGAAGCTGGCCCATCAGCAGCAAGATGGCTACCCACACCACAATTGTGGGGAACACCCCCTCCCGGCACTCACACACATCATCTACCTCCACCTCACATTTCATGTAGCCAGAAACCACCTCCAGAGATGTCCTGGTACTGGCGACCACCCTCAACAGGCCCACCACTGCCACCTGGTCAGATGTAATGGATGAGTTGGTCAGACCCCATTGTTCCTCCACTCCTAATCTGGCCCCTACAAACAGGAACTACACCAGGGCCACGGCCGACATCACCACCAGGGATGACACCAATACCACCGCCACAGGCCACACCAACATCATCGACACAGACGACAACATCACCATGGGCACCTCTGGCATACTTGACACATTGACAGTCCTGAGAGGACCACTGACAGACCTAACACCGCCTCAGAGCGCACTTTGAGGAACCTCATTCAACAGATCGGATGTAAGACAAGACCAATGTCACCTTAATGCAACAACTGACATCCTAGCTGAAAAGGCAAAATGAGATTGCAACCACTCATGTCGACAGCATCAGATTGCTATATGGTGAGGAGGTACAATTGAAGGATGGAGAGGTATGAGCGAAAGGCTCACAGGGACAGACAAGCCCAGACACGTCTTTCAATTGGCGGATGGCCAGGTCATATCTCTCTAGCGTTCAGTTCCACAGACTTCACCCTACCACAACCAGAGCCTGAGTCCTCCTCATCTCACACCTTACAGCTAATGCCAGCTGCTACACAGCCTCTCCAGGTGGACGCACCGCTCAGTCGAACACCTCTGCTCTGTGGTAGAGGGAAGAAGCACGTGGGCATGGAAGGTGGGGGCCCAGTGCTGAGAAAGAGGAGGTAGGTGAGAACATCCACACTCCTCAATGAATATTATTTTGTATTAATGTTGACATACTATTGGCTGGCTACAGAGTGTTTACACTATGGTTATTTTTAACATATCAGCAATTAATGTTCAATGTGAATTGCCATTGATATCAGGTGTTGAAGTCAATCCAAATAGTGTTTTTGATTGATATCTTGTTCTTGCCTCTGTAGGTCTTAATAGTCCAATGTCACAACCATAAAGAGATGTTCCTCAATCTCCTCTTTCTGTTTTCCTGAATCTGCTCAATCATTTGGGAATATTCCTTAATATCTGCAAACACACTGTGTGTGGAATAGATTTGAATGACATTATGAATTAATTATAATTATATATTATAATTAAGTAATTGTAAGATATTCCCAGTGCCTCTCAGGTAGACATTCCTTCAATGACAGTCCCCCTTAACATATATCCAGATATCTAAGACATGGTTGTTGTTAGCATAAATGTAGACTAATACCACAATGGCGGTGGACTTGCAAAGTCTCACAATAGCATGTTAATGACAGCCAGCATTAATATATGCACTAGTGCAGCATGTGATCCTGACCTCAATATCAGTCTGAGAACAGATCCTTGGGTCTAATGTAAGTGACAATGAATCTGGCTGCTGACCTTTGTGTCCTCTCCGTATTAATGGGTATTTTCCCATATTTCTGATTATCCACAGACCTAGCTAATAGTTAGTAATGCTTGCAGATAAGAATCAGGTGAGTTGGTATATTGTTACAATTAGAGTATTTAGCATTGTACTGTACATGCATGTTGATATTTTTTTTTATCCTCCTCCACATTTTTGTAGTTGACCACTTCTTTTCAGATTTTTGTTTTGTCACCACACTGTATGTGTGAAAATGGATTGGATTACACAGTCCAGAGGTTGAATCATCTATTTCATTGAGCAGATCTAGACATGTTGTAAGTGCTATGCACATAAATGGTTTCCTCAATTAAATGGAGTGATTTCTGATGATCCTTTTTTCATCAGATTCCAGTTGCAGTAGTGTAGTGACCACACGTGACCCAGATAAGTGCTATGCATCATGCTTATTCTAGACTATGACATTACCCCCTCTAGGTATCCCCTTTTTCCCACAAGCCTTATGCCCTTCCGGGATCCACACCCATGATATTAATCTTGTGCATTTCTGATTGTGCTCTGTGTATGAAATAAAGCTTTGCTATACCATTCTCACCATGTCATTGTGTTTTCAATGGTTGGGGTTTTGGGACATCCACATACATCACATTTGTGTCACATTCCTATATGTGTAAACTAATGAGCCCTAGTTACTTTGCAATAAATCAATACATATAACAATAATAAAAGTAATAATAGCATTAGATATCATATAATAATATATATCACATATCATAGTTGTCAAACTCCGATTCATCGTCATGCTTTGCGAGCTCCCCTCACAAGCAGTTACAAACACCCACACAAGCGGGACTTTGACAAAATTCATCAAACACACAATCCCTAAATACGGAATTACACAAAAAAATACGAGCCGCAGGACTTACCATGAAAAATTTACAGATTTACACAAAAAAAAACATCATGAACTCGCAAAAATACGTCCTTAAAGGCTGAACCGTGTGCACCTGAAAACATTAAAAACACAATAAATAGCACAAAAAAGCTTACCCACAGCAAGGGGGGCACCCAGGGCCTCTGCAAGTGAAGTTACACCTCAGTTTAAATCCAAATGACTGAGTTTAGACACTCGAAAATCCCCTAAGCGAGAGAAAAAATTCCCGCCAAAAAAACACAAAAACGAGGCTGCAGGACCCTAAAGCCGCAAAACACCACCAAGCACATACAGCTTTCCAAAAAAGCCGTACGAGGTACAAGATACACTTTTAGCAAGGACGCTAAATCATCCACAACCGCGTAACACATACACATTAGCCGCCATTTTACAAAAATAACTTACACAATGCAAAAGTACACAGCTACACTAACGGCTCTCCCTCGTGCATGCAGCCTATTTACACTACACGCTGCACACATCGCTGACACTTACACCTCAGCTCCACAACAGTGCAATCCTATATTGTGTGCTGCAGGAACATCAAAACAGATTGTCAGCTCTTCAGCACAACGCTTCCTGCATATATTACTTACAAATAGGTAAGGTATATTAATTTATTAATTTATTATTTATTTAATTAGCATACAAAAATACATATGCACAAATAAAAAGGAAAAAAAATATTGCAATAAACACAAAAGACATTCACTGCGTGCCTCACAACGAGCGCCAACGCTGCTCATAGCACACAAACTACTGCAGGGAACAGCCTTGCAATAACCGCAAAAAGGAGATCAGCACCGACCTTACAATGAAAGCAAAAGCGCCTCTCATAAAAAAAAGTACAACAACCAAGAGCCTCGCAAGGAGCGCTCAGGAAGGCGCACAGCGCAAGGCTCACAATGTGCGCCGAAGGATCTCAGACCACCAAAAAAATGTATGTCTGTGGCAAACAGCATTACCTGCCGTACAATTTTATTGCCCGTCATTATTGATGGGCAAGTCGTTAGTCATATATAATAATAATAAAGGGTTAATACACATGCAAAGTCCAATTTGTGATACTGTGGAGTACCAACATTACTCCTAGGGCCTGATAACAATATGACAGGTGATACTGGAGTGGGCTGCCAGTTCCTTGTCTAGTGGACTGTAATTTCTGCTATGACCTGCCCACCTAGAGTGACCCTACATGGTATAGCTCACAGCTTCAGTGACGTACACAAGTCCCTTCACCACCACCACTTAGCAATGCTGAAGGGGACCAGGGGAACATACACCACCCTAATCTACTCTAACCCATCAGGAGGAGCCGCAAAAACACATGAAGGCTGTGCAGAAGCTTGTGGATCAACAGCGAACTCACCTCTATCAAGTGTAAACTCCGCTATACCCATCCTGGAAAGTCCCACGCCATTTCTGGTGGCCATGTGCCAAGATGTCTATCCATTCCCATTATGTTTTGCTATTCATCAATTTACATTACTATGGTGTATGTTCCCCGGGTCCCCTTGTGGATTGCTAAGTGGTGGTGGTGAAGGGGCTTGTGTACCTGAATGAAGCTGTGAGCTATACCATGTAGGGCCACTGTAGGTGGGCAGGTCATAGCAGAGAGACACAGTCCACTAGAGAAGTTAATGTCAACCTACTCCAGCATGCAAACCTTGTGGAACAGCACAGGCAGTGACCTAGCGAGGCGTCCCATTAACTCAGAGAACATTGGCGATGAGTGCCAAAGGCGCTCATCGCCTGCGAGTCTCGCATAGCGAGGAGAGCCTTTAAGGCACTAGAACTCGCTCACTTCGCCAATGAAACACACAGGATTTAGCCTCCAAACACTTAGAAAACGCAAGATCGCCTTAGACTGCAAGCACTTGACGAACGCAGAACTTGGAAAAAAAACCCACCAGACGCAGGACTTAAAAAAAATAAAAACAAGATAGGAAAAATACGAAGTTAACAGCCGAACCATGCAAAGCAAATATTACGCAACACACAATAAATAAAAAAATATATACAACAAAAACATCACACACAGCAAGGGGGAACAGCCAGGAGTGAGGTGGAAAGCAATTTTAACTAGATTTGGCGAGTTTCGACACTCGAAAATCGGCTAAGCGAGAAAGAAAATAGCGGGCAAAATAAATGAAAACAAGGCTACACGACCCTGGACCGCGCAAAACACTGCCAACTGCGTACCACAGGAACGTACAACGTACAAAATACACTATTACAAATGACGACAAATGCTCTGGAACCGCATAGCACAAACTACGCTATTTTGCAATCCTAACTTGCCACTAACAACATCAATTTAAGCACATAGCATATTTTTTACAGAAGTTTTTAGTTAGTGAACTTCTATCCAAAAGCAAGGTCTTCACTAACTAAAAACTTCTGTAAAAAATATGCTCTGTGCTTAAATAGAGCCCTTTTAAATTTTCCAAATCGCAAATTAGTTAAGGCTGTAAGCATCTAAAGTAGCGCTTTACACAAATAAACCAATGGTTTGCCCTTGCGCATGCAGCCTATCTCCTCAGGCCAGCAACAGTCCCACTGGACATTATATGCTGCAGGACAATAAAAAGAGATTGTTACCTCTTCAGGCTATTGATTGTTACATATATTAATTAGAAAAAGGTAAACTATATTAATGTATTATTCAATTAATTTATTAATTAGTATTTAAAAAAATATATAGAGGAGCCGAAGGACACGTAAGGAGAGGCGAAGGTCCTTACAGTATAAAAAGCTTAACAGTTTGTGCCAAACAGCATTGCCATGGCTTCAAATTTTATTGACCGTCATTTTTTAAAGGGAAAAGTCACTAGTGTCATATATAGATGGTGATAGTACTGATGGCCCACTGAATGTGGTCACAGATAAGCATTCCCATCATTACTACTGGTCATAGCAACTGATTTCTCATGACAGATACAGCATGTTAAGTACAGTTAAGCATAAAGCACTGTACTGTATATGCATATATTGCTCGATTTTTCTCCTCCTCTGCCTTATTTAGGTCATGATGACTCCCCCCCCCCCCCCCCCCCACAGTTTTGATTTCTATTGAGCACACGGTATGTGTGTATTTGATATGGCTTATATAATCCAGGAGTTAATGAATCTGTTTACTTGAGCAGGTGAACACATGCGCATTATTGGTTATTTCTATTATATGAAATGATGAATGATGAGATTTCTATTCATCTGTTTATTGTTACTGTGGTGTAATGACCACATGTGACTCTAGTAGATGCCTCTAGTAGATGCTATGCATCATTATTATAATACAGTATTTAACCCTTTAGGTTTTTCCCTTTTCCAACTCAGTTTCTTGTCCTTTGGAGAGTCGGGCACACCACACCCATGATATTAATGCACAGTCAGTTACATTTATGACTGTGCTCTTTGTATATAATAAACTATTTTATTGTTACATCGTAATCATTGTGCCTGTTTGTGCCTAATGGTTACTGATTTGGGACTTCAACATACATAATAGTAACATAACAATAATATTTTTTATAAATACATCATGTTTCTGTATTCCGATCCCTTCATGCATTTGATGACTGTAATTGTATTTTTGTAAGTCACTAAACTTATGTTAATTAGTAATTAATGTTGTAATAACCAACAGTCTTATTAAATTGCGTTTCGGTTTCGTAGTTACGGGTTTAGACGGAGCCAATGGCAAATGAGATAGACATCATTACGTCACTGAAAAATGGAGGTTAGATTTCAAAGCCTTACGGGTTTCAATTATGAGTTTCGATCGACCCCGCATTCCAGAAATAATACAATAGTAATAAATCAGTAAATATGATATTCTAGTCCATGCGAGTTCCATTATATGTATTAACACATGGATTACCGAGATCGATATAACACGGAAATTAAACAGAAAAAGTATTTTATATTGCAGATTTGCAAGCTTGAGAATGTTGTGCTATAATTTTCATAGTATGCAATTTAATAGCAATTTTCAAACGTAACAGTTACTGGCTTGACAGATCAAAGGGTTTGCGGCCGTAGAGTTCAGATTTCGTTGTTCCGTAGGGTTTTTCCCCAGATCGTTAGTGGGTTGCTTTACAGGGCCAATTTAATAGCCGTAAGTCTTGCAGGCTACGTTGGGGGCTACGGTTTTACACGTCGAGGGAATTTAATAGGGTATGTACTGTATGCTTATGTAAGAGCATGTATATATTATATTCTCTATTCCTTATTATCTCCCAAGTTATAGAATATCTCTTTCTGTCTGTACCAATGTCTTCACCATGCTCTAGTTAACATAATTATGTGTTTTTAAAAAAAATAATCTTATAAGATTCCAATTTGTATATTCCAACAAACAGTTTAGTATTGCTCCAAACCTAGAGAACAAAATATTCCTCTTTTCGAAAACATGTGTTTTAATATTCTTTGATAGTTTAATAAAAGAAAGTATTTCTTTATACTGCAATACTGTATTTTATTTTTATCTATCTATCTATCTATCTATCTATCTATCTATTTATCGATCTATCTACACATATATATATATATATATATATATATATATATATGTATATGAAGAGTGAGGTAGCCGTGAATGTCCAGTAATCCAGTTGAATAATGAGAGTATTGCAGTGAATAGTGATACCTTTTTTATTGGACAAACGTAATCATAATGAAGCGACGAGCTTTCGAGAGATAATGCCTCTCTTTATCAAGTCAAAAAGCGATACTGATACAGTATACTGTACTGTATCAGTATCGCTTTTTGACTTGATAAAGAGAGGCATTATCTCTCGAAAGCTTGTTGCTTCATTATATATATATATATATATATATATATATATATATTTAGAGAGAGAGAGAGGGGAAGAGAAAGAGAGAGAGATTCATAGATATATCTTTCCATGTGATAGAGTTCACATTTCAAGCCCATTATTGCCATAGACAAGCAGCTAGTTTAATTAGAAGTGCTGCCTCAATACTGTATTTTCTGCTTGTAGATCCAATGCTATCTTGCTCAGAGCAGGTGTGCAAGGCCAGGCATGAGGCTGCTTGCCTGGCTCTTATTTTTAACACCCTGCTCTCAGGCAGTGACAAGCCATCGCTAAGTGAGGTAATAGCCAATTGATTTTGTTCCGTTTTTTTGCAGTAGGCAGTAATAAATCATGCTGCTTGTCAGAGGGGTGTTTTCATGTTTGCTGTAAGAGTGTGCCAACAATTATTCGACAGAAAGCTCTTGTGGCCCCCCTCTTGAGAGCAGAGCTGCTGCCTGAATTAGGATCTCCTTGACCAAAATGAAGCAGCTGTGGCACATGCTCTAACTTGATTCTTTTTGTGTAGGTGGGGAGGGCTCTGAATTGGAACGACATGGGATTGATGGATTCACACACTGGGCCTCCCAGTTTAACAAAGCGGCACAGACTAAAAGGAATGTCTAGAGCGAAGGAACATATAGAACAAAGACAAGCTCGGGATGATATATACATTCCAGCTATGTATGACTGGGCTTAAACATGTGGTCTGATTAAAGTATGCTTTCAGAACAATTTAGCTTTAAAGGGGTGAATGTACAGAACATCCAAATTAACATGCACTGTCCATTCAAGGTGAAATCAATCAGTAACATATTTTGACAATCCCTTTCTGCTACCTTTCAACAGCCAATGTAAGCCACCATACAATGACACTTTATTTTGTAATCTAAGAATAAATATGTATATATAATCTACTTGTTATGTCTAGGTTTTTTTCCCCAGAAAGAATACATTGGTTGTAATTTTCCCATCTAAAATTGTGATATATATGTTATCAGAGTCCGAACATTTAGATTGATATAAATACATTTTCTTGAACTGCATTGGTCCTTTAAATGACCACTGGAGATTGGAAAAAACATCATGTCTGCAACAAACTAACAACATTAGTAGCTCTGTAAATCATAAGAATTAACACATGCTTATAGAAAATCTAAATTTTAGTTTATGTCTAAGGGATAGGGGATTCTGCTGTGAGTTTTGTTTCCATTTAGTCCTTAAGCTCTACAGCACCTATAGAAATGAATATAGGTCATAAAACATAACAGTTAAAGTCAGTTAAAAAATGCTGTATTTATTTTTTTTTTTACTTATTCTTCTAAAGTAAAATATCTTTATTTATAAGCAGTGTTTTAATGTGTACCATAATTTAGACCTTTGCAGTGTTCCTCTAAACAACAACAAAAAGTTGCTCAATGAGAGAACAAGTTAACCTTAACAGGTTACAGTTGTGCTCAAAAGTTTGCATACACTGGAAGAAATTGTGAAATTTTGTCATTTATTTTTTAAAATATGACAGATCATGCAGAAAAAAATGTCTTTTATTGAAGGATAGTGATCATATGAAGTCATTTATTATCACATAGTTGTTTGGCTCCTTTTTAAATCATATTGAAATCACCCAAACGACCCTGATCAAAAGTTTGCATACTCATAGTTCTTAATACTGTGTATTGCCCCCTTTAGCATCAATGACAGCGTGCAGTCTTTTGTAATAGTTGTCGTTGAGGCCCGTAATTCTTGCAGATGGTATAGCTGCTCATTCGTCTTGGCAAAATGCCTCCAGGTCATGCAAAGTCTTTGGTCATCTTGCATGAACCGCACATTTAAGATCTCCCCAGAGTTACTCGATGATATTAAGGTCAGGAGACTGTGATGGCCACTACAGAACCTTCAACTTTTTCTGCTGTAATCACTGGAGGGTCAACTTGGCCTTGTGCTTAGGGTCATTGTCATGCTGGAAAGTCCAAGAGCATCCCATGCTGCATTCATCTTGCCATCAATTTTCACAAGATTCCCTGTGTCTTTAGATCTCACCCCCCCCCCCAAAAAAACATCAATGAGCCACCACCATGCTTCACAGTTGGGGTTGGTATTCTTTTCACTAAAGGCCTTGTTGACCCCTCTCCAAACATAGAGCTAATGGTTGTGACCATAAAGCTCTATTTTGGTTTCGTCATTCCAAATTATAGTGTGCCAGAATCTGTGAGGCTTCTTTCTGACATCTCGACCATGCAGCTCATTTTTGTTCAAGTACTGTCGTATTGTGCTCCTTGAAACAACCACACCGTCTATTTCCAGACCAGCCTCTATTTCCCCTGAGATTTCCTGAGGGTTTTTCTTTGTATTCCGAATAATTCTTCTTGGTCTACCTGACCTTGGCTTGGTATCAAGAGATTTAACAGTGCTGACTGGCATTTTCAAGGCGTTGACGTTTTTTTTATATCCTTTTCCATCTTTATGAAGTTCCATTACTTTGTTACACAGGTTTTTTGACAGTTTCTTCCTGCTCCCCATGGCTCAGTATCTAGCCTACTCAGTGCATCCACTTGAGAGCTAATAAGTTAATGGACTATTTTTACACAGACACTCATTGCAAGCCACAGGTGTGGGCAATTAACCTTTAATTGCCATTTTAACTTGTGTGGGCCACCTTGTGTGTCGGTAACAAGGCCAAACATTCAAGGGTAGGTAAACTTTTGATTAGGGCCATTTGGATGATTTCTGTTATGATTATGATTTAAAAAGGAGCCAAACGACTATGTGATAATAAATGTCTTCATATGATCACTATCCTTCAATAAAAGCCATTGTTTTGCATGATCAGTCATATTTTCAAAATAGATGCCAACATTTCAAAATTTCTGCCAGGGTATGCAAACTTTTGAGCACAACTGTAGTTCTATGGTCATGATGATTCACTCTGAGAGCAGCCTCTAAAGCAAACAAATTGTAGTCACTCTATAACAGGGCTATAGAATAGCATAATAATATTGCATTTTCACTGCAGGAAGACTTGACAATAATGACAAGGCTCCATCTATACTAGGGCCATTCAAGGTCATCTGTGTCAATGATCTATAGAGGTTTTAATCAAAAAGGAAGATACACAACCATTAAAAAATTAACAATTACATGAAAATAAATGGAATAATGGTGTTTCATTTCTTGGACCAAAGAGAAGAAACAACATAAAAATAAAATAACTTGCAATTTTGGATGCAATCTAATCTATTACCCCATGGCCTATAGCTATTCCAAATAGATTCGTTCTGGTAAATTAATGTTTATTAAAGCACTACTGATGACTCCAGCTACTGGTCATTGAATTTGTTGTAAATTGATTAAACATATACTTTTTCTTTTTACTTATTTTTTCAGATTTGCATTGGTCATTGCTTGATGATCAAGATTATTTAAATCAAGATTGTTACACCACATAAGAACATGATTCTGTTCACTTTCACTGATCTTACCAGAAAATATTTATTAAACCTATTTCATAAAAGTCACCTGGTCATTTTTATTTACTGAAAAATGTGGTAAAAATAGGTAGCAGACTATCAAAAAAGAGAAGTACTCAAGTGAAATGGCTGCCATGCGAACCTAAATATACATTAATATTATAGAGATTTTCTTTTAAAAGCACAAGATTTGCTATATTTTTCTATGATCATTTTATTATGCAATGCATATTTATCGGCAATATGAACTATTTAAATAAAGGCTCCTCAAAGAGACAAAGACAGTATTACATATATAAAAATGTTTTTTGAAAATATATTTAACGTCGGAATAAGAACAAGTCCATGATAACATTATGCATTATATTACAAAAATAGATATTATCGCTCTAAGACATCCAAATGTCAACCAAAACAGTGATTTGTCATCTTAAGTGCAACACGCCATTCATTCTCTGCTCACTTTAATGTGAATGTGTTACAATAGCAATGTTTTAGGCCAAATAATGCCTTTCATCAGGCATGAGGTAGTTAGTACAAGATTACTTCTATTTATACCTCATTGTGACATCAGTTTCCCAGGACAATACTTCAGAAAACCTTATACAGTTAATGACTCTCATAAGGCCTTTAGTTGATTGACTTTTATTAATTAGATCTTTTATGTCATCTTTGATGGTTATTTCATGTAGAAGCTTTCATACATTAATAATATTGTAACTAAAGTGGCTGTGATGATGGCACTAAGTAAATTATAGTGTGGCTATAATTGTGTGTAATAATTTATATAGAAAATAATTTTTACAATGTTAAGAATTTAACAAAAAATATAAATAACACTATGCAAATGATTGATTGGTCACCTAACTTTAGCGAGCGTAACAGCCACTTGTGTGTCTGTTGGCCAGCGTCTTTCACCTAAAGGATTCCCTTAATGAGTTGGCAGTTTTTATCCAATTTGGTAATTAGGGATTGACAATGATTATAATTTCTCATGTACTGCTTAAAATGCTGTTATTAACACATGACCTCAAGAAAAATTCCAATAGCATGACTATAAGGGAAACTTAAAGTAAACCTTTGTTTACAATAAATGTAACTTAGAAAGAGGACTTTGTAACCTCTGCTTCTTCCTCTCCTCCCTGGTTTCTAACCATTTTAAGTAAAAATTGCTATTATAAAATAAATATAATTACACAAATAGAATAGTTACAAACTAAAGACTGTAATATTTGTTAGAGGATTACGCTTAACTCCCAAATACCCGTATATACTTTGCTCTTGTTGTCATTATACTAAAACCACAACATTGCTTTGAAATCTCTTGATAGTGTAGCATTATATCTTGACATAAGATTTGCTAAAACCAAGTTTACAATGATAATATCCTAATAGACATTGATGCATCTTTTTGGGTGTATGGGAAAGTTAGAGGGATTTGGATCTCCTCCACTATGCAGCATTTGTGATTGCCACAGAGATTTTATTTGTTGTTGAGGACATGTGGGACTTATTTTGATGAATTAAGAAGGCGTGAGAGAAAATTTGATTAGATTAAAGGCTTTTTCAGAGGTTAAGAAGTCTCTTCCAATTGTCTTCCTATGGCATTTATTTGATGGATGAGAATTATAACTTTGTTTAGTGCTAAATAAATATTATTTTAAAGATTGTTAGAGCTGTCCAGGTCCAACTTATTTTTTTTTTTTACCAGGTTACATCACAGGTAGAGGAACTGATCTAGTCAAGTTTGTGTTCCCTTTGTGAGCTATCATCAACTATTTCTACTTTTGTAACCATGGACAAAGCTCTAATTATAAAAATAAAGGATCACAATCTTTTATTTTAAAGAACATATTTTGAAAGTTTGTGCCCTGGACTATTAGGTTTTCAAAACGCCTGTTCTTTTCATTGGTTGGATTTTGAGAGTTTTCTATATATTTTAGGCTTGCTGACCTATTATGCATTAATACTGGACAAACTGATTAGGCAGACAACATTTTAAAAGGATTTTATGTTTTTTTCGCTGTTCTTTTGGGTTGGCCTGTACTTTTTTTTAAATTTTCAATTAGATTGTAAAAATACTGATAGAATCGGAAAGTGTTGGTACGTGATTTACTCTAGTCTCCTCAAAGCTAATCATTATTAAAATAATATTCATTTGTGAAGAGTTTACTTCCCACAAAATCTCAGTTGAATTCTTTAATTATTTATTGGAATCAATTATTGTTACATTTATCTAAATTAGAATCATATATCCATAGTAGAATTTATTTTAATTTACTCATGGAAAGCTTTATAAGGTACTTAAGATGTCATGACATCTTAGATGTTTAGTTTGAATTGCTTTTACAATGGTGCAATGGTGAGGTTAAGATTAACAGCCTTATTAAATTGTGGTTTGGCCAATTAAAAAAGGCTCTATATAAGCACAGAGCATATTTTTTAAGTTAAGTTAGTGAACTTCTATCCAAAAGCAAGGTCTTCACTAACTAAAAACTTCTGTAAAAAAATGCTATGTGCTTATATAGAGCCCTATTCAATTGGCCAAATCACAATTTAATAAGGCAGTTAATAAATAAGTATTTTGTAGATTGTGCAGCTTCAAATAGATAAAAATTATTTGCAAATGTGTTAATTGATGGCGACCACATAATCAGTGTGGCTAAGGGTGCACTATTGGGTTTATCTGGAAGGGTGCAAAAGTTATTAATTAAATTATAAGCAAAAAACATTTAAAGAGCTAAAAAAAAATATGTATACTAGTTTTTTGTGTTTTACTTAACATGTTTAAGGTATTCAAGTCAGTGAATTTGTTTAAAATGACAAAGATGGTAGAATGATCAGACATTTGAATTCATTCATCATTTTATTGTAAAACTGGATTCTGGTAAACATGAAAATTGTGAAAATAGCAATTTAATCAAGTTCAATGTCTAATAAATCTAAATGGAAATATGGTTTCCACTGACAGTCGATCAGTTGTTCATGCCATTTTTAGCGTTTGTAATGATTTTACAGTTGTTTGCCTAGAGCAAACTGGCAACCACCCTAATTCATATTTACTTGCAAATTATTCAAGCAATACTAATTTGGATTATGGAACAGGATGTTAATCTGCCCATGATTCATTTAACTTATATTGTTCAGTTGTTCAGTTCATATTCTACCATTCCAACATATTTTAACACCTCAGATCAACTCCAAAATATAATAACTGCTTAAACCAAAAATATATCTCTGTAACAGGATTAATATCACTTTTTAATATCCTGTAAAGGAGATATTGCCTTATTATGAGTTACCATAAATCCTAGTCGTTTACGTGGAGCTTAATATTTTGCTAAGAGGTCAGCTCTGTGGAGCATATTTATTAATATAGTTTAGTCACTCCGATCCCTTCATACTGTAGTTACGTCTGTGCAAGAACTGTTTATGGAGTATTTCCAAAAGTATAGCATTAAAAGTATATTATATTAAGAGGCTTAGAAAATGTCCCATCTTTTTTTAATAATTTAAAAAAATTGGTCAAGATAAACTTTTTTTTATATATTAAAACATGATTTGGTGCCATGTGTGATGCTGGATTTGATGTGCTATAAATCTTTTCAAAAGTCATCCCACAAGCCTTTCTGTATTATCTCTCTCTGCTAATTGCTCTCAAACATTAGGCTGCACATGCTCAGACTACCAGTATCATATCAGCGTTATGTTAAACATACTAACCAGTTACTAGTGGGCAGTCCTTATGTTGTAACTTACTGAGAATCTTGGGATATGTGAGAGGTAATATAGAGAAGCAGGGAGAAGACAACAACTAATATCCTATAATACATGGAAGTTTCATGCCAGTATATTTTTTATTTTAGTAACTTGTATTCTAAATATACTGTAATACACACCTTTACTGTATCTTTTTAAAGGACTACTGTTGTACATTTACAAGTAAAGCTCATATGTTTGTTGGGCATAGACTATTAAAAACAGCATACAACAGAGCTGCTTATCCCCTCCCACCTAGAAGGGGTCGCAGCCAGCTCTGCTTGGAAAATGGATTAAAAAAAAGGCTGATTAGTCAGACTGATTCATACAGAGCATGCTCCTTAAAGGGGATGGGACTATGGTGGCTCATGGACTGTCACTAGGCAGGGCCTATGAGGGAGCTGCAATCCGGTTAAATGAAAATCTAGCCCCCAGGCAGAACTGGCCATGCCTCCAGGGAGGTGGAAAAAGGCGATTCTGCTAGAGGAATAAAATAGACAATTTAAAGTAAGAAAAAATATTACGTTTTATTACGTTTTCATAATGCTTTTAATAGTCTATGCCCAAAAGCAAATATGTAAGCTTTACTTGCAAATGCAATACAGTGGTCATATACATTCAAATAAGAAATAGGATTTATAGAATACTAACATGAATTGCCCGCTTCAGGATAGCTACCTTGTTGTGATGAAGGGGCTTGTGAAATTCAATGAAGCTGTGAATTAAACCATGCAGTCTCACCCAAGGTGGCAGATCATAAAAGAGTGGTCAGATAAATTGTGGTCCACAGGAGAAAGTACTGGCAACCCACTTCAGTATCTTTACCAAGAGAACCTTCTGGATAAGCACAAGCTGTGGTTCAGAGGGTCACAGGCAGTTGGGCACGACTGAATGACTAATCAAGAACAACTGCAAGAACTGTGGTTAATACAGATAACAAACATATATCCATGTAATTCTTAGGGAACCATGTTTTTTTTTTTTAAATGTTCATTGTGGTTAAATTCAAGTGAAATGCATGATTACATTATTTTAAGTATGTTTTCCTGTTGTAATACTTTGTAGTGTATTTTTCAATTGTTTATGCTGATCTCCAATTGTTTTATCCAAGTCCAAATATGAGATGTCATTCAGTTGATCTGTAGGATAAACATAGTTTTTAAAAATGAAAGAAAAATCTGAAATATTACACAGATAAACATAGGATAGTCATGATTTTTAAAGAGACTAGCTCATAAAGCACCATACCCTTTGTTTGGTTTCAACCTGCTAGCTTTGTTACAGAAGCTGCTAACTGCTTTATGACTCTTGTAAGGTTAAGTCCATTTCTACAGAAGTCTTGCTGTAAGCAAGAGATGTTTGTGAACCAAGTACCTCAACTATGCAGGAATATATTTCAAGTGAATACAGCTACATATTAAATCAGTCTTTATTTGTATGTATTACATGTTTAGTCAGTATTCATAAAGTGGATAATGTCATTTATATTGGTATCACTGAACATGTCTTTATAGCACTGGGGAATGTACATTTTAGAGAGATGTGAAATCTAGACGGGATTTAGTAGTATGAACATGCAGCCTACTTTAGCCACTAAAATCCTACATAATCTACCACATTTATACAGTAGGATTCAAAATCACATCTAACATGTACGTACAGCAGTTTATCTAACATCTCAGTTTCAAATGGTAATGGTACTGTTGTTGGTGTTTCTGACTGCCAAGAAATGGGAAAACCGATTCTGAGTTTTCTCATGAGAGCAGTAATACTAATGTGGTACGATGAGCAAGGAACATTTAATATTTCTCCCAACCTCCTTGAATTGGTACACAGATATTAAAACCCTTTCTTGAATAGAAATGCTTTAGGTTTGAAAATTGACAAGGAGTGGCCATTACACCCCCTATAATAATGTGTGTGGTGGAAAGGTGAGGAGGCCGCTTGGCCGATGATTGTCTGATCCATTGGACAAGGAGTTCACTCACTTTAAACAATTGTAAAATGTCATAAGCTACCAAAACCAATATCAAAGAGATCTGTAACCCTTAAAGGACCAAAATTAGAAGAACAAAAAAATCAACAAAACAAGTAAAACTTACCTTTGGACTTCAACGTTAAAGATATCTGCAAAAATGCTTCCCTCCACCCGTATCAGGTGTTCAGGGAGCGGGAAAGAATCTGTCTAATAAGCCGTCCTGATATGTCTTTATAAGCCTCACTGCTGTTAAAGACTTGCATCAGGACAGTCTCCTGGCTTGTTGAAGTGGCCAGTGCAGGAAAATCTAGGGCCTTATTAAATTCCAGCAGTTGCCTTCATACAGGCTGTAAGTTTGCGGGCTTTGAAAATTGCAACAGATACAGATTGATTTAATTGAACAAGCCCGCAACTACATGGCCGAAAGCCAAATCCGTAAACCATGTAACCATATGTAATCATGATCAATTAAGCAAGCCCGTAATTAACGATTTAGAAACAACCAATAGTAAATGAGGCCGTCATCATGACATCAGTAAAACATGGCGTTTATACGTCAATCAATTCGTGTTTAGACATCTGATATGTGATCGGGCTCGCAATCCAGCTATTTAAAAATTAATAAAAATTAATAAAGAAACTGTTTTAGTCCATGTGGGTGACCTGATATGTATTACCTCCTTGATTCCTGAGATTGATATAACATGGAAATTAAACATAAAAAAATAATTATTGATTGCAGATTTGCAAGCTTGTTGTGCAAATGAATTCTAATGTCTTCCATTGCTTTCCCTGTATTTTAAAGTCCAGTATTGTTTTTTTCTTGGCTTTTATAGTGTTAATTACAGGTTTTTAACCCCCTTGTGAGTCCTCTCTAGTACTCGTAGGATTTTCTTCTATAATTTGCCATTTACGGGTGTGAAAATAATTGCGGGCTTGGGGAATTGTAGCAATTTAATAGCGATTTGCAATTTTAGATTTGCGGGCTTGAAATTTTCAGCAAATCGTGTAGCTAGAAGAGGCCAATTAAATATCAGTAACTTTTGCGGGCTACATTACGGGCTTCAGTTATTGCGATTTTGACAATTTAATGAGGACCCATGTTTTAACACTATCTTAGCCCACTGCAGTAAATATTCATGTTATAAATATAACTAAGACAACTAAGAAGGCTGGGGTGGCTATCTTGATCCATAAAAATGTCCCTTTTAAATTAAAACACAAAAAATTAGATAAGAGAGGGAACTTCTTAATACTTATGGGAACCGTTTTAAACAAGAAATTTACTTTAGGAAATCTATATGCGCCCATAACAGCTCCACACAACTCATTAATTAAATTATTAAACGTTCTTACTACATTAGAATGGGGCTACACAATTATAGGAAGCGACCTAAATCTAGTGCTACAACCTAGTTTAGACAGATCCAGAAACATCTCAGATACACGCCATTCTAAGAAATTACAAAAAGTTCATACTCTTATACAGAGGTTGGGGCTGATCGACACCTGGAAAGAGCACCACCCATATGACAGAGAATATACTTATTATTCTCCCAATCCCGGTTCCTATTCAAGGATCGATGAGCTACTGGTAGATACTAAACTTTTTGACAATTCAGATAAAGCCCAGATTATCCCCTGCTCGTGGGCTGACCACTCTGCTGTATCAATTAATCTAGATCTGGCCTTGAATTTTTCACCGAAATGTACATGGAAATTAAATGAAATTTTATTATCTAGTCCGATGATCCAACAACAATTGGTCGAGGAATTAGAACTCATTAAATGATATATCAGAAACCAAAATCGGATGGCTTTGGCTGACCCCCAAACGTTTATAAGAGGATCTCTAATAAACATAGCATCTACTGTACATATAAACAGAAACAAAACTTGAAAGAGTCTACACTTCGTAGACAGTTATATTAATTAGAAAGGCAGAATCAGGCTAAGCAGTCACAAATTACCCATCAAAAGATAGATAGAACCCAGTTAGAGCAGGACTATATCCTTTCCGACAAAACAGAAAAGGCGATTAGGAAAACCCGGCATAAATTTTATACTCAAGTAAATAAACCCTCCCCAATGCTGGCTAAAAAGCTTAGGACTAAACAAAGCCTAAGCAACTTTGCATATTGGACTTTATCAATCAGTATGATTTGCCCTCTATTTCTGCTCAAGAATGAGATCATTTAAAAAAATATGTAACAGAGGAAGAAATCAAAGAAATTATAGATAAATTGAAAGTAGGGAAATCTCCTGGCTCGGATGGGTTCTCTAACATTTATTATAAAACATTTTCTAGCACGCTCCTTCCTTATCTTAAGAGATTATTTAATGCAATACTGCCAGGGAAACAAATGCCTCCAGAATTAAACCAAGCTAACATGATTTTCTTCCTCAAAATAGGCTGAGACCCTTTTAATGTTGAACATTTTCGCCCCATCTCTCTCCTTAATGGGGATATTACATTTTTTGCAAAACTAATGGCAGATAGAGTAGTTAAGTTTCTCCCGCGGTTGATCCATAAAGATCAAGAAGGTTTTATACCGTTCAGTCAAGAGGGAGACAATATCCGGAGAATACTAAATATTTTTCACCTAGCCAAAGTAGCCAATACCCCGTTGTGTACAATAGCCTTGGACCTTGAGAAAGAATTTGACTTAATTAAATGGCCTTATTTATATAAGGTCCTGTCGAAAATGGGATTTCAAGATAGTTACATTAATCTTTGTAAAATTTACTATCAGAATCCAGTAGCGTGTCTGAGGTTACCGGGAAAGGGCAAAAATCAAATCCAAATCCAAAGAGGAAACAGGCAGGGGTGTCTCGTATCTCCCTTACTATTTGGCTTGGCTATTGAGCCTCTGGCTCAAGCAATCAGGTCCTCCTCAAATATTCAAGGTTTTAATGTGGGTCTTCATCAGTTTAAATCCTGTCTGTTCACAGATGACATTGTATGCACACTAACCGACGTTTAGGAAGTGTTTTGTGGCTAAGTCCAGTGTGTTTCATTGCCTCATCGTGTTTGTGGTGATAGTTGTAGTGCGTTGTAGTGCCTTAACGGCTCGCCACACTACCCGAGGTTCGCAGGCGAAGAGCGCCTTTGGCATTTATTGCCTAAGTGCTACGTGTTAACGGCTCGCCTCGCTTTGTGAGGCTCGCAGCGATGAGCGCCTTTGCCGCTCATCTGCTAAGTGCTATGTGTTAACGGCTCGCCTCGCTTTGCAAAGCTCTCAGCGATGAGTGCCTTTGGCGCTCATCGCCTAAGTGCTACGCGTTAATGGCTTGCCTCGCTTTGCGAGGCTCGCAAGCGATGAGCGCCTGCGCCGCTCATCGCCTAACTCGTACGCAGCACGCAAAGCGTGACAACGCCTCGTAGTTTGACAACTATTATATGTGATCTAAATCAGCATACCTCATAGTTAGCCTTTGTATCATGTGGTGAAGGCACATTAATATTTATAACAACCACACTCAAATTTAATATATACACAGTCATATAAAGCACAGTCATATAAAGCAATATATATTTAGCAATAGTCTGAGTGGTGATAATAAATCTTTGTTGAAGATTAGGAAGTATGGACGCCAGTAGGAGATTGAAGAATTGTATCGCTGTGGCCCTATTTAAATAGGTATAGTGGATTTAGGCAAGAGAGGGCCCACTAATTACCGATTTGTCTACCTATGAGCAAATAAGCTATACTTATTGTCTGGGACTAGTCACACCACTGGCCCACTTACCTACTTCTTCAACAAATAAATCGGCAGGCAAAACACAGGTGCTCGTGTGCAAGCTGGTCACTCATGAGGAAGTGACGTCATCATTGGGAGACACAGGAAACGGATCTGACGCACAAGTTTTGCACCAGCTTCTACAGGTTCCCCTGGTCCCCTTGTGGATTGCTAAGTGGTGGTGGTGAAGGGGCTTATGTACCTGAATAAAGCTGTGAGCTATACCATGTAGGACCAGTGAAAGTGGGCAGGTGATAGCAGATAGGTCAGACAAATCACAGTCCACTAGAGAAGGAACTGGTAACTCACTCCAGTATATTTGGCATGCAAACCTTGTGGAACAGCACAGGCAGTGATCTAGCTAAATGTGCTGCAGTCCATAGGGTCACAGAGAGTCGGACATGACTGAATGAGTGAACAACAAATAATAAAATGTTCCCCTAGTACTTGATCTTTGTGATGTGGGGGTGTAGTTTGGCCACTATTTGTTTTCCCAATGTAGATGTGAAGAGCGAGATGTATATTCAATCATTACATATTCCAGGGTCCACATTAGAGCCGCTGTGAGTGAGAAAGGGTTAATATGGTATCAGTTTCATTTTGTTTGTGTTGTTTTTTAAACAGGTAGTTTGTCTTTAATTGCTTTATGCGTGTTGCAGCATGGTTTTTCATATTGGCATATGCATGACCATTCCAACATATGATAAATAGTGATGTCGCGAACCTAAAATTTTCGGTTCGCGAATCGCGAACCGCCGCAAATGTTCGCGAACCGGCGAACATCGGCGAACAGCCATAGACTTCAATGGGAAGGCGAATTTTAAAACCCACAGGGACTCTTTCTGGCCACAATAGTGATGGGAAAGTTGTTTCAACGGGACTAACACCTGGACTGTGGCATGCCGGAGGGGGATCCATGGCAAAACTCCCACGGAAAATTACATAGTTGATGCAGAGTCTGGTTTTAAGCCATAAAGGGCATAAATCACCTAACATTCCTAAATTGTTTGGAATAACATGCTTTAAAACATCAGGTATGATGTTGTATCGATCAGGTAGTGTAAGGGTTACACCCGCTTCACAGTAACAGACCAATCTCCCCGTTTAATGCACCGCAAACCACCACAAACAGTCCATTTGCACAACCGCAAACTCCCCATTTGCACAAGGTTGGCTACCAAGCTAGCCATGTCCCGTTCCTTGTCCTCACTGATGTCATTGAAGGTCTCTTCCTCCACCCAGCCACATACAACACCAAGGGTCCCCGAAAGGTGACAAGCCCCCTGGGACGCCTGCTGTGTTTGGTCTTCCACCTCCTCAAAGCCACCTTCCTCCTCTGACTCCTCTTCTTCAGACTCCTCTCACTGCATTGCCTCTCTCTGCATTATTATAAGGTGTGTTAAGTAGTACTACTCTTATCAGTTTAAAACCTGTTACAGCACATATCAGGGGGCGTGTATAAGGCCTGGATTTTTAGAACCAGGATATGGAAAAAGATGCTTTGTTGGTCGTATCACTTCAATTTTGGGGCACGGCACGTGCAGTCAAAGGTGCCACCAGATAGGAGTGACGTGTTTGTAAGTACTACTCTTATCAGTTTAATACTTGTTACGTCACCTATCAGGGGCGTGTATAAGGCCTGGATTTTTAGAACCAGGAGATGGAGAAAGATGCTTTGTTGGTCGTATCACTTCAATTTTGGGGCACTTTTTTTACAGGCACCTGACTATGGGCAGATGAGCAGGAACTGCTCAAGGCGAGAGACAGAGTGGCAGATGGTTGAGAGGGGGCAAGGAGGACAGCAGTGGTTGATGTGGCTTATGATGCTGCTCCAGGAGGAGGATGGCGGCTTTGAGTTTGTGTGCTCCTTGTACTCATGTGTTGGTCTGGAGTCACCCAAACATTAGGTCTCAACCTGTAGAGGATAAGGGAACCAGTCTACTCTAGACCTCATTCATCATTACAGGTTTTGACAGATCGGTACTATGCATGCAAGCTACTGTGACAACAGATATGAGTGGCACTGTGCACTTGCAGAAGTTGGTAGAGTAGACGCTGTAGGTCTGACACACACGCTTGCAGAACTCTAACTGCTATGCAATCTATTACAGTACAATTTTTTTTTTGTTTTAAATGTACACTACTGTTACACCACATATGAGTGGTGTGTTAAGTAGTACTACTCCTATCAGTTTAAACCCTGTTATGTACCTTTTTTTTGCGTTTGGTTGTTGAAGCCACAGTGCAGCACCAGAGGCCAGAAAAATTAGGCATGTACACATGCCTGAAAAATTAGGTATTGTTGATCTTGCAGCGAGCAGAGAAGAAGGCAGGCCTGATTCAACGCCCCATCCCTGCATATCCACACTCAGAGATTGAGGGGGCGACCCTTACAAGGCCAGGGGCGGGATATATAAAGGGGGGCCATCCCAAATAAGCACACAAGTGGGGACAAAGGTAGTGAAGGGGACATAGAGGCCCATGGACTGACGGTCGCCATCTTGGCAGGAAAAGGGCCCAGCAATTAAGCCAAACTGACCCAGCACAGGCAGCTACTTGAGTCAAACGCTGTACAATTACACCTTAATAAAGCTGAAACATTCAGCAGCAGGGATTCTAAACGGCCACACGGGGACAAGGAGGCTAACAGCCCCCACAGTCTCTGCACCACTCTTTTTAACAGATAACCCAATGGGCTAACCAGTAGGTTATTATTATTATTGGAGGAATTATTAGTGTCTTTACCCCCCAAGAGAGGACATAATATACGGTATCTTTAGACTACCTGATGGCCAAACCTCCTTTAGCCCCAATGCTATCCAAGAAACATTTCAAAACTTTATCTGACTGGGGGTCTATAGAGTGACATTAGTACTGACCTTTATATGACTGGGGGTCTATAGAGGGACATTAGTACTGACCTTTATATGACTGGGGGTCTATAGAGGGACACTAGTACTGACCTTTATCTGTCTGGGGGTCTATAGGTGACATTAGTCCTGACCTCCTGCTGCAGTATTATTACTCCCAGTACTACCAGGCTTGCTACTATTAGATATAATAACCTCAGTTTCGTTTCCTTATCTGTTGGTAACATCAAAATATGATTATTAAATATTTCATATTTGTTTGTTTTTTCTCCCAAAGTGAACCCCTTTGTGTGTGTCCCACAGATGTGGCGTTTCCACTCTGCGTATGTTGGATTTGCACCGCTCAAAAAGTATGAAAAGAGATCCCCCCCCCCTTGAAGCCCTTAATGACATCATCAGTAAATTGTATGTAACAGATTCCAGTGTTTAGGGTTTATGACCCAATACTGCGATCATATGATTTATGACAAAAATCCGTATTTGTCGTATTATTCAGACGCGCGTGAATCTTTGTGTTACATTTCCTGATACTTTTATTATCTTGATCTTTATATATTTACTAGCGACTTGCCCGTCAAAAAATAGCGGCAATAAGATTGTAAGGCAGGTAATGGTGTTTGGACGAGACATTCATTTTGTTGGCGGTCGGAGATCCTTCGGCGCTCATTGTGAAGCTGTTGGTTGTATTTTTTTTCTGATAGGCGCTTTTGCTGTTATTCTTTGGTCAGCGGTGATGTGTTTTTTGCGCTTATTGCAAGGCTTTGTGTGCTATGAGCAGCGTTGGCGCTCGTTGTGAGGCGCGCAGTGAATGGTTTTTATGCTTAATGTGATAATGTTTTTTTGTGTATATATATATTTCTGTATGCTAATGAAATAATTACTAAATGAATATACTTTACTTATTTGTAAGTAATATATGCAGGAAGCATTGTGCTGAAGAGCTGACAATCTGTTTTCATGTTCCTGCAGCATACAATGTAGGTTTTCAGTGCTGTGGAGCTGCTGTGTAAGTGTCAGCAATGTGCGCAGTGTGTAGTGTAAATAGGCTGCGTGCGCGAGGGGAAGCCGTTAGGGTAGCTGGGTACTTCTGCATTGTGTAAGTTAGTGTTGTAAAATGGCGGGGAATGTGTATGTGGTACGCGGGTGTGGATGATTTAGCGTCCTTGTTAATAGTGTATCTTTACCTCGTACGGCTTTTTAGGAAAATCTGTATGTGTTTCGCGTGTTTAGGGTCCTGTAGCCTCGTTTTCTTTTTTTCAACGGCCATTTTTTCTCTCACTTAGGTGATTTTCGGGTGTCTAAACTCATGAATTTGGACTTAAATGGAGGTGTAACTTCACTTGCAGAGGTCCTCGGTGCCCGCCTTGCTGTGGGTAAGCTTTTTATGTGTTTGTTGTGTGTATCTATTGTGTTTTTAATGTTTTTAAGTGCGCGCGGTTCGGGTGTTAAGGTCGTATTTTTGTGAGCTCGTATTTTTGGATGGTAAGTCCGTAAATTTGATGGTGTAAGTCCCTCCTGCGGCTCATTGCAGCCGACGTGGGAGCCTTCGGCGCCCCTTGCCAGCAACTCTGGCCCTGGCTTCGCAAGCCCGCAGCGTTAGCAGCAACCCACCTGCTCACAACTATATATGTGATATCTGCAACGTCTTCCCCAGTTGGCACTTGTAAATCGGCTAAGCGACAAAAAAAATGGCGTCCGGAAAAAATGAAAACGAGGCTACACGATCCCAAACCGCGCAAAACATCGCCAGCCATGTACGACTTTTACCTAGGAACAGACGAGGTACAAAATACACTATTAGAAATAATGGAAACTGCTGGCGAGCCGCGTAACACATACACAATCGCCGCCATTTTACAACACTAACTTGCAACTAATAACATTACAAATCTAAAATGGTGCGTTACACGACTATACAAGCGGTTTCCCCTCGTGCACTGCGCACATTGCTGACACTTACACCTCAGGTCACCAACAGTCCAAATGTACACTGTAAGCTGCAGGAAAATCAAAACTGATTGTTAGCTCTTCAGGATATTGATCACTATATATATTCATTACAAATAGGTAAAGTATTTTAGTAATTAATTAATTCATTATTATTAAAAAAAATATCTATAAAAAAATACCCTTAATAGCATATTTTACACTGCCGTTACTTTACATACATTAACGCTTCGCACTTCCTAATACATTTGTTCATTCACAATAGTTATTATCGTGCATTCATTTAATAAGTATTAATTAGTAATGGAAAATAAAAATGTAGACTTTACACTACACTAAAATGTTTTACTTTTTACTCTGCAGTTATATATCTGGATTACTGCTCATTGGCTGCCAGCGATAGCACTCTCAAAGCAGTTACAAATCTAAATCACTTTATTATGCTCTGAGATCTGAATACATTTTTTAATTTACACTGCACAAAAAAAATTATATATTTAACACTGTACTTATATATCTGTCTTTGCGATGAGCGCAGAAGATTGATCCTTGCAAAGCACGAAACATGAAGGACACGAGGGAAGAGGCTCACAATGAGCGCCGAAGGTCCTCAGAGTACAAAAAGCATCACATTGTTTGGCAAACAGCATTGCCATGGCTTCAAACTTTATAGCCCCGTCATTTGTGCCAGGCAAGTCACTAGTGATATAATATAACATAATGCAATACAATATTATACAGTACACATGAGTGTTGGAACTGGGGGGGGGGGGGGAAGGGGTAACCCCCCCCCCCCCCCAGATTTCTTATCGTATGTATGTATGCATATAGAAGCTAACAGGGGAGGGGAGAGGGGGAGGAAATACAGGGGAGAGGGAGAAGAAGACACAGGAGAGGGGAGAGGGGGAGGAAGACACAGTGGAGAGAGGGAGGAAGACACAGGGCAGAGGGCGGAAGAGAAACAGGGCAGTGGAGAGGTAAGGGGAAGAGACACATGGGAGGGGGGAGAGACACAGGAGAGAGGGGGGGGTAGAGACACAGGGGAGAGGGGGGAAGAGACTAATGGGAGGGAGTGGTGAGGAGACACCGGGGAGAAAGGGGGTAAAGACACAGAGGAGGGCGGAAGAAACACAGGGGAAGGGAGAGGGGGTAGAGACACAGGGGAGAGGGGATGAGACACAGGGGAGAAGGGGGAAGAGACACAGAGGAGGGGGAAGAGACACAGGGGAGAGGGAAGGGGGGAAAGACACATGGGAGGGGGGAAAGAAACACGGGAAGGGAGAGGGGGTAGAGACACAGGGGAGGGGGGAGTGACACAGGGAAGAGGGAAGGGGGAAAAGACACAGGAGAGGGGGGAAAGAAACACTGGAGAAGGGAGAGGGGGGTAGAGACACAGGGAAGGGTGGGAGAGACACAGGGGAGAGGGAGGGAGAGAGACACATGGGAGGGAGTGGGGTGGGAGACACAGGGGAGAGGGGGGGGAGAGAGACACAGGGGAGGTCTTGTGCTTTATTATTATTCTTATTATTATTACTATATAATGTGTAGATGTACCGGCTGGGCATGCTCTTGTGCATTATTATTATTATTATTATTATTATTATTAGTAGTAGTATATAATGTTTATATGTACCGGCTGGGCATGCTCTTGTGCATTATTATTATTATTATTATTACTATATAATGTGTAGATGTACCGGCTGGGCATGCTCTTCTACATTATTATTATTATTATTATTATTACTATATAATGTGTAGATGTACCGGCTGGGCATGCTCTTGTGTATTATTATTATTATTATTACTATATAATGTGTAGATGTACTGGCTGGGCATGCTCTTGTGCATTATTATTATTATTAGTAGTATTTTACTACTAATAATAATAATAATGCACAAGAGCATGCCCAGCAGGTACATCTACACATTATATAATAATAATAATAATAATAATAATAATAGTAATGCACAAGAGCATGCCCAGCTGGTACATCTACACATTATACAGTAGTAATATTAATAATAATAATAAGGCACAAGAGTCCTTCAGCACTGCACTGGACACTGAATAAACTTGCCTAGCTATGGTTTTCCCTATTGATGCAGTATCACCTACACTCAGCCTCCTCTCAGTAAGACTGCAAGTTAGTTTTGATTCCAAAATGGCTGCTGTCCATGAGGTAAAGGGTCTGGAAGGGAGTGTATGCTGCTGATTGGCTGGAATGTGTCTGCTGACTGTGACATGCAGGGTCAAAGTTTGCTCAATGATAAAGTATTGGGGGCGGGTCGAATATCGCATATGTTCGCAGTTCGCCGCGAACGCGAACATGCTATGTTCGCCGGGAACAGTCCGCCGGCGAACTATTCGCGACATCTCTAATGATAAAATAACATTTTTTATTTTTTTTTTAAACATTTAACACAGCTGTATTTAGTAAGTTAAGATATGCAAATATTCACAGTATAACATTTTCCCATCATAAACTGACTAGGCCTTCCATTTTTCCTTTTTTAGTTATTAAGGTTACGTGAATCATAGTTAACATTTAAATTTAAACAACATAACTGAAAGAAAATAAATAATACAAATAAAAAATAAGAAATAGAAAGAGAGAACAACAACACAAGGTAAAACGTCTAATGAGCACAAATTAAAGAGAGAATACCACAAATATTAAGTTAGTTAGCTAAACCATTACACTGCTATCTTCGCATAAAGTATACAGCTAATCTAGAATATCCGCCCCTAAGAGCGCTCAACACATACCTCGTTAAAGACATCCCAGTACAACTTACATTCACCTCTACCGCTCCGCTGAAAGATTTCCGGACCCCCCCTCGCTTCCAGCTCCTTCATCAGGTCTCCTTTGCCAAAGTGTAGATATTGTATTATATTATATGATGTTATACTAAAGGGATGCTAAATGAAGATGCTAACCAGGGTTCCCAGATTGCCTGGAATTGGGGAATGTTGTCCAGAATAATATAAATTAATCGCTCATTTATAAGTAAGTGATTGATCTTTCTAATCACCTCCGTAAAGTTAAGAGTCTCTTTCTTCCAGCTCCTGGCTATGTGTATCTTAGTAGCTAACGCCATTAATTGGTATAGTTTATTCTGAGTTTGAGATAAATCCGTAACACGAATCCCCAGTAGGCAAGACTCCATCGAGGGCGCAACTGCCTTGTGAAAAAGTGTGGAGGCTAATTGGGCTAGTTGCCCCCATATTTTCTGAGTGGATGGACATGACCACCATGTATGTATATGATCCCCTATGTCTTGGCATCCCCTAAAGCATTTATTGCTTTCTAATGGCTTACATTTCTGTAGTTTGTCTGGTGAACAGTAAACTCTATGCAAAACTTTGATGGACGTCTCTAATAAAGCCGAATTAAGAGAGCCTCTAGAGAGATTGGAACAGGATTCTGTCCATTTAACCCAATCCCACTCCACCCCAAGATCCCTCTCCCACTGTGCAAAATATCTGGGTTTCTGGTCACTTGCGGAATTAAGAAAGGTGTCGTATAGTGAGCCCAGAACCCCTTTGGTAAGGGGTAAGTTTTTTTGCATATAACGGACATCCAGGAGGCCCTAGGGTACCCAAGTTCTCTTGAACTCTTACTAACCCAGCTCCTAATTTTCAAGTAATTCTAGAATTCTGTGACAGGTAAGTCATGGGTTGTACAGAATTGGTCGTAGGTCAGCAAGCTATCGTTCAAAAACCAACTCCCTATACGGTCCAAGTTTCTAAAAGTCCACCAGAATTTAGAGATGTCATTCGAGTCTGCCAAAATTTGTGGGAAGGACATGACTGACATCATTGGGGACAATGCTGGAGCAAGTAACCGCCTGGAGTTGGAGTTGGCCCACCCCCACGCACGAATGGAGCTAGTTCTTTGGGGATCCATATCAGCTTATCCCAACTATGTGGGAACATTTGCTGGTTTTCCATGAAAACGCAGGCTGGTTGATGTGTTTTAGAGTGTGCTCTGGGAAGGTGGGCCAGTTGGGTGGCTTTAAGATAAAGCTTTAAATTTGGGCAAGCAAGTCCACCTCTATTTTTCTGCCTGAACATCACCTGCCTGGAGATACGAGGGCGTTTATTTCCCCATATAAACCTAAATATGATATTCTGGAACCTGTAAAATACCATATTTTTTAAAGGAAAATGTAATCTGGTAGTGTGTCTTTATTTGATTTCTGCATGTTGCAGCATGGCCTTTCATATTGGCATATGTATGGCCATTTCATCATATGATGAAATCAAATATTTTTTAATGCCTATTTTTTATTTGGGGATTATTGTGCAAGTAATTGTAATGCCTTTGCATGCTTTCCGCATATTTTAAAGACCACTGGTGTGTTTATATTGTCATTTAAAGTGTTGAGAAATGGTCTGTAAATCCTTTGCGGGTCCTATTTGGAGCAGTTACAAAGTAGGGCAGTTAAGACTTTGAGCCAATGGGAAAGAATGGGAAGGTGTACTGTGCTAAAATCTTATCTTAATCCACCAATAAATCAACAAATACAGCTGTCTCCTCTCTCTTTCCACTAATGAATAAATAAAAAAATAGGAGAACACTTCCATTCAGTCTCCAAATGTGAAAGGTATAACCATGGCACCCTTCAGGCACAAGAAGTATTTACTTAAACAAAGATATGAAGATTTGCCCAATGTACAATGATCCTGTAAAGGACCACTGACGTCTCATATTTACAGCATGCTCTTTTGAAAAATGTGTCATCATAATGGATTTTTTTCTTCTTCAGAAAGTTAAAAAAACACAACCTTCAATTTTTAATTATTGTATTCATTTTGTTTTACTAAATCAAGGCATTTGTTTTTGTTTCTAACAGGATTATGCATCTGAGTGGATGACCACTTTGAACAGACCTAAAAAGAATCCTCATCTCAGGCTATAGAATAAGATCAATCTAAAACAGAAGCACCCATGACACAAGTACACTCTGTTAAATGTAAAATGTTTTTTATGCTCATAACTTATATCGCTGCTCATATTTTTAGTTTGTTACATACTTTAAAAACATGTGAAGTTGTTACCAAACTACAATTAGATAGGTAGAACTGGTAGAACTGAGATAGAAGTAAAATGCAGCTTTGTCACTTTTTATTTAAGTGTGTTGTCTGGATAAGTTTTGAAGCTGCTGTGATAATTTTAAAAACAATCTTTTGTGCAAAGCAAAGTTGCCACAGACCTTAGGTGATCCTTTGTCTGTCCAATTGGTAATTGGTGGCTGCAGAACTCGATTCCCAGTGTGCTTCCAGATGAGGTGGAGTTGCAAAGTGATGACATCAGCTTTACCAAGGCAATGTCTTCAGAAAAAGTCTATAATTGATAAAATATGTAGAGAAATTGCCACAGTGATTGCTACTACTGGGTCGCCTTGGTAGCAATAACATTACCACGAAGCACAATAGGAAACAAGAACTGCAGCTACTAACTACCAACTGGTTGAACTAAAGAATTACCTGTTATTTAACTTTGCACAAATGATTTTTTGAATGTCATCTAAGAAGCTTCAAAGCAAATCCAAATACCAGAAGCTTCAAAACTCCTTCAAATACCAGCACTGGTTAATAGATCAATTTACATAGTTCCATTCCAATCACCCTTGTAGCATCAAGAAATGGCTTCATCGTAACTTCTCTCCTAAAACTTCCCCCAACATAGATGCACTCAGCCTGCTCGCAGGAGACTCTGAGTCTGAAGCTGCACAATGTTCCTCACACTACACTAGCCCTAACATCCCCCTTTCCCCTAGCCATCTATATAAACCCCTTTCCATGGCAAGAAATGGGTTAAATAATAATAAAATATAATGCACAGAGGTCCTTCCCATGGCACCTACAATTAACCCCTGTGCCACAGGGGTCTTTTAAAGATGTCCGTGGCACTTATAATTAATCCCTTAATGGATCCCTGTAACATTTTACAGGACATTACAGGTCCTCTGTTGCTAAGGAGTTCATTTCAGATGCCACATGTTTCCTTACCGAACCTCAGGGGCTTTAGGGCTAATTTTAGATGCCACAGGGGTCCATTAGGGTGTGGTGGGGGTCAATGTTGGATGCACAATGGAAATTTGCACATATACAGTATCTGCCAATGCATTTATTAGCTCTAATGGAAAGTTTGTTAATTTACAAAGACACATCCCAGCCACATCTATTTTTTTTTCTTTCTTCCTCTTGCTCTTCAACTTCCTCTCTGTTTGTCTCACACAAACGGTAGAATGGTGGAGAAGCAGTCTGCCTGCAAGGTGTGGATGATAGATGTAGATCTCCTGAAAATATTTCTGGACTATGAGATTTACAGACCTCCTAATGAATTTTTTGTAAGGTTATCTTGATTTGAACATTGTTAGACAGGAACTTCCTCACCACCTGTAATAAAACTTCCATCTGGAGAATGCTTGGACTATTCCTGCAGACTCATTGGGTAGCTCAGCTCTTAGGGATGGTTGTCAGCAGCACAACAAATAGGAGCACAGTAGTAGGAAAAGTCCCAGGAAACTAAATTAAAAATAGGTAGCTTGGAAATATGCCTGACAGGTACAGTAGGTAGCTGGAGAAAGGCAGCTAGCTGAAGACAGGCATGTGGGTAGCTGGAGACAAGCAGGTAGCCCAGGGTGGTGCCAGACAGTTAGATAGCTGAAGATAGGCAAATGGGTAGCTGGAGACAGGCAGGTAGCCCTGGGTGGAGCCAGACAAGCAGGTAGCTCTGGGAGGTCTGCCAGACAGGTAGGTCATTCTCGGAGGTCTACCAGACAGGCAGGTAATTCTGGGAGGTATGCCAGTCAGGTAGCTCACTCTTGGAGGTCTACCAGATGAAATGACTGGGCACAAAGGCTCAGTCTGACACCCTATGTATGGGTTGCAGTTAATGCCACAGTTTGGATGTGATCTATGCTAATGATTAGCACCAAGCTCAGTAAACACTAGTGTGTGAGATGACTCCTCAGCTACATAGAATCACTAGACGTGTCTATAATCCATTACAGGTTTGAGTGTTACCTCAGCCATGCTCTGCCACACTTTACCGTCTGGAGATGGTGCTGATATGTATGGACAGCATGATGAGTCATCCACTCTGGACTTTTTCCAGTGCTATGTAAGTCTGTGACTGCAATGTTCTGTCAGACTCAGAGTATTGAACATTCTGCAATGATTGATGATTCATAGTCAGCTAATAATATGTAAGTGTACCACAACTGTATTGATTTTGTGTGTATAGTCAAACTTTTTTTATTATTTGTGCAGTAACTTTTTATTTTTCAGCATTTCAACTTGCACTGCATTAGTATTTTATCAATATCACTGCATTATTATTTGGTCAGTGTCACTGCATTATTATTATTTGGTTAATATAATTGAATTATTATATGGCAGTGTTACTGCTTAATATTATGTGGTCAGTGTCACTGTATTACTATTTACAGTATATTACAGTAAAATACAGTGTAACGGAACCCATCACTGTTTTACCCTGTTTTATGATTATTATGGTTAAAATATGATCCTACTATTATACTGCATGTATGTTGGTTTATGCTCTGCAGAATATTGGCCCAGACTAGTGCAGACCTTGGCATGGGAGATAATCCTGTTACAGATAAGGAAGTCTATTGTATAAACTGTTTTCATTCTCAGATAAGAACAAAGAAGGATGATCTAATTAATGTCTGATTGTATCCAAGTTGCCAGGTAGCCTCAGGGAGGTGTGACTCACCTATTGTCCCTCTATGTGTATTGTTTGGCCAACTATGGGGGATATGTGAAATGTCTGTGTGTTATGTGTAAAATATACTTTTACTAACTTTTGAACCCCTGGTCTGATTCATGCCATTTTTTAATATGTTGTTCCCCTGGGTGAGAGCTATTGAACGGTGCTGGACTTAAAGGTGTACCCCCTGTTTTTGGGGTACATCCAGAATGTGGTTAAAATTGTGTCTGTTTTAATTGTGTTACCTGTTATCTGAGGGGAGGAGAAGTGGGGGTTGAACCATGTATATAATTGGCTGTTGTGATTATGTGGGTGTAGCCCTTCAGAGGGCACCATTGCATAAAAGTAGATCCCCTGTCATTAAAGAGTACTACTTGACCCTTCAAAACGTAGCCTTGTCTTGCTATATCATACTGGGGATTGCTATGCACTGCATACTCCCTGGGAGCTTTAAGCTACGGCGATTGTGGAGTCTGTGGTAGTGTGGTGTCCGGTGCGGTGCTTGTAGGCCTCGACGCAAAGTAGGATGCGTCCATCAACGGAGGTACCCGGTCGGGGTGCCAGTAGATCCGTTACATACAGTAACTAGCCATTTGCCATTACGTCTTGAGAATGACAATCACCTATAATATTTAATAATCTGTTAATAATGCCTGCGCAGGCGTCACATCACAGATTGTCAGTAAATTTCACAATGGCCAGCAATGTGCATGCGCACTTCCTGCCCTTAATGTGTTAAGTTTGAGTTGACTGGGGGACATCCATGAGGAGAGGTTGGCCATTTGTGATAGAATAAGGGGTGGGGAGGTAGATCTGGTGCTGAAAGGCAGTTTTGAGTGTCATCTACATATAAATGATACTGAAATCCAAAAGTTTTTATTAGGTTGCAAAGGGAGGATGTATAGACGGAGAAGAGGAGGAAGCCTAGGACTGAACCCTGGGGTACACCAACAGTCAGGATAAGGTGAAGAAGAGGTGCTAGAGAAGGAGACACTAAATGTTCAATGTTCAAGGTATGTTGTGAACCAGGAGAGATTAGTGTGTCAGATGCCAAGAGAGCAGAGAATTTGGATAATATGAGGGTGGTCAACTGTGTTGAAGAGGGGCAGTGTGTAGGAGGTGTGGTGAGGTTGCAAGTTAGGAGGTGGTGGTTAGATAGAGGGAGCGGGGTGATGACCAGGTTGGAGGTTACGCAGAGATTAGTAAAAATAAAGTCATGGTGAGTTGGGGATTCTGTACATTGTGAGAGGCCAAAGGAAGAGGTGAATTAAATAAATTGTGCAGCTGTTGGAGAGGTGGGTGTGTTGGTGGCAATGTTGAAATTGCCAAGAACAAGTGAAGGTACATTGAAGGAGAGAAAGTGAGGGAGCCAGGTGGCAAAATGATCCAGAAATTTCGTGGGTGGCCCAGGTGGGCAATAGATCACAGCTACTCACAGAGAGAGGGGCGAGAAGAGGCTAATAGTGTGAACTTCAAAAAGAGGACAATTGGTAGGGAGGGCACTAGCGGTATGCAGTCAAAAGTGCAGCGGGAGAAAAGTAGTATGCCAACACCTGCACCTTGCTTGTTTCCAGGTATAGCAGTGTGACTGATATGTAGGCCACCATATGAGAGTGCAGCAGGGGAGACAGAGTCAGATGGAGTGAGCTAGGTTTCAGTGAGAACCAGTCATTGAGGGATTTGAAAATAAATATGTCATGAATGAAAATAAGTTTATTGCTGACAGACTTTGCATTCCAACACAGGAGAAGGGCAAAGTAGATGGTTTATGCTTATTAAGGTAATGCTTATTAAGTTATAGGAGGGTTGGCTGTTAGCTGCCCTGGAAATGAGTGAATGGTCTTTGTTAGGGGATATATCTCCAGCAGCCAGCAGAAAAAGGAGTGAGAGTGACAAGAGAGGGAGTGAGTCTCTTCGGCTTTTGAGCCTTGGAAGAGATAGGAGGTAGTGACTGGAGGAAGGAGAGGATCATTTGGGAGCAAAGAAGAGAGGAGATTAGGGAAGGTGAGATGGTTATATTGTTGGAGACATGATGTGTAGAAACTGACTAAAAGAGTCTGATATATATTGATATAAAAGATGATGTTCGCAGTACATGATGAAAAAGTATAAATTATAATTCAAAATAATTCACAATTAAAACTCAGACACTCCCCAACCCATAAAAGACATAAACACAAATCAAAACCATATCCTAGTGTGACTATCCAAACACTACACCCCGACAGGAAATCCTGCCCTCAACAGAAAGACCAACTTAAATACTGTACATCTGTGGAAATGGCCCTAGATAAAGATTACTTAAAGAGATGTGATAAAGAAGTAATTTATTTGTACAATATATACTCTTTAAGCTACTTATATGTGTGTGTGTTTCATATCTGTAACAACTTAAACCTCTGCTAGGTCACTTTAATGTCAGACATATAAGTGTACAATTCAGGAATACTGTTATATGAATCCATTCATTCATTTCTCAGGTATAGCTTTGTTGCCATGTTTCATGATTAATTCATTTGTTTTTTAGACCTTAATCTACTGAACTAAAAGCACAATACACCAGGAGTGATACATTTGCATAAATAGTTTTTATTAAGTAATTTCCATTAAAGCTAATGATCCAGAAGAAGGCAAAAAGCCTGGACACTACTTCCAATCTGTGTCACAGGTAAAAATTCCTTCTAGACCCCTAGAAAAGGCTATCAGTCATAAAACCCTGAATCAAGCTTTTCAATTACTCATTAATTTATAATGATTATTTATAACAATTGAATGTCTTTCTCCACTTTGTTTTCATGTGTTTCTTTCTCTAGCCTCTTCATCTGTCTGACTTCTTGACTTCTTGACTTTTCCTTTGTGTGTTTCCACCTCGCTTCTCTTCTCTTCCCAGATGCGTCCTTCTCTCTCCTTCATGCATCTATCTCCAGCTTATCTTCTTTCATGTATTTCTCCCTCCATGAAAAGTCTTTTGTCTCTCTCCACATATTCTACTTTCCCCCTCACTATATGTCTCTCCCTAACTTCTATGTGTTTAACTACTGAAATACATTTCTCCCCCCCATTCCTCTCTATGTTTCTTCATAATTTCTGCCTTCTCCGCCATGTGTCCCTCCTTAGCTTCTACATCCTTGCTCACTATGTGTCTCTCCCTAACTTCTACCCTGCTTTTCTTCTTTTTTTCTCTATACCCACTTCAACACGCTACTTAGTTTCTCTACAACCTTCCCATGTTTCACACTTGCTTCTACTTACTCTAAGTGCCTCTACTAGCAGCTACTATATGTCATAAAGTAACCCCACCCCAAAGGAGCATTATTATCAAGGTCACACCCACACCAAGGACATCTCACATTGGAAGAAAACATCCTATCTTTAAGCTATACTTCCACAATAATTTAAAAGTGAAAGCCCTGCACATCTTTGGTGTAGCCTTATTATATACAGAGCAGTTCAGAGAGGGATTAAAATACTAAAGTTCTCCAATATATCAGCAGTTTAAAAGCACTTTTTCTATATGCATTTCAACTTTTATCTAGGGTGTAGAACAAAACTGGTGATTTCTATGGTCACCGTTTTACTCAAGGGTTACAATTAGTTTTAACCAGTTCTATATATATTTGTCCTGGGTTATAGGACAAACATATATAGAACTCTAGGACCCTAATCTAATACAAGACCTCAACCAATCCTAATTAATTATGTCCCAATCACACTTCTATATCTGTGCTATTACATCAGACTTCTACACTACAGAGTCTATTCATTCACATGCAGTACACTAAGCTCAAGGAAAATCAAAGCAAATCAAAGGTGTTAAATGTAATTTTCTCCTTTCCTGTACTAGTATGTATCTGCCTAGATTCCTTGATCCAGGTGTTCGAGCACTTCAAGACTTTCACATCCATAGCTGCCTAAATTTTGCCAAACATCAGTGAGCCCCAAGATCCTTCCTTTTGTCAGGGCTTAGAACATTCCAAAGTATATTTTACCCACTTTTGACTATTATATGTTCGTTTCTGCTATTTCCTGGGTATTGTTTTATCATGTGCCTAAGGGGCCGCTCAGCGGACATTTTTCACACACAAAGTGTACAAGAGGGAAAGGGAGACAGTGGTCCTTTTGTTAGGTGATGGGCAACACCTCAATCTTATGAGGGAACCTTCCTTTGCAGCCAATCGACATCTCAAAATGGGCCTTATTCAGACACCACACATTGGTTTTTATCTACCTAATGTGACAGTAAGGGCTTTTGCTGAAAGGGGCAGTGAAACGTTTTAAAAGAATAATATATGTCTGTCTGTCTTGGGTTACAGGTGACCCCTCATTTTGGGTCTCTCTAGGACCCTTATCTAGTGAAAGACCTCTACCAATCCTAATTATTTATGTCACAATAACACTTCTATGTCCGTGCTACTACATACTACTTACACTTACATTTGGCAATCCCCGATCACTATCTGTGGGATTCACAGGGTAACCAAGCGCTTTGATCAATGTACTTATTATTCCATGGCTCATTGATTGTTATTTCTTTACATTAACTTCAGTCATATCATACGCTCAAACTTGACAATGGACAGATACACGTGAGGCTACTGGGATAGCAATGTGAGCTAGAGTACGGGGTATTAGTATAGCAGCATTGTTGAATGAGATCCAGTGGCGGCTGGTGACTTTTCAAGTTGGAGGGGCGACAGGGTGAAACATAGCCACTCCCCCTTTTTCAAACCACACCCATTTTTATAACTCCTCCCCTGATGTCATAATGACCTTTATAAGCCCCGCCCAATGACCTTATGCTTGTAAAGCCCATTGAAATACATGATCTGCAATGCAGAAATGTCAAGAAGTAAAGTAACAATGTGTTAAATTCATTGGTATACAATATAGATTGAAAAAACTCATGTGACAAGACTACAGCAATATCATAATTGCACCTATACGTATTAACAGAAAAATTAAAGGAGTGACACCTACCATTAGTCGGCTCTTCTTCTCAGGGTATTCACGTTCATTAAGTTCACCAATGAGTAGAAAAAAATCTGCAGCCACATAGGGTTTGCACCTGGGGTTGAAAGAAAACAAGCAATCATACCATTCAAGAACAAAACCATACTTAAAAAACATTAAACGACCAAGTGGAACCATATAGGCCCCAAACATACCTTAGAAGACCAAGTGTGACTATATAGGCCCCAAACATACCTTAGAAGACCAAGTGTGACTATATAGGCCCCAAACATACCTTAGAAGACCAAGTGTGACTATATAAGCCCCAAACATACCTTAGAAGACCAAGTGTGACTATAGGCCCCAAACATACCTTAGAAGACCAAGTGTGACTATATAGGCCCCAAACATACCTTAGAAGACCAAGTGTGACTATATAAGCCCCAAACATACCTTAGAAGACCAAGTGTGACCATAGGCCCCAAACATACCTTAGAAGACCAAGTGGAACTATATAGGCCCCAAACATACCTTAGAAGACCAAGTGTGACCATATAGGCCTCAAACATACCTTAGAAGACCAAGTGTGACCATAGGCCCCAAACATACCTTAGAAGACCAAGTGGGACCATATAGGCCTCAAACATACCTTAGAAGACCAATCAGCACTGCATAGGCCCAAACCAGTGGATCTTGGGATTCAAGAAAACAACAACATTTCACTTCTGTTTAGACAACACAATAATCAATGTCAAACAAACACGTTGAATTAGCATATGGATAACCATATGAGCAGTAACGCCACGCCAAGGCTTCAACAATTGTTACTGACCATTCACACACCTTTCATAGCTCCTTCAATATGCACACCCACACACCATTCATACTTTACTTACCACTAGTTATTTTTGGTAGTGAGGTGGTGCCATTTCTGAGAACTTTACGTACCCTTGAAGGTGCCTCCAATTCCTTCAAACCAATGCATTTAACCGCTACAGGACCATGGTGCTTTTTAATTACTTTTTTGATCCTCTTCAATGTGGAGAAGCATCTTTCTGGTTCTTTAGTAGTCTTCGTTGTTGTAAGCAGGATTCCTTATAGCTTCACTCACTCTGTTAAATTATGTAGATTAAATTGATGCTAAAGTTGCTGCAGAGCAACAGCACTTGTACAGACATGGAATTCTTGCTTCCTGTACACAAGTGACAGCTACCCTTGGAAGTGCCTCCAATTCCTTCAAACCACGCCAAGGCTTCAACAATTGTTACTGACCATGCACACACCTTTCATAGCTCCTTCCATATGCACACCCACACACCGTTCATACTTTACTTACCACTAGTTATGTTTGGTAGTGTGAGGTGGTGCTGCTTAACGCAGTTTATCTTTGCACACCTTGGGGGTATGCATTCTTCTTTGCTTCAATCACTTGTATTTTAATTTTGCACGGCGATCTTTCAAAGAAGAAAACTTCTCAATGTTTTTTTCATTGAAGTCTGGGATCTCGGAAATCAGTTGCTTTTCCATTGAGAGCATCGCCAATGCATTCAACCGCTCCAGGGACATGGTGCTTCTTAAAAAGGTTTTTATCCTCTTCAATGTTGAGAAGCATCTTTCTGATTCTGCAGTAGTCATTGGTGTTGTAATCAGGATTCTTAATAATTTTACTGTCTCTGTGAAATCATTCTGCAGATTAAATTGATGGAAAAGTTTGTGCAGAGCAACAGCACTTGTACAAGTATGAAACTCTGTCTTCCCATACAAAAGTGACAGCTCAGTGCGTAATTGTTCCTTCTTCAGTATTGGATATGCTTGCACGGTGTCTTCCAGAGCTTGGGTTGGAAAGCAAGTGTCATGGGTTTTATACAAGTCACTTTGAACAAGTTTGGCACTGACTAGGTGATTTGAAAATGAAAAACGTTCTTTTGCATGAACCACCACTATGTCACATACCTCTCTTGAAAGTTGTCTCAAGGTTGAGATCTCCGCACTCCGTCTGTTGACTATTAGATCGCTCGGCAAACTTGCTTCTATCTCTTCCACAGAATTACGGATTTTCTGGATGCTGGCGACAAAGTCTTCTGTGACTTTTTTGATATAAACAGTATCCGTGTCTCGCTTCTGAAGCTGACTATAGAGGATGTCAACATGTGGCATTATTAAATGAAATAATTTAAGGAAGTAAAGGAACTCCCTGTCTTCCAGCATTCCAATGAAACCTGCGGCTTCCCGTATAGATGTTGGATCAAAGTTTAGACATGCTTCAATTGTCTGGAAACACTCAAGTAGCGCATCTCTGTTCTCGTAGATCACGTTCACGGTCCTAACGTTGAAGTTCCATCGTGTTGGTGCACCTCTTGGAAGTCTTCTACCAACTACCTCATCTAGAACTCCAGTCCTTTTTGGAGAGCGTGAAAAAAAAGATGGTATGCCGCCTATGTTGGAAAAAAAAACTCGAACTCTTCCAATCCTTGAAACTGCTTTCTCCATTATTAGGTTCAGTTGGTGAGCATAGCAATGGACGTAGTGTGCGTTCGGGTACACGTCTTTGATTTTTCTTTGAACTCCTCCTTGATCTCCACGCATCACACTGGCACCATCGTAGCTTTGAGCTATGAGTTTCTTCTTGTCTTCTGGCTCTGGGAGAACAGTATTCAGTGTTTCCAGCACAACAGCAGCAATCGAGTCTGCATCCGTTGATTTCATTTCCGTGAAGCCATCAAATCTTTCCACCACTTGATGCTTCTTGTCAATGTAGCGATAGACTACAACGCACTGTGTCCTAGCGGAAATATCGGTTGTTTCATCCGCTTGGATTGCCACAAACTGGGCTTCTTTAAGCTCTTGGTGAATCACTTCCTTTATAACTTCATGCATGCAGTCCAGTAGCTCATTCTGCACGGTTTTGGAAGTGCCCTTAAACACAGTTGCAGTCTTCAAATGCTGTTCCATTGCACTATCGATACTGCCAACCAAATCCACCAGGCCTCTAAACACTCCTGGATTTAGCGATGTTTCACTCTCGTCGTGTCCTCTTAATGCCAGTTCAAAAGCGCCACAAAAGCGAACACAATCAATTATCTTCGAAAGGATGTACCGGTTCTTAGCCACTTCTTCGTTGTGTTTTTGAATGCTGACTTGGTATCCTTGGTCCAGTTGAACAGCAATGTTCGCCTGTCCAAGCATCTCAAACTTGATCCTGTTATCCAAGTGAGCTTTAGAACTTTTGTGTTTTGCCAATTTGTCAGCTAGATGTTTGACGTCAGTCACTCCAGTTTTGGTCCAAGCAGCGTCACCACCAAATAGGATGCATGGGAAACAATATAAGGACTTCCTAGAAACGCTTCCAGAAAGCCAGTCGTTCTTCTTGTACCATTCAGTATTGAAATTACGGACATATTGCTTCCCTCTATCTCTTGCGATTTGCTGCAGATTTATCTCTGGTTGGTCAGCTCCTAACCGTTTTACTTCCACCTTCTCCTCATAGGTTAGGGTGGCGAAAGGCTTCACAAGTAGAGAGTCAATAGTATTCATTTCTGATATTGATACCAATAAAAGAAAGAGATCACGGTATATTAATTTATATTATGTCACAAAATTACTTAAAAATAACAGTGTGTTGATTTCATTGGTATACATTACAGATTGCAAACCCTCATGTGACAAGACTACATCACCATCAAATTTGCACCTATACACATGGACAGAAAATTAAAGGCAATGATACTCACCAACAGTTGACGCTCCTTCTCGGGGTATTCACGTCCAGTAAGTCAACCAACGAGTCCAAACAAATCTGCTTTCACAGATAGTTTGCACCTGGGGGGTGATAGAAAACAACAAAAAAAACATTAGAAATCTCAAGACCCAAACCGTAACTTTTAAAACCTTAAAAGTCCAAGTGTGACCATATACTCACCAACAGTTGACGCTCCTTCTCGGGGTATTCACGTCCAGTAAGTCAACCAACGAGTCCAAAGAAATCTGATTCCACAGATAGTTTGCACCTGGGAAGTTATAGAAAACAAAAAAAAAAAACATTAGAACGTTTAAGACCCAAACTGTAACGTTTAAAACCTTAAAAGAGCAAGTGTGACCATATAGGCCCCAACCGCACCTTAAAAACCCTAAATAACAAATTGGGACCATATAGGCCCCAACCGCACCTTAAAAACCCTAAATAACAAATTGGGACCATATAGGCCCCAACCGCACCTTAAAAACCTTAAATAACAAATTGGGACCATATAGGCCCCAACCGCACCTTAAAAACCCTAAATAACAAATTGGGACCATATAGGCCCCAACCGCACCTTAAAAACCCTAAATAACAAATTGGGACCATATAGGCCCCAACCGCACCTTAAAAACCCTAAATAACAAATTGGGACCATATAGGCCCCAACCGCACCTTAAAAACCCTAAATAACAAATTGGGACCATATAGGCCCCAACCGCACCTTAAAAACCCTAAATAACAAATTGGGACCATATAGGCCCCAACCGTACCTTAAAAACCTTAAATAACATATAGGCCCAAAAAAAAAAAATATATATATATATAAATATATATATATATATATATATATATATATATATATATATATATATATATATATATATATATATATATATATATATATAAAAATTGATATCAATATATCACAATAAATAAATATATATATATATATATATATATATATCAAATTGTTATATATATATATATATATATATATATATATATATATATATATATATATTTATTTATTGTGATATTTTGATATTAATTTATATATATATATATATATATATATATATATATATAAAAAATTACACATAAATATACATAAACATATACATACAACAATATATATTAATTGATATTTATTATTTGATTAATTGATGTTCTTTATTTCATGATATATTATATTGTTCATGCATTTCTATTACACTTTATTTGTTATACATATTACAGTGCTATTTTTTGGCTATACATGTTACAGGATATTATCCTGTAACATGTATATCACATAAAATAGCCCTGTAATATGTATAATACATACAGGGTCAAACAAGTTCACACTAACCTTTTTTACCCTTACAGGCTTCCATACCTGCTTGCTGATTTGCTAATTTTTTAAAGACTCTCATTGGTTGAAATCGATGTCAATCAAAAATTTCAGCCAATCAGAGTCCTTCAAAAATTAGTATATATAGCAGACCGTGGGAAAAAAACAATTAATCGCGGGAGGGGCTCCTTGTAGGAGGAGCTCTTTTTAGTGTGTTGTTTTTTTTTTTTTTAGAGCGTCGGTTTTTTTTTTTGGAGGCCTCTTTCAATGGGCCAGAATGGATGGATGGACAATGGCTTCAATCAAGATTGGATTATTTTTGATCATTGGCTTCAATCAACATGGATTATTTTATTTTTGATCATTGGCTTCAATCAACATGGATTATTTAATTTTTGATCATTGGCTTCAATCAACATGGATTATTTATTTTTCATCATGACTATATCCAGAGAGGACAGAAGGCCAACGCTGGAGGGGTCAATTTTACAGGTAAGTATGTGCTGTTGTTTATTTTATTTTTTATTAATGTTTGTTTAAAGCTGTTTATTTTTGTATACAATGTGTTGTGTTACTAACTGTACTAACAATGTGTGTATGTGCTGTTTATTTTATTTTTTATTAATGTTTGTTTAAAGCTGTTTATTTTTGTATACGATGTGTTGTGTTACTAACAATGTGTTTGCTTACTGTGTGTAAATTAATTGTAATAATGTTGTTACTGTATTTTTTTTTTCCCTTCCCTTATTTTTATTTTATCTTTAGAAGTGACATGCACATATACATGCCTGTTACTTCTAAAAATGGAATAAAAATAGGGGGGGGGGGGGGGGGTTAGGTAGTTGGTTAATGGTTCATCCAGGGTGGGGTCGGTCACGGTCAGGCGCCCATCGGTCGCCCATAGGCCACGACCAGGGGTGGCACAGGCCTCATGGGGGTGAACATCCACCCCCATGTGGCCTGGTCAACCCCGCTCACTGCCCGAATACCCGGGGTAGCATAGGCCGCATCGGGGTGGTGCCGGGGGCCCGGTGGTGATCGGGCCTCGGGCAGGGTGGCATACATGGAGGTCATCAGGGGTGGCACAGGCCTCATCAAGGGGGTGATCCGATCACCCCCATGTGGGCCTGTGCCACCCCGCTCACCACCCGACTACCCCGATCCCGTGATCGGTGTAATCCGGTGGTGGCATGATGGCATAGCTAGGCTAGCATAGGGCAGGCCTGATCGGGGGTGGCACAGGCCACATGGGGGTGATGGCTGGGGGTGGCACTGGCACCAGGCATTGTAGGCCTAGGGTCGTCGGTGGTAGTTGGTGGGTGGCTGGGTAGGTGGCAGGCCAGGCAGGCATAGTGGGGGTAACTGGTCACCCCTAACTTTTATTAGGGGCTACTAGGGGTTTTGGTTTGGCCAGGGGCAGGGGCAGGGCAGGTGCCAGGCAGAGGCAGGTGTAGACTTACTGTGTTAGGCAGGCAGAGCAGATGAGTAGATTCAGCCAGGGAGGTCTCTCAGTCTCAGCGTGACCAGGGTCAGGAAACAGAAAGGGGGAAGGGACAGGGAACTGGTGGTTTTATTGACTGTATCAGTCAATCAAAATCAAACTCGAGGCTCTATTTGCTGGCGGGCGCTCAGGGCTAACGGTCTGGGTGGGTTTAGATTGTTCTCTTAGTAACTGTACAACCTTCCATCATTGATTGGTCAATGATGGAAGACTGTCAGTTATTAATTGATACATTTATGACCGCCCATGCATATCGTCACTGTGATGGTGGGCGGCATGCATTAACGGTCAGTGGGCCAGGCCAGGACTCATTGAAGAGAAGAGAAGAGTCTAAAGGTTAGTGTACACAGTGTAACTATTGTAATTTGATCACACAGGGTGCAGGCAGGGGGCGATAGATAGATACACAGCATTAGTTAATGTAGCGCAAGGGTTATTTTAAAGTGACAGTGTCCCTTTTCTAACTTTAATTCATTTTAATAGTATTTAGACTTGAAATGATGATGTACACCTTATATTTATTTGTTTTTGGGTTATACTAATACATTGTTGTGTTTTTTTTATTGCAGGGTGAAGAAAATATTTGGGGGGGCGTTTGCCCTGACGCCCCAATGGACGGGCCGCCCCTGATGAGATCTCAAGGAATAATAAGACTTCTACACCACAGAGTCAATTCATTCACATACAGTACACTAAGCTCAATGAAAATCAAAGCCAAAACAAATATGTTACATGTAATTTTTCCTTTCCTATACTAATCTGTCTCCTTCTAGACTCCCTAACCTAGGCATTCAAACACTCCTAAACACTATTATACTTTTGCTAAGACCTTTTCAGCTCTTGTACTTGCATAGCTGCCTTAATATTGCCAAACATCAGTGAGCCCCAAGATCCATCCTTTGGCCAGGGCTTAGGGCATTCGGAAGTATATTTTACCCACTTCTGACTATTATATGTCAGTTTCTGCTCTTTTTTTGGGTATTGTTTTATCATGTGCTTTAGCGAACTTTCAGTAGCCTTTTTCACACAAATGTATACAAGAGGGAAGGGGAGACAGTGGTCCTTTTGTTAGGGGATGGACCACACCTCAACCATGTGAGGGAACCTTCCTTTGCAGCCAATCAACCTCTCAAAATGGGCCTTGTGCACATCAATTTTTTATCTAGCTAATGTGACAGTAAGGGCTTTTACAGAAATGGTCAGTGACATTTTTTTTAAAGAAATATATGTCTGTCCTGTGTTGCAGTTGAAGCCTCATTTGGGTCTCTCTAGGACCCTTATCTAATGAAAGACCTCTACCAATCCTAATTATTTATGTCACGATCACACTTCTACTACGTACGTGACCACTTGCATTTGGCAATCCCCGATCACTATTCTGTAGGATTCACAGGGTAACCAAGCCCTTTGATCAAGGTACTTATGCCACGGCTCATTGATTATTACTACTTCACAGTAACTTCAGTCATATCACACACTCAAACTTAGACAATTGACAGATACACGTGAGGCTACTGGGATAGCAGTGTGAGCTAGTATATGGGGTATTGGGATAGAAGTGTTGTTGAATGAGATCTAAAAAAATGATGTTACAAAAATAATTATACTTCCCTTCCCTTGGATGATGTTCCAGCGATGATCCGCGATGCTCCTATGCTCAATATCTGTCCATGGACAAGTGGGCATATCCATGTTGATTGTAGAAATCTATTGTTTTCTAGTTTGCTTGAAGATCCTCGGATCCTTTTTTTGGCCCATGGAAAAGGACCTCCAGTTGTAAAAATCCCACTGCTCTAAAAGTTAAACTAATGGAGATCCTCTTCTGAGCTTTTTCTTTGTACATATAACTCTTTGGGTATTCATATATTTGGGGGGGGGGGGAACAGACATGGCACACTTCTTTATTGTGCTTTGGAAGATCAGCAAACCCCAATGCAATAAGTGACATGGTATACAATACTTGATTGATACAGAAAAGGGACTTAACTGTATGAACTGAATGATAAGGGTGGATGTTTTTTAGTCAGACTGTAATTACCACAGAACATAGAAAACAGATACACCAGGGGCCCTATTAAATTTTCCGATTTGTAGGTCCAGAAGCCCATAAAGGAGCCTGCAAAAGTTACGGCTATTAAATTGGCCTCTTTTAGCTAACCGCAAATGATCTGCGGGTTACATGCTGAAAATCCCTGTTGTCATAATCTAAACTCTGACTCTGACTCTTTCAATCCCGTAAATGTTACAATTGCAAAATCGCTATTAAATTGCTACAAGTCCTCAAGCCCACATCTGTTTTCACACCAGTAAATGGCAAATGTATCCAAAAATCCTACGAGTACTAGAGAGGACTCGCAAGGGGGTTAAAAATCTGTTCGTAGCACTGTAAAAGCAAATAAATACTCAATATTGTACATAAAAAGATGGGAAAGTGATGAAAGGCATTAAAATTAACTGCAAGCTCAAGCTCGCAAATCTGCAGTCAAAAATAATTCTTTTGATGTGTAATTTCCGTGTTATATCGATCTGGGCAATCGATGAGTTAATCCATATCATTGAACTTGCATGGACAAGAACAGTAGATTTATTTATTTTTTTATATTGCAACATTTCTGGATTATGAGTCCGATCACAAATCGGACGTATAAACAATAATTGATTGTGGTTTAAACTCCATGTTTTACTGACGTCATTATGAGGGTCTCATTTACTATTGGCTGTTTCTAAGTTGGTTGTTATGGGCTTGCTTAATTGATCATGATCATGCCCTGAAATGCTACTTACGGGTGCATAGTTTTCAGTTTTGGCTTTCGGCCATGTAGTTGTGATCTTGTCAGTAGGGTCATTGCACACTATAGCCCTCATTCAATTGCAATTTGGCCAATTGAATAGGGCTCTAAATAAGCACATAACATTTTTTTAAAAGAAGTTTTTAGTTAGTGATCATTTTCACTAACTAAAAACTTTTTTAAGAAAATATACTAGGTGCTTATTTAGAGCCCAATTCAATTGACCAAATCGCAGTTGAATGAGGCCCTATGAGTAAAGGAATATGAACCACTAGGAAGTAAATAAAACAAAAATAAAGCGGCATTTCTTAATAATAAAATGTAGATCATAGGTATCACAAATACATTTTGTTTTATTTTTAGTTTACTTCCCAGTGATCCCATACACCCATATTTGGTAAGTCTATTTTGGCGCCTTTTTCATTATTGGACTATTTACTCTTGTTGTGATACAATTGTTATACATATCATGAGTACTAAAAACTTTTATTGTACAATGTAAGCAGTTTGCGGTACCTACACTGTGCTGATTTGTTGTTCGGTTCTAAAGAAAATAAATAGGTTTAAATATGCTGCTATTAATAGATGCCTATTACATAAACAGTTTAGAACTTTAACATCATTAATTGATGTAATTGATCTTCAAATTGAATTATAATAATAAATATAAGGCAAAGTACCTTTCTTAGGATATTTTATACAATATAAATTGAATATTTATTTTTTGTTCCTTAAGAACAGGGCTTAAACAACCTATGAACCAAGATTGCTAGACCTAGCACTAGTTGCTTCACTTTTTGGTTGGATTATTTTAGTAAATAAACTATAAAATGTACAGCTTAAATTAATTGTAATCCATTTCCTTTATGAGTTCTTTTTTTTTAAACACAGGATTTAAATTTACAACTGCCTCAGGCAAATTTAAATATTCATGCTAATCATTTTGCAAAGTATTTCAGACACACTAGTTATTGAATTTAAACTATTAAACTATATTATAATTTGAACATGCTGTGTGTTTAAGGTTCAATATTCTGAAAAATATGTTTTTTTTTTAGGAATAAATGCACTTAGTGCCCTAGTAGTGTTGTATATTCCAGTATACAGTTGTGCTCAAAAGTTTGCATTCCCCGGCAGAAATTGTGAAATGTTGACATTTATTTTGAAAATATGACTGATTATGCAAAAAAAAGTATTTTATTGAAGGATAATGATCATATGAAGTCATTTATTATCACATAGTTGTTTGGCTCCTTTTTAAACACAATGATAACAGAAATCACCCAAATGGCCCTGATCAAAAGTTTACATACCCTTGAATGTTTGGCCTTGTTACAGACACACAAGGCAACACACACAGGTTAAAATGGCAATTAAAGGTTAATTTCCCACACCTATGCCTTTTTAAATTGCAATTAGTGTCTGTGTATAAACAGGCAATGAGTTTATTTGCTCTCACGTGGATGCACTGAGCAGGCAAGATACTGATCCATGGGGAGCAGAAAAAAACTGTCAACCTGTGTAATCACTTATTAAGTAGTGTAAAATTTAGGGATCTCTTGATACCAAGACCAAGGTCAGGTAGACCAAGAAAGATTTCAGCCACAACTGCCAGAAGAATTGTTTGGAATACAAAGGAAAAACCCACAGGTAACCTCAGGAGAAATACAGGCTGCTCTGGAAAAAGACGGTGTGGTTGTTTAAAGGAGCACAATACGACGATACTTGAAGACAAATGAGCTGCATGGTCAAGTTGCCAGAAAGAAGTCTTTACTGCGCCAATGCCACAAAAAATGCCTGCTTACAATATGCCCGACAACACCTTGACATGCCTCACAGCTTCTGGCACACTGTCATTTGGAGTGACGACATCTTATATTTTATAGTAACAAGCATAAGAGCTATGTTTCGATAGGGGTCAACAGGGCCTTTAGTGAAAAGAATACCATCCCCACTGTGAAGCATGGTGGTGGCTCACTGACGTTTTTGGGGGGCAGGGGGTGAGCTCAAAAGGCACAGGGTATCTTGTGAAAATTGATGGCAGGATGAATGCAGCATGTTATGAGAAAATACTGGCTGACAATTCTGTTTCATGAAGGCTGCACATGGGACGCTCTTGGACTTTCCAGCATGAAAATGATCTTAAGCACAAGGCCAAGTTGACCCTCTAGTGGTTACAGCAGAAAAATGTGAAGGTTGTGGATTGGCCATTACAGTCTACTGACCTTAATATCATCGAGCCACTCTGGGGAGATCACAAACGTGCGGTTCATACAAGACGACCAAAGACTGTGCATGACCTGGAGGCATTTTGCCAAGACGAATGAGCAGCTATACCACCGGCAAGAATTAGGGGCCTCATAGACAACAAGACTGCACACTGTCATTGATGCTAAAGGGGGCAATACACAGTATTAAGAACTAAGGGTATGCAAACTTTTGATCAAAGCCATTTGGGTGATTTCTACTATCATTATAATTTAAAAAGGAGCCAAACAACTATGTGATAATAAATTACTTCATATCAGCACTATCCTTCAATAAAATATATATTTTTTTCGGCATAATCAGTCATATTTTCTAAATAAATGCCCAACTTTCACAATTTCTGTCAGGGTATGCAAACTTTTGAGCACAACTGTACATACTGTGTTTTTCTTCCATGTATTAAATATAATAAAGACTAGAGGACATACCAAACATAAATCAAATAATTCTGTTGATTTTGAAGAAATCAAGTACAATTAAACCAACATTAACTAAATAATTATATGTGCCATTTTTAGCTGCCACCCATTGTGGTGGGAAATCACTTACAATGATCACCTAAATCAAAAACTATAAGTTCCCACCATGAAAGCTTTTCACTTAGGAATAACTTTTTATTTTTCTCACAATATCACAGGGTAAAATAACAATAGAAATGGTAACCTTTTAAAACAGTCACATACCCCCAGTCAACAATACTGGTTCATTTAGAGCACAAAGTCAAGTCCACTGAATATCTCTTCATAAAATGCAAATAAAGAAATCAGATAGCGGAGAACCCTAATTGGGAAATTAAATGTAACAAATTTTAAAAGACAAATATGATTTATAAGATAAATTTATTATTTAAAAAAAAAATATTAAGGAACATCAGTACACAAAAGCAGAAGAATGTAGAAAGCAAATCAGCAACAGGTATTTTAGTCTATTTATGAATAATTTCTAGAGGGAAGTTAAAGTGATTGTGATGCTGGATATGCCAGCGATTTACCATAGATGCACATGATAATGCTTGAATAGTTAATTAATGTAAGATCTTTCTAAACAGCCTAAAGAAGATTTAGTTATTCTGAAGAAGTTAGTCAAAGGATAACACTGGTGATTTTGTTTTACTGTGTTTTGTATACCTGATGCTCCTGAAAATACAATGAACTGATGTTGTAAGTAGATTATATGTATGTATATAATCCAGCAGATTTAATTTTACCGTTAGGATTTTCTGCTCTCCAAAGTGCTTTGATGAAAAGTACAATATCAACTTTCTTTTGAAAAAAATTGTGATTGTATTCAATTGGATTTAATTTTAACTGGTAAGTTTATACTGAGGATATCTATAAACCACGTTTCGGCATGTAGCAAATTATTCAAACTTGTAGTTACAGGTTTAGACGGAGCCAATAGTAAAAGAGACCGTCATCCTTACACTACTAAAACATGGAGGTTACATTTCAACCAATTGTGGTTTTGAGATTGGGCCCGCATTCCAGCAATAAAGCAATATGAAAAAATTAAAAAATATAATATTCTAGTCCATGCAAGTTTTATTATATGTATTAACACATTGATTGCCAGGATCGATATAAAACAGAAATTAAACATATTTTTTTTTTTTATTGCAGATTTGAGAGCTTGAGAATGTTGCATTTCTATTTTGAATACCTTTCATCGCTTTCCCTGTAATATAAAATACAGTAGTGTGTTTATATTTACTTTTACAGTGTTATGGACAGGAGTTAAACCCCCTTGCAGGTTTTATCTAGTACCCGTAGGATTTTTGGTTATATTTGCCATTTACGGGTGTGAAAACAGTTGCGGCCTTGAGGATTTGTAGCAATTTAATAGCGTTTTGCGATTGTAACATTTACGGGATTGAAAGATCAAAGGCTTAGCTGGGTCGGAGTTCAGATTTTGACAGCCCATAAGGGTTTTTCCACCTGTAACCTGCAGATCATTTGCGGGTAGCTAAAAGAGGCCAATTTAATAGCCGTAACTTTTGCAGGCTCCTTTCTGGGCTTTTGGAACTGCGATTTGGCTAATTTAATAGAGCTCATAATAAGTCTTGGATGCCTATTAAAAACGAATCAATTAATAGAAACAGGAGCAATATTCATCAGATAGGTTATGACTTAAAGGCAGTAATGAAAGTGGCCTTTTCGTCAATTTAGGGACTTATTTTCAAATACGTTCTAGTAGTACCATCTTTTTAGTTGCCAGCACTACTAGTGATACCTGTGATAGAGGGGATTTACCCCAAATTTAGACCCTTTTTAAAGCTCTTTCTGTAAACTCAATCAGACTACCTCAGGGATGACTGTAATAAGGATGACTGTAATAGGGGAGGGCATCCAAGGGTTCTCCAAATGATGGACTGTTAGGCTTGTATGACCTGGCTTTGGTGTGAATAAAGTGGTTTATTAATTAACCTTCTTCTGTACTTGCTCAGCTTACGTAGGGCTTAACTGGGAAATTATCTGCACATCATCTGGTCTAGGAACTTTGGCTGGACATCAGGAAGTAAGGTAAGGAAGCTCTTCAGAAGGTCCACCAAGAGTGGCAAAATTGAGGAATCAGTGGAGCTCGCATGAGACCCATCAGATTAGTAGCTATGCAGGGCAGCAACATATCCAAATATCTACAAATAATATTATATATATATACTGTATATATATATATATATATATATATATATATATATAAATATATATATATATATATATATATATATATATATATATATTTAGATTTAAATATATTTATTTATTTAGCTGATCCTGCTGTCTACTTGTAGCCTGAGGGAGTGTATTATTGAGGAATTCTATATATTTGTAATTTATTATGTGGACTACATCCCCCCAAAGTATTTAGGTAGGCAGAGCATCCTAGGCAATGAGCTGTGCAGAGTGGTGTCCCAGCGGATCAGCTGTCAGTATCACAGCTGCCTCCCAAGATGCTTTGTCTTAGCCAGTGAGAGGTAAACAGATACATTGTTGTACCTGCCTCTGATTGGCCACAACTAATTATACATTTTAATAATTAATAATTTAGCTTGGATTTTCAGGGGCGTTCCTTCTCAAAATTAATTGCCTGAAAACTGAGGACATTTTGCAAATTTTAGGGTAAGTTTATTAATGTTTACTTTGTTTTTTTTTTTCATGCAGTAAAGTGTTTTGATACACTACTTATTCTCCTTTATCAGATGCATTCATACTCCAGTTAAAACCTGTATTTTTCTTATTTTGGCAATTGTTAGAGAACAGTTAGTTATGATCTTAAAAAAAAAAAAAAAGGTTACTGCAAATATTACGCTTTAGTGGTTCTTTAAGCGGCACTGACCAATAAGAGTCTGACCAAAGATCGATGAGTCTTACTAAAGCTAAGAAAGAGTGGTTTCCAAAGGATTACAGCAATATATTTATTCTTTGGTAATAATATAGCGCAAAATGTCTTATTTAGACTTGTAGTTTACAGTACTGCATTGATTGGAAGCTTTCCTGTGTCTCATTTAGTATTTATATGCAGCATGTAAAGAACATAAATACTGAAAACTAAGTTGATTTATTGAAGGTGATATTACATTTTTATCAGTATTACATTTATCAGATATTTTATCAGATATTACATTTTTATCAGTTTATCGTCTCTCTTTGCAACATAGAAAGTCACTGTCTGTTTGCAGCAGCATGACACTGATAGTTGAAGCCTCTGTCACTTTATTTGCATTAGGACACAACTGTGAAAGATGGCAACATGCATAAGAGTAAACAGAAAGAAAGGGGAAGTATTGAGAAGCTTAGAAGTGAAGAGTAACCTTTACATGAAAAGTACATTGTTTATGATAAAATTAAGTACACCAAGTTAAAACATTTAGATTATTTTTTTTACCTAAAGACAGAGCACATATTGGTGAAACATAGGAGGTATCCAAGAGGGATTAAAGGAAATTATGGTAGTGGATATTTATCAATGAAATCTTCTTGGAAGCAAAAAATTCCAGTAGAAATGCTACATAGTAAAGAATTCATAGTTACATGTCAAATATTTTACTCTTAAATTGAGTTATTCAAGAATTCTGTAATTTGGTAAAAAATAAAAATAAAATAACATTATTAAATTTGCCTGAAATATAAAAACTGACTGCTACTTGTAGCATCATATTTTTTGTTAAAAAAAATTACTCAACAACGCCTCAAAAAAAGGCATTTCTACAAGAATTAGATTTAATTAGGTAAGTATTCATTCTTCAAAACAGAGTTGTATCAATTTAAAAAGATGACTGAAACGATATTCTATATCAAAATACATTTTTTGTAATAAATAGAAAAAAATGCATAAATCATAATAAATAAACAATTGCCCCACCATGAAAAATTTATATTTTTGTGCTCTTCTACATTATTAAAACTCACAATAGTTGAAAAATGTCAATATCCTGGTGCTTAACATCTATGATTCAATACAAAGCAAACTTTAATAGGATATATTAAAACTGGAAAAAACACTGCCGAGGTAGTATAAAAAGTGCTAATTACTGATTCACAAAACCTGGACTGTGCAAAACTCTGCACATTATATATATATATATATATATATATATATATATATATATATATATATATATATTAAAATGTATACAGAGTTTAGCACAGTCCAGGTTTTGCAAATAAGTAATAAGCACATTTTATACTACCTCAGCGGCGCTTTTTTACGGTTTTAATATATAACCTATTAAAGTTTGCTTTTTATTTAACTCAAAATATCCCAGCTAAGTGGCTCCCAAAACCAGTTATCATGACAACAGTAAATGAAGTTTGGTAGAATAAGCAAATTTGTTGTAAAAATAACTTGAAATTTGGTCACCACCAATACATATATTGAGTGACATTATCTTCTGTGCTTTTTATTCATTTGTTTATGAGACACTTTTGTTCAAAGGTGTGACATTACAGTTAGAAGCACAATGGGGAGAGATTGACATAAAAAGTGCATTAAACCACTCTCTTATTTAAACCACCCCACACATCCTACCATTCCTAGTGCTGTTCTGGTCTGTCTAACTTCTTATTGTTGCACCTTATGACATTTCAACCCATGATACTTTACCAACAGTTAACTGAACATCCTAAAGTTTGTTAGTGAGAACTTTGTTTATTCAGTAACATTTAGACAGAAGATATAACTGGACAATAAAAGTATACAGACAGGTAACAAGTATGCGTGTATTATAATCTAAATCATTCTCCCACAATATATTTTGATTTACATCATGGACGTAGGAATAAAAAAAATCTGGGAGGGATAATTCAACTCTACTCCCAGGACAGGAAGCAGGGGCGGATCTACCGCTTATATCTATATTTATATATATAGGTATATACACAATAGTCTAAATTGGTGTAGTGAAATGAGAAAGATATATACATATGATGTCCACCTGTGTGCAATCTAAGTGTCACATGATCGGTCATTACAGATACACACCTTTTTTGAAAGGTCCCAGAGGCTGCAACACCTAAGCAAGAGGCACCACTAACCAAACACTGCAATGAAGACCAAGGAACTCTCCAAACAAGTAAGGGACAATGTTGTTGAGAAGTACAGGAGCACCATCAAATCTATCATAAGCAAATGGAAAGAACATGGCACCACAGCAAACCTGCCAAGAGACGGCCACCCACCAAAACTCACGGACCGGGCAAGAAGGGCATTAATCAGAGAGGCAGCACAGAGACCTAAGAAAACCCTGGTGGAGTGGCAGAGTTCCACAGCAGAGACTGGAGTATCTGTACATAGGACAACAATACGTAGCACACTCCATAGAGTTGGACTTTATGGCAGAGTGGCCAGAAGGAAGCCATTACTTTCAGCAAAAAACCTGAATGGCACATTTTGAGTTTGCAAAAAGGCATTTGGGAGACTCCCAAAATGTATGGAGGAAGGTGCTCTGGTCTGAGGAGACTAAAATTTAACTTTTCAGGCATCAAAGAAAACACTATATCTGACGCAAACCCAACACATCACATCACCCAAAGAACACCATCCCCACAGTGAAACACAGTGGTGGCAGCATCGAGCTGTGGGGATGTTTTTCAGCAGCCGGGACTGGGAAACTGGTTAGAGTTGAGGGAAAGATGGATGGTGCTAAATACAGGGATATTCTTAAGCAAAACCTGCACCACTCTGTGCGTGATTTGAGACTAAGACGGAGTTTCCCCTTCCAGCAGGACAATGACCCCAAACACATTGCTAGAGCAACACTTGAGTGGTTTAAGGGGAAACATGTAAATGTGTTGGAATGGCCTAGTCAAAGCCAGATCTCAATCCAATAGAAAATCTGTGGTCAGACTTAAAGATTACTGTTTACAAGCACAAACCATCCAACTTGAAGGAGCTGGAGCAGTTTCCAAGGAGGAATGGGCAAAAATCCCAGTGATAAGATGTGGCAAGCTCATAGAGACTCATCCAAAGCGACTTGGAGCTGTAATTGCTGCAAAAGGTGACTCTACAAAGAATTGACTTTGGGGGGGGGGGGGGGGGGGGGGGGTGAATAGTTAATCACATTGACTTTTTCTGTTATGTTGTCCTATTTGTTGTTAGCTTTACAATAAAAAAAAAAACATCTTCAAAGTTGTGAGCATGTTCTGTAAATTAAATTATGCAAATCATCAAACAATCCATGTTAATTCCAGGTTGTGAAGCAACAATACACAAAAAATGCCAAGGGACTGAATACTTTTGCAAGGCACTGTATATAATATAAATTATGGGTCAAAGCTGTCATGGTAAAATCTGGTAATGATTAAGCTTCATTTTGCTATTATGTCCCTTATTCATTTAATTTGGGGGGGGGGGATTTGTCCCCCCTTTGCCTTTCCTACACCCCTGATTTACATGCCTCTTGGATTCCTTCCATGTGCTACCTCTAGAAAGTGCACACAAGTTCTGTAACTAATAGATAATATGTATGTGTTCATGTGCTGGCTATGTCAATATTGAAGTGTAAGTTTTACATCTTTCACTGTTGGTTGATTGTAACCTGGCTTTAATTCAAAATGGTATTTTACATTTGTAAATAACAATAACATGTGTATTTTTATTACCTTTTTTACTTTACTGAAGGCCAAGGTTGATAGGAGCAAGCATTCAACTACTGGAAGCGAGATGACAGTTGCAGTATATGGGCCTCATTCTATTAGCGGCCGCAGCCGTTGCGGGGCCGCAAGGACCGGCCGCAAGCTATTCTGCTATTCTATTCCCTTACGGCCGGGGGCTCCGGCAGGCTTGCGGCCGGTGCCTTGCTATCTCTTGCGGCCGCTCGCGCCGGAGGAAAGCCTTTGATCTAAAACGGCCGCAAGAGATTTGCAATTCAATTGCTCCGGGAAACCTCTCTGCAAGGCTAAAAGCGAGCCGCAGCTTACTTGCAGGAAAGAGGTCTCGCTAGCACCAATTAAGCACATAAAATAGCTCAAATAAAGCCATCCTGCACTTTGAGAAGACTATAAAGGGATTTTAGGTGTTAGAAAAAATAGCACATAATTATCCTGTACTCAAATCCGTAAAATATTTTATTTTTAATATCCGTAAAATATCCATGTAAAAAGTCCAGAGTGCTTGGAGCACCTCAGACACACCCACGCCGCAGCCGGAAAATAAACAGTTAATTTGAACTCGGGTTTGGGCAGATGTGCAAGCTTGAGAGTGGGTTCCTTTTAATCCTCATGTCCCCCAATATGATCCCTAGCATTTACAGAGCTGTACAGTGCAGGCTTGAATTTATTTTTGAGTTTTTATATTTCACAGCTTACGGACGGTTTCAAGATATGCGGCCGGCCGTAAAAGGAGATCCTTGCGGGGCCGTATAATAGAATCGCGAGTTAACTGAACCCTCGCAAGGAATCGCAGCCTTACGGCCGATTTACGGCCGATAATAGAATGAGGCCCTATGAGTTTTGTTATTTTCCTATAACTAAGCCAGCAATGTATGGAACAGAAAGTGGGCCATGGTACTGGAAATATGAGCAAAGATGAATTATAATTTTACATAAATTTAAAAAAAAATTATACAGTGTGTGACTCATTGTCTTTTGGTGAAATTGCAGACTGTCTAATTAGACTTCTGGAAGGAGACAGCTAAGAGCTTGCATGGTTCTTCTTTTACTCCGTGTTGCCAGTTGTAAACGTCAGTCAACTGTTAAAAGACTATTGCAATTCAAGGAAAAATACACTTGTTTATCAAGTATGTACCAAGTTAACAACATTAGCAGCTATGTAAGCAATGGGCTTAAATCGTTTTCTGGGAAAATCAGAATTTTTGTAAAACTCTGTGCAGGAATCCATTTTGTGTTTGATACATCACTTACTAAGAGCTGAATAATGTATGTGTTTTGGCTGTCATAGAAGAGAGGGGTAGGGAAGGAGAGTACAGAAAGCCTTTGTTAAGATCATTATGTAAAATTGAAATTGACACTACACCCCTTCCCCCTTGCTGGCCCAAAAGCACACTACTTGTTTCAGGAAATGCAACCATATCTCCTCAGAAATATAAACACCCCTCTCAAATGCACCACATCCACCTATGTATCATGGATTTTCCCAGTACCCTGCAGAAATCAACATTTATTTTTCTAATTAAAAACTAGCCATATAACTGTTTGCCTGCTTAATTAGGCTCTTAATTAGTCAAAGTTTTTAAAGAAGTATGTTTTTCACTGTGAGGTGTCTTAAAGGCAATTTACGTGTTGAAGCAATGACAAGTAGTTAATGTTAAAAGTTGATGGAAGTATATTAGTCTATGTTCATGGTTGCCAGCTGTCTTGGTGAGGTTTTTGGGGACTCCAATTCAGGTTTTGTCCTGTGGAGTTTGATTCACCAAAATATATTTAAGATATATGTTGTTGCCTTAAGGAATCTAGTCCATTGTTTATTCAAGAAGAATCCTGGGAAGTTTGAGTAAATTAGTTTGAAAGGTACTCACTATTGACTTGCTGATTTTTAATTAAATTTGTACAATATATTTGCTGAGAAGGAAATTTGCTAATAAAACAATGGACGTATTTGAAATATGAAATATGTCTGTGTTTTATTAGGTGGATTTTAGTAAAGCATCCAGAATTTGTCTTTAGAATGAGGATCCAGCACTCATGAATACTGAAATCAAGCTATGTTTTGCATAATGGTTCTGAAGGCTAAAAATCATGAATATTCAATGCAGAGATGACAACAGAATTTAGTTACATGATGGGAAAATGCATGTTTTTGGAAATATTATGGAGCAATGCTTTATTTAGCAGGCTTTTAGAGGTCAGCTTGTAGCAACCACAAATACACAAAGTTAATATAGAGATATGCTCAGTGTTGAAACTGTCCATGATATGTATCTGTGGAATAAATCATGACCAGACTGATCCATATTCCTATCATCAAAGAATGGATTGGCATTCTTATATTGTAATACAGTAACATTAATTGGAGCATTATTCTGTCTAGATGTAACTTGCAATTGTTTTATATTCTACTTTAAATTAAAAAAAAAAAAATATATATATATATATATATATATATATATATATATATATATATAAAGAACAAAGTTAGAGGCGCTCAATCGGAGAACGAACTAACCTTAATAGGTTAGTTCTATGACCATAATAACCCACTCTGAGAGAAACCTCCTTTAGCTCACTTTACAGAGAGAAATATCCTGAAGTATACCAGTCTGGTCCCACTCACTAGAGTGACCCAGCCCCGAAATACCAGGCAAATACTGATATACTACAGGATATTTCTCCCTGTGAAGGGCACAAGTGAGCCTAAGGAGGTTGCTCTCAGAGCGGGTTATCATGTCCATAGAACTAACCTATTAAGGTTAGTTTGTTCTCTAATTGAGCATACTATATAGTAGAAATTATTGCCTTATACATTACTTTAAAATTTATGCAAGTAAATAAAAAATAGAGAACATATCTATGGACAGAATATGTATGTAGCCCTCAGTTCCAAAATAATATTCCCTACTTTCTCCTTTTTAAACAGAGTGTTTGTTATGCTTGAATTTGGCGAAATTAGCAGTATCTTATGAAAGTGATTAGACAATCTGTTTGGATAAAAAGTGTTTTGCTGAGGAATGCATTGATGACGGGCTGTTTGGGGAAAGATTATGAGTTCAGGCTGCCTTCCTCTTAGTTCTGAACTGATGATTCCCAGATGGCAATCTCACTGCTTTTATTTTTTCTAATGTCTGCGTCTGGAGAAAGAAAGGAGTAGGAGATGGGGGCTCAAGTGAAAGAGATGTCATCTGGGGTGAAGGCCTTTGGGAAAACCAACAATTTCAAAAAAAGACCATTCAGAAAATGAATTAAATATTTGAAATAAGAGGTAATTGCAGTGGGCTTACAAATAGGTATGGGGTCTGCACTGTGAATAAACGATAGGAAGATTAACCGATAATCAAACAAAACCTTGAACATATATATTCCTGGATTCTAAAATGAATAGCTACACATTGATTCTTTAGTTATAGCACATATATCATGTAACATTTTTAGCAGCTTTACTTTGTCAGGAGTAAATCCAACCTCTTAGAATATATAATAAAATATTATACATGTAAAATACTTAAATGTTACACTGAGTCTACAGTAAAAACCAAGCTTACAACTTACAATAGTACCTTCATTGTGAATTTATAATTTAACTAAATTTAGCAAATATTAGAGATCCACTTGATATTTATGAAGACTTAATTTCCACTGGACATTATCGGCCTTATTAAATTGCGATTCGGCCAATTGAATAGGGCTCTATATAAGCATAGAGCGTATATAGAGCCCTATTCATTTGGCCGTATCGCAATTTAATAAGACTATATGTAAGTAAGTCCTTTTATATTGACTTTTTAAATGAGGCAGAAGTAGAACTAAACTCAGAATTATCTTTATAATGCAACTGAATGTATGCACTTCTACTTCTTTATGTGATATAATAGTGTTTTAAAACTATTTCAGCATCACTTCCTGGGTTCTATAAGTGCTGGTGGGACTTTGGACTCCAAATAGACTTTCCAAATAATGCCACACTCTATCATATCTGCAAAATAAATTGCACTCAGGGTCCAAAAACCATTAAAAGGATAAGATGACCTCAAATTCAGTTTTTTGAGATGATAACGTTTTTCTGGGGCTTTCTCAAAGATGCCCAAAAGCTTTTCAAAACCATTTAATGGTATCTTTTTTTGCAACACCTTTTTATAGACATCTGTATTCCTGTTTTCATACTAGCAGCAGTTTATAGTTTGACTCCACATATATTTCACAGTGCTTTAGAGAGGAGCGCAATGAGAACATAAGAGACATCACAGAACCTATTTACAACAAAATAACGTGAAGGCACCAAAGTTACATCTATACTATAGAGAAGGATGGAATAGAGGATTTTTTTGTTTGTTAAACAAACAATAAAAGCAGGTAATATCCAGTCATAAGTTTCAGGCAACTCAGAAAGGTGGGACAATGGAGTTTCCAGGGACTAAATAGTAAGTATTAGACTAGGAGACAAACACACCCGACAGTTGTCCAGCTGAAACTTTAACATGTTTTTAGTTGAACCAAAAGTTAAGTAACCATAAGATAGGATTCTATGGAATAAAATTAAGATATTTGGTAGAAAACAATAAGAAATTTTCATTATTTTGGATGAATAAATAAAACAAATTGCTTTCTATTTCATAATAGGTTATGGACATTTATTTAGTCAGAGAAATTACATTTTATCCACTTTCTCATGGCTGGTACTTCATAAAAATAATGCCTCATTTTGATGACTTGGCACCATTGTTTTGTTTGTGTGTATATATATATATATATATATATATATATATATATATATATATATATATATATATATAAACACATTTATATGATCATGAATGATCTAGTACTGAAATTATAATAAATATTTTTTTTGTGCTGAAATAGTTTGGTTGCAATATTAAATAGAGGATTAAAATATTTACTGTGTGTAATATATTTACTGAATATAGCCGTTGAAAAGTGCACATTTGACCAATTCTTTGCTATGGACAAAATACTTGAACACACAGCTAAGTAACATTTCACAGATAAATACAAGTTTATTCATAGTTGGCAAAGACTGCATCAAATGAGCATTCATTTTAGATCAATTTCATTAGCCCTACATAGAAATGCAAACATTGTAAAGTTACCATTGCTATAAGCATTATTTTCCAGAGCTGTCAGCTATGAAATTCAACTCTATATAATATGTATTTTAAACATTACATGCTTTTAGTATAATTTACTATACTTTGATCTTAATTTTCATTTAGAAAATTCAATTCTACCAGCCTTCTAAACCATCATCAAACTTCATCTCTGCTTTTATCATCATCAAATTGTGGTCATGTTCTTTTAAGCTGATATAGAATAAACAATACAATTCTATAGGGTCCGGAATATGTTTGCTTTTTTTTCCTTCTTGAAATAATTGAAAACATCTGCTGTGGTCATTTTCTTTCTGAATACCTGGTCTACATGAGAGACAGAATGGTACAATTGTACACGCAAGATGAATACCTTCATGGTAAAATTCATGACATTTCATGGATGTGTCATGGTCTTAAATTCCCAATTAGACAATGGATATGGGTATTTGAACTTTAAAGTTGAACTCTTGCACAACCACTTTAATTCTTTTTGTACAAATTTCCTTTACTAAACCTTTTCATACTAATCACTGACGTTTGTGTTTTGTTAATGTATAGGTTCACATACAATATCTAACATTTGTGAGTTTTTAGATATATAGACAGATATATAGATAGGTATATGTATGTATATATATATATATATATATATATATATATATAAAGATAGAAGCATACATAGATAGATATTTAAATATTCATAGGAATGTAGCAGCCAACATTAGACTATATTTAATGTCAATGTACTGGGGAGCTTTCAATTGCTGTACAGTATACACATATAATAAGTGACATGGGTTATTATATTAGACCCCTGCATACATTTTGTTGTATTTACCTGTTATATTTGTGTGTCAGATCCCACAAAACACATCTATCTTGTATGATAAAGTTTGCTCCCTCCCAAATGTAGAGCCTGAATCATTACTCTATTTTCCCAAAATTGTTGAACCGTGCAGACTCTGGGAACATGCAATTGTGCTACATCTGTAACTGAAATACCAGTAAATTGTACAAAGCGTGACTGATAAATAACCCACTTAACCATAAAAGTCTCCATGTTTGAAAAAAAGAATATTTATTTATCAAAGAAAAACTATCCATTTGTTTTTAAGTCAGGATATGTTTTGTGGCAAGGAAACTATTATGTAAAAATATAAAAACCACAGCAATGTATATTTTTAACAAATTCAAATGTTTTACTTATAAACAAAGAATTAAAAAGCACACATACTATATCACAAAAATATATCAACAGCTTCTTTTGCGTGGAGGCATCTTAATGCTTTTTAAATGCATTAAAGGGACATGGAAAACAATTATTTAAATGCATTTAAAAGCGCACGAAAAAAGCAAACCATTTTTAAAGTTCATTCCAACTAACGGGATATAAACAGAGGATAGGAAATTACATCTGTAGATATAATTGGCATACAAGTGTGAATAAAAATATGCGACTGTTGATCACAGCCTTGCAGAGGCAAACCCTTACGGTAGTTAAACATTACATTTTTCTTTTTTAAAAAGGACCACTGTAATTGTTTAGTCGTGCCAACTCCCTCTCTATCAGGAGGTGGATGAGATGACCTGGTACTCCAATCTCTTTAAAAATTTGCCACATTTTATTGTAATCCACACAGTCAAAGGCTTTAGAATAGTCTATGAAGCAGAGATATATATTTTTCTGGAACTCCATTGCTTTCTCCATTATCTAGCGGATATTGACAATATGATCTCTTGTGCTTCCCAGTCCACATATTGTTGGAGCCAGGTTTGAAGGACCATAAGCATTATCTTGCTGGCATGTGCAATTGGAAATGTCTTTTTTGGTGATTGGGATATAGACTGACCTTTTCCAACCTACTCCCCATTTGTGAAAATTCCAAATTTGTTGGCATAATGCAAGCGATTCTTTCATGGCTCCATCTTGTAGGAATTTTTAAAAGTTTAGCTGGGATTCCATCTACTCCTGCAGCCTTGTTAGCAACAAGTCTTCCTAGGTCCCATCTCACTTTACTCTCCAAGATGCCTGGTTCCAGCTTCTATGACTTTACATTGCTCATTATAGAATGTCTCATTGTCTCTTCTTGCTGTCCTTTGGAATTCTGCATCCAGTTGGACAAATCTTTTCCTATCTCCACTTTCTTTCACTTTCCTTCTTTCCTTGACTTTTTCAAAGCCTCATCAGATATCCAATTTGCCTTCTTACATTTTTTTATTTTGGATATATTCTTTGTTGTTGTTTTCTGGACAATGTCGCAAAATTCTGTCCATAGTTCTTCAGGCATTCTGTCTATCATGTCGAGTTACTTAAATGTATTCTTTACCTTCACTGCATTCTCACTTAGGATATTATTTATTTCATATCTACTTGGTCTGATGGTTTCCCTTTTTTCCTCAGATTAATTCTGAACTTTGCAATAATAACCTCATGGTCTGCATATCATACACACGAATCTGCTATATTTTTCATTGGATTATACGTGAAAAGAATCAAGACAGGACATTCTGGAGTAGAATCAGGCAGAACAATGGTTCATTTATACATTTTATATTTATAAAAAAAAAAAAACTACATTGCTTAGCAGGCTAGACATACAACTGAATATTTATTAAGTTGGTTTAGCAAGAAAATAAAGTGGACTTTATTCTGCACAGTACCAATATGTTGTTACCATGTAAGAGTTTTTTCAGTTACATTTCTCGCTGGCAGGTGTTGACGTTATGTTTAAAAATGTAAAATACAGTAAGTTTATTTTTCGCAGACAGTGATTTCTATTTCCTGGTGTCCATTCATCTTCCTATTGGGTAATCTCATTTTTATTTTATTTTTCTTTCCTTTTGTTCCTTAGTAGATTCCTGTCTTTGCATCATCTTATTTCCTGTTATGTTCATTAAGGTTATTTTTCTTGGCTGTATGTTTGTATGTACGTAACTTGATTTTTCTGTATAAGACCTCTGCTTCTGCTTTAAAAAAAAGCAATGATAACCATCATTTATCACACCTCTGCTTCGGCATACAAATAAACAAGATCACCATCATTTATAATTGTCATCCAGAACAAACTTTTATTTGTTTGGCAGGACTAGAGATATATAACAATAATAATAATAATTACATCCCAATATGTAATATAGTAATATCACCTCAACAACCTTTCCTATAATAAGAAAATATTTCTCAAAAATCCAATCCATGCTGACATTTTTTATGCAATTTGGTTCCCTCTGTGAAAATATTTATAGTTATTTATAATCATAAATTATTAATGGAAATTATAATATTATTAATGCAAGTGGAGCAAAATTAGAGACGTTGCCACAAGCAAACTTGAGTGTTGCAATTTGCCCCTTTGTATTAATTGTAATGTTTTTCACTTCTTTTAAAATTTCGTTGAAGTTGTCAACATTATAAGCTAGTTTCAGGCACTGAACAAAGTCAGAAGTGCTGTGTTTTAGCTAAATGCTTTTTTTTTTTCTTTATATATATATATATATATATATATATATATATATATATATATATATATATATATATATTCTTTGAAAAAATTACAATCATATTGATAAACAAACACATTCTTATCGTATAGATAAAAATACAGAAGTTTCATTTTTAAACAATTAATCACTTCATAAATTTGATTTAAGCGTATAAAATACAAATTAAATTACCATTTATTGAAAGATTTGAAGCATTTGCAGTCAATTTTTGAAATATCACGATAGATGGAGAAAGTAAGGGGAGAAAGGAGGAAGAAAAGGTAAAAAATGGGTGTATAGGGGAGGGGGGGGGTTAAGGAACAAACATTATTTTAATCATGAAATCAATGTTGCATTTGATGGAAACTAAAATGATTTTGTCCATTAGCAGAACATGCTTAGACTTAAACTTGAATAGATGTTTTACATTTTAATTATTTTTTCATAATAATTATATAATTTTCATTTTAATTCTTTCTTCCTTTTCTCTAAGTTACCAATCCTGTCATATTGATCAAGGATCATTTGCTTCAAAATAAATTGTTTTAGTTCTAATATTGAAGGGGCTCTCATATTTATCCAATTTCTAAAAATAACTTTTTTAGCCAGGAAAACAATCATTTCCAAAAATCTATTTTTTTTTTATATTTTATGATTGATACCTCTGAAAAAGACTATTTGTGCATTTAATAAGATATTTATACTTAGCTTGTTATTTAGCCAGTCTTGAACCTTCTTTCAAAATCTATATATTTTATTACAATGCCAAAATAAATGCTTGTAATTTGGATCTCGCATTTTAAATTTTATACATTCATTCTCTTTAATTTTGCCTATTCTCCACAAAATTCTAGGAAGGTAGTAACTTTGATGTATAATTTTAAGTTGTTGCTCATGAAACTCAGCAGATGGGATATATTTCCTAACTGTATCTATACTTTTAAATATTTCTTCATCTTCTTCAAGATCTGGAAATAATTTATCCCATTTGCAAATTATTTCTTCTTGGTTTTTGGGCCAAAATTGATCTGGAATAGTTTTATATTTGTATTTCATAGCACTTTTCCCTTTACAATAATCTTAAATCGATTTAGTAGCTTTATCTCCTTCCCAAAAAATTGGGATTTCCTTATTGAGTTTGTTTATATAACTTTTCACTTGTGTAAAAAAGTACCACTATTCTTTTTGTATAATAACTTCATTAGCACCATTTTTTTCAAGGCTCCTAATGGCTTTAGAGTCCCTTTCAAGAAATTATTCTGTATTATCAATTTCATTGTCATCCTTTCTATCAGGAATTGTATTCAATTCCTGTAAATATCCAGGATTATTTTTAAGTGGCATTTGGTATGTAATTTTATCAACACTAATAATTTCTAATTACTAATAAATTCTCGAACTTTTTAACATGGAATAGATACATTTTGTTGAATTTGTCAACATTATCAGCAAGTTCCAGGCACTGAACAAAGTTAAAAGTGCTGTGTTTTAGCTAAATGCTTTTGTTTAAAGACAAAATAGAATATTTTAAAGAAAATTACATAACTATATAACTGTTTTCACACACTAGAAGTCTTATAAACAATTTATTGAGCTCAGTTATTATTTTCATGTTTGCTTCTTTACTTGCTATGCTCTGTCTTTCGAGACACAAATACAATTCCATTAAACCTTTTCATATACAAGAATATACCAACATGTGTCCTATATGGACACATCTGCAGCATGGTTTGTATTGTGAAAAAAGCACATGGGCTGTTGGTGTCATGTCACAAAAAATACCAGTACTGATTCCATCAGTAAATTTGTTGTGTGAATTGTTTTACACATTTTAATGTTTTTTTCTGTAATATTTTGCATTTTTTTTCCATCCTAAATATTGATAATAATGTTGCAATTTATTAAAAATTCACTTCAGGAATTAGGCTACCAACTTTTAAAAGAATTATTTTGGAAGTGTTGTTGTGGCACTAGGTGACTATTAGTACATAGCAATGCGACAGTCACAGTTCTAGACCTAAGGTATCCCTGCTGTCATGACTATAGGGATTGTGGAGACTGTTGAATGGATGCAGTTCATTTGGGCTATTTAAGCAGTCTCCTTTCAGTTATCAGTTACCTCTTCATGGGTTCAGTATTGTGAGGATTCTGTTCCTTGAGCTTATTCCTATTTGATCTTGAACCTCGGTCAGTCCAACAATCCTAGACCTCTCCCAGTCTTAGCATCCTTTTCCACTCTTAATCCTGGATCCTTGCTAAGGTAGCCTCCTGTGGACCTCCTGTGGCCATTATCACAGCCTTGAACCTTTGCCAGTCTGACCATCCTTGTCTGCTGCCTTTGTTGAAACCAGCCTCTGTTTCTGTCTACACATTATGGTATTATGATCTCACTGATGTTCCTGACCTGGAACCACTCAAATCTGGGCTGAAGGTTTCAGGTTGGTTTCTGTGCTAGTACATCAGTGCTGCATGATTGCCTTCCTTCTGACCTTTAACACAATCTCACTAGTACAGCCCAAGTAGAAAGGCACCTGTCACAACCTGTATGTTGAATGGGGTATGATAAGAGCCTATTGCCCAAACCTCTCCACACAGGTATGACCGGTTCATTTTAAATCTGTACAGCAGGAATAACTTTTAGCCCTTACGTTAGACTGAGAGATGTCTGTGGTCTTGTGTAGTATAAGGATATTTCTAAGTTCTGAAAAGAAGCACTGTTTCTTGACAGTCCATTACAAGGATAAAAAATAGTTCTGTCTCCACTGGGCATAAGCATTCCCCTTCCACAGGAGCTGTGTGAGGGTCATTGCATACACCTCTCCTCTCCCACTGTCCCAGGACAGTCCTCTGCTGATCCATACTTACATCATTCAGTGTTGGCAGCTCCTCTTTGTCAATCACTTCACTGGCTTTCCTTAGCCTCCAAAATAAAGTTTAAAATCTTGATAAACTTATAAAGCCCTCAACAACAGCACACCCCCATACATCTCTGCTCTCATCTCCAAATACTTCCCCACACGCCATCTTCGATCTGCTAACAACCTTCTTCTTTCTACCACTCTTGTCACCTCCTCTCACTCCCACCTCCAGGGCTTTTCTTGTGCTGCCTCTATTTTCTGGAACTCCTTGCCTCGCTTCACCAGACTATCCTCCTGCCTTAAATCCTTAAAAACTTTAATAAAAACGCACCTCTTTAAAGAAGCCTATAACCTTCCTCCCTAACATGCTCAGCACTACTCTCTCCCTACTGTACCACATACAAACTTCAACCTTTAGATTCTAAGTCTGCGAGTTTCAATCCTGCAAGGTGCTTAAGGGAAAGCCCTATGGACACCGGATTCCAAGCTCAATGACAGGGCCCTCCATTCATTGCAATGTGTGAATCTTGAACTTGTCATTGCCTGTAACTTAACTTATGTACAGCGCTACGGAATATGTTGGAGCGTTACAAATAAATGATAATCATAATAATAATAATATGGAAGCCTTTTCTCTGGTCCCATCTCCATCATGTCCTCGTAAGTTGCAATCTTCCTGTATTCCACAGAGATCCCACTACTGCCACCAATTGCCACAATCTGTATGTTGAATGGGGTATGATACGAACCTACTTCCCAAACCTCCCCCGACAGGTGTGACTGGTTTGTTTTACCTCTGTACAGCAGGAAGAACTTTCAGCCCTTAGGTTAGACTGAGAGATGTCTGTGGTCTTGTGTAGCATAAGGATATTTCTAAGTTCTGAAAAGAACTTACCCTAGCAAACAGAATTCCCAGCCTCAATAACGAAATTCACACTTTAATTATGTGAACCAGAATAACATCTTTATTACTGAAACCATCAGACATATTTATACCACATTCTAGCAACAACAGACCAATTAATTTAAATGTGCATCCTCAGTTACACCCAATCCTTCTAGCTCACATTATCAGCCCTTCCTGCCAGTCTAAGATAATCACCCATTGTTTTCCCTGCTGTATTCTTGGTTGGGGGCAATTACATACAATAGGCCCGGAGACACAAGTCTGAGGCTTGTCATACATAGAGATACTGGTGTCATGTGACTCCTAGGGGTCAATTATCTCCCTAATCTTGTTAATAAGGGACTAGTCCATTACTATGAAATATTGTGCATATACAATATTTCCCTTGTAAGTGCTAGCCCCCCAAAGCAAAACACAGACATACAGCCCATCATTACCATCATGTTCATACGCACACCCCAACAATAAACATGGGTACCATAGTATGGGCCTAGTGGTACCCAAGCAACTTTTAACAGGCATATCAATGAACAACACACAAATCCCCAATGTTAACCCATCTCAGTGGGCCCCTTTACTTTGGCACAATAAGCCTATCCTATAAGGCTAAGGGCATCAGTCTGTAAGGTATTGCACAGCTGTGTCTTGGCTTGCTTCAGCCATGAAAGCACCCTCACATAAAAATAACTAAATCATATCACTACTTTTGCTGAAAGTATTATAAGGTACTAAAACATACACACAAGTACCAAGTTACAATCCATAAAACAAATTTCAAAGTTAGGGGACAGTTCTTTTGCCATATCACTGTCGGGAACACTTCTATATGGTGGGTGTTGGAGAGATATCAGTAGTTCCAAAACTACCCTCTGGAGATGCTGGCACTATACAATTAACTGTAAGGGAATTCAAATATCCATAGGACTAATTCACTTTTTTTTAGTAGATAGGATATTTTCCCATTGTTTTTTCTCATTTGTAGAATATATATTTCTGAATGTCTCGCTGCAAAACAAAAACACCAGATTTAACAAATTAAACGTTTTCTTTAAAGATATAGATAGTGCAACTTCACCAAGTTTTCACTAAGATTCACTAAGCTTCACAGGGATTGCAAATTGATTAAAGGTAAGTCAATGTGCTGCACAGATGAAAATACAAAGCCCTTTCTAACATGTACCAGACTACATATCCCAGGCTGCTTTGCAGTACAGGCAGCAACCCCAGATTGTGATTCAAATGTTTCAGCCTTTGCTTCCTCCTGATTGGCCAAAACAATTTTTGAATTTTATGCTCATTTAGCCTGGGTTTGGAGAAGGTGTTGACTCTAATTTTCAACTGTTGGAAATTACAAGACATTTTACTAACTTCAAGGTAAGTGTTTAAATGTTTGTTTTGATATTTTTTCATGAAAATAAATGTTTGCATACACTACTGATTCTCCTCTATCAGATGCACTCATAATCCAAGAAACCTAGATAAGCCTTTAACTGAATGCTGTAATAACTATTTTCTATCCGGAAAACGGCCATAGCAGTCCGTCAGGGTCAAATGGTTAGTGAACCTATCCACTGAAAGGAAAGTGCTTGACATTCAATAGTATTATGTCCTTAATAGAAATGTCAGGTTGGCTACAATATGTATATTAAACATTTTCAAACTCTGAAACTGTCATACGCACTGAAAATAAAACTGGATTCACTAAGGTTCAAATAATCTGCAAAAGTGGTCTTGCTGGATCTTGAGAAAAGACATAGCAATCCCTTTGCTGAATTGGTGAATATTGATAAACCATATTATGAAAGGAAGAGCATTACTTTTATGCACGTCTAGATTCTTTGAAACTACAATTATCTTAGTGTTCACTATATATATAAAAAAATGCATCAACATTATTCATATCATAAGTGAATACCAATCGTTAACATAAACCACATAAGTCATAGTCTATATATGCCACTGCCTCAAGTCTTTACTAATTAAATACTTGTTAAAAATGAACACCTGAGTCAATCTGTCTTGATTAATAATTGAATTCTGACATTAATCATAATTACTTGTAACCACAGATGGTAAAAATAGTATCTTGTGAATCTATCAAGTGACTATTTCAAAGTGAGTGTAATTGTTTAAAGAAGTAAAAGGACTATTATTGTTAAACAGCGAGTAAAATCAAACTACTAATTTCTTGCAATGTGTTTAATGTGCCAGTTAAGTAGTGGTAATTACCAGCAGCTGTGCATTGAAAGCAATGGTTATATACTTAACTAAACCTTAATGTGTTAAATGATGCAGCGGCAGTTTCAATAGTGCGCGTTTATAAAGTGTGAGGGGCAAACGACCTGCTGCAGATGAAACGCTTATATTGGCTACAGGTTTTTACTATGTTGTAAAGTTTTATAGATATGTAGGAATATTAATAAAAATAAAATGCTCGACAAAAAAAGTATTTTTAACACATATAAAGAGTTATAATGAGGTCATCAACATTATGCTAATAAATCAATAGGTTATACCATGCTGCATTTAACTTTAGTTCTAAAGACCATAAGGAAAGTACATGTGTTCATAAATCCAAGTCCATAAAAAGTTTTATAGAAACTAGACAGATCTCATTGATGGAAATGATCATTTCTTGTGATGGTGTTTTACTTGCAGGCATCTTTTTGGCAACATAGCAGGTTCAAATGAAATGATCTATGTTCGCTTTGTAGTGCTGATATAGTTATGGCAACAACCATGGATCTGTCAGTAGGTTTAAGGATATACTTTCAGTCTTTTACATCACAATAATCCTTCACAGAAAGTCATAACTATAAAGCTTACTGTCAAGATCCAGGTGCTGGCTTGAAGTCACGGTAAACTCCATATTTACCAGAGCACTGCTGTTCAACTTAATCAATCAATGCCGTAGCACCATTACCACTGGGATCCCAAGGAAACTCTATAACACACAAGTGTGTAAAGGTACGTGTACGATCCTCTGTCTATAATAGGTTTAAATACTCTAACTATTACCCCATTAAACTTTTAGAGGAAATCTGAAATCTCAGTTTTCTACTAGACTTGTACAAGAACATATTTTAAATATGAATAATGTAAAGTTTAGAAAATCGTAAAAAGCAGCTTGTTCAACCCATGCAACGTCCTATTTAAATGTTAAAAGTGGGTCAGGATTCAAACACGTTTACAGTAGCAAAGAAATACATTATCCCACTTGTCACATTTAAACGGTGCCTGAAAGGGGTGAGGTCAACAGCTTCATTGTAGTTTTTCTGCAGCAATGTAACTTTTCTAATTTTCACATCAACTCTCTTGTGATGCAAATAAATAAATGGCAATGTTTAAAATATACTCTTTGTAACTATATGATAATAAATGTAGTATTCAAGCAACCCTTTAATATTATTTGCATGTGGACACTTGATATAGAATCATAGTATCTTATAGCCCCATTAAATTTAGGCTACGTGTTCAAACATAGCCCGTAACGTTGACCTTAGAGAAATTTGCTATTACATTGGACCCGTAACGCAGCCCCAGACGACTTGTGAGTTGAGACGCAGCAGGGCCGAAAATAGCCCATGTGTTGTGCAACATTGAACTTGCACCTGTAAATCCTTCAATCTGTTAAGCCCGTTACCTCTACTTGTTCGATTGAGCTATTAAATTGCCAAGTCACTTGTGAGCAAGCCTGTAACACGCAAATGTAGCCCAAAGCCCAACATGTGCTCTAGAGGACACACAAAGGAGGTAAAGTCCAATACATAGCACTTGTAATTCCAATGAAAACACACTACTGTACTTGTATTAAAAGTGAAAGTCATGTTAGGTCTTGGAATTAATAGCACAACAGTCTCAAGCTCGCAAATCGGCCCGGAAAAATACTTATATATCTTGTGCTATATTGATCCCGGCAATTAATGTGTTAATACATATACTGATAGAATATCATATTTGCGGCTTTATTAATATTGCATTTTGACTGGAATGTGGGGTCGCTCATAGATCGTATTTGAACCCGTAAGACTTTGAAATCAATCCTCAATTTTCTTGTGACGCAATGCTGCTGATCTCTGTTTCCATTGGCTCCATCTAAACCCATAACTACGGGCTTGCTTAATTGATCACGTTCCATCCCGCAAAGCTGCTGGCCGACAGATGGTTTACGGTATCTCCAGCTCGTAGCTCGCAGCCTTTCTAATTTTATAACACTGTAACTCGTGGAAATTTTAAGCCCACAGCTTTTACGAGCTTCACATTGGAGTTACTGGCTTGGAAAACTAATAGGGCTATTAGTAACCTAAATTTGATGGTGGATAAGAGGTAATAGGACCATCTATTCTGCCTACTATTAAGCTAAGATCGCAGCATAACAAAGGCGTTCTCATCTGTCTGTCCCAGGAACTTCAAATCAAAGGCTGATTATCTGTTGCCCATTCTGTAGAGTAATAATTTGACATATTACCATACACCTTCAAATCATGATTTCTTGTTTTGCATTCATCTTTTCCTCCTGAACAATTTTAAACTCTTTCATTATTAATTTTTCACTATTTGACATACATTGACAATGCAATGCAACTATTGAAACTATGGGCCTCATTCAAAAGTGATTTGGCCAATTGAATATGGCTCTATACAAGCACATAGCATATTTTTTTACAGAAGTTTTTCATTACTGAACTTCTATACAAAAGCAAGGTCTTTACCAACTAAAAACTTCTGTAAAAAATATGCTATGTGCTTATATAGAGCCCTATTCAATTGTCCAAATTGCATTTGAATGAGGCCCAGGTCAACAAAATGGATTGATTTAGTGTATCTAATTGTTCTTTTGATACTTAATTACAGCAATTCTATTTACAAATCCTTGGTTTATGGAAAAATGCCACACATATATTATAACACAATTTATTAAAGGTCACTGTTTGTGAAAGCAAGGTATTTTAGAGTAAATATTGAGCACTGATCAATATTGATATGTTACACTTTCAGCACCACGTTTCAGATACACCAAAACAAAAAAAGATATTGAATATGGTCTGGTGCATTTACTATGTTTATTTTTGATTATGATTAAGATGCAACAAGCAATATAAGTGAAAAAAAGAAGAGAAAGTAAATTAAAGTTTCATGATAATGGGCAAAATGTTTTAGAAAGATATAAATAAAAATAGCCTTTCATTTTAACCATTATATTCAATGTTGCACTCATTTACTTTTGTGCCTAATGGAATGAGGCATCTAAGATAAAAGCAAGGAAATGTAGATTCAGATTACATCCCTGCTAAAAAATGGTCAATATGAATAGCTATTTGATAATTGTGCTAAACAGAAGAGCAATTCCACGTATGATAACCCTTCCTTTCAGAACCCAGGCCAAGTAGCAGTCCAAGATAGAAGCACACATAACACAACCTGATCTGCTAAATTTAAGATTTTCTCTAAAAGTGTTGATGATGTTATCTTGCTAAATCCTTCAGAAATGGGAATTTTACAGTGGACTTTTAAATTGGGGGATTACAGGAAAATGTGCACTCCAGTATTAACACTCAGAATTGAATTTGCTGTTTACCATATTTTATCAAATGATAGTGTAATTTTCTGTGGCATTTTGTCCATTGAATTGAACATGAAAATAATAAGCAATAATAAAAATAATAGCAATAAAATGTATATATATATATATATATACTATAAAATGAATGACCACACAATGACAGTTTAATCTGCAACATCCAGGCCTGTGTGGGGCTCTCCAGGCCTGAACTTGCCCACCTCTGGTCTAGACATTTATCCATTCATAAATGAGCAGAGTAATGCCTACTATGATTTATGACATATATTTCAGCAAATCAGAAGCTACAAAAAATACTATTTAAACCAGAAATGTGAGGCAAAAGTCATTAGACGGAGTGAGAGGAGCTCCATGAACACAGCAGGTTTTGGAGGTGGAAGCCCTTTTCAGTGGTCTAGTAGATGAGGATACATGGGTGTCATAACCCTTTCAACTTGCAGGACCACCCTTGGGACTGTGATGGGTTGGAAATCTCAGTGCCCAGCTTGCTTCTCTAGTTATCAGGAAAACAGGATCAGGATACAGGAACAACAGGAGCAGATGTAGGTCCCTTTAAGATAGGATCTAGCAGGGGAAATATCAGGATATGAGCAAGTGTTATAGCTCGAGCTTTCCCTCAAGAATAACAAGTAGACATCATAGTTGTTAAGCCAAACTGAATATATTATATAATGATTATAGTACAGCACATTTATACAAAACATCACCCAATCTAAACAAGACACAACCTCTGATGTCATTCTCCCTTAACACCCCCTGCTGTCCAGGAACCCGGAAAAGTAATCCTCTTAATCCTGTCTTTATTCCCCGCCTGCCAAAGTGTGATATGCCAGAACAATCCTGGTTAATCCGATATTACCCATTCTTTCATAACTGAGTTCCCATTGTTCCCTGATGTCTGCCAGCCCTGCCCTTGTCTACTGGTCCCCTCAACCAAAATACCCTGTTATTTTTACCCCCCTTCCCCGGGGAATCCCAGGGATATACTTTAATACAATTTCTAGGGAAAATCCAACGTGTTTAAGACTAAACATGACTGGGTACCATTCATAAACCAATAATTACCTACAGGAGTAAACTATACGTATTAACTCAACAACATGGACCATAGTTAACCAACATGGCTGTAATAGTCCAAGTGCTCATTTAAGTGTAATCAGCCTGCTGATTGGCTGAATGACAACCGTAATAGCAGCACTGAAGCTCCAGCTTGGAGTTTCCCCAGGATCCAAAGTAAGCCAATCATGGGAGGGTCTATGTGCTCAGGGAATTTAAACAGGCCAATCAGCAACAGACCTACAGTCTATGGAATTTAACATGGGAACATCTTCCCCAACGACTTTTATTGTAACAGTCCCATATGAAGTGATATAGCTCTTACTGGACTAAGCCTTATCTCGGAAAAGGATTTTGGCCAGGCAGGGCTGTAAAAATGAGGTTCAAATGGGCTTCAATCAAAAAAAAAAGAAAAAAAAAAGAAAAGAGGACTAGCAATATATTAGCAACATATTAGCAACCTGCATAGTCTGCTAATCTGGGGCAAAATACTTTTTTTTCGTATTTTTAAAAAATTTTATGTAATGTTTATTTCTTTATTTTTTTGTTACACATAGGGACTATTGTTTTTTTTCTGGACTAGTTTAAGGACATCTGTGACAGAAGTAAAATTGTAGGTGTCATAGGGGTCTATAGGGACCCCCCAAGGTTATAGATCAATAGGTGATCCCCAGGGATAGCATGGCAGAAGAGGGAATCACTGGGGTTCCCTGCTCATAGCATAGAGAGAACCCCCAAGGAACCTATCAGCATGTGGGAAGAGGGAATCCCAGGGTTTCCCTAAGTGTACAGTGGGTATTGGGGGTAATCCTGGGGCAGCCCAAGATCATTGTAGTGATATTGGGGGGATCCATTTGATCCCCTGGGTAATTATAAATAGTGGGTATTGCGGGGCTTATGGTGGACATTATTAACCCTTTAATTGTTTTGGATATGAGTGTTCAAGCTTCATATACAACACAATTATATGCATGTACATTGTCAACAGCACTACATATTAATTACCTTTGTTTATAATGTCAGTTTGTCAACCATATAATAAAATAATAAAAAATAAAATTAATGAAAATGTAATTTACAAAGTGTCACAACCTACAATGATGATGGAGTATAGAGAATCCTAGTCCTCTTATCTCCTGTAGGTTTTAGACCTAAGATTTGGGTGACTCAGACCAATGGACAGTCTTTGTAGATGCAAGAGCATAAGTCCCAGCTTTTGGTAGTGTGCCTGGGAAACCTGGAAGGGAGTCAGAAACGATCTCCTCTACCAGCATATGCCCCTGGGTCAATAATACACCTGCACACAAAGTCTTGATGAAAATTATGAACAACGTTTTATTTTTGAACAACATATTTAAAACATTTCACACACACACAGTGGAGGGAGTGGCTGCCGTGGATCAACCTTTCCCCTTTCTCTGGCCAATAGGGTAACCTCCAGAGTAACCTAATTACCTCTGTCCAATGTAACAGAGGTAGGCTATGGGAACCACCAGACCCCTCCCATGGGCCAACCCCAGGCGTGGCCACCAAGCTCATTCTGACCCAGGCTCTCCAACTTCCTGTTTGAGCTCCAAGGCCCCCCATTGTTATCTAGGTGCCTGACTGTCTGGCAAATCTCTTTGTTCAAGTCCTGGCGACACCCTGTGAGGTTTATCTTGTTCAGGATAACCCCATTTGGCTCAGCTCCTGCCTCAGTGTTTTACCTAATGGGGGATGGTTAACTAAATACAATCACTCCATAATACTATATACAAGCTTATACTGTAATTAACCATTACAACCCAAACCATATTTCCCCATTTCCACATGGTATCAGGGTTGGGCAGGGTTTTCCACGTCAATCCATTTTATGCAGTAATGCTGACTTTATTTAATGGTGACAGTGGAACCCCCTACTCATTCCCCTATCCCATACCATTCACAAGCAGTGGCTCTGTGAGCCCAAACCTTTTGTTCTTCCACATGGCAACAGCATGTGGAAGATAACCCAGCCCCAAGATGGATACTGCTGCCAGTCACAAAATGGCCACCGGCTGATTCATGACACACAGTATGCCACGTTATATACATACAGTATATATATATTCCAACCTTGGCTTTGCATTAAAGCTGTGTAATACAGCATGCATAAGCTTAAAGGAAGCCATGTTTGATGATGGCTATGGAATGAAGAGCGAGGCATTTGTGGGCATATTTGTGTGTCCCAGCTCAACTTCCCAGAATGCAGTGTAATAACTGTTTTTCTCGGAACTCTGAGCTGGAAGCGGGTTTTTTAACCTGCTTTAGACATTCAAATGTGAACACAGGTGTACTTTTTATTTACTGTACTACTGTACGGTGGAGGGCTTCTATCGCTCTTATGCCCACCATATTATAAATGATTGTTGTGGTGAACTACCTACTCATAATTTCCACAACACACGCTGAGATCCCGCTCCATGCTGATGATAGCCAGTAAGCTTGAAACAGCTGTACATGGATTGGATACTCAGCCTGTGTTTATTCCAACCTTGGCTTTGCATTAAAGCTGTGTAATACAGCATGCATAAGCTTAATGGAAGCCATGTTTGACGATGGCTACGGAATGAAGAGCGAGGCATTTGTGGGCATATTTGTGTGTCCCAGCTCAACTTCCCAGAATGCAGTGTAATAACTGTTTTTCTCGGAACTCTGAGCTGGAAGCAGGTTTTTTAACTTGCTTTAGACATTCAAATGTGAACACAGATGAACTTTTTATTTACTATATATATATATAATATGCATGTATTATTTATATATATAGTTACAAATCAGTAATAATAAAAAAAAAATCATTATTTGTGTTAATATTTAATATATTCAGATTCAGAAACTAGGATTAATATACACTACTTTAAGCGTGAGTTGGGCTGATATAATGTTCCTGGTATATATAGCTTATTACCTATGTTAATGGCTTAATACTGATAAATCATTTTCTTTAACTATAACATATACTGCTATCATGGGTAGCTGAAATCTACATTTATGTTTAGTAACTTTGGAGAACTTGAGTTTTCAGAATATGCTGAATGTAACACACCAATAAAACATCTTAACACACCCATTAAACACCTTGTTTGCAATAACTTGCTTTGATCTGTGTACTGCTTGCTGATAAAGGACTACAAAAGCCACAATATATACTCATCAGTTATTGAGTGGAAAATCAATTTTGTTTACATTTTTAAGAATCGACTTAGACATTGTTATTTTAGTTTAACCATTGAAAACCCTCCACTGGACACTGTAACTGTTACACATTGTATCATAGACTTACACTTTGTTTGAGAGCAAAGTGTGGTGGTGTAGTGGTAATTATTGTGTTTTAAAGATTTTTTTTCATTGGTAAGTTAACGTTTCCATTCCCCTGTCTTCCACTTGTTTTAACTAATGTACTTATTTATTTACATATATCAATCATAGGTGTGCATATATATACGTTAGTCAATAATAAAAAAAAAACAAGTGGAAGAAGTTCATTTAGAACCAATGACTTATGAATAGAAACATTTTATGAAACAACACACATCACTAAGTAAGTATAAAAGCTAAACTAATATCATTATTTTAATTATATGACTATTGAATATTTATGTGAATTAGATATTTAAATCTCTCTCTCTGTATATATATATATATATATATATGATCAACAGTTACCTTATATTGACATATGTTTTATTATGTAACCTAAAGGACATATTTCTGATTTTTAAACAGTAAAGAAAAAGTCAGTCAAGTAAGGATTTGAACCTATGACCATCACCATCAGAGACCCTACACTACACACAGTGCTATCTGATCTGCTGCTATACATCTGCCAGAATATAATCAAGCCTTTGGGTACTGAATGATTCAAAGTCTGATTCTGATTAAAATTCATTACATACTGCACGGACAGAGTTCATTACCTATTCAGGCAGAGGCAACACACTGAAATAGCCTGACTTCGATCATAACTCCATGAATTCAGCATCAATTTTAAAAGGAAAACACTTTTCTCACATTCTCTTTCACCATATATCTAATGGTGATGAACACAAATGGGGACTTTTGTGATGCTTTAAATTACTCAATTACCCGAGATGCTGGATCACAGAGTATTGTGGGCTATAACATCTGTGCATAATTCTTTATCTAATTTGGGTTGATAAAATGGTCATACTACGTTTTTTGTTCTATGCTTTCCAGCTCAGAATCGATACAGCATTATCCTAGCACTAAATAATATGAATAGCCAGAGACAATTTACTTGTGCAAAGAAAAACGTTCACATTTGTATACGCACCTGTACCCAGTTAGCAAATTCCCTCTTTGTTGTATGTTACATGTTTCACAAGCATGTAAACTTTTCCCTAAACTTCAGCAATTTATATATAATCTACTCTTTTGGATGCCTTGAGTTCTTTTGGCAAGATGTTTTGAGAAATAATTGTTGCACATAAATATTTGGAAGTTCTTTTGTTCTGAATCATGAATGTGCATTTTATAGTTGTTCTACCTATATCAATATTGCAGAGCTGACAACGCTTTTAATCTGCATGAATCATTTAATGGTGTTGCTTTGCAGGTACTGATAAACAATACTTTATGTTTATAATAATGTGGGGATGCTTAGTATATACCCTGTATTTACTGACTATATATTTGGGCTTATTTTCAATTATGATGTTAAAAAAGAGACTATTTTATTAATGTTCAGAATAAATATGATTTATAAGAATCATATTTATCAGAGTTGCTAAGCTAAAATGTAATCAAACATAGAAATAGATTTTGGCAGCTGTAATGTAGAGCTGTGATTATTTTTTGCATGTGTATAAACCGAAAACCGATTAAAGGGCTCGTGTTAGTAGTTTTCATGTTTAATTTACTTTAGTTCACTATTAATTAACATTAAAAATACATGTCCAAACAGCAGCAAACCAAATATTTAGCCAACAATACTATTTAAAAACACAGTTTACCTTATTAGTGGCCATTGCTGTACCCTTCCAATCTCCCTCATTGTCCCAAGCACTACTGAAAAGAAACCAAACATTTAACCGAGATAACATGAACTAAGCAGATTTGGTAACCTACCTGTAGAGTATATATAAATATATATATTTAAAAATATTTATATCTATCAATATATATCTATATATCTATTTATATATATATATATATATATATATATATATATAATCTTGATCTACATATATAATCAATATCTTTATATATACTAGGAAATTGCCTGTCAAAAATGACGGGAATAAAATTGTAAGGCTGGCAATGCTGTTTGCCACACAATGTGAGGCTTTTGCTCCTCTGAGCACCTTTGTCGCTCATCGCAGCCCCGCGCTGAGCACTTTCAGCGTTCATCATGTGGCTTGCAATGAGCGCCTCCAGCACTCATTGCGAGCCTCTCCCCTCGTGTACTTCAACTTTCCTGCTTCGCAATGATCACTTTCGGCCTTTGGTGCTCATTGTGGGGCTCGCAATAAGCGCATTTGGCGCTCATTGATAACATTTCCTTCCGCCTACTATAAGTTTTGTGCTTGGGAATGCCATGTGTCTCTATCCAACATCTCCCCCTGTCGCTTCCCTGTGTGCTTCTCCTCTGTGTGTCCGCTGAATGTTTCCGTGGTGCACGCTGACTGTCGTTTTTTTCTTTTTCAAAGTCCCGCATGCCTGGCGTTGGTCGTGTTTTACTGTCTTTGCCGTTGTGTATTTTCTAAGTATTGCATGCCTGACATTGGTGAGCCTCGTTTTCATCCTGTTTCAGATTTGTACGTTTTTCGTCCTCCATTTCTTTCCTTGCTTAGCCGATTTTCGTTGATGAAAAATAGCAAATATGGCTCAAAGTCGCTTGCAACCTTACTCACAGGCTTCCTGGCTCTCCCCCTGGGCTGTGTGTAAGTTAATTTGAGGCATATTTGTGTTTTTTTGCAGGTTTTTCCAGTTTGGTGGTTCAGCTGTTAAAGTCGTATTTTTGCGAGCCCCGCAGTCCATCTACGTGCTTCAGGTCCCAAGTCATACGGGCCGTAATTTTGCATCCATCACTAAGTCCAGGGGCCTCGTAATGAGGCTAAATCCTGTGTGTCTCAGAATGAGCGCCAGCTAAGTCCAGCGTGTCTCCACCCCTGCAATGAGTGCCTTTGGCGCTCATTGCAGCCTAAGTCCTACATGCTTCAACTGCTCGCTTCACAAGGCTTGCAGTGCAAAGAGTGCCTTCGGCGCTCAATGCCGCCTAAGTCCTGCGTGCATTGCAGTCGACGGCTACGCAAGGATTGCAAAGCGTGACGACAACTTTCAATACGACAACTATATAGGTGATATATACAGTATATATATATTTATTTATATCTAAATATATATATACTATATATATATATATATATATATATATATATATATATATATATATTTATATATATTTATATATATAATTATTTAATTACACATTTGCAAGTTCCAGCTCAGCTTCCCAGAATGCAGTGTAATAACTGTTTTTCTCGGAACTCTGAGCTGGAAGCAGGTTTTTTAACTTGCTTTCGACATTAAAATGTGAACACAGATGTACTTTTTATTTACTGTACTACTGTACGGTGGAGGGCTTCTATCGCTCTTTTGTTCCACCATATTAGAAATGATTGCTGTGGTGAACTACCTACTCATAAAGTCCACAACACAGGCTGAGATCCTGCTCCATGCTGATGATAGGCAGTAAGCTTGAAACAGCTGTAATTGGATAGGATACTCAGCTTGTGTTTAATCCAACCTTGGCTTTGCATTAAAGCTGTGTAATACAGCATGCATAAGCTTAAAGGAAGCCATGTTTGATAATGGCTATGGATGGAAGAGCAAGGCATTTGTGGGCACATTTGCATGTCCCAGCTCAGCTTCCCAGAATGCAGTGTAATAACTGTTTTTCTCGGAACTCTGAGCTGGAAGCAGGTTTTTTAACTTGCTTTAGACATTCAAATGTGAACACAGATGTACCTTTTATTTACTATATATATATATATATATATATATATATATATATATATATATATATATATAATTATATATACAGTTGGGGGGGGGGGGGGAGTATTTGATCCCCTGCTGATTTTGAACGTTTGTCCACTGACAAAGAAATGATCAGTCTTTAATTTTAACAGTAGGTGTATTTTAACAGTGAGAGACAGAATAACAAATAAATACAAACAAGAAAAGCGCATGTTAAAAAAGTTATTAATTGTTTTGCAGGTCAATGAGGGAAATAAGTATTTAACCCCTTTATCTTAGTATTTGGTGGCAAAACCCTTGTTGGCAATCACAGAGGTCAAAGAAGTAACATTTAACGCAAGCCAGTAACACTTAATCCAAGCCAGTAACATTTAACCCAAGGCAGTAAGACTTAACCCAAGGCTGTAACACAACCCAAGGCACTAACTCTTACCCCAAGATAGTAACAGTCATCGCAAGGCCCCTAAACTACACAGGGGGAGAAGCTCGCAATGAGTTATGAGATGAGCGACGAAGGTGCTCAGCGCGGGGCTCACGATGAGGGGCCATATCCTCGCATATATATATATATATATATATATATATATAAAAATAGATAAATAGATAGATAGGTATATATAAATAAATATATATATACTTATATATATATATATATACTTATATGTATGTATCTATCTATCTTTATATACAGTATGTGTATATATACAGTATGTATATATATATATATATATATATATATATATATACATATATTCTGTAAATAAATAAATATATATATATATATATATATATATATATCACATATATAGTTGTGAGCGTACGGGTCGTTGCTCACGCTTGCGGGCTCGCGTAGCGAGCCCGCGGCCCTCGCGTAGCGAGGTCACTGGGCAAGGGCCTCAGTTGCTGGCATGGAGCGCCGAAGGCGCTCCATGCCAGCAACTGAGGCCCCTCGCGAAGCGAGGGCCTCAGTTGCTGGCGAGGTCACTGGGCACGGGCCTCAGTTGCTGGCATGGAGCGCCGAAGGCGCTCCATGTCAGCAACTGAGGCCCCTCGCGAAGCGAGGGCCTCAGTTGCTGGCGAGGTCACTGGGCAAGGGCCTCAAACCCTCGCAAAATTCACGTCGCTACTCAAAAAAACACGACACACAAATTACGACACTCGCTAAATTTTACGAGGAACGCAAACAACGTACGAAACACGTTACCACACATTACGACCTCGCAAACATCGGACGCAACACGCCGACATACAAACATTTAAAACACAATACATACACACAGCACATACATAAAAAAGGCAGTAAGCTTGAAACAGCTGTAATTGGATAGGATACTCAGCTTGTGTTTAATCCAACCTTGGCTTTGCATTAAAGCTGTGTAATACAGCATGCATAAGCTTAAAGGAAGCCATGTTTGATAATGGCTATGGATGGAAGAGCAAGGCATTTGTGGGCACATTTGCATGTCCCAGCTCAGCTTCCCAGAATGCAGTGTAATAACTGTTTTTCTCGGAACTCTGAGCTGGAAGCAGGTTTTTTAACTTGCTTTAGACATTCAAATGTGAACACAGATGTACCTTTTATTTACTATATATATATATATATATATATATATATATATATATATATATATATATATATATATATATATATATATATAATTATATATACAGTTGGGGGGGGGGGGGGGGAATTATTTTAACCCCTGCTGATTTTGAACGTTTGTCCACTGACAAAGAAATGATCAGTCTTTAATTTTAACAGTAGGTGTATTTTAACAGTGAGAGACAGAATAACAAATAAATACAAACAAGAAAAGCGCATGTTAAAAAAGTTTTAAATTGTTTTGCAGGTCAATGAGGGAAATAAGTATTTAACCCCTTTATCTTAGTATTTGGTGGCAAAACCCTTGTTGGCAATCACAGAGGTCAAAGAAGTAACATTTAACGCAAGCCAGTAACACTTAATCCAAGCCAGTAACATTTAACCCAAGGCAGTAAGACTTAACCCAAGGCTGTAACACAACCCAAGGCACTAACTCTTACCCCAAGATAGTAACAGTCATCGCAAGGCCCCTAAACTACACAGGGGGAGAAGCTCGCAATGAGTTATGAGATGAGCGACGAAGGTGCTCAGCGCGGGGCTCACGATGAGGGGCCATATCCTCGCATATATATATATATATATATATATATATATATATAAAAATAGATAAATAGATAGATAGGTATATATAAATAAATATATATATACTTATATATATATATATATACTTATATGTATGTATCTATCTATCTTTATATACAGTATGTGTATATATACAGTATGTATATATATATATATATATATATATATATATATATATACATATATTCTGTAAATAAATAAATATATATATATATATATATATATATATATCACATATATAGTTGTGAGCGTACGGGTCGTTGCTCACGCTTGCGGGCTCGCGTAGCGAGCCCGCGGCCCTCGCGAAGCGAGGGCCGCGGCTCGCGCAGCAAGCCGCGGCCCTCGCGTAGCGAGGTCACTGGGCAAGGGCCTCAGTTGCTGGCATGGAGCGCCGAAGGCGCTCCATGCCAGCAACTGAGGCCCCTCGCGAAGCGAGGGCCTCAGTTGCTGGCGAGGTCACTGGGCACGGGCCTCAGTTGCTGGCATGGAGCGCCGAAGGCGCTCCATGTCAGCAACTGAGGCCCCTCGCGAAGCGAGGGCCTCAGTTTGCTGGCGAGGTCACTGGGCAAGGGCCTCAGTTGCTGGCATGGAGCGCCGAAGGCGCTCCATGCCAGCAACTGAGGCCCCTCGCGAAGCGAGGGACTCAGTTGCTGGCGAGGTCACTGGGCAAGGGCCTCAAACCCTCGCAAAATTCACGTCGCTACTCAAAAAACACGACACACAAATTACGACACTCGCTAAATTTTACGAGGAACGCAAACAACGTACGAAACACGTTACCACACATTACGACCTCGCAAACATCGGACGCAACACGCCGACATACAAACATTTAAAACACAATACATACACACAGCACATACATAAAAAAATTACCTACACCAAGAGGGAGCACCCAGGACCTCAAAAATGCCACTTACACCTCGATTTTACTCGAAATAAAACAGTTTAGAGACTAAAAAAAAATCTAAGCGAGAGAAAAAATGGCCGCCGAACAAAACGAAAACGAGGCTACAGCACTCTAAACTCGCAAAACACCACAAAACACCTACGGATATTCCGATACAGACCTATACCACACATTACTCGCCATTTTACACCAATGCGGAAGTACACGACTACGCTAACGGTTTGGTCTCGCGCACGCACAGTGTTACACTGCACACGTTCATCACGGTATAGGTATATATAAATAAATATATATATACTTATATATATATATATATATACTTATATGTATGTATCTATCTATCTTTATATACAGTATGTGTATATATACAGTATGTATATATATATATATATATATATATATATATATATATATATATATATATATATATATACATATATTCTGTAAATAAATAAATATATATATATATATATATATATATATATCACATATATAGTTGTGAGCGTACGGGTCGTTGCTCACGCTTGCGGGCTCGCGTAGCGAGCCCGCGGCCCTCGCGAAGCGAGGGCCGCGGCTCGCGCAGCAAGCCGCGGGCCCTCGCGTAGCGAGGTCACTGGGCAAGGGCCTCAGTTGCTGGCATGGAGCGCCGAAGGCGCTCCATGCCAGCAACTGAGGCCCCTCGCGAAGCGAGGGCCTCAGTTGCTGGCGAGGTCACTGGGCACGGGCCTCAGTTGCTGGCATGGAGCGCCGAAGGCGCTCCATGTCAGCAACTGAGGCCCCTCGCGAAGCGAGGGCCTCAATTGCTGGCGAGGTCACTGGGCAAGGGCCTCAGTTGCTGGCATGGAGCGCCGAAGGCGCTCCATGCCAGCAACTGAGGCCCCTCGCGAAGCGATGGACTCAGTTGCTGGCGAGGTCACTGGGCAAGGGCCTCTAAACCCTCGCAAAATTCACGTCGCTACTCAAAAAACACGACACACAAATTACGACACTCGCTAAATTTTACGAGGAACGCAAACAACGTACGAAACACGTTACCACACATTACGACCTCGCAAACATCGGACGCAACACGCCGACATACAAACATTTAAAACACAATACATACACACAGCACATACATAAAAAAATTACCTACACCAAGAGGGAGCACCCAGGACCTCAAAAATGCAACTTACACCTCGATTTTACTCGAAATAAAACAGTTTAGAGACTAAAAAAAAATCTAAGCGAGAGAAAAAAATGGCCGCCGAACAAACGAAAACGAGGCTACAGCACTCTAAACTCGCAAAACACCACAAAACACCTACGGATATTCCGATACAGACCTATACCACACATTACTCGCCATTTTACACCAATGCGGAAGTACACGACTACGCTAACGGTTTGGTCTCGCGCACGCACAGTGTTACACTGCACACGTTCATCACGCTTACACAGCAGCTCCACACCACTAATGCTGCAGCAACATCAACACAGATTGCCAGCTCTTCATCACAATGCTTCAAAATAGGTACACTATATTCATTTACTAATTTAGCTACCTTACAATTTCATTGCCGTCATTTTTTGACGGGCAATTCGCTAGTATATATATATATACTAGCGACTTGCCCGTCAAAAAATGAAGGCAATATAATTGTAAGGCAGGTAATGCTGTTTGGTACACAAATTAAGTATTTTTTTGTGTGAGTACATTCAGTGCTCATTGGAAGCCTTGCGCTGAGCACCTTCGGCTGGTGTATGTTTGGTTATGAGAGCTCATTTGGCGCTCATTGCAAGCATTGCTGATGGGCTTTAGGCTGGCATTATGAGCCTCTCCCCTGGTGTAGTTTTGGTCCTCTAAACACCGTTGGTGCTCCTTGTGAAGCGCGCTGAGCGCCTTTAGCATTTTTTTTAATTTTGTAAAAAAATGTTATGTGTATGTATTTTGTAATGTTAAATAATTAATTAGTAAAGTTATAAAGTAATATACTTTACCTATTTGTAGCTAACAATCTGTTTTGATGTTCCTGCAGCATACAATGAAGATTTGCTAGTAAGCTGAGGTAAGTGTGAGGAATGTGTTTGTGGGTAGTGTAAATAGACTGCGTGCGCAAGGTGAAACCGTTTGTTTAGCTTCATACTTCTGCATTTTATAATGGTAATGTTATTAGGTTTGATTCTGGTAAAATGGCTACGAGTGTGTATGTTTTAGGTGGGTGTTGAGCATTTAGCGTCCTTCTTAATAGTGTATTTATGAGGTTGTACGGGTCTGTGGAAAAGGCGTAGGTGCTTGGCAGTGTTTTGCATGCTTAGGGGTCGTGTAACCTCGTTTTGTTTTTTTTTCGTCGGCCATTTTAGGCTGAAATTCACCAAATTCGACTTAAATTTGCATGTAACCTCCCTCCCAAACGCCCTGGCTGTCCCCCTGTGCTATGTGTGATTTTTTGTGCTTTTCTTGTTTTTCGATGTGCACGGTTCGGCCGTTAACTTCGTCTTTTTTTCGAGTCGTATTTTTTTTTCTGTAAGTAGCGGTTTCCTTTTCAAAGTGTTACGAACCGTAATTTTTGCAGGTGATTTTTTCAAAGTGCTACAGGTCACGCACTGTGAATTGTGTATTTGACTTTTCTGTTGATCTGTAGTTTAGTGGGTCGTAGGTATGATGCTTAAGTCGTGCAGGGTCGTAGGGATGAGTGCCTAATGCGCTCATCTCCACCAATGCAGTGAGCACCTTCGGTGCTCCATGCCAAAGTTGTGCGGCATCATAGGGATGAGCGCTAATGGCGCTCATCTCCACCAACTCAGTGAGCGCTTCGCGAGGGCCGCAATTGCAGTTTTAACGTTGCGTTACCAACGTTTTTTGGGAAGCCTGCGCTGCTGAGAACTATATATGTGATCTCTCTCAAATATATCTCCCTGTGATCTCTTCTCTCTCCCCTAACCTTTTGTTCATTTGCCTGCACTGTCAGAATAACTTTGACACCCGAATCTCATGAGATCACGCAAGATTATGTTACGAGATCTCATGAGAGCTTCAGATCAGAGAGATCTGACAGTTAACAGGACAAGAAGTGCCTATAAACTGTTGGGGGGGGGGGGCGGATTTGCCCCCCACCCCCATTCCCCCTCTCCCAGGTTCCAATGCCCCTGTCTGTATAACAAGGGGCTATAGTTATAATCCCGTAACTCCCTACATCTCCCATGTCAGAGAGACATGCTTTATTTAATGCTTCAGCTCATTCTAAGAAACGTGTATTGGGGTAGATTTATACAAAGTATATTTTAATAAATTAAAAAACAAGTTGGTATATCCGAAACAGATTCTCACAACTTCATTTAAAAAGTATTTTAAATCCAAGTTCATTCTGAGCTGTTACATTGGTGAGCTTTTTATTATTTATGAATTTTATAGCTGTGAATGGATCAGTTCAAATGTAACATCTGTCCTTGCTCTGGCACAATGCCCATTTGAAACTGATAGGAGACTATAGTTTGGGAAAATGTAGCAGATTTAAATTTGTAGCTGTCATGATTTAATTGTTTAAGAATTCATATTGCCAGTAATTATGAATATGGCCAAGGGAGCATGACATTGTTGCATTGGGATTATGTGTTATTGTGTGTGGTTATATGTTGCCTGTACATGATTATTATGTATACTAGTTATTATATACTAGCGAATTGACCGTCAAAAAATGACGGCAATGAAATTGTAAGGTAGCTAATGCTGTTTGGTGTATAATAATGAAATATGTAATACATTACTAAATGAATATACTTTACCTATTTTGAAGCATTGTGTTGAAGAGCTGGCAATCTGTTTTGATGTTGCTGGAGCATTAGTGGTGTGGAGCTGCTGTGTAAGCGTGCTGAATGTGTGCACTGTGTGGTATGAATATCCTTAGGTCGTTTGTGGCTTTTTGCGAGTTTCTTGTGGTGTTTTGCGAGTTTAGAGTGCTGTAGCCTCGTTTTCGTTTTGTTCGGCGGCCATTTTTTCTCTCGCTTACAGTTTTTTTTAGTCTCTAAACTCTTTTATTTCGAGTAAAATGAAGGTCTAAGTTGCATTTTTGAGGTCCTGGGTGCTCCCTCTTGGTGTAGGTAAGGTTTTTATGTATGTGCTGTGTGTATGTATTGTGTTTTACATTTTGTAATGTTCGCGAGTTGCGTCCGAGTGTTGCGAGGCCGTAATGTGTGTGAACGTGTGTCGTATGTTGTTTGCGAGTGTCGTAATGTGTGTGTCGTGCTCTTTGGGTTGCGACGTGAACTTTGCGAGGGTCGCAGTTGCTGGCAGCCCTCGCTTCGCGAGGTCCTCAGGTGCGGGCATGGAACGCCTATGGCGCTCCATGCCAGCAACTGAGACCCTGGTTTGCTGCGCGAGCCGCGCCCCTCGCTACGCGAGGCCCGCGACTCGCTGCGCGAGTCCGCAGCACAAGCCCGCAGCGTTAGCAACAACTCGTACGCTCACAACTATATATGTGATTACTAGTGAATTGCCCGTCAAAAAATGACTGCAATTAAATTGTAAGTTAGCTAATGCTGTTTGGTGTGTAATAATGAAATATATAATACATTAATAAATGAATATACTTTACATAGTTTGAAGCATTGTGTTGAAGATCTGCAATGTGTTTTGATGTTGCTGCAGCATTAGTGGTGTGGAGCTGCTGTGTAAGCGTGCTGAATGTGTGCAGTGTAATAGTGTGCGTGCGCGAGACCAAACAGTTAGTGTAGTCGTGTACTTCCGCATTAGCGTTAAATGGCGGGTTATCTGTGGTATGCGTCTTAGCGGAATATCCGTAGGTCTTTTGTGGTGTTTTGCGAGTTTCTTGTGGTGTTTTGCGAGTGTGTTGTGGTGTTTTGCGTGTTTAGAGTGCTGTAGCCTCGTTTTCGTTTTGTTCCGTGGCCATTTTTTCTGTCGCTTAGAGAATTTTTTAGTGTCTAAACTCTTTTATTTTGAGTTAAATGAAGGTGTAAGTTGCTTTTTTGAGGTCCTGGATGCTCCCTCTTGCTGTAGGTAAGCTCTTTATGTATGTGTTGTGTGTATTTATTGTGTTTTAAATTTTTTCATGTTCGCGGGTTGCGGACGATTTTTGCGAGGTCGTAATGTGTGCTAACGTGTCTCGTATATTGTTTGCGTTTGTAGCCCCCTTCGGCGCTCCATGCCAGCAACTGAGGCCCTCGCCCGCAGCCCTCGCTACGCGAGCCCGCAAGCGTTAGCGACAACTCGTACGCTCACAACTATATATGTGATAAGAGGAAAAATGTGTCATAGAATATATGTGGAATTGGTAAGAATGCTCTGCATGGAAATTATCTGCAGGACATTGCATCTGTACAGATACAGGCCTTCAGTCAAGACAGCTACCTCCACTTCAAGAAGTGGTAGGCAAACATTCAAGCTTTACATCAAGGTTTTCTGCCCTAGCAAACCATGGCCATCTGGCCTATCTGTTAGATATCTGATGAGTGTTATCTCAATTGTTATAGCAACCCAAGGCTACACGGCAGATGTGTGACATCTCACACATACACAAAGGTACACAAGGGTGTGGTATGGGAGAGTATAAATATGTTGTTTTGATCATTCAATAAAGGTTCAGTTATAGTTTTCACATATCCACAGTGTGAGACTATTTATGTGTGTTGTATCCTGACTTGGAGAGTGATCTTACCATGGGCCACTAGTAACCTGTATGCAGTATTATCTGCCTGTACCTTTGGGCCTTGCCCTCTTCAGAAGCCATCTTTTGTGCCACAGAGATAAGGAACTACCCCATTCTGCTGGGGTAGGTTAAAACTAGGTTCATATCAAGCCCCCTTAAAGAAGCAGAGCATGACAGTAGCATTATAAGCCATTTGGGTTTTTAAGTTGCATGCCCTCAATATTCCATGTTTCCTGTAGCCTGAGGAGGATGCGCTACAATTGTTTTCTATTAATGAGCAGAACGAAAGGCAGGAGAGGAGAGGGGCTTCTGTTAACTCATTGGCTGGTCCAACTAGCATTTAACACCTACTTAACCCCTCCCAACTATTTACTGACATACCCTATAAGAGGGGTTGGCATGTTCGGTTCTGAAAGGGCACACACAGGATGACTGAAGATGCAACTGAAGATGTGATGTCTCATAACATACACCATCCAAGTGCTCGAAGGCCATCACTTTTGACTCCACTACAAAAAGAATGAGACCATTAGCTTATTGATTTTAAAAATGTTTTAATCATCATAACCTTTTTGAGAGCCATAGCGATAGTTGTATTTCTGAATCTTTGTTAAACCAAGAGTGATATTTATTAAATGGAGATACAAAAGTGGAGTTGCAAAACACATTTAAACAGTGTTAAACATTAGGATTCTCAGTTGCCATTATTCCAAAAAATGTATAACCTTAAACTGTTAAAACAAAGATTAGATGAAATGCAACTGTTTTAGATAAGCAACTGCTCATTTATACTATCCCTAGGCAAGTGACTTCAATTTAACTAAAAGGTCTGGTATATTTGATAAACATTTGGGCTGTGCATAATGCTTATTTATTTTAGGTTGATAAAATGTTCAGACTACATGAGTCTATTCATTCTATACTTTACAGCACAGGATTGACACAGCATTATCCTACCACTACTTATACCTCCCATGTATATGTACAGGCCTAAAGTACATTTTTATCCCGCAAACCTACATTTTATCTATACCTTACATTTAAATTTCAAAAATAATTAATATATTTTTTGCAACAAAGTTCAAAATAAGAAAATGCATGTGACCAATTTCTTTATAGAGATCTGCAATCTTTAAAATGTATTTTAAGCATTATTAAGAGCTGAATCACAGTTCTACAGTGACCAGTTGCTGATATATTTAATTAACGCTCATGTTATTAGTACTGTCAGAGCCACCACAGCTTGGTGTAAACTCAGCAAATCAGTAATTCAAACTTTAATTTATGGCTTTCAAATAAATATTAGGGTTAACCTAACTCTACTGGCCATATTGCTTCTCCATATTTAAGTATATATATTCTCAAGCTGCCTTTATATATATTCTCAAACTCTTCTTGCTAGGGCAGTTAAAATAAACAATTTGTTTACACATATTAAAAGATTTCCACTCTGGGAATGTTCATTGCAAGTTCCTGGCATAGAACTCAATCGTTGGAAACCTTTTAATATGTGTAAATAAATAGTTTATTTTTAACTTCCCTTCCACGGGAGTTCCTCAGTAAAAGATCTGTACTTTTGTGTTGATCAGAAAATGTGGACTATGCCGCTGATTGTTAGACCACCCAGAAACTAACAACAATCCCCTCACCAGAAAATGTACCATCTTCTAGCTCAATCTTTATATTGTTTCTTTGCTGCAGAAAATGATTATTTACAGAGATATGGACACTTTTAAGTTCTATCACTGCAAATTGGGGGTGGACCTATATATATATATATATATACATATATATATATCACATATTATAATTGTCTAACTATGAAACGTCGTCGCGCTTTGCGTGGTGCGTACGACTTAGGCGATTTGCGCGACCTCGGACCGCGCAAAACACTGCCAAACACGTAACACTTTACACATTTAACTACCATATACAAAATACACTATTACAAAAGCCGGAAAATGCTTATGAGCCGAGTAACACATTAATAACATTACGACTATACAATGCCACTTTACACACAAAAAACAATGGCTTTAACCCGCGCACGCAGCCTATTTAGAATGCACACTTCAAACATTCATTACACTTTATAAGCAGGGCACTAACACTCAAAATGGATATTCTATGCAGATGGAAAATACAAACAGATTGGTAGCTCTTCAGCCTATTGCTCGCTGCATATATGGATTAGAAATAATTAAAGTATATTAATTTATTTAATTATTACTTAACTACATATACATAGAAATATATATCTCTCTTTATCATGACTCTTGAAGGTGCTCAGAGGACCAAAAGTACATGACAGGAGAGGCTCGCAATGAGATGAGCGCCTAAGGCGCTCAGCGCAAGCCTCGCAATGAGCGCCGAAGGTCCTCACAGTATAAAACGGTTTACATTGTGTATCAAACAGCATTCCCAGCCTTACAATTTTATTGACCGTCATTTTTTGACAGGCAAGTCGCTAGTATATATATATATATATATATATATATATATATATATATATATATAAATTATATTTCAATGTTTCAATATGTGAAACACAGACATGTATTTTAAGCACTGCTCAACCACTTCTGTATTATCGCAAGCAGGACCTTACCACTGCCTGTATTGGTTCTATAGGTTCTGTATAGTTCCTGATTGGTTGAACATGTATTTAAGCAGGAACTATGGGCTGCTTGTACTTCAAATTAAATGTATTTTTTATTTTATCCTTACATTGTTGTATATTGCATTCATAATCAATTCTGGGATCATGTATGTGTCAGGGTGTTCTGCATCAGATCCTGCTAAATTACTGGAGCCAAAAGACTTGTTATGCTTAATGTGACTTCCAATGGATTAAAAATGTTATGCTTTTTTGGCAATACGGATATCCTACTAATAAAATGATAGATTTATCTGAACCTGTAATGTAACTGAATGCATACCATGCTTTACAAAGTTAGTAACAAGATATAAGTAGCATGTAAACTCTAGAATCATCCCTGTTCATAGTTCAGGCTCTTTCAATATATCACACTAACAGCCAATCAGTGTGATAACAGCTACTATTAGTGCACATAAATAACAATAATAATAAGTATGGAAATGGATTTGTATATTAATGATGTTATTTTTTATTAATATTGTGGATTAATTTTGGATTAATCCAACCCATACAACAAAATTGAAGATATAATTACCAATGTAGCTATATTCATTAAAGGGATATCTAATTTTCCTGGATTATGAATGCATCTGATGGAGGAGAATCAGAAGTGTATGAAAAAAATGTTTGCATGAAAAAATACCAAAATAAACATTTAAACACTTACCTTGAAGTTAGCAAAATCTATTGTAATTTCTGACAGTTTAAAATGAAGGTTAACACGCCCTCCAATTTGTTTTGGCTAATACGGTTAGAGAAAGATTTGAGACAGAGTACTATGTTAGTTGCTATGGCAACAGCCCACAGCATAGACAGGAAGTAGGGATGAGTCATATACCAGCAGTGACAACACTGCTATTTTATTGGCTGTGGTGCAAAGCAGCATGGGATATGTAGCAAAGGAGCCTGGGAAATGTAGTGTATCACTGACAAGTGACAGGAAGCTGCAAGGAGGAAGCTGCAAGGAGATTGGCTGAGCTAGCAAGAGCCCATGTCAACATAATCATTAGAGGAATTTTTAGATATTAATGAAATTAAAATGTTTTATGATATGTGCTGCATACACATAGGCTGCTTTTTGCTTACAGAGTGCAGAAATCTATTAATCCAGCTCACTTAGATATCCCTTTAAGTTAACTTCTAAAATATCATTCATATTATCATAATATAATAATATGATATTCAAAATTTCATATATTTCATGAACATCCCTCATTTTTGTTCTCAAAAATCAAAAGCTAATCTTTAAGTGTTTTTTTTATCCTTTTTTTATCTGCAAGAACCCACGGAACAATGCAGTCCAGGAGAGGAAATGTAATAGATATACAAGAAAAAAAATCAATCTTCCTGCTGATCTCATTGGGAGTGATTTGAGAGTTCAATTTGTTCTGAAATTAACCTGTTAATATTAGCTGGTCCACTGAAAATAAGATTGCATTAGTTTAATTGAATACTTGTCATGTTTAACATCTGGCAGTGAATGTAGAATCCCAGTCTCCATGGAAATTTTCACCCCTGTATTTGTGTGTAAATATATATATATATATATATATATATATATATATATATATATATATATATTTACACACAGATACAGGGGTGGAAATTTCCAGGGAGACTGGGATTCTACATTGACTGCCAGATCTTAAATATGGCAAGTATTGTGCAAAATATTGTCACATTGTATCAAGAAAAACATATCACACTCCCTTATAAAGTGCCTGGCACTTAGCTCCATAATTCAGATTTATTCATTTTTTATGCAGTAGTACATTCTGTTTCTTTCATCTTCATAAGGACCTCCTCCCACTTTCTCAAACTCTTCTGAGTTTCTCAACATCATGCCACTAACAACAGATCCATCTCACCTTCCCTACTCTTCTCTTCCATGCTCCCATGAGCTCTTCCCCTTCGTCCATTCACTATCTAAAGGTCAAAAGCAGAAATACTTCTGCAAGCCCCACTCCCATCTCTTCTCACTCCTTCTTCTGACGGCTTTTGGGGTAATATCCCCTAACCCAGGTGCCTCACTCATTTCGACCTGCTGTCAGCCACTCACAGCCTCCCAAGCAGCACGGGTTATGAGTTACGGCCTTGAAAAAATTGCAATGGGTAAACCCGTAACTTACCGCCTCCCGAAGCCTTTGATCTTTCCATTTCACAAGAGTTACGATGGCTAAAATAGCTTGATCAATTTCCCCAAGCCTGCAAATGTTTTCACACCCGTAAATGGCACAAGAAGGAGAAAGTCCTACGAGTACTAGAGAGGAGGGGGTTAAACACCTATTTGTAGCACTGTAAATGCAAATAAAAAAATCAGTACTGCACTGTAAATAACGGGGAAATCGATGATAGAATTAATTGCACAACAATCTCAAGCTTGCAAATCAGCAGGAAATTAATTTTTTTATGTTTTATTTCGGGGCTAAATTGATGAGTTAATACATAGCAGGCCATCCATATAGGCTAGAACAGTATTGGCAATCATTTTTATAATTCTGATCGCATATTGGACCCCCAAACCTAATTGATTGACATGTAACCTCCATGTTTTACTGCCGTAATAATGACTCTCAATAATGTCTCATTCTCTATTGGCTAATTTTAAATGGGAGGTTATGGGCTTGCTTAATTGATCAAGTTCTTGCCCTGAACTGCTACGAACCAGTGCATGGTTTACGGTTTCGGCTTTGGGACAGTAACTTGAGCAATTGAATAGCTCCAGATTCGGAGCCGAACGGGAGCCCACAGCACAGCCTACTACGGTCCAGTTGCGGGCTTGCAATTGAATTGGGCCCTATGTGCCAAATTAAGTTAAAACATAGTAAAATTTGTAAATCTAAAACTAGTTAAAATATTTTTATATTGCTACATTGTTTCCTGTTTAAATAGCTATTTACATGGACAATGTGCTCTTGAGTGTTGTGGAGAAAAAAAAGTATAAAGAATGCAACATGTGTTGTTTACAATTATTTCTAATGTAAACATTTTTCATTAACAGTAGCCTGTTAGAGGTTTCATAATAATGTTTTATATATTTTACATATATTTTATGAACTTGGATTTATTGACTGTAAGTACTCCATTCCATGGCCATCACATCACACACCATAAAAAAAATCTATGAAAAATGCCTTCTGATAAACTACCTAAAAGCAGCTGTCCCAGAGATATTTCCTAAAAGGCAATCAGATTGTTCCAGTAGTGAAATCGAGAGCTTCTTATAATCTTTACTAGTGCTGAGATTAATTATGTCAGATTCAATACTTGATTTTTTAAATCCTACACAATTAAGGGGTTAATTCCGCTACCCCCATGAGCCAGGGGATGCCACAGAATTCCCCCTTGCTAATGGCGGTCAGGGATCCCAGTGATCTTCCCTCAATACTAGGTGTCTACTAAGAACCGGGTTATCCATGGGGATTCCCTCTGCCTATGGTCCATATTGGGGTAACCACAATGGGGGTTCATGGCCATAGTTTTAGTTATTGATGCCATGGGGGTACGTTGAGGACCCTCATGATATGGGGTTAAATGTATATGTAAGTGAGCTGGGTTATGAATGCATCTGATAGAGGATAATTAGTAGTGTATGAAAACATGTTATATAGAAAAGTTCAGTTTATTTACAAAGTTATTAGCACAAAAGTAAAATCCAGCTATTTACACCCACAGGACTCTTACATAAGCCGGGTACACACAGAAAATACAGCAGGGTACATATTTTGACCTTTCTGGTAAAGAGCACAGGAAGTAACTGTTGCAGTTCTTGTACTGGGGACATGCCAGATGCCACTGAGGGGAAGAATGATACAATGTATTATCCTGATTCTGAATTTGAATGTTATGCTAATTGAGGTGGAGTTTTCTAGGGGTATACACAATCAAATGGAAATGACAAAAAAACATAGGACATTTTGCTAACTTCAAGGTAAGCTAATTAATGTTTTCATGAAAAAAAATGTTTTCATACACTACTAATTCTCCTCTATCAGATGCATTCACAACCCAGCTCACTTATATATGCCTTTAATGATAGTTGCCACTGGGTCTCTTAAGGACCTCTGTGGCACAGGGGTTCATTTTAACTGCCACAGGAGTCCATTAAGGGCCTCCGTGGTATGAGGTTAAATTTAAAATGCTGCTGGGTCCGTTAAGAACCTCTATGGCAATGGGTTTAAACTTAGATGGCAAAGGCATCTGCTAAGAACCTCTGAGCTGGGAGGGTGAACTTTACATCAATTGATAGTTATTAACTACAGTTTGATATTGTGCCATATTTGGAACCTCTACTGTGACCCTTTAATAAATGAGAATCAGCTGTATGAATATAGTAATACGCTACGGAAAGCTTAATTGAAGGAAAGATATAGAAAATCGAGTTTAAAAAGAAAAAAATCTAAAAAGGCTAAAATGATTGCATATGATCCAGAGCAATGTTTACAGCTACATTACTGATTTTTTAAAAACATTTTTTATTGCTTATATGCTCTTATGAACAGAGGGGATTAACATTGCGTAGATTTCCAGTTAGCCAGGCATTCTGTGATGCTGGGGCAAATCCAGTGGATTGCACCTATGGCATTCCTTGATCATCAGTAGATACTGACTTATGTGTAGGGAAAATGCTATCGCGGGTCTGTAAGATAAACTGATCACCTCATGTGTGTATAATTCTTTTTTGCAAACCAAACAAACTGTCTACAAATGCCATGTTACTTAGTTCTAAAATAGCATGGCTCATAATAAACAAATCCCTCATTATTCACTTGTTTGCTTTATTTACTTGCAGACAGATACATTTTAAATTGTCATAGTTCTATGGGCTTTTTAAATGTTTTATTTGTTTTTCTCTCTCCAAGTTTATTTCTGTAAAATGTAAATGTACTTCTGCTTTAGAGGGTATTTTGCATAATATATCTTTAAAGAAAGGTTAGCCATGACATTTCAGCTGATTACTTCTATTACCTTATTTTACTAGTAGAACAATGCTTACGATGTATGTTTGCAGTTAATTAGTGAGTGCAGCAAAGTTCATCAATAATAGATCTTGTGGCGGCTTCTGATTGCTTGCTCACTGCGGGTGGGAAAGGGCTTGTAAATCAGTCTGATTGATTGCAGGCCACTCTACTTTTTCCAGCAGTAATTTAAAGCAATTAAAACGCCTCCCTCAGAAATTAACAAGGTAAATAATGCACTAGTATAGCAACATACAGCATAAAGTTTCTGTTGGCAAACAGAGGCAGCCATGGGTGAGCAGACAGTAAGCAATGATTTCCAAACCACTGATTCTTCCACTAATTGTTGATGAGTGAAAGCAAATAGACTGTTCCTTGCTACTTAGTTCTCATGCCGAGTTATTCAATATGTTTTTCAGTACTTACTGTGCTCCTTATTCTCTGAGCTGAATTAACTCTATAAATAAGTCCTACAAATGTATATTTAAGGCAACCTAATGCAAAATGATATTTATGTATATTAATGTTTTAGAATAGGTTAAAGGGATATGGAAGGTTTCTGGATTGTACTAGGTATGTAATATATCTATGTATTTATTTACTTTTAAGGGACATTGCGTGTTACATCAGCACCAGGCAGGTCTTCTGTACACCCCTCCCACTGGGGACCTGGGGGGGATAGGAGATCAGAATCAGAGACCTTTGGGAGGGGGGGGGGGTAGGAGATCAGAATGGAGGACCTGGGGGCTCCCCCAGGTCCCCCATTCAGATTTACTACCCCCCCCCCCCCATTCTGATCTCCTACCAATCACCCCCCCAGGTCCCCCATTCTGATCTCCTACACCCCAATCCCCTCAGGTCCTCAGTTCTGATCTCCTACCCCCCCCCCCCCCCCCCAGGTACCCCATTCTGATCTCCTAGCCCCTCCCCCCTTAAGTCTGTATAGCACTCTTTCTGCTTGTATATAATTCTTGATATATATGGTGGTAACTGTACTAATCCACCTTAAGAGGACAGAGCCTGTGACAGACCAGTGGGAGGGGTGTACAGCACTTCTCACTCTGGACCTACCCGGTGCTTATGTAACATGAAAGGTCCAGTTTAAGGTCTTTGCTTTATTAATAAGTGCTCATAAGTGTTGTTTTTACTGCCTAAAATCATACCCTGTATGTATCTGCCCTCTGCAGCTTATGCCAACACAGACTCTGTAGTGCTGGATGATTAGTGTAGCATATTACACATCTCAGAAAATGTGCTGTAATATGCTGCTGTATATGGTCTCTGATAGGTTAGGATACCACACTGCACATTCAGCACTAAAGTCTGTATCGGCATATGCAGAGGACAGACCCATGCAGAGACTATTTGTATGATTTTAGGAAGTAAAATGTTTCTTCATAAAACAAAGTACATAAAAGTAAGTAAACATGTTACATACCTAGCAAAGTCCAAAAATGTTCAATGTCAATTGAATTAATTAATTTTATTCTCCTCAATGTAATTGTTATATAAAAGTTACAATACCACAGAGTAAGAGATTATTACGCTCTCTAGCCTCTTTCTGTCTTCCTGTACCCTCTCATGACAGCTCCTATTTTGAATAGCTGAGACCCAAAGCCATTCCCACAGGGTAGTGGATTTACACCAGTGTAATGCTATTGGCAAACAGAAAGAGGCATGCAGTATACATTTTGTATGACAATTACATTAAAAATACTAATAAAAAACTTTGTTTTACCTACAACAGTGGTTCTCAAACCTCTCCACAGTACCCATCAAACTGTGTGAACAAAGATGTGGCAACTAGTATTCAGCAGGCAATGGAGCCTCAAATTGCTTCAGCTGTGTATTCACACCATGTTTGACCTAAATCATGGCCTGTCTGGTGGGTCCTGAGGGGAGGTTTGAAAACCACTGATCTAACACATGGTCACAGTTTTTCTTATATTAAGTATGCACACAATTCTGGATACTATTTTGGAAAAATGTTTTTCAAAGGTTGCGAAATGTAAGTAACATATGAAATGGGGTGCAACGGGCTGCAATTAAATTATTATTATCACACCCCTCTGATGCTTAGTAATTACTCCTTTGTCTTATATCATTAGGAAAAGATGCTCAAATTAAAAATCATGTCCCATGATTAACTGGGCTTGTGATGTGCTTTGCAGAAGGCTGCATATTTTTTTTCCCTATAAGGAATATTGGTATTGCAGCCCTTTGGCGCCAATTAAAGCCTCCACAAAACATAATCAATCTACCCCATTGTAAAAAAAAGTAAAAAATTAAAAAATATTGCATTTAAACTTTTTTTTATTTATTTTTTATTATCCTTTATTTGTGAGGCACCAACATATACCATGACATAGGAAGCATCATTCCTTCAAGTCACATTTATTCTCATCTGTTATCCAGATTCACTGTATTGCTTAACGAAAGATAATTGAAAACAATTGTGCGCTGTTTACCTACACGCTTTCTGAGAATGCTGATGCCTTGCTTTTAATGAGAGATTCATTTAAGGTCAGGCTTTATGCCCAACAGGTGTTGAAAGTACTTAAGATGTTCACGCCCTCACATGCTTAACCAGCTGATACATAACTTTAAAACCACAAACGTGATACTAATTAATTTGCCACTTTGCTGCATGATAGATTAGGGCTTATGTATTAGCAGTGGAGAGCACTCATTTTACATTGTGTAGAAGCCACAGGCAAGTAGGGCCATATTACTAAGCAGTTCTACGTTATAAAACACGCTATTTTATTCAGATTTGTATAGATGAAAGCTTCAACTTATCTAAAAATAGGGAATCTATTCACATAAAAAGCACTTTTACTATGTGTAAAACTTGCCCTTAAGCTTTCCCACAAGGAAGTGAGGTCTATGTTGTTCCTCCTCCTCCTGCCAGTTTTTTTGGAAAAATTTGGAAATTACTTCTTGTGATGCTAGGATGTGTTTACAATATTTTAAATAGCAATTGTTTGCTAGAACGCTGGTTTCTCTAGTAGTTTTCTGATTTTATTTGAATGCATTACACAGCTCTTTAGAGGGACACTGAACAGACATGTGTCTAGCTTACTTTTAGATTATCTTGTTTTAAATACTCCAATTTTTTTAATGGAAAACAAGTACTGCAGATTTTTTTCCAACAATGTCAGAAATTCCTTTGGATCTTTTCCTTTATGACTGCGCCGACAGTGGCAGCAGCAGTTGCAGCAAGGAGCTGCTAGATGGCGCTGCTCATATTTTGCAGCGCTGCTGATATTTTAGAGAAGATGTAACCTTAGAATGTTACCCTAACCTTTAAACAAACGCTAACCCTCACTGTAACCCTAGCAGTTTACCTAACCCTAGCGCTATGATATTGGCACTGAAATAACAGTGCCATCTAGCGGTTGGTCGCCGCCACTGCTGCTGTCACTGCTGGCCGTGTGGTGGCCAATTTAAAAAGGAAAGGAGCATTCCTTCTGACAAAAAAATATTTTAGAATGCAAAAGCTGGTAGCTTCTACTGCAGAAAAATTAGTATTCATTATTACTATCCTTTATTTGTAACGCTATACATAGTTACATAGTTACATAGTAATTAAGGTTGAAAAAAGACTTTCAGTCCATCAAGTTCAACTTTTTAAGATCTCCTCTGATCTGCAATATGCGCATTAACTATTAATTAATTAGTTGTATTAAAAAAAATAAACAATTCCCTCCTGATCCCAGACACCAGCGACCGGACTTCTCCCTGGATCAATACTGCCTCTCTAATTATCCATGATAACCCTGAATTCCCTTTTTAATTAGAAATAAATCCAGTCCCCTTTTAAATCTATCTATCGAATCCGCTGTCACCACCTCCTCTGGTAGAGAATTCCACAGATTAACCACCCTTACTGGGAAGAACCCTTTTCTTTCTTTAAGGTCGAATCTTTTTACTTCTAACCTCAAGGGATGTCCTCTTGTCAGTTGAAAACCTCTTGGCACAAAAAGCTCCCTTGACAAATCTTTATACTGACCCTGGATGTATTTATATAAGGTAATCATATCTCCTCTTAGATGCCTTTTTTCTAGAGAAAATAAGTTTAATTTGGTTAGTCTTTCTTCATAACTTAGCCCCTCCATTCCCCTTATTAGTTTTGTTGCCCTCCTCTGTACCTTTTCCAGCTCTAAAATTTCCCTTTTATGAAGTGGTGCCCAAAATTTTACTCCATATTCCAAATGTGGACGTACTAGAGATTTGTATAGTGGCAGAATTATATTTGCTTCCCTGGATTCTATACCCTTCTTAATACTTGCTAATATTGTATTTGCCTTCGCAGCTGCTGCTTGGCTTTGAGCACTGTTACCTAGGTGGTTGTCCATAAGCACTCCCAAATCCCTTTCAATATCTGATACACCTAGATTTGCTCCATTAAGATTATAAATTGCATGGCTACTTTTCCTTCCCAGATGCATAACTTTACATTTATTCGTATTAAATCTCATCTGCCATTTAGATGCCCATTCCTCAATTTTATGTAAATCCCTTTGGAGGGAAAGCACATCACTATCTGATTTAATTACCTTGCACAACTTTGTGTCATCAGCGAAAATGGAGACACCACACTCCAATCCTATCTCTAAGTCATTAATAAATATGTTAAAAAGGAGAGGACCTAATACTGAATCCTGAGGAACACCACTTACCACATTAGTCCAATGAGTATGTTCCATTTACAACAACTCTTTGCTTCCTATCTTTTAGCCAGCTCTCAATCCATGAGCAGATATTTACTGCAACTCCTGTATCTCTTAGTTTGCACAATAGTCTCCCATGTGGCACTGTATCAAAAGCCTTTGCAAAATCCAAAAAGACTACATCCACTGAGTTGCCTTGATCCAGGTTCCTACTAACCTCCACATAGAAACTAATTAGATTTGTTTGACATGACCTATCTCTCATAAATCCATGTTGACTCCTACTTATAATCCTGTTCAAATAGACATATTCTTGTATATTATCCCTTATTAACCCTTCTAAAAGCTTCCCCACTACAGAAGTGAGGCTCGCTGGTCTATAATTCCCCGGACTTGCTCTTGCTCCCTTTTTAAATATAAAGGTATCACATCAGCTTTTCTCCAGTCATCTGGTAGAGACCCTGTGTTGAGTGAATTTTGAAAAATTAAATATAATGGTTTGGCTATTACAGAACCCAGTTCCCTTAGTACCCTTGGATGTATTCCATCAGCACCCGGGCTTTATTAACATTTATTTTTTCCAACCTCTTTTGGATTACTTCCTGTGTTAACCAATTATTTGGCAAAGGTAGTGTAGCCCCATTATGTTGCCGTGTCCCAACCACTGGTACCTCCCTTGTGAGTACCGAAGAAAATAACCTATTTAGCTCATCTGCCTTTTCTTGGTCACTAATTATCAGATGGCCTCTGTCACATTGTAATGTTCCTATAGCTTCCTTCCTCGCCTTCTTCCTATTAATATACTTAAAAAATATTTTAGGGTTAGTCTTACTCTCTTTTGCAATTAATTTTTCATTTTCTATTTTAGCCAGTCTAATCGCCCTTTTGCAAGCCTTGTTGATTTCCTTGTATTCCTGTAAAGCAGTCTCTGTCCCCTCTTGTTTGTATAATTTAAATGCCTGTTTTTTACTCCTTATCTTGATCTTTAAATCATTGTTAAGCCACATTGGATGGGATTTACTCCTTTTACTTTTATTCCCACACGGTATATGCCGATGTGTATGTATATTTAGTAAGGATTTAAATGTTGTCCATTTATGTTCAGTATTTTTACCTGCCAGCTCTTTGTCCCAGTCTATACTTTGTATTGCTGCCCTTAGACCATTAAAATCTGCCCTTTTAAAATTAAGAGTTTTCGTTGGCCCCTTAAAATTTAGTATTTTTAATTCAATCTCAAATGATACTGTATTGTGATCACTGTTTCCCAAAGGTTGCCCTATTCCAACATTTGATACTATATCAATATTATTTGTGATGAGTAAATCTAAGATTGCTTCATTTCTAGTAGGCTCTTGTACAACTTGGGCCAGATAATGATCCCTGAGTGTACTCAAGAACCTGCTCCCCTTAGATGAACTGCTGGTCTCATTTATCCAGTTTATTTCAGTATATTATATCAATATTTTAATTAAAATCTCCAATTATTAGAACTTGACCATGCTTAGCTGCATTTTCAATCTGTAACAATAATTGTATTTCCTTACTTTCAGCTATATTTGGGGGTTTATAGCATACTCCTAGTAATATTCTTTTGGAATTGTTCTGCTCCGCTATTTAACTCTACCCACAAACATTCAGCTTTATCACTAGGTCCACCATAAATATCTTCTCTGACTATAGGCTTAAATTCAGGCTTAACATACAGACAAATCCCTCCTCCTCATTTACCATTGCCTCTATCTTTCCTAAATAGGTTATAACCATCCAGATTAACAGTCCAGTCATGAGATTCATCCCACCATGTTTCAGTATTGCCTACTAAATCCCATTTTTCATTAATTGCTAATAATTCTAACTCTCCCATTTTTCCTGGCAAGCTTCTGGCATTAGTGAGCATACACCTTATGTTATGAGTCTGTAGCTCTGAAGTGCCTGCCACTGTACTTGAATTACTTAGTACTACCTCCCTATTGACTATACTACCCCTCCCCCCATCTCCTCCCCTATGAGTTGTTAATTCATCCCTTATACCCTCTACACTTTCTACCCCATTACTTATATCTAGTCCCTCCCCCCCACCTACTAGTTTAAAAACTCCTCCAGCCTTTCTACCATCCCATCCCCTAGTACAAAAGCTCCCTCATCATTAAGGTGCAATCCATCCCTACTGTAGAGATTGTACCGAAGTGAGAAGTCAGCCCAGTGCTCTAAAAACCCAAACCCCTCCTTAGTGCACCACATCTTTAGCTACACATTAACCTCCCTAAGCTCCTTCTGCCTCCCTGGGCTAGCACGTGGCACTGGTAGTATGTCAGAAAATACTACCTTGGAGGTCCTTGCCTTCAGCTTATTACCTTGTTCTCTAAAATCATTCTTTAGGACACTCCATCTTCCACTAACTTTGTCATTGGTACCAATATGTACCAAGACCGCCGGTTCATTTCCAGCCCCTCCCAATAATTTGTCTACCCGATCCACAACATGGCGAACCCGAGCACCCGGGAGACAGTTCGATTGCTGGGATCTGGGTGACAAATGACCCTGTCTACCTTCCTAATAATAGAGTCCCCTACAACCAAAACCTGTCTGTTGCTCTGCCTATTCTGCCCTCCCTCTCCTCCAGTAGAGCTGTTCTTCCGGCTGTTAGATACAGTTTTAACACATTGGAAAAGAATGGAGGGCCCTGTCTTTGAGCTTAGACTCCAACATACAAAGTGCTTTCCCAAGATCCAGTAGAATTAGGCCCTATTAACAATTGCATATACAAGGTATTTCATTATTCACTGTATTATTTATGTTTTTTATTTTATAAAATCAATGCTTTATATTAACAACTATAGTTCTTCCAAAAAGCATATTTGAGTAAAATGTAATTTTCACTTACAAATATGACTTTACAAACATCCTGGTTATGTAAAATTCTTACAGCTATCAGGTAGTCCTTTTATGCATATGTTTTTCGAGTGGCAGAAAACTAGAAAGCTTGTTTTTCATCTTATAATTATTACTTGACACTGTGTAAAAAAATTGCAAGCACAATGGGTGCCTGTTTACAAGATTGGTGTGATGTCATCGCTTGTTATATAACACAAATATGAAACCAGTCTTACCTGATTGAGGTCAGAGGGTAAACTGATGACACCAGTGCGTTATTGCTTCACAAGTTCTGTAAATGTAGCTACACCTATTTGTTCAAAGCTAAATAGTAAATGTATTGTCGGATCCATATATTACCTTGTTAAATAAAATACACATTAGTTGCTCTAAAATTATATTGAAATAAATTACATATGTCTATGAAATGGAAAATGTATTTACCAAATATTGTACAAATTAAACATAATTGTATTAAGTATTACCAGCTGTATACCAACTGAAATAAAAGACACCCATGCAAAATATGGTCCCGTTGGGTTAAAAAATGGAATACCCCCTTAAAAACCCAATGTCTTCAGAATAAACAGCAAAAGACATCACATGCACATGATTTCATTTGGGATTCTCTGCCCAGAGAAAAGACGTGTTGGCAGGGGAGGGATAGCATTACTACTGAGCCACCAATGAATTCCACATGGATCCCTTCTAAGATGGAGGGATACTTTATATATATATATATATATATATATATATATATATATATATATATATATATATATATATATATATATATATATATATATATATAGTAATTTAATAATTATTAAACTACATAAATATAAATTAATAATGAGTATTGCAATATAATTTGATACCTTTTGTATTGAACAAATGTCTTATTTATAATGACGAGCTTTCGAGAGGTTCAACCTCTCTTTATCAAGTCTCAAGCAATACTCAAGCAATATATATATGTTATATATATGTTCATTGGCATACTTTAAATGGGCCTGTACATGTGCTTTCTTGAGCAGAGGGACCTTGCGGGCGCTGCAGGATTTCAGTCCTTCACGGTGTAGTGTGTTACCAATTTTTTTTTTGTGTGTGACTATGGTCCCAGCTGCCTTGAGATCATTAACAAGATCCTCCCGTGTAGTTCTGGGCTGATTCCTCCCTGTTCTCATGATCATTGAAACTCCACGAGGTGAGATCTTGCATGGAGCACCAAACCGAGGGAGACTGACAGTTATTTTGTGTTTCTTCCATTTGCGAATAATCGCACCAACTGTTGTCACCTTCTCACCAAGCTGCTTGGTGATGGTCTTGTAGCCCATTCCAGTCTTGTGTTGGTCTACAATCTTGTCCCTGACATCCTTGGGCAGCTTTTTGGTCTTGGCCATGATGGAGAGTTTGGAATCTGAGACAGAAATCTTGCTGATTGATAGGGGATCAAATACTTATTTACCTCACTGACCTGCAAATCAATTTATAACTTTTGTTGACATGCATTTTTCTTGTTTTTTTTTGTTATTCTGTCTCTAACTGTTAAAATACACCTACCATTAAAATTATAGACTGATCATTTCTTTGTCAGTGGACAAATGTTCAAAATCAGCAGGGGATCAAATACTCCCCCCCCCCCCCCCCAATGTATATATGTGTTTGGTGTGTGTATTATCCCCTTCTATATCGCTCCAAGATGGGCAGGTCATAGCAGAGAGGTCAGAGAAAAATAATCTGTGGCAACCCACTCCAGTATCTTTGTCAAGAAAACCTTATGCATACGCACAACCAGACTCAAGATGTGCCTGGTGTGCTGCGGTCCATAGGGACACAAAGAGTCAGACACAACTGAATGACTAAACAACAACAACAATCAACACCTTCCTCTTCCTGTGGGTGGGTCTGACTCACCTTTAATAAGCTCTTCTGGCCTGCCTCATTTAACTTTCGTGCCTGTACCTGGAGGATGTCTTGCAGTGATTCTTCATATCTTGGCTTTCACAAGCCTCCATTCTGAGATTGTGCCTCATATCTATTAAGCAAGGTCAGTCTTTTTCATCAGGTTTCACAAAGCCTACATACACAGATTGTGTCACCTTTGTATCATATTTCGGGTCATATCTACTAATTAGTGACAATGCTTATATCAAGGTTATCATTACCAAATGGCCTTACCGAGCCTACATAGAGATTTGGCACCTTTGTGTCAGAATTCGGGCCATATCTACTAAATAGTTACTTTGCTTATATCAAGGTAACACAACTTCATTACCAGGTGCTTTCAATAAGCCCTACCTTTGCATATTGCGCCTATATATTTCTACTAAGCAGTGACCTGGGCCATGCACAAGGTCAGTCTTTTCAATAATATGGGGCTTTTCCATGCCTACATTTTTAGTTTTTGGCACCTTTGATCTGATTTAGGGCCACCTCGACTAAGTATAGACATTGGTCATATCCTAGGTAACATCATTTTCACTGCCATGTGGCTTCAATAAGTCCTACAGGGCAAACTTATGGCCATATAAAATGCCTCTAAGGGCATTACCATTGCTGGAGAGCCATGGCACCAAAAAGATTTCATAGGTCCTAACCAGCTTTCACTAAGCATCATGTCACCAAATTCAACCCTATCAATGTCCTATCGATGCCGTCTTTGCAAATTTCTACTCATATCTACTAAATAATGTTCTCGTTTATGTCAAAGGTTAATGCTTTTCAGCTTTAGCTAAGCACCACATTGATACTTTTGGGGCCTTTTAATTACTAGCTCCGCTACTTTGCTCATGTTATACAACTCTATTATGGAGGCATGCTCCCTCTCTCCTGTTGCACAGCTTTTCCACCCTTTTATTCTATGCATGTCAAATCATGAGTAATGGTTAGACAGCTCCGGCACTGCCTCTTATCTCACTGTAACCTCTGTATGGGATTTTCTGATAATATTGACTCCACATTCAACTCTGAGGATCCCAAGTTCCTTTGATATAGACATATCTTTTGTTTATAAATGCTAGAATTATAGACTTTTTGAACATTATTATTGAACGTATACAAGTCAATATAGTGATCAGTAATCTACCAAATACACTGACTTACCTTACCACACATTTAGGATATCTTTATCATGATGCAAGTTTCTGTTGATACAAAACTAAGACACATCTACACGGAAGGAAAATAAACTAAAAGCACCAAGTGTCTATACATTTATTTACTACTTAAGACGTTTACTAGCACCTGTATAAATAGAGGTACGTGGATATCCATATGTACGCTTATGCATAGAGGCATTCATAGCAACAGGTGCAAAACAGACATGTACAGTTCTATTCATTCAAGATCACAAATGCATAACACAAATATAAAGCATTATATATTTTCTGATGGTTATCTATGTGTCTTTGTTTTATCAATACATAATACCCAAATACAAAGTCTTGGATGCTTTATATATGCCTTAAAACTGGCATATCACATATGAAGTCCAACTTGTTTACAAGCTAAAATATATCACAACTCTCACTATAATAAAAATTCTAAATTCACAGATACATTTGCATCATTTTTGATACACATAAAAAGTACAGCATCCAACAATGCCTGAATATAATGTTAACATTTACATAATGAAACAGCATGCAGTTCCATTGGGAATACATCTAAAATATAGGGAGCATTATTCTCAATACCTGCTAAAGAAAATGAGGAAGTTTTATAGAAATCAAAAGTTTCAACTCAAAAACTACTTTTCAAACAATTTAAGGAATCAATAAGTTTTATTTAAATAATATTATTTTAAGCAAACATAATTAAAGGGTAAAAAAAGCCACCATATATAGTCAGAGGGTAGAAATTAAAAGTGGAAGGCATTGGACTCAAACCACTTACCAACCAATGAAAACATTTGATAAAAGAACACACCAACAACACCAACACACACATACATATTGAAAAAAAAAGTGAAGTTATTATTTATGTTTTATTATAATATAGCCTTTGAAAAAGCCATAGACTAAGCAGTGACATGGCTTAAAACAGATTATGTACCCATATTAGGGCTATAGATATTCAGCTCATGAGATGTTTAATTACTATACTTGTGCCAAGGGTGATAATATGGCTATGATTGTTTCACTTGTTTCACTTGTTGTTAGTAGTGTGAATGAGCAAATATTTTTAAATGTATTAACACTGAGGCAGGACTTATTACAATTAATGAAGTCAAATGAGGACAATTTCTAATGTTATTATTTTTGCAAAAGCAGATTTGTAGTCACATTTTTATGCACAGTTACAACATTGATATTAAAACCAATGGTGTCCAAAAAATTCCAATGCATAAATATTTTGCTTTTACTTCAATTTACCCTTGTATTGCGCTACAGAATATGTTGGCACGTTACAAATAAAATAAATAATAATTACTTTACAAAGTTTCTATGTGAGTTTATTGCAGCTACTTATGTAACATGTAAGGGCTGTTGCAAACATTTGCATGCTATTTCCCTTGCATGCTCTGGCAACATATCTGTATGGTTTTATGAGAAACAGCCTATGGGAGCTTCCATATCTACTTATCTGCCTTGCTAGAGTTTCTACAGGAGCCATGTAACAGAGCCCTAACTTGGCTACAACTTGCAAGACTATTGTCTAGAAATTAGGTAAAGACCTTAACTGCTTGGCTGGACTATTTCTCCACCAACTTGACCACACTGTTCCCCAGTGCTATGATGAACTGATGGTTAAAAAAAATCAACTGGGACCAGGCATAGAGCCTTATTCAATTGCCCAAATCGCAAAAACTTGAACACGTAATGTAGCCCGTAAATGTTACTGATATTCATTTGGCTACATTTAGCCCAAGAGTTACTATTAAAAGAGGCCTAGATTAGCTGCACATAGGATACTCTGCTAAGCATATTTGTCAGTGAGGCTGTTCTAGCAGCAGCAGCTTTCACTCCTCACTTACACACAGGTACGTTCAGCTGGAGGGTGCGGGGCTGAACCCGGGGAACTCCGACACTGCACTGCCTCAGTCACTCACCTGCTTCCAGGTAACATTGGATTGCAGAGACGTACAGTGGATGCAATCTAGGTGCCTGTAAGCATTTTGTGGCATGACAATCTGGCTCCTGGCATTTGTTAAGACCTAAAAAATTAAATTTTTATTTTAAAGTACAGGATTCAATTTTTTTCTGGTTGCTTGAGTTCAGGTTAACAGAGAGCCTATGGTATCTCTCTCTCTCTCTCTCTCTCTCTCTCTATATATATATATATATATATATATATATATATATATATATATATACATGCACTAAATCACAATTAAATAAGATTTCAGGTTTTATATGCAGATTCCAAGAAAAAAATGCCAGCCAATTGTACCCTAGATTTACATTTTCCGTGTACTATATGTCCCCACATCATAAAAATATGTTACAAGTTATAAACTTCAACTTCAGTAGATATTAATAATAAAACCATGTTTTGTTTACAATATATTTTTTACTTTTTCCAAGCTAATACATTTTGATAGTAATTCAGTGCTAATTTTCTGACATTCTAATGAAAACAGGTCCTTCGTTTTCTTTAATTAGACCACATACAAATTTTCGATTTTGTCACACCTTTAAGTCTTTGTTATATTTTGCCCTGAAATATTAGCCACTGATGAAACTGCACAAGACAAGTTCTAAATAACACTTCCTTGTTATATGAATCTTGTACAGCATTAGTCCTGCAGAATCTGTGAATTTAATTGCACAGTCTATCAATTCTTACCCTGGTATAGTATAAATACAAGTTACATCACCCATGAAGGGTGATTATCTTTTATGAGTGTGAAAGACCCATAACTCACAAAGTACAACTAGAAGAAAGTAATAATAGAAAGATAATCACTCTTCATGGGTCAGACATTCTATTTATTCTATAAAAATACTATATCCAAAGGGAAAACATGCTTTTAGACAGGCTCATACATTAGCACTGAAATTGATACATATTCTACATTTTGTGGATTTAAGACACTAATGTGCAGATTTATGTATTAGGTTCTGGAATATATTTTAAGCATATTTTTTATCTACTTGAACATTGATAATGAAATATGTTGTAAGGGTCTATAAGACACAGGTAAATATACTCACATACAATATGCATATTATTTCTTATTGACACATTTTGATCATATATAAATGACTAGGTAGACTACGTAGATTTTATAAGTATATATTGTATATTTTAGATTTTACTGCTATTCTCATCACTACCATTTATCGTTTATAATCTGTAGTAAGAAGGAGGCAGGTGACACGCAGATATACGTACGGTAGCTGTGTATATGAAGTTATCAGCATGCATAGGATGGAGACATTTTCTCTTCATCATCTGGAAGCCATATGTATATGTAGAGATTAAAGGTGCTACAACATGTATATAGATAGATAGAAAACAGTAACAGGAATTACGTGGCCAATTATATAGCTTAAAACTCTCTTTTTTGCAACAAATACAATACACTTTATAAAGCTTGACCATCATCCTATATTTGTCCCACTTCATAGAAACATAGATTTGACTGAAAATAAGAACCAATAAAAGGCCTATATGGACTGCCCATTCTATCTACATCTGACTTAATTAATCTTCTGGATATTCTTATGCTTATCTGTCCTAAGCTGTGTTTAACACCATCAATTACACCTAAAAGCTTTTTCACCTACCTAATTCTCATTTTGTGAAATAAAAATATCACTTTACCCTCTTTCAACTTCTGATCATGACCTCTTGTTCTTGCATTCATATTGTTCTGATGGATATTTTTTTCTTGAACTTCATTCAATTCTATTTTTGATATAATTTGATATATTTGAAGGTTTCTATCAAATTTTCCTTCTGTCCCACAATCAATAAATATTGAGGTGATAAAGTCTTTCCTTATAAATTGTGTCTTTTAGGCTTCACCATTTTAGCTGAACTTCTTCAAATTGTCCTTTTAAAGATACAGACTACACAACTAGACACACTCAGCTCTAGGTGAGTCTATCTAGGAGTCTGTAGAGTGGTATTAGTACCACTCTACAGACTTTCTCTGCTGCTAATTTATCTACTAATAAATGAAAGCATCCTATCTGCTTTTCTGATGGCTTTGTTGGATTGTTTCTCCACTTTAAATCCAGCAATATAATAATTCCCAAGTCCCTTTCCTATTCTTTTGCCATTATTAAATTATCCTGGTAACGCCTTGGTATAAATTACTTTTGGGTTTTGTGGCCTAAGTGCATGTCTCTATCCAAGTGACTCCCCACATAGAAGAGATATACAGTGGTAACACATTTCTATGGAGGTAAAGACACATTATCTCATACCACTTGCATCATGATTTTTTTGTGATGCCTATTATGTAAGGCAATTAGGACCAACAATGAACATCATCAGTTTTGTGATGATTCATATCAACTGAAATACATCATTAGGAAATAGCCGGTGTTGTGTTTAGCACAGTAGCTGTGTTTATGTATAAAGCAATATAATTGCTGATTGATCAGGGAGCCACCAAGGAAACCATGTTTTTACCATCTATACGTGGTATGTCTATCAAATGAAAATTCAAATAATGTACAGTAGCTCTCCATTGTCCTTGCCATATTTATTCGTATTACTCATTTTAATTAATTTATGCAATATATTTACATTAATAATATTCACTCTTATTTAGTATTCGCTCTTCTTGATTTATTACTGCTGTCTATTTTGATAACATAATTAAAACTCACATTTACTCACATTTCTTGAGAATTGAACAATGTGGTAAATAAAATGAAACTATGCTTCATCTAATGCTTATTAACTTTTACATTGTTTGTGATTTTGTACAGTAATGGAAAGTGTATTTTCCTTCTGGACTGCTCATTTCCAGTTTATTGAATACTGAGAAGTTTAAAGTTATATTTGGTCTAAGAATGAAAGAACACTTGGGCAAGTCCTCGATGGTTAAAAGAGATCTTGCTTTTCACTTAGATTGTTATACTCACAAACATATTCAGTCAAGCACATGTAACTCAAATTCTGATATGGATGAAACCCATGAAAAAGACCAAGCTAGTACAGAGCCAATAAGACTAGCTGATAAAGGCAAACATACGTTATTACTTCATTTTGATTAAAACACGTTACATTTTCACATAATATAGGCCACTATGGTCATAACTATTTTACCTTCTGTTTGAAGTTATAGATTTTTTAACAGTGGTTTCATAGCTTGCTATTGCTATCTCACTTACTAGAAGTACTATGTTAGCATACTGCCATGTAATGTATTGATGCCACACTAAAAGGTATATATAAGATTCCTGGGTTTCAAATGTTTGGTAAGAAACAGGCAGTGATTATCAGAAAAATATGTGTTACATAACAAAAGTTCAGTGTACTTACAAAGTTATAGGCAGGAAAGTAAAATCCAGCTTTGCACAGCCACAGGGAGCTTACATAAACAAGTACACTGAAGATAGCTCACAGTTGAATCAGAGCACAAGGATAGAGAGAGAGAGACTACATATTCCAGGCTGCTTTGCAACACATAGTATGATACAAATGTATCAGCTAATCTCTGCACTCTCCTGATTGGCCAAAATAAATTATGAATTTTAAGCTAATCTTAACAGGGGGATTTCCAGGAGTAACAACTAACAAAAGCCGCAGCTTGAAAACTGAACATATTTAGCAAATATCAGGATTCGTTTTTTAGAGTTTATTTTGGTATTTTTTTCATACAAAAAAATGTTTGCATGCACTACTGACTCTCCTCTATTCATAATGTAGAAAACTTAGATATGCCTTAATTTATGCACTAATATGCATAAAGCATCCTGCCACTCACTTTACTGAGAGAACAGCAAACCCACTGGCTGTGTTGGTCTTAGTTCAGTTGTGAGAGAAAATGAGAATGCCTTTTATGGAAATATATATTTCATAGAAGTTAAAAAGCAAATGCCCATCTAGTCTGCCCATTCCATCTATATCAGTAGAACATGCATTTATGCAGTGGGATTTAGCCAGTGCAAGTTTTTGTCCTCCACATTCAAAATCAGCTATTTGTTCAAATAAGAAACAGAATGGTGACATTATCACATCATAGCATCACATTTCAGCAATGCCTTTTAAAAGAATGCCTTATACAATTACCCACAGACATTACAAGCTTGTGAATACTGGGAAAATTGCTTAACCTGAACTAAAAACACCAGGCTGAATAAAAATTTTTTAATGTTTACTGACCTCCCACAAGAGTTGGATCAGGATTATGAAGTTCTTGTACTAAGTGATTTAACATCATGCTAAAATGATTTAATATTATACATGTGGACTCCAGGAAAATAATTAAAACATTGCAGGCACCACCAACACTAGCGACTTCACTAAAATTGAGAAAGATTGGTTTCTAAGAATCTGTTGTAAATTTTAAATTCTTAAACCTGACATTAGCTGCTTAATAGTAATATACTGCACAGTATTCTTAACTCTGTATAGTTTTAGAAAGAAAGCTACACTGGCAAGTCATCACCCTATCTAACTTGAAAAGGCTTCTGAATTAAATAATGAAGTTGCAACTAATGACCTATTCCAAACATGGCATTTATTACCGTATTGGCCTGAAAATAAGCTATACTTTTTATCCAGATTTCAACTGTGAAAAGTTAAGGTGCGGTTTAAATTTGCGACCTTACAAAAATTGGCTTTTACAACATTTTGTCATATTGTATGCTGTTTCAAATTATGCTAATTTCTCATTTTTAACCCTCGCTCCTCACACCAGTGGCGTAGCTAGACTGGTGGGGGAGTGGTCCACCCTGGGCAGTACTTCTTTGGGGGTGGCACGCCTGTGCCTTCCCCCAGGATCTCTCCTACCCCCTTGTCTCTCCCACCTTCTCTTTCCCCCTTCTTGTCTCTCCCTTCCCCCCTCGTCTCTCCCCCTCTTGTCTCTCCCTTCCCCCCTTGTCACTCCCCCTCTTGTCTCTTCCTTCTCCCTTGTCTTTCCTCCCCTCTCCCCAGTCTCTCACCTATGTGGGCTGGCCTGGCTGGTTGCTCCTCCCCATGCCGGCTCCTCCTCTCCCAGTGAATAGGCCAATTAAAATGTGTTACCTAACAACAAGGTGTGTGTGTCGTGTCTTAAGAACAAAGTTTACTTGTTATATTACTCTTGATGTTAATAATGATAACCTGTCTAACAAGAAAATAAATGATTTGAAGGAAAATTGTTTTCCAAATACTAGATATATGGTATATAGTAAAATAAAATCACAATTTTTCCCTGAAGCTTTTTCTCCCTCAAATTTTAAGAGAGTGGCTTATATACGTGTATTGTCTTGCAATACAGGTGCAGCTTATTTCAGGGTCCAATACGGTACATTGCCCCCTAACTTTAAATTTTAAGATTCACTCACTGGGGGGTATTGTTCGGAACTATCTAGCTCTAATGTGCACTAGCAATCTGAATAATGTATACATGCAGGGTACTAAAAGTATGAGATTCCTACTTGATCAATGTAATTGAGTCCATCGATTGGGCCATCCAAGGTGCCCCTTCTACTTACCTAAAAATATTTGCATGCTTGGCTTCTTTTATTGTGGTAGAGAGAAACAGAAATAACTCCACCTCTTTACCTCTGGAAAATGCATGTAAAATCAATATAATTTGCTTGACAGTGACCGACCACGTTGTGTACCTTTTACAATGTTCAGTATTACTGACTCAAAAACTACAGAGGAGTGCAACATAGTTCTCCAGGAGAATAAACTGCTCAAGGAAAACTGTATTTGTTTCCCATTTCCCCTGCTACACTGATTTCTAAAGACTGGTAAAACAAACAAAACAAAGTATTAGTGAAAAACTGCCACTGTCTTTTCGAAAGTTTCTTCACCCATAGTAATTCAATATTCATTACATTTGACCAGTGAAACTAAGTACACAAAATTATCCTTCATAAGTGAAAATAACATACCAAAATGGTTGAGATAATATACTTAAAGTGATATGAAAGTTTCACAGATTAATATATTTCTGCACTCGATAGGCAAAAAGCAGCCTACATGTATGCAGCACATATCATACAACATTTTATTTTTATTAATATCTAAAAATCCCTCTAATGATTTTGTTGACACCTCTAGGGGGCGTCTACACAGGCATCTGACCCCACCCCCCCAACCAGCATGCAGCATCAAGGGAGCAATATTAACCAAATATTTACCTGCTGTTGCTTGCTCAGCCATTCTCCTTGCAGCTTCCTGTCTATATGTCAGCAGCAATAAATAGCACACATCATTGATACACTACATATTCCAGGCTGCTTTGCAGAACAAACGGGAACCAAGAGTTAATTCAAAAGTTTCATCTATCCTGATTGGCCAAAACAAATCATTTTAAATGTTATGCTAATTTAGCCTGGGTTTTGAGGGTGTTAACCCTAATGTTCAACTGTCAGAAATTACAAGAGATTTTGCTGACTTCAGTGTAAGTGTTTAAATGTTTATTTTGGACTTTTTTCATGCAGAAAAAATTAGTGTACACTACTAATTCCCCTCTACTATTCATAAACCAGCACACTTACATATCCCTTTAACATTAATGTTTGTGGCTTCTGGTGAATACTATATGAGGCATGCTTGCATAATGGTTTAGACTTGCCACATCTTTTAGTTGGACAACAAAACTTGTCCTCAAATCTGTACAATTGGGTAATATTGAAAGGGAACAGTTACACAAAGAACTCTTGGACAAACCCTTTAATAATGCTGAATGTGTAAAGTCTGTAAAACACAACTTTTGTTAGTTTGAATGAAGTTTAAACAGATTTTGCTTAATATTTTTTTATGGAAAAAATAACCTTTTTAATGTTTAGAATATGCTCATTTAAATGCATGAAAAAATTGTTGCATTCCATCTCCCTTTAAGTTATGTAGCAGCCTCTATTAAAATATTAATCATAACTCTTATTCACTGTAAGCCAGTGTAAAATAATGTGTGGGCTTCATTGCAACTTCTCTATGTACTTTGTAGGGGTCTATAAGAAAGCCAAAAATATGTTGAGTTTCTCAGATCACCCCTACTTTGATCAGATCACTCTTTTACAAAAATAATTATCTGCTCCTCTCCCTTACTAAATTAAGAGTTCTGTTTACTCCAGGTTGAGCCAGTAACCAAGGACCCCTACCCGGTTTTAGACTCCTGTGCATTGCACCTCCTTCACAGGCAGTAGCTCCGCCATTGACAATGGTTTGCATTTCACTGACCAAATGATCTGGTTTTATATCCCTAAACTCATGTTGACCAAATCTTGTATGCAGATAGAGAAATGCAAACATTAGTTTTACCCTTCAGCGATTCTAGTTGGATCCATATTTGCATATGTTTGCGCTACAACACGTTTTTAAAGCATAGCATGACTTGTAGTGCCAATAAGTGCAACCAAAGTCAACTGTGAGTTGTTAATAGGTTACCTGCTTTATATTCACTGGCTGTGGTCTGAAAGTGTTATAAAAACTTACCATTTTCAAACACAAACATTAGCATTGGATTTTATAGCTTCAAAGTATATAAACACGCAACCTGCTTCATATTATTCTTGGCTTGACATTATCATATATAAAACAATGCAAACAACGTTAGATATCCTGGGTTTTGGATATTCCATGGCTATTTCCAAGGGCTACAAAAAACGGAATATTCTCTTGGTGTAAATGGAAGAAAGTGAACTGGAAAAGTGCCTTAAGTAATATAACCAAAGAGTGGACTAAAACTGTGTGAAAAATCTGGGAGCTTCCAAGTGGAATAAGCGAAATTGTAATTATCATTAGTTGTTTGCAGTTGGCATCATACTTACATGAGTCATTTGAAAAAGTGAAGAGTAAACTGTTAAACATTAGGACTACACACTTAGAGGTGCTACATAATTCAGCATGTAATGTGGACTTAAAGGTGCTACATAATTCAGCATGTAATGTAGCTGTAAGAACTAATTATAGAAAGGTATGGAACAATTCTGCTAAATATAAGAAAACATCAAACAGAAGGAAAAATAGATAAAAGTCTAACTCAAATATAATGCTATTAGATATTTAACACTTTGATGATGAGTTTTTATTGTCTGAGTTGGAATTGTATAAGATTACACTGTGTGTCAGTTCAATGTTAATGATCTAAAGGGGAGTCAAATTAAGGTATGTACCATATTTGCAAATTGTTGTAGGGGGACCTTTCTAAAGCATCATAGCTGTCCATGGTGGCCTGTGACCCCGCATCACAGGTCATAAGACAATTTAATAAATTATTTCCCCCCCTTAAAAGTGTGCCTAAAGTGCCTCATTGCAAGTTATAGTGAATGGGATGTTTTAAGGCATGTTATGGGAGGCATAATGTGAAAACTAATGTTCTCCTAATATACTAAAGAAAAATCTTGCTTTTATACTACTCCTGATGCTGATATTCAGCAAATTGTCCTTCAACTCCACAATATTAGTACATTTTATATTTACATAACATTTTATTATCTATATTCAGCAACTGAAATAGAGCATAACTGCCTAAATTGAATGGACAAATTCAGTTAACACAACGCATGCTTAAAGTAGTGTAAATTAATTAATTAATTATCATCCAGTTATTGAAATAGAGAACCTGACTTCAAATTATATAAGTTCACAGCTTCATTGACGTAAACAAGCTCCTTCCCCCCAACATGGTAGCAATCCTGAGGGGCATATATATATATATATATATATATATATATATATATATATATATAAGTACAAAACGTAATTCCTGCTCAGAATCTCAAGCAATCCAGTTTTTGGGTGTCTATGGGAACATGTAAATGAGTCTACTGTATACATTTTTCTTTGTAATACAGTGGACGCTCGGTACTTGACTAGCTCCAAACTCATCGATTTCAGTATTCAACACCTCTAGGTGAGAAAAAAACCTTGATGTGCAGCAGTAGATTGCGGATTAATGGTTGTCCCCTTGTTGTGCCGTTCAGCCGTTACCGACTCTCCGTGACCTCATGGACTGCTACACACCAGGCACATCTTTATGTCCATAGTCAAGCTGATCCACTTGGTATTTATGGCAGAGATACTGGAGTGGGTTTCCAGTTCCTTCTCCAGTGCGCCACAGCATACAGCTCGTGGTATTCCAAGGTGGTCTCCCATCCAAGTACTGACCAGGCCCAACCCTGATCAGACACCTATATTGTACCTATATCTGTACTCGCCCATTGTTAGCAAATTAAGTTAATCACATCTGTCATGTATGCTATCTATGGTCTGGACCACTCAGACACAGAGACGGCAGGATGTGTATTAGAAGGTACTGCTAGACCCCATATGGGGTCATCTCCTGTAATTGTCTGCCACACCCTCTCATTGTTACATTGTGTGCACCCCCTCTGTATCTAACTGCTATAAATACTGTTGACTTTCCAAAAATAAAACAGTTCACTGAGACAAACTGTATATAAATTGTATGTTCTCTTATTTGCACCTGGTGGCTGTGATACTGATACTATATCCACCCTGCAAGTAACTTGCCCTGGTCACTACCACAAGAAGGTTACTGAGACTCCTGGAAGTGCTGCTTTCTGATGGAGAGACTCTGACTGATACAGTAGCCAGATATTTAGTCCTTGTGGGTAGTTAACCTGTAGTATATAGCAGGTGGCCCTGGCCAGTAATAGCCCCTAACCCTGGATCATCACATTCTTGTATAAGATATCCAGTACCCCATATTGTTAAATATCACTCTCTGTGTCATTAATTTAACCTTATTAGTTCGAATTGATATTGGCGTTCACATTTGCACTTTGAAATATCATATAAATATACAAACAATCAATTACTGCAACATATCTGTTTTTGTAAAATAAATATGTTATGAGTAATGTGCCTAGTCTGGTGTTTAATATTAAGGATATCTGCATCATATTTAATTTGATATATTATAGGTATGCTTTAACTAGGTTGGAAATAACCATTGTTTTTGTGATCATTTCCAAAAATGAGAGAAGTACATTTATAAATATTGCTTTCCCCTATACCTGGCTTTCTTTCTTTCTGGAGTGGTATTGGAACATTTTTTTTTCTATTCTTTGTTTAAATGACCACTGAATTTTTGTTTTTATGCAATTTTTGGATAACCTTACTTGATAATGGGCAAAATGTGTTTAACCCACCAGGAGAGACCTTGAATGTAGATTAGATCTCCATTCACATTCCTTGAAAGGCTTCAATTTTAAAAAGGCACAACAATAGATTACTTTGTAAAACATATCCCATTGCAAGCAGACTTCCCTATAGGCTCTAATGAGAGTCAGATAACATTAATATTTTTGATAAAAATGGTTTTCTTCTCATGATTTTTCCTAAACTTTGTTTTAAATGTGCATAAAGGATTGAAAGGATCCTGAGGCAAAGTGGGAGGTTTTAAAGGATTACTGTAGTATGAACAACTTGTCATAGGTTTGAGAAGCATGTAATAAACACATTAGCAGCTATGTAAGCACATGTAAACACATTAGCAGCTATGTAAGCCATGAGCATAAACATGTTTAAAGAAAATCAGTTCTCCTTCTTCTACTTTGTTGTATTGCGAAGTGGCTGTTTTAGTAGGACTGAATAGATATCTTAACAGAATGCCCTTAACCCTTATTGGCCCAGATGAAGAAAATTGAATCAATATATTCAACCACAGCTCTACAGAAATATAAACGCCATATAAACACTATTAACCAAAACGTAATCACCAAAACTCACAACAGACCAGACTGAATACTTAGCAAAGCAAGAAGAGATTGATAAAGCTATAAAGTGCTTAAAAATGGTAAAGGTCCAGGCCCAGATGGATATAGTAATTGCTACTATAAAATATACCAAAAACAATTGATCCAAAAACTCTGTAATCCACTTCTAGCATTGCAAAATGGTATTAAAGTTCATCAGAATGTCTAAAGAAATCTTATGTCCTAGGCCAGGGAATGATCCATCCTATAAAAAGAACTATAGGCTGATATCCCTCACAAATTCTGATCTGATAATATATGCCAAAATTATGCAGATCAAGTAGGCTTCATACCAAGAAGGCAAGCGCCAGACAACGTATTATTACTTTACTACAGCATGCTATAAATCACACTGTCCGATCCATTCTGTTATCAACGCAACCAAGATCATTAGAGCTATTTCAACCCTCTATACCTTTTGCACACATAAACACAATGGGCCTTCGCTCCACTCCACTAGTAATACATGGTGGCAAAAGTCAAGGATGCCCCCTAGACCCCCATTTTATGCCTTATATATTGAACCCTCAGCAATAGCAAGTAGAAGACACAATTACATAACTGGCATTAAGGTTTTAGAAAACCAATGTAATTAATCACTTTATGCAGATGACATTATTCTTACGTTTTCTAATCCACACATATTTATCCTTAATCTATTGAAATTAATAAACCAATTTACCTGTTTCACAGGTCTAAAAAATAACACAACAATATCATATGTAATGCCAATGAAACTTAACAATAATACTCAACTTCTATTACATAAACATTTTCTTTTTGAATGGGCTAACAAATATACTTTTGGCCTAGGTGTAAACCCACACTACCCTGAGGTTAATTTTCCTACTTTAAATGCATATCTAAATTTCCTATATTATGAATGCATCTGATAGAGGAGAGTCAATAGTGCATGCAAACTTTTTTTGCATGAAAAAATGCCAAAATAAACGTTTACAAACTCATCCCTGCTACGATTACCATACAATTCATAATTGGTTTTGGCCAATCAGGAGAAAGTAAAGGTTAGCTGATACATTTGTATCATACTCTGGGGTTCGTGTGTTGCAGCCTGGGATATGTAGTCTCTCTCTTATTGTGCTCTGATTCAGCTGTGAGCACAGACCCCACCTAACCATGTGATTCCAACCTGGGGCATTACTTCCAGTGGTCTCTACCAGAAAGGTCAAACTCTGGCTGTTCTCTTCAGTGAACTTGGATATGTAAGTTCTCTGTGGGTGTGCAAAGCTGGATTGTACTTCCTGCATTTAACTGTGTAACCGTGTATGTACACTAAACTTATCTGTATAACACATAATTTTCTGATAATAACTGCTTGTTTCTTACTAAACATTTGAGACCCAGGTGACTTATATATATATCTTTAATAACAAAAATGACAAATTAACTAAAAGAATTTACTAAAATTATGCTTCCTTTGTAAGTCTGCAAGTTTCAATCCTGCAAGGTGCTTTAGGGAAAGCGCTATGGACACCGGATTCCAAGCTCAAAGACAGGGCCATCCACTCTTTGCAATGTGAGAATCTTGAACTTGTTATTGCCTGTAACTTAACTTATGTATAGCGCTACGGAATATGTTGGCGCGTTACAAATAAATGAGAATAATAATGATAATAATAATAGAGAGAATAACAGTCATAAAGATGAATCCATTGTCATGTTTTCTGTAAAAAAACTCAAAAGCTTTTCACAGAATTTATCTGGAATTTTAAAGCAGTCAAAATTAATCAAAATACACTTCAAAGACATAAACCTCTAGGTGGAAAATCAGCTCCAAATATAAAGCACTATTACGTAGCAGCAAGATTTATACTGATAAATTGATACAATGGCACTACTCTAAACCACTATTACCATGGATAAAAACAGAACAAGAGTTATGCTATCCAATGGAAGTTAAGAGTTTTCAATCTGTAAGCTGCTTTGGGGAAAAAAGCACTATGTATGTTAGATTTTAAGCTCAAAGACAGGGCCCTCCATTCTTTTGCAATGTATTAATATTTTATTTTGCCTTGTTACCCCTGTTTAGAGTTAGACAATATGTTGGCGGGTTACAAATAAAGGATACTAATAATAATAACATTGCATGGTTAAGTATCTCTAAAAGGCCAAACAACATATAAAATATAACACAATCATTTATAATCTATACTTATTGGAAACATTTAATAAAACATATAAATTAACACAATCACAATATGCCTTAATACCCAAGGCTCAAAATAAAGATTTTTGCTGAGCGATGGAAATTAACCCCTTTTTAAGATGGCAAGAAAAGGGTATTTTATGCCTTTTTCATATCATAAGAAATTGTGAAATTATTTATTTTCAAGAAGTCAAATACATTATGATTTAAAGGACTGACAGATGGCAATATCTTTAAGTAAAACATTATATATCAACATAATACAAAAATAGAGGAGCTCAATCAGAGAACAAATTAACCTTAATAGGTTAGTTCTATGGACATGATAACCCACTCTGAGAGCAACCTATTTTAGCCACTTATATCCTGTAGTATATAGGAATTGGGTCCCATACGATAACCCGCCACCTTACATTACAGAGAGGCTGGGAGTCTAAGATGACTTCACCCATGACAGAATCAGAGTCAAATAAATATAAGATTTTCTCTCATACGCATTCATGTTCTTGTCTTGTGCCCCGGCTAATCTTGTTATTTTGTTATATAGGTCACAAACAGTAAGTTTCTAACAATCTACAGTGGTCCTTTAAAAGGACCCAATCACAAGCATAACAACTTCACAGCAATCAGTACACCATGCCCACCTTTATATGTTTACCTGGTTACACTATGTTCCAAAAAACATCCGTTCTAAAGATATAAGTGATTGAAAGTACCAATCGATGATGTCATCCTGTGGCTTAATATGCAAATGTGCTGCCCAGCTCCAGCGGCACCTCCCCAGCACTTGCGTGAGTGACATGTTTAGGTGAAGGTAACCCCTCTTTAATGATATCATTGGTCAGACTAGAGCTGAAAGTGGCGCCTTATTATAATTTTAGCTTCTCTGGATGACCCACCGGGGAGGAGAGGATGACCCCAGATCCAAGATGGCTGCCTCCATGCATCGTTTTTTAGCAATAAAATTCAGACAGAGCTAATGTTTTTTTGTTTTTTTTGCAATCTTTTCTGCACAGTTTGTTCGCTATGTTTTTGGACCCGGTTTTCCCTTGATTGGCTCTCATTAAATAAAGGCTGTGTTTATTTATTTTAAACGTCATACAAACATACTTAAAACACACTTAAGTGGTCTATGATTTTTAAAATCTAGTACCCATTCCAAAATGTATTTGAGCTGTTTAAATGTCATTCTCCCAGAGCTTTTTGTCCAGGGCTTTTATGTACTATTTTGTGATGTGGATATTTTGCCAGGGCAGATTTGTTTTACATAGTTTTATGTAGGTATTCTGTTTACCCATTATATGGTATGGTAAAATTACAATGTTATCAATAAGATCAAATACAAAAAATGCTAATTACTTTCATGTGGGTTTAATCTAGTGTTTTTTATATAATAATATTGTCTAGGTTATGTACAGCGCTACGGAATATGTCGGAGCGTTATAAATAAACAATAATAATAGTTGGTCAGTAGTATTATAATTTGGGGCATTTTGTTTGGAATAGGAGTAATAAATGTATTACTGTTACTTATTCTACTTATTTGTTTATGTTATATTTATTTAATTTTCATATAAAAGAAAATATGCAGATATAACAATATATAACTACAGTAAATGTAACAAAAGAATAATTGTGCCCAGTTACAATCCATTTTCAAAAAGTAAAGCCTTATTGTTTGTATTGTTGATCATTGCTTGGCATGGTGGGAATTCTAAATCTTTTGACTGCTTGTTTTAAAGAGCTGAAAAGCCTATACAAGTTAACAGCCTTATTAAATTGCGATTCGGCCAATTGAATAGGGCTCTATATAAGCACAGAACATATTTTTTTTACAGAATTTTTTAGTTAGGGAACTTCTATCCAACAGCAAGGTCTTCACTAACTAAAAACGTCTTTAAAAAAATATGCTATGTGCTTAAATAGAGCCCTATTCAATTGGCCGCAATTTAATAAGGCTGTATATCATCTCTCAGAGTACATTTTATTGGATGTTTCCATTCTTACTCTTATTAGTAGTTTTTCATTTGTTTCCAAAATGTAACAGCTATGTAATAAAAAGCAAGCAAACAAGTGTTTACTGTATGGAAAAATTGCTTAATTTAAAATAGTGTATAATGGCAAGAATTCACTAAGCGTTGCAGACACTAGTAGAATTTTGTGTTTTCTCACCTGAGATGAGGTTAAAAGAGCTGGGCTAATGTAAGGACTGTTTTTTCCTCGGAAACAGTACACAGTAAATCAGGGAAAAAGGGGAAATGTACTTGAGATACTTTTTAAAATTCCCACCACTGTATAGCTCTTATGTGAGGCTGTGATGGCTATTTACTTTAAAAAACAGTAAACCACTTCACAGTTCATGTATACATTTTATTTTACAAATATACTGTAATATAGCACAAATTGTAAAATATGTTATAACTAGAAATCTTTGAGGTTGTTGCTGCCAAAAATAAATATTAATTGACTACAATAAATAGTACATTTCTGTTCCCTCATGAGGACTGCAGGGGTTAACTTTCTTGCTCAGTTGATTAGCTGCACCTTGGCAGACCTGATTTAAGACTGCTCCTGGAGTATGGATGGGCTACTTATGGACTGATTGTCTGTAGTTTATCTGAGCTGGTGAAAGACATAGGACCATATTCAATTGAGGTTTCAGGAGATCCAGTAGCCCGTAAGTGAGGTCTCAAGTTAATTTGCTATTTAATTGCAGTGTATTCGTGAACTCCGAACAGCTTCCGAGTTATGGGCTTGAAAAAATGGCGATGGTTAAACTTGTAACTTATAGCCTCCAGAAGCATTTGATCTATCACTTTCACAAGGCTAAAATCACAAATTACTATTCAATTGCTCAAGTTCCCCAAGCAGATGTTTTCACACCTATGAATGGCAAATGAAGGAGAAAATCCTACGAGTGCTAGAGAGGACCCGCAAGGGGTTAAACACCTATTTGTAGCACTTTAAATGCAAATAGAAAATTAATACTGCACTGTAAATAGCCATGATAGACATGAGAATTAATTTCACAACAGTCTCAAGCCCACAAATTGTCAGAAAATCTAATTTATTTTTATGTTTCATTTTGGGGTTAAATCGATCTCAGGTATCAATGAGATGATATGTATCAGGCCACCCGCATGGACTAGAATAGCATTGGCATTAATTTTAAAAAATATTTTTATTGTGAGGGTTTGTGAGTCTGATTGCATATCGGACCCCCGAACCTAATTGGTTGATATTTAACCTCCATGTTTTACTCCCGTAAAAATGACAAGTCTCATTTTCTATTGGCTGATTTTAAATGGGCAGTTATGGGCTTGCTGAATTGATCATGTTCCTGCCCTGAACTGCTACGAGCCAGTGCATGGTTTACTGTTTCAGCTTTGGGATAGTAACTTGCGGCCTTGAGCAATTGAATAGCATCGCAATCGGAGACGAACGGGAGCCCGCAATACACTCGCAGACATACGGCCTAAAGAGATCGAGTTGCGGGCTTGGAACTGTATATGGCCCATAGTGAGAGAGCAGCCTTCAGCTTATGATTGCATTGTGCAGTGGAAAATAGAAATCTGAAGAAATGTACAGGCCAGTAATTTTAAACTATTTAACTGTTTGTCTTGCTCCACCCAGGTTTGGTTGGATTAGAGCTGGTTAGTAAGGAAACTGTTTATCAGTTAATGTAGTGCTTCAGTCCCCTTCTGGATCACTACCTTATTGTGGTAAAGGGGCTTGTGTGCCTCAATGAAGCTGTGAGTTATATCATGTAGGGTCACCCAAGATGGGTAGGTCATAAAAGACAGGTCAGACAAATCGCGTCCCACAGGAGAAGGAACTGGCATCCCACTCCACTATCTTTGCAATGAAAACCTTATGGATAGGTACTACCAGACACAAAATGTGCCTGGTGTGCTGTGGTCCATAGAGAGTAGGACATGACTGAACAACTAAACACACACATAGTGCTTCAGTGGAAGCTTAGCCTATTATTTTCTTTGATTTGTTTTGTTTTGTTATTTTTATATAATTTGCTAACATTTTTGTAACATTTCGAAAAGTATTACAGCCTCTTGTATTGTGTTCCTCCATCCTCAAACACAGGTACAAATCCAGACAAGTTTGTTAACATATATATATATATATATATATATATATATATATATATAAAGAGAGGCATTATCTCTCGAAAGCTCGTCGCTTTATTATGAATACGTTTGTCCAATAAAAAAGGTATCACTATTCACTGCAATACTCTGATTATTCAACTGGATAACTGGACATTCACGGCTACCTCATCATATATATATATAAATATATATATATATATATATATATATATATATATATATATATATATATATAAATGAAACACTAAAAGTACTGCATGCACCAAATTAATGTTCAGGATTATTATTATTATTATTATTAATAATATTACCTTTATTTATATTGCGCCAACATATTCCGTAGCGCTGTACAGGGATTGAGTACATGGCAAAAAACAAGCTTAACACCTTAGAAAGAATGGAGGGCCCTGTTTTTGAGCATAAAATCAAACGTTCATAGAACTTGTTTCCAATGCACCAACACAAGATTGAAAACTCGCAAACTAGGATTAATGTAATGTATGTATTTTACAAATAATTAAATGCAATTATATTACTTCAGATATTTTTCTAACTGCACATGGATACAATAAGCACAAAGGATATTTTTTTACATAGTTGTGTAAAAAGTAAATGCAGTCAAATCCTAAGCCATAGTTTAAAAGAGGATAACAGAGCCTTGGCAAACGTGAAGAATTGGATCTCATTCAATACATATTTAAAGTGTGGAATAATAAGTGATTTAAAGACTTGTTATATAAAAGAAAAAACAGTTCACTACAATACAACAAAACACTTTCTATTTTCTTGTTTTAGGTACAGATAAACATAAATGACACTATCCAGGAAGCATGGTTATAAATATATATATTTTTACCATGGAATCACAATCTTCATTCTAACACTGGAGAGGCAGATCACGATAATGTAAACAGAAAGAAAAAAAAAAAAAACAGAACCGACTGATTAAGTTTAGCCGAGGGAAAAGCAGAACGCAAGACTGGCCCTTCCTCCCATTTCCAGGGTCACTGGCTGTAATTTGGTCCAGCCTTTTTTGGCTCTGGGAAAAATAAGTAACCTGCCAAACAAAACAATAGGTCTTTCTGCTGCTGAGCAATGTCCAGACAGTCTGGGCCCATTTCCAGATAGAGGCTGGTTTTCAAACCTCTGAAAGTGCTGGAATGAGTAGTGATATTGCTTTCCCTGCTAGCCGTTTAATACAAGGGAAAGTAGAAGCAACATAGAGTAATGAAACAGTGGAATGTCTGTGACATGTTTCTAAAAAGGAAAAATGTGGAGTTTCCAGTCAAACTGAAAGACTTATTGGGTTCGTTTTAAGGCTAAGCTTGACTTCTTAGAACAAACTGCTAGATAAGGAAAACAATTTAGTCAGAAGTAATATGCACTTTTAGACAGCCTAGTCTAGTCTTAAACCTATTTTGACTCTGGTGTTCTTAATAATTGTGTTTCCAATACTTCACCTTGTATAGACAACTGGGTATTCACAGAGGCACATAAAATATATATGCGCTGTGTGTCAGAACGGAAAGCTCAGGGGAAGCTACAAATATAAAACTATACAATTTCAGTATTATGCTTAGATTTAATATATCATTAATATATGCACATATAAATGTAAAATTTACATTAACATTATTTTCCAACGGGATCCAGATTTTTCTGTGAGATTACAGTATGACTAAAATTGGATAAGAACATGTTTATGTTTATGCATATAATTTAAAAGAACAGTATACAGTGTATTTCTAAGAACAATCAGCAATTAAAACAGGAGGAAATTACAAAGAAATTTGCTTAATTAAATTAGGCACAAATGTGCATTAATGGATATTTTCTATTATTCATTTTATTCAAATGCAATCTTACATCAAACACTGTTTTTTTTTTAGAAAACTGTCTTTAATGGAGGTGCAATGGATAAAGTATAAACAAGGCATATATAAAGGATTGATTATTTAAAAGTCAATAAGCTATGTAACGGCATTCATCCATCGCAAATAGTGTAAACAGTGAAATCATACTTCGACAGCTCTAAGATGTGTGTTAAAGCTCCACATAACTATACAAAGTAATCTTCTAGGATATACAATTAAAGCCTTTGTACTATCGTTATAGAATTCACAATGGCTACAAGGAAAGAAGTATTCTTGAGGAAAGACAGAGCCAAAGTGAAGATATGGTGTTGAAGCAAATATATGAGAAAGATGTGCAAGATGAAGTGAGCAAAAACACTTAGCCTCATTCAATTGCTGCGATTTTGAGATCCGGGGCCGCAAGTAGATGTTGCAAGCTACTTTGCTATTCAATTGCCTTCTGTTTGCGGGTTACGATTGAGTTACGGGCTCCGAGCTGTGATTTCTAGGGATCTGTCAAATCGCAAGTTACTTCCCTCAAAGCCTTTGATCTTTCACAGCAGCAAGAGTTGCAATCGCAAATCGCTATTCATTTGCTTTGATTTTCCCGCTCTTACCACTCTGTCAAGCCCGCAAATGGCTAAACTTGAACCACAGGTTACTGGGACCAAGGAGGTGTCGCAAGTCAGAGCACTTTAAAAGCAAATAAAAATGCAATCCTGTGCTTTTATTAAAAGTGAAAGTGATGTTAGGTCTTATAATTAATAGCTCAACATTCTCAAGCCCGGAAATCAGCATAAATAAATACTTTATTTCATGTTACATTTTCAACCTCCAAGCCCGTAGGACTTTGGAATCCAACCTCCATATTTCATTGAAGTACTATGGGCTTTAATAACGAGTTACGGGCTTGAAGGTTATTCAAACCCATAGGACTTTTATACAGAAATGAAACATGTATTTTGGCGATGTGCAAACTTGAGCATGTTGAGCTTTTAATTCTAATGTCATCCATTGCGTTCCCAATCATTTACAATGCTGTATTGATTTTAAATTTGCATTTAAAGTGCTCCGAGTTTTCGGGCTTGAACCACGAGTTACAAGCTTGCGTCCACGATGATGTTCAAGTCCGCAAATGTTAATGCCAATAGCATGGTTTCCGATTCTTGCGAACAGTGCCTAACTTGCGGGCCTGACCAATTGAATAGCAGAGTAACAGTAGAGCAACATGAGCACGCAACTCAATCGCAGAAAATTGTCTGGCTGCGATGGAGTTACGGCCCCGAATTGAGTGAGGCTAACTGTCCTTTTGGGTGTGATTGATAAAAGGAGATGATATGCTGCTATATTTTAAGAAAGAAACCACATGGGAGATTAAAAGAAGAAAGAAGATATATATATATATGCGGGGGACAAAAGGCAGTGCAGAGCTTAAATAGATCTCTGTGGAAGTTAGTCTACTCAAGAAGTAAAAATTGAAGAAAGCAGATACTGGAGAGTTTTTATCTACAGAATCAATTTTTATAAATGGCAAATTATGCAATAACATAGAATGTAAGTTGTTTCATTAAATGTTTAGTGACTTTTCGTACAAAACAAAAAAAAAAAGAAAACAATACTCGTAGTTCATACACAAATAAAGTTTGCATCAATGCACTTTTACAGCTTTCCAAACCAATTTATTATTCATATAGCGGGTAGTGAGGCTCCCCTTGAGCACAATATTATTCTGATAACAATATTTTCTAAGTGGTCCTCCTAAGTAAATCATTGTTAAATATTATCAAATGGGCTGTTGTTTTGTTAATTCACCAATCATGAAAATGTATGAAAGGTATCTGATGATTTGTGGATTATTTTCACATTTGTTATGTAACTTGCCCTCTTGATAATTATGTTTTTCTGAGCTCTCGTTTCTGTGCATATATGTGCAATATGAACTTCTTAGCATACAGTGTAATTATATTTTTATATGAGACCATTAGGTGTCCTTCCATAAGATATACTTTTGGATCTGGTGCAATTAATCAATGCCTTGTATGCCAGAGGAGACATTGCCAAATATGCCTTGCCATTGTAGATTCCCACAAAAAAACTTACCAATTTCTCTACTACTATTGAAAACCATTTGATCAGACTGTTGAAACATTTTATTATGTTTATAGAGAGCAATGTATGTTTCAAAGAAAATCCATGCATGTCCTTTGGCAGATATACAGCCTTATTAAATTGCGATTCGGCCAATTGAATAGGGCTCTATATAAGCACAGAGCATATTTTTTACAGAGGTTTTTAGTTAGTGAAGACCTTGTTTTTGGATAGAAGTTCACTAACTAAAAACTTCTGTAAAAAAATATGCTCTGTGCTTATATAGAGCCCTATTCAATCAATTGGCCGAATCACAATTTAATAAGGCTGATAATGTTTCTGTGTGTTACAAAATGATAGTTTATTGATTTAATACATATTATTCATTGATGTTTCATGTTAACTGATTTAATTTTGATTGATCATTTAATGATATTTAAAAGATAAAACTAAATACTAAAATCTAGATATATCCTTTTAAAACTGGTGTTAGAGACGGTAAACGAAACGTATGCAAATTTGTGATTTCTAAATAGTTAAAATATTATTTCCCACTTTGGCATAATTGCATAGAGCTAGTAATATTATTTAGATTTCTTTTACTTTCTAAAACCATTATTAAAATGATCAAATATTCAAAACGTCATGTTGTAAATATAGGACTACAGTGGTCCCTTTAAAGATTAAACCACATGTATGTTGTATATCATATACTATTTAGTAAAAATTATTTGTGAAAATAAATGGTCTTTGAGGTCTTAAAGCAGCAGAGTATGTCATTGCATAGAGCAGCTTGTAATTATGGGTCTATATTTTTATTTGCAAGCCTGCGCACATAACGTAAATGTAGCGGTATTTCCAAACTGAGTATTCCATGTGGAACCTTGTTATAGAAATGGAAAAATGTGTTAATTTCCAGATGACACACATTGAATAAATAACAGTGCTCTCTTGTTTCAATACATCTATAATTTTATAGCTAGCCTGTATTTTACTGCTAGGCAATAGAGTTTCTTGTTCATCAATTCATTGGAAAACTAACTTGGAAACATCTCTTTTAAATGGTTAGTTGTAATCTGGTGGATTGCATAGTTGTTTTTCTTTGATTTAGGAGCAGAATTGTAGGTTTTATGTATTGACTCTGAATTTGTACAGCAAATATTGATTTAAAATATTTTGCAGGAAAAGACTTACTGAGTTAAGGCATGTTATTTTTTGTATTTTCCTGGCATTGATGCAAATACAAACAGTAACATTTAAGGAGCAACCATAGCTCACTTAAGACATACACATTTAAATGAGACTGGATAAAAATATATTCAATATGCACATTGAAATTAGTATACTTTTAATAAAGAATTAACACATTCACAAGTACAGTATGTTGTAACATTATATGATGTCCACACTGCCATGTAGACAATAAAAGTGTTCTTGAATCTTCATTTAGACATTTAAAATATGAGTTTGTGTTGGTAATAGGCAGAACAGTTGTTCCCCTGTATTTAAAAATAAAAACAAGACATTTTTTACAGTAACTATAATGGATACAATTGAAATAACAGACAAAACACTATTCCTCCGCTCTCTTGGCATCTGTGACACTGCTTGGTTCATATCATATCTCGAAAATCAAACATTGAGTGCCTCCTGCTCTGGCTCCTCTTCTTCCTATCGCCTTCTGACCTTTGGCGTACCTCAAGGTTTAGTCCTAGGTCCCCTCATTTTCTCAATCTATACATCCTCTCTTGGTTCCCTAATAAATTATTTTGCATTTTACAATCGTCTTCATGGAGATGACACCCAAATCAACATCTCTGTCCCAGAACTATCTCACTCTCTTCTAGCTCATGTGGCCAACTGCCTCTCTAGCATATCCTCCTGGATGTCTGCCCGTGAACTCATACTCAATATGTCAAAGACGGATCTCCTAATTTTCCCACCCTCTTCCACAGCTTCCACTCCTCAGATATCTCTCACTGTTAGCAATGCCTCCACATCACCCGTCTCTCTCCAGTCCAGCCCATAATGAATGCCTCCGCTAGGCTCATCTGCCATACTCATCGCTCAGTGTCTGCAGCACCTCTCTGTCAGTCACTCAAATGGCTTCCCATAGCCTCCAGAATAAAATATGAGATCTTGGCCCTAATGTATAAAGCCCTCAACAATAACGCACCTTCTTATATCCCTTCTCTTGTCTCTAAATACTCTCCCACTGGCCCTCTTCACTGTGCTAATGACCTTGTTCTTTCCTCCTCTCTTACTACTTCCTTTCATTCCTGCCAGGGCGTTTCTCGTGCTGCCCCTATTCTCTGGAACTCCATGCCTCGCTCCAATAGACTATCCTCCTGCCTCAAATTCTTCAAGACCTCATAAAAAATGCATCTGTTTAATGAAGCATATCACATTCAGCCTTAAGATGTGCAATAAAATGTATCTCACCTTTGTACACCTCACTGATACCCTTTGGACTGTAAGTTTGCGAGTTTTAAATCTTATTGGGTGCTTTAGAAAAAGCACTTTTTATGCTTGATTTTAAACTCAATTACATGATCCTCCATTCTTTTATAATATGCTAAAATGATTTTTGACTTGTATCTACCCTGTTTAGCGCTACAGAATATGTTGGCTCGTTACAAAGTAAGGTTAATAATAATAATAATAATAATAATAATAATAATAATATCTGCTATATACACTTAGGTTCATCAAAAGTTTGTAGCTGAGTGCAGTGTCCTTCACAGTATTAGCTACGCGGAGCTCTCTTTTTCTCTAACACTTCATCCTCTTTCTTAATTCCCTGTAAAAGCAGCTGGCAAATAAACTGTGCTGCAAATGACCAAATGGTACAGTAATTGCAAATTGATTATAGAAAATATGCATATTCACATTGTGTTATAATCACTGGCAAATGGATATTATATAATTATTTTCAGTATTCACCATGGCCCTCATTCAATTGCAATTTGAACAATTGAATAGGGCCCTAAATAACAACATTACATATATTTTTTAAAGAAGTTTTTTGTTAGCAAGCATCTATTCAAAAGAAAGGTTTTCAATAATTAAATAAAAATAAAAAAATATATGTTATGTGCTTATTTAGGGTCCAATTCAATTGGGCAAATTGCAATTGAATGAGGACCCATGTGAGTTGTAATATGATATGAGATGTAACATAACATTTTTTTTACATCACTGTTTCTATTGTGATACAATTCATGAGTTGAATAAGGAATATAATTAGTATGTAACTCATGGCGATTTGTATATTAAGAAAACATAAATATAGAGAAATGCTGTTATAAGACTAGGCACTTCACCATCATACTGGTATCTAGTATTTTAAATGGAATACGTCCTCAACATACCTCCAATGTATGAAAAGTTACTAGATATATAAGAATGAGTTAAAACACACCAACATTACAAATGACGGGCAAATGAAGTTAAGGTGTGAGGTTTATGAAAGTTAATTATCTTTATCAGAGTTTCTCAAGCTGTGTTATGTGGAACCCCTGATTTTCCATTTTTGTGTGTCCAGGGGATCTATGACACATTTAAACTAGAAATGTACACTCTGGAAAGCTTTTGTGGTTCTTGGTCGGTAAATTGATGTTATAATACCTGTTTTTGAGCCGTGGAAGAAGTTTTAGACATTTTGAAGATATCTGAGTACAAGGGAGAGACTTTTGTAGTCCTAGGGTTCAATGGAATTAACATAACATATTTACTTATATACTAGCGACTTGCCAGTCAAAAATGACGGCAATACAATTTGAATCATGGCAATAGGGTTTGCCACACATTGCGGGCCCCCACCCCAACCTGCCTTCTTTGCCACAAGCAACTTTGGCGCTCATCGCAGGCCTTATAATGAGCACCTTTGGTGTCCATCGCAAGCCTCTCAATGAGTGACTTCAGCGCCCATCGCAAGCCTCTCAATGAGAGCCTTTTAAAAGCCTCTCCGCCCCTCTACTTCTCCGACCTCTACTTGATGGGAGGCGCTCATTGCAAGACCATGCCCCCCTCTACCTTCTCCACCCTCTACTTGACAGGAGGCGCTCATTGCGAGCCTCTTCCACCCTCCACTCCCCCCTTGTGTCTCTCTTCCCCCCTCCTCTCCCTCTCCTGTGTCTCTCTTCCGACCTCCTCTCCCTCCCCTGTGTCTCTCTTCCCTGCCCCCTCTCCCTCCCCTGTGTCTCTCTTCCCCCTCCCCTGTGTCTCTCCACCCCTCCTCTGTGTCTCACCCCTTTTTCTCCCTCCTGTGTCTCTCACCCTCTCCTCTCCCTCCCGTGTCTCTGTCCTTACTGCTGGGCACACTTGTGGGCGCTGCCTCCCGCCCGCCTGCTAGTGTGTGAGCCCACTTGTGTGCGCGTGCCCCCGATTCCAGCGCAATGTGCATGTGCAACTTGACAAGATCTCACAACATCTCGCAATTACGACAACTATAATATGTCATTAGTGCTATGCTTCTATTATAATTTCAATGCTTTGATAAATGTTGTATAAATATATTTTTGTGTGATTTAAAATATAATAAATTGTTTAAAAACGTTAAAAAATCGATATATTTACTACTCTGTCAAATAGCAAAGTTCCTGTGAGGCTCATTGCCTTTTGAGCTTATTATAAAAGGAGATATTAGTTAATATAACAAGCTCGGCCATCAAGACTCTTAGGGCTCCATTCCTCTGAGTTTCTGATTTACGAGTGAAGTTGACTTGTAAATCACTACCAAGCTATTCCAAAACACATTAAAACTAGCCCTACCATAAGTGCCTGCTGAATGGTGTAAAAAGTTCAACAAAACGCAATCCATGTTTTCCCAAAGCCTACCACATACTAAAATGTGGGTGATACAAGTAAAGGTATGAGTCCTCATAAGTCCTCAGATTGTCCAAAAATCCTTTGTGTACTCTAACAAACATGCCTCTGAGAAGCATACAAGCATCACATCTGACAATATCATCAAACAAACACCTTAATTGTGTCTGATATGAGGCTTGATTCAAATAAGGGAATAGTATATCCACTCCCATGAACTACCCACTTATATGATCCCCAGGATCCCAATAATGCTATCTACAAGGTCTAGGGTAACCCCGGGATTCTTCCAAAATCCGCTACAAACTGCAGGGAACCCTGAGGTTCCTCCTCCTCACGTGCTGTCAGCGATGACACCCTATCTAACATGGACCCCCATGGCACCAAAAGGAACCCCTATACCATAGGGGCTCATTTTTACCCACTTACATGTTAAAACATTTAAAAATGCATTCATGGTTTAAATGTACATCTGAGGGTTGCTGTTTTTCCAGTATAGCGGGCACTCCCCTGACAAGTTCTGGCCTGCCATTAGGGACAGGCACAGACAGATATGCTTCGGGAGATTTCTCCTCAATAATGGCACAAGTGGACATAAATACACTGATCCTGGGTGGGCATAATAACACAGGACACACTATTAAAGGGACATGGAAATCATTTTGTCTTTGTTGCATGTAAAATATGGTATTCGATAATGTACCACTGTGTGTTTACTTTTTTCAAGTGAAGCTTGCAAAGCAGTAAATAATATTATTCAAATGTTTAACTGATTTGGGAGCTTGCAGATTTCAGACAGTGAGCACTATTAAAGATGTTTGAGGCATACTTATCTGCCAATGAGATTTACAGATGTATGTATGCTTTGTGCATTTCCTGATAGTTTCAGTGAAGTTTAAACATGTTTTAATTAATATCTGCTCATGAGAAACACAACTTTGTTTAAGTTTAAAACATGCTTTTTTAAATGCATGAAAAACAATAATTCTGTTCCATGTGCCTTTAAGTGATTTCTTTCCTCAGGTGTGTATGTGCTCAATCCTTTTATGTTTTCTGCACATTATACCCAAAATAATAGAAACTGCCTCATGAGGACGTGTACATAATCAAAAGATGTTTAGATTAAGTTGTCAGCCTGCCGAGGAAAAAAGATAAAACAAGAAATAAGGTGACATGTTGTTGTATAGTTGTTCAGACAACTCTGACTCTCCATGACCCTATGGACTGCAGCACACCAGGCACATCGGTCAGCCAATGCTCCTCAAACTTATATTCATTACTTCAATAACCTCATCTACCCATCTCCACCTCTGCTGTCCCCTTTTTCGCGTTCCTTCAATATTTCACAGTATCGGAGTCTTCTCTAGGGAATCATGTCTTCTCATGATATTAGCAAATTATTTGAGCTTTAGCCTCATGATCCTTTTTTCCAGTGAACAGTTTGGCTTAATTTCCTGTGGTGTGGATTGACTCAATCTTTTTGCAGTCCAAGGTACTCTAAGCAGTTTTCTCCAACACTACAATTCAAAGACAAGAATTCTACGGCGCTCAGACTTCTTTATGCTCCAGCTCTCACATTCGTATGTTACTACTGGGAATACCATAGTTCTCCCAATCTTTAGGGAAAGCACTATGTACGTTTGATTTTAGACTCATAGACAGCACCCTACATTCTTTTGCATTGTGTTAAAACAGTTTTCGCCTTGTACTTAATCCCTGTCTACAAATAAAGGATAATAATAATAATCCACTGTAATAGTTTTGAGCTTGTGCATAAGCCTGCAAGGTGTGTTCTGCACAGGCGTTACTCACAAGCTACTACCGCTAAATAGCATAAAATCGAGCAACTACACATGGGCGACTAAGTCACGCATGTGCAGTTACATCCTCTTCGCCCTGTAGCATGCGCACTTGAAACTAATTTGAGCAAATGCGCATGCGCGAACAAAGCGAGAGAGAGAGGGAGGGAGGCAGAGGGAGGTAGGCAGGGAGACAGGGATGAAAGGAGGGAGAGAGAGGCAGAGAGAGGGAGGGAGAGAGAGAAAGAGGGAGAGAGGCAGAGTGAGAGAGGGAGGGAGGCAGACAGAGAGCGGGAGAGAGAGAGGAAGAGAGGGGATGCAAAGGGAGAAGAGAAGGAGAGAGAGGGAGGGGGATGGGAAATAGACAGAGAGCAAACAGAGCGCTGAGAGAGGGCACAGAGAGAGAGAGAGAGCACAAAAAAGGTGCACAGAGAGAGAGAGGGCAGACAGAGAGAGAGAGAGCGCAGAGAGATAGAGAAAGTGCAGAGAGAGAGACAGTGCAGAGAGAGACAACTCAGAGAGAGAGGGCGCACAGAGAGGGCACACAGAGGGAGTCCCCATAGAGAGAGAAAGCACAGAAAGAGACAGAACAGACAAACATAACATAATACAAGTTACTAGTAATATTAATAATAATACCTTTTTTGAAAGTGTAATATTTTTACTTTTTTAAAAGCTTGTTCAGACTTGTCATAGCTTTCCTCCCCAGAAGCAAATTACTTAATTTCATAGCTGCAGCCACCATCTGCAGAGATCTTGGAGCCCAGGAAAATAATATCTGACACTGCCTCCACTTCTTCTCTGTCTATTTGACATGTACTGAGATTGCTGTTTGCCATGACCTTCCATCCTTTTAACTTTGAGCAGCAGGCCAACCTTTGCACTCTCTTCTTTGACCCTCATAAATATGTCCTTTTCTTCTGCACGCTTCTTGATCACAGTAGAGTATCTTCTGGTTGTCTGATATTAAATGTCCCATTCCAGTCTATTTGAGTTCACTAATTCCTAGGATATTAATGTTTAATCTTATCATCTCATGTTTGACCCCGTCTAGTTTGCCTTGGTTCATAGTTCTTACATTCCAGGGTCCTACGCTGAATTGTTGTTTGCACCAACGGACTTTCCTTTCCCCTCCAGACACATCCGCAGCATGGTGTCCTCTCATCTTTGATGCAACCACTTCATTAGATCTGGTGTTAACCATACTCGCCTTCTTCTCTTCCCCAGTAGTGTGGTAGGCACGGTTTGACCTGATGGGCTCATTTTCCGATGCCATATCGTTATGTATCTGGTTGTGCTTATCCATAAGGTTCTCTTGGAGTGGGCTGGCAGTTCCTTCTCTAATGGATTGGGATTTGATTGCTATGACCTGCCCATATTGAGTGGCCCTACATGGTATAGCTCACAGCTTCATTAAAGTACACAAGCACCTTCACCACTATAACTTGCAACTGATCTGATTCTTCTTTTCTCTTTATTGTTTTTTTTATTATCATCAATAAAGTCCATCATGAAGCAGGCTGGACTATGATGTCACTGGCGCCACCCTGTGATGCCATCAGCTCCGCCTTTATTGTTTGCGCAAGGGTACATACTGCTTGTACATAGTCTATACCCAACAAACAAACATATGAACTTTACTTATAAATTCACTACAGTGGTCCATTAATTTTGCTATGCAAACCATCAAACAAAACATAAAATCAGAAATAATTTTATCATTGTGACAAGCAAATTTTAACATGAAATAAGTTTTACTTGTGGATTAATGTAATTAGTTTAATATTTTTTATACAGTATATTGTTTTGTTACCGATTTTTTTAGCAATAAAAGAACAGAGAACTGGAAATAAATATTGATAACCTTTACAATCATTACAATCTTTGTTGTGGTCAGGAATATATATTCAGTATCTGGGAAATTACTTCACCAAAGTGGATAATTGGACATCACCCTCTTGCACTAAGCAATAATAGCTTCAAGGCCTTGTACATTAGGAGTAATATTAGATCAACGGGTAAGGCATGATCAAAAGACCCATCCAATAGTTCACTGTGGTTGTGTTAAAGAGCTTATTGATTGTATAAAAGCCTTCTGGCATGTAGCTGATTAACAGAAGAAAATACTAATTTCATGCACATGTATAGAGATGGATAAAGCTTAGTTTATTTGCTTCTCCCAAATACTGGACATGTCTAAATAATCATTAACCGGAGCTTTTTCTTTGATTTTTTTCCCCAATGTTTCTCTGATAAGGATACACAACAGTGAAAAAAAGACAGTAGCGCTCAAATCAATACAAACAAATAGATTATTTTACACAAGTCCTATGTGAGTGTAAAATAAACAATTTTACTTCATTGATTGGAAAGCTGCTATCTTTATTTGGAACACCAAGTAGAACTTGGGTGAATCTTGATTTAGCTGTTCTGAGAACGAGCCCTAGAGACACAGGAAATTCATATAGTGCCAATAAAACCAATGTTCAGCTTGAGCTTTTCTAGATACTAGAATGTCATCACTATAATTAAATGCATTTGGAATATGTTGAGTTACACCACTTATAGCCTTTGAAATATTTTAGCAGCTGAACACTAAATGTAATTTGTTCTGTGTAGGTTGATATGCATGGAAAAAAAGTCAGATTTTTTTCTCACTTGTATGCTTTCTCAGTTCAGGTGAAGTTTAATTATATTATCCAGAAGTGATCATTCATAATGTACTTTTTTAATAGGGAATGGCATATAATTATTGTTTTACAAATGCTTGTTTTACTAAATGAGATCTTGTTCCTTTTACTGAAGAAGGAACTTTATATTTTAGATACTGTGATAAAATGGGAAAATAAAACAATCAACATTATTTTTAGCCTTTTATATTCTCTGCACATTTATAATTTGTACTGCACCATGATATTTATACAAGATATAATACTCCAAGAGACTTGATGCAGTTGAGTCGTTAAAGGGTTACACATTACAATTAACTTTCTGTGAATAATGAATTTTAGGTGGTGTCTGTGGGTACTTGGTAACAGATCCTGACTGTCCTCTTGTATGATTTATACATTTAAGCTCCAAGATCCCAGCAACTAGTAAGCGGTGAAAGACCGAACCTAAATCTTGTTAAAATCCTACACAAATAATCACGTCTTTTCTTGCTTGGAGAATCAGTGTAGAAGTGTACTGACTGCATGACCAAAAATAATCACATGAACATCCATCTAAAGACCAACTTGCCTGGTCACTTTAACTGAAATGAAGCATCTGCGGTCTTATTACTGTTTTATTTTAATAATAATTGATTGTACTAAATATCATTGTATATCCATTAATAATGTTTTTGGTTCATAGATTCTGTACTGTGTACTTGTACATAACAAAATATATTCATTTATTAAGGTCTTTTAAGAACCTCACATTACTATAGAGATATTTTATAGGGTTTAGTGATTTGAATTTCATTGGTGGCTAAATTTGGGTTTTCTATAACTTTTACAGTTTAGAGTAACCAATATTGCCCAAATTGCTTTGGGGTGGTAGTTTTATATTATTCATTTTTGAGTGTTAGTGACCTTTTTTTTCTTTTATCAGTTATGGTATACAAGCTCAATTTTTAGAAATGTTACAGTACAATTATATAACATGAAAGTCAAATTTTAACTACATTTCATTCGTTAGAAAATAAAAGTCTTGGATAGTTGTTAGTTATTTCTTGTTCTTCTTGATTGTTATTATGTCTCTCTATCCTTTACTCCTTCTTTTTCCTTTTTCTTTCAGTGTTTTTTCATTTTCAGAATGCAAACTTGTGAAGAAAGGTGTGTTCATTTTGAATTGTATATAAGCTGTTAGTATAACATTATAAACGAGGGGAAGATGTAAATTAACAGCAGCCCTCCATCTTTGGTTCTTCAACTTAATATTAAAGTATGAACGGGAAAATTTAGCTTCTGGTGAAGTGTCCACAAGTCATACCCGGGTCCTAGGCCTCCACCTTTAGTCCCTCATTCAATTGCAATTTGGCCAATTGAATAGGGCCCTAAATAAGCACATAACATATTTTTTTAAATAAGTTTTTAGTTAGTAAATATCTATTCACTAACTAAAAACTTCTTTAAAAAAAATATGCTATGTGCTTATTTAGGGCCCTATTCAATTGGCCAAATCGCAATTGAATGAGGGCCTTAGCGTCCAGAGATATTTGATAATTATTATTTGTATTCATTCCAGGGATATACTATAAAGGGGTCTGAACCAGGAAATCCCCGGTTTTTAAAAAGATGGGGTTAGGATCTGCTAAGAGATGGGTGATTCTTTTGTTTATAAGGATATCATTTAATTTATTTTTAATTGTCTGTAAATTAAGTGTATCAGATTTCCATTTACCTGCTAAATGGTTTTTAGTAGCCAATATTAGAAATTGCAGCAATTTATTTTGTGAGGTAGATAAGGCTAGAGAAGATATTCTTAAGAGGCAGGCATCAATATTAGGTTTCTGAAGCAAAGTGCATACTATTTTGCCTAATGTATTGGACTTTTGGACATTCCCACCAGATATGAATAAAGGAATCTAGTACAGAACAACCATGAAAGCAATTGGGATTCTCTGAATGTTAGTTAGTGACCTTTTAACCGTCATTGTTGGTGACTGATAGCTTGGATAACCCAGAAGAAGTGTTGTTTAAATATCAAATTCACATCCATAAAGATCCATTCACAAACTGACCTATTAGGGGTTTTCTAAACCAAACAGTAAAGGTAACAAGTTTAACAACTGACCTCACAACTGACAAAGACTGACTCTAAGTTATATAATATATCCAGTAATAAATGTTCATGGATTTTAATAGACTAATAGGTAGTCTTAGCTCTGCATAACTAAAACTGTATAAAGAGACCAACTAAAATGTCATGCTGTCATTTCAGTAAGCACACTTAATAGATAAGTAGTTTAAGCTAACCAATATGAAACTCTACCCAAGAAATGCTCAGTTTAATATTGGCGTATATTCTCACTAGAAAGAAACTTCCTGGATTACTGTATTTTTTCAAAATTGATATACAAATTGATACAACAGAGTGACGTCACCTAATTGTAGAGTATACTAGTGATGGACAAGCTCCGCAATGCTATCTAAAGAGAGCAAGATAGAACTAAGAGGTGAGTGCTCAATCTATATTCTCCGTCCCATAATGTTGATGTCTATACTATAGTTGATAGATCCAAAGCTGTGCTTGTCTTTAACATTTTTATATATAATGACACATGATATGCTGCATACTGTTACATCTCCACCAGATTATCAAAGATATATCCCACTCTCATTGTCGCTAATTTGTATTATTAGCATTAAACTTCAAGGATAGTGATATAAAATGGTCTTTAAGGGGAAGTCATTTTTATTTCCAAAATAAAATACAATTACAAACTTTATCCTTCATAGATGGGAGAAATATTGGATATGAACTATACTCTACTAATACAAATTTTACTTAAAATAACAATGTTTTCATCAGTCTAGATCTGATGTTTTTTAATGGTAAAAATGCATTTTTCCCCAAATAACATAAATGCAATAAAATGTAAAGGTTAAAGATACACACTATACTAAACTACTATACTACAGGGAAAGTGCAGGTATTCATGAATCTGTGGTTTGGCATGGCCAGGACTTAAGTTTCCTGTGTGTAACTTGGAATCTTCCTATGTTTGATTTACTTATTAGTTTCCGGAGAGAAAAAAAAAGTTCATGTATATTTTTTTGCTCATGACATTTCACTTATGTATGACATGTAGAAATTATATGCATAAAAGGTAAAACATGTTTTAAACATATTGAAGGTGATACATTTAAACTTGATCACATATATAGTTGTGTGCATGCAAGCTGTTGCTAACGCTATTTTCGCGAGGGAAGCAGTTGCTAAAGCCAAAGGCGCTCCTTGCCAGCAACTGCGGACTTCGCAAAATTTATGTAGTTGCGAAAGGAAAATACGAGACACATTACGACCCATTACGACCTCGCAAACATCGGCCGAAACCCGCGCACATGAAAACATGAAAAATACAATAAATACACACAACAAATACACTTCAATTTAACTAAAAAAAGTCACCTAAGTGAGAGAAAAAATGGCCGCTGAACAAAACGAAAACGAAGCTAAAGGACCCTAAACACGCAAAACACCACCAAACAGCTACGGATATTCCGAAAAAGTCGAACGACATCCGAAAACAAGGACGCTAAATCAGCCACAGCCGCATACCACACATTAGCCGCCATTTTAGAACAATAACTTATACAATGCGAAAGTACACAGCTACGCTAACGGATTTGCCTCGTGCACGCACTCTATTACACTGCACACATTCATGACACTTACACAGCAGCTCCACAGCACTGAAAACACACATTGTATGCTGCAGCAACATCAAAACAGATTGCCAGCTCTTCAACAGAATGCTTCCTGCATATATTACTTAAAAATAGGTAAAGTATATTACTTTATTAATGTATTTTTTATTTGATTACCACACACCAAACAGCATTAGCTCACTTACAATTTCATTGCCGTCATTTTTTGACGGGCAATATTCTAGTAACCAAATAAATGTTAACGACATATTCAGTGTCATGGCCCCAGGTTTCCAACTGGCCACATAATGGAACTTATTTTAATTCTTTGACATAGCGCTGTGTTTATGCTTGCGCTGAGCGCCTTCTATTTATGGAGAAGCTCTCTGAAATTCAGGAAGGTCTATTCCGGTCTGGGTTTTACATCCACCAACTTCATTCCAGTTGTTGCACCGATCCAGTCTGGTAACTGAGTTTTGCCAGGAAGTGCAGCATTGAGCCTATATAACAGTAGCAATGGAGCAGCTACAATTAGCTTTTTGCAGGTTTTTTTGATTGATCACCTGTGTATAACTTTTGACTTGCCTTAAGACTATTTTCCTGTCTGTGCTTCTGAGTTTTTTACTACATCCCCAGATTATGAACCTAATCTGCCAGTCCTCAGCTTTGGATTCCCTCTTGACCATTTTTTTTTGTCTCAGATAATTAACTAAAATGGATTGTCTTTGTAAAGGAGAAAATATCTGAAAAATATATATAAAACACCAACTGTTTAGTAATGTATTAAGAAGGGTATAGAAGCCAGGGAAGCAAATATAATTCTGCCACTATACAAATCTCTAGTACGCCCTCATTTGGAATATGGAGTACAATTTTGGGCACCACTTCATAAAAAGGCATTTTAGAGCTGGAAAAGGTACAGAGGAGGGCAACAAAACTAATAAGGGGAATGGAGGGTCTAAGTTATGAAGAAAGACTAACCAAATTAAACTTATTTTCTCTAGAAATAAGGCGTCTAAGAGGAGATATGATTACCTTATATAAATACATCTAGGGTCAGTATAAAGATTTGTCAAGGGAGCTTTTTGTGCCAAGAGGTTTTCAACTAACAAGAGGACATCCCTTGAGGTTAGAAGTAAAAAGATTCCACCTTAAAGAAAGAAAAGGGTTCTTCACAGTAAGGGTGGATAATCTGTGGAATTCTCTACCAGAGGAGGTGGTGACAGCGGATTCGATAGATAACTTTAAAATGGGACTGGATTTATTTCTAATTAAAAAGGGAATTCAGGGTTATCATGGATAATTGGAGGGGCAGTATTGATAGTTAATCCGCATATTGCTGATCAGAGGAGATCTTAAAAGGTTTAACTCGATGGACTGAAAGTTTTTTTCAACCTTAAATACTATGTAACTATGTAACTATGTAATTCCAGATATCATACCATCACATACCCGCCAAAAAATCTTCTGGCCAGAACCTTCCTGTTCCATCTCATGTTCACTTCAATTTGCTTGTCTGGTTGCAGTTGGGAAGCAAAGTCATGAAGACCAAGGCAATCATTGATTCTGGTGTTTCATTGATAAGCACCTGGTTCTGGATTTTCTCATTCCCTGTGTTGCCAAGATCCTCCCTTGCCAATCTAACTTACATATGGGACACTCATTACATCATGGCCAGTCACTCAAGAAAAAGTAGCACTCCTACTCTTGTGCGCCTTGAACCATCAACAGACACTCCTATCATGAAATGACCTCCCTTTTATTTCCTTTTTTGAGCTATCCTGGTTACGTCGACACAATTCTTTTGAGAAATGGGCACGACAACCTTACTTTTTTCATCAGATTTATGTCAAACATGCATCTCTTCTTGGGTACTTCCTCAATGACCACTTCCTTTTTCAGTCATCTAACCAGTCTTATGCAGATGTGTTCAACAACGTGGAAGACACTTTATCACACATTGTTTTTGTGATTGCCCAAATGGATCTCCAGCCTAATTCAAAGATTCCCAATCTATCCACTAACCAAATGTAAATTAAAGGAACTGCATGAATACATAAAAGAAAATCTAAGAAAAAGAGTTATACAACACTCAAATTCCCCAGTCAGGGCTCCTTTCTTATTTGAACCGATGAAAGATGGTACCCTCAGACCCTGCATTGATTAAGGGAAACACAATGCGATCAAGAATTGCTACCCACTTCTACTAATTCCAGAGCTTTTCTAGTATATTAGAGAATCCATGACCTCTTAAAGCTGGATCTCCAATTAGGTTTAAATCTGAGTTGTATATAAATTGAAAACAGCTTTCCCCAAAAACAATGGCATTTTGAGTATCTTTTCATGCCTTTTAGCAATGCCCGTCACTTTCCAACACTTTAAAACTAATGAATGTAGAGATCTCCTATATCAGAGTGTGGTCGTCTATCTTAATTACAGGGAGTGCAGAATTATTAGGCAAATGAGTATTTTGACCACATCATCCTCTTTATGCATGTTGTCTTACTCCAAGCTGTATAGGCTCGAAAGCCTACTACCAATTAAGCATATTAGGTGATGTGCATCTCTGTAATGAGAAGGGGTGTGGTCTAATGACATCAACACCCTATATCAGGTGTGCATAATTATTAGGCAACTTCCTTTCCTTTGGCAAAATGGGTCAAAAGAAGGACTTGACAGGCTCAGAAAAGTCGAAAATAGTGAGATATCTTGCAGAGGGATGCAGCACTCTTAAAATTGCAAAGCTTCTGAAGCGTGATCATCGAACAATCAAGCAGTTCATTCAAAATAGTCAACAGGGTCGCAAGAAGCGTGTGGAAAAACCAAGGCGCAAAATAACTGCCCATGAACTGAGAAAAGTCAAGCGTGCAGCTGCCACGATGCCACTTGCCACCAGTTTGGCCATATTTCAGAGCTGCAACATCACTGGAGTGCCCAAAAGAACAAGGTGTGCAATACTCAGAGACATGGCCAAGGTAAGAAAGGCTGAAAGACGACCACCACTGAACAAGACACACAAGCTGAAACGTCAAGACTGGGCCAAGAAATATCTCAAGACTGATTTTTCTAAGGTTTTATGGACTGATGAAATGAGAGTGAGTCTTGATGGGCCAGATGGATGGGCCCGTGGCTGGATTGGTAAAGGGCAGAGAGCTCCAGTCCGACTCAGACGCCAGCAAGGTGGAGGTGAAGTACTGGTTTGGGCTGGTATCATCAAAGATGAGCTTGTGGGGCCTTTTCGGGTTGAGGATGGAGTCAAGCTCAACTCCCAGTCCTACTGCCAGTTCCTGGAAGACACCTTCTTCAAGCAGTGGTACAGGAAGAAGTCTGCATCCTTCAAGAAAAACATGATTTTCATGCAGGACAATGCTCCATCACACGGGTCCAAGTACTCCACAGCGTGACTGGCAAGAAAGGGTATAAAAGAAGAAAATCTAATGACATGGCCTCCTTGTTCACCTGATCTGAACCCCATTGAGAACCTGTGGTCCATCATCAAATGTGAGATTTACAAGGAGGGAAAACAGTACACCTCTCTGAACAGTGTCTGGGAGGCTGTGGTTGCTGCTGCACGCAATGTTGATGGTGAACAGATCAAAACACTGACAGAATCCATGGATGGCAGGCTTTTGTGTGTCCTTGCAAATAAAGGTGGCTATATTGGTCACTGATTTGTTTTTGTTTTGTTTTTGAATGTCAGAAATGTATATTTATGAATGTTGAGATGTTATATTGGTTTCACTGGTAAAAATAAATAATTGAAATGGGTATATATTTATTTTTTGTTAAGTTGCCTAAAAATTATGCACAGTAATAGTCACCTGCACACACAGATATCCCCCTAAAATAGCTAAAACTAAAAACAAACTAAAAACTACTTCCAAAAATATTCAGCTTTGATATTAATGAGTTTTTTGGGTTCATTGAGAACATGGTTGTTGTTCAATAATAAAATTAATCCTCAAAAATACAACTTGCCTAATAATTCTGCACTCCCTGTATATCCTAGTGTTTTTCCCCTGGAGTAAAATAGCAAGCAAATACAGTAAGTGATCTTTCATCTGCATACTCTCTGCTAAGTGTATCTTTGAAAGAGATACAGTGTAATTTCTGGGATTTATCTTACCTCACAAGGTCCAGTCATGGATATTTTTCAGATATTGTTTTAGCTTTGTCAATTTCCTTTGTAAATTCATCAGGGGTTTCCCAAAATAGTATAACCAATCACTGCCCTTAAGAGTGCCTCGCTGTTCTTCAAGTGGATGACTGCAGCTCAAGAGGCTTTCTAATTATTAAAGCATTGTTTCACTCCCCCCTTATCGTTGCCAATCCAGACCCATCTTATCCATGCTTCTTCAAAGTAGTTGCCATAGCCTGCAGGGCTCATGAATTCCCATTAGCTGGATATCCTGCGATACATAAAACCCATGTCTTGATATCTAGACATTTTTGGTGGCCTACAATCAAATTGACAGTTGGTACAGATATTTACAAATGGTGATTGTAGCCATGGAATTAAAATATGTTTGCTTCTGGGGTGGAAAGCTATGACAAGCATGGTCAAGCTAGTAAAAAGTAAATATATTGTACTTTCAACAAAGGTCTGCATATTTAGAAAGAAGGTATTCCCAGTAGAAACATACGAATGTGAGAACTGGACCACAAAGAAGAATAAGTATTGACTTAAAGAAGATTTAATCAATCAATACTACAAAATCAAGCCTAACTGTTCATAGAAAGGTTTGATCATGGAGCTAAAGCTCAAATATGTTGGCCATATCATGAGAAGACTATAGAGGTCTTACAACATGTTTGCTGCTGCCTCTATCAGGGTGCTCCTCCAAACTAGACACGGACAGGTCAAATAAAGAATGCACATAGAAGGAAACAGTAATCAACCAAATAATAAAATACGCACTTACACACACTGTTATACAGATCCTAGATTAGGGGAGGAAAGGTAATGCTGGGGTCAGCAAACATAGAACTCCAATAATGGCAAACATTTAAAATATCACATTTGATAACTTTGCCTTTCATCCTGTAGAACTGCTCGACCAGTTTGATAATGTTGTGTGTATGTTAGTTTCCTTTGAAAAATATAAAAAAAATGGGCATCATTCTGGGACATATGGACTAGGCTGGAACTAAAAAAAGAGAAAGATAAAACTCCACTCCAGACCTGAATTATAGAGAGTGTCCAAAAATGTCATACCCTCCTTTTTTCAGTTTATTATTATTGTTCTGTTTTTGTGTAGTATTAACCCTTTATTGTGAATCAAAATCAATAAAGAAGAAAACAAGGTAAAGAAAAAAAAGGTTTAAGCTATATGGAGAAATTTGTAAAGGGCGTTGCTCAGTTGTGTACGACTCTCCGTGACCTCATGGACAACACACCATGCTGATCCACTTTCATGGCAGAGATACTGGAGTGGGTTGCCATTTCCTTCTCCAATGGGCCTCAGCATACAGCTTCTGGTATTCCCAGGTGGTCTCCCATCCAAGTATTGACCAGTGGCACCTCTTGGTTCCCTGGCTGGACTAAAACCTAGGATGCTGTGGTGAAAGCACCTGCTTCCTAACCAGTTACCATTATACTGTAAAAAGAATGGAGAAACAGTGGTGCTTATGTATGAAAAACATATCTTCAATATTACTTTAAAGTAGGACTGCACATTAGTTGAGATTATTTTTTTTTTTTTTGATTAATGAAATGACAATTTTCAGTTTAAATTACATTTGTAATGTCGATGGACATGGTCTTGATTTTTTCTGATGGTCCTTCAATCCTTTATAGCAGCATAAAAGCATAAAAACTAATCTAACAATTGATAAAACATAATTCTAGAAATCCAGGTAATCTAACACTTTCACTTACCTAGAAACAAGGTTTTGCAGACATCTTTTGGGTGGATCTCTTTTTCAAAAAGCGGCGAAAGTGCTCAGACAAAAAGGAACTCTAAGCCAATCTGTAACAGGTTAATGTTGCTGATGAATTGTGTGATTAACTGCAATTAAAAACTAATTGTTGCCCAGTCCATTTAAGGAAACCCTGTCACCCTAAAATCAAGTTTTTTAATTTATTCTTAAAGGACATCTGAGACTAGGGCCTCCATTCAATTGCAAGCCCGCAGTTGCCTTCATACCGTCCGTAAGTCTGCAGGCTTGAAAATTGCAACAGTTACAGGGCAATTCAATTGAACAAGCCCGCAGCTACATGGCCGAAAGCCTAAACTGTAAACTATGCACCCCTAAGTAGCATTCCATGATGTATTAAGCAAGGCCATAACTACCGATTTAGAAACATCCAATAGTAAATGAGACTGTCATCATTACGTCAGTAAAACATGGAGGTTAAACGTCAATCAATTAGCGATTAGAAGAAGAAAAAAAAATGATTGCAGATTTGCGAGCTTGAGACTGTTGTACAATGAATTCTAATGTCGGACTTACGATTTTGACAACCACAGGAATTTTGAGCTTCTAACCCGCAAAAAAGATGCCAATTGCATAGCAAATTATTTTACAGGCTTTTGTAACTACCATTTGCACAATTAAATAGAGGCCTAGGTAACTAGGTAAGAAAATTGGACACATTGATTCAATCTCTAACAAAGTTCTTTATGTTAATATATTGCATGGAAAGATTGTTAGATTGCCTTCTCTACAATTGGAAGTGGTAATGAATTTGGGATAATTTCATGTACTGTGCAATCTACATATTATCCAATAAACATGAATAAATAGACATGGTGAAAATCTGGATAAAAAAATGGTCCAGTAATCCATTTTTATAGAAGTATTGTTTTATACCTCCTATATGTAATGTGTCATTTTTATGTGAAAGATGAATTTAGATTTAATTCATTTACTGAATTATTATTTTTTAACAAAAAGAACATGAAATGTTAACATTATAACACTACAATTCTTAATGAAAAGTTTTTTTTAAAATGTGTGACAAGAAGAGAATTTGCTATAACTATTAATATGTTTTTCAAGGTGTGCCTGTGTTGGATATGTGTCTGTCCTGATGTTAAGTCCCCATGGTAGTGCTGGTGTTGGGATGATTAACCCTTATACTCTAATGTTCTTTCTGAAGTGATCATTTCCATTTTATATACTGTTACATTGTGGTCAGACAGGGCTTTGTGTTGTTGAAGGTGCTGTTACTCATATTGAGGTATGACCTATGGTTCTGTATGTTTTTAAAGGGGTTATTTAGTAAGAGGACTTACTATAAGGGTACAGATAATACTGAATTTAACTGCAGCAATGTTATTAAATGCTACATAAAAAATGTGTTTCCAATGAGCAACAGAATATACTCATTAGTATGATTACAGTATTCGTTTGCTGTTTAGCTTTAATGTCATAAGCATAAGCTCTGTGTGAATCTCCTCTCCTCCTCATATTTTGTATTGCACGGAGCTATGAGTCATGCCCAACATGACATGATTTCTGTGGGAAGACAGGATAGGCTATTTGAAGGCTGTTTGATGCTATTCACACTAAAACCAACCCAACTGGTATGCAATTAGCGAGTTCCCAACAATATCTGTGAGGTAGCTGTCAACATACTACCATAACAAAAAAAAAACAGGCAGAAATAAACCTATTCATGTAGGAGCATCATGTACAATACAATAAGTTAACAATTGTACCTTCCGATATTGTTGTTTTTTTCTTATCCACCTTATTTCATTTAATATATATATATATATCAAGTGGTGTGGTCCCAGCTTTACTTATATAGTATAAGTTTGTTATTTTAGTGGTAACTCAGGTGTGCATATATTTGTCAATCCAGATTGACTCCATTTAGTATGTGTTTTACTTCTGGAACCAGTGTCTAGAACGTACCTAGAATGTGCTGGTGGTTTGTATTCTAGTTTCATCTGCTAAAATAAAATGCAGCATTTTGCAATAGAAGACTACTGTCTAAGGGACAGCATTTGGAGCTAAATTAACTAATTGGAGCTAAATTAATTACATTTCTAAGTGTAAAGTGTTCTAGTAGTAACTACACAGGTGTTTAATAGTTCATGAGCCTTATTCAATTGAGCAATCGTTAGTTACTGTAGCCAGTAAGTGAAGCGGTGAGGTAATTTGCTATTCAATTCTTTTTACAGGCTCTGAACAGGTTATGGCTTTGAAAACTTTGCAATGGTTAAACCAGGAACTTACAGCCTCCTGAAGCCTTTGATCTTTCAAGACTTCCAATTGCTAAAATCGCGAGTCGCTATTCAATTGCAAAAAACGTTCAAGACCACACCCGCAGGCAAGCCCGCAAATGGCAAATGTCGGCCCAAAGCTTACTGGTTCCAAATGGGACCCGCAAAGGGTTTACAGACTAATTAGGAACACTGCAAATGACAATAAAAAGACACCAATGGACTTTAAAATATGGGGAAAGCAATGTAAGGCATTACAATTATTTGCATAACAACTCCCAACTATTAAATAGTTAAAAAAAATTATATGAATATGAAATGCCATGCTGGAACATGCTGAAAGCTATTAAAGACACACTACCTCATTAAATTGCAACACAAATACATGGAAATGGCTGACATATTAACCCTTTCTCACTCACAGAGGCTCTTGTGTGGACCCTAAAAATACAAAGATCATCTTATACACCTCTCACTTATCACATCTACATTGGGAAAACAAATAGTGGCCAAATTACATCGCCACATGGCATATATCAAGTACCAGGGGAACATTTTAGATTTTGTTGTTCATTCCCTAAGTTGTGTCCGACTCTCTGTGACCCTATGGACTGCAGCACACTTACTTATGTCTCTGTCTGTGCGTATCCACAAGGGTTGCATGACAAAGATACTGAAGTGAGTTGCAAGTTCCTTCGCTAGTGGACTGGGATTTGTCTGACCTCTCTGCTATGACCTGTCTACCTACAATGGCCCTTCATAGTATAGCTCACAGCTTTATTCAGGTACACAAGCCCCTTCACCACCACTTAGCAATCCTGAAGGGGACCAGGGGAACATAAACCACACTAATCTACTCGTGCTTGTGGAGCGACAACTCACCTCCATTGCCGTTAGACCCATCAATCAATTTACCTTATCACCTGTCATATTGTTATCAGGCCTTCTGGGGAATGTTGATACTCCACAGTATCACAAATTGGACTTTGCATGTGTATTAACCCTTTTTTATGATATATATAAAATTATGATACCTTATTGATGTTATTGCTATTATTATTATTGTTATTATTATTATTGTTAGGTTATGTATTAATCTATTGGATAGTAACTAGGGCTCATTAGTTTACAGATATAGGAATGTGACACAAATGTGATGTATGTGGATGTCCCATAACCCCAACCATTGAAAACACACTGACACAGTGAGAACGGTATAGCAAAGCTTTATTTCATACACAGAGCACAAACAAAAATTGACAAGACTGTGCATTAATATCATGGGTGTGTTGTGGGCGGATCCCGGGAGAGCCAGAGGCTTGTGGCAAAAAAGGGGATACCTAAAATGGGTAATGTCATAGTCTAGAATAAGCATGATGCATAGCACCTACCAGGGACACATGTGGTCACTACACCACTACAACCGGAATCTGATGAAAAAAAGGATTATTAGAAATCATTCAATTTAATTGAAGACACAATTAATGTGCATAGCACTTACAACATGTCTAGATCTGCTCAATGAAACAGATGATTAAACCTCTGGACTGTGTAATCCAATCCAGCTTCACATACAGTATGTTAACAAAACAAAAATCTGAAAGAAAAAAAAAGTTGGAGGAGGATAAAAAATAAACAAATATACATGTACAGTACAGTGCTAAATACTCTAACTGTAACAATATACCAACTCACCTGATTCCCATCTGCAAGCATTACTAACTATTAGCTAGTTCGCAGGAGAACTCACTGGCCATGACCATTAATAATGATGTGTCATCTCACAATAAATGCTTAGCTGTGACTAGCATCAGTGGTTAAGGTGTACTATCACCTTCGTAATATGATATTGTCCATCAGCATTGATATCACATCCATGAGCTATAGAGGTGTTAGCACATGTTAAAGTATAACCATGATATCAGCAATAGGGGAAAATACCTATTAATACAGACAGGACACAAAGGTCAGCAGCCAGATTCAATGTCACGTACATCGGACCCTATGATCTGTGTTCAGACTGATATTGAGGTCAGGATCACATGCTTCACTAATGCATATATTAATGCTGGCTGTCATTAACATGCCATTGGGAGACTTTGCCAGTCTTCTGCCATAGCAATATTAGTCTACGTTTAAGCTAACAGCAATCATGTATTAGATATCTGGCTATATGATAGCTTTAATATTGTGGGAGCTACATGTTAAGGGGGGCTGTCATTGAAGGAACGTCTGCCTGAGAGACACTGTGAAAACCTTAAACCTCATACATTTCCTTCAGAATACTTGCAGATGCCTTCATGGACCTGAATTGTACCTAAAACAAAAAAAAACTCATAACACCTTCAAAAAAGATTTAAAAAAAGATAGGGGCTGCAGCATCTCTTCTCAACAGCATTCCTCAGTGACCATCAATTGGGGAAATATTAAACAGATAAACAGAACCCTACTTGTCAACAGAGAAGAGGATCATGAACCATGTGATGGAGGTAGCCATCTGCGTACAAAATATCACCATCACATAGGTCAAAACAGTCGGACGCACTGATGAGGGGAGGAGGTGTCAGGGCCAGATGGTCCCCAGATGCTGAGTCTCTGGAGGAGGGGGATAGTGGGGTAAAATCCCGGCAGTCTGGCTGGTGGTCCTGCTAGTGACCCCACTAGTCAGATGACATCCTCCTCCTCCAAACCAGTGCCCTTGGGTCCTCTTCTTTCCTCCTCCCCATGTGCCAGTTCCTGCTGGGCTGACCCAGACCTCCTTGATGCTGAAAGATAGAAAAGAAAGGTATATGTTATTACTATGATGAATCATACATTGTTTTATGTTCATTCCTAACTATCTGACATCTAGGCTTTAACCTGGATGATTCTCCTAATTCCAACTCAGATCAGCTATCATTTGCTAGCTATGATCTATAGTTTGGTTCTTGGTCTTAATAGTTCTTGGCTCCTAACGCTATCTTGATTCCAGCTGTGGTCTGTAACTGCATAGGCTGCAGTGGGCACACCAATACATGGACTGTCTATTGGTTGATCACTGTTGTTGTGCCCAGAAATGACAGTTATTTGTCAGCTTCATGGATTTAATGATGCATCCATCGATCCATTGTTAATTCCATGGAGCTGACATGTCAGTGTCCTTGTTGGTCATCATGTACATGTGTGGTGGGTGTGATGAACATGTGGTGCCATGTTGGTGTATGTCATATTCACCTGACATGGAGGCTGTGTCCTACACGGCCACCAGGCCTGAAGCTCCAGCATTGGGCACCTGGCTGAGAAGGTCTTGGCCACCCTCTCCCACTCATTATAGCGCACAGTCACTTGCTTGTCCTCCTTGGCCATCATCCTCCTCACCTTGGCCCTTGACGGACCTCACATTCCTTGGCGTTGTGCCCACTCCTGTTACCTCAGCCGATACCTCCTTCCATGCCTGGGCCCTAGGCAAGGATCAGAAGCAGTCATGGATGGCACCAAGGAGGACCACATTCTCCAGGTGCGTGTAATTCAGGGCCCTGTACTTGCCCTAAGCCTCTTGCCCTCCCAACTGTGGATGGGGATCCTTGCCTCCCTGACATGTCCCTGAGGCCTGTCCCTCCCCCGAACTACAACCCCCCCCCGGATCAGGCCCCTCCCCCTCTATTCCTGGACTACATGTGCCTGTTGCTAGGGCCGGCCTGCCACCACCCATCTCCTCCACTACTTCCACCACCTTTTCCTCCTCCACCTCCTCCTCCACATCCGCCCCCTCATCACCACTTCCTCCTCCTCCGCCTCCTCCTCCACCAGCTCCTCTCCTCCACCACTGCCAACCTCCTTCTCCTTTCCTCTACCACTCCCCAGGGCCACCTCTCTCCTCTCTCTCCTGCTCACCTCTTTTTCACTCCCTTGCTCTCTCCTCCCTGAAATTAAATCCCAAAAGGAATATAAAGATAAATAAAAAATTATGTATATGTATGAGGAAAATAAAACAAAATGTGTATTATGTGTATTTAATGATTGTTGGGGAATGGGGTGTGTGCATAACCTAGCTCTATGTGTCTCTATGTGTGTTCTTTAATTTACGTGCATTGCTATTATGTGTAATCTATAAATATGTGTAATCAAGGATTAAGTGTAAAATTGTAAATAGAACAATAGAAATAAACAAAACCGCAACTGAAGCGAGGGTCGAAGGCACTCCTCGCAAGCAACTGCAACCCTCGCAAAATTTACGAAGGCGCTCCTTGCCAGCAACTGCGACCCTCGCAAACTTTAACGCAAACAAAATTACCTTACACCTTATGACACATTACGACCTTGCAAAAAACGGCCGCAACACGCGCACATGAAAACATCAAAAATTCAATAAATACACACAACAAATACATAAAAAGATTACCTACAGCAAGAGGGAGCATCCAGGACCTCGAAAACTAAAGTTACACCTCAATTTACATGAAATTAAAGCAGTTTAGACACTAAAACACTACCATAAACACGCAAAACAGCTACGGATATTCCGAAAAACTTGCCTGACATAGAAAACGAACGACGCTACATCAGCCACATTATATACAACAAACACCCTTAGCTCACTTACAATTTCATTGCCGTAATTTTTTGACGGACAATATTCTAGTTGTATATAAAATCCACTTTCTCTATATTACACAATTCTTTACTGAAATACAGGGTAACTCGTTGGGCCTTCAGGTATTCAGTGCTAAAGAAATAACTGCTTTTCACATATCAGTTTATCTGCTCTATTATTACACATCCACGCCAGTGACAGAGACTGCTTGGCTATCACATATTATAATTGTCTATCTACGATTAGTCGTCACGCTGCGTTGCGTAGTGCGTACGACTTAGCGATGAGCGCCGCAGCACTTAGAAAAAAAATACGAGGTGAAAAAAATTACGAGATAAGCGGCGGAACAAAAACAGTAAAAAAAACACTAAATACACACTAAAAAATAAAACAAAGGTCACTTACAGCATGGGGAGCCAGGCAGGACGTCTGGAAGTGAGTTGGAACTGCAATTTAGATCGATTTAGCTGAGTTACAAAGATCGAAAATCGGCTAAGCGAGAAAAAAATGGCCGCCGACAGCATTCTCAACAGCATTCCTCAGTGACCATCAATTGGGGAAATATTAAACAGATAAACAGAACCCTACTTGTCAACAGAGAAGAGGATCATGAACCATGTGATGGAGGTAGCCATCTGCGTACAAAATATCACCATCACATAGGTCAAAACAGTCGGACGCACTGATGAGGGGAGGAGGTGTCAGGGCCAGATGGTCCCCAGATGCTGAGTCTCTGGAGGAGGGGGATAGTGGGGTCAAATCCCGGCAGTCTGGCTGGTGGTCCTGCTAGTGACCCCACTAGTCAGATGACATCCTCCTCCTCCAAACCAGTGCCCTTGGGTCCTCTTCTTTCCTCCTCCCCATGTGCCAGTTCCTGCTGGGCTGACCCAGACCTCCTTGATGCTGAAAGATAGAAAAGAAAGGTATATGTTATTACTATGATGAATCATACATTGTTTTATGTTCATTCCTAACTATCTGACATCTAGGCTTTAACCTGGATGATTCTCCTAATTCCAACTCAGATCAGCTATCATTTGCTAGCTATGATCTATAGTTTGGTTCTTGGTCTTAATTGTTCTTGGCTCCTAACGCTATCTTGATTCCAGCTGTGGTCTGTAACTGCATAGGCTGCAGTGGGCACACCAATACATGGACTGTCTATTGGTTGATCACTGTTGTTGTGCCCAGAAATGACAGTTATTTGTCAGCTTCATGGATTTAATGATGCATCCATCGATCCATTGTTAATTCCATGGAGCTGACATGTCAGTGTCCTTGTTGGTCATCATGTACATGTGTGGTGGGTGTGATGAACATGTGGTGCCATGTTGGTGTATGTCATATTCACCTGACATGGAGGCTGTGTCCTACACGGCCACCAGGCCTGAAGCTCCAGCATTGGGCACCTGGCTGAGAAGGTCTTGGCCACCCTCTCCCACTCATTATAGCGCACAGTCACTTGCTTGTCCTCCTTGGCCATCATCCTCCTCACCTTGGCCCTTGACGGACCTCACATTCCTTGGCGTTGTGCCCACTCCTGTTACCTCAGCCGATACCTCCTTCCATGCCTGGGCCCTAGGCAAGGATCAGAAGCAGTCATGGATGGCACCAAGGAGGACCACATTCTCCAGGTGCGTGTAATTCAGGGCCCTGTACTTGCCCTAAGCCTCTTGCCCTCCCAACTGTGGATGGGGATCCTTGCCTCCCTGACATGTCCCTGAGGCCTGTCCCTCCCCCGAACTACAACCCCCCCCCCGGATCAGGCCCCTCCCCCTCTATTCCTGGACTACATGTGCCTGTTGCTAGGGCCGGCCTGCCACCACCCATCTCCTCCACTACTTCCACCACCTTTTCCTCCTCCACCTCCTCCTCCACATCCGCCCCCTCATCACCACTTCCTCCTCCTCCGCCTCCTCCTCCACCAGCTCCTCTCCTCCACCACTGCCAACCTCCTTCTCCTTTCCTCTACCACTCCCCAGGGCCACCTCTCTCCTCTCTCTCCTGCTCACCTCTTTTTCACTCCCTTGCTCTCTCCTCCCTGAAATTAAATCCCAAAAGGAATATAAAGATAAATAAAAAATTATGTATATGTATGAGGAAAATAAAACAAAATGTGTATTATATGTATATAATGATTGTTGGGGAATGGGGTGTGTGCATAACCTAGCTCTATGTGTCTCTATGTGTGTTCTTTAATTTACGTGCATTGCTATTATGTGTAATCTATAAATATGTGTAATCAAGGATTAAGTGTAAAATTGTAAATAGAACAATAGAAATAAACAAAACCGCAACTGAAGCGAGGGTCGAAGGCACTCCTCGCAAGCAACTGCAACCCTCGCAAAATTTACGAAGGCGCTCCTTGCCAGCAACTGCGACCCTCGCAAACTTTAACGCAAACAAAATTACCTTACACCTTATGACACATTACGACCTTGCAAAAAACGGCCGCAACACGCGCACATGAAAACATCAAAAATTCAATAAATACACACAACAAATACATAAAAAGATTACCTACAGCAAGAGGGAGCATCCAGGACCTCGAAAACTAAAGTTACACCTCAATTTACATGAAATTAAAGCAGTTTAGACACTAAAACACTACCATAAACACGCAAAACAGCTACGGATATTCCGAAAAACTTGCCTGACATAGAAAACGAACGACGCTACATCAGCCACATTATATACAACAAACACCCTTAGCTCACTTACAATTTCATTGCCGTAATTTTTTGACGGACAATATTCTAGTTGTATATAAAATCCACTTTCTCTATATTACACAATTCTTTACTGAAATACAGGGTAACTCGTTGGGCCTTCAGGTATTCAGTGCTAAAGAAATAACTGCTTTTCACATATCAGTTTATCTGCTCTATTATTACACATCCACGCCAGTGACAGAGACTGCTTGGCTATCACATATTATAATTGTCTATCTACGATTAGTCGTCACGCTGCGTTGCGTAGTGCGTACGACTTAGCGATGAGCGCCGCAGCACTTAGAAAAAAAATACGAGGTGAAAAAAATTACGAGATAAGCGGCGGAACAAAAACAGTAAAAAAAACACTAAATACACACTAAAAAATAAAACAAAGGTCACTTACAGCATGGGGAGCCAGGCAGGACGTCTGGAAGTGAGTTGGAACTGCAATTTAGATCGATTTAGCTGAGTTACAAAGATCGAAAATCGGCTAAGCGAGAAAAAAATGGCCGCCGAAAAAAATGAAAACGAGGCAATACTACTACGAACTGCGTAAAACACAGCCACAGATGTATGTGTTTGAAAAACAACGAGATAAAGGATGCGGATTAACCGCGCAATGAGTAAAAAGACAGTAGCGAGTACATTTTACGAAACACAATTACAGATTTACGCATTAACACAGATTTAACGACTTTGTCTCGCGCAACATTGGATTTCCCGCCTAAACCAACACATTTGATGTGAAATATAAGTTGCAAGTTAAAAAAATAAAAAAAATGTTTTAAATTTTTTTTATTTATTTTAAGAAAAAAAAAAGGGACAAATGTAGCGTCATGTTGTGTGGCAAACAAATTTCACTACATTTAATTTTTATTGACCGTCATTTGACCGTTTTACCATATTTACTGTAGTACTTTGGCAATGAGCGCCGCAGAAAAAATGCTGCACAAACAAAATGAAAACCAGGCGACAGCACTATAACCACGGAAAACACGTACCGATAATCGGCTAAGACGCATACCACACATTATCCGCCATTTTAGGATAATGCGGAAGTACACAGCTACGTTAACGGTTTCGGATCGCGCACGCACACTATTACACTGCACACGTTCATCACGCTTACACAGTACCTCCACACCACTAATGCTGCTGCAACATCAACACAGATTGCCAGCTCTTCAACACAATGCATAAAAATACGTAAATTAATTTATTAATTTGATTTCTATATTTCAGTAGTACACAGAAAACAACATTAGCTACCTTACAATTCCATATGTATATTAATAACTAAACAACTTTTAAAACATACACATCTGATTGCCGTCATTTTTTGACGGCAATACGCTAGTCACATATATAGTTGTCATTGTATGTAACGTTTGCGTTGTTGGTCACGCAGTTGCACCCTTGTGAAGCGAGGGTGCAATGGCGAGCCTCGCGAAGCGAGGCAAGCCAGCTGCACCGACACACATACGAGCCTCCCGAGGCCAAGCAGCCGTGCAGCACTTAGGCTGCAATGAGCTCCAAATGCATTCATTGCAGCCAGGAGCGCCGTCACAGATGTGAGCCTCGCAAAGCAGCTGCGCAGCACTTAGGCTGCAATTAACGGCAAAGGCGCTTATAGTAGCAAGCAGCGCCATCACACATGCGAGCCTTGCAAAGCAAGGCAAAGCAGCTGCACAGCACTTAGGCTGCAATGAACTGCGAAGGTGATTATTGCAGCCAGAGGCGCCTTCACTCATGCAAGCCTCGCAAAGAGAGGCGAAGCAACGCAAGCACATAACTCTAAAAACCTACCAAAAAAAAAAAAAAATTACAATAAATTATAACACACACAGCACAGGGAGAAACACAGGAAGCCTGGGAGTGAGGTTGCAAGTGAGTTACACTCATATTTTTCATTTTTCGTCACTGGAATTTGGAAGACAGGTTACTTTGCTATTCAAAGGCCTTCCTTTTGCAGGCTCCAATTGGGTTACTTTCTGCAAGCTGCGATCCATTGCGATTCGTAAAATCGCAAGTTACTTCCCTCCAAGCTTTTGGTCTTTCACAGCCGCAAGAGTTGCGGCCTCTAAAAGGACAAATCGCTATTCAATTGCTCCGATTTTCCCTCGCTAACTACTCCGTCAAGCCCACAAATGGCAAAGTCGAACCACAGGTTACTGGGACAAAGGGCTTACTTACAAAACGGAGCACTTTAAATGCAAATATAAATTAAATGATGGGGAACACAAGGGGAGACATTAGAATTATAGGCACAACATTGTCAAGCTCGCACATCGCTAAAATGAAATACTTTATTTCAAGTTTATTTTCCATCCAAAGACCTTCAGGCTTCAACCTTCAAGCCCGTAGGACTTTGGAATCCAACCTCCATTTTTTATAAGTCCTACGGGTTTGAATAACGAGTTACAGGCTTGGAGGTCATTGGATGGAAATTAAACATGAAATAAAGTATTTTATTTTGGCGATTTGCAAGGCCGTAACTCGATCACAAGTAGCTGATTTTCTGCGTTTGAGTAGCGGGCTCCAGTAGGTCTACTTTTACTCTGCTATTCAATTGGCCGGGCCTGAAAGTTAGGCGCCAGTCGCGAGAATCGGAAACCATGCTCTCAGCAGTAACATTTACGTGCTTGAACATGATCGCGGACGCAAGCCCGTAACTCGTGGTTCAAGTCGGTAAGATCGGAGCACTTTAAATGCAGATATAAATTCAATACAGCACTGTAAATGATGGGGAACACAATGGGTGACATTAGAATTAAAAGCACAACATACTCAAGCTCACACATCGCCAAAACATAATATTTTATTTCATGTTTAATTTCCATCCAAAGTCTTACTGGCTTGAATAATGTCCAAGCCCGTAAATCATTTTTCAAGCCCAGAGGTTGGATTCCAAAGTCCTAAGGGCTTGGAGGTTGAAGCTCGTAGGACTTTGGATGGAAAATAAACATTTTAATTCTAATGTCACCCATTGTGTCCCCCATCATTTACAGTGCTGTATTTAATTTATATTTGCATTTAAAGTGCTCCGATCTTACAGGCTTGAACCACGAGTTACGGGCTTGCATCCGCGATCATGTTCAAGCACGCAAATGCTACTGCCGAGCGCATGGTTTCCGATTCTTGCGACTGGCGCCTAACTTTCGGGCCCGGCCAATTGAATAGTAGAGTAAAAGTATACCTACTGGAGCCTGCAACTCAATTGCAGGAAATCGGCTACTTGCGATCGAGTTACAGCAACGAATTGAATGAGACTGAATATATATAACATATGTATGTGCTATGCATTTTTTTACAATTTTTAAGTAAAAAACTAAATATGGTAAATGTATAAAATGACAATGATGTCAGCAGACAATTATTGTAAATGAGCAAATAACCAGTCCCTCCAAATGTCAGATAAACCCAAAATTCAGACCATATCAACTAATTTGGGCTATTAACAACTAAATCCTCTTAGGCTACCTTATTCATCTAATTATCATAAAATAGTAATACATCAGCTTTCTCATTCTGCTTCACTAACCTCTATTTCTAAGTAACATTTCACTTAAATCTTAATAACATTATAAATATATACATTTATATAACACATATATATATATATATATATATATATATATATATATATATATATATATATATATAGATAGATAGATAGATAGATATACACAGAGAGAGACATAGATTGAGATTACATATATATTTTTTAATGTAACTATTTAATTTCAACTTTATCTTGTTTCTGATATGCCGGTAAATCTATTTATTTAAAAATAAATAACAATGAAAGTATATTGTCCATTAAATTAAGGAAAAATATTGGGATTGCACATCAATTCATAATAGACTGCTGGGTATATTAAAATCTGTGTTATCATTACTCTAATTATTACTATATACAGACACACATTATCAAAATCTATTTTAAATACATTTACCAAATGAGCAAATTGTTCAAGAAGCAAAATCTATTTAACTCTTTTTCACCTATAAGAAGTATTCATTTTTTAGCAGTCTAAGGAGCTTTGTTGATTTTTTCTGCCATCATTTTATTGTTCCAAATCACTTTTCAGTTAAGTAACTAACACATCAACTATTCATTGATTCCAATATAATTTATAATAAATAGCAGATAGTAAATTTTTCAGGCATATTTTATACCTGGTTGGTAAGCATCGTTGAAGAAATGTTTTTTAATGTGCCATATAATCAGGGTGCATTTGGTTAATCTGAAATGGAATTCAGTTGTAAAATTTTTAAGATGTGATAAAATTTTAATACGTTTCAGTTTTATATGAAAGTTTGACACTGATAGTAATCTGTTCCATAAATACTCATGTAATTTACACTTACGAGATGAGCATAGTATGGGTAAAATGCAAGATTATAAAGGATAAATTAATTTTTTGACCTACTAGCATTTGATAAAAAAACTGGGTATGTTACTGTTTTAATAAAGCAATAGGGAAAAAGACACCTTTATTGGGTCGACATATAGTTTTAAAGAGGGGTTATAATTGAGCTTAATTGTTCTTAATGCAGAATATGTAATGCTGTAAGGCTGATTTTAACTAGATTGTTATATTTTTCATTTTAAAATGACAATTGACCTTCTAAAATTGTTTGTGATTTTTGCATGCACACATAAACTGAATAGTGAGCTAGAGCAGCAAAAAAGCCTAAATATGTTATTGTGGTTTATTTTTTGTCATTTATAAATGATTCATGAAGTTGCTATTGTTAACAATGAAATGCAGTAACAATCAAGGAGAGAATCTTAAGTTTTCATTTTGGATAACCTATTTAATTTGTAAAAAAAAAAAAAAAAATTGGGGTGTGATGAAATGAGGAATACCAGAGTACCATGGAAAGCGCAGTGGTGTACAATCTTTTTTGGCATGGATAATAATTTTTTGCAAAGTTAATTTGTCATCTACAGACTCTCCTACAGCGCTTTTTTTTTACGGAGCATATTGGTAAATCTTGCTGTTATTATACACTAAAGTAATGCAGTGTGGCCTTTTTAGTATGAGAAGCAATGATGTCTTTTCCCAGGCAGAAAGTTGTTAATGTACTGGGGCAAAATATGCCGAGTACCATACTGGAAAAGCAAACATCAGCACGACTAGTCAGCTGAATACTACAGACCTTCTGTGTAAACAGCTACAGAACAGTGATAAGAGGCAAAATAAGTTAGCATGTTAACCTAGGAGCCTTTAAAAGCCCTCTTCCTCTCATAACTAGCAAGACAGTTTGTAAAATCTAAATATCTTCCATGATATTAGCCCCTCAGTTATAGGTTTTTGAAGTATATATCCAACATGGGCCACAGGTGGGCCAGTTATTAAAATACAGATATCAGACAGCTTATTGTTTTCAAGACCCAAATGATAATAATGACCTATATGCACACAGGAATTGATATCTGGCTAGTGGCTGTGGGGGTACAGAACATAATTATAGCCAGTTGTGCAAAGGATAAACTAATGGGGTAGTGTAATTGCTTCTCCTCTGGAGATGGGACAGTTAGGTCATGACGTTTGTACTGAATGGGCCAATATGATCCTTGATAAGGTGCAAGAGCCATTAGGTGGTTAAGACATGAATTAAAGCCAAACCCAATGAAGTGTGCATTTGGAAAAACATAGACTTGCTATTTAGGTTTCTTTTTGTGTGATGCGGTAAAATAAATGTATTATTATTATTATTATCGTTTATTTGTAATGCGCCAATATATTCCGTAGCTCTATACAGGGTTAAATTCCAGGCAAAAACAATTACAATATTAACAAGCTGCAAAGGATAGAGGGCCCTGTCTTTGAGCTTAGAATCCAGTGTCCATAGTGCTGGGGAAGCACCATGCAAATTTACAATCTAAAGGCAAATTTACAATATAAAAACCTTGAAAATACAATGTTGATACATTGATAAACTTCCCAGTTCCAAAAAAATTTAAAAAGCAGATTATGGCATTTTTGGGTTTAGTTGGGCATTATAGAAAATGTATATCTAACTTTTCTACCCTGGCAGTACCACTGACAGATCTAACTCTGCTCCTAATATGGTGTATATACCCCATAATGTGCCCATTTTTATATAAGCTGGAAGCTACTTCTTAGAAAGAAAAACTATTCTGTTATAGAAAATAAATGCATATCTGTTAACTGGGCTACTAACAACTTGCATTGTTACTTGTTGGACAGACACTTCAACTGGGGACCTTGAAGTGGCTCAATACTATGAAGGCAAATAATGCATGACTCACAAGGTGGTATTTAGAGTTACAGACCTATTTGTTTCAGGTTCAGCAGAGGTCAGGTAAGGACCACTGTCATGCCCAGGGGTGACTGGGGTCTCTGGGGATCCATGTGTGCCCTGGGAGGGCATGGGGTGAGTGGGACAAGGAGCCCCATCCAGGACAAGTATTGCATGAATTGCATGGTTATATGGCCTGTATCTGGACTGTTATTTCCCTGTGTGAAGGGTGGTCATAATTGTGGTACCCCCCGGATGTGTGGACTAGGGTTGCCCTGTTGGCATATGTGCGTTCATAATTAATGTGCCATTAAGTGCATGTAGTTATAACTGTGATATAGTTGTGGCCATGTTTAGGATTTATGATATCAGGGGAACTATGGACTTATGGGGTAACAAGTTTTGGGGTTTGGAATACTTTAGAAGTCAGACGTGGATCAGCCAAGGGATTTCTTACAGGGAAGGGTGAGAAAGATCTAATTAGCCATTATGGCCCCCTGGACAGCTAGCTTCCTGACAGGGGAAACGTAAAGTGTGAATCCCCCAGACCCAGGACATAAGGTCCCGGGAAGTATTTAGCCTGCTAGGCTCCAGCACCACATGGGGCAGTTAGAAAGGCAGATATCATTGATTGACAGGTGGGTCACATGGTCAGAAGGAAAAGGGTTCAGGATTGGTTAAGAGGACTGTTGCTAGGGGGTGTAAACTGGTGATACGGGTTGACCTAAATGCATAAAATGTTGAATGGATAATAAATAAAGGGTGCTCAGGTGGTCATACATAATTTAAGTGTGTCCTTAATATTGAGGCAAGGATTAACTCTGATCATAGGGGTTAATAATTCTACATCTACAAAAAAAGAGATACAGCCAGTAACTCTGCTGCTCTGCCTGAAAATTCCTTTGTTCCTGTGAGTCTCCAGTATAATTGTCTGGTTCTCTCTCTGCTAGCAGGGATAATAGAACCATCACGTATCGCTGGGTGGGTTAGCAGCACCATTTACTCCCCACCAAAAAAACAGGCCCCCCTCAGGAGCATTATTAAAACCCATAAACCCCCCAGGGCCCCTTGTCACACTATTCACCCCCTCAAGCCCCCTTCACTTCATTCACCCCCCCCCCCCCCCCCCTCTTACTTGTGCAGCGCAGTCCCTGTCCTGGATTCCATTGCTTAGATGTTGGGTATCCTTCCCCTGCCGGAGCTTCATACTGCAGGGTCCCGTGACATCATTAGGAATTCCCCTCCCCTGCTGTATGAAGTTCTGGCAGGGGATACCACTGAGCAATGGGATCCGGGACTGATCTGATTTTTTTTATATAAGACTACATTTAAAGGGCCAAAAAGATTATTTCCATAAAACTTTTACCTTAACGTACGCTACCATGGGGATTAAATCTAAAGAAGAAACCACTGATTCCCATGAAAAACCTATGCAACTAGGAATATTCAAGCTTCTCCCAAATAAACTGTGGCCTCAGTGGTCACATTCTCAAGTCTTGTCCCATTGGTTGGGAAACTGTCATGACTAAGCCAGTGAGAGATGATGACTTTAAGAGCATCTATCAGTTCTCCCAGTGCACTGCAACTCTTAGTTTCTGCCAACCTGCTGTGAACTCATTTTAATAATAATGTAAATGGCTTCATTGATCATGAGTATAGCCAGTCCATTAGTTTACCTTGTGCTCCACTTGAAGTTCCATTTAGGATAATATCCCTGTATTAACAAACCTTGGGTTCTGGAATCATCACTCTTAGCACTAATTCTTGAACTTTTAGCACAGGGGTATTATATTCAGAAATTGTATCATTCTACATCATTGAAACTCCTTGTACTTCTATTATCCTGAATTCCCTTGGCTCCACAGTCACAACGTCACAATCAGATGGTTTAAAGGACAGATCATCTTTTTGGATTCTACCTGGCAAGAGTCCTATATTCATCACATTACCCAAGTTGCTGTCAATCAGCCTCATACTTCTCACAAGGAACTTATGCTTGATTGTTATCATTCATTGAATTTACTGTCTATCCATTCCAGTAACCAAGCTTATGGACGAAGACAGTCAAGAAAATATAAAGATTGAGGTAATCTGATAATCCTCTTCTCCTGTAAGAGGTGTTTTTTTATCATGCCAAAGAGAATTTGTGGCCTACAACCCTGCATAGATTATAGGGGTTTTAACAATACCACTATAAAACATCAATGTCAACTTGGTTTTAAAGCTGTTTAATCATTTAAGAGGAGAGAGCCTATTCACTAAACTTAACTTTCATTGTAAATATTCAATCAAATAAGATGATAAATGGAAGACAGCTTTCAATAATCATATTATATAATGTTTTTATATCTCTGTAATGCTTTCTGTGGTTTGGTTCCCTGGTGGTCCAGTGGTTAGGATGCAGCTATTTTCACCACAGCATGCTGGGTTTGAATCCAGCAAGGGAACCAAGAGGTCACACTGGTAAGTAATTGGATGGGAGACCACCTCAGAATACCAGGAGCTGTCTGTATGCTGTGGCCCACTGGAGAAGGAACTGGCAACCCACTCCAGTATCTCTGCCATGAAAACCAAGTGGATCAGCATGATGTGTTGTCCATAAGGTCACACAAAGTCAGACACAACTGAGCAACACCATTAACATTTTACAATGCTCCCTGTAAAATGTTCTAATCCTTTGTGAGTAATGTCTTCCATGAACTTTAAAAATGTTATTGAATATTTTGATTATATACTTATCTTCTCCAATCATTCTCTGGAAGAACACCAAAGGATCATCAAAGGTGTTCTATGGGAACTACAAAATCATAAACTTGTAGCCAATGCTAAAAAGTACTCCTCTCATGAACAAGAGATACAGTTTCTTGAATATATTATTTCCACTAAGAGTTTCTCCATAGCCCTATCCAAAGGATCAGCTATCCTGGAATCACCTCTATTAGTTGGTTTGAAGAGCGTACAGCTGGTCATATGGTTTTGAAATTATTGTCACAAATTTATCAAACAATCTTCCAACATAATTACCACTATTACCTCTCTTATCAATAATTCTAACACTAGTATCAATTGACATCCTGTGGCAGTCCAATCATTTGAAGGACATTTCTGAAGGAAAAGTTATCTCGGCTCCCATCCTAGCTCATTTTGAACCTGGCCAACCATTCCTTCTTGAAGTGGATGTATCTGATATTTAAGCAGAAGCCATTTTGTCTCAGTGGTCTATTGCCACTAGTTGCCTATACTCTTGCCCTTTAATGTTCCAAAAATTATCTGCTGAGCATTATTTTATAAACTAACGGCCATTTGTCTGGCCCCTGAAGAATGGTGTCATCTAATGGTGTAAGCAGCCATAAACATCTTCGTTGACCACAAGTACTTGAATCTACCAGTAGCTGATCTTTGACAAGCTCACAGATCTCTCTTCTTTGCCATTTTTAACTTTATTATTTCCTATCGCCCTTGAAGGAAGGCTGAAGCCCTGTCCAGACAATTTGAAGCTGAAGATTACATGTCTTCCAAGGAAGCTCATACTCTTCTCATAACCGTGGACTTTGTTTTTGACCTGCCCTTGTCTAATGTAAGAACTAGAATAACACAAATAAGTCAAGAACTTTTCCAGGTGCATAACACCAATAGTAATAATAACTATAAAAATATGGATTGGGAAAACTTTAATAGTGAAAAAAATGGTGTGAGAGACACAGGGGAGGGAGAGGGGGAAAGAGAAATACCACTGAGTAATATCTAATATAGGGATGGTAACTACTCAATAGATTATAAAAACTAATAATTATAATCCCTCGAAGGGGTGCATCCTTACTGGAAGTTCCAGGTCTGGCTAATTTTCCTATATTAATAACTAAAGCATTCAATTATAAAAAAAAAAATTGAAATGCACCTTGAAAAGGAAACACATAAGCTCTAGATATTGCTGTAAAAAGCAGGCACCATATGAACAAGCATAAATACCCACTGGTAATCTATGCACACTAATAATTACAAGCTGCTCAATACTTTTTGTGCCAAGAGGACATCCTTTGAGGTTAGAAGTAAAAATATTCCACCTTAAAGAAAGAAAAGGGTTCTTCACAGTACGGGTGGTTAAACCGTGCAATTCACTACCAAAGGAGGTGGTGACAGTGGATTCCATAGATAACTTTAAAAAGGGATTGGATATATTTTTAAATAAAAAAGGCATTTAGGGAAAATTACAGATTGAGGATTGATTCAGGGAGAAATACGATTGCCAGTACCTGGGGTCAGGAAGGAATTTTATTTTGTTCCACTTTTGAGACAAAGTTTCCCTGTTTTTTTTTCTGTTTGCCTTCCTCTGGATCAATTATCAATTAATCTGCATATTTCAGATCAGTGTAGATGTAAAAAGGTTGAACTTGATAAACTAAAAGTATTTTTTCAACTTCAATTACTATGTATCTAACTATGTAATATAGCAACAAAGGCCCCTATTTAATTGTGAAAATCGCAGCAATAGAAGCCCATAATGTAGATGGTAAAAATTACTGTTAATTAATTGGCTTCTTTTAACTACCCACAATCGATTTGCGAGTTACAGGCTCAAAATCCCTGCGGTTGTCAAAAATGTAACTCCGTCCTATCTCCTCCTTTGATGTTTCAAGCCTGCAATTGTTACCAGTGCTAAAGAAGCAAATTCCTTATTTAATTCCAACAATTCAACAAGCCTCCAATTGCCTTCAAATACGTAATTGGCAAATGTAAAAAAACTTTTACGAGTACTAGAGAGGACTCGCAAGTGGGTTAAGCATCTGCTCGTAACACTGTAATAGCAAATAAAAACTCACTAATGTACTTAAAAATACTGGGAAATCAATGAGATACATTAGAACTAATTGCACAACAGTCTCAAGCTAGCACATCGGCAAAAATAAATATTTATTTCACATTTTATTTCACAGGAATCAAGGAGTTAATACATACACCGACATAAACTAGAACAGTTTCTTCATTAATTTTTATTGATTTCTACATTGCTGGATTGCGAATATGATCGCATATTGGACTTCTGAACATTAATTGATTGAAGTTTAAACTCAATGTTTTACTGACGCCATGATGACTGTCTCATTTACTATTGGCTCTTTCTAAATTGGCTTCTTTTATTAATCATAATCATGCCCTGAAATGCTATGTATAGGTTCATGGTTTACGGTTTTAGCGTCTGTCCCTGTAATTGTGGGCTTGGAGTCAAATAGGGGCCAAAGTATATTATAATTGCTTACTGTGGAGATGCTCACAATAAGTGCCCAACAACTACTGCAATAACAGCAAAAACAGGACAAAGCAACATACTTGCCTAATAAACCCCAAATGATACAACCTTTAATAAATATAATAAATGATTTATTATTCTAATATATATTATCTATTATATTATCTATCTATACAAGTAATTGTCAGTGCTATTAGCAGTTTGTATTTATATGTATCAGTACAAGAATACTTAAGCACTCTTATTATAGAAGTTTGGTTGCTAGGCTTGTGGAAGTTTCGACTCATGGCATTAGAGAATAGTTTTTTCATTGAATGTATTTAGGATTGTTATTAATTTACAGTACAATACACTAACAACTTGTTTATGACCTTCTTTTGACTACAGTTTAGATATGATCTTGTATTCAGATCATTTTTATGTTCTTTTTCAGGTTCATGCACTTCTAAATTTTCTGAGTAAGATTTTGAAATTAATCGTTATTATGGTTGGTTTATTGCATTTATTACAATTATCAGCATGCTGTGTTTGCCAAGATATGAAAATAGAGAATACTAAATTGTTTGGGGATGTTAATTTAGTTGTTACACTTGTTGAAATGCCAAGATTAATTGCATAAAGTTTGCTAAGTGTCAATGACATACAAAACATTAATTTAATAATACAAAGAGACCACAGACATTCAGCTGAAGTAAACGATACAAGCAAAGTAATAAACCATTATTCTCCCTATTTAAAACATATGCAGACGCGTTCTGAATTTTATTGAGTATTTGATGTTGACATGAATGGTATTCAAATTTAAAGCATTCCCGTGAAACACAAAATATGCATCAAGTGTATCTAAAAAATCGTTTTTTTACAATAACTCTATTACCAAACCAAAAATTGGCTCTCGGTCATTAGTACAGCATATTTGATGAGCAACTATGTAAAATGTTATTAAGGATTAAGGAGCTATTAAGTGATACAATATGCTTATAATGTCTCATAGTACATTAGATGTTGTCCATTTATCTATCATAACAAGATGTTACCCAAACAAATTTGTGTCTTATGTGAATATTAATGTACATTTTTTAGTGGCATCATGGTGTCTGGAGGCAACAAAATTGAGATGTTTGTTTTTGTCGGGATCTATTGGATTTCTACAGCAATGGTATTGTCCGTATATAGTGGTTTATACTAGCTTCTAAGCATTTACGCTATCAATTACATTAAATTAGTGCAATTAAAATCTCTTACGCCAAAAATATATAATTACAATATTTTTTCTCCAGATCTTATATTTGACTTGATAATTGTTGATGACTTTGGACATTTTTTCTGTAACTATTCTAATTTCCACAACTGGGAGTAACCTCAAGTTCGATGCTGGCACATTTTTGGCCCTGACCTAGGACTAATGTATATTCTCAACGTTTTACCTCAGCCCTGTGGATCTTTCTCCAGAACCACCATCAGAAATGCTATATCTTAGTGAGAGTGAGAATATTGTTTTAGTTAATATTGTACACACTGGGATTGTGTTCATCTTCTAGATTAGATTTCATCTTGCTTTCTGTTAGCATATATTGTTGACCAATTAATCACTAAAAGCTCTAATAAATTACTTGGTAAAAAAAAACATTGTAATCACTCATCCACCAAAATATTAAACATTTAAAGGAGTTATTTAAAAAAAAAAAAAAAAACAATATTTAATGTTAAACTTGCTTCCAAAGATCAAACTCATCTGATGCAAGTCTCCTCTCACTAAAAGGTCAGTTGGGGTAGGGCGATTTTGTCAAGCCTTTTTAGCCCTTTTTTAAGTGGGTTCCCTTTACAACATGCTTTTGCTGTGGGACAGTCTATGATTATATTTTTGGATTCTTAACTAATCACATTGTTCTTGAAACCATTTCTACTTGTCTATCAGACCCTCTTTCCCCTTGCTTACTTTATGATGGCGAAGGCAGTCGGGTCAACTGGAGGCTATTCCTATAGTGTCTGAAAGTGAATTTAATATTGATTATTGCCATTATAAATCATTAAATATGATTTTTCTAATTGTTAATGCATACATAAATTACCTAGCTCTCCTTGTTAGGACATTACGGTGGTTCTTTAAGAACTAAAAATCGGTTTAGTGGTAACTTTTTAAATCCCTTTATTTCATTAAACAATATTTTTAAATATATCACATTGTTCTTAACCAACTAAAGTAAAACATGCATATGGAGTCTGTGCCAAAAAATATACACATTTGAGTTCTAGTGTTTTGGCAGTAAAAGTACATAACAATCATGTTTAACTTCCTGAAAATGAACAAAATGAGCCCACTGAAGCACTAGCTCATTCCATTTAATTAGTATATAATACTTTTAATGAGCATCCCATTCTACTACAAAACAGACGAAGACTTCACAATAAAGGAAAATTATGAAAAAATGCAGAATGAGCAATCATGAAATTAATATTTGACTTGGCAAATGTCCACAATTCAGTAACCACAAATACATTGCCACTCCTGTTTACCAATAGCATTATTCATCATTGTGACTGAATAATAAAAAAAAAATCAAATAGTTAGCCCATTAAAGCTTGTGATTTCTGTTCAATTGTGGAGCTAGTATATAGCATGCCACCACATTAACACATAGACCGGAATCAGTCCCCACTTATGGGTAAATATATCTTATAAAATAGATAGTAGAGCAGGTTCCTCCATCCACCCACTTTTCCATTCTCCCAAGGAGACTTTTTGAAAACCTGTTGCTTACAATTAATCTGTCACTAAAAATAAGCAGAGATGTCCATCTTTGGTGGTATCTCCTGCTTACTTCCTATCTTTTGTAACTTGCTTGAGAAGGAGTCTAGACATGGGTTAAGTTAAAATTTGCTCTCTTTGATATCCAAGTCCATTGACTTTAATCGAAAAAGTAGATACATTTTATTAACAGGGTCAACCTGAATTTATTGTCACCAACAATAAAGATGATGAAAAATATGAGAAAAGCTGCCCAATCAAAATGAAGAGAAAATGATTGTAATATTTTTAGCAAATAATTTATAATTTTTTAATTAAAGTGAATATAACCGTTATTTATACTGAAGTTTAGTACTGTCATTTTCACTTTTTAATGCTCACACCCATTTTCCTTACTCAGCTGATTCAGTTTTTTACTTTCTTTGGGTGGTATGTCCTAACGAGCTTTTCATTACTATAAATGATAGCCATGGCAGTTGTTGATGCCAGATTTACGATGTGCAGATAGAAGTTTACTGTGAATTCAAAATCCTTCCCCACCTAAGAAAGTTGACCAGAAACTGCAATATCACAGCAACATAATTGCATATAAAATGTAAAACAAGAACTATATTGCTATTTTTTACATTGCAGAAGCATTTAGTGTATTTTTAACTGTAGTTCATCAAAATAGTTTATTTTAAATATAGGGCTATATTGTTTTTTTAAGTGCTCTATAGGTGTGTATGCCTCAATTTTGTGTAGAATTTCCATATTTCAGCTAAAAACATAAATTCTACTTTTTAGAATCAGAAAAATGTGTAATTAATACTGTTAAATAGATTTTTGTAAAACTCTATTATTATTTTGGCAAAGGTATCTATGTTTAAAAGAAGCCATGAAACAAATGTTGCTCCTTCTTTTGTCAACTATCCATTTACAATATAATTCTGTTAACTTTCTATTGTTAGCAATCAATACTCAAAGATTGTTTTAATGTGTATACTAAATAAGTATGTAGTAACAAATAGTTCATATATATGTACATTTGGATGCCTAAAAAAGTAAAAAAAAATATTTCTGGCTCAGAGTCTCAAAAGATAGTTTTGCACTGTACTCTGGAAAACTAGGTGGGATATATGCAAATGAGTCTACAATTCATTTTAATCCAATACCACTATAGATGGCTACTTTTAGAATAAACCGTTATAACACAGCTTTCAAGCATAGCACAGGAAGGATGGGTTTGAATGAGTTTATTAGATGTTTATTGGGAACACAAAGTATTACACTCAGTATATAGAGCCTTATTCAATTAGGAGGCGCAAGTTATAGAGTATATAACTGCTGCAGGCCTACAGCGTTTGCAAGTTATGGTACTATTCAATTGCTCAAGGCCGCAAATTATGGGGTGGTTAGCGAGGGGGAATCAAAACAATTAATTAGCAACTTGCTATTTTAGCGTTTGCAACTCTTGCGGCCGTGAATGATCAAAGGCTTGGAGGTGCATTAACTTGCGATGTTAACCATTGCATTGAATCGTAGCCCGTAACTCGATCGTAGCCTGCAAAAAGACGTCAATTGAATAGCAAAGTAACTTGCGGGCTACATTTCCGAAGCTCGGATCTCCCAAAATCTCAATTGTATGTATTACATTTTAACATAATAAGTCAAATCACTAAAATCACAAATACACTCATTTGTATGGTAACCAAATTGCAAATAAATATCAAAAGAAAAGAAAAAAAGTCAGTCAAATGAAAGTTCTGGCTTAGTTATTTTCCCTTGAAATAACAATATACAGGCAGATTTTGTTCTCTTAGTCAGATCAGGTCATGTTTAGCATTTTGTTTTTCACCATAGTAACCCTTTTTAGGCAGAAGAGAGAAGAACAAACTTCTGAACACAGAAGGAAGCAATAGCTCCAAAGACATGTGTTAAGCTGTTTATCTCTGGCAGCCTGCCCTTGGAACACATATCTAGACAGACCCTCCCTTCCTGCAGTTTCACTCCCCACCTGCCTATGAAACTCACATGCACATGTTGCTTCTTGACAAATGTGCAGAAAGGTGAACTGAAATTCTTACTTGACTGGTACACATCTACTGCTCATCGTAATCATACATTAAATGAATGATAACTAAGGTCAATACAATCAAAGAAAGAACCAATCTGTTATGGTAAAGTCAGTGGAGAGGTGCACTATCTTTTGATGGACGTGTAAGCAATTTCCCCATTTCTACCTATATCAAAACAAGGTGCACTGTAACTTGTTCTACCCCTGTATGAAAGAGGAGCAATCAGTTCTAAAATGGTAATGCTTGTTTTATCTGTTAATATTTTGGTCATGTTTCCATTAAACTTTTTTGGAGGTATATACAGAAATCATCTAATAATACATATATCACCTATCCATAATATGAAGAAAATAAAGTGCATTTTAAACAACAGTGTTGGGGCATATTTTATTTTACCAGCAACCAGCAAAAGCTTTATGGTTCTTATATTGGTATCAGTTCACATTCCCATGTCACCTTTATTTAGGACTAGCGACTTGCCCGTCAAAAATGACGGGGCAATAAAATTTAAAGCCATGGCAATGCTGTTTGCCACACAATGTAAAGCTTTTGCTACTCTGAGGACCTTCGGCGCTCCTTGCGAGAGTCTCTCCTTGTGTACTTTTGCTCCTCTGAGCACCTTCTGCGCGATATATATAACTGCAGTTTAAAAAATGTAAAAATTTTTTGGGCAGTGGAAAGTATTCATTTTAATTTTCCATTACTAATTAATACTTATTAAATTAATGTACGTTAATAATTAATTCTGAATGAACAAATGTATTAGGAAGTGCGAAGCATTAATGTATTCATAAAGTAACGGCAGTGTAAAATATGCTATTTATCATATTTTTATATATATATATTTTTTTTTTATAATAATTAATGAATTAATTACTTAATAAATTAATATACTTGACCTAGTTGTAATTAATATATCCAGCAATCAATATCCTGAAGAGCTAACTATCTCTTTTGATTTCCCTGCAGCATACAATGTACAGTTGGACTGTTGCAGCCCTGATGAGAAAGTGTCAGCGATGTGCCAAGTGTGTAGTATAAATAGGCTGCGTGCGCGAGGGCAAACAATTGGTTTAGTCGGGTAAAGCACCATTTTAGATTCTTAATGTTATTAGTTGCAAGTTAGTGTTGTTAAATGGAGGTGATTGTCTATGTGTTCCGCGGCTCGCAAGCATATTTCTTCCTTTGTAATAGTGTATTTTGTACCTCGTACGTTCCTGGGTCGTGTAGCCTTTTTTACAATTTTTTCGGCTGTCAAATTTTTTCTCGCTTAGTCTATTTTCGAGTGCTGAAACTCTGCAAATTCTGCTTAAGTTTGCGTGCAACCTTACTCCCAGACGTCCTGGCTGTTCCCCCGGGCAGCGCGGTTAACTTCGTATTTTTCCGACCTCGTATTTTTTCTTTCTAAGTTCCGTGTCTCCAACGGCTTGCTGCCTAAGGCAATTCCGCTTTTCCTAACTGCTTGGAGGCTAAGTCCCACGTTTTTGAATGGCTCAACGGCTCGCCTTGGTTTGCGAGGCTCACAGGAGCACCTTCAGCGCTCATTTAGTCTAAGTCCCTGTCTTTCAATGCTTCTACTGCTCGCATTACTATGCGAGGCTCACAGGCAATGAGGGCCTTTGGCGCTCATCGTCTAAGTGCTGCGAGTTTTAATGCTCAACTGCTCGCCTCGCTACGCGAGTCTCACAGGCAATGAGCGCCTTCGGTGCTCATCGCCTAAGTCGTGCGCACCAGCGCAAAGCGTGACGTCTTGCAGTTTGACAATTATAATATGTGATTATGTGTTTTCAATCAAAAATCAACATGAAACATACAGTATCTTACAAAAGTGAGTACACCCCTCACATTTTTGTAAAATGTTATTATATCTTTTCATGTGACAACACTGAATAAATGACATTCTGCTACAATGTAAAGTAGTAAGTGTACAGCCTGTATAACAGTGTAAATTTGCTGTCCCCTCAAAATAACTCAACACACAGCCATTAATGTCTAAACCATTGGCAACAAAAGTGAGTACACCCCTAAGTGGAAATGTCCAAATTGGGCCCAAAACATCAATATGTTGCGTGGCCACCATTATTTCCAGCACTGCCTTAACCCTTATGGGCATGGAGTTCACCAGAGCTGCACAGGTTGCCACTGGAGTCCTCTTCCACTCCTCCATGATGACATCAGGGAGCTGGTGGATGTTAGAGACCTTGCACTCCCCGACCTTCAGTTTGAGGATGCCCCAGAGATGCTTAATAGGGTTTAGGTATGTTGACATGCTTGGCCAGTCCATCACCTTTACCTTCAGGTTCTTTAGCAAGGCAGTGGTTGTCTTGGAGGTGTGTTTGGGATCGTTATCATGTTGGAATAGTTCCCTGCGGCCCAGTCTCCAAAGAGAGGGGATCATGCTCTGCTTCAGTATGTCACAGCACATGTTGGCATTCATGGTTCCCTCAATGAACCTTGGCTACCCAGTTCCGGCAGCACACATGTATGGATGACGGTCTCATTTATTATTGGCTATGTTTAAGAATTAAATCACGTGCTTGCTTAAATATTGTCAGATCATATGATCACGCCCCTTGAAATCCGACATAAAACGTCAGGGTTTATGAGTTCAGCCATGAGGTTGGAATTTGCGAACTGGAGTCAAGTGAATACATCGAAACTATTATTTTAAAAAATACCTGCAGACAAAATTTATGAATTTGAGGCATTTGCAAGCAGCTAATGGATTAGAAACATATGTATATAAAAATTTAAAATCAAAGACAGGGCCCTCCATTCTGTTGTCTTGTGTTTATTATTGTATTTAGCTTTGTATTTAAGCCCTATATAGTGCTACAGAATGTGTTGGAGTGTTACAAATAACGGATAATAATAATAAATTCCTCTGTTACAATGTCATATACTTTCAATTAGTGACTTAACTTTGCTGGCAAGTTGTATCTACTCATACTACTCAGTAAACCAATTAATATAGCAGAATAAAAAATAAAAACATTTTGCAATATATACACAATTCCAAAATTTAGCAAGTTGCAGAATGCAAATATTTAAGAGCCATCGCACATAACTAGCCACATGTTTTATTTTCCAACATAATACATGTGGCAGTACCAAGAATTATCAGTTTTCCTCTGATCAAATGAGACTGCTCATGCCTCAGAACTATGTGACATGATTATGCAATAATATATGTTTTTCACATGTAATTATTCCAAGCCAAATGTTGAAATTGTTGACCAATAGAGCATGTTGTACGTCCACAAATAACCTCAATCTCTTGAGAAAAAAAGTTATCCTGCTTGTAAAATGTTACCTATATAATCCTTTGACATATATAAAACTAACACACACATATATTGAGACAAAATAAAGCAATAACAACCCATGGTTTCCAGTAAATTATAGATGATCACTCATTTTATAGCAATCTTTTGGCAGCTACCATGACATGGAATCTATCATTTAACTACTATTCACTTCTAGGAGGAAGGATCAGGGCTTGTTTTGAATAAACATGGTCATTTTGGCAGAGCTAAAAGTAAATCTCTGTTTGCTGTGAGAGCTTTGTGGTTGCTTGCAAAATCATTGCAGTGCATCCAAGAATGAGGATTGGAAATCACTCATCCATTTAGGTGGGTTTGGCAACGGGTGCAAGACTGATGATACGTGACAGTCATCCTCTACACCTAAGATTTTTGGAGTACGATTCACACATGTCCTGTAAACCTAAAGAGGCAAAGCTAAATACCATATATAATGTATGATCAAGGTGGTATTGCCTACCATACTCTTTATATCAGAAATTGACAAAACACACACGGGCAATAATATGTATGTTTTGTTATGTTATGCTATATGGTATGTTTTATTTCAAAATTATAATTCTTGTAAAAGGATTTTTGCAGAAAAAGACATCTGATTCCTGCATAAAGGCAGGTTTTAGCTGTAGACAACTTCTCTACTTCCAAAAGATAGGGGGCCTAGCTAATGCTGCCTTATTTTTTGTGTGGCTTTTTTTGTGTGGGTAGTGGTACCCTCGGAATATTATCTTAAATATTAAGTCTTACAGTTAACAAGCCCCAAATCTATGGTAAGTTTTTATGCTACATGTCAACAAGGAATCACATATATAGTTGTGAGCAGGCGAGCCAGCCAGAGCCGTTGCTCACGCTTGCGGGCTCGCGAAGGTGCTCCTTGCCAGTAACTGCGACCCTCGCAAACTTTACGTCGCAATGCAAACAACACGACACACCAACTACAACCCTCACAAACTTTACCTCGCAACGCAAAAAACATACGAGACACGTTACCACACATTACGACTTCGCAAAAATCGGACGCAACTCGCGAACATCACAAAATTAAAAACACAATAAATACACACAGCACATACATAAAAAGCTTACCTACAGCAAGAGGAAGCATCCAGGACCTCAAAAAACAACTTACACCTTCATTTAACTAAAAATAAGTTTAGACACTAAAAAAATTTCTAAGCTACAGCACTCTAAACACGCAAAACACCACAAGAAACTCGCAAAATACCACAAATGACAAATGATATTCCACTAAGACGGATACCACACATTACCTGCCATTTTACACCAATGCGGAAGTACACGACTACGCTAGCGGTTTGGTCTTACACTACACACATTCAGCATTCTTACACAGCAGCTCCACACCACTAATGCTGCAGCAGCATCAAAACAGATTGCCAGCTCTTCAACACAATGCTTCAAAATAGGTAAAGTATATTAATTTATTAATTGTATTATATATTTCAGTAGTACACACAAAACACCATTAGCTACCTTACAATTTCATTGCCGTCATTTTTTGACGGGCAATTCGCTAGCATAATATATTTTTAAAAAGTAGCAGAATTGTTATTTTATTTGAAACTTTCAATTAGGGATTGCATAATGGAAAATATATTCCAAGCTGTGAATAAGTATGGTGTATAAAAGAGCAAAATAATATCAATTTACTTTTTTCCTGGAACTGGTGTCTTGAATATTTATTTTCCTTGTAATGGAAAAAGATGTTGTATTTTTGCCCATCTTCTTAACATATTCTTAGCCATTGTTTGTAATATAAAATGCTTGTTGTAGAAACCGTTTCTCCAAAATCATGCACTTTTTAATTTTAAATAAATATAAAAGAAGAATATGATACATTCTCTGTATTTTCTGAAAACGTGGCAGTGACTTTCCTTCCTTGTATAATGGAGCTTGGAATACAGTAGCAGTTTTATTATATTGCTTTAGTTTTGAGGTTGTCTCAATGAATATAAAAAACAAAGAGAGCACATTGGTTATACACTCAATTAAGGATTCATATGAAATTGTACCCAATCTCAAATTTAAGGGTCAAGAAGCAAGTTATTTTTTCCAAATGAGACAACTTGCAGCGGTTGAATATTTTGTTTCTCTACATCGGGATCAACTGGCATAAAATATAAAAGAGATCTAAAATATCTCTCCTCTTTTGTTGCCCTCCATTCCTTCATTCAAAACTCTGCCCTGCTTCTCTTTGTCTATCATTTAATCTTTTCTTTCTCCAATTCTGCTTTTACCATGCTTCTTACCTCAAATTGCTAATGTTTTAAGGGTTGCCCTGCTTTCTTCTTCCGGCTTTTATCTTACATTGTCCAAGAAGGACTACTTCATGGTGTTTATATTAAGTTATGTGTCCTATTAACTTCTCGTCCCATAGCAAGCTTTTGCCATGAACATTTTTAGATCATCATCACAGTATTTACTAAGACTTTTCCTCATAAACCTCTTCAAAAATCAGCCTGAAGAACATAACAAAATAATAATAAACATATTCCGTATTTGACAATATAACATTTAACTTTAGCAATAAAATATTGTGCTTGTACTGCCACAGTAACAATTACTCTTCACTGTTAATCCCACAAATATATTATTAAACATAATGGCCCCTATTCAATTGAGGTTTCGGGCGACTTGGAGGCCCGTAAGATGGTTAAGCTCGCAACTTACAGCCTCCAGAAGCCTTTGATCCCTCACTTTCGCTAGGCTAAAATCGCAAATCGCTATTCAATTGCTCAATTTCCCGTAACTTGCGACCGTGAGCAATTGAATAGCTTCGCAATTGGAAACCAACGTGATCCCACAGACATTCGTCTGTCTGCGATCAAGTTGTGGGCTTCTAATTGAATGAGGCCCAATGATAGTAGGAAAGGAGATGAAGATTTAAAGTGTGCATTGTAGTTCTCCATATAATTAAATAATCTTAGTGAATACAATAATGACGAAGAGCAGTGATACACACAAATACATTGTGGCCTTTCACAGAGATTGCTAGTGAATGCATCTCATGCATCAGTCAGGAACCACTTTCTGCTGGCTTGCTCTTTGCAGCAGATGGAGCACCTCTGCGTGTGGGTAGGAAGGGATTTATCAGCAAGCAAACTAAGCATTTACCTACTATGGGTGAGTCCCTTACAGTATCATCTGCCAGTCTGGCCGCATGATGCAAATGCAACATTCATCACATTCTGTGTGCTGCAGTGGGGACTGCCCTCTGCAACCAATCAGGTGCAGCATCTGTTTGTAGATGGGAATATACATACACAAATAGAAGAATTGATGCAACAAGCATGAAAAATCTGAACTGCATTTGGATCACTTTCCTGACACCATTTAGAAAAGTACTCTCTGAGTAGGTAACCAGAGCTATAGAGCAAACCTTGTTCATTCTCCTCTTTTTGACCATTTAGAAAACTACCAAAACTTTATATTAAAACCCAGCCAAAGTCAGCTGATGACCAAAACTCATATCTAAATTGCCATCCCTGTACATAAACTTGCTTGCTCAGGACACAGATTCCGACCTTCACTTTGCAAGATGTAATGTATAAACTAATCTTGCATCCACGCTGTGTATGTTATTGCAATTTGTCATTTGTTTTAATCCTGAAAGCGTATTTAATTAAACAATGTATGGATGTGAAATACTGTTCGATTTCATGTGAGCATCCTTTCCCCCTTCAAATGTTAGCAAGGTAAATAAGAGCCTTAAGTCTTCTAGCATATATCACTGGCCTCGAGTGATCTTCAATAATCCTGCTCTTTATATGCAGGTGTAGTTAAAATATAGAGCTATAAAATCTTATCTGTTTTTCCATACATACAGAATATTGGTAGATATTTCATGTTAGTAACAAGTGTATGACTAATAACTAATCCTTATTACTTATTTTGTTATTCTGTTTCTAAATTGTAATGAGAGGAAGCATGATGTCATTGTAATGCACTGCTGTGAAACCTTCCCAACAATGTAGATGCCTAATGCACGGATTTCAATGCATCATGCACTATATACACATTTGTTGAAATAAGAAGATAATTACTGTTGCTTGGGAGGAGTTATTGTGCCCGAGACCTGTTTCGGCATGACTAGCAACAAATGAACAAGAGCTGTGCTTTTTTGAGTCCACTTACTCATTGTCAGAGAGGTAACTTGAGTGGTACGATAAACCCTTGATAGCTGGATGCCTCGAGGGAAGTGTCCTTACCAGGTTTCACCCACATTCAACGTGGTTTAATCGGGTGTGTCCACAGCAATTATTGCAGCAACTCGGAGACACTGATTATCCTATTCTTTTTTTTTTTATATACTTTTGTGCTACCTTGTACAGACAACTCCTCCAGGAACAAAAAAGTGTTACTGTTTTTATGATCATTTTGTCTTAGTCACCAACAACCGTACACATAACTAATAGAAGATATGATGAAGAAAAGCCTATAAATGTTTAATGAAATGAATCTTCTGTGCAACTTTTGCAGTTATGCTTTCTATTTTGCGTATGATTTCCTAGATCGCACATGTTGATAAATAGGAGCAGATTTACAAAGATACTTTATACATGTAGCTAAAGAAATATCTATAAACTCCAAGTTGAGTTTATTATATATTCCTTTAGCAATATTATCCACTTAAATGATTCACACCGAAGGATAAATCAAATCCCATATGTATATCACATCTATGGTAAACAAAATTATATTACACAAATATAGTAGGGCAAAGTTACACAAGTAATACATTCATAGTTATTGAAGAGAGAGGACAAGACTGCAAGGCAGACATAGCAGACAAAGGCGCTCATTGCAGTTAGAGGCGCCGTCACAAAGCGAGGCAAAGCAAGGCGCTGTACTTAGGGTGCAGTGTGGGGCGCGCAACTGCGAGCCAAGCGCATAACTCTAAAAACCCTAAAAACAAAAACAAAAAATGAACAAATATAATAACACACTCACACACAGGACAGGGGGAGAACCAGGAAGCCTGGGAGTGAGGTTACAAGCGATTTTGAGCCATATTTGTGGGTTTTCGTCAATCCAAAATTGAGGAAAAAAATGGAGGACGAAAAACACAACAAATTCTGAAACTGCATGAAAACGAGGCAGAGCAAAGCCAGGCACGTGGGACTTTGAAAATAAAACAAATGGCAGACACACAGAGGACAAACACAGGTAAGGCACAGGGGGAGATGGTGGAAAGAGACACATGGCATTCCCAAGCACAAAACTGCCAGGTTAACGAAACCTGCAATGAGAGAACCATACAGTAGGCGGGTGGAAAGGCTCGCAATTAACATCAAAGGCGCTCATTGTGAGCCACGAGATGATCGCCAAAGGAGCTCAGTGCAAAGCAGGAAAGTACACAGGGGAGAGGCTTGCAATGTTCACCGAAAGCCTCACATTGTGTGGCAAACAGCATTGCCAACCTTACAATTTTATTCCCGTCATTTTTGATGGGCAAATTCCTAGTACAGTATAATCTCCATTCTTTCAACACTGACACTAATAATGCATATATAATCCTTGTTTACAACACAGGATCTATATATAATCCCCTAAATATAATGCACTATAATATATATATACTAACCCATGCATAACACAGGATAACATATATAATCCCCTAGATATAACACAATAATATACATAATAACCCATGCATAACACAGGATATAATTTATAATCCCTAGATATAACACAGGATTATTATTATTATTATTATCATTATCATCATTATTAAAAGCCTTTATTTATAATGTGCCAACAATTTATGCAGTGCTATTGGCAAGTGATATACACAGCAAATACAAGAATCTATCTATCTATCTATCTATCTATCTATCTATCTATCTATCTGTCCGTTCGTCTGTCTGTCTGTCTGTCTATCTATCTATCTATCTATCTATCTATCTATCTATCTATCTATCTATCTATCTGTCTGTCTGTCTATCCATCCATCTATCTATCCATCTATCCATCTATCTATCTATTTATCTGTCTGTCTATCCATCTATCTATCTATCTATCTATCTATCTATCTATCTATCTATCTATCTATCTATCTATCTATCTATCTATCTATCTATCAGTCTGTCTGTCTATCCATCCATCTATCTATCCATCTATCCATCTATCTATCTATTTATCTGTCTGTCTATCCATCTATCCATCTATCTATCTATTTATCTGTCTGTCTATCCATCTATCTATCTATCTATCTATCTATCTATCTATCTATCGACTATATCTATGTATATAAAATGAAAATACAATTGAACAAATTATAACTTATGTGAGACCATCTGGAAGAGCACACCATAGAAATAGCCTATATAATGTTATTCCACCGTCACAGATGGGACATCTTAATATGTACAGTAATTCCTCTACGGGATAGAAGTCTCTTGAAGCCAAATTCTTGGCTGTTTTTGTTGCAGAGTAGAACTTTTTTATGTAAATATTTAAAGATGTATATTTTAAGGATTTTACTTAAAACAGTGGTGTATCTTCAGCATGAGAGAAATTGAGAACAAGTCATTAATCTTTAGAACGGCAGTGTTGAACAGTGAAGTAATTGTTGGCTGCAGCTTCTTAGTAAATCTTGATCCTGATGACAAATCTCTTTAGTAAAGCAACACTTATTCTGAATCCCTTGTAAAAAAGGTTACAGTTCTTTATTTTATTTACAGAATTCTCTCTCCATTAATGTGGTATCTTGTTAGCGTGTTTAAACAAACTACCATAAGATATTTAAACACATGTATTTTACAGTTTTATACGTGCAGCTCTTGAATGAAATAAATAAATGAATCACTGTAATTTAGACATGTAACAAAAGAGCTTATTTCAGTGTATTTGTATCTTTTAATCAGTGATTATGTTTTGTGAATCGGTAAGCAGATCTGTAAACAAACAGTTTCAATTAGATTTTAACACTACTGATTTATAGAATTACAGCACAACCCCATTACTGGTTATTGTTGTAATTGCCTCCTAGTTCATTACGTTTGTTTCTTCCCCCCTTCTTTGTTATTATCATTATACTGTTCATTTAACAGAGGGCCACCCTCTGGTCATGTCCTGCTTGCTGTCTAACTCTTCAGTTGGCTTGACTTGCTTATCATCCATTGTATATAGCAGTGTCTGAGTCAGGTGTTCTTTATTTATATTTAATATCTTTGTATTAAATACTATGCCAATTATGATTGTAGGCATTGGTGGCTATACGAAAACTAACAATTATGCATAGTATTTAACCCTCTCATACTCAGTGTAGCTATCTATGACTTACTTGCCTACCTTGTATGTACTCCAGCAATGTATTGTATTTTATCACAACCCCTATATTTTATCACTCCTCTATAACATACAGTATTTTCATATGTGGCTAACCATTCCTATAGTGTTTAATTATTTTGCCCCTTTTAACTATTTTCTTGTTTCCCTATCTTATCTTTCTCTTTCCTTCCATTCTTTCCTTGTCCATCTGAACATTTCCTCATACTTTCCTTGTTTTTTGTCACTTGCCCTTTTTTGTCTTTATCCCAATGTTGTACTCATTTTTTCTTCACTGTATGATGTAGTCACCTGCCAGGCACCCATGTGAATGAAGTACCACTTTGGAAGTTTTTGCTTTCATTAAATCCACTCAAGGATGCTAATAGTATTTCATTCCCCCTTCTGGATCGCTACATTGTAGTGGTGAAGGGACTTCAATGAAGCTGTGGCTATACCATGTAGGGTCATCGAGGATGGGCAGGTCATAGCAGAGAGATCAGACAAATCACAGTGCTCTGGAGAAGGAACTGGCAACCCACTCCTGTCACATTATGGACAGGCACAACCAGAGACAACGATATGGCACAGGAAGATGAGCCCCTCAGGTCGGAAGGTTCTTACCATAATACGAAGGAAGAGCAGAGGGCAAGTACAAGTAACATTAGATCTAATTAAGTGGTTGGGCCAAAGCCGAAAGGACACCAAGCTGCAGATGTGTCTGGAGGGAAAAGGACATTTTTTTATTATTATTGTTATTATTTTGAACTATTCAACATTCTACAAGATGATGCTGTGAAAGTGTTGCCTGCCTTATGCCAACAAATTTAGAAAACTCAGCAGTGGCCAATAGACTTGAAAATGATCAGTCTACATCCCAATCCCAAAAAGGCACTGCTAAAAGTGCTCAAATTATCAAACAATTGCACGCATTACACATGCCTGCAAGGTAATGCTTAAGATCCTACAAGCAAGCACAGTATATGGACCAGCAACTACCATATGTGCAAGTTGGGTTCCGCAGAGGAAGAGGCACAAGAGATCAAGTTGCCAATGTGTGATGGATCATAGAGAAAGCAAAAACGTCCCAGAAAAACATATACTTCTGCTTCATAGCAAAAGGTAGCAAATTCTAAAAGAGACGGGAGTAGCATTTCATTTAATTTCATCTGCCTACTGAGGAATCTGTATGTGGACCAAGAAGCTACAGTCAGAACCTAATATGAGACCAGAAAATGGTTCAAAATCAGAGGTGTGCGACAAGGTTGTATATTGCAATCTTTTTTTTAAAATGTATATGCAGAGGTCATCATGCTTAAGGCCAGGCTGGATGAATCCAAAGCTGGAATCAATATTGCTGGAATAAATACAAACAATCTCAGATACATGGATGATACTACTCTGATGGCTGAAAGTAAGGAGGAGTTTGCTCCTCTCCTACAAGGCAAGCTTGTTTGACATATGAGATTGTGCTGACTATATATATATATATATATATATATATATATATATATATATATATATACACAGTATCTCACAAAAGTGAGCACACCCCTTACATTTTTGTAAATATTTTATTTTATATTTTCATGAAGAAATTACACTCTGCTACAATGTAAAGTAGTAAGTGTACAGTCTATATAACCCTCAAAAAAACTCAACACACAGCCATTAATGTCTAAACCGTTGGCAACAAAAGTGAGTACACCCCTATGTGGAAATGTCCAAATTGGACCCAATTAGCCATTTTCCCTCCCCGGTGTCATGTGACTCATTAGTGTTACAAGTTCTCAGGCGTGAAAGGGGGGCAGGTGTTAAATTTGGTGTTATCGCTCTCACACTCTCTCATACTGGTCACTGGAAGTTCAACATGACATCTCATGGCAAAGAACTCTATGGGGATCTGTAAAAAAAACAATTGTTGCTCTACATAAATATGGCCTAGGCTATAAGAAGATTGCCAAGACCCTGAAACTGAGCTGTGGCACGGTGGACAAGACCATACATCAGTTTCACAGGACAGGTTCCACTCAGAACAGGCCTCGCCGTGGCCGACCAAAGAAGTTGAGTGCACATGCTCAGCATCATATCCAGAGGTTGTCTTTGGAAAATAGACGTATGAGTGCTGCCAGCATTGCTGCAGAGGTTGAAGGGGTGCGGGGTCAGCCTGTCAGTGCTCAGACCATACGCTGCACACTGCATCAAATTGGTCTGTATGCCCAGAAGGAAGCCTCTTCTAAAGATGATACACAGGAAAGCCTGCAAACAGTTTGCTGAAGACAAGCAGACTAAGGACATGGACTACTGGAATCATGTCCTCTGGTCTGATGAGACCAAGATAAACTTATTTGGTTCAGATGGTGTCAAGAGTGTGTGGCGGCAACCAGGTGAGCAGTAAAAAAACAAGTGTGTTTTGCCTACAGTCAAGCATGGTGGTGGGAGTGTAATGGTCTGGGGCTGCCGGCACTGGGGAGCTACCGTTCAATGAGGGAACCATGGATGCCAACGTGTACTGTGACATACTGAAGCAGAGCATGATCCCCTCTTTTCAGTGACTGGGCCGCAGGGCAGTATTCCAACATGATACCGACCCCAAAAACACCTCCAAGACAACCACTGCCTTGCTAAAGAAGCTGAAGGTAAAGGTGATGGACTGGTCAAGCATGTCTCCAGACCTAAACACTATTGAGCATCTGTGGGGCATCCTCAAACGGAAGGTGGGGGAGTGAAAGGTCTCTAACATCCACCAGCTCTGTGATGTCATCATGGAGGAGTGGAAGAGGACTCGAACCTGTTAACCATGAGGGTTAAGGCAGGTCTGGAAAATAATGGTGGCCACAGAAAATATTGACACTTTTGGCCCAATTTGGACAGGGGTGTACTCACTTTTGTTGCCAACGGTTTAGACATTAATGGCTGTGTGTTGAGTTCTTTTGAGGGGACAGCAAATTTACACTGTTATACAGGCTGTACACTGACTACTTTACATTGTAACAGAGTGTCATTTCTTCAGTGTTGTCACATGAAAAGATGTAATAAAATATTTACAGAGATACTGTATTAATATATATATATTTATTTAAATATTTATATATATTTATATATGTACTGTATATATGTATTTTCAATACATTAAATTGTTGCAGGTACCAGGAGGAATATCATCCACACCTCCCACTCCACATGAAGGTTTTAGCCAAAAGCATAGAGTAAGCACAGAGTGAAAGGTGTGACATCAGATACTAGAGACTACATTGCAGTGCATGGAGAAATAGAGACAGATCACCTGAATCCTAAAGAGTCATCGATTCAGAGGCTTTTACATAGCTACATGAGCCTCATTCAATTGGGGCTCGCAACTCGATCAGAGTAGGACTTACGTCCCCGAACCTGCTGCGAGCCCGCAGCGGCCACAAGTTAATGTACTATTCAATTGGCCGGGGCTGCAAGTCCCGGCCCTATAGCGCACATCGCAACCCATGCTATCGAAAGTAGCATTTGCGGGATTGAACATGATCGCTGACGCAACGCCGTAACTCCCAGTTACAAACAGCCAATGGGATTTGGGCCTGATCGTGACTCGTGGTTCCACCCCATAGGTCTTTGAAATCCAACCTACATTTTTCATTAAAGTCCTACAGGCTTGAATTCCAGAAATAATGCAATATTGATAAAGCTGTAAAAATGATATTCTATTACATGCAAGTTCCATGATATGTGTTAACACATTGATTGCCAGGATCGATATAACACGGAAATTAAACATGAAATAAAGTATTTTTATGGGCCGATATGCAATCTTGAGAATGTTCTATTAATTCTAAGACCTAACATCGCTCTTTCTTTTAATAAAAGTACAGTGTTTATATATGCATTTACAGTGCTCCGGACATGTCATTAAGCCCTTAGCGAGACCTCCTTGGTACCATTAACCTGTGGTTCGATTTTTGCCATTTGCGGGCTTGACAGAGTGTTTAGCAAGGGCGAATCAGAGCAATTGAATAGTGATTTGCTATTTTAACATTCACAACTCTTGCGTCCGCTATGAATCGTAGGTCGGAGCCCGTAACAAGATCGGAGGCCGCAATCCAATTGAATAGAAAAATTAAGTTACGGGCTCCATTTCCTCACGAAGCCTCAATTGAATGAGGCTCACATTATTTGAGGTTGAATAAAGACTTTTATTCCATCAAGTTCAATCTTTTTTCTCTTCTGATATGTGGATTATTTGTTCATAATTGTTAATTGAGGAAGGCAAACAGAAAAAAAAATATTGAAACTTTGCCAATTGTCTCATAGGTGGAAACAAAAAACAAATTCCTTCCTGACCCCAGATACTAGCGATCAAATTTCTCCCTGGATCAATATTGCGTCGCTAGTTATCTAGGATAACCTTGAATGCCCTCTTTATTAAAAAAATATATTTAACCCCTTTTTAAAGTTATCTATCGAATTCACTGTCATCACCTCCTTAGGTAGAGAATTCCACAGTTTAACCACCCTTGTGAAGAACCCTTTTCTTTCTTTAAGGTGAAATCATTTTTCCTCTAACCTCAAGGGATGTCCTCTTGTCAGTTGAAAACCTCTTGGCATAAAAAGTTCACTTGACAAATCTTTATACTGACCCTGCATGTATTTATATAAGGTAATCATATACCCTCATAGACACCTTTTTTCTAGGAAAAATATGTTAAATTTGGTTAGTCTTTCTTCATAACTTAGCACCTCCATTCCCCTTATTAGTTTTGTTGCCCTTCTTTGTACTTTTTCCAGCTCTAAAGTATCCTTTTTATGAAGTGGTGCCCAAAATTGGACTCCATATTCCAAATGGGAGCGTACTAGGGTTTTGTACAGTGACAGAAATATATTTGTGTCCCTTGCTTCTATACTCTTCTTAATACATGCTAATATTTTACTTGCCTTTGCAGCTGCTGCTTGGCATTGAGCTCTGCTACCTAGGTGGTTGTCCACAAGTACTCCCAAATCCCTTTTAATATCAGATACACCTAGATTTACTCCATTAAGATTATAAACTGCATGGCTATTTTTCCTTCCCAAATGCATAACTGTACATCTATTTGTATTAAATGTCATCTGCCATTTAGCCGCCCATTTCTCTAATTTATGCAAATTTGAAGGGACCTAATACTGGACCTTGAGGAACCCCACTTACCACATTAGTCCAATCGGAGTATGTTCCATTTATAACAACTCTTTTCTTCCTGTCTTTTAGCCAGCTCTCAATCCATGAGCAGATATTTACTGCAATTCCTGCATCTCTTAGTTTGCACAATAGTCTTCCATGTGGCACTGTATCAAAAGCCTTTGCAAAGTCCAAAAAGAATACATCCACTGAGTTGCCCTGATCCAAGTTCCTACTTATCTCCTAATATAAGCTAATTTGATTTGTCTGACATGACCTATCTTTCATAAATCCTAGTTGACTCCTAATTATGATCTTATAGGTCTATAATTCCCTGGCTATGTTCTTGCTCCCTTCCTATATGTATAGGTATAGGTATCACATCTGCTTTTCTCCAGTTATCTGGTAGTGAAAAATTAGATATAATTTTTTGGCTATTATAGAACCCAGTTTCCTCAGTACCCGTGGATGTTTTCCATCAGGACCTGGTGATTTATTAACATTATTTTTTTCCAACCTCTTTTGGATTTCTTGCTGCGTTAACCAATTATTCAGAAAAGGTAGTGTAGTCCCATTATGTTGCAGTGTCCCAACCACTGGTACCTCACTTGTGTATACCGAAGTAAAGAACCTATTTAGCTCATCTGCCTTTTCCTGGTCACTAATTATAAGATGGCCCGTGTCACATTGTAATGTTCCTATAGCTTCCTTCCTTGCTTTCTTATGTTAGGGTTAGTCTTACTCTCCTTTGCAACTGACTTCTCATTTTCTATTTTAGCCATTCTAATAGTGCTTTTGATTTCCTTATATTTACATAAAGCTACCTCTGTTCCCTCCTTCTTGTATAATTTAAATGGATGTTTTTTTTTCTCTTATCATGATCTTTAAGTCATTATATAGCCACATGGAATGTGATTCACTCCATTTTATTTTCACACAGTATATGCCGATATGTATGTATATTTAGTTGGGATTTGAATGTTGTCCATTTATTTTCAGTTCTTTATCCCAGTCCAAATGTTGTATTGCTGCCCCATTAAAATGTAGAGTTTTTGTTGGCCTATTACAACTGAGTTTTTTGTATTCAATCTCAAATGAAACCGTGTTGTGATCACTATTCCCCATGGGTTCCCCTATTTTTACATTTGATATTATATCAATATTTCTTGTGATAACTAAATCCACGATAGCCTAATTTCTAGTAGCTTCTTGTATAACCTGGGCCATTTAATGATCCCTGAGTGTACTCAAGAACCTGCTCCCCTTAGCCTGAACTGCTGGTCTCATTTAGCTAGTTTATTTCAGGGTAGTTAAAATCTCCCATTATTAGTACTTGCCCCTATGTGACCAACCAAGACCCATGTGGAGAAATTGGGAAAGAGAGAAACGCCAGTAAGTGAGAACATAACAACTGTTGCTACTTCCTTTACACTGACCTTACTATGTTAGAGGAGTTTTTTCACTGTGTTTCTTTTTCATGGTGGACTAATAACTAAAAAGGAAAATGCATCAGCACCACCAATATATTATTTTTTATATTCATGTACATGTCCCACCTTCTTCAATAATACATGCACTCATTGGGCTATTACCTGTAGGACAGCAATATGTCAAACAATGATTTTTCTGCAGTTGTTAATATTGTATAATGTATATTACCTCTTCCTATCTCCTGAACAGTGCTACGGAATATTGTTGGCGCGTTACAAATAAAAGATAATAATAATAATAATAATAATAATAATAATAATAACATCCTCATGTCCAAGAGGCTCTTTCTGTTGGGTAAGAAACAAAACACTTGAAAATAGCTCAGTTTGCAACATTCTTTCAGTAACATTTATTTATGTTTATATGCCACTTTATTATATTCATTTTAGTTTTTAGTTTGCTTTATAAAGTTAGAGTTCATTTACCTACTGTAAATAACATACAAGATTTGTTAATAGGAAGATGTCATAAAACTTGTGGAATATGGGGAATAAAGTGTTGTCTTACTATCATGCAATAAAAAGAATGACTACACCATAGATTAATCTAGTAATCATAATGCAGAAATAGAGTAAATGTTCTAATTAAGGTTAATATTATTTCAGATTAGTTACATAGATTAGGTGTGTTAGAGTGTTCGTGTCACTTATGTATTGAAAATGAAGTTGTAGGAACATGGGAAACAATTATCTTTTCATATATTTAAAAGAGCATGGAATGAAATATAAAGTAAAACCTGTTTAAACATCTAACAGGAAGTTCTCCGAGCTCATGTACATCGGTGGGTTTCTGTAGTATGACTGATAAATCTTTATTATTGCTCATTGGAAGCCCTCAGATCAGTTAGACGTTTGAGAACATAATTTAAAAAATGAAAAAACACATTATCAAATACCCTCTTTCAGGGGCAAAAAAGAAAAAAAATATTGTCCCTTTAAATAGTGAATTTAGAGGTAAATGTTTTAAGCAGTATAAGCTTAGCTCAACATCATTCTAGTTTAATACAGTTGATACTATAGGAAGAAATTGAATAATTGCAGGTGATTTATCAGTTTTCTCTGGCAAAGTCTTTAAAAGGACTTCAGTGGATCAATAAACACTGCAACTCTTTTTCTAATATAAAGAGAATTTATGATAGATTTCTGGGCAATGATTGTAGCTCAAGCTGTGCTATGTTACATACAAGATCGACGCAGATATTAACAGATCAGAAAGTAGTGTGAAGGATACAGTAAGCATTAACCTCACCAGCTTCCTAATGAAAGAAAGATTGGAGAAGCCACTTGGGTCTTTTAGAGAAACCACACTGTGTAAGAGATCAATTAAAGCCAACAGCACTTCCTTAATGATGAGCAAGCTCCATTAAAAATACATCCATACCATGTTTGTTGTTGTTGTAGTATTTTGACATTTTTGTTGTTGTCTGTTTGGATTTATAGCTTTTCATGCCTTTGTGAGATGTATTATCTGTTTACATCTCACAAGGTATTTTCACTGCATGTAAGTGTGATGGTTGCTTATAGTTTGAGAAAACCTGTGTGATGCAAGTATTATTCTTTTTTTGGATCAAAACAGAATATTGGCCAAAACAGAATATTATTGATCATCTGCTTTTGCTATAAATATTTTATAAATCATTTTTTTAAATTTCAATCTTGAAGATTAAAAGAAAGAACACTCGAGAAAAATACATCAAATTTTATTGATAAAAAATGAATATAAAAAATCAATATGGTCATCATGTGAATTAATGATATGTTAGTGTTCACTTAAAATAAAATATGGAATTGCTTATTATACATACCAGTATTGTCACTAAAGGTCAAAGATACATTGCAGCTTGTGCAGCTGACATTAGAAAGAATTTACCTAAGACAACTGTTGCTCATTGCCTCTTTAACAGTTTTTCCAGTTGGTGCCCAAAACACAATGATAGTCAAAAGCATAATAGTCATCTACAGTGCTTATGACATTGAGTGGAGGCATGTTGACTGTGAAAGTCACTCAAAAAATGTTGGTATACAAAACATTAATGTCAGTAATATGATTGTATTGGACTGATTTGTTGACTCTGTAACACCCAACTTATATTTCCTCATTCATGCTTCGAAAGCTTTGTTTCAAAATACGCTTCTAGAATAACTATGTGCAAGGAGAAATACACTTGAAGGATATACCTGTATAGAAGTAAAGAAGGCGGGTATCAGTAAATTCCACATACATAGATAAAGTGCTACTTCAGTACATGTATAATGGGGATATACCTGGCCAAGCTTGAAGAACTTCATGTAGCACATGCAGTACTTACTAGCTTTATTATCACATTGTTACCACATTTAATCAATAACACGTTAGTTACTACTTACACTTTAACATGCACATGGGAAGATTTACATTTTGTAAAGGAAAATGCATATAAGGACACATACTTCCTTATGCTTTCATAGTCTCTCTATTATGCAATATATGAGCCCTTATCATTTGTAGAGAGGTCTGCAAAATGTGAATTACTAGAAAAATTTATGCATTTTTGGATGTTATTGAAACAATTCAGTACTGCAGATATTTTATTATGACCCATCTTAAATCCTAAAGAGGAAATAATGTTACTGTGATGCCTAGGGCCTGACTGGACTGTTTTACACTATGGCCTGGGCCGGAACTGGCTAGAAGTTACCCTGTTTGTTGTTATAGTTATGTATTTTTGTATTACTTATGGTTAAAATGACATATAAATTGTATGTATGTTGAATATGTTACAGTGTGGTTATCTGGTGATGACTCACCCAGCCCCACCTAAATGAATAAACACAGGGGGTATTGGGCAGATAAAACAGATAGCCTCAGTGTTTACAGCAAATGGTTATTGTTAATGTAATCACCAGGATAAGTTTAAGGGCCTAAGCACATCAGATGTACAGGGTTTTCCAGTAAGCTGTGGGCAGCCTATTGTTAATTGGTCCCTCTTCTATGTACCTAAGGATGGGGCTTCCTGTGATTGGCCAGCCTGTGTGCCAGAAAATTAAAAAAACATTGACAATTAATAAAGGTATGGAGTTGTGTCTGGACTTACATAAACAAGGTGTACGTGTCATTCTGTGTATTAACCCTAATTCTAAGGGATTATATGGTGTTCCTGATATCCTGGTCTGTGGAAGCAAGTTCCTGGGCATGGTAGAAAAGCAGTTGTGTGTTATTTTTATACTATATGCGATATCCCCCCCCCCCCCAGATTTTTTTGGCTCCTACACCCATGATTGTTTGTGTCTATTCTATCTCAAAGTAGTAGTTGTCTCTGAGGAATTATTAATAAAATGCGGAAAGATGACAGTCTAGAAGTACTGGGATGTTGATCGCTATCTTCTAAATCTCCTTTTATAGTTACATAGTAATTAAGGTTGAAAAAAGACTTTCAGTCCATCAAGTTCAACCTGTTAAGATCTCCTCTGATCTGCAATATGCGGATTAGTTATTAATTAAATTATTGATTAAATAATTATTAATAGTATAGTATTGGAGGATGAATAAAGAGTTAGTCCATCAAGTTCAACCTTTTTAGATCTCTATTGATCTTTTTAATTTGGACTATTTATTATTATTGTTAATTGATCCAAAGGAAGGCAAACATAAAAAAAAAAACATTGAAACTTTGCCAATTGTCTCATAAGGGGAAAAAAAAGCAAAATTCCTTCCTGACCCCAGAAACTGGCGATCAAATTTCTCCCTGGATCAATATTCCTTGCTAGTTATCTAGGATAGCCTTGAATGCCCTCTTTATTCAAAAATATATCTAACCCCTTTTTGAAGTTGTCTATCGAATTCGCTGTCACCACCTCCTTTGGTAGAGAATTCCACAGTTTAACCACCCTAACTGTGAAGAACCCTTTTCTTTGTTTAAGGTGAAATCTTTTTTCCTCTAACCTCAACGGATGTCCTCTTGTCAGTTGAAAATCTCTTGCTACAAAAAGTTCACTTGACAAAGCCTTATATTGACCCTGGATGTATTTATATAACGTAATCATATCTCCTCTTAGACGCCTTTTTTCTAGCGAAAATAAGTTTAATTTTGCTAGTCTTTCTTCATAACTTAGCCCCTCCATTCCCCTTATTAGTTTTGTAGCCCTTCTCTGTACTTTTTCCAGCTCTAAAATGTCTTTTTTAGGAGGTGGTGCCCAAAATTGTACTCCATATTCCAAATGAGGGCGTACTAGAGATTTGTATAGTGGCAGAATTATATCTTCTTCCCTGGCTTCTATACCCTTCCTAATACATGCTAATATTTTATTTGCCTTTGCAGCCGCTGCTTGGCTTTGAGCGCTGTTACCTAGGTGGTTGTCCACTAGTACTCCCAAATCCCTTTCAATATCTGATACCCCTAGATTTGCTCCATTAAGATTATAGATTGCTTGGCTATTGTTCCTTCCCAAATGCATAACCTTACATTTATTTGTATTAAATCTCATCTGCCATTTAGCCGCCCATTTCTCTAATTTATGCAAATCCTTTTGTAGGGAAAGTACATCATTATCTGATTTTATTACCTTGCACAACTTAGTGTCATCAGCAAAAATGGAGACACTACATTCGAGTCCTACTTCAATGTCATTAATAAATATGTTAAAAAGGAGAGGACCCAATACTGAGCCCTGAGGAACCCCACTTATCACATTAGACCAATCGGAGTATGTTCCATTTACAACAACCCTTTGCTTCCTGTCTTTTAGCCAGCTCTCGATCCATGAGCAGATATTTACTGCAATTCCTGTATCCCTTAGTTTGCTCACTAGTCTTCCATGTGGCACTGTATCAAATGCCTTTGAAAAATCTAAAAAGACTACATCCACTGAGTTGCCCTGATCCAAGTTCCTACTAACCTCCTCATAAAAACTAATTAGATTGGTCTGACACAACCTTTCCTTCATAAATCCATGTTGACTGCTACCTATGATCCTGTTCAAATAGACATATTCTTGTATTCTGTCCCTTATTAACCCTTCTAAAAGCTTCCCAACTACAGAAGTGAGGCTCACTGGTCTATAATTCCCCGGATTTGCTCTAGATCCCTTCTTAAATATAGGTATCACCTCTGCTTTTCTCCAGTCATCTGGTAGAGACCCTGTAGTGAGTGAGTCTTTAAAGATTAGATATAATGGTTTGGCTATTACAGAACCCAGCTCCCTCAGTACCCTTGGATGTATTCCATCAGGACCTGGGGCTTTATTAACATTTATTTTCTCCAACCTCTTTTGTATTTCTTCCTGCGTTAACCAATTATTTAGTAAAGGTAGTGTAGCCCCATTATGTTGCAGTGTCCCAACCACTGGTACCTCCCTTGTGTAAACCGAAGAAAAGAACCTATTTAGCTCATCTGCCTTTTCCTGGTCACTAATTATCAGATGGCCTGTGTCACATTGTAATGGTCCTATCGATTCCTTCCTGGCCTTCTTCCCATTAATATATTTAAAAAATATTTTAGGGTTAGTCTTACTTTCCATTGCAACTGACTTCTCATTTTCTATTTTAGCCAGTCTAATAGCCCTTTTGCAAGCCTTGTTGATTTCCTTATAGTCACATAAAGCTGCCTCTGTTCCCTCCTTCTTGTATAATTTAAATGCATACTTCTTTTTCCTCATCATGATCTTTAAGTCATTGTTAAGCCACATGGGATGTGATTTACTCCTATTCATTTTATTTCCACATGGTACATGCTGATGAGTATGTTTATTTAGTAAGGATTTGAATGTTGTCCATTTATTTTCAGTATTCTTCCCTGTAAGTTCTTTGTCCCAGTCTATATGTTGTATTGCTGCCCGTAGCCCATTAAAGTTAGCCCTTTTAAAATTTAGAGTTTTTGTTGGCCCCTTACAACTCTGTTTTTTGTATTCAATCTCAAATGAGACTGTGTTGTGATCACTGTTCCCCAAGGGTTCTTTTGTTTAGATAAAGTCTAACTTTGCTAAAACATTGAGGCAACAACAACTCAGCATTGATAATTGTATATCATGTGCTTTTTTTTGTAAAGTTCAGGTAAGAAGTTATTGACACAGGGGTTTCCAAGTTCGGTCCTGGAGAGCCCCAGACACGCCTGGATTTGAGAAAAACCCTGCTGCACCCAGGTGAGACTATCGCTTCTTCAGTCATGCAGATTTACTAAGCTGTGCACTGAAAGGAAATCCTTAAATCCAGGTCTGTGAGGTGCTCTCCAGGACCAAAATTGGACAACCCTGGTGTAGAAGAAGTTTGCAGATCTTCAATCTCTGAGCAACATAGGGCAAAGTCCTGGAGTATTCACCCACATTGAGTATCCAAGTAACAAGAAGCACAGTATGGTCAGGGAGCACAGTAATATCAAAGGCTTCATAAATTACTAAAAAACTAACAAAGCAGTTTACCTTAGTATAGAAGAATCATAGATAAGGACCAGATCCCATTATTACATTTTGCTGATACAGTGTACATTCTAGGGGCCATGTTAAATTCCAAGTCCATAGCGGCAGCGGTATACCCAAAAAGCCTGCAGGCTTGAAATTCAGCCGAGTTACAGAGCTAAAAATTAGCCAAGCCTGCAACGGACGTGGCCGACATCCAAGTCCGTAAACCATTCTTGCGCACGTTGCATGTGCGGCCATGAACATGATCAATTAGTCAAACCCGTAGTTACAGGTTTAGACGGAGCCAATGGTAAATGAGATTGTCATCATTACATCACTGAAAAATAGAGGTTAGATTGCAGTTCCTTACGGGTTTGAATTAGAAGTTACGGTCGGACCCAAATTCCAGAAATAATACAATATTAATAAATCAGTAAAAATTATATTCTAGTCCATGTGAGTTCCATTATATGTATTAACACATTGATTGCTGGTATCAATATAACATGAAAATTAAAAACATTAAAAAAAAAGTATTTTATATTGCAGATTTGCGAGCTCGAGAATGTTGATATTTGCATTTACAGTGCTACGGATAGGACTTTAATCCCCTCTCTAGTACCTGTTGGCTTTTTGGCTCCTTTTGCTTGTTATTGGTTTGAACGCCAGTGGATTCGTAGCAATTTAATAGCGATTTACGAAAGTAACATTTACAGGCTTGACAGATCAAAGGCTTTGCGGCAACGGAGTTCCGATTTTGACAGCACATAGGGTTTTTACGCCTGTAACCGGCAGATTGTTTGTGGGTAGCTGTAAGAGCCAATTTAATAGTGTAAGTCCATTACAGGCTACAGGTTTTCACTTTGGTGAGATTTAATAGGGCTGTAGGTCTTGCCTTAGGTTACAATATAGGGAATATTTACTATTGTCTATAGTGTTCTTGATCTCTCATGGATTTCTTCACTTGTGCTGACATTGAGTACCTCAGAAAAACGTGGATCTGTGTGGTCTCTTGTCTTCGTACTCTCTTCACTACTGAAGATCGCCTCTGTCAATATTGATACTTGTGCAGGACACATCCATGCGAATCACGTCTTTATTGGTGCACTAACCTGGGAGGACTGTGGCAGTATTGTATTATTATTGTTACTACATTTTTTTATCAAGAAAAATATAGTACAATTTTGAAAGGTGAATGTGACTCCAGTTCTGTATATACACATAAAAATAAACATTAACTTGATGTTATTTATGTAAGTACCATTTTGATTCCAATTTATCGTATACAAATCTATTGATGGTGGTTCTCTTTCCACTATAAAAAAAAACATTTCAGATAATATTCTGTTTGAGATTTTATATCTCACACAAACACTAGGTTTTAAATAAAAAAGGTGTTGGATAAAGGGAGAGTCATTGAAAGGAAATTCAACTGAGAAATGCTCATTCTCATTTGGACCTATATATTCAATTATACCATAGCATAACACATATAATACATTTATTCATTCAGTGTACATTGAAAAAATATAGGTCAATTCTTAACCTAAAGCTAGTACTTGCACTAAAATGAAAGTAAATATTTTAATTACATTCATTTAATCAGGTTTCGTGGCCTAAAGCATAATGTATGTAAATCCATAATCCTAAAATAAACAGTTACATTAGCTTTATCTGTTTTATTTAAATAAATACATTTACAGTATATTTTAATTTGTGACATCTATAGTTGTTAGAAGGAGCTATACAAACTGCTACTTTCGGGCAACAGGTTATATGTATGTATATGTAATATGTCATTTTATTTTAAAATATATGAATACTGAGATTTGCAGATATAAAAGCAGGAAGCGGTACTGGAATTATAAGATTAATTGTCGATGTTAATCTTAATGACAACTACATAGCTTTAATGCACCTATTTGATTGTGATTGGTGATGTATTTTTACATAAACTATATTAATTACTATATGTTATAGAATATTATATTAGAATTTTTTTATGCAGATATGTATGGCTATAAACAGTATTTGGGGCTGACACTTGGCTTTATAAAATCATGACTTTGGATGCTCTATACATTTTTTCATCTCTAGCTCCGTATATAAAAATAATCTATATGTTTCAGACCATTTACTTAAAGGGAGATGCATAATGGGTATTTATTCAAGAGACAGAGCAGAATAAATGTGTGTGGAGACAAACAAAATCATGTGACACAATCAATAGGATAAATAAAATAAAATGGCAATTTGTTGGTCAGTGAAAGCGTATGACACATTAACATTGTTGGACAAACATTAACCTTTGGTGATAACCAAAGGTGATATGTCAAGCTGAAACTAGGATATTTTCTGTCCTGTTGAGCAGAATATTTGACATCACTGTTTAAATATACAAAAGTACTACAAGAATATGAAGGCAATGTAAAATGAGTTTATAATAGGGTAAGTCATTATTACAGGTGGTTTCGGCAAGCACTGTAAACCTGGAGTTGTTAACATCAAGTCAGAATTGAGTCATATCACTACAAAGACTTTCTTATCAGTTATCAGTTGTGTTTAATTCCAGACCTTGGCTCCAGTTCAAAAACAATAATGTCTACTAAAATGAAGCATGTTCTACAATCTTATTCTACAATATCTATCTATCTATCTATCTATCTATCTATCTATCTATCTATCTATCTATCTATCTAGAAAGTGTTTGATAAATAATTAGAAATTAAATAAATTAAATATATTTTTAACAATCAAGCAATTCAAGTACCAGACATCATCAGCCTTATTAAATTGCGATTCAGCAAATTTAATAGGGCTCTATTTAAGCACACACCATATTTTTTTACAGAAGTTTTTAGTGATCTTCTATCCAAAAGCAAGGTCTTCACTAACTAAAAACTAAAAACTAATGTAAAAAAATATGCTATGTGCTTAAATAGAGCCCTTTTAAATTTGCCGAATCGCAATTTAATAAGGCTGCATGCTTTGAAGCCAGATTTGAAGACAAGTTCTTTTTTTACTGTGATATATACTTAGAGCCCGATTCAAATGAGCAATCGTAAGTTAATTTGCTATTCAATTGGCGTCTTTTTATGGGTTACGGGCTTGAAAACTTTGCGTTGGTTAAACTCAGAACTTATAGCCTCCCAAAGCCTTTGATCTATCACATTCGCAAGAGTTATGACCCTTAAAATCGCTATTCAATTGCTCTAATTCCCCAAGCCCGCAAATTGTTTCACACCCATTAACAGCAAATGTAGGAGAAATTCCTACGAGTGCTAGAGAGGACCCGCAAAGGGTTTAACCTCTGTCCTTAGCACTGTAAATGCAAATAAAACATCAATACTGCACTGTAAATAACGGGGAAAGCAATGATAGCCATTAGAATTAATTGCACAACAGTCTCAAGCCTGTTTCTGCCATCTGCAGCTCACGACTACACAGACTCTGTAGTACTAGGTGTGCTGCTGGGACGTGGTCTCTTCTAGACTCGGGGCCTCATTCAATTGCAATTTGGCCAATTGAATAGGGCTCTAAATAAGCACATAACATATATTTTTTAAAGAAGTTTTTAGTTAGTAAACATCTATCCAAAAGCAAGGTTTTCACTAACTAAAAACGTATTTAAAAAAAATATGCTATGTGCTTATTTAGAGCCCTATTCAATTGGCCAAATCGCAATTGAATGAGGCCCTAGGACACTACAATTCAAATTCAGCCCTACAGAGTCTTTATGTGTTATAGTGGACAGACCCATACATGGACTATTTATTTGGTTTTAGGCAGTAAAAACAGATTATATAAGAACTTCTTAATAAAATAAAGTTATAAAAGTAAATAGATATACAGGTAAATTATATACCTAGTAAAATCCAGGAACCTTCTTCCCTTTAATCCTAATATAGGCAGTAAAAATACAACTTTCTCTGTTTCTCTGCTCAATTTAACCATTTTCTTCTCTGCCTTTCATACTATTATTAGTAATCGTCTTAACCATACAAGCTAGTGACTTAAAAAAATACCACACTGTGACCTTATCTAACTCATAATTTAATGCTGGGTGTCCTGCAGGGTTATATTTTTAACTTTCCTTAAAAAGCCATTCTTACAACATAGTGAAAGAACAAAAGTTTGTGGGCCATACTTCTGTGAGCCGTAGTTAAAAAGCTGTAAAGTTAAAGATAACACAGAAAAGGAAATATGGATCCACCTCGGATGTCACATAGGCTTGAACAGATGTAGAATTCCAAATATTGCATTCCACCACATATGTAGTGCGGACAAGTATGTGCTTGTTTGCATTACAATAATAAAGAAATTCAGAAAAGATAAGTATGGATATCAAACTATGGAGATCAATGGATGTGTTTGTCATTAACATACAAGAGTTTTATCCAATCACTTATATACAGTGTACAGTGCTTTGCAAAAGTATTCACCCCCTTGACATTTTTTGTGTTTTGTTGCCTCGCAACCTGGAGTTTGAGGATTTGCATCATTTTATTTACATAATATGTCCACAACTTTGAAGATGTTATTTTTTTTATTGTGAAGCAAACAACAAATAGGAAAAAATAGCAGAAAAGGTAAATGTGCATAACTATTCACCCCCCTAAAGGCAATACTTTGTAGAGCCACCTTTTGCGGCAATCACAGCTCCAAGTCACTTTGGATAAGTTTCTATGAGCTTGCCACATCTTACCACTGGGATTTTTGCCCATTCCTCCTTGCAAAACTGCTCCAGCTCTTTCAAGTTGGATGGTTTGCGCTTGTGAAGAACAACCTTTAAGTCTGACCACAGACTTTCTATTGGATTGAGGTCTGGACTTTGACTAGGCCATTCCAACACATTTACATGTTTCCCCTTAAACCACTCAAGTGTTGCTTTAGCACATGCCTTTTCGGAAACTCAAAACGTGCCATTTTATTTTTTGCTGAAAGTAATGGCTTTCTTCTGGCCACTCTGCCATAAAGCCCAACTCTATGGAGCATACAGCTTATTTTCCTCCCATGTGCAGCTCCTCCAGTGCTACCTTAGGTATCTGTGCTGCCTCTCTGATTAATGCCCTCCTTGCCGGTCCGTGAGTTTTGGTGGGTTGCTGTCTCTTGGCAGGTTTGCTGTTGTGCCATGTTCTTTCCATTTTATTATGATAGATTTAAAGGTGCTCCAGGGGATCATCAAAGATTTGGATATTATTTTATTACCTAACACTGTACTTGTACTTCTCAACAACATTGTCCCTTACTTGTTTGGTCTTCATGGCAGTGTTTTGTTAGTGGTGCTCTTGCTTAGGTGTTGCTGCCTCTGGGGCCTTTCAAAAAAGGTGTGTATATGTAATGACACTTAGATTGCACACAGGTGGACATCATTTCACTAATGATGTCACTTCTGAAGGTAATTGCACCAGAGCTTTTTATGGGCTTCATAACAAAGGGTGTGAATTCATACTGACATCAACATTTTTTGTTTTCTTTTTCTAAAAAAATTTTTATGTATTTATTTTTCTCATTTCACTTCACTAACTGTTGTGTTCTGATCCTTCACATAAAATTCAGATTACCAAAACATTGAACTTAAGGCTGTAATGTAACAAAATAGGTACAAAGTCAAGGGGTGTGAATACTTTTGCAAGTCACTGTACATTTTTGTGTTTAAACGTTTTTATGGAGAATTTTAGTGTTTTTTGGTAAATATATTGTCTCTCTCTGGGGTCAGTGTTTAACTATTAGCCTTTAAAATAGGTGATGAAAACCTTGTGAATGATTTTTTATTGTAGTGCTCCATATTGTCTTCTATAGCGAATATCATTTGCTCTAAAGTTGATGTTTCATTTATTCATGAAACTAATTATGTTATTGATATGAAAGGTTTCTTCCAGTTAAATGTGATATGTAATTTCTCGTAATATGGAGAGTATATGCTTAAACACTATTGGACAGGACCACCATATGTGCCTACAGTGGCCAACCCCTGAAGAAGTGTCTGGGTATCATTTATGTATACTTTCAGGTGTTCTCTATGTTCTATGGAAATAAAAAAATGGTCTCCAGTAGAACATATTTCCAAGTTTAACCGCGAATGGTAGAATTACTATTCCCTTTGTGTTTTAATTTTGGAGAGAAGTTCTGGATAAACAAAATTGATAAGCAACAAGTGCAAATTTTTTCAGCTCTACAGTGATTTTACAAGGTGTTGATATTTGCCATGTATGCCACTGTTAGGCCAGATACTGGGTAACCCAGTAGCAAGGAGATCTGAAGATAAAAGCATAGAGAAGGGATCAGGAATCCAGAAATTGGAACACGTCAGGTCAAGTTATTCAGAATTTTGGTACAGGCCGTGTCAATGACATTGAACTTACGGCTGTAATGTAACAAAATAGGTAAAATGTCAAGGGGGTGAATACTTTTGCAAGGCACTGTATATTCACTTTGAATCGCTGCAAAGGCTTGTGATATATTAATGGATTTCATTACTTTTCACAGTTGCACCCTTTAAAATATTCACTAAAATGTATTTATTCCAAAGAGAGTTTTCTTGTCTATGCAAATTACTCTTAGGGTTTAGTCTCCTTAAGGGTAAGAGGGGACTCCAGACGTGGACCCCTCACTCACTGTGCCTTAGGGAGTTCAGCTGCACCTCACTGACGAGGCCCATAAAGGCCGAAACGCGTCTGGGCTTTGCTGTTTCTCCTGTTCAGGGTAGAATTGCCTGGTATTTCGGGGCTGGGTCACTCTTTTGAGTGGGACCAGACTGATATGCCTCCCTGTGAAGGGCACAAGTGAGCTAAAAGAGGTTGCTCTCAGAGTGGCTTATCATGGCTATAGAACTAACCTATTAAGGTTGGTCCGTTCTCTGATGAGCACCTCTGACTTACCTTTTCTTGTCTATGCAAATGACTCTTAGGGTTTAGTCTCCCTACGGGTAAGAGGGGACTCCAGATGTGGACCCCTCGCTCACTGTGCCTTAGGGAGTTCAGCTGCACCTCACTGACGAGGCCCATAAAGGCCGAAACGCGTCTGGGGTTTACTGTTTCTCCTGTTCAGGGTAGAATTGCCTGGTATTTCGTGGCTGGGTCACTCTTTTGAGTGGGACCAGACTGATATGCTACAGGATATTTCTCCCTGTGAAGGGCACAAGTGAGCTAAAAGAGGTTGCTCTCAGAGTGGCTTATCATGGCTATAGAACTAACCTATTAAGGTTGGTTCGTTCTCTGATGAGCACCTCTGACTTACCTTTTCTTGTCTATGCAAATTACTCTTAGGGTTTAGTCTCCCTAAGGGTAAGAGGGGACTCCAGACGTGGACCCCTCGCTCACTGTGCCTTAGGGAGTTCAGCTGCACCTCACTGACGAGGCCCATAAAGGCCGAAACGCGTCTGGGGTTTGCTGTTTTTCCTGTTCAGGGTAGAATTGCCTGGTATTTCGGGGCTGGGTCACTCTTTTGAGTGGGACCAGACTGATATTTCTCCCTGTGAAGGGCACAAGTGAGCTAAAAGAGGTTGCTCTCAGAGTGGCTTATCATGGCTATAGAACTAACCTATTAAGGTTGGTTCGTTCTCTGATGAGCACCTCTGACTTACCTTTTCTTGTCTATTCCAAAGAGTTCTATGAATCTCACACTAACTCTAAACCCACTTTCCTATTGTGAGGATGTAGTGATTTTAATTGCTCATACACCGGCGTCAGTGTAAATAGTAATTTTAATGCGTAGGCACAACAACAAAGCAATTCTTGTACCAAAAATGCTATGACATTTTATTATTGTAACATATTAGCCATCCTCTGCTGATTTTGGAACCTATGGTAATCGAGCTATGTAATTTGTGGTATACACTAAAATCTGCCACAGGAGCTTTTTTCCCCACATTACACATTTATTTTAATCTTTTCACTCAAAATTTTAGGGCACTCAGCCGACATCTTTAAATTCTGCCTTGTCCGCGAGAGATTTCAGTGTGGGAAGTATATGTTCACTGGTAATATTACACCAAACAAAGCTTTGCAGATGAGAAACTGCTCTAGGAACAAATAGCAAATTAGAACATCATGATTATTATAATATCAAATATAATTAAATGTATGTGATAATTGTAGTTTTAGATTTTATATATATACTAGCGACTTGCCCGTCAAAAAATGACGGTCAATAAAAGAAAGTGTTGAAATGCTGTTTGTCACACAATGTGAGTGTACTGTGTGCCTCAAGTAACTAAATTCCTCAAAAAGCAGAAATCTACATTACATAAAATAAGAAAAACTAAAATCACCAAAAATAAAAAATGCACATTACAAAACAAAAAAAAACCTAAGTCACAAAAAATAAAAAAATGAACATTACAGAAAATAACAGAATACATTACAACCCCCCCTCACTACTATTTTTTTTTTTAATTACACACATGAAAATGAAATACATATAATGCATAAATATAATACAATACAACACAACTGAATAAAATACACCACAATACAATTAAATAAGATACAATACAATACACCCCTATGTAATATACATGCCACTATCTAATATACATGCCACTATCTAATATACATGCCACTAGGTAATGTAATATACATCCCACTATCTAATGTAATAACAATTCAATTAAATACAATACACCCCTATCTAATATACATGCCACTATCTAATATACATGCCACTATCTAATATACATGCCACTATATAATGTAATTTACATCCCACTATCTAATATACAATACTATCTAATAATACATCCCCCTATCTATCTATCTATCTATCTATCTATCTATCTATCTATCTATCTATCTATCTATCTAATATACAATACATGCTATTTATATATATATAATATAGCTACCCTAATTGTAAGCTTCAATAAAATAATTAAGACCACTTACCTTTGAGATGTTTCTTCAGATCAGCAACCTACGGTAAAAAAGATTTAAAAAATTAATACAACACGTTTACATGAAATACCTAAACATTCTAAACATTCTAAATATTCTAAATATTATTCTCACCTTTCCAGTATGTCCCGTTCCAGCATGTCACGTCCATCTTTGCGTCTTGTCCGGCGATACTCCTGTAAAAAAAAACATTACATTAGTAAACATAAACCAAATTTAAATAAACACAATCTACATTATACTTAACTTTCCGCAATGTCTCCGACCTCCTCGTCTTCTCCGGAAGCATCCGCGCATAAAAAAAAAAAAAAAAAAGCAACACACATCCGCCCTGGCGGATGTCTCCGACGCTAATGACCTTCCTATGGAGTGTGCCAGAATAAAATTGGCAATGGCGGCTTCTGATAGGCTGAAAAGGCTGTCTATCAAATTCAGCCAATGAGAAGACCCCATTTGTGAACCAATGAAAAAAGTATACACCCCAAAATACAATGGTGATTGGATAACACACCTGTCAATCTTTATTTGAACCAATCCTAAGGTTTTATTGCCATCAGCCAATCACAATGGAATATACTCCCACTTACTGATTGGTGAAGACATCTGCGCCTTCCCATTGGCTGTAATATTGATTGATATTAACAGTAGCCAATGAGAATGCGCAAATCCTTCACCAATCAGTACGTGAGGGTGTATTCCATTGTGATTGGCTATTGTCAGTGCAACCAATCAGAATGCGCAGAGGCTCCAACCAATCACCCTGTGGGGGTGTATTCCATTGTGATTGGCTGAAGGCATCTGCGCCTTGTGATTGGTTTAAATAAAGATTGACAGGTGCATTATCCAATCAGAGTGGGATTTTAGGGTGTATCCCTTTCTGATTGACTCACACATTGGCGCCTCCTGATTGGGTGAATTTGATATACAGCGTTTTCAACCAATCAGAAGGCGCCATTGCTTATTTTCTTCCGGAAAAGTCTCCTGGAGCCTCATTAGTGTCGGGGATGTCCGGGAGTGCGGATGTAAGTATACATTTTTTTTTTTTTTTACAGGGCGAGGCAGAAGAGGATCCGGAGGAGGCCAGAGACATTGCGGGGAGGTAAGTAGAATGTAGATTATGTTTATTTTATTTTGATGTATGTCTATTAATGTTGTGTTTTTTTTAACAGGTGCCGCGCCGGAGAAGGATTAAAAGAATGCCGGACGGGACATGCCGGAAAGGTGAGTAGAATATTTAGAATGTATAGAATGTATAGAATGTTTATTTAAAAACTGTAAACATGTTGCACTAATTTTTTTTTTTTTTTTTTTTTCGTAGGTGGCTGATCCCAATGGACATCTGCAAAGGTAAGTGGTCTTAATTATTTTATTTTAGCTTAGACTTAGATTAGTTGATATATAGGTAGCATTTATTGTATGTTAGCTAGGGGTATGCGTTTTATATAGATAGCATAGGATGTATTGTATATTAAATTGTGTTATTTATTTAGATAGATTGGGAATGTATTATTATATAGATAGCATGTATATTAGATTATGCTATTTATTTAGATAGATTGTGTGATGTATATTAGATAGGGGTGTATTGTATTGTAATTGTATGTAATTGTATTCTAATTGTATGTATTTGTATTGTATGTATTTGTATTATATGTATTTCCTTTTCAGGTGTGTATTTTTTTTTTCTGTACTGGGGGGGGGGTTGTAATGTTTTTTTTTTCTGTAATGTTCCTCTTTTTAGTGTTTATACTTAGTGTCATGATGGTCATTGAGGACCGTCATGGCACTTATGTGGTTAATGTATTGTTATAACAGGCCCATAATGGTGTTAATATACCCTTATGGGACTGATGAGGTTAAATAGAGGCTTATGGGGGTCTGTATTGACCCCCATGAGTGACAGGGTTAATGAAGGGCTTATGGGGGTCTGTATTGACCCCCATGAGTGACAGGCTTAATGAAGGGCTTATGGGGGTCTCTATTGACCCCCATGAGTGACAGGGTTAATGATGGGTTTATGGGGGTCTGTATTGACCCCCATGAGTGACAGGGTTAATGAAGGGCTTATGGGGGTCTATATTGACCCCCATGAGTGACAGGGTTAATGAGGGTTTTACGGGGGTCTGTATTGACCCCCATCATGGACAGGGTGACAGTGTATATATTTTTTCTTTTACAACGGGTCCTTTAAGGACTTTTACGGTCCTTTAAGGACCTGTAACACAGGAATTTGGAATTTTGATTGCAGCGGGGGTCCCCGATCACGTGCAATCGGGACCCCCACTGCGATGGTTAATGTGGGGTTAATGCAGGGTTCTGAGCTTATCTCGGATCCCCTGGGGTGAATGCGGGTTTCCGAGCTTATCTCGGATCCCTTCTTGGCTAATTTGTACGTGGCTGGTCTGTGAGCCTCGTTTTCGTTTTTTTAGGTGGCCATTTTTTCTCTTGCTTAGGGGATTTTCGTGTGTCTGAACTCGGGAATTTGGACTTAAATGGAGGTGTAACTTCACTTTCAGAGGTCCTGGGTGCCCCCCTTGCTATGGGTAAGCTTTTTATGTAGTTTGTGTGAGTATTTGGTGTGTTTTCACTGTTTTTAGTTGCGCGCGGTTCATCCGTTATAGTCGGATTCTTAGTGCGTGTGGGTGTTTGTTACGTTAAGGTTGGTTCCGAGGTGTGTTTTTTTTTCTAAGTCGTGCATGTGACGTGTTTAACGTCGCCTCGTTGCCTAAGTGCTATGAGTTAATGGCTCACCTCCCTATGCGAGGCTCGCCGGCAATGAACGCCTGCGGCGCTCATTGCCTAAGTGCTACGTTTAACGGCTCGCCTCGCTGCGCTCATCGCTAAGTCGTACGCACCACGCAACACAGCGTGACGACGAATCGTAGTTGGACAATTATAATATGTGATATACAGTATAAAGACAATGTATATATATATACACAATGCAGTATGCAGAGAATACATTATTTTCACTAAGTGATGTGTAAAAATGAGATTACGGCAGTAGTGTGGTATGTTACCTTAAAGGTTAAATAAGTTATGTACGAACTAAATGAAAGGATGAAGGATACTACAGTAAGTATCAATTTGTGTGCTTTGCCTGTTTGCTATAAGAAAACAGATTATACTATGGCTGAGAGAAACTGAAGCTATACCAGTGTGAACTTTGGAAAAATATCACCTGCATGTTCTAGACTTGATTAATCCCACGTGTGTTTGCCTCAACTCCTTTGCCTGTTTAGAATTGTGTTGCTCACTGTTTCTAGGACAACGTACTAGTGTGTAATTCCAACTCACATATTTCTGGTTTGGAATGCACTCAGACATACTGTAGTTGATCTTTGGTCAAATCTTTGTACCACAGAGAAATACCACAACTTCTGAAGCAGAACATGCTTATCAAGGGTAAAATGTATACCTTACTTCTAAAATAGGTAGCTAAAATCTTAGTACACTGTGTTACTAAATTGAGCAGTACTAGACACTAACTATACAAGAGCCTCCTATAGTATTACACCATTCAGTAATACTTTTATTCTGAAATAACAGATTTAAATAAAAAAAAAAATGCTGGAGCTATTAATTGATTATTATAATTCAAACATTTCAAATAACTGTTTTTGATACACCCAACACAGACAATACAGTTAAAGAGTGGGATGGCACTCGTCACTTTTAAGTAGTTGAGATCAGTATAAATTTCATTTTAAAAATCTAATTTTTTTATTTCAAGAATTATATTTGTGAAAAACAAAATCAACAGTGGATATTCTGTGACTTGCTTGTTTTTTAACTTTTTTTGTTTATTTGTGTCTCAACGTTCTGTCTCTTGCATTACAGCGAAAATCTTTACTTATTTGAAGTATGTAAATGTTTGCCTCAAATCTTGTAATTGTTTCCTATGAGGTTGATACATTTCTTAAGATTTTTGCCACCAGTCGATTTTTTTTTTATTATATGTATACAGATTATAAATATAATCCAGTCCTTAATTCTTTAATCTGTTGCTTGCTTTGAATCATTTTACTTTTTATGAATTAATATGCTTTTCTCAAGTATAAAAGTGTGTTTTTCTTAAGAAGTGTCTGTCATCACTAAGTCAGAGCCTCATCCAACCAGCTTTTCAATATAGCCCTATTAACATTACATATGTACCAGTATGTCACAACATAACTAACTCTTAACTCAAGATCCTGTTGTTTCTTTTGTTGATCTGGTGAGGTATAGGGAAGCTGGGCACCAGGCTAAATTATGTCCAAAAAGAGTAATATTTTCATAGGAGCAGAATAACAAATAGGGTATAGTCTAGGGCCCCAGGAACTATTTTACATCACAACCCTCTGACCTCAGAAGCACGATTTTTCAGACCTGAGACAGTAGAGGCCTGTAAGTTTATACACCAGTCTGGAACTTACAATAACCTTGTCAGCACTTCTTGGCTAGCTGCATGGAGAATATATACAAAGAGAAGAAAAGAATTACAAGACATTCATTTTAGAAGGAGGTAGATATGAAAGTATTGCTTCTATCATCCAGTAGGAGAGGTAGTACAAAGTATAAAGTGATGTGCTTCTCCTTAGTAGAATACTTGCAGATTAATTGTAGATATAATAACTATTAATATATATGAGTACTGTAAATAGAACATTTATAGCTTAGGTACAGTACATAGCTGTTGAAACAACTAAAAAATGTATTCATTATTATTCTCACCAAGAATATATATACAAAAATAATTATTATAAATGTGTGTAGATTCTGGGTGTTTTTTTTTACTGGTAATTATATTCAATAAAAAAATAGTTGTTTGTATTTATAGATGAAAAATAGAAAAGCTTAATAAACCTCAAACGTTTCTTATTTTTATTAATATATGTATACTACTAAAGCTATTGCAGTGTGTAATGAAAGAGTGGAAGGGGGATAGTAATTCTTTACTTACACTTTTACTTTTACACTTCTGTAAAACGCTTCTGTACAACACCTTTATAAAATATATTAAGATTAAAAATATTAGTCGAGCTGATGTGTTGATCAGATAGGGTTAGATCTGCACCATAAATAAATGTATTTATCATTACGATTGCAAGTATATATTTTTTTAAATATCAGCGAAATATTTCAATATCACTATCTTAGAGTATATTCAAAGGGGATTTTCATAAGTAACATCTATTTTTATTAAGTACTAAGACAATATATTTGGACATATATTAAAAGACTGCCTAGTTATTTGATCCGCTATTTTTTAAACATCTTTACCCAGAGTGAAGTGTACATAATGTATAAATCACAATCAAATCTGTCTTATAGAAATTAAATGTTAAGATAATGGATACATGTTTTAAGAAAATCTAAACTTATTTAAGAAAGAAGAAAAGGAAGAATACACAAACCAACAGCCAAAATATGTATCAGCTAAATATCTTGTGGACACTTGCTGCCCATTTTGGCATCTATTAGAAAATAGATGTTCTTAATACTGCACAGTATGCAGTAATTATGTGCAAACCATATAACAAAGAAAAAAATACTAATATATTAATCTCCAAATCAGTGACTGCCAATAATGCTCTATATGTGACAATGAGTTCTATGTCACAAATGGAACACCAGAAGGTTTGTCTCTATGGTAAGCTATATGTCTCCTTAGAATATCCTGGAAAATTAGTATAAAGAACTGTGTGCAATGTCAATCTACTGTGGACCATATTTTGACGCAGTGGGACTAGCTTGGACCATAGGGAGCCATTCTTTGGCACCGGGAAGGGGTTCTGGGAATTAACAGGATCCATGTGATTATTTCAATAGTGATGGAGCGCAAATGTGTTCATAGCGGAGTTAGACCAGGAAACACAGCTACAGCTATTATTATATATAATAATGTTGCTATTGAGCCTGACTCAAGCAGTGACTGTTTCGTATGTGAAAGTGAATTAAAAGAAACTCATGTCTCTACTGCAAGGAGACATTTTGTTCAATTTGTAGCCTAGGCAAATAAAGAGTAAAAATAATTATTGTAATAAATAACATGAATACAATATTTATTGCTAGATCTATCTATTTATCTATCTATCTATATATCTATCTATCTATCTATCTATCTATCTATCTATCTATCTATCTATCTATCTATCTATCTATCTATCCTGATGTTTCCCATTACTTCTTTTCTAATCATCTTGCCACCATGTGTAAATGGTGCAAATCCATAGACATGTTGCTAAATGTAAATAAGTATTAAAATGTATGTATCATTTTCCGATATAACAAAATAAACTTGAGATACCATTGCAGTAACAAAAGCAATATATTTTTTCTTCATTCCCACCGCTGTGCTCTTACATAAAGCTCTAATTTTAGAATTTATTCTTTGTAACAGACCTCGTCATTATTGCTCTGTTGGAGTTTTTCTTCTTTTAATTCTGCCTCAGAAATAAGCAGCTTTGGGAAACATAGGAGGCGAGATTGATAGAGACCATGAATGATTAATAAAGCCTCTTAGGTTTGCAATCAATACTGCTTCTCATTATAGCCGTGTTACTCCAAACTATTTCTTACTATCTGCACACCTATTTGTATTTATTTAACATCTATTTGCTAGCGCTGTTTACTAGAGTCACAAAGCACCTGTACACATGTTTGTATTGAAGATGTTTTTGTTTTAATTAGGAGACAAGGCAAATAAAATTGATTATCATGTCTTCCTTATCACCATTGGTTTACAATGTTTGCACTTACACAGCATCAGATACACAAAGAAATAAATATTGTTGTATTCTAATTACTTTAAAATAATTAAGTAGTATATCTTTTTCATTCAATCCATATGAAATTGTAATGTTGGTAAATAATTATATTAGGGTTCATACTAACACATTTTTATATATTTATTTAAATTCCAAATGTATTTTAACATTTATTATACAAGTGCTAACTTTTATCTCATCCATTAAATGATGATGTTGGATTCCAGTGTTTTGTGTATTTCAGTAGATGTGTCAGTAAAGGATTTTTATTAAACAACTTGGCTGATATGCATTTTAATAAGATTACAGTGGCCATAATTGTTGAAAGCATAGTTTTATATAAAAAAAATATTTGAAAAATATACAGAATATCACTTTGCCTTAAAAATTTGAAATAGTAAAGTCACAAATACTTCACTACAGAATCCTTTACCCATTATATTCCATAAAAATAAGCCAAGTCCATATTTTCAAAAATTGAAATAATACATTTAAGTATGGCTTGGATGAGTAATAGCCACAACTTTACCAAAAACAATAAAATAAAAAAGCCAACATAGCCACACTTTAATCATAACAAATAAACCACAATTACCAAATTGGCCTCAGCCAAAATAATAACATAACATTACCAAAATGTTTAGCCACTGGAAGTCCATCAAGTATACTTTTCTTGACAATTATATAGAAACTAGCGTATTGCCCGTCAAAAAATGACGGCAATGAGATGTGTATGTTTGTGTATTATTAATAAGCTTTTTATGTATGTGCTGTGTGGATTTATTGTGTTTGCCTTTTTTTCATGTTCGCGAGTTGCAGCCGTTTTTTTTTGCTAGGGTTTAACGGCTCGCCTCGCTACGCGAGACTCGCCTGCAATGAGCGCCTGTGGCGCTCATTGCCAAAGTACTACGGTTTAACGGCTCATCGCTAAGCCCGCTAAAGTACTACGGTTTAACAATAAATATGGTAAAACGGTAAAATGACGGTCAATAAAAATTAAATGTTGTGAAATTTGTTTGCAACACAAAATGACTCAGCTCCATGTGTCCCTTTTTTTTTTCTTAAAATAAATAAAAAATTTTTTTTTTTTACTTTTTATTTTTTTTACTTTCAACTTATATTTCATCAAATGCGTTGTTTTAGACGTGAAATCCGATGTGGCGCGAGAGAAAGGCGTTAAATCGGTGTTAATGCGTAAATCTGTAATTGCGTTTCGTAAAATGTACTCGCTACTGTCTTTTTTTACTCATTGTGCGGTTAATCAACATCCTTTGTCTCGTTGTTTTTTCGAGCACATACTTCTGTGGCTGTGTTTTACGCAGTTTGTAGTAGTATAGCCTCGTTTTCATTTTTTGCGGCGGCCATTTTTTTCTCGCTTAGCCGATTTTCGATCTTTGTAACTCGTCTAAATCGATGTAAATTGGAGTTCCAACTCACTCCCAGACTTCCTGCCTGGTTCCCCGTGCTGTAAGTGACCTTTTTTTTATTTTTTTGTGTGTATTTAGTGTTTTTTTTTTGTTTTGGTTCCGCCGCTTATCTCGTAATTTTTTTCATCTCGTATTTTTTTTCTAAGTGTTACGGTTTAACAGGTCGCCTCGCTACGTGAGGCTCGCCTGCAATGAGCACCCGTGGCGCTCATTGTCAAAGTGCTACGGTTTAATGTAATGGCTCGCCTCACTACGCGAGGCTCGCCTGCAATGAGCGTCTGCAGCGCTCATTGCCAAAGTGCTACGGTTTAACGGCTCGCCTCGCTGCGCGAGGCTCACCTGCAATGAGCACCTGTGGCGCTCATTGCCAAAGTGCTACGGTTTAACGTAATGGCTTGCTACGCAAGGCTCGCCTGCAATGAGCGCCTGCGGCGCTCATTGCCAAAGTGCTACGCTCAGCGCTAAGTCGTACGCACTACACAATACAGCACGACGACGAATCGTGATAGGACAATTATAATATGTGATTAGCCATTGGCAAAACCCTCAGTGTTGATTATTTCCCCAGCCTTTTCAGGAAAAATATTCCCATTATACTATGTTCTTGTTTCTCTATATCAGAATGAATAAGATGTGCTCACTGAGTTTTCATAGTCAAAGCTGCTCCTCTAAGATCATGGTTATACAGCAAAGCTCAAACATATTAAGACAAACTCCATCATTCCTTAATAAAACTGGTTATGTTTCCAGAACTAACTTTTTTCACATTTTCTCCAATCCAGCTTTTCAATTTAGGAAGCCTTTATTATTATTTTTTGCCCGTACCTATAATGATGGAAACCAGATTTTACTATACTCATTGGTTTATTTGCCTCAATTTACCTCAATACACCACTAGTGTTGGAAATTAACAAATGTGAATTTGAATTTATGTGAATTTATCTATAGCGAATGGATTGATATTTTAGTGGCATATTGTGTGTTGTAATGGTCAGTGTATCTGATAGATTTATTAGATACGTAGTATATCTAGTAATGATTTTCAATATATATATATATGTGTGTGTAATTTTACATATACATAAGTAAGTAATAGTAATAATAATAATACATTTTAATGATTATTCCAATTAGATAACAGTAAACAACAACAGTATAACAATATAATACCTAGCGATTTTCCGCTGTGAGTATTAAGCACCTCTATGTACATGCAAACTGCAAAATATACATGTTTATGTAAATATGTATACCAAAATCATAAATTATAATGTAGATCAGTAGTGATGGGGGAAGGGTCAATATATGTTTTTATTGTGCCAACTCATTATATATATTATTATACAGGGGTGGAAAGTTCTTGGGAGCCTAGGAGCCACTTGTACTGCTGGCTATTAAATATTTTCCAAAGAATAATGTAGGATCCTAGAAAACAGATTTTCGGGCTCTTAAAAAATCTACCTGGCTCCTAAGTTTTAGACTACCCTAATGAAAAGAAATAGTGTACATGCTGACCACCCCTTGAGCTATCGAATTGGATGCAAGTATTTTCTATTGTATTAAATGGTGTCAAGATGTGTTTGCTTCTTGATGAATATTGTTTTACTTATTCTTGTTGTAATGGCATATTCCAATATACAGCTTGATAAGTCTGGGCTGTCTCGCTAATGTAGTGCTTAAATTGTAACACTTACTGGCCTTCTTAAATGTAATTTCTTCATTATTAACCAGGAATTAGCCAACAATTTGGCCAGGTACCCCAAAGTACACTGGTGTAGTATTTACCATATTTATCTGTGAACTAAAAGGTGGATCACAGTAAATTATGAAGATTAAAATGGGGCCATATGCAAATGAAAAAGTAACCCGGTAAATAAATGAGAAATATCTTTGTTAATGAGTGTCTGTTCTTGTGTAAAGTAGAATTTGAGCAAAATATTAATGGATACATTTTGTAGCAAAACTTGTGTTTATTTATTCTAATATAACACTAAATATGGTAATTACTCATCCTAGGCATATTTGATTTGTTTTATTACTAAAAACTTAGGGTCACATTCAATTGCAAGGCCGCAACTTGATCAATGTAAGCCGTATGTCTGCGGGTGTGTTGCGGGCTTCCATTCGTCAAGAGGAGACAGGAAAGTCCAAGCCTGCCATAGCATCATCCATGGTGGTAGGTATGTGAGACCTGGCGATAAGGTACGTGCCATTAATGAGGTGACTGCAGCTGTGGCTTCATTAGGGGTTGCAAACCGTGATGTTCTGTCGGTTAAACACTGATATGATGACTGCCGGATGAAGGTGAAGAAGAAGATGGCAGCGGAGGCCAGAGCAGACCGTGGGACTGGTGATGGTCCACCTCTCAACATCACATACTGTGGATGGGAGCAGACTATCAAGGAGTCTTTGGAGCCAGCAACAGTAGTGGGCCTTCCAGGACAAATGGACACTGGCTATCAGGATACCCTGCAAAATGAGTATCATATGCATCATCGCACCCTCATATGCATATACAATAGCACTGTAAGATTTCTGGTCCTGACTACAGATATATGGTGCATTCATTTCCATGTAAATATTATAACATACTATATTATCATCATCCTAATTGTTATCAATGAAATGTCTGTCCAATACCAGTAGTTAAAACTGATTCTGAATAGCTGTTGCCAATGCAATTTGTGTTAGTGTTATGTTTGCTGTTTGTTCAAAGTTAATATAAAACAAAACAGTAAAAATATCCCCCTATCCCTATATTCCCCATGTTACACTACACCGTTTAAAGCTGTGTCGCTTAACACGCCATCTGCTTGGAAACTATCCCTAGCATTAAATGAGGTACAGCTGTAGATCCACAATGATTTTACATCCAAAAGAGAGTACCTGTATGGGTGTGCACACTGCAGCATATGCTGATACAGACTCTGAGGGACTGCATGAGCGTTTCATGTACTAGCCTAATCTGGACCATGTCTCATAAGCATGTTAACACCCATTGCTGAGCATTAGTCACAAATCGCTAAGTCTCACACAGTGCACAGCAGATTCAGAAGAGCACGTGTCCTAATGAACTGGAGGTGGCACACCACACCAGCTATATATATATATCACGTATAATAGTTGTCAAACTGCGAGACGTTGTCACGCTTTGTGAGGTGCGTACGAGTTAGGCGATTAAACCATAGCACTTAGCCAAGGAGCGCCAAAGGCGCTCATCGCTGCGAGCCTCGCGAAGCGAGCCGTTAAACCTTAGCACTTAGCTGATCCGACCCTCACGAGGTGAGCCTTTACGCGGGACTTAGAAAAAAAAATATGAGATGCAGGACTTGGAAAAAAAAAGATACGAGACACAAAAAATTACGAGATTAGCGGGCCGAAAAAAACCCTGAAAAACAAAATACACCCCAAAAAAATTACAAAAACATCACAGACAGCATGGGGCAACAGCCAGGACATCTGTGAGTGAGGTGGGACGCGAATTTAACACGATTTAGACGATTTTCGCCACTCGAAAATCGCCTAAGCGAGGAAAAAATGTTCGCTGGAAAAAATGAAAATAAGGCTACACGACCCCGCACCGTGCAAAACAGTGCAAAACGCGTAGCACTTTACGCATCACACTACGACCTACAAGATACACTATTACAAAAGCCCGAAAATACTCATGAGACGCTGAGCCGTTAAACCGTAGCACTAAGCTGATGCAAGCCTGACGCAGGACTTAGAAAAAATAAGATACGAGACGCAAACATTTACGAGATTATCGGCCAAATAAAAAACATGAAAAACACACTAAATACACCCAAAAAAATTACAAAAACATCACAGACAGCATGGGGCAACAGCCAGGACATCTGTGAGTGAGGTGGATTGCAAATTTAACTCAATTTAGACTTTTTTTCGCCACTCGAAAATCGCCTAAACAAGGAAAAAAATGGACGCTGAAAAAAATGAAAACAAGGCTACACAACCCCGGACCACGCAAAACATGTAGCACTTTACACATCACACTGCGACCTACAAGATACACTATTACATTAATAACATTACGACTATACAATGCCGCTTTACACATTAAACCAACGGCTTTACCTCGCGCACAAAGCCTTTTTAGAATGCGCACTTCAAAAATTCATTACACTTTATAAGCAGGGCACTAACACTCAAAATGTATATTCTATGCAGATGCAAAATACAAACAGATTGTTAGCTCTTCAGCTTATTGCTCGCTGCATACTGTATATCAATTATAAATAAAGTATATGAATTTATTTAAGAAATTATTCATTATTACTTAACTACATATACATAGAAATATATATCTCTAGGAGGACCAAAAGTACACCACAGGAGAGCCTTTCAATGATTGTAGAATGCACTCATTGCGAGGCATACGATAAGCGCCAAAGGCGCTCAGTGCAAGCCTCGCAATAAGCAACGAAGGTCCTTACAGTACAAAACGCTTTCAATTATGTGTCAAACAGCATTCCCATGCCTTCAAATTTATTGCCCCGTAGGTAGTTTTTAAGGGGAAAGTCGCTAGTATATATACATATATATATACATATATATACAGTGGATATAAAAAGTCTACACACCCCTGTTAAAATGTCAGGTTTCTGTGCTGTAAAAAATGAGACAAAGATAAATAATTTCAGAACTTTTTCCACCTTTAATGTGACCTATAAACTGTACAACTCAATTGAAAAACAAACTGAAATCTTTTAGGTAGAGGGAAGAAAAAATATAAAAATAAAATATGGTTGCATAAGTATGCACACCCTTAAACTAATACTTTGTTGAAGCACCTTTTGATTTTATTACAGCACTCAGTCTTTTGGTGTATGAGTCTATCAGCATGGCACATTTTGACTTGGCAAGATTTGCCCACTCTTCTTTGCAAAAACACTCCAAATCTGTCAGATTGCGAGGGCATCTCCTGTGAACAGCCCTCTTCAGATCACCCCACAGATTTTCAATCGGATTCAGGTTTGGGCCATTCCAAAACTTTAATCTTCTTCTGGTGAAGCCATTCCTTTGTTAATTTGGATGTATGCTTTGGGTCGTTATGCTGAAAGATGAAGTTCCTCTTCATGTTCAGCTTTCTAGGAGAAGCCTGAAGGTTTTGTGCCAATATTGACTGGTATTTGGAACTGTTCATAATTCCCTCTATCTTAACTAAGGCCCCAGTTCCAGCTGAAGAAAAACAGCCCCAAAGCATGATGCTGCTACCACCATGTTTCACTGTGGCTATGGTGTTCTTTTGGTGATGTGCAGTGTTGTTTTTGCGCCAAACCTACAGTATCTTTTGGAATTATGGACAAAAAGTTCAGCCTTGGTTTCATCAGACCATAACACATTTTCCGACATGCTTTTGGGAGACTTCAGATGTGTTTTTGCAAAATGTAGCCTGGCTTGGATGTTTTTCTTTGTAAGAAAAGGCTTTCGTCTTGCCCCTCTACCCCATAGCCCAGACATATGAAGAATACGGGAGATTGTTGTCACATTTACCACACAGCCAGTACTTGCCAGATATTCCTGCAGCTCCTTTAATGTTGCTGTAGGCCTCTTGGTAGCCTCCCAGACCAGTTTTCTTCTGGAGGGAGCTCCAGTTCTTGGTAATGTCACTGTTGTGCCATATTTTCTCCAATTGATGATGACTGTCTTCACTGTGTTCCGTGGTATATCTAATGCTTTGGAAATTCTTTTGTATCCTTCTCCTGACTGATACCTTTTAACAATGAGATCCCTCTGATGCTTTGGAAGCTCTCTGTGGACCATGGCTTTTGCTGTGGAATGCGACTAAGAACATTTCAGGAAAGACCACCTAGAGCAGCTGAACTTTATTTGGGGTTCATCAGAGGCACTTTAAATGATGGCAGGTGTATGCTGACTCCCATTTAACACGATTTGGAATGTGATTGCAGGATGTGCAGAATTATGCAACCACATTATTTTTCTTTTCTTTTTTCTTCCCTCCACCTAAAAGATTTCAGTTTGTTTTTTAATTGAATTGTACAGTTTATAGGTCACATTAAAAGGTGGAAACTGAAATTATTTATCTTTGTCTCATGTTTTTACAGCACAGAAACCTGACATTTTGTGTAGACTTTTTATATCCACTGTAATATTATTGTACAATACACTCACACAGAAAAAAATGTTGATTAATCATATTCTACACACACCAATAAATAGATAGGTAGATTTGCAAAGAATTGCAGCGGTTTAAAACAGTAATACAAATTAAACTAAGCTTAGCCAGATAACAATTATATTTTAAAATGTAAGCAATAGGGGTTTTCATTTGTAAAGGTGCAAAGTGAAAGGTTTCATGAAGTAGACATAAAAGAGGTAGTTAAAGCAAAGCTAGAAAGACAGTAAAAATGTCCATACATGTGATAAAATAATGAAATTATAGCAGTTTATTAATAAAAAAAAACTTTATAAAATATATTTTCTACCTTTCTTCCTTGTGTACAGATAAATATGTATTTTTATTGGAGGGAGACCTTTTTGCAACCAGAATATATATTGTTTCAGTTGTCTGCTCAGGAACAGTTGTCTGTTATGAACAGAAAACTCAACAACTACCAAATTAGAGGGAATAATTATATTCAGGTAATGCATTTCTCATAGATTGTGGGAAAAAATGCTAAAACTTGAGGTGCAGTGGGTGCCATGTTATAATGCCCAAGGAGGTCCCCTTTTACAACCCCTGTGGATATCTATGATCAGTGGTATATTTAGGGTTTATGCTGCACTAGGCCCATCCATGATCCAAACACAGTAAACCAAAAGTTCACATTTGGGAAGCATTAGTATAAAAAAGGGCTTTTGCAGAAGAGGCATTCCTACTGCTGCTCTATAACCACATCTCCCAGTATCTCCTGGCACAGAAGCTCTCCAATTCAAGCCCCCTTCTCCCTCCCAGGCATTCCAGCAGGTAGGTGATAAGTTGGTGCTCTGCCCAGGATGTCACTACTACTTTTCCTTCTCCCCAGCAGCAATGGAAGGCTATTGCAGCATCCAGGAGCCCTGTAAATTCTCCTCCTCTTATCACTTCCGAACATGCCATTACTGTGAGTCATAAGGTCCCTCAATGCAAGCAAACAGCACCCGATGATGTCATGGAGACTGTCCCATGCTGATGACATCACAATAGCCCGCCAAAAACCTTGTGAATGGAGGGAAGCAATCTCAGAGAGGTCAGACATTGGGCTATGGCAGGATCCACACCAAGTAACTCCAGGGGCTCTTCCAAAACAAACAGGTGCACTACTGGCAGGCTGCAGGAATCATGACCTGGTACAAGTCGCTCAAGTGATGTCTGACTGTCAATTCTGATAAAAATGCGGCACAATCACAACAAGCTTTACTGTCATACCAGTTGCAGTTTAATGACTCCACCCTATCCAGGTGGTCTTGTAAGGGCAAGTTCATATAGTAGTAGGAGGTATAGGGATTTCAATGATAGGGGTTATGCCGCTTCTTCAACAAAATGCAGGCCTTACTCCAGAGAAGCATCAGTAATCTCAGATATGTCACTGGATCACTAAAATCATCACAGCTTCCTCCTTCATGTTGGATCGACCACTGAGTCTGGCATTCAAACATTGACCCAGCCATCCAGTTCAGCTATATTAGAACCTGCGGCCCACCAATATGAAACCACGGGGAAGCTTTCTGGCGAGTCACATAATTCTTCCCACTCTCACACACACACTTTTTCCAAAATATTTGTTGATGGTTTACTGGCAGACTTGAAAGGGTATCTCTCAAAGTTTGAGGGAGTATCTAGTGATTCAGGGGCAGCATCTGCTTGTTTTGGGCCACCTCATAGTAGGCCATTCTGTAGAGATATACTAGATAGCACTGTAGACCAACCATCAAATTCAAGGCAAACTGTACATCAAGATTTGGGATCTACTGAACACAATACTATGGAGGTTAGGTTACAAGAAAGTGATGCTATCAGAGAGCTGGGCCCCTTTCTTAAAGTTTTAATTTCATAGTAATTAAAAACAATGACAAGCAGATGATGAACGAAAAAGTATAGGAAGTACCAAAAAAAAAAAAAAATTGGTTGGAGCCTTGTGTTATTTTTGCGAGTATCATAAGCGAGCTATCCCGAAAATTGCTCTGAGCTTTTTTGTTATCTTGATGAAATTGACGGGAATAATAGAATGTATTTGGGTCTAGCATGGTGATGTTACAATGAGGAATTTTGTCAAAGAACAGCTGCTGGGCTGGAAATGCAATGGGGTGACAAGGATATGGTTATTCAGATTGAAACTCCACTGTGACCCATCATGGAGTGGGGGGGGGGGGGGGGGATTTAGGCACCACTGCATCTTCCAATAAAAAATTCACTGTTTTGCAAACAATGAAAGTGGAGTTCCTCCAGTAAGTTTAGGCATGAATATAAATCATCCTCCTTTTCAATGCTTTAAGAAGCACAAATTGCAACAAACGTGTCAAGTCATCAGCTAAAGGAGGGGACTCCAGTGTTACTACAAAAGTTGCACCCATGGCTTAAAATGTACGCTACGGTACAGGGAAACACGTTGAAGCCAATCTCCTTTTTAAAGGTTTCAATAAAGGTTTTCTTATGTTCTATGTTCTGATACTTTCTCTTGAAGATGATCCCCTAATTTAAAATCCACAAAGGAAGTTTCAACTCTAGTTTTAGACAAAATAGCTGCAAAAGTTTCAAAAGGAAGGGTGGCGGGTCCTTTCCCACAAATTCCTATGCCCAATTTAAGAATATCAGCATTGGATCTGGTCCTAAAAAGGAACCAGGAAAGGTCAGACTTATCCACCACCTCTCATACCTTACAGGGATCATCAGTCAATTGCTGACTCCTATTTAACACGATTTGTGATTGCTTAATTCTGAACACAGCTACATCCCTAGTTATAAGAGGGTGTGCAGACTTATGTAACCACATTATTTTTCTTTCTTTTTTTTCTTCCCTCCACCTAAAAGATTTCAGTTTGTTTTTCAATTGAGTTGTACAGTTTATAGGTCACATTAAAGGTGGAAAAAGTTCTGAAATGATTTGTCTCATTTTTTTACAGCACAGAAACCTGACATTTTAACAGGGGTGTATAGACTTGTTATATCCACTGTATATATCAATCGTTTACATACCCTTGGCAATTTGGTAATATATGTACCATTTTTAAAGAAAACATGAGTGATCAGGCAAAACACATTTCTTTTATTTCTTATGGGATTCATATTCAGCTGTAGCTTATAACAGAATGACACAATCATAAAACAAAACATGGCAACAAAGAAAAAAGTAAATGACCCTGCTCAAAAGTTTACATTCCCTTAGTTCTTAATACTGTGTATTGCCCACTTTAGCATCATTGACGGCTTGCTGTCTTTTGTAGTAGTTGTCTATGAGGCCCCTAATTCTTGCAGGTGGTATAGCTGCCCATTCGTTTTGGCAAAACGCCTTCAGGTCATGCAAAGTCTTTGGTCAACTTGCATGAACCATGCATGTGGCTCGATTATATTAAGGTCAGGAGACTATGGCCAGTCCGCAACCTTCACTTTTTTCTGCTGTAACCACTGGAGGGTCAAATTGGCCTTGTGCCTAGGGTCATTGTCATGCTGGAAAGTCCAAGAGAGTCCCATGCACAGCCTCCGTGCAGAGGAATGCAAAATTGTCTGACAGTATTTTCTGATAACATGATGCATTCATCTTGCAATCAATTTTCACAAGATTCCCATTGCCTTTAGAGCTCACCCCCCCCCCCCCAAAAAAAAAACCCATCAGTGAGCCCCCACCATACTTCACAGTGGGGATAGTATTCTTTTCACTATAGGTCTGGTTGACCCCCCTCCAGACATAGCTCATATGGTTGTGACCATATTTTGGTCTTGTTAGTCCAAATTACAGTGTGCCAGAAGCTGTGAGGCGTGTCAAGGTGTTGTTGGGCATATTGTAACCAGGCTTTTTTGTGGCATTGGCACATTAAAGACTTCTTTCTGGCAACTCAACCATGCAGCTCATTTTTGTTCAAGTATCATCGTATTGTGCTCCTTGAAAAAAACACCCTGTCTTTTTCCAGAGCAGCCTGTATTTCTCTGAGATTACCTGTGTGTTTTTCTTTGTATTCCAAACAATTCTTCTGGCAGTTGTGGCTGAAATCTTTCTTGGTCTACCTGACCTTGGTATGGTATCAAGAGATCGCTGAATTTTCCACTTCTTAATAAGTGATTGAAAGGTATTGACTGGCCTTACCAAGGCTTTGGATAGATTTTTTATATCCTTTTCTATCTTTATGAAGTTCCATTACCTTGTTACGCAAGTCTTTTGACAGTTATTTTCTGCTCATCATGGCTCAGTATCTAGACTGCTCAGTAAATCCAGGTAAGAGCTGACAAACTCAATGACTATTTATACACAGACACTAATTGCAATTTAAAAAGCCACAGGTGTGGGAAATTAACCTTTCATTTACATTTTAACCTGTGCAATTCACCTTGTGTGTCTGTAATAAGGCCAATATATACTAGCGACTTGCCCTTTAAAAATGACAGCAATAACATTTGAAAGTTTGCAATGCTGTTTGACAAACAATGCGAGGCTCTCCCCTCCTCTAACTTGCGGGCCTCGTGATAAACGCCTTCGCCGCTCATCGCAGGCCTCGCAATTAGTGCCTTCAATGAGTTAATACCTATTACACCATCCATATGGACTAGAAAAGTATTGGCATTCATTTTCATAATTCTATATTTTCCATGTGTTTCGAGTCTGATCGCATATCGGACCCCTGAATCTAATTAAATTACAGGTAACATCGATGTTTTACTGCCGTAATTCAGCCAGTCTCATTTCCTATTGGCTGTTTCGAAATGGGAGGTTACGGCTTGCTTAATTTATCATGTTCCCGCCCTCATCTGCTCCGAAACATGGTTTACAATTGTTGCTTAAAGCCCGCAACTTGCAAGCTTGAGCATTTGAATAGCCTCACAAACAGAGACCAACGGGAGCCCGCAACTCACTCTCAGACATGCGGCTGTCTTCGATCAAATTACGGGCTTGGAATTGAATGTGGCCCTAGAAGTCTATTGTACCTGAAAACCAAAGCTAAATTTAAATACTCAGTCAGACATTCTGTACCTAATTAAAGATATTCATGTATATAATTTTGAGATACATTGCTAAGAATCACAAATTGAAAAATACCAAGAAAGGCTGGTTCACAGATTAAAACCATTTGCAAAATGTATTAAAAATAACATTTAATTTTTATAATTGTACTTGCTGATCTGGAAGGTTGACATTTTCTAAAAGAGCAGACAAAATAACCAATCACTCATCTAATGTGTCTTTATTGCATACTAAATCAACATATAGGAAGAGAGGCTGTTTATACAATTAGGAAACACGTAACACTGAGGGTATCTTAGGCACTTCTAACACATGGCAGACTATCAAGTCAAGTACTTCCAGCCCTTTAGCTGTTTGCAAGAACAGTCTAACACAAGCAAATGAACGTATTGCTTACACAATCTAAGTTTTCCACTAAACAAGGCCACAAGGTCTAAGATTGCATCTGATGTTTAGATTTGTGCAGAAATTCCAATTTCTTGCTTTTATGGAATGTGTGACTAATAACTAATTAAATAGAACGGCTCAGTTATACAGATAAGTTGAATACACTTTATGAATAATTTAGACCTTATCATATTAGCAGTAAAAGTCACAATTTAATTTGCCACTTATTACTGAAATAACTGAGTAATAGCATCTTGTTTATTTTTGCCTGAAAACTGGTCTCTGTTTTAATTGATTTAGTTTAATATCACAAAAAAACAATTTGTAAAATTGAGGCACATTGGTGCTAAAGAGAACCAACTCATTTAACTGGTACACTTTCATTAAGATTATATCTAACAAAATAGTTGTCTTTAAAAGGATGCTGGAAATGATATGGCCATTTAGTGGTGTGAAGATATTTGTATACTCTTCACTAAGAAGAGAATATATTACTTCTAATAGTAAAATAGTGTACAGAATAAAAGAATAGTGTTGAAATTACATTTTACTACATTTTTAAAAATGTTAATATTACAGGAATAGTCAGTGCCTCGTATGGTTTACTGGTATTTTACATACATACATACAGTACATACATACAACTACACTATAACATGTCGCTATATAGAGAAATTAGTCAAAGGAAAAAACAAAGGTGAACACAGCTTAGTGAATATAAAAAGGTTATACTTCTTCATTGAACGACTTTTCAGCCATTTTCAACATCCATGAATCTTTATATCATTAATAATAGCAGTCATTATATAAATATATTAATCACATATATTAATTTGAAACGTGTGAGATTTCTCAGTAGCCAAACTAGGAGCCTCATTCAATTGCAAGGCCGTAACTCACGGTATACAGGCTGTATGTCTGCGGGCTTGCTGCGGGCTTAACCTCTGCTACAATTACGGAGCGATTCAATTGAACAAGCCCGCAACTTACGGTCCGAAAGCCTAAAATGTAAACCATGCAATCGTATGTAGCATCTCAGAGTGTTAACATGATCAATTAAGCAAGGCCGTAACTACCCATTTAGAAACAGCCAACGTTACGGCAGTATAAGATGGAGGTTACATGTCAATCAATTAGCGTTTAGGGGTCCAATATGCGATCAGACTTGCAAACCAGCAAAATACAAAATAATAAAAATGACTGCCAATACTGTTCTAGTCCATATGTGTGGCCTGATATGTATTAACTCATTAATTCCCAAGATCGATATAACCCTGAAATGACACATAAAAATACATTTTTTTGCCGATTATACAATAACAATCCCAAAGGTTTGTAGATTTTCTGCCATGCATTCTTGAATATTTAAATTGTTATAATAGGTAGAAAATCCACAAACACTTGATCACAAATGAAGGTTCAATCAGACCACAGGTTAGTGAATATAGTATTTAATATATTAGTTTATCATATAAAAATTAAATCATTTATTATATTTCCATTACATAAGTTAAAATCAATTCATCAAAATACAAATAGATCCATAATTAAAAAACCTAATGTAAATGCATAATCTCTCCAATCCACATGTGATTTTAAACATTGATGATAATGATGTTCTCCAAAGCCATTATGAAATGATGTTTTCAATAAGGTATAAGGGTAACTTCCTATGACTTCTTTAAGTCATTGACATGATAATATATATATATATATATATATATATATATATATATATATATATATATATATATATAGCTATTTCAAGAATTATTACACATTCTTTAAAGCATATACATTTATATATTAATATTTTATATTTGTTTCATCATTTACTTTTAATTTAAAAAAGGGAACAAACATACAGTAGAAGAGACTGGCGATCATACAAGGTGTTGCTTACTATAGTATGAGCTGAGCTAACCCACAGTGGAACTGTACCAGGTGACTAAAGTGAGAGAAACTGGTTAGATGACAACTCTCTTGCTTAGAAACAGGAACTTTTTGGACAGAACTTGAAGCCAATAGCTTGCAAAACTGTCTGCTTCTTCTAATTATTTTTTGAATATTAAAATTTTTAAACTATTGCTAATTGTTGAAGAAAAGTTTAAAACATGAATAAATGCATTTGTTACCTGAGCTATCTATTTAATAAAAATGTTTTCATATAGTACATAGCTGGTCTATATCAAACTGTTCATATAAATGTCATCTTAGCTATAGATGGTCCCTGGGTTACAAATGACCTGACACACAGACGACCCATACTTAAGAATGGGCTCCAAAGGCTTTTTTTGTTTTTATGTTCTGTTTGTTTCAATTAAAGAGCCCAATAGTTTCTGTAAAATATTATTACAGTACATGGGTATTGTTATTATTATTACAACAGTATTACATTATATTATTATTACCACATATGAACCATTGTATTGTTATTAATATTATTATAATCAGGGATCTGAGTTACATACAACTCTGGTTTAAAGATGGTCTCAGGATTGTTTCTTGTCCTTAATCAAGGGACCTTTTTATATAAGATGCTTACATTTATAACATGTGAATAGAAGCAGAATTTAATATGTACACTTGAATCTCTAGATGAATAAAATATTTGTAAAAGACACTATAAGACATATATCTTTCTCTTTAAAAGATACTATCAAGCAAACAGATTAAATATTTTTGCTTCACAAGCACTTCATTATCTAATCATACTGTATCGTCTGGATAATGGATATATAATTTTATATACAATGAATATATGTTTTTACTGATTTGGAAATATCTGATTAATTTTTAAAATATATATCTTGCATACAAGTATGTTCATAGAAGTAACTTGATTATTTCAGAGTTACATTTCAGTGTAAGGCAATAGATAAATAATTTGTAACACAAAATGGAAAATGTATAATTAGGCATTATGGGTTGATAGCAAATTTATATATATGGCACTAAATATATATATAAAAAAAATGTTGTTCAAGTGTCCTAATGAAATACACTTTCATTAATCGTATGATTATAAAATGTAATTTTACATAAGGAATTTTACCCAGTCAAAGACGTATAGGAATAATTTCGAAACATTATAGTGACAATGTAAAAAAAACAGGTAGAACACTTATTTACATCAACATAATATGCAAATGTAACTTCTTCTAGGGCACTACTAATTAATCATTTTCATACCACATGCATTAGGCTGGCACATTTTGGTTCAGCCTAAATGACCAGTAATGCAATCTGACTTGTTTATCTATAGTAGAAAGAATGCATTTCTTTAAAAGTCACAATGTAAAATAAGAACATTTTCATTATTCAAAAAACAAAAAGCAACATAAGTAACATTAATAATTCACCAAAAAGATGCATGCTTCTATGATATTTGATATATATTGATACTGAAGCACAGTTAGAGACTGCAGAAGATTGATGCTAGAAGTCACTAGATCAAGAAATGCAAAATTAAAACAAAAACATATATATATATATATATATATATATATATTTATTTATATATATATATATATATATATATATATATATATATATATATATATAGTAACATCAATACCTTGTAAAATAGTTACTTAATATTATGAAGGTAATAACATTTTATTGTAAAAAAGTGCATTAATATGAGGTGTAAGTATTAATTTATTCTATGACAATACTTACATTATACAGACTTTTCAGACACTCAAAAACTGTAAGTAAAATTATCCCAATTAATCAGAGAATTCCTGTTAGAAAAGGAGGCCATGGCTTCTAAAATTTTATTTTTAGTATTCTTAATATTTTTGGTTGTACTATATACATACAACATTCCCTGGCTCCTAAGATATTTCTGACCGTCTTTTCAGCTGCCCGGGAGACTCCTAAGTTTGGTATAAATTGTTCAACCGCTGCAATAGATACAATACTCCGTAAACACAACTACAACCAACCTGCTAATAAGGGGACTTTCCAGGTGATGAATTTATTTATTTTTTAGTTTTAAATGATACACCAATTATTGTCAGAAATGTAAAGTATCTTACAAAAGTGAGTACACCCCTCACATTTTTGTAAATATGTTATTATATCTATTCATGTGACAACACTGAAGAAATGACACTCTGCTACAATGTAAAGTAGTAAGTGTACAGCCTGTATCACAGTGTAAATTTGCTGTCCCTTCAAAATAACTCAACACACAGCCATTAATGTTTAAACCTTTGGCAACAAAAGTGAGTACACGCCTAAGTGGAAATGTCCAAATTGGGCTTAAAGTGTCAATATTTTGTGTGGCCACCATTATTTTCCAGCACTGCCTTAACCCTCATGGGCATGGAGTTCACCAGAGCTTCACAGATTGCCACTGGAGTCCTCTTCCACTCCTCCATAATGACATCACAGAGCTGGTGCATGTTAGAGACCTTGCACTCCCCACCTTCCATTTGAGGATGCCCCACAGATGCTCAATAGGGTTTAGGTCTGTGACATGCTTGGCTAGTCCATCACGTTTACCTTCAGCTACTTTAGCAAGGCAGTAGTCATCATGGAGGTGTGTTTGGGGTCGTTATCATGTTGGAATACTGCCCTGCGGCCCAGTCTCCAAAGAGAGGGGATCATGCTCTGCTTCAGTATGTCACAGCACATGTTGGCATTCATGGTTCCCTCACTGAACTGTAGCTCCCCATATGTTAGAAGAGGACCGATTTCTTCAATCACATCAATGTGCACCTTATCCAGGGCTGAAGATTGAGGACCAGGGCATCGAGAATTATCTCTGGTGTTCATCAAGGAGGGTAAATTATTAATTAATGCATTTTTTTTACATGTTTAGTTATTTTTTTTATATCAAAAAGGAAAATAAGATTCCAAACCACAAATTAAATTCCACTACACATCATATGAATCTACAGTACATCAAGTAAGCTCTGTCTATTATAGACAGCAGACTAAACATGCACAAAATAAAAAAAATAGCTTTTGTTCATATATAATTATAATTGTATCAGGAAGGGAATTATATTGAAAATTAACCTAAAAGTCTAAGAGATGGCCAGAACTATAGCTCCTAATGAAGGGATTTTATTGACTTGTGCTAGCTCAAGGTATGCTCTACTGCATAAATCTATAAGTGAAGATGCTGGCAACTCATAACTATCACACTCTTATATGCAACCTGTCTCTATTATAAACTCTAGAGCTTTATTATAACAGTCACTTGAGAGTGAATATACTTCAACTGAGACTCTACTTTGTCTGTTCACATTTAAACTGTGACAGCATTACAGATTGTGTATTAGTTACATAGTTACATAGTAATTAAGGTTGGAAAAAGACTTTCAGTCCATCAAGTTCAACCTATTAAGATCTCCTCTGATCTGCAATATGCGGATTAGTTATTAATTAAATTATTGATTAAATAATTATTAATAGTATAGTATTGGAGAATGAAGAAAGAGTTAGTCCATCAAGTTCAACCTTTTTAGATCTCTATTGATCTTTTTAATTTGGACTATTTATTATTATTGTTAATTGTTAATTATTGTTAATTGATCCAGAGGAAGGCAAACATAAAAAAAAAAAACCATTGAAATTTTGCCAATTGTCTCATAAGGGGAAAAAAAAGCAAAATTCCTTCCTGACCCCAGAAACTGGCGATCAAATTTCTCCCTGGATCAATATTCCTTGCTAGTTATCTAGGATAGCCTTGAATGCCCTCTTTATTCAGAAATATATCTAACCCCTTTTTGAAGTTGTCTATCGAATTCGCTGTCACCACCTCCTTTGGTAGAGAATTCCACAGTTTAACCACCCTAACTGTGAAGAACCCTTTTCTTTGTTTAAGGTGAAATCTTTTTTCCTCTAACCTCAACGGATGTCCTCTTGTCAGTTGAAAATCTCTTGCTACAAAAAGTTCACTTGACAAAGCCTTATATTGACCCTGGATGTATTTAAATAACGTAATCATATCTCCTCTTAGACGCCTTTTTTCTAGCGAAAATAAGTTTAATTTTGCTAGTCTTTCTTCATAACTTAGCCCCTCCATTCCCCTTATTAGTTTTGTAGCCCTTCTCTGTACTTTTTCCAGCTCTAAAATGTCTTTTTTGTGAGGTGGTGCCCAAAATTGTACTCCATATTCCAAATGAGGGTGTACTAGAGATTTGTATAGTGGCAGAATTATATCTTCTTCCCTGGCTTCTATACCCTTCCTAATACATGCTAATATTTTATTTGCCTTTGCAGCCGCTGCTTGGCTTTGAGCGCTGTTACCTAGGTGGTTGTCCACTAGTACTCCCAAATCCCTTTCAATATCTGATACCCCTAGATTTGCTCCATTTAGATTATAGATTGCTTGGCTATTGTTCCTTCCCAAATGCATAACCTTACATTTATTTGTATTAAATCTCATCTGCCATTTAGCCGCCCATTTCTCTAATTTATGCAAATCCTTTTGTAGGGAAAGTACATCATTATCTGATTTTATTACCTTGCACAACTTAGTGTCATCAGCAAAAATGGAGACACTACATTCGAGTCCTACTTCAATGTCATTAATAAATATGTTAAAAAGGAGAGGACCCAATACTGAGCCCTGAGGAACCCCACTTATCACATTAGACCAATCGGAGTATGTTCCATTTACAACAACCCTTTGCTTCCTGTCTTTTAGCCAGCTCTCGATCCATGAGCAGATATTTACTGCAATTCCTGTATCCCTTAGTTTGCTCACTAGTCTTCCATGTGGCACTGTATCAAATGCCTTTGAAAAATCTAAAAAGACTACATCCACTGAGTTGCCCTGATCCAAGTTCCTACTAACCTCCTCATAAAAACTAATTAGATTGGTCTGACACGACCTTTCCTTCATAAATCCATGTTGACTGCTACCTATGATCCTGTTCAAATAGACATATTCTTGTATTCTGTCCCTTATTAACCCTTCTAAAAGCTTCCCAACTACAGAAGTGAGGCTCACTGGTCTATAATTCCCCGGATTTGCTCTAGATCCCTTCTTAAATATAGGTATCACCTCTGCTTTTCTCCAGTCATCTGGTAGAGACCCTGTAGTGAGCGAGTCTTTAAAGATTAGATATAATGGTTTGGCTATTACAGAACCCAGCTCCCTCAGTACCCTTGGATGTATTCCATCAGGACCTGGGGCTTTATTAACATTTATTTTCTCCAACCTCTTTTGTATTTCTTCCTGCGTTAACCAATTATTTAGTGAAGGTAGTGTAGCCCCATTATGTTGCAGTGTCCCAACCACTGGTACCTCCCTTGTGTAAACCGACGAAAAGAACCTATTTAGCTCATCTGCCTTTTCCTGGTCACTAATTATCAGATGGCCTGTGTCACATTGTAATGGTCCTATCAATTCCTTCCTGGCCTTCTTCCCATTAATATATTTATAAAATATTTTAGGGTTAGTCTTACTTTCCATTGCAACTGACTTCTCATTTTCTATTTTAGCCAGTCTAATAGCCCTTTTGCAAGCCTTGTTGATTTCCTTATAGTCACATAAAGATGCCTCTGTTCCCTCCTTCTTGTATAATTTAAATGCATATTTCTTTTTCCTCATCATGATCTTTAAGTCATTGTTAAGCCACATGGGATGTGATTTACTCCTATTTATTTTATTTCCACATGGTACATGCTGATGAGTATGTTTATTTAGTAAGGATTTGAATGTTGTCCATTTATTTTCAGTATTCTTCCCTGTAAGTTCTTTGTCCCAGTCTATATGTTGTATTGCTGCCCGTAGCCCATTAAAGTTAGCCCTTTTAAATTTAGAGTTTTTGTTGGCCCCTTACAACTCTGTTTTTTGTATTCAATCTCAAATGAGACTGTGTTGTGATCACTGTTCCCCAAGGGTTCCCCTATTTTTACATTTGATATTATATCAATATTACTTGTGATGACTAAATCCAAGATGGCCCCATTTCTAGTAGGTTCTTGTATTACCTGGGCTAGATAATGATCCCTGAGTGTACTCAAGAACCTGCTCCCCTTAGCTGAGCTGCTGGTCTCGTTTATCCAGTTTATATCAGGGTAATTAAAGTCTCCCATTATTAGAACTTGCCCATGCTTAGCTGCATTTCCAATCTGTAACAATAATTGTATTTCCTCACTTTCAGCTATATTTGGGGGTTTATAGCATACTCCCACCAATATGCATTTAGAATTAGCTCCTCCACTATTTAGCTCAACCCACAAGGATTCAATGATGCCGTTAGTGCCAGCATAAATATCTTCTCTAACTATAGGCTTAAATTCAGGCTTAACATAAAGACAGATCCCTCCTCCTCTTTTACCATTTCCCCTATCTTTCCTAAATAGGTTATAACCATCCAGATTAACAGTCCAGTCATGAGATTCATCCCACCATGTTTCCGTAATGCCTATTAAGCCCCATTTTTCTTGTACTGCTAATATTTCTAGCTCATCCATTTTCCCAGGCAAACTTCTTGCGTTTGCAATCATACACTTTATGTTGCTATGGCTCTGCTGATGTGAAGTGCCTGCCACTGTATTTGAGGCCCCTATTAATATCTGCCTACTTTCTATTGTAACCCTCCCCCCTTCTCCTCCCCCATGGGTAAATAATTCATCCCTTTCCCTCTCCACCCTATTTACCCCAATACTTCTATATAGTCCCTCCCCCCCACCTACAAGTTTAAAAACTCCCCCAGCCGTTCTACCATCCTATTCCCTAGCACAAAAGCGCCCTCGTCATTAAGGTGCAATCCATCCCTGCTATAGAGATTGTACCCAAGTGAGAAGTCAGCCCAGTGCTCTAAAAACCCAAAACCCTCTGCACTGCACCACTTTACATAGTCACACAAAAGATGTCCAACTGATATATAATCCGCTGATCCAACTGATATATACAGCGTTAGGAAGCAAAATTAGTGTTACTGTTCATCTCTATTAAAAGTACTGGTTCCTTGCTGGTACTCTTTACCCGTCTTTCCATATGTACACAGGTCTGTGCTCAATACTCAAATCAACAACTAATGAAAATGTATCCCACTACTGTTTGTAACTCCAACCTAACATTAATAAGTATAATAAGTAGACTGAATTGTCTGTGGTAGCTGTATGCAAACCTTTCTTGTGTAGACCTCCATATAAACTTGGCTAATGTCCATACTGTGTATTTGACTACATGAGAACAGTTTTCAGAGGATAAACTGAGAATCCCTTCCAATTCAGATTTGGACAAAATGGTAAGTATGCTTAATGCTGAATCAATACCATCTAATTATCAGGACAGATCGTTGTCACTCTATCCTTTTACGTAGCGACCAATAATGAATTGAGGTAGATATGTGAATAGTCTTTTGGCAATGTGCCATATACAAAATGTAGGCTGTTGCTGATCGCTGTTTTGAGTGTACATATGTGTTTTCAATATGTAGACCAATAATGAATTGAGGTAGATATGTGAATAGTCTTTTGGCAATGTGCCATATACAAAATGTAGGCTGTTGCTGATCGCTGTTTTGAGTGTACATATGTGTTTTCAATATGTAGCAGGTCATGTCCCAATGGTCCTGTCTCTACTGAGGTGCACCATGTAAAACTAAATGCCAAGTGGCAGATTGTATAATCAACTAACTATGTATATTACTACTATTAGATCCCACTCTAAGATACAATGAATACTATAATAGTATTTTACATATTAGCAGAAGATCTTTTATAAACCATTGTCATATTAATAATTTGGTCTGAACAAAACTAATGCTGATTTCCTCTTTGGGTCCACCTTTTGACGGGTGCCCATAAAGCTCTATCTATTGTCTACCTGCTATGTACTAGATAGTAATAAAAGTGCTAGCAAATCATTTTTATGTCAATATCTCATAATGTTACAAAGTATCAGTCATCATAATCCGACACATGTTCCCCCTTTTGAGACAGATTTTTTAAGGAAAAAGGGTAAAGTCACATTGATGTGCTTTTGAAAGGAGTATACTGATGACATTTGAAAAGCTCTGAAACACCTATATTAGCCCCCAAATATCAGGATGCGAACTAAGGTATGTATAAGGGGTATACTTACCTCTTAGCATGATAGTGAAACTTTGATTTGTTATGTTTCAAAACTATTTACATTTGACATGGTTTGATTAAATAGAGTATGGTAATAACCAAACCAATGGAATATTGTGGCGTTTAAGCTTTTTCATTTAGAAATCTTTTTGGTTGGTGATTTTGGAAACAGACATTCCTAATAGTGGTATCACTGAAGTTTACTAAATCTATGGCCTCATACACTATTTAAAAACAGTAAACACAGAATTTATAAGCACTTCTTAAAAGTAAATAGATTCACAGGTACACAGCTATTGAAACACACATAGACTTACATATATTAGAGAACACAAAGGCCCCAGGAAATCAACTACCCTGGGTGCAGAGTAACACAGGCAATGCCATTTATATAGGAAAGCCAGCTAACTTAAGTGATTCACTGCTTATTGCCCCATTGTGCTAGTTTAACAATGGGCCTCTTAGACATGTCTTTGCAAACAATAATTGAATCATAGTATATGAATTACACAATGACATATAAAACATATATACCAATATCAGGCATGAACAACATAGAGATAATCAGTATAGCAAGTGGTAAGCCACACAGTGTCCAAAGCACACAATACAAGTGGTATTCACTGAGAATAATGACCTCCAGATCCTAGATAGTCCAAGCAGGGGAAACCATGATTATCATACAGGGCTCCTTTGGGGAACAGAGAAGCAGGCACCACAGTAATTTATTACAGACTTCTCAAAACTGCGATGGAAAAAAGTAATACAAGAAGTAGTTTTCCTTACCTGTAGCATATGCAAATACAGATACAAATAATTTCTGTGGCCACATTAACAAGTCAATATAATTATTGATTGGATCTCTTATTAAACGTAATACTGTTTAATAATGCAAATCCTTGCAAGATGAAGGTCTCTGTTTAATAATGTCTCATGGCTGCAGCTCAAAGACATATATATCTGTATACATCTTGAGGCATAAGCAATGCTACTGTCTTGTAGTGCCTGCAGGGCAAATGCAGGAATCTGTCTGCTGTGGTAGTGATAAACTAGAATAGTTACAGAGCCACAGACTCTTACATAAAAGTGAATCAACCTTCAATAATTTACTGTGGCAGAGTAAACGTAAATAATTCTCAAGGTGAGGATGTGGACAAGAGTTTGGAATAGGAGATAAAATAAAGTGAAATGGGATAGCAGGTATTAATTATTAACAAACCCCACAGGCATCACAGTGTATATCTGCTAACTATCAATAATGACTATTGCAGGTCTAAATATATAATAATGTAAGAAATGGTAGAATAAGCAGAGATCTGTTTCTCCAGCAGATAGATTTTGACCATTTGCGGACAAAGCCAGCTACAGTTTTGTATTGACCCCAGGGCCATACATACTGTATATATCAAGCATCTTGAGATGCTGCCTAGAATTCTGGACAAGTATTAAGAACTGCTTGCTTTTCTTGAAGCAACTGTTTTATGCTTTTTCTGCATAAAATATTAGCAGTGCGTTCTAATTATATGCTGTATAGCAAGTAGGACCATTGTGAATGAAAACACATGGTAAGTGAATAATTTCACTGCCTCAGAATTTGCCAGTAGTGGAACTAGTGAATTGAGGGTGCTGGTACAATAAAATACAATATACAATAGATCAACAAAAAAGGAGATATTATATGTAAATCACTTTTCTATCAAAGTAAATAAATGCCCCTCTAACTGTTCTAACATAGAAAAGCCCTAACTCCAGGTAGCAAGAAGCCCCCTACACTATTGTGGGGTCCGATGCTTTGCACCTGCTGCTATTTGGCTATTTTTCTCTGCATGATTTACTAGAAATAGAACCATTCTGGATGATATCGTATAACACACAAATTCCACATATTTTGTATTGATTCACTACAACTACTAATGTCTAGCTGTGCTACTCTTCCCTACCATCTTTTTTGTGAATTTGCTATTCTTCAAACATCTGGAAATACTCAGTAGCGAGCTAGTCAATAGAGAATGGTTAAATAATTTTGTTAATGGCATTGTGAGCACACACTTAGCTCTTTGGAAGTTTGCCATCTGGACTCACTGACCTAATACCTTTCACTTTAGAGATCTTCTGAGAAAGTTTCAGTAAAATGTCCTGCTCTGTAAATAGACCCATATCCTGTCCTGTTCTGCTGTCTTTCATACTTTCACATAACTGAGATCCCTTACACTAGAAATCCACAGAAAAAAAACTGTGCAGATGCTTAAAGGTAATCAACATCTTCTTCAACATGTGCGATTTATTGTTTTCATATACAGTATGAAATATGTATCTACTGAGTTCTTTATGAAAAATAATTATATAAGGTATAGATGTAAAATTCAAAAATAAACACTGTCTGTGAAGCATTATATGCATTGCTGGAAGATCCTTTACACATTTATAAATGTCCCTACACAGCTCCAACATAGCATTTTACATCTCTATGAGACACACACATCCTGTTTGTTGTTCAAAGGGTCATGCCTCTAATATCCTGATTTTGGCACAATGTAAAATTGTGATCTTTGGCCGTCGAGAGAACCAAAATTCATTAGCATAAGTAGAAATGCCTGTGAATTAGAGACCCAAGGATAACAACAAATTATTAGTATCATATTTTCCATTTGTGTTGCAGCGGGTTAAAGAATGGAGTGGCAGTAGCCAATCATTGGGATTATTACTGTAGCTGACAATGTTCCCTTTTTAGTTTAATTATTTTTTCTTTAATAAAAAACAACAACCTTATTTTGTCGTTTAAATCAAATGATACAATGTCATTAAAAAGCAAGCAACATTAACATATAAAGTCTATATCCGTGAATTCAACAAAAATGGTTCCTAATGTTTTTGAAGGACCTCCACAATTGCTTAGAGTCTTGCAGCCCAATTAAATTAGAAGCCTGTAGTGGCATTGGCAAGCCCGCAAGGGCTGCGGGCTTGAAATTCAGCTGTATTTCAAAGCTATTAAATTAGATCATGCCGCGAGTTACGGGCTTGAGACGCAAACCCGTAAACAATTTGTTGAATGTTGGATGTGCGGCCGTGAACATGATCAATCAGTCAAACCCATAGTTAGGAGTTTAGATGGAGCCAATGGCAACAGAGATTGTCATCATTACCTCACTGAAAAATGGAGGTTGAATTTCTTACGGGATCAGTTACGAGTTGCGATCGGACCCACAATCCAGAAGTGATGCAATATTAATAAAACCGTATATTCCAGCGAGTTCCATTATATGTATTAACACATTGATTGCCGGGATCGATATAACACAGAGATTAAACATGAAAATACATATTTTATATTGCCATTTGCGAGCTTCAGAATGTTGTGCTATATTTTTTAATACCTAACATCACTTTCCCTTTTATTATGAGTACAGTAGCATGTGTATATTTGCATTTACAGTGCTACGGATTGGACTTTACCCCCCTTGCAGGTCCTCTCTGGTACCCGTTGGCTTCTTGGCTCCATTTGCTGGTTATGGGCTTGAATGCCAGTGCATTTGTTGCAATATAATAGCATGATTGGAAATGTAACAGTTACAGGCTTGACAGATCAAAGGATTTGCAAGCGCGCAGTTCAAATTTTCATGTCCCGTAGCCTTCTCTTGAGCCTTACCCCGCAAGTCATTGACGGGTTGCTTTATGGGGCCAATTTAATAGCCGTAAGTCTTGCGGGCTACGTTACAGGCTATGGTTTTACACATTGAGGGAATTTAGTAGGGCTGTTGGAGGACCATTTTGAGTTTCTTGTATGCTGTGTAATATTTCATTGATCAGACTAGATACAAATGTTTTCAGCTCTATAGTGATTTTACGAGGTGTTGATATTTGGCATATATGATAATGTCAGGCCAGAGACTAGGGAACCCAGTAGCAAGGAGATCCTAAGGCTAAAGTATAGACAAGGGATCAGAAAATAAAAGCTTTAGTACATTGGAAGCATGATGTACAAACTTATCATTAATCTTGATCACCATGGAAGTTTGGTCTTCCAAACAAAGTTTGTCATAGGTTAATTCAAGGTCTTCAAGGTAAAATGTGCTTTTATTTAATAGCCATGCAACCTACATTCTTAACTCTTTCAGTGCCAAACATTTTTCTGTGCCAGGAGGCCAGATGCATTTTCATAATTTTGTTATGCATCAGTTTAGGCACCTTTGTTTACCTTAAGATACAGAAAACTATATATTCTTTTTTTCTGCATAAATTGGGCGTTTTGGTGGCATTTTTGGTATTAGTATTGTATGACAACTTTAAAAATATAATTTTATTATTGAAGTAAAAAAACCTTTTTCTTCATTTTGTCAATCATATCGTTGAAAACTATGAAACACAAACACACATAGCATGGTTTATGAGGTTAAATAAACTGAAAAAATGTAAATGAACCTAGATGTATACACATTTTACTGAAGTACAGACCTTGGACAATTTAAGCTGATTAGATTTATTTCACCAACATATATATACTTATAAATCATTACTAAAATCAGATATGTCAATATTTATCCTAAAATATACAGTTTTATAATTTTCCTGTAAAATAACTTCTTCATATTCATTGTAATAAATTCTTAGTACAAAATATGAAAGCCCAATATCTGATATTGTGACTATAATTATAACTATAAATAATTCTGCGCCATACACAGGGTCTCATTCAATTTGGGGCTGTTACTCGAGAGTAAGTACCCGATTTGCTTCTTTTGAGATGCGTGCTTGAGTAGCTCTACTTCTACTTTGCTATTCAATTGGCCGGTCACGCAAGTTAGTTCCCCATCCCGAGAATCAGAAACCATGCCATCAGAAGTAGCATCTATGGACATGAAGCCCGTAACTCCCGCTATTGAAAACAGCCAATGGAAACAGAGATCATCATTGTGACATCACTGATTCCAACCTCCAAGCCCTATGGGCTTTGAAGCCCGTAGTATTTGAGAAAATTCAGGTGGCAACCCTGCTGCAGAGTCCCCACATGAACCCCATAATGTGGGGGTCCCAATCGAGACCCCCGCAGGGTCCCCACATCAACCCCTTGCAGCAGGGGAGCCAATCGGGTCACATGCAGCATTTAAAATGTTCAAATTCCCTGCCACGGGTCCTTAAAGGACCCTCGGCACACACAAGGTTAACCCCATGCTGCGGGGGTACAGTAAGTATGCCTGCGGCAACTAACATTAACCCCCCATGCTGTGTGGTCCCCATTGGGACCCCTGGAGCGTCCCCAGATTAACCCTTGCAGCGGGGGTCCCAATTGGGACCCCCGCTGCATTTAAACATTAAAATTACCCGCACACTAATGCGCAAACCCGGCCATGGGGGTACTGAATGTACTTCCATGGCACCTAACATTAACACCTCCCAATGCTGGGGATCCCCATTGGGACCCCTCACGGTCCCCACATTATCCCTTGCAGCGTGGGTCCCAGCGGCAACTAACATGGGGTTTACCATTAATATGTCCGGGCAGCTTTTAAGACCACTGACGGGGAAATGTAATTTTTAAAATGCTGCTGGGGTGCCGATCGGACCCCCGCATCATGGGGGTTTTATTTAGGAGTTTGGGTGGGGCGGTTAGGACCAGTGGGGAGGATAAGTAAGGGCTTTACTAGCCCTTGCGTGACCTCTTTGGTACCAGTAAGCTCTGGTATGCTTTGGGCCATTTGTGGGCTTGACGGAAGGTGAAATCGGAGCAATTGAATAGCGATTTGTGATTTTGGGATTTGTGATTTTTGTGGCCGCAACTCTTGCAGCCGTGAAAGATTAAAGGCTTTGAGGGAAGTAACTTGCGATTTGAAGAATCGCAATGGATAGTAGCGCGCAGCAAGTAACCCGATCGGAGCCCGCAAGTAGGAGTCAATTGAATAGTTAAGTAACTTGCTATCTCCACTTGCGGGCCCGGATCGCGAAAAAGTAGCAATTGAATGAAGCTTACAGAGTTTATAGTAGTAAGAGTGCTTAAGGACTACAATGTCAGAAATGTGTAAGGCTAATGCCAAACTTTGTACCTTAAACTTTGAGATCAACCATGCTCAGAACATCAAAAAAATCTCCATATAAACATACATTTTACAAATGCACAAGGAATTTGAAAATAGCTGCCTAGTTTCTTCCCCTATTTCTTTTCCTTCCTTCTTTCTCTCTCTCCCTCCCTTTCTAACCTCTCTCTACCCTTCCTGCACACTCCCTTCTCCTTCATTCTCTATCTACCCTCCCACCCTTTCACCTTCCCATTCTATTTCCCCAATGCCTCCACTCGTTTCTCTGCTTTGTTTTCTTTTCCCTCCATCCCTCTACTTTCTAATACCTGGGGGCAATTCTTATCATCATCCGTTATTAGTGTTTTATGTTTTATATACATATCTATATTTTTGCTCTCATTTTTATCTGGCCATAGTTTCTCATAGCATTTATACCCTTTGCATTTTTGATTTCTGTAGATTAAATAGTGTTCTTTTATTGACTTGCTATGTCAGTGTACTATGTAAAGTAAGTTTCCTGCCTCTTGGTAACAGGGGATGGAGTACAGAAAAAAGAAAAAATCAGAGAAGGAAGAGGTGGAACAGGGGTCAGGATACAGAAATGGCAAAAAGGGGAGAAGGTAAAGGTAGAACGGGGGGTCAAGATTCAGAAATGGGAAAAATCAATAAATTACACTTTGCATGCAGTGGTTGCAGCAATAATTTTGCTAGTTACAGTGCCTTGCAAAAGAAATTCATCCCTCCTGGCATTTGTTCGTGTTTTGTTGCCTCACAACCTGGAATTAACATGGATTGTTCGAGGATTTGCATCATTTAATTTACAGAACATGCCCACAACTTTGAAGATGTTTTTTTTTTTTTATTGTGAAGCAAACAACAAATTGGACAAAATAAAAAAAAATTACAATGTGTGTCACAACCTACAATGATGATGGAGTATAGAGGATCCTAGTCCTCTTATCTCCTGTAGGTTTTAGACCTAAGATTTGGGTGACTCAGACCAATGGACCTTCTTTGCGGATGCAAGAGCATAAGTCCCAGCTTAAGGTAGTGTGCGCTGGGAAACCCGGAAGGAAGTCAGAAACGATCTCCTCTGCCAGCATATGCCCTTGGGTCAATAATACACCTGCACACAAAGTCTTGATGAAAATTATGAACCATGTTTTATTTTAGAACAGCATATTTAACCACGTCACACAAGAATGGGGGAAGTGGCTACCGTTAGCCAGCCCCAAATGACATCTAGCCAATCATGAAGGGGAACTGTGTGTGAACCAATAGTCCCCTCCCAGGTCCGCCCACTAGGCGAGGCCAACTAATTAATTTGGGTTTTGACTCTCCAGGGCAAAGCATGTCTTTTACTCTCCTGTGCCCAGGCTATGAAAGCTGAGAAGCCTTCAGGCCATCCCATTGTTTCTGGGTGCCTGCCTGTCTGCTCTCCAGCTGTGAGTTTCCCATTGTTAGTTCTATGCTGGATACTTAGCTAATGGGATTAACAGGCCTTTGGGAACAAAGGAGGCGTGGCTGTATTCAATGGCTTCCCCTCTACAATATAATGACATACTAATATAATACCATACATTCATATTTACAAATACAACACACAATGTTTCACACACATAGAACCAACACATCCCACCAGCTCCCTCACATGACACCCATTACAATGAGCCTAAACATGGAAGGGATGGGGATATGCTAAGGGGTAAACTTATAATACTTTATCCCCTAGACCACAACACAACAATATATCCATAACAAGTGGGCCCCAAACCTTTTGTTCCTCCCCATGGCAACAGCATGTGGAAGACCACCCAGCCCAAAATGGCCACCGCTGCCAGTCACAAAATGGCCCCAGCATAGTTCACACCAAATCCAATATGGCCACTGGCTGATACATGACAATCCTTCCCCAAGCGGGCAGTGAACATCCAAGATTTTCCCAGCTACGCTGATAGTCATGAATCTGCTGGTTTGGTCAGGCCCTCTGTATGCTAGGCCAGTTCTTGTCTGTCACAAGGTGCAGAGTAAAGACCTCCCCCAGCCCTTGGCCTTGCTCCCACTGTATAGAGCAAATTGCTCTTCACATGCAACCCCCACCCAAAACAGTCCAGGATCCCATCTCTCTGTTTTTGGCAGCAGCATGGAAGTCTCAGGGGACACAGTGGGTTGCACCCATACATTCTTCTGAGGCAAAACCGTATTTTTGGGAGCCCCATAAAACAACCCCTGTCCCATAGCAACCCCTTTCCCTCCAGCCAGTCCCCACAGCTGGGCTGGGGTCTCTAAAACAGTCTCTGGGCCTATGGGATTGCAAGGGGGCAGTCCAGTACTTCCCTCAGCAAAATCATTATTGTTGGGAGCCCAATAACACAATAACTGAAGTAAAGTACATACCGGTCTGCGCTTGACTCCAGCGTCCCTGATGGAGTCCGGACTTGGATGCTCTGTTTGCTCTGGCTCCTGGAGATCTGTATCTTTGGACAGACCCTCCTGGTTTTCTTCCCCTTGGTCTGTCTGTGTTGCAGCCTGGAGAACTACGCTGTTCCCACCCAGGCTGTGCTTTGGGGCCCTCAGCTGACCCTCTTCTTTTATGGCCTTTTGCTTGATACCCTTATCCCAGTCCTCCAGGTTTAACTGGGCCTTTGGAGCGGTGTCTGTTCCAGTGGGCCTCTGGACATTGGTTATCCAGGGTATCTCCCCACTTGGTTCACCCTCTACTATGGTGCCACACTGCACCCACGGCTCCTTTGCCAAGGCTGGCAAGCTTGCTGCCCCTGTTGGGCTCTTGGTGCCCCTGGCACTCTCTTGGTGCCCCTGGCACTCTTGCTGTGTGAGGCCTGGTTCCCTGTAGCTAAGAACCAGTTCCTTTCTCTCCCCACAGTCCATTACATAGCCCACCTGGGCTCTGTGCTTCCCTAGCACCTTTTGTAGCAACTCTCCTGGGGTGTCAGAGTACAGATTTTGGTTATCTGTTGTAGGCTGGGGAATCTTATCCTTCCCATTCAACCTGACCTCTACGGCCTTTTCCCCAGAGTGCATTACATAGCCCTCCCCACAGTCTCTTGGGTGGCTATCCTGAGCCCCTGGCTCCATTGGCAGTTCTGGCCCATACACATTGCCTAGAACTTCTGAGGGCAGACTTAGTTCATCTGGCCCTACCTGTTGAGCAGTTACTGGGGTTTCTGCCAGGATTTGTGCTGGAAGGTAGTCCTCAGGTGAGACCTGTTTGGAGAAACTGTGCTCTGCTAGCATTTCCTCTGGGATTAAGTCTCTTGGGCTATCAGGGGACAAACATGGGTTATCTGACCCCACCCAGGGAACATTCCCCTGGGTCTCTGGCTCTTGGAGCTGGTGATTTGGTCCCAAGCTGACTTTACAATCCCTTCTAGGCTCTGACACAGTCTCTGCATTTTTTATTGGAACGCATTCTCCATCACTATGTTCTCCCCAGACCCCTTGCACACAATCACTTCGGTACATACCATCTGTGTTGTAACGATCTGGCGACCAGTCCTCTTGACTGGGTTGTTCCCCTCTTGATGGGCAAAATGTCTCCCCATAGATCTCGTCCCACAACTCAAAATACTACTCCTCCAGCTGCAGTTCCTGCTCAATCAGGTGTACCATTAAATTAGCCTCCATGGACCATGGTTCCAGTCCCAGACCACGACAGCCTTCCACAAACAAGTTTTTGTGCCTTTTAAAGGTTCCTATGCCCCCTTCAGGATCACCATACACAATGTCTTGGAGGCCAGAATCTATCTCCAAGCGGAAATCAAACTCCTCTCCAGGGCCACCAACTATTCTGGCGTGAAAAACGTGATATTGGTTCTCCAAGGCAACCTCTTTTCTTATTAGTACTTCCAGCCAGCCCATTAGCTCATCGTCCTGCCACAGATTCAGAATCGCCATCCATTTCTCTAGACGCAGTGTCTCTCTGTAGCCAAGTCTTTGCTGAGCTGGAGTTCTCGCTCCATTGCGCTCCTGCCAGATCCTCTGGCAATGCTGGTCTAGTACGTTGGACACCTCTTGTGCGGTCATCTTACTGGGGTATAAGTGCCTGGCTGCTTTAAACCGTCTTGTTGCTTCTTTGGTGATATCCGTCTGTTCCATTCTTGGTCTGTCTGTAGAGTCTCTCACCACTGCCAGCCAATTGTCACAACCTACAATGATGATGGAGTATAGAGGATCCTAGTCCTCTTATCTCCTGTAGGTTTTAGACCTAAGATTTGGGTGACTCAGACCAATGGACCTTCTTTGCGGATGCAAGAGCATAAGTCCCAGTTTAAGGTAGTGTGCGCTGGGAACCCTGGAAGGAAGTCAGAAACGATCTCCTCTGCCAGCATATGCCCTTGGGTCAATAATACACCTGCACACAAAGTCTTGATGAAAATTATGAACCATGTTTTATTTTAGAACAGCATATTTAACCACGTCACACAAGAATGGGGGAAGTGGCTACCGTTAGCCAGCCCCAAATGACGTCTGGCCAATCATGAAGGGGAACTGTGTGTGAACCAATAGTCCCCTCCCAGGTCCGCCCACTAGGCGAGGCCAACTAATTAATTTGGGTTTTGACTCTCCAGGGCAAAGCATGTCTTTTACTCTCCTGTGCCCAGGCTATGAAAGCTGAGAAGCCTTCAGGCCATCCCATTGTTTCTGGGTGCCTGCCTGTCTGCTCTCCAGCTGTGAGCTTCCCATTGTTAGTTCTATGCTGGATACTTAGCTAATGGGATTAACAGGCCTTTGGGAAAAAAGGAGGCGTGGCTGTATTCAATGGCTTCCCCTCTACAATATAATGACATACTAATATAATACCATACATTCATATTTACAAATACAACACACAATGTTTCACACACATAGAACCAACACATCCCACCAGCTCCCTCACATGACACCCATTACAATGAGCCTAAACATGGAAGGGATGGGGATATGCTAAGGGGTAAACTTATAATACTTTATCCCCTAGACCACAACACAACAATATATCCATAACAAGTGGGCCCCAAACCTTTTGTTCCTCCCCATGGCAACAGCATGTGGAAGACCACCCAGCCCAAAATGGCCACCGCTGCCAGTCACAAAATGGCCCCAGCATAGTTCACACCAAATCCAATATGGCCACTGGCTGATTCATGACAATGTGCATTACTGGTCACCCCCCTAAAGTCAATACTTTGTAGAGACACCTTTTGCGGCAATCACAGCTCAAAGTCGCTTTGGTTAAGTCTCCATGAGCTTGCCACATCTTACCACTGGGATTTTTGCCCATTCCTCCTTGCAAAACTGCTCCAGCTCCTTCAAGTTGGATGGTTTGCGCTTGTGAACAGCAATCTTTAAGTCTGACCACAAATTTTCTATTGGATTGAGGTCTGGGCTTTGACTAGGCCATTCTAACAAATTTACATGTTTCCCCTTAAACCATTCAAGTGTTGCTTTAGTAGTGTGTTTGGGGTCATTGTCCTGCTGGAAGGTGAACCTCCGTCCTCAAATCACGCACAGAGTGGTACATTTTTGTTCAAGAATATCCCTTTATTTATCACCATCCATCTTTCTCTTAACTCTGACCAGTTTCCCAGTCCCGGATGGTGTTCATTGGGTGATGTGATGTGTTTGGGTTATCGGCAGACATAGCATTTTCTTTGATGGCCGAAAAGTTCAATTTTAGTCTCATCAGACCAGAGCACCTTCATCCATACATTTTGGGAGTCTCCCACATGCCTTTTCGCAAACTCACATAGTGCCATTTAGTTTTTTTGCTAAAAGTAATGGTTTTCTTCTGGCCACTCTGCCATAAAGCACAACTCTATGGAGCGCACAGCTTATTGTCGTCCTATATACAGATACCCCAGTCTCTGCTGTGGAACTATGCAGCTCCTCCAGGGTTACCTCTGTGCTGCCTCTCTGATTAATGCCCTCCTTGCCTGGTCAGTGAGTTTTGGTGGGCGGCCGTCTCTTGGCAGGTTTGCTGTTGTGCCATGTTCTTTCCATTTGGTTATGATAGATTTGATGGTGCTCCTGGGGATCATCAAAGATTTGGATATTTTTTAATAACCTAACCCTGACTTGTACTTCTCAACAACATTGTCCCTTACTTGTTTGGAGAGTTCCTTGGTCTTCATGGCATTGTTTGGCTAGTGGTGCCTCTTGCTTAGGTGGTGCACCCTCTGGGGCCTTTAAAAAAAAGTTGTGTACATTATGTGTAATGACAGATCATGGGACACTTAGATAGCACCCAGGTGGACATAATCCTTTCACTAATTATGTGACTTCTGAAGGTAATCGGTTGCACCAGAGCTTTTTATGGGCTTCATAACAAAGGGGGTGAATACATACGCACATGACAATTTTCTGTTTTCTATTTCTAAAAAATTGTTTTATGTATAGATTTTTCTCATTTCACTTCACCAACTTAGTCTATAGTGTTCTGATCCATCACATAAAATTCAGATTAACAAAACATTGAACTTAAGGCTGTAATGTAACAAAATAGGTAAAAAGTCAAGGGGGGTGAATACTTTTGCAAGGCACTGTACATTTTTGTGTTTAAACGTTTGTATGGAGAATGTTAGTGTCTTTTGGTAAATATACTGTCTCTCTCTGGGGTCAGTGTTTAACTGTTATCCTTTAAAATAGGTGAGGAAAACCTTGTGAATGGTTTTATATTGTAGTGCTCCATATTGTCTTCTATAGCGAATATCATTTGCTCTAAAGTTGATGTTTCATTGATTCATGAAACTAATTATGTTATTGATATGAAAGGTTTCTTCCAGTTAAATGTGATATGTAATTTCACACTAGTTAACATGGAGAGTATATGCTTAAACACTATTGGACAGAAGTGAGGTTTACAGTCTGGGTATCATTTATTTATACTTCCAGGTGTTCTCTATGTTCTATGGAAATAAAAAATTGGTCTCCAGTAGGATATATTTCCAAGTTTAATCTAGAATGGTAGAATTACTATTCCCTATGTGTTTTGGAGAGGAGTTCTGGATAAGCAAAATTGATAAGCAACAAGTGCAAATGTTTTCAGCTCTACAGTGATTTTACAATGTGTTGATATTTTCCATGTATGCCACTGTTATTCCAGGTACCGGGTAACCCAGTAGCAAGGAGATTTTAAGATAAAAGCATAGAGAAGGGATCAGGAATCCAGGAATTCGAATGCGTCAGGTCAAGTTATTCAGAATTTGGGTACAGGCCGTGTCAAACATAGGTAATCCAAATCAGATAGAACAAACACTGAGCTGTAGCCCTAGAACAGAACAATTGAGCACTGAGAGCTGATCTGCCTACCTCAACTAGCTGCCCGTAGAAAAGCATATATATAACTATTTTCATAAATGAAAATGTAATTGTTATGTCTTTTTGATTATGCTTTTCTATTGCATTTTTAGCAAGCAGTATATTTTCTATGTTTGTACATATATCAGTTGTATTATGGTTGTAACATGATTGAGGAAGACATTTTGGAAATTTCAAAGGGCCAGTGTAAGCAATTTTCATGTTAAATCTATTGTTTAGTTCACTGTCAACTAATATTAAAAATACATGTGAAAACAGCAGCAACTGAAACTTTAGCCGAAAAATATAAATTAAAAATACAATTTACCTCATTAAAGGCCACAGCTGTACCCATCGCCACTTCTCTAATTATCCTGAGTCGTGAGCACTGCTAAAAGGAAATTTCAAAATGTCAAATCAGATAGGATAGTAAAAACTGGGTAAAGTTTAAATAATGCCTTCTGAGATTACATCTTTCAACTTCCTTTCAGCAGTGCTTTGCTGTTATTTGTATATGTATTTTTAATTTTAATTAATGGTGAACTAAATAATAGGTTTAACATGAAAGGAGCTTACATTGGCCCTTTAATATTATATTACAGTACTTTCTGTCTATAACTGGCTAAGGCTATACCACAGTTTATGGATACAGATGTTACAAGGTAGGAATTGTATAAAGGGAAAGTTAGTGAGAGATCGCTGAGGACAAACCTGTATTAGACAAAAAATACTAATGTCTAGATATTATGTTAGGTTAAGTCTATACAGTGTGTAAATGCAAATATGTAGGGAGAAGGAGAAAATAAACACTGTTTGACATAGACTCTGAGTCCTATAGTAAAGAGTCTGATTGTTTAGACCTGGCATAAGTAGTAGAAACAATAAAGTATATGAAAAATAACTTTTATTTACGCAGTTAATAATGTGTGCTTAAATTGGCACATACATAAATGAAAACAATATATATATACGGCGAGTAAAAGAGATATAACAATGTGCTATCCAGTCTTAGATGATATTCTATTAGCTAGAGCTGATTATTAATGTCAAGAGTAAATACTAGCGGGTAATACCGTTGTGTATAAATTAGTTATCAGATCTGGAGATATCACATTGTCTGCAGTACAGTGTAAACCCACAGATATTAAAGATGTAGAAAAGTGAATATAACATACTAACTATTAATGAATATATTAAGTATATTCCTATAGACAGTGAAAAGTTAGTATTATAAGTAATAGTAAAAAGTATCTGAGCAAGGAAATGAAGATAAGGTGCAATTTGAGGGATAGAAAAAATATGCACAACCACTAGTAATCTGTGTCCCTAGGCTGACTAGAGTATAGTGTGACAGGTAAGGGATGTATTAAAACAGGGACCCACTATAAGTCCTCTAACAAAGTTGAATAAAGCCTAGCCTCACTGACTACCCTAATTCCCTCTGTACCTTATCTTCTATGTAGCTTGCTTCCGTGGTGTAGCTGCAGATCAGTATGGGGTCAGACTTCTTCAATTAATCACTGGAGATCGTTTCCAGGAACCAGAGTTTGCTTCTCTGTCTCCCCTGGGCGTCTGACGTCATCTGTGTGCGACTGGCATGGGGGAAGGTCCGACGCGTACGTTTCTCGTCATCTGCTTCATCCGAGAACTCCTTAGGAGTCAGAGGTAGGCTTTTGTGGCTGTTGAAACGTGGGGATTGGTTAATCCAATTGCGTAGGAGTTACGCAAAAAGAGTAAGGAGGAAACTGCAATTAACTCCTAGAATGAGGCATAAACAAATCAGAACAGAGCACAGGTCGAAGATACTTGATTAGATGTAATAAATTATATACATAGAAAAAAAAAGTATTTGTGAAATTAAACACAGACATGGTTAACATAGCCATGAGTGATTATACTCCCTCTACTGTCCGAAGAGGCATAGTACATGTCACGTTTTCTTACTGAGAATGCCACAAGTACTACTGAATATGGCTTAACTACTGAATATGGTTTAAAACACATCTGTATAGATTACTTTGATTCAGAAAGAGTGTCATGATTTAATTGTTTAAGGACTCAGATTGTCAGCCATTTAGGAATATGGCCAAGGGAGCATGACATTGTTACATTGGGATTATGTGTTATTGTGTGGTTATATGTTGCCTGTACATGGTTATTGTGTAGCCTAGTTATAATATATTATAAGAGGGAAAATGTTATATAGAACATATGTGGAATTGGTAGAAATGCTCTGCATAGAAGTTAGCTGCAGATTATTGCACACTCACACATGCAGACCTTGTGTCAAGACAATTGCATGTACTTCAGGTAGTCCTAAGCAAACACTTGAGTTTAACATAAAGGTTTGTTCACTAGATATCTGGTGAATTTGATCTCAAGAGCTTTGATAGCCCAAGGTTGCAAGTCAGATGGGCTGACATCACACATACACAAATGTACACAAGGGTGTGGTATTGTAGAGTATAAATATGTTGTTTTGATCATTCAATAAAGGTTGAGAGATAGCTTTCACATAAACAAAGTGTGAGACTATTTCTGTGTGTTGTATCCTGACTTGGGGAGTGGTCTTGCCATGGGCAACTTGTAACCTGTATGCTGTATTCTCTGCCTGTACCTCTTCAGAACCCATCTTTTGTGCCACAGAGAACAGGAACTGGGGTAGGTTTGAACTAGGTTCATATCAAGCTCCCTAGAAGAAGCAGATTGTGACAAAGAGATTCTGTAGTAGCCAGTTGTAGAGATATATGTCAATAAATGAGATCACATAAAATGATCACATGACAGTGAGGTATCAAGATGAGTAAAATGATTTCTTGTATTGAACAGGAAAAACAACCAATTGAAATGTGAATATATTTATGAGAAGATATATGAACGTGGGGTCTCATATGTGCCACAGAATTTTTAAAGGAGACATGGTTAGTGTCCTAATTTAGGTCTATGGTCTAAGGGCATGATTAAGCTGATGCATTGGAGATATACACTGAAATTATTCCCCTCATATGGCTATGTTAACCATGTCTCTATTTAATTTCACAAATCCTTTTTTATTTATATGTATATAATTAATTAAATCTAATCAGGTATCTTCTACCTTTGCTCTGATTTGTTTATGCTTCATTCCAGGAGTTAATCGCAGTTCCCTCTTTACGCTTTTTGCGTAACTCCTATGCAATTGGAGTAACCAATCCCCACGTTACAACAGCCTACCTCTGACTCCTGATAAGGCGGTCTCGCAGATGACGCGAATCGTATTTACTCTTGACATTAATAATCACATCTAGCTAATAGACTATCACCTAAGACTGGATAGCACATGTATATATCTTGTTTATTCACCGTATATATATATTTTTCATTTATGTATGTACCAATTTAAGCCCAAATTATTAACTGCGTAAATAAAAGTTATTTTTTATATACTTTCTTGTTTCTTCTACTTATTCCAGGTTTAAACAATCAGACTATTTAATATAGGACTTTCAAACAGTGTTTTTTTCTCCTTCTCCCTACAAAGTAGGAATTCTGTTCAGATAATATTTAAACTAAACAAAAATAAGAGTGGCAGTAGGGTAATGTACAATTGTGTTAGCTGTAATTTATCCGTATAATAACATAACATAATCCCTAAGGGCCTCATTCTATTATCGGCCGTAGGAGATGCGGGGCCGCAAGGACCGGCCGCAAGCTATTCTGCTATTCTATTCCCTTCCGACCGGGGATTCCGGCAGGCTTGCGGCCGGCGCCTTTTTATCCCTTGCGGCCGCTTGCGCCGGAGGAAAGCCTTTGATCTTAAACGGCCGCAAGAGTTTCGGCCGCAAGAAAATCCCGGTTGCTATTCTATTGCTCCGGGAACCCTCTCTGCAAGGCTAAAACCGAGCCGCAGCTTACTTGCAGGAAAAAGGTCCCGCTAGCACCAATTAAGCACATTATAAAGCAGAAATAAAGCCATCCTGCACTCTGAGGAGACTATAAAGTGATTGAAGGTGTTAGCAAAAATAGCACAACATTCCCCTATACTCAAATCCGTAAAAAAATATTTTTTTAATTTATGTCAAAAATCCATGTAAAAAGTCCAGAGTGCTTGGAGCACCTCAGACCCGCCCACGCTGCGGCTGGAAAATAAACAGTTAATGTAAACTCGGATTTGGGCTGATGTGCAAGCTTGAGAGGGGGTTGCTATTAATCCTCATGTCCCCCAATATGATCCCTAGCATTTACAGAGCTGTACAGTGCCGTCTTGAATTTATTTTTGCGTTTTAAGTTTTCTGAGCTTGCGGCCGGTTGCAAGATATACGGCCGGCCGTAAGGGGAGATCCTTTGCGGGGCCGTATAATTGAATTCCAAGATAACGGAACCCCCGCAAGGAATCGCAGCCTTGCGGCCGTTTTACGGCCGATAATAGAATGAGGCCCTAAGTTTTTGCATATGATGCTGTTGAACATAGAGTAGCTGTCTGGTTAGGATTTAAAGAAATAAGGAGATAGGGTTTTATGGGTGTGGGCTTGGAAGACCAATACAGAGTTTAATGACAATTATATGCCTGAAAGAAAAATAATAATAAAAAAAACCCAGAACAAAAATGAAAGTCCTAGGTTTGATCGTCAAACAGCCATGTACAAAATGTTTAACAATTTTAATAAATTGGTCACTTATAAATAAAACTGATTACTTTAGAAAAGGTAATATACAGTTATTTTAAATCGATTTTCAGAAGGTGCAGTATTTCTTTAATTAAAACTACTACTTTCTAGATTGCTAAATACTACTGCAAACCCAGAATCTGTTAAAAAAACAAGTCCATAATTAAATAAAAATTTCTGAATTGCCAACAATTACTTATGTCATTAAGAAAAATATAAAATGATGTAACCAGTCTATAACAAGTAAGCTTAATTAACAAAAGAAGTATGAAAAACATGCATTTCATACAAGATTTGATTAATACATTTCTGCCAAATGCTTCCTTGATGACTTAAACTTGGGTGTGAAAGAACTTGGAAATGTTAGAAATATAAACAATATTTTTTGTTTAAAATTGATTTTGAAGGCCAAGAAAAATAACTGATTTAACTTATCAAAATGTGTTTTAGATTTTAAATATCAGACAATAAAAAAAGTTTTAAGGTACTAAATAATGCATCTAGATATTAATAAAATGATTTCATCCACTGTACATCTCTGCAATTCAGTTTTACCTGGAAGCCTACAGGTATGAGGGACTGAGCCAGTGCAGTGTTGGCGTTACATTCCCTGGGTACAGCACCACACCCTCCAGCCGAACGTACCTGTGTGTAAGTGAGGAGTGAAAGCTGCTGCTGCTAGAAAAGCCCTCACTGACAAATATACTTAGCAGAGCATCTAGGCCTCTTTTAATAGTAACTCTCAAGCAACCAGAAACTACATTTATTCAGCATCTACCAATCCCCATGGGTGCCGGTTAACTGAGAGTTTACTGTATACTGTATATTGCAGTATTAGTTAATGTCTAAGTAATGTGTTACACAAACCAGAGATCATTACTCCCATTGCATGTGTCAAGTACCACAGTTCCAACAAAATAATGATATCATGGTTTCAGGCTTAAATGTACCTCATTACTTAGACACTAACTGAGAACAATGTATTTTTCTCCTTCCATATGTGATAACATTGTTGCTAGCTACATGCGTGTTTAGTGTATTACTAACAAGTATAACAAGACTTTGTGAGGGCAGAGGCTTTGTGAGGGCAGAAATCAAAGCTGCAACAGATAGCTCAAATGTATTATTTATTGTGCACTGTGTATGCTACTTTCTTTGTATTATATGCTATATTTTCATACTTGTTCTTATGATCCAATACAGATCACTACTATATCAATTAAGGACTGTGTATGTTTAAACCGAATCTATTATTTTATTTCAAACTTATTACAGGTTATATTTTAGCATTTTTGGGAGTTTGACTATTTCAGATATACATTGTGCGACATAATAGACGTTACCTACATGCAAAACCATGGGTGACTTGATAAACAAGGTCTTGTTTGTATATCACTCTATATGTTAAACAGAGGGAACAACATTTAGACAGATTTAAAAAAAAATACTGCAAAAAATTGCAATACCCTGTTTTTTGCAGGGGGGGGGGGGGGGGGGCCTGCAATCTGGCTTATTTAACTGCCTATGAGTGCTAAATATAACTAATATATTGTTTACTAAAATACCTAATAATGGTAATGGAGTTGTTTGTAATTTGTTACAATTCCACTGAACTAATGCTATGATATTATAACATCCAATATACAATATGTCATACATTTGTAATCTGTATGAATATGATAGTTTTGGGCTTGTAGTCCACAATATTCTTAACAGGGATGATTAACCAGTGTACCTTAACCTGGGTTATTTTAATTGGTTTCTTTCTTTGAATAACCCTTGGTTGGTCTATGGGATTTAAGTTTTTTTCAGTATGATGTGACTAGTTTTCTACTTGACCTGTGCATAGTCAATATGGATTCCCAAAGAAACCACACAATAAAGACATACACACATATTGGGATTAAAACGGCCACAGCTTCTTTATTGAACAATCATTTGGTATATTACTGCAAAATAATAAGAGGTGGCACCCCATACTCCAAGAGTAATGCCATCATAAGGTCTCATCCTGCTGCTGTTACCCACTGTTGGCAAGCACCCCCGACCACACTAACTAGATGTTACAAGACTCCTAGCATACTAAACGTTAAACAAACCTAAATCGGAAGGAGGGGTGGGGATGAGAAAACCTAGAGCACACTAACAAAAGATGGTTAAAAATGCTCTTAAATAAAAATCTAACCATTATATAATAACCCCTGCTACCCCAAACACTGCTACCATTAACCCCCTAAATTCTATCTTCCCATCCTATTCCTAGCCTGGTCAAACTTCCTCTAACCTCAACTACGTACGGCCGTAGGGTTACTTTCTGTTTTAAGTAAATAGTCAACATTGGAAGACACACTTCTGTTTCGCTACAATACAACATATCTGCCAGTTAAATATAATCAGCCAAATAAGGCTAAAATGTCATGGATATACTATAAGTGTATAAAATTTAATCTGAATAGGCTGGCAGAAAAATAGAAGCATATTTCTACTGTCAATGTTCAATTTTAAAGATTCTACATAATCTGTTTACTCCCTATAATCTCCTCTCGATATTATTGCCGTTCTATCTCACTATGTTCTATAAAGGAATCAGAAATATATATTTTATTCATGGAAGTTTATTGCTTGTAATTCTACTTGCAATCCTGGAGAATCTTTAATCTATTAACTCAAAAAATTGTTGCATTAACATTATATGCCATCACTATTTTTACGTAATGGTAAAGTAAGTAATGAAAGAAACATGTTGTAGCATATATCTTCATTTCATTGGATGCTTTTTTTTTAAATTATGCTAAAATAAACTTGCTTTATCATCACAGCTCACTACCAAGAGTTCTGTAAAAATCCTTCCATGTAATTAAATCTTTTATGCACCCTGGATCGCTTGATCAGATATTAACTTGAGGGAACCAGAGTGTAACTGCATATCAAATACAATATTTTCTCATTCTATTGACTAAAAGGCTAAAAGGTGTAAAACAGCTTACTTTGGTAGGAAATGATGGCCCTGTTTCCCAATTCATGTATTTTGAATTATAAAATAGCTCTGGTTGCCATGGCGACAAAAAGGCAGCAGATCTCATTACAAGGGTCTGACCACATTATTTTCTCCAAGGAATTTCTTCTTTTCATTATTTCTCTCCAAAGGTCAGATATCCTCTGAGGCAGGGCGGGAGAAATCTGCAAAGGTGAACCATATTCATGGCAGAATTCCCCTGGTAGAATTTACAATCATTTTTTTTGTACATATCAAAAGTGTCCTTTCAGTACACCATATGTATTAACCCATTATGCACAAAAACAATACATAGTGAGCCATGTTTACTGAGTTCTTTTTTTTCAAATTGTACCTCATTAACGGATATTTTATCTATTTTCTATGTATATAAAAAAAATGGAAGAACATGACCAGTGTGTTTTCTAATAATAAAGTGGCTAATATTTTAGAACAGAGAAATAAATCACATTCAAAGCACACTAGAAGAAATATTGGATTGCAACAGTAGTGTGTTTAGTATTATTACGTTGTCATTGTTCCTTGCAACAGTCTCATTAAGATGTTCAATTAGGTTTGAAATAATTACCAAAGGAAAAGAGATGAAATTGGTTGGACCTAAAGATTACTGATTTTGCAATAAACATATTATGGGCCCTATTATATTGCCCAATTGGTACATTCTTACACACTTAAAATCAATCTTAATATTGCTACAAATTCGGCAAAGACTACTTATTGGCACTAATGAATTCTTAAGTCAATGGAATGCATATAAACATTTATTTAAAATAAAAGCCAAATTTATTAGTTCAAGGCATTTGCAAGTAGCTAATAGAATATGGCTCTATATGTGTGAGAAAGGAAGATTTGGAAATCAAGCTAATGTGCTTGGCTACTTGTGAGAGGTATGTAGGTCATGGTTTTACTGAAAAATCTGTAGAGTTGTGTGTGTTATAATACAACTATTACTATTCATCCTAATTAATATTTATGATTATTATTGACCAGACGTACACATATCTAGTCAATCTCTACCTTTTTTTCTGTCAATGTTTGAGGGCTAAGGAACAATCTACTAACTGTCTGTGCCGGGTGCAATTGCAGCCTCTAGCTAATTATAGCATTTAGGATTGCTGACCAATTTAAAAAAAAATAATCAGCATACAGCTGTTGACAAAATTACTGCAATTATCTACGCACAAAAAAATGCAATGGATATTGCATGTTTCAATGCAAGGAAATGCATTGCCAGTAGTTTTATTATAACATCTTAAATATAGTTAAAATTATTTATGAATTTAATAAAATATATATTTGTTAAATTATTCCAAAATATTAAAAGCAAACAATTAAGGAGTCTCAATGAAAAAAACTGATACTTCACTTCTGTTCACACAGATATAAAAAACTATGAATTCTAAAAAAAAGTTGACAAATATACAAAAATCTATAAAATGCCGTAACTGATCATTTTGTAATTTTCAAATATGATAGGATGATCAAGGAGCAAATATGGTAAATTATTTCAAGAATAATCAAAAGATAAATCTTATTAGGCACACACATATTTAAATCTATATGTAAATAACTATGTATACTCTGATAATGACAATACATTTACAATACCGATGCAATTTCATAAAATATGATACTCTCATATTTCTGTGCTGCATCTCTAATGATATAACATTACTTGCTATTTCGAATTCTTAAGATTTAAGTAAACATATTAGGCCAGATCTAAGTGCAAAGCTTGGAGAATTGTTGAGTACTGTCCTATCCAGTTCCATATTATTATTTGTACCTATTGCACTCTATTGTATGGTGGGATAGGCAAAATCAGTTCTTTCAAAAGACCAGAACTTTAGTATTTACCTGTTTGTGCGCACTGGAGCATTTATTCAGGCAGGAATATCCTTAAAGGAACTCTGTACAATAACAAAAATATATATGTTTGAATATTTTAAGTGTAACCAAGAGCCTAATTGAGCAGAAAAAAAGTTGAACAACTAGTTTTTAATTAGACAAAAATATATGTTGATGTCTGTTGGGATCTGGTGGAATCCATGATACACTGGATTTCCTGAAGTAATCAGTTTGCTTCTGGGTATCTCTCCACTGATATCCAAAGCACACACACTCATAATTCAACTCTGAGGGAGTAATGTAACAAACAAAATCGATTTCTATACTCAAACACGTACTCAACAAATATGATTTTCCCCAAAAATGTTTTTATGTTTATGGCTACACAAATGCTAATAGTGTTTTCTTGACACACATGTTTGTTTTCATGAAATGCAGCAATCTCCTAAACCCTTTCGAATGAACAGGACTTGAAGAATGATATGATATATGGATTATATACAGAAGGTAATGTTGGAAGGAGCGTGAAAACCTAACTATCAGCCATATTAAATTCCCTCAACCTTGAAAACCATAGCCCGTAACGTAGCCTGCAAGACTTACGACGATTACATTGGCCTCATAAAGCAACGCGTTGATGATCTGCGGGATGAGAGAGAGAAAACCCTATGGGATGTGGGAATTCGACCTGCGCGCCCGCAAATCCTTTGATCTATCAGACCTGTAACTGTTATGTTCCAATCACGCTATTCAATTGCAACGAATTCTCTGGCGTTCAAGCCTGTAACCCACAAATGGAGCCAAAAAGCCTATGGGGACTAGAGAGGACCACACTACTGTAAATATATTAAAAGGGAAAATTATGTTAGGTCTTAGAATTAATAGCAAAACATTCTCAAGCTCACATATCTAATACATATAATGGAACTCGCATGTAATGGAATATCATATTTACGGCTTTATCAATATTGCATTATTTTTGGAATGCGGGTCCGATCGTAACTCGTAATTGAAACCCGTAAGGCATTGAAATCTAACCTCCATATTCCATTGACGTAATGATGATGATCTCTTTTACCATTGGCTCCATCTAAACCCGTAACTACGGGTTTGACTAAATGATCATGTTCACGGCCACACATCCAACGTGCGAAAAATGGTTTACGGGTTTGCGTCTCTGGCCCGTAACTCGCGCCCTGCTCGGATTTAATAGCTCTGTAGCAAATTTCAAGTTGCAGGTCTCACATTGCACTTACGGGCTTGGAATTTAATAGGGCTAAAAGTCACATTAACTGTGCAGCAAGAAAACGATTGCTAGTTTGTAGGAGCAGTGCTCAGTGCCTATAATGTCTATTTTTAAAGGGGGGGAAAAAGAATATGTGGAAAACATGAAGTATCTGAGAAGCAGATTACATGGCCCTTTAGAAAATTACTTGGACATCTGGCAATTCTGCATTCTCAATAAGTTTAAGCTTTAAGTATGATCTGTAAAATGTATAGTTTAAAATTTGGCAAATGTATTAAAACTTTTCAAATGCAAAGTCTGGTTGTTTTTGGGCAGTTCAGTTGAGTTCGACTCTCCGTGACCCTATTGATTGCAGAAAGCCAGACAAATCTTGTGTATGATTGTGCTTATCCATAAGGTACTCTTGGCAAAAATACTAGAGCGGGTTGCCAGTACCTTCTCTAGTGGACCGCAAATGTCTGACCTCTCTTCTCTGCTATGACATGTGCATCTTAGGTGACCCTTCATAGTTTAGTTCACAGCTTCTTTGGAGTACACAATGCCTTCACCACAACAAGGTAGCAATCCAGAAGTGGAAAAGGTGTGGTAGCCAAACAATTTTGGTGTATTAAGATCCATTTGTTTTCTGATATATTTGTTATATTTTTATTTAATAAAGCTAAAAATGAATAAGGTAATGTATTTCATTTATAAGATTGAAGACATTGTTTCTAAGTTTTTCTACTTTTTTTTTTTTTTATTAAATATTTTCCTTTATTTTGTTTATAAATTGAAAAAAAACACAACATAAATAAACATATAACGTTGTTTTTCTACTTTTAAATAAGATCTTCACATAGACCAAATATAATAGTATTATCCTTTATTTGTCATAATCTCTAAAAAAGCGATCACAAAAATTATTATTTTACCACCATTCCACCACCTTTATTTTGCCATATATTAATCAAATTTTTTTTTTTATTACATTTATCTGTAATAGGTGATAACAGAGACATTTATTTGTATCTCATTTCTACTTTTACAGTTAGTCAGGGAACCAAGAGGTCACACCACCCTGAGGCCATGCAGGGCTGGGCCTGGTCAGTACTGGGATGGGAGACCACCTAGGAATACCAGGAGCTGTATGTTGTGGCCCACTGGAGCAAGAACTGGCACAAAAAATAAATAAATATTTAAGCTCATACCTCTGTTAGATATATTATGGTATAAGATGTCTTTTTTTTGTTTTTTTTGTCTTTTAAAACTAAATGTAATAACTTTTTCTGTAATTTCTTTTTTTTATTAATACATATAGTTAAAGTTGTAAAAAGGTATAATATCTTAGGAAGAATACTCATTTTAATAGATTTTGCCTATCAAAGACATGTTTATTTATTACTTTATATCTTTTATTAAAGATTTTTTATAATCTATGAAATTTTCTTTATTTATTAGAAAGTGTAATGTTCTTCTTTAACTGAGATGTCTGTACAGTCATTAAAAAGGCTATGAAGACTTGAAATTGAAATGAAGGGTTAGGTTAAGGTTACATATAGAGGCCACTATTAAATTGTCCAAATCGCAATTCCTAGAACCTGTAATGTATCCCGTAAATGTTACTTATACTCAATTGGCTACTTTTCGCTACGTGCATTCCAGTTGCGAGTTACAGGCTCAAAATCCCTGCGGCTTTCAAAAACATAACTCAGTCTTATCTCCTCCTTTGATGTTTCAAGCCCGCAAATGTTACCAGTGCTAAAGATGCAAAATCCATATTCAATTATGACAATTCAACAAGCCCGCAATTGCTTTCAAACCCGTAAATGGCAAATGTATAAAAAAATTATACAAGTTCTAAATAGGACTTGCAAGTTAAAACACCTGTTTGAAACACTGCAAAAGCAAATAAACACATAACTTGGTACCCGCATGGACTAGAACAGTTGCTTTATTGATTTTTATTAATTTCTACATTTCTGCAAACTGCACTTCTAAACACTAATTGATTGTAGTTTAAAACGCCATGTTTTATTGACGTCATGATAACTGTCTTGTTTACCATTGGCTCTGTCTAAAATGTAACTTACAGGCTTGCTTACTTGATCATGATCATGTCCTGAAATGCTACATATGGATTCATGGTTTGCGTGTTGGGGCTGTGAGCATGTAATTGTGAGCTTGAGACAATTAAAAACATCTGTAAGTGTAACAAATTTGGATTCCGCAGCCAAAAGTATAGTTTGAAGGTAATTACAGGCTTGCAATTAAATGGGGGCCTGAGTATGCAAATAAAATACATTTACATTATTTATATTATGCATGTATGCATAATAAATTTATATTTATAACCTTATTTTATTTTTTTCTAATACAGTCTGCAAGGGAGTTAACAATATGCAGTTATTTTTTACTAATTAATTTTTTGATCCGATTCTGACTACTACTTTCCCAGGAGGGTGTGTACGCAAATTAGATTTCTATAAGTTGTAGCTGCCACATTCCCAAAAGCATCTTTCTCTGCATTCATAATCTCCTCCCACCTCAGGAAGTTGATCAGCAGGAATCAGAATGATAGTTTCTACTGCAGCATAATTGCATATAAGGTAATCAAAGATAGGCTATAAACATTTGTCTATTTTTAAGTGTAGTTCTTCAAAAGAGAATATTTGAAATATATTACTACAGTGGCCCTTTCTTAAAACAAAAAAACAATTGAGGAAGGGTCTTACTGTAGTGGCTCAGATTTACTGATTTCTCTGTTTTGGGAGTTATCATTTTCTTTTTAAAGATTTGTTCGCTTCTAAACTAGTTAAATAGATGTTTGTCTTCATATATGTCTACATGGAGTAATTCTTTTGTGCTTTGATAGTCAAGTGATATATTTTCTTAAATTCACAGATGTGACAAGGAAATGTAATACTACAATCTGCTTTTGGCATCTATTCTAATTCAAATAGTCATTCTAAACAAGCATTGTAAGCCTTAACCTACCAATTGGAATTATATTCAAGCTGTTTTATGACACAAATTAAGATAAATAAGACATAACACAGGTAACGAGCAGTAAACTGAATCTCTTAACCCAAATAAGCAGAAAATGCTGAAATACAAACAGGCTTTCGACACATATTATAATACTGAGCAATGAAGAAAACAATGAAATCATTATTTATCTTAATGTAAACATTTTACATTAGAGATATAAGAGTTGGTATAATTTGCATACTGTGTAAAATGTGCATATCAATATAAATTGCTGTATGTTTAAAGAAAAGTGCTTAGTTTCCATGATGCCCTAGGTGCCATGAGAGAATTATTTTGTGGGGAAGGGGGAAGAGGTGGGTGTGAAGTGGTAGGTTTATAGTGTGCTGCACTATAATATATATATATATATATATATATATATATATATATATAAATATAAAATTAGGTAGTAGAGTTGCAACAGCACCAGCTCCATAAAAGTCATGGAGCCCAGAATTCTAATGCAAAGCTCTGATTTTGTGTTGTAGAAGGACGTGAGACCGAAAATACAATGTTTATCACCAAGGATATATATTCAGCTTCCTTTGACACCTTTGTGTGTCTACGATTTCTACATTAAGCAGTGTAAAATGTGTTTGCATGAATTTATACTGTATATCAATATAAATGAATGTATGTTTGTAACCGCCACTCATGGGCGAATTTATAACTAGGCAAACAAGGCAGCCGCATAGGGGTGCCTCTCTCCAGGTGCCATGAGCAAGTTCTTTTGTGGGGGATGGGAAAGAGGCCAGTGTGAAATTGAAGGTTTGCAGTATGCTGCATTATAATATATATGCTGGTGGAGCAACATGATCACAGACAGAGATACACATGGCTCGTGCATCTAGTGGCCAGCTAAGGAGTTTGTGCCTAGGGCCTCCAGATATGTAAATCTGAGCTTGTCCCCACTTCAAAATTGTTTTCCACCCTTCCCTTTGAATTTCTCTTCTCCTGCAGCAAAACATTAATACAATCAGTGTAAAATACATTTATTTCTGCAAATGTATCTGTATAGTGGGAACCTTTTACTGCATATAGACATGCCTGTGCATATAGAGACACTGCTTTAGGATATATTCCTTGGAAATGTGCTATCCTAGGCCTCAACCTTATTGACTAAGCAGAAATACATGCAATACCATTTAGATCTTCAAATACGTTTTTGCTTGTATGGTAGTGGATCTTTTTGGTTACCCGATAAAATGGAGTATATTGTTGTATTTCAGAGATATCTGCTATCTCTCATAATAAGTAAATTAATTATAGAGCGCCTTCCAAATTATATATAATTTAAATGTACTAATTAATTATGTTTTGTTGATTTAGAATTATATAGATTGATTTAATTAATCTATGGATTTAAAAAAATATTTTACATACATTTCTAGTTTTTAGCATCATGGTATCTCAATGGAATATTAAACCATTAAGTAAGTAACGTTCAATAATTTGTTTTTCGTACTGAATGTCGAATATGATATTATGGATGAGAACTCTGCAGCAATATAGGGGCCCACGGCAGAGGGGAGTGGAGGGGGAGTGGGCTTTGACCCTAGGAGGAGTTAAGGCATGAAATTTTGTTTAAAGTGATTGGAGGAAAGGGGGTAGTGGAAGGGCCCCTGCCAGGGCATTAAATGGGCTGTTGCTAGGCAGAAGCACACACTTGAGCTGGAGATTAAAGAAGAACAGTTTCCCACCCTCCCTCCTTTGGAATGATGGGGATTAAGTTGAAGTTGACTTAAGGAATGTGGTTCGTTTTTCAAGGTTATGTTGGTTTGTCACAGCATTGCTGGGGCGCTAGAGCTTGCCCTCTTTTGTTGGTAAATAAGGAGGAGCCTCTACCGATATGGGGTCCCCTAAAAGGTGGTGTGCTGAGTTGGATGGGCAAGCACTAGTGGATATGTTTTTTTGGTTATCATTTTAAAATCCAATAAAGAAGTTGTGGTCAGTTTTATACCCAAGAAATGTTGTGAAGTGTTTTATTTATGGGATATTACTGATGGGGGGGGGGGGGCAATACGACTCTATAAAGGTCAGGGGAACACTCACAATATTATTGAGATAACAAACCTGTAAAAGTATTACATTAAATACAGAAACGTGAGTTAGCAACAGCACCAAGCTCCATAAAAGTCATGGAGCCCACAATTCTAAAAGAAAGCTCTGATTTTTTGTCTTACAAGATGTGAGGCTGAAAATACAATCTATCTGCCTATCAATAGAAACATGGTTTAAGCTTGGAAATAAGCAAAAGGGATATACAACTGCAATACCTTGCACACACAAAAAAAAATACTGGCAATGTTACTTCAGTCCAGCACATACATTTTTAAACCAGATAAAGTAGGTCCAACTAGTCAGTACATCTTATTTACCCAGAAACCTTTGGCTAATCCTCACAACTCTCTTATGCATATCCCACATAGACTCATTTGGCGCTGTTCTACTTTCCTACTACTCTTGGTGTAAAGGTATTTTGTTTGTTTTTTGTACATTACCTCTAATACTACTATCCTCTAACTTAAGACCATGCCCTCTTGTACCATTATTACTGTTCTTCTAAACAATATGTCCTTCATGAACTGTAATAAAGCCCTTAATGCATTTGAAGATTAGTCATGTCACCCTCTTCCTCTTTCCCCCAAGCTATACAAATAATGGTGTCATGAAGTCTTTCTTTGTAAGTTTTGTATTTTAGATGATGCAACATTATAGTAGCGGTATATTTTAAATACAGTAAAATATAATAGTACAAGGCACATATGTTGTATAACAGCATATTATTTTAACCTTACTAGTCACTTATACAGGCTCTAAATTTAACAACTGACGATGTTTCATATGCTTTCACTATATTTGTAAGTTAAAAATTGCCATTTGTTATTTTACTTATCGGTTGTCTTCATAGATATATGAAACTCTTATCTGATTTTTGTTTCTCTTGGTTTCCACTAAATACACCTTGCTACATTTATCTCATTTAACTTGATTTCTTGTTTCGCTGTAGTGTAAAACAAGCACCCAAAATGTTGCCAATAGGCAAATGTTAGAATGTTACAACTACTAATCTGCATAGACATTTCCCCTTTTTACACTTATCTCTCGTTTGAAGATGTGAATATAGTTTAATCTTGAATGCACAATGTAGATGTAGAATCCCCAGACATCACAGTTTCTGGTAATCAGCTACTAGAATCTCACTCTTTTGGATAAACACTCATTTGCATAAACACTTTTAGCAAATTCTGTTAATGGTGCCCCAGAAAACACCTTGTATATCCTAAAGAATTAAACACCTTGATTTTAAGCAGAATACGTTGCTATGTATTATTCAAAACTTTGTTTTATATAAAACACATAATTATAAAGTAATAGCAGATAAGTTCATATGATAAAAGCATACATACAGAAGTCAACATCAAATGGACACGTTGCTACAGGAGATTACTAATGACACTGTAAACACCAATTTACAATGATTATTACTTCAAAAAGAACTTTGGTACTATCCTCTTATGGTAGCGCAGCACAAGGCAGCAGCAGTGGCGGTGAGCATCTGCTAGATGGCGCTGCCAATATTCCGATGCCATATCATAGAGTCAAGGCTTAGTCTGTTAGGGTTAGGGTAAGTGTTAGTTCAAGGGTTAGGCTAACATTATAAGCTTAGAACTTCTCTCACATATCGGCAGCGCTGCAAAATATCGGCAGCGCCATCTAGGTTGGAGGCTGCACCACAGCGGACCTGTCCCGACACCATAAAAGGATAGATCCAGAACTTTTAATTATGTTATTACTTATTAAATGACTGCTTAAGCCCTATAATTAGTACACACTGTTTAGAACTACTCTTGAAAAAAGGGAAATTACTTTAGAAAGTGAAAACATACTATATTTCAGTGCAATGGGAGTCATGACTTTGGACCTTTCAGGTTCTATAAATTAAATTAAAGTATTAGAGGCGAGAAGAAAACATATGACCTTTATTGATTTGTTTACAATGTAAATTAAAATTAAGGAATTAATGTATTGCTTTCAAGGAAAAATCATGATAGGAAAGCCATTAATGTGGCAGTAGATGCCAAAATAAATGTAGACAATAGGTTCAAATATGTTTGTTTAACTTTATAATCTTTATATACATTTAATGGAGGTAAATAGAAAATAGATTGTTAAGAAATGTGCTAATAAGAAATAATGCACAGTATAAATAATATATAAAATTATAAATGCTTACCTAATTTGTGTCACAGGATGCTAAATCTAATAAGAAGCTGGAGATTAGTAAATATAATACATAGAGATTAGATGACACTGTAGACAAAAAAGAAATGTATAATAAAATATGCCATCTTGAAAAAGAACCATAATCCTACAAGTAAATAAATAACAAAATAACAAATCAATAAAGGTCATATGTTTTATTCTCGCCTCTATTTCTTTAATTTAATTTATAGCACCTGAAAGCTCATGACTCCCACTGCACTGAAATACAGTATTTTTTCACTTTCTAAAGAAATTTCCTTTTTATCGAATAACCATGATTAAATTAATCTATGAGCACCTATCAGCCACTGTAAATAAAATGTGGCAATCATTTTGCCAATTATCTCATTAAGACCAATGGAAATCTCAAAATTTTACATGGCCCCGCCATGTCTAAAAAGCAACTCAAGTCAAGAAGATCAGTCAAATAGTTGTCTACTTAAAATAATATTTGCATATAATAATACATTCTAAGCTGTATATATATATATATATATATATATATATATATATATATGTATATACATATATATATGTATATATTTAGTTTCTGAAAACATTTTGCCCATTAGTAAAAATGACATGCTTCAAATATAAAACTATAGTGTTAATCAAGGATTCAAGTTGATAGGCCTAGTACACATATAAAACTATTATATGTCTGTACACTCATATAGAAGATGTAGAAGATCCTCATTAGAGCTTACCATCTAATAGAGATGTAAGGGGGAGATTGAGACAAAGTGGAGAGAAATCATGGTGGTTGGTTTGAGCCAGTTTATCAATGTCACATTTATACTACCAAGCTATAAATGGTGATTGAGGTTAATTGCTGATTGACCACCCATTATGCCTCTTACTTTGTAGCAATGCACAAAAAAAGAATGGGACTCCCATAAATCTTCCACCTGCTTCCACTATGAATTATTTATTCATGGTTTTCCTTCTATAATAATAGTGAGGCCAATGATAAACATTTTTGTGTAGAGGGAACTCCATTGCATGCAACATTTCTAATAGTTAATGCCTTAAGATTCAACAGCACGCAGTTTGTCTTGTTTGTAGTAGTGGGTAATATTGTTATTAGCATACGTACATTTAAATACAAATTAGAAGGATATTAGTTATTATTAACAAACCCCTACACATTTAAGAGCAAAAATATCAAAATATGGGTGAATCATAAACAGATATAAAATACATCTGTTTTATTGATTATTTGCAGAAATCAGAACCCTCAACATTTAAAATAATAAACAGGTTTTAGATTTATATGGGAATTCAGTAAACAAATATATGTGAATAATATTACATATTGTTCTACTTATTTCAATATAGGTGAGAAAACACAGAATTATGATTTTTTTTTACAAATATCAGAGCTTCAAATATAGGATCTTTGTCTAACAGGTCAATTTTCTGCCATTTGATATTGATATATGGAGATCTGTAGGGATTATTGTAATGCATTTTTTATCAAGCTGTGATAGTATCATATAAAGAAAATGGGATTGACTGTTAAGTACAAATTGAAAAAGACATGGTCATTTAAGATAACTTCTTATCTGGATACAAGGAAATGATATCAAGAAAATAGACCACCAGCTGTAAGAGATAAACCTAGCCTATAGCTCTCTTTTCCTTTGTACCTATTGATTTTGTTTGATTTTCATTTTCCCTCATTATTGTTGCAACTTTTCATTCGTCTGGTAAAAAGTTAATGACCTTCCTATTTTATAGTACAAGAATGCAGAGTTAATTATAACAGATAACTTTATTTCTTTATATACATACAGGACATGGATATCTCCTCCAGTACTGTGGAAATTGTTTATCCTATTTGAACTTAACATAATTGTGATATTGTATATTTACTTAAAGTTTATTAAACTTTGCACCAGAATTTTTTTCTTTTAAAGGAGTGACTACAAAATGTACTGATCTTGAATGACCCATTACACAATATTTCCAGGCTACTATTCATGGGGCAGATCTACCAGTGGTGCAGATGGTACAGTGGCCCCTCTGGGGGGGGGGGGGGGTAGTGCATTTATATATCCCTCCATGTCTGCACACCCCCACCTCGGTCTGAAATTGGTGTTTGCCTGTTTAAAATAAGAGCATTTCAACTGAAGCTCCAAAAGGTGGCAGTGTGGAAAAGTTCAGCATGCTGGGAATGTGTAGCAGGGAGGAAGGTAAGAGTGCAAGAACTACAAACTATAGGGGGTGAGTTCTGTGAAGGAGGAAGAAAGGAGATAGGGATGGGTGTTGAGGAGATGGGGATGGCTGCTGACAAGGACTGGGTGGGGATGGATGCTAGGAGGGGTGGGTGCTATGTGGGGGTGATGTGTATAAATATATATTGGAAAGGCATCTTGGATGGAGCAGTAATGTGTAAGGGTCTTGGGAAGGTTTGCTTTTATATGAAGGGGTCTTCGGTAGGGGAACAGTTATAGGAATGGGTCTGGGAGAGAAGCACTGAGTGAATTGGTCCGGCGGGGCCCATAGCAAAACATTTTTGTACAACCCTTCGGAGGGGGAGCCCATAACTTTTTTTCGCACCAGGGCGCTCCATTCTCTAGCTTCCACATTAAAAAACAATAAGACTAAAGTATGTAAAACATCTATATTTACACTACTAAACCTTAAGAAAAACAATATTTAGATTAAATTGGACAATATCCTTCTGGCTCACTATGACCCTTTAGGAGCAACTGCTCAGCTCAGGATGTGACATGAGTCAGGCATATTACCTGGATTGAGTGTAATAAGACTTATTTTAGCTTACTGTATGTATATATGTCCTTTTGTACAAGGTAGGTGTCCCTAGGGGTGATCAAAAAAGCAATATATAGTATGTTGGTGGTAAGATCAGATTACCTTTCTCTAAAAAAAAAATCTGATACTCTCCGTAATAAATGAAAGTCTTCCTTTATCCCAGTCTGCTGCTTAGACCAGTTGGCCCCTAACTTGTAGAGGGAACCTGGTGCTTTGCACCCGCTGCACAAGCAGTAGCTCAGCCACTTATACCAAGGACATCTATTTTGTCTCTGGTCCATTATTCCATTCAGCAACTAACTACAATCAATTTCTTGAAAAAAGTTCTGCTTTACCACATATATCGTACTGCTGTTTGTACAGTATTTTGGATTAGAGCGGTATATGAATATAAGAAAAGAAAATAAACACACTTGCAAGAGTCTGAACGGCATCTTATCTTTTTTTTTCATGCCAGGCCTATAGAACAACCTGGCATTCACACACATGATGGTATATTATCCTAATGTGTTATACTGTGTTGTGCATTTCAGTACATAAACTGTTACTTGACACCAACAACCAATGAGTCATTATTAAGCTTGGCGCTTATCTCTGCCTGTTTATTGTATACCGCAGCTTGAATCCATAAGGAAATATTTGATATAGCAAACCGTATATTTCCAGTGTTTGCACATGTTTTTCATTTTCTTTTTATGGATAAGGTAATATTTTCACTTATATTTTATTGTGTGGAATTTTCCCAGTACATGAACTGATACTTTAAATCACATTTTCTAAACATCGAAGAAAACACTATATGCACATGGGGGAATCATAACAGGGCAAGAGTGTGGTAATCTGTTTCTTATTAGGTTTAACAATGTCAAACTAGAGCTTTGAGAATTTGGAACAACTTCTAGAAAGGGAGTTCTCAAGAATAATAAAAGTATTCTACAATAACATGAGCCATGTAATATAAATGCAAATTTAAACAAGCTGATTTATTTATTTTTTTAAGAAGAAGAAACGGTAAATGATCTGCATGTTGAAACAATTTTGAAATAAAATTTGGGTAGTTTTGTTATCCGTAAGCTAAACCTCGATTGGTTAAAACAAACTGTCCATGTTTCACCCTACTAACTTGAAATTAAATATGATGTTTACAGTCCTATATTTAATATGAACCATTGTGAAGAAATACACATTATCATATGCTAATCTTTTTTATAAGTCAAAGTATAATAATAAAGCCTTTAATATAATACTGTTTTATGCAATGTTGCTGTTGGGGAATCTACCATTTTGTTTTCTGCTGGTCAACGTCCTGAGGTGAGTGGAGACTGAAAATACATGAGGTTTTTTATCTGTACAATGTGGCTTCCACAACTGCAAGTGCTTCCGTTAGTACACAAGGACAGACTCCTAAGTAACAGGCAACTGCCTGAAGAAAATGGATGCCTGCAGTATAATAATGTGGTATACAATTTAAAATGCAAAAGCTGTGATATTTATTTGTTTTCTTAATTCTCTTTGCCCATTATCAAGTTAAGTTGTTCAAAAGACCATATCAAAGTTAGTCCTCTCACCAGATTTACTTTATGCAACTGCAACTGGGCTCTTACATCATGGTCTAGCAACAGAAATAACCACCATGGCACCCCTCATTCTACATCCAGAATTCCCACCTGACTTAGAACCACAAAATATGCATGTGGAAAATGTCGAATTTGAGCAAACTTTATCATTGGCTATCCAATGACACCCTCCTAACTTATGAAGTCTAAAGGGTCACCCACAATCTCCACTAACACTTTTGTCAATGCCAAATTAGTAATTTCTTTATTACAATACCGCAAAACAATCGCTTGGTTCATTAAGGTTATGCTCAATTAAGGAATTTTAGTTAATCTATATAATACATCCAATACTCCTCAATAAATGCACACATATACAGATATGTGACAACTTGGAAGACAGAATAATGGCAAACATACGACCACACTCTTGGGTAGACTTGATGCAAATCACCTTTAATTACAGCATACTAGAAATTTTGCACCCGTGGAATTAGGATTTAGATCTCTTGTGTGTCCAATGTTGTTTAGCTAGAAGCACATTCTCCCTTATAAGGCGGACTTCTCCATTAGTGCAGCAACTGTGACTAGCCTAAAATTTATAAAAATGGATCTCCAACAGTACATTGAAATATGGTTGAAAATCCTGAAATATTACATGCAGCTAACCCATTATTGCAGTTTCTCAGTTGGCTCTTAAGAGCCACATAAGTATAACATCAGGCATTAATAAAATTAATTATATTTTTATCCATGAACATACAGACTATATGCTGTCAAATACCACGGTTCTCTTTTATAAAATCTGAGAATGCTAGTTGGCCTCGGATCATGGTCCCACTGTACTTTAATCGGGTGCAAAATGACTTAAAAGACCAGGCATATTATGTATTCTGCTCTACACAAAGAGAGCACAGACTAACTATCTGGAAGTGTGCGAGTTATATACCTCATACCATGGGGTCAATAAAGGTGAGAGTTAACCTGAAACACTGCAAGATTTACGTTTACGATAACTAAGTGATCTGCACTTGGGGCCTGGCGCTTTCTCTCTCCCCACCTATTTTATAACTTTCATTATATGACGTGCTTTTAAGCATCTCAATGAACTATTGTGCCCATATGCTACTTTTAGAAAATTGAGTGCTGACCACTGGGGGCATATTTTTAAAATATTATTTTCTGAAAAACTTTAATTGGAAAAGGCAATATGATTTTAGACTGCAAAAAATAACAATCTTTAGTTGATTTTTATATTCAAGTATGCTGCTATGGAATCTGACTTTCAATGAACAGGAAATGTATGTCTCACAATGGGAATTCAGCAGTGACAACTGCCAGAGCAAAAAAAAAAAAAAGTCTGACTGCAGAAGTATTGAAGAAGAGCCTAGTACCCAGAGCTTGCACTAATATTCAACTCAATTTGTTAATAAAGATATCAAATCAACTGAAAATACCACTGAAGCATCATAGTTTCATAATTACATATAATTAAGGTTGAAAAAAGACTTGTAGTCCATCAAGTTCATTCTTTTTATATCTCCTCTGATCTGCAATATGCAGATTAATTGTTAATTGATAATTGATCCAAAGGAAGGCAAACCAAAAAAAAAAAACAGTGAAACTTTGCCAATTGTCTTAAAATGGAATAAAATATAAAATTCCTTCCTGACCCCAGATACTGGCGATCGGATTCATCCCTGAATCAATACTCCCTCTCTATTTATCCAGGATAGCCCTTTTTATTTATTTATAGTATATTCTAATGAAGAATTTGACTTAATAATTTGCAAAACAATAAATAAATGCAGTCTTTAATTTGTAACTATTACATGCAAATTTGCTTTAGTCACATCAGACATTTGTCTTGTTTCCCAAAAGCATTAGATTCCTACAAATATTGGGAGGGGGGAACTTATATACATATAACATCTATATTCAGTTTTATGGAAAGAATACCAATATGAAGTGCCATTTGACAATAAAGACTAAATAGAAGTGCAAATCCTAGTAGTTTAACCCTCCGCCACCTTTTTAAATAAATGTTTTGCTCATTGTCACATTTAGTTCTTTGAAGAGCACACTGAATGCATGGCAGTTCATAAAACAACTTTTCACAGTGGTGGAGCTTAGAATAGCAGTATAAAGTTAATATGTGTAGTCATAGTTAATAAAGTGTAAGAAATTAATCTTAGTAACAGATGCCTATTTGATTAATGCACCTTTTGCTGTTTATTTTGCTGTAGCATGCCCCTTAGTTGCCTATTCGTTCTAATGTGCATCTACCCTGCACTGTTACTCTCTGTCTTGTTGGCCCTTATTGACTATTCACTAAATGCATTCCATTGTTTATTATTTCTAATAAGCCCCTTGGTTGACTATTCACGCTTGTGTCTCATCTTGCTGCAACGTCACTCACTTTCTTGTTTACCCTCACTGCCTATTTGGTCTAATGCACCCACTCACTGATTATATGTTCTTGTACACCACTTAGTTTCCTACTAGGAAATTGCCCCTCAAAAATGATGGGAGTAAAATTGTTAGCCTGGCAATGCTATTTGCCACACAATGCGAGGCTATGGGCCCTGTAAGCCCCTTTGGTGCTCTTTCCTGCTTTGCAGTGATCACCTTTGGCGCTCCTCGTGAGTCCCACGATGAGCACCTTTTGATACTCATTGCAAGGCTCTCACCCTGTGTCCTTTATAGGTGTCGTTCTTGAGTGTTACTGTGTTGTGTTACTGCCTTGGGTTAAGTGTTACTGACTTTCGTTAAGTGTTACTGCTTAGGGCTCGTTTTTACGTCCTACGTGCTAGTTTTACATCCTTCTGCCTCATTTTCGTCGCTTAGGCAATTTTCGATCGTGAAAAAATGGCAAATATGGCTCAAATTAACTTGCAACCTCAGTCACAGGCTCCCTGGCTCTTCCACTGTGCTGTGTGTGAGTGTGTAAGTTAATTTGAGGCATATTTGTTGTAATTTTCATGTGTTTCGAGTTCCGTGGTTCTGCCGTTAAAGTCGGATTTTTGCTAGATGGACAGTGCATGTACAGGTTTCGGTCCTAAGTCGTACGGGTCGTAAGTCCTGCTTGCAATGCGGGGTATGAGCACCTGGGACGCTCATCGCAAGCCCTGCAGTGAACGCCTTAGCGCTAATTGCAGCCTGTCCCGCGTGAATCAACTGCTCACCTTGCTTCAAAAGGCTTCAGCGCTCATTGCAGCCTAAGTCCTGCGGGGTCGACGACTCGCCTTGCTTAGCGAGGCTCGCAAAGCGTGACAAACCTGCAAACGTGACCAACATTCTTGGTCCACAACTATAGTTTCCTATTTCCTCTTGTGTGCACCTTCACTGCATACTTGCTCTTGCACCCTTTCGCAATGTCTGCTGACCCATTCACACTATTTTTTTTGTGCTCTGCGGTCTATTCAATCATTTGTGTGTTCAATAGCTACCTATTTACTCTCTTTTAGTCCTTATCCCTCCCCCTTCTCTCTCCTGTCTACCCCAATTACTGCCTGTTTTCTCTTTAGTGCACCACTGCTGCCAATTCACAGTCATGTATTCTATTGCTGCCTACTCCTTAATCTCACTGTATAGTCACCTTCCATTCCTCTTCTTATTTAACTATCAACTCTACCTCACTTCTTCTCAGAGGAAACGTCGGAGGTCTTTTTATATTAACTGTCCCGCCTCTTTCTACAGGGACTTTTCCATATTCACTGTCCCCTTTTCCCAAAGGGCCTTTCTGTATTAACTGCCCGGCCTTTTTTACAGAGACAATATTTGTATTTGCTATACTGCCTCTTTCATAATCTATTTTCATATCAACTATCTTGCCTCGTTTCTAATAGCAAAGCATCTTCAATAACACTTATTTATAGTAATGGCTGCCGTTGTTTCACAGAGGCTTCTTAATCATGACTGCCCCACCTCTTCCGCTGAGACTTCCTACAGCAACTGTCCCGCCTCTTTTCAACAAACTTTCCTCACACTTCAATACATCTCAATAACATTTTCAGAATGTTTTCCCATAATGTGTTTCTAATGATATTTAATCTTTCTTTATTTATGATCTTCTAATTCAAGTTTAGAAATTTTCGACTCCCTTTTCCTCTCATTGTCTCAACCCCTAGTTATTGTTCATCATAATAAATAACTGAATGTAGACATATAAAAATGGTGAGTGAGAGGAATGAGATGTCGCTTAAAACATGAAGCAAAGCCAGGCTTGGCTAGCAAAAATTGCAAAATGGCTATAACGATCACCCCTAGCATGAGCTAAAAGAATAAATTATCTTTCCCTAATGAGCGAGCGTGCTCTCAATCTCAGATACGCCTCACATTTTTCCCCTATTAGTTTCCATTCATTCATGAGTTATTTCATTACTTCATTAGCACTTTTTCCTTCCCAACATAAAAAACTCTAACCCTCACACCATAGAAGTATTGTGTTGGATAGGTGATGGTACTAAAAATGATATTGTGCAATTAATTCATTTGCGGTATTGCACAAAATTGTATAGTGAGTTGGTTTACACATGTATTTTAAAACCAATATCAAAGTGTAAGTTTGTGAATTTTCAATCGTGTGTCCGTGCCTTGGAAACAAGCACTATGTACATTTGATTATAAGCTCAAAAACAAGGCCCTCAATTCTTTATAAGGTGTTAAGTTTGTTTTTTGACATGTACTCAACCCCTGTACAGCGCTACAGAATATGTTGGCGCGATATAAATAAAGATAATAATAATAATAAAGTGGTCAGACTACACAGGTTAAACTGTTGTTGCCAAAGGTATACTATTATTCAATGTGTCTTACTTTATAGACATGGAGTGGATACCTTAAAAAAAACACTAAATAGAAGGTAGAGGTGAATACAAAAGTATTTGTGTTATATGAACCTAACTAAAAATGGCAAAATGGTAACACTAGGCATGCCAAGTAGAATAGATTTGAATCAAATTCCACAAAGTGCTACAAAAAATGTTGATGCTTTACAACTAAAGAGAAATAATAATGTAATTCTTTGCTTCTAAATTGAAATCCAGAAAAAGTAAAAGAATAAATACATTGATGTCACCATTGGTAAATTTATAAATTTCAACAAGCCCAGTATAAACGGATTAAAATTACTTCAAACAAGATCATGTGTCCAACAGATGACAGTTGAGTAAAATGCATTAATTTTAATAGTTATTTTAAAACCAGCCCTGTTTGATCTGGGAATAGGTGTAGAACTAAAGCAAGCTTGTCTTCAAAATATATTTTATTCATCCAAATAAAAAACTTTAGTAAGAATGTTGTTCGAGTTAAGAAATCTTAGACTTTCCATTTCAGGAGCTTGGATTATATAAATATTTTGGGCGCTTGCACAATCCAGAAGCCAAGACAGGAACATCCTGACAACTATGAGACTTAACACCTGGTCTGCAAAAGAAGGCCATTGTTAATGACTGGATGATTTTCAAAAATCAAAATAAGTTTGGTAACTATATAAACTTTATTTGGTCTTAGTGAAAGAGATCTTCTTGGAATGCTTTATAGATATATATCAAATAATGTGCATTTTAGCATATTGTGAGGGACTGCCTCCATTTGCTAATGAATGAATGTGTATTGCTCGAGATGGGGCAAGGACCGTAAGGACTCCCTGGGAAAGTTTCACTAAGCTGCAAAGTGCTTCCCTAAGATCGAATGAATATTTTCTGTATAGGAGCGAGACATTGCTGTCTTAAGTGGCCATTGAGACGCTTCGTGAATCTATCATCTGAGTAAGTAAATATTAAAGAAATTATGAAGTCCTCAAAATCCATACTAATTGGTAGCAGGTGATATAGTATGACATTTATTCAAAATTACTTACAGATTGCTTTTTCTGCAAGTTGCCATGTTGCAGAATTCTGTAGCCACATTTATGAAAAGTGCAAAGTGAAAACTTTATTATTTACCAAATAATATGGATTTGATTAGAAGGACACTATAATGATAAATAGAGTTGTAGCCTTATATTTTCTCTATGATCTGCCATTTTGGCCGGTCTCACTACTCCCATACATCAGAGGAATGAGGAGGGCAGGCAGCAAGCTTTGAACAAAGCAAAAACCACTGGCTCAATGATGCTGGTACATGCTTTCATGTAGTATATTGTCTACTGCAACAACATACGTACTAATCGGTAGGAGGTGTTTTGTTTGCAAGCTGACATAGTATGCCATTTATTCAAACCATTTCATATTTCTCTGTAAACTGTGATGCAGGCTGCCATTTTTTACTCTACAGATCTGTTTTGTCACATTTGTGAATTGTTACCCCCCCACCCCATTATTATTTAGTCCATTAATATATTTATCAATAATTGTAGCTGATATTAATGATTTGATAGATAAACTCCAAGATCCACTCTGATATAAACATATTACAAGTTTCATCTTGTTTTTAAAAAATGTTGGAGTGCTCACATCTTCTTATCCACTGATTTTGGGAACTATAAAAACAATTGGATTTGAATGTACTATGAATTAAAATAGATCACAAGCGTAGAGAAATATTGCACTTCAATGTTACCTGTATGTATAAAAGTAGCTGACAATGTTTGTGAGTCTCTCTGGCTGGTAGGAAGCTCTAATGTCAGGAAGATTTTTAGTTTACTGTGACAAGTATTTTAAAATATTCAGGTGAAGAGGGAAAAATAAAAGGATTTTGATCTCTTCTTTTGATTGGGTCTCAGAGCTGAGGACTGAATATGTCATAGTCAGAGGACTCCCCGGACGGAAATGTATGCTGAAACCTGAATGTGATCTGATAGGGTAGCTGTATTTGTGGCATATTAGATAACGTGGAAAGTTTTGGCAAAAGTTAAAGGCATATCTAAGTTTCCTGGATTATGAATGTATCTGATAGAGGAGAATTCGTATTGTATGAAAACATGTTTTTGCATGAAAATATACCTAAATAAACATTAACAACCTCACTCTGATTTTTACTAAATCTCTTGAGTTTGCAAGCAGCAGCCTTTGAGAGTTAACACCCCTAAAAATTCCTGCAAACATTAGCATAAAATTCATAATTTGTTATGGCCAATCACAGGCAGCTATAGATTTTAATACATTGTAACAATCAGTGATAGCAGATTGTGCAGGAAGGAATCATGGGATGTGTAGCCCCCCTTGCAGAAAGAAACAGGAAGAGTCAGACACTGATCTGTAGATCACTCATCTGTATTTGAATGCAGTGTTTCTATTGGTAGGTATCAGGTGCCTATATAAGCAGCTCTGGGGGTGTGTAAAACATGTTTTATTTTTAAAGAAAATAAATCTGTATGTTTATAAAATGATTTGATGTAATGTGTGTTTCTGATATAAGAAGCATGTGTTAGATTATAGAAAGGTAAAAACAGGGAAACCTAGATATGTCTATAAGTAACAGATGACTTTGTAAATGTCTTAATCTGATACTTTATTTAATGAACTTGCAGACCTCTATTTATAATGAATTTTAAACCGTAACATTCTTTTTTTACAGGTAATATCCAACATCTCCAGAATTAATATAATCACTCATACTATGACTTAAATTTCCCTTTGTATGCTGAGTGGTATGAGTCATATAATTAACAATAGTACTACTCCTACAATGCTAAAAAAAATAACTGAAATTAAACTAAATTTTTTATTAGAAAAGATAACTTAAATTAAACACATTTTTTGATTAGACTAATCAGACTTGTTAATGAGCCTATTTGGTAATTTAAGTGGTTAATGGTAATATATAATATTTATATAATGCACAAGGTTAATACATGTCTCTGTTTTCTCAATTATAACATAAAGGGATTAATCATTGAGGGGAGTCACTAGGCCATCCCAATGTTTGGCGACTAACTGCGATGGATTTCTTAGTATTCATTACTACCTGCTTGCTAATGTACATCCCAGTGCAAGGTATAGTAACCCATCACATTTTGGGGGATTACGTGAGTGTATTAATGGTGTTTTGTACGTAAAATATTAACTGTGATCATCATCACTGTTTTCCTTAATTAATTTCTCTGCTCTCCGTCCACAATCTGGTCCAAAATCGAGAACTTAGGGAGTGCCTATTTATTTCTATAATTAAAACAATAGTATAATCTGCTATTCTTCACAAAATACTCTCAATTATTTTATTGTATGTGAAAAATTCCTATTGTAATAGAAGCTTCTATTAAAATAGGAGTCATGTAGTATATAACAAATATAATTATTTAGTAAATATTCAGTTTTTACAGGTATTATAATGTAAAAATACATTTCAGTCACTGTATATAGTGTTAATGCTAAAAATAATAAGCAAACAAGGACAGAATAGTCGGGAAAAGACAGTGATAGAATTAATTAATTTTAATAAATATTTATTACTTACATTACTCACTGTTTTAACCGTTTATCTGCACATTCCACGAATATTACTTATTGGCACTAATGAATTCTTAAGTCAATAGAATGCATACAAAAAATAATTTAAAAAAACACTCGAAGCCAAATTTATGAATTAAAGGCATTTGCAAATAGCTAATAGAATATGGCCCATAGTGAGCAAATTGTGGCTATAATTCTTAGTGAATACTATAAAGGGGGCTGAATAGGTGTAATAAACTGCAATCTTTCACCATGCTGATTGAATCTCCCCCATTGTTATGGGTCATTAGCAAATAGGCTAGTTTAAACATGTATAAAAAAGTCACAGTGCCTATAAATACCCATGTGCAAACTTTTATGGTAATTAAACATGCAAAATAAAGTATTTCAGGTGATTTGTGAGCTGTCAGCATCAGGAGAACTATCCTAAGTTTTATTTGTTTTACTTTTTTTTTATTAAAAAAGAAGAAAAAGTCCTGGAGTGCATTATTTTATGCTCTCAACTTGTGGTATAGTATGAGATAACGGCTGCGATTCACTTAAGGTTGCATCAGCGGAAAGCAGATAGTGATCGCGGTTTTTCCTGCTGTGCTGCAACATTGTTGTTTTCAAGACCCCACCCAACCAGCGCTATAAAAACATACCATGCCGCTAAAGAAATTAAATCGCAATCTTCTTTTTAATAGCCATTAAATGAATTTTATTTTATATTTCTAATAAGTAAAATGTAAATATCTGAATAGCAGGGCACGGACCTTAACGCTCTCAAAGAAAAAAAATCCCAAATCTGTGGTTGATCTATTTTAGAAATGTTATCATGGGTATGCATTCAATTTTTAATTCCTTATTAAAATACAAAACATTTAAACAGATTAAAATATAGGTCTTTTTGGTAAGGAATGACAATTCCCTTGTTATACTTGCTTGTTCTTACAAATTTCTCTTTTCATCAGTATGCAGGGTGAATAGAACATTGAATAAAGATCAGTACTTACAGCACAATTATAAGAGTGAAAGGTAACTGTCAACAGAAGGATCAGGGTGACAAAAGGGAGCATTTTGCTACTCGGCAAATGATGTTCAGCTTGTCATTTCCTTAGAATGTGTTTCTCGGAGATTATATTTTTAAAGCATTTGTGGGCAAGCTTTAAAAATAGCATGTTCTTTAGTATACTGTAGGCGTCACATGATCATAATAATATATCTATATGGTATCTAATAAATGGGCTCGGCTACAAAAAAGAATGAATAATAATTGATTTCCGAGAATGCAGCATATTAGGGTACAATTTTCCTTCTCGCTTTAATGGATCACGGTAAAGCTGATTAAGCAGCCACTATTCAATAATATTTTAAATAGAAGTCTTAGTAGAAAATGACTTTGTGGTATGGACAGTAGCAGTAGAAGCGTTGTGTACATTTTCTTATTGCAGACTATAGAGGACATCCTCATTAATATTACAGTGGTGTGCATATGGGCGACAAGCTGCAGTTATAAGCTTTACACTGCAAAAATATTTTGTATTTATTTTTCAATAAGGAATTACAAAGGAGACAAGGGAGGGAAAGGAAGGTGGGAAAGGAGACAAGGGGGGGAGGAAAGGGAGGTGGAAAGGAGACAAGGGTGGGAAAGCGGGTGGAAAGGACACAATGGACGAAGAGAAAGGACACACGGGGGGAGGAGACAATGGAGGGAGAGGAGGGGGGAAAGGAGACAAGAGAGAGGGAGAGGAGGGGAAACGGAGACCCAAGGCAGGGAGAGGCGGAGAAGGAGACACAGGGGAGAAAGAGGGGAATACAAGACATAAGGGGGGAAAGGGAGAGTAGGAAAGGAGACACTTGGGGAAAGGGACAGGAGGAAAGAGGGAGAGAGGGGGGAAAGGCCCAGGTGAGGGCAAAAGGAGACACAGAGGAGAGAGCGCGGGGGAAGGAGACACAGGGGAAAGAGGGAAGGGGAAGGAGACACGGCGGGGGTGGGGCGGAGGAGACACAAGGGAAGGGGGAAGGACACACAGGGGAGGGAGAGGTGGGGAAAACGTATTCCTGTGATGCCCAATGTATGGCAAACAGCATTGTCTGCCTTACAATTTTAAACATGTCCTTGTTGATGGGCAAGTTACTAGTTATAGATATAAAAATGATAACAATTCTGTCCATTAAAAAAGCATGAGTCCTGATAGTGATTTTTAACCAATACCAGTCCCTAATAGTGACTAAATAAAAAACAACAATGAACACATATCAGCTTGAACTAAAGAATTATCATTCTATGTACACTTTTCGTTACACTATGGCAACTTCCTCAGTGATGCTGGCAATAGTATTATTACTTATTTATAAATCCTAATAGAAAAATGGTAAATGTACTGGTGGGAAAAGCGCCTATTGGAAGTATTAGGTTTGGAGTAATTAATCCAAAATGCTATGTAATATAATTCTCCTAGGTATAGTTATGCAGTGTTAACTACATATGTTTAGAAAAAATGAGGGACAGAAAATACACCTTTATATCTGACCAAATTTCCAATGTAATAGCTACCAACTACAGGTAGACTAATATTGCCTATATAAGGTAATAAGGACCAATTTTTGATTTATATAAAAATAACTTTTATTGGTATCACAATATAAAAAAATAATAATAATTGAACTTAGCACAATACAGTAGAGCGATTCATTATTTCATACCACGCTTGTAAATGGTGACACGGTTATGAATTATATTGCTGCTTAATAAACTCCAAAAGATTTCTAAGAATTAATAAGAATTAATAACATTCTTATTCATCTCTGCGAAGACTTAAGGGCTGTATTCCATGGCTCCGCAAATACATTTTACACCCTCAACAATAATTGGGGCTGACACCTTAACACCTAACACCTTAGCATATGACATAAAGTTTGAACGTTGGTGATAAAGTCAGTACAATGTGTGCCTCCAGCAGTCTGGGATTCCTGTATCATTCTGTATATGTAGTCTGTGCTCACTCAAGTTGAGTACAGGTGCATGATTTCAATAAATATAATGGAGTTACTCTTCTGGGCTTGACGAAAGAGAACTTGGATACACTTAAACAAAACTTACTGCCATTCTGGACTCACACCACCACACCCACTGGCCTAGCATATGTGCACATAATTACCCATTATTATTTTATTATTATCGTTATTTATAACGCTCTATAACGTAGCGCTGTACAGGGGTTGAGTACATGGCAAAAACAAAATTAACACCTTATAAAGAATTGAGGGCCTTGTTTTTGAGCTTATAATCAAATGTACATAGTGCTGGTTTCCAAAGCATGGACACAAGATTGAAAACTCGCAAACTTACAATCTAAGGTTTTAGGTGTGATACAAGAGGGTGAGAAATGCAAGATGGCAATGTGAAAGCAATTTGTTTAGTCAAGTGGAGGTGTCTGTGTAAATTGTGGTTGTAAGTGTTTTAAGCTGTGGAGTGTGCAGTTTTACATGTTAAGGCTGAAGGTGATAAATTTTTTTAAACAGGTGTGTTTTTAGTAATTTTTTTAAAGGTTTTGAGGCAGGAAGATAATCTAATGGAGCGAGGCAGAGATTTCCAGATAGCAGGGGCAGCACGAGAAAAGTCTTAAAGACAGGAGTGAGAGCAGGTGATAAGAGAGGAGGAAAGAAGATGGTCATTAGCAGAACGAAGGGGGCGGTTGGGAGAGTATTTTGAAACAAGAGCAGAGATATAAGGGGGTGCACAGTTGTTGAGGGTTTTATATGTTATATGGCTTTATATGTTGGGTCATGATTTTATATTTGATTTGGAAAGCTAATTGAAGCCAGTGGAGTGATTGACAGAGAAGAGCTGCAGACACTGATCGTTTGGTATGGAAGATGAGTCTAGTGGAGGCGTTCATTATGGATTGGAGGGGAGACAGACGAGACATGGGTAGGCCAGTATGGAGTGAATTGCGGTAGTCGAGTCGAGATATGATGAGAGAGTATATTAGAATTTTAGCTGTGTCTTCTGTAAGATAATGACGAATTTTGGAGATGTTTTTAGGTGAAACTGACAAGATTTTGTTATCGATTGAACGTGAGGAATAAACAAGAGGGCGGGATCCAGTTGAACCCCAAGGCAATGGGCTTGGGAGGTGGGAGTGATGATGCAATTTCAACAGTGAGAGATATTTGAGGAGTGGAAGCTGTAGTAGAGGGTGGAAAGATAAGAAGTTCAGTCTTAGACATGTTAAGTTTGAGTTGACGGGCAGACCTCTAGGAGGATATGCTAGAGAGGCAGTTGGAAACTTGAGCTAAAAGAGAGGGGCGGTAGATCTGGTGCAGAGAGGTAGATTTGAGTGTCATCTGCATAGAGATGATACTAAAATCCAAAGGATTTTATAAGGGTACCAAGGGAGGATGGGTAGATGGAGAAGAGGAGGGGGCCTAGGACAGAACCTTGGGGAACTCCAACATACAGAGGGAGAAGTGAAGAAGAGGTGCCAGGGAAAGAGACACTAAATGTACGATCTACTAGATAGTGTGTGAACCATGAAAGAGCTGTGTCCTGGATGCCGAAAGAGTGGAGAGTTTGGATTAGAAGAGGGTGGTCAACTGTATCGAAGGCAGCAGAGAGATCCAGGAGAATTAGAATAGAGAAGTGACTCTTTGATTTGGCATTTAGCAAGTCATTGGTGACTTTTGTGAGGGCTGTTTCTGTAGAGTGTTGGGCCCGGAAGCCAGATTGGAATGGGTCAAGAAGAGTATTGGAGGAAATAAATTGAGTGAGGCGATTGTAAACAAGTCATTCAAGCAGTTTAGAAGCCATGGGAAGTAGTAAGATAGGGCAATAGTTGGAGGCAGAAGCTGGGTCAGAGGAGGGCTTCTTAAGAATGGGTGTAATTATGGCGTGTTTTAAGAAGGATATCAACTAGCCAGTGTTTAGGGAGAGGTTGAATAGATGAGTGAGAGCTGGGATAAGTGTGGTGGATAGGGAAGGGATTAGCTGTGATGGAATAGTATCATGTGGACATGTTGTAATGTGAGAGGATGATAATAAAGTAGATACATCCTCGGTTAAAAGGTCAAAGGAGTCGATAGTGGAGGAGGGATTGGGGAAGGGTAAAGGCTGGGTGCTGTCAGTTTGTGGAGAGGATGGTGGGGTAGGGCCAAGCTGGGAGGAGAGCTAATTTTGGATGGTTTAAATTTCATTTTTAAAATGTCTGGCAAAGTCATCAGCAGTGAGACAGGAAGCGGCAGGAGGCAGGGGTGGGCAAAGGAGAGTGTTGAATGTAGCAAATAAAAAGGCAGACACAGTAAATCAGCTTCAAATTTTACTGAAAAATAATCAATTCATTAGAAGCAGGTTCACCAAGGTAACAAAACCATGCACAGATAGAATCAATGCAATGTAAATAGATCCCAACTGTTTACAAGCCTTGCTAAAAATAAAATGAGAAACTTATCTAACCACTAAAGAAAAATGCACAGCAATTATAAATCAGTCATATCTAGTCAGTACAACAGAATAACTAAACATTTAAAGAAGGTATTCTCCAAAAACTGAGTGGAACTAGCAGTTTATTAAGGTTTACATTTTAGTGTTCCAATAAGCTATCCTACCTGCTGTTAATCTTCTAGCAGTGCTACCAATGCTGTATTATCTGACAATCCATTAAGTAAAAGAATATAGTGAATATAATTTAGTACTGATCTGTGATCTCCCAGTGATGACACAAGATAACGTATTTGCTTTGTACAAATCTCTATCTTCTATGTACATTGAATATGGTATCCTGTAAATATATACGGTCACTAGATATGCATAAAGTTGAATTCTAACAATAATGCATCAAACAATTTGTATGTTATTCATGGGCACAATTCATGTGCATTTATTTCAGGACTTCCTTTCATGTTTTTGGGAGTGAATGACATGTTAGTTGCTAAGAAGCATGCCATGGCTACAACAAGTGCATTTTATGACTTTGTTGATGTGACAATCATAGAAACATATGACAAGAGTTAGGCCATATTTAGTTGAAAGATGACTCCTGCAAACATAAATTGTGTCTGTCATCAACTGTTTGTTAAAATTTAACCTATGTGAGATGTGGAGATGTGTTCACAGATACAATGTAAGGAATGCGCATGTATGTTGCTGGTGTGAACTATATATTGTTCACTTAGAGTATGAGGTAGCACTGCTTGGATGTAATGTTATATTTCATCTCCTCCCCCTCTTTGCCACAGGACCTCCCTCTCCTGCACCACCACAAGGTTGCCTGGCAGGGGCTGCTTGGTGGAGGCTATCCATTAGAAGGGGGTGGAGTTGTACATTGAGAGGACCTCTCCTATTAAATGGTGGATTGTAAGGTAGCCTGTGTTTGGAATTGTTCTATCATGGCTGCCATGAGGTCCCCCATCTTGGACAAATGTCTGTTCAGTCCAGAAACTATCCCTCCATGGACTAGGCAAAGTCCTAGTGCTGGAGGTTTTGGTGCTGGAGAACAAATTCCATTTGTCTCTGGTGTCTACAGCTGTCTTACCCAATCCATCTCAACTCCTGAAGCAGCACTCTCCATGAATTCTATCCATCCCCAGAAAATACCTGCCCGTCTAGTATTGCTGCTACTGGATTTGTCTAATTAGGTCGTCCTACATTTAGGATGTGAGAGAGGCCGGCTGTGCGTGAGTGGTGGATGCTGTCGGGTGGGACATTGCCTCTGCTGCAGTTGCTACAGGAGCCAGTGGTGTGGGTGGTGCAGCAGTGGGAGACCCTTGGCGCACTCAATTTCAGACATTGAGAGGAGTGTTAATCTGTGTGAGGAGGGGCTGCTCGGTCAAAATTGACCATAGTGGTGGAGGGGTCTGCTAGCTCCTTTATAGTCAAGCCCCCTCCTGCTGGGCAATGTCCTCCTCTTATTGTGGTGACTGCTATTGCATTGCTAATGGTACTGTACAAGAAGAATAACACATATTTATTTCAGTCAGTATCTGTATGCACAGTTTTGGGTTGCATAGGCAAAGATTAGGAATCATCTTGATAATATCAATATTTGATAACTTTGTCCATCATAAATGACAGGATAATATTTTTTCCCCCAACCCCCTTCCCCTGTATCTCTTCCCCCCCCTCCCCTGTGTCTCTTTCCTCCCCCGTGTCTCTTGCCCCCTCTCCCTCCACTGTGTCTTTTCCCCCCTCCCTCCCCTGTGTCTCATTCCTCCTCCCCCCTCCTATCCCCGTGACTCTTCCCCCCTCCTGACTCCCCTGTGTCCCTTTCCCACTCTGTCTCTTTTCCCCTTTCCCTGTGTCTCTTCTCCCCCTCCTCCCTCCCCTGTGTCTCTTTCCCCACTCCCCTTTGTCTCTTTCCCCCCTCATCCCTCCCTGTGTCCCTTTAACCCCCTGTCTCTTCCCCCTTTGTTTCTCCCACCCACCTTCCTTGTGTCTATTCCCCTCTCCTCCCTCCTCTGTGTCTCTTTCCCCCTTTGTCTCTTTCCCTCTTGCTCCCTCCCGTGTCCTTTTCCAACCTCTGTCTCCCCCCCCTCCTTCCCCTGCGTCCCTTTCCCCTCTGTCTTTTTCCCCTGTGTCTTTTTCCCCTGTGTCTCTTTCCCCCCTCGTCCATCCCCTGGCTGATGCGCTCTTTGTGCATGCACGGCTGGTGCCAAGCATTATGCATACGTGACTGGCGCCGCGGATGCACACTGCGCCTTGTACGGAAATCCGTACAATATAGTTTCTAAAGCATTACCCATGCTTCAGAAATCATATTAGTGATTGCAATGTCATGGGTATGGGGATTGACATATTGTACATTGTCATCTTGCTGATGTATCCATTGTTTGGCCTTAGAGATATTTGACATGGCTTTGTCTCAGTGTATAGATATTGCCTTTTTTGTATATTATTAGTATCAATATGATATCACACACTTTTGTGTGTATTTCTGTACAACATGATTAGTTACTAGGCCATATTAGTGAGTAGGAGAGTATGTTTTGTGAACATGGCTGATCATAGTGTTTGATTGGTAGTGCACATACTCACCTTGTGCTCATTGCAGGCCGCAAATGCTGACCCTCGCAAAGCGAGGGGCCGCATTTGCAGAGGTGGACATAAATGGCAATGAGCCAAAGGCTTATTGCTGGCCACAAATCTGGACCTCGCAAAGCGAGTGTCCGCATTTGCGTAGGTGGAGGCTCTATGGCGCCTCAATCTCGGTTAAAAACAACCCAGAAAAGTGGGACTTAAAAAAAAACAAAAATCCGGGACTTAGAAAAAAAAAATACGAACTTGAAAATCACCTAAGCGAGAAAAAAAATGGCAGCAGAAGAAAATGAAAACGAGGCTTCACGACCCCCGAAGTGCGCAAAACACCGCCAAGGAAAATACAACATAAAACAAACATCACACACAGCATGGGAGTCTGGGAGTGAGGTTGCAAGCGAATTTAAGGAAAATTTAAGGAGTTTCAGCTTTTGAAAATCGGCTAAGCGAGAAAAAAAACGGAGGCCGAAATAAATGAAGACGAGGCTACATGACCCCGAGGCGAGCAAAACACTGCCAAGGATGTACAACTTTTACAAACAACAATTACGCGGTCTTAAAAAAAAAAAAAGACCAGCAATACTTTGAAATAAAAAATACAAGGACACTAAAATACAAAGTTATTGGCTGAACCGCGCCCAAAAAAATGAAAAGCAAAACAACAAAAAAATACAACATAAAACAAACATCACACACAGCACAGGGGGACAACCAGGGCGTCTGGGAGTGAGGTTGCACGCCAATTTAAGTCGTATTCGGAACTTGAAAATCACCTAAGCGCAAATAAAATGGCGGCAGAAAAAAATTAAAATGAGGCTACACGACCCCGAAGCATGCAAAACACCGCCAAGGACGTACAACTTTTAAAAACAACAATTACAACCCGCGGGACTAACAAAAAATAATACAAGGTCGCAAAAATACGAAGTTAACGGCCGAACCGCGCACATGGAAAAACATGAAAAGCACAACAACAAAAAAATACAACATAAAACAAACATCACACACAGCATGGGAGTCTGGGAGTGAGGTTGCAAGCAAATTTAAGGAAAATTTAAGGAGTTTCGGCATTTGAAAATCGGCTAAGCGAGAAAAAAATGGAGGCCCAAAAAAATGAAAATGAGGCTACACAACCCAGAAGCGCGCAAAACACCACCAAGGACGTTCAACTTTTAAAAACAACAATTACGACCCACGGCACTTACAAAAAAATAATATGAGGTTGTAAAAATATGAAGTTAACGGCCGAACCACGCATATTGAAAAACATGAAAAGCACAGCAACAAAAAAATGCAACATAAAACAAACATCACACACAGCACGGGGGGACAGCCAGGACGTCTGGGGGTGAGTTTGCATGCCCATTTAAGTTGCATTTAAGTAGTTTCGGCACTTGGAAATCGCCTAAGCAACAAAAAAGAAATTGGCCGATTTTTTTTTAAACAAGGCTGAAGGAGATAGAGATCAGCGAAAATCACCTCTAGGCACGTACGAGTTACCCAGGAATGTAGGAGATACAAAATATATTATTACAAAGGACGGAAAATGCTCGCGAGTCAAGTAACACATCGAAGAAAGCCGCCAATTTACAACACTTTCTTGCAACTAATAACATTACAATTCTAAAATGCCGCTTTAACCGCCTAAACAAATGGGTTGGCCTTGCGCACGCAGCCTATTTACACTGCACACTTGGCACATTGCTGACAATTTCTCCTCAGATGATCTACAGTCCAACTGTACATTTTCAGATGCAGGAAAATCCAAAACGATTGGCAGCTCTTTAGCATATTGATTGCTGCATATTAAATATAAATAGGTAAAGTATATTAATTTATTAATTCATATCATTAATTCACTGTACTCATATTTTTTTATATTTTACACTGTACTTATATATATATGTCTTCGCGATGAGCGCCAAAGGTGATCGTTGCAAAGCAGGACACTTAAAGTACACGAGGGGATACGCTCACAATGAGCGCCGAAGGCATTGCCATGTCTTCAAACTTTATTGCCGTCATTTTTGACGGGCAAGTCACTAGTTGTATATAAAAGTTAAAAGAAAACTAAATGTTTATTTATTTACTTTAATTGCTTTCTAAAACATTTTCAATATTAACATGTTTAGTTATTCAGATGACCCTAAAATAGTGCAGTAGAGGTCCTTAAAGGGCCATTTACCTTACTATAACTGCTCTTCATGATGTGAAAGAGCACAAGATTAAATGTTAAAATTATCTATTGCTTTTTTTTTTAATGTTCCGAATAACAGTTAAAAATCTGCAGTCTTAGGTCTGTTTACAAATACACTGCTGACTGTTCCATGATTAACAACACATACCGATACTGGCCAGTGCAAGCTCTATGAACACAAGATTTATATTTTTTCTCTACATTCAGGAATGCAATCAGCCATCATTTAACCCACAAGTAACCTATTTAGGAGTTTCCAGCAGTCATTTCCTTGCACAGAGGAATTTGTGAAGGGTTGACCCTTTTTCTGTTTCTTCTCTCGGCACCGAACCCTTGCTGTCAGTCTGCCTGGGGGACTTACCAGAGTCTCATGTAAACAGACACCTCATTTATGTTTTTTTCTGTGAAAAATGCACCTATTTCTAAAACTCAAAAAGTATTTCAACACGTTTTTAGGAGTACTTTACAATGGTGGGCTCCAAGTTGTGCTGAATTAACTTCCCCTTAAAATACTTTGGCCCTCATCTATTATCGGCCGTAGGAGATGCGGGGCCGCAAGGACCGGCCGCAAGCTATTTGCCTATTCTATTCCCTTCCGGCCGGGGACTCCGGTAGGCTTGCGGACGGCGCCTTGTTATCCCTTGCAGGCGCACGCGCCGGAGGAAAGCCTTTGATCTTAAACGGCCGCAAGAGTTTCGGCCGCAAGAAAATCACGGTTGCTATTCAATTGCTCCAGGAACCCTCTCTGCAAGGCTAAAACCGAGCCGCAGCTTACTTGCAGCAAAAAGGTCCCGCAACCACACAATTAAGCACATAATAAAGCCATCCTGCACTCTGAGGAGACGATAAAGTAATTGTAGGTGTTAGCATTCATAGCACAACATTCCCCTACACTCAAATCCGTAAATAATTTTTATTTTATTTTATGTCAAATATCCGTGGAAAAAGTCCAGAGGGCTTGGAGCACCTCAGACACGCCCACGCTGCGGCCGGAAAATAAACAGTTAATGAAATCTCGGATTTGGGCTGATGTGCAAGCTTGAGAGGGAGTTGCTATTAATCCTCATGTCCCCCATTATGACCCCTAGCATTTACAGAGCTTTACAGTGCCGTCTTGCAAGATATACGGCCGTCCGTAAGGGGGATTCCCGCAAGGAATCGCTGCTTTGCGGCCGATTTACGGCCGATAATAGAATGAGGGCCTTACTATATTATTATGTGTTATATATTGTATATAAAGTATGATGATAATAATAACAAATATTAAAGTTAACTATTTAATGTGACTGTTATATCTTATTAGTATTCAGAATGTGTTGTTCACACATTAATGCACATGCCTGAGTCTCCTATTGCTAACTTACATCATGACCTAGATGTTTTAATTAGGCATAGATCATTAATAAAATATATATTTATGATTTAAAAAGCAACATTTAACATTAAACTTTCAAAGCTCAGACTCAGCTGATGCTGGTACTCACCCACTATAAGGTCAATGATGTGTGTGGCTTTGTTAAATTTGAAAACACAATGGCCTTATTCAATCGAGCAAATGTTAGTTACTGGAGCTCTTAATGGAGCCTGTAAACTAATTTGCTATTTAATTGGCGTCTTTTAGCTACCCTCAAACGATCTGCAGGTTACAGGCTGAAAATCCCTGCAATTGTTAAAATCGTAAGTACGGCCCATATAAACCTTTCAAGCCCGTAAATGTTACAATCACAAATCGATATTCAATTGCTACAATTTTTCAAGCCCGCAAATGTTTTCACACCGGAAAATGGCAAATGTAGAAGAAAATCCTATGGGTACCAGATAGGACTAACAAGGGGATTAAACACCTGTTTGTAGCACTCTAAATGCAAATAAATAATCCATACTGCACTTTAAAAGACGGTGAGAGCAATGAGAGACATTAGAATTCATTGCACAACAGTCTCAAGCTGGTAAATCTGCAATAAAAAATATTTTTTTACATTTCATTTCAATGCTAATACATATTAGGCTACCCATATGGACTAGATCATTTCCTTCACTAATTTTTATTATTTATACATTGCCTGATTGCAAGTCAGATCGCATATCGGATTTCTAAACTCTAATAGATTGACATTTAACCTCCATGTTTTACTGACATCATGATGACGGTCTCATTTACTATTGGCTGTTTCTAAATCAGTAGTTATAACCTTGCTTAACTGATTATGCTCATGCTCTGAAATACTACTTATGGGTGCATGATTTACGGTTTAGGCTTTCGACCAAGTAGCTGAGGGCTTGTTCAATTGAATCACTCTGTAACTTGCAAATTTGCAACAGTTACAGAGCGATTCAATTGAAGAAGCCTGAAACTGCCTGGCAGCTGAATAAGGACCAAAGTGTACCAACACAGTGATCTCCATTGGCCAGGGCCGTAGTAACTGGGGGGGGATGTGTCGCCTATTAAATGAATAAAGGACACAAAAAAATAGCAAAATTAAACTTGAATATGCATTACCAGATTTGGCCACTAGAGGGCTATTGAGCCAGTGCTATTGAGCAGTATGTCTTTCACATGAAAACATTTAAAATCATGACCCTAACATATAAAGCCATCAACAACAATGCACACCATTATATCTCTGCTCTTGTTTCAAAATACTCTCCCAACTAAACAAATTGCATTCAGGTTGCCATTTTGCATTTGTCACCCTCTTGTATCAAACCTAAACCCTTAGGGCCTCATTCTATTAACGGCCGTAAAATGGCCGCAAAGCTGCGATTCCTTGCGGCCATCTTCCGGCCCCGTGTAGAGCTACTGCTACCTTGCTATTCAAATGGACGGCGCTGCAAGGATATACCCCTTACGGCCGGCTGCACATCATGCAAACGGCCCTAAGCGTTTTTCCTGCACCCGTAAATCTTGTTTTCCGGCCGCAAAGTCAGAAAACTGTAAATGCAAATATAAATTCAAGATGGCACTGTAAAGCTCCGTAAATGCTAGGCATCATAATGGGGGACATGAGGATTAATAGCAACACCCTCTCAAGCTTGCACATCGCCCAAATCCGATATATCATTTACGGTTTACTTTCCGTCCCATAGTCCCGCGGGCTCGTCCTTGTTAAAACCCGTACGGGTTCGGAGGTGGAGGGCCGCAAACAAAGCATTGTAGAAGCCAATATATATTCAATCCAGCACTGCAAAGCACTGTAAATGATGGGGAACATAATGGGGGGCATGAGGATTAATAGCAAAACATTCTCAAGCTTGCACATCGCCAAATTGTACTTTGATTTTAAAATGCATCGAAGTCCCACGGACTTCAATGATCAAGCCCGTAGCTAGTTTATTCAAGCCCGTAGCTCGTTATTCAAACCCGTGCGGGCTTGCATGATAGATAAAACACGAAGATTGAACATGAAGTTAAATATCTTTATTTGCGGATTTGAGAGTAGGGGAATGTTGAGCTATTAATTATAAAACCAAACATCACTTTCACTTCTAATAAAAGTACAGGATGGCTTTTCTATGCTACGACTTGTAAGTAAGCCCTTTATGACCCGTAGGTCTATTTTACCCATTTACGGACTTGACGGTGGCTAATCCCGCAGCCTTTGCGGGTCTGAGGTGCTCCAAGCCCTTGGGACTTTGTCCACGGACATTTGACAAGAAATAAACTAAAAATGATTTTCAGATTTGAGTGTAGGGGAATGTTGTGCTATGAATGCTAACACCTCCAATCACTTTATAGTCTCATCAAAGTGCAGGATGGCTTTATTATGTGCTTAATTGGGTGCTAGCGGGATCTTTTTGATGCAAGTAAGCTGCGGCTCGGTTTTAGATCATTACGGCCATGACGAGAGGGTTTACATATCAATTGAATAGCTTTCTTGCGGCCGAAACTCTTGCGGCTGTGTAAGATCAAAGGCTTTCCTGCGGCGCGTGCGGCCGCAAGGGATAACAGGGCGCCCTCGGCCGCAAAGGAATAGAATAGGCAAATAGCCTGCTGCTGGTCCTTGCGGCCACACATCTCCTACGGCCGTTAATAGAATGAGGCCCTTAGATTGTAAGTTTGTGAGTTTTCAATCATGTGTCCGTGCCTTGGAAACAAGCACTATGTGCATTTGATTATAAGCTCAAAAACAGGGCCCTCCATTCTTTATAAGGTGTTAAGTTTGTTTTTTTGCCATGTACTAAACCCCTGTACAGCGCTACGGAATATGTTGGCACGATATTAATAAAGGTAATAATAATAAATACTAATATATATATATATATATATAGATAGATAGATATACAGTATATATACAGTATATTTATATATATATATATATATATATATATATATATATGTATATATATATATATATATATATATATATTTATTTATTTACTGTATTTATATAATATATTTATATTTATATAATATACAAATATATATATATATATATATATATATATATATATACTTTTTTTTTTATTGGGGGGCAGATGCATTGAGAATTTAAACAAATGAAAAATATTTTTGAGGGACACTGCAGCAATGTCCCAGGCGTATTGGCAGTAGATTCACCCCTACTTCCTGTCCTTAGACTATTTCCTGCCCTGGGAGAAGAGTTGAATTATCCCCCCCCCCCCCCCCCCCCCACAGATTTTTGTTGGCTCCTACATCCATGCCATTGGCAGTAGAATGTTGTATTAAAGATATTGCCCTTGTTAGCAAGCTTTTGCTGTTAGGGCACGATATCAATGTCTATTTATTCTCTTATCAGTTTAATATATCTAACTGTTCGTAAAACACTTTAGACCTGTCTCTAAACCAACTGCTCCCCCCACCCCTCATACTTTCACCATAACGACCTTGTCAATGTGGGGACAAAAACTCAAACGAAAGCTGATACTCTAATCTCTAAGGTGAATTTAGTGTTAAATATTGCTTTTATAGATTATTCAATATAAATGCTATTAATGATCAATGCATTAAATAGCTAGCTCTTTTTGCTAGAGCATTATAGAGGTCCTTTCAAATAAGCTACAATTTCCATCTTGCAATATATTCAAATTATGTTATGTAAATTATTTTTCCTACAACAGTCTTTATAAAATATCATTTGTGATTACTGCCGCTAAGTATTCATAGTAAAACTAAAACAAAGACGAATAACATTTTTGTAGCTTTTGAGCATCACAAATATATCATCCAAATTAAAGAGAGTATTTTTCAAAGCATCTAGTGATTTCTCCTTCAAAACTTGAATTTCTTATCTGCTTGTCATCATAATGCCCTTTTCTGCAACCCTGTCAACACTTTTATTTTTTTTCCAATGTTCTGTGGTGTGCTAACACTTTTTTATGAATATTAAACATGCTGATGCTACAGCAGTATATTAAGGTGAAAGGAAAGGTGGGAATAGATGCCGGTTCTTTAACATGGAGACAATCTCAGTTGTTCGTGTGAGCTGACACATGCTTAAGAAATCTATTCTATAGCTTAAAAGCATTAGTTTTTAAAGGTTTCACATGCAGTGTTACAGTGCTTTATAAAAAGGCTCTGAAATGGAAAATGAGGCATAATTTAGCCTTCTACTGAAAGGTTAATTCAATGTACTACAATTGCAAACTCCACATTGAAAACATAGGTCACTTTTAAAATATGCCCACAATCTATTTTTAACTCTTAATGAGATTCCCATTTACAGTTCACAATAACATTTGACTTCCTATCACATCATCCTTCCTCAACAGAGTGAATTATGTATATGAGCCTATTTCTATTCATGCAGAATGAACACGTTTTTCACAATTTCCATGTGGAATTTGAGTAGGTGTGCTATTTGTTTAATAATTTAACTCTTTATAATCATGGCCTTATGATTTTCCAATCTAAAGGTAGCGTGGTAGAACAAAGCTTTTTATATAACGACCAAGCAGAGGTTGCATATCTGCAATGCAACTGTTTATTACATCAATGCAATCTTTCACCAGGAATATGGTAATCGACAAGCATAAGACTATGGACCTGTCTCCAATAAGATTACCACATCATTACCTAATACACATCATGCACATCTAACCCATGCGGTGTGTAATATCTGCAGTATGCATTAGCTATAAAGAAATCCACATTAATGTAGGCAGAGGAAATAAATGTCATGACACAAAATCCCTAGATACATGAAATAACGATATGCTATAGAATAGGATTGTCCAGCTCTGGTCCTTGAGGGTTGATATCACACTGCATTAACAAGATATCTTGATTTAGAAGAGACAGGTCTGTCCATAGCCCAGTCATTTAGTTTTACTTACCTGTGCTCACATAATAATAATAATAATAACCAGCAAATATGGACTAGATCACCAAATAAAAAGAGTGGCATGCTTACGACATTGCATTTATTACATTAAAAATATATTGGGCGTGTACATTTTAAAATAGTGATGTCTATTCTGCCTCTCACCCCCATGTTGGTGGTCCGGTTTTTCTTTTATTTCACATAATCAGAGTAAGTGTCATGAAAAAAAGTCTCCCCATCACATCAATGGTGCCCATCTACCTTGTGCTAGCTCTGGAGCTGTATGTACGCTGTCACTAGAAATATTTATACAACCAAGAAATAGAAAAGCAAAATTAAAGGTTTATGTATTCACCCAAACTGGATGCAGTTCATCTTCTACCTGAAAAAATACAATCATTAGCAAATAAATACACCATGGTCTGCAAACTACCAGAGGTCCCTAATAATAATTATAGTACTCAGTGGAACAACTAGAATGTAAAATACATGAACAAAACTGATAGAACAAATAATAATCTTCATTTCGGTGGTTATTGGAACAACTAGAATGTAAGAAAAAGATATAAGCAAAACAAAAAATAATATATATATATATATATATAAATATATATATACATAAACAAATAGTGTTGTCACTAATAAGTAGACACTCTGGCCCCTATTCAATTGAAGTTTTGGGCGATCGGGTAGCCTGTAAGTGAGGTCCAAAGCTACTTTGCTATTCAATTGGCATCTTTTTGCGGGCTCAGAATGGCTTCCGAGGTACGGGCTTGAAAAAATGTCAATGCTTAACATCACAACTTACAGCCTCCAGAAGCCTTTGATATTTCACTTTCGCAAGGCTAAAATTGCAAATTCAATTGCTCAGTTTCCCCATGCCTGCAAAGGTATTCATACCTGTAAATGGCAAATGAAGGAGAAAATCCTACGAGTGCTAGAGAGGACCCGCAAAGGGGTTAAACACCTATTTGTAACACTGTAAATGCAAATAAAAAATCAATACTGCACTGTAAATAACAGGGAAAGTGATGACAGACAGAATTAATTGCACAACAGTCTCAACTCGCAAATCGGCAGGAAATAATATTTATTTCTATGTGTCTTTTCGGGGTTAAATTAAACTCGGGTATCAATGAGTTAATACATATAAGGCCACCCATATGGACTAGAACAGTATTGGCATTCATTTTCATAATTCTGTATTTTGCGGGTTTTGCGAGTCTGATTGCATATCGGACCCCTGAACCTAATTGATTGACATGTAACCTCCATGTTTTACTGCCATAATAATGACAGTCTCATTTTCTATTGGCTGATTTGAAATGGGAGATTACGGGCTTTCTTAATTGATCATGTTCCCACCCTGAAGTGCTCCGAACCAGTGCATGGTTTATGGTTTTGGCTTGGGTCCCGTAAATTGCAGACGTGAGCAATTGAATAGCATCGCAATCGGAGACCAACGAGAGCCTGCAACACACTCACAGACATTTGGCTGTCTGCGATAGAGTTGCGGGCTTCAGATTGAATCTAGCCCTCTGTGTATAACAGTTGTTACAGTTGTTTCTGTGACCCTCATAAAAGGCATTAATTGGTCTACAAAGATCTTCAGCTGTATTCAACTGGTCAAGACCCTCAATAATAGTTAAGTGGTGATTTAAAAAAAAACTTTGGGAAATACACTACACTATTACTATTACTACTATTACTACTACACTATTACGTTCCAATTATATTAATTTAGAATTTTTCAACTTCTTAAAAATACACGAGCAAACAGCAATTAACAACAAAGTAATAAATTGTCAGCTGTGAGAAAATGATAGCTGATTAAAGAATAAGATAGTCAGGTGCTGACAAAAAATTAAATGTGTTATTATGATACATACATATTTACAACTATTTTTTTAAATATTATTTGTAAAAGTTTTAGAAGTGAAAATGATTAAATGAAAAACACCTGTTCAATATGGCGTGAAGAGCAATGATATGTGTAGCATTCATTGATGAAGAGTAATTATTGAGCAGGCAGAATTAACATAATTGATACATTAGAATTATATAGGTTGTACTTCTCCATGGTTCTATAGCAGAAAAAAATCTTAGTGAATACCATGATCTCAAATACTTTTTAGTTTAATTAAATAAATTGATGTTTAACCAGTCTCAAAATCCTGATGCATTACAAAGCAAACATTTGATAGTATTATGCCTTTAATAAATAGTTCTATTTTGAGTTTCATAAAACAGGACATATGGTACTTGTTGGCTCCTTTTTAAATCATAATGATAAGAGAAATCACCCAAATGGCCCTGTTTAAAAGTTTTCATACCCTTAGTTCTCAATATTATATATTGCCCCCTTTAGCATCAATGACAGCGTGCAGTCTTTTGTAATGTCTATGAGGCCCCTAATTCTTGCAGGTGGTATAGCTGCCCATTCGTCTTGGCAAAATGCCTCCAGGTCATGCAAAGTCTTTGGTCGTCTTGCATGAAGCGCACGTTTGAGATCTCCCCAGAGTGGCTCGATGATCAGGAGCCGGTGATGGCCACTCCAGAACCTTCACATTTTTCTGCTGCAACCACTGGAGGGTCAACTTGGCCTTGTGATTAGGGTCATTGTCATGCTTGAAAAAGTCCAAAAGCATCCCATGCGCAGCCTTCGTGCAGAAGAATGCAAATTGTCTGCCAGTATCTTCTGATAACGTGCTGCATTCATCTTGCCATCAATTGTCACAAGATTCCCCGTGCCTTTAGAGCTCACACCCGCCCAAAACATCAGTGAGTCACCACCATGCTGTACAGTAGGGATGGTATTCTTTTCATTATAGGCCTGGTTGACCCCTCTCCAAACATAGCCCTTTTTTTTTTAACTGTGGTGGTTTTGACCATAAAGCTCTATTTTGGTCTCGTCACTCCAAATTACAGTGTGCCTGAAGCTTTGAAGAGTCTCAATGTGTTGTTGGGCATATTTTAACTGGGCCTTTTTGTGGCATTGGCGCAGTAAAGGCTTCTTTCTGGCATCTCAACCATGCAGCTCATTTTTCTATAAGTAACGTTGTATTGTACTCCTTGAAACAACCACACCGTCTTTTTTCAGAGCAGCCTGTATTTCTCCTGAGGTTACCTGTGGGTTTTCTTTGTATACCAAACAATTCTTCTTGCAGTTGTGGCTGAAATCTTTCTTGGTCTACTTGACCTTAGCTTGGTATCAAGAGATCCCAGAATTTTCCACTTCTTAATAAATGACTGAACAGTACTGACTGGCATTTGCAAGGCTTTGGATATCTTTTTATATCCTTTTCAATCTTTATGAAGTTCCATTACCTTGTTACAAAGGTCTTTTGACAGTTCTTTTCTGCACCCCATGGCTCAGTATGTAACCTGCTAGGTCCTTTAGTTCTTCCTCGTTTTCAGCCATCAGAGTAGTATCATCTGCATATCATGACTTACACAGCTGCTAATATTGTTTGTTTTGTATATACTTGACAAATAAGTGTCTAATTTTTTTGAACTGTGGTGGTTATTTAATATAAACATAATGTGATACCTTTCTGATCAAATTTTTTGATGTGGTGGACTGTATTATTCCAGACCAAAATGCTAGTTGTGTGATGTAAAAGCATCCAAACATTCAGGTAACATTTTCCAGAATAGGAGGACAATATCAATATATTTCCTTGGCAACCTGTTCTGGTCTAGAAATACTACACATTAGGAACTTTGTTGTTGTTGTCCAGTCCTTCAGTCATGTCCAACTTTTGGTGACCATATGAAATCAGCACGCCAGGCACTTTTGTCTGTGTTTCTGGTGCTGCTTATCCATTTGATTTGCATGCCAAAGATACTGGAAAGAGTTGCCAGTTCCTTCTCCAGTGGACCTCAGTTTGCCTGACCTCTCTGCTGTGACCTGTCCATCATGGTTGACTCTACATGGTATAGCTCACAACGTCATTGAAGTACACAAGCCCTTTCAACACGGTAAGGTAGCAATCCAGAAGAGAACATTAATACCTACTTATATCCATATCAAACGTAAACACACATGTACCCTCCATGCCAACTTACCTCAGACATTTGCTGTCAGCAAAAAAAAAAGAAAAACACAAAACAACCCCAACTGTACATTCAGTTTTGAACTATGTGATGAATGCAAATAACCAGACAATAGCTAGAAGCAGTAAACAATAATCTATTTTCTGGGAATACAAGCAAGTAAAATTCTGTTCAGACAGTATTCAACATATATTTTTGAAATCAAATTAAACTAGTTGTTAGTTGTAAGAGCAGAGAAAGCCAAACATATAAATGTCATACCTACTTGTAAATGCAGCATCATATGACATGCAGACAGCTACTTTAAATGACATAATCCAATTTTTATTAACAGCAAAAACATGCAGATGGGTTTTTATTTTTATATTGTATATTGCAAAAAAATAAAAAATACAGAGCAGGGCGTGTTGTTCCATTTAAGAAATTGTATACAATATTGTAATCAGTAAAATAATGCTCTCAAACTATAGATTTTGGATTTTTCTTGATCAGACAATTTGGGTTTGCGCTGCTCTTCACTTAGGTAGAGCCATACAGTATTAGCATGGAAATGGAACAGCTACAGCTCACATTAGCATACCAACAGAAATGCTACTCAAGTGATTAGCACCAATGCAAGTGCTAGAAATGGAGATACATCCTGCAAAGGGAAACCGGGCCTGGGACAACTTTTGATAATAGGGCAAAATAAGTGCAATACACTTGATCTTAATATCAGCATAAATATTTAATAATTAATGATAACTATGGATTGCTTTATTCTTCCTTGTGATTTTGTATCAATAGGAAATTAAACTGTTCCATAATGCAATATTAAATACATATCAAAGGTGTGTGTTTTATAGAAATACAATGAGTTGGTCCTATTATACTTACACAATATTGGGAAGTTCTGTAGTAAAAGATATATGGATGTTATCCATTATTTGCTAAAATGTATGTGAACTCTGTACGTAGATATATATTTACTTAGGTACAGGACTCTACAAGTTTAAGTTGCAGGAATCACTGTATGTTGCTGCTGCATCTTTACTGTATTTACTAAGCCTTTCTATTACATGTATAATAAGATTGATGATGTTTAACATCACATCTCTTATATTAGACGTGTCTAGCCATTGTGATATCATGCAATGCACATACAACCTACTGTTAGTTATCATTGTAAGGACAGTCCAGTTGCCAGGATGACTAGTATAGAAAGGCTACTTGAAGAGGCTCCCTGACACATATTTATAGCAGGAATGCACATGTTTGGCCATACACAGGCCTGGATTTGAGGATATCCCTGCTGCGCACCGGTAAATTAATCTCTTCTTTAGTCATCCTGATTGACTCACCTGTGCACTGAAAGAAAAACCTAAAATCCAAGGCTGTGTGTCGCCATCCAAGACCAAACGTGTGCACCCCTGATTTACAGTATTTTGATAAATGGTACATTTAAATCTCTTTCCTTAACCACTCACCTTGCCATTTGTTTTCATACTTAGAGCAGCCCTATGTTTCTACACTCATTGTGTGTCACTTTTTTTCATAGCCACTCATTACCAGCCTCATTTTCCAAACCCACATATTGCCACCATTTCTTTCCATATTCACACTCTGCTACCATATTTCTCAATTATTATATTTCTTAAGTATCTACACTGTATAATGATGCTAAGCATTTATACACTGATAACAAACCTGGTTCACTATGTTTATTAACGTTTTGTGGCCTCCATGGGTCATATTAAGGCTCATGATCTGTATCCTTTGGATGTGAGGCTATAGAGGCCTATGTTACATCTCTGCAGTGGAATATATCATACATTTTGAACTCAGAATTGCAAATTTATTTCTTATAATGTTTAATTTATAAATAATGTTACATGTGTCCTTCTACACATGTTTATTGTGAAATAATTACTATAACACACTATTATAAACCTTTATTTAAAGATAATTATATTCTGCAGCAATTTAATACATAATAAGACAAACATAACATAAGTATCCCCTTCAGGATCGCTTCTTTGTCATTGTGAAGGGGCTTGTGTACCTGAAAGAAGCTCTGAGCTAAACCATGTAAGGTCACCGGAGATGGGCTGGCCATAGCAGAGAGGTCAGACAAAAGGTCGACTGGAGCATGAGCTGGCAACCCACTCCAGTATCTTTGCCATGAAAATCTTATGGACAGACACCATCAGACACAATATTTAACTGGTGTGCTGTGGTCCATAGGGTCATGGAGAGTCAGACTCAACTGAATGTCTAAAAAACAACAACCATAAGTATACATACTGAAACAGAAGGTGTGCAGTGCCCTGATCTTTTGGGGGCTTAAAATGTGGGTGCAGACCAGAAAATGCTTACGTCCTGATACAATTCACACTAAACATACTGTAGATATCTCATGGGTATATTTCAGCCTAGGCCTAGGGTAGCACATTTTCAGGGGGTAGCAGGCTGTCTGAAGTTGCTAATGCCATGGAATATGCAATGAAATGTTCTGCCTGTAAGTGTACCTGGCACCTTCTGACTTACTGTATATATATATATATATATATATATATATATATATATATATAGACATACAAAAAATTGGGATTTTTTTATATAGGTGTACAAGAAACTTTGGGAGGAGGAGGAAAAGGAGGAGTAGCAACTGGATCATCGATGGGCACACAACAGGTCTAGGGCAGCATAAAACCTAAATATGGCCCTGAGATATTTATACATAGAGAGATCAGGCAAACCTACCCTTTACCCTTCATTCCAATTAAGATTTTATTACAATGCATATCAAAGGTTTACTTCTCTAATTAATATGTTATCACAGGCATATTTAACCAGTCTGATAAAAGCCACACATACTGTGAAGTCAAAAATTATGTTTCCTTTTTTCTTTCTTGGCAGATTAAGTGATAATATGCTTTTTTATTTAATTGCAACCCTCTAATTAAGACATTTGGATTGTAATAGAAGATACGGGTCAAATCAATTCAGTGGTGTGAAATAATGTGTGACAAAAGAATGAGTTCGGATTTAATTGTAAGAATTTTTGTTAAGTAAGCAGGAAAACTTGTTAAATCTCAATAAGGTGCAATCTCAATCCTCAGAAAAAAAGAGCAATATTCGAGAAACATTTTACTGTGTTTTCTTCCGCCGTGATTGCTGACACTGCTTCTTTTAATATATTCATGAAGCTATTTGCATTCGAATGCAATTATGAATTACTGGGAAACTCCTTCCTTTCTGTAGAAGGGTAAAATTTCAGCTCAAATTATACAGTTTATTTTGTAAGGTCTAATTAAAACGGCTACTTGACAGACATCAAATTCCTATCTCTGCCTTGTTTTTTTTTTATCAAGCGGCATATACATGATTACTTTGGGCTACATTCTGTATCATTTATTATTTTCATTAACACTTGTTATAACATATTCTGCATATGTTATCACAATTACAACTTTTGAAGCAGTATTATAAACCAATATATAAAAATACTCATATAAAATCTTAAGCCATTCTTAACCTTTTTACAGTGTGTTGTCATCGGTGATGAATAAATACAATACAATTTTCCATTCACAGCATAGAAATAAAATATACCCCAATATATACTCTGCTTTTCCTGGAACCCGCTATATATGACTAATTTTATAGCTCCTATGTTTAAAAGCAATACTGAATATTACATTTTCTTTCAAAGATGAGATTCACAATACGCTCTGACTGGCAAAAAGTGCTAATTAGTCAGGCACAAGATTAGATCAATACAATGCTATTCATTGACTTGAAATGTACTGTGTTAAAGTCATTTCCTTTATCAATGTGTTCTGGTTAAATTCAGCCTATAAATACTTATATAGACTCATATTAGCCTCTATCTAATCGTATGTGTGTTGTTCAGTTGTGTCTGACTCTCCATGACCTCATGGACCATAACACACCATACTGATCTACATGGTATTCATGGCAAATTTACAGGAAAGGGATGCCAGTTCCTTCTCCAGTGTGCCAGAGCATACAGCTCCTGGTATTCCTAGGATGGTTTCCCATCCATGTACTTACCAGGCCCAACCCTGCATGGCGTCAGGGTGGTGTGACCTCTTGGTTCTCTAACTGTAATCAAACCCAGGTCGCAATGGTGAAAGCACTAAATCCTAACCACTGGGCCACCATGGAATCCTACTATCTAATCAGATTGTTCTCAAAGCCCTTTACACCTAAGTTCCAGTTAGATCTTTCCCTGATGACATTCTAAGGATCACTGGATGTTGATAATCATTATTTGAAAGTAAGTCTACTATTGAAAATTGCTCCTCTTGTTAGGGCATTACCGTAGTCCTAATCCACATTTTTGGGTTACTATACAGAAGAGAAATTAGTTGAAAAAATATTTACCATTACTATTTATAACAACTAATTTATATAACTGTTAAGGTTAAAGGCACATAGAAGGTTTATGGATTTCACTATGAATATAATAAATATATGTATCTCTTTACTTTTATGTACTTTATTTTATTAAAAAGAGCATAAAAGTTTTTGTTGTTGATTTTTTCTGCCTAAAATCTTACAATTAATTCATAGTTGGTTATGCCCTGTGCAGCTCATGAAGACTGTACTATTAAGTGCAGGGTGTGCAGTGTCTCATGTAACAGATCAGTGGCAACATTCTGCAACAAGCAGTTTGAGAGAGATCACTGACATGCTAATTTGAGACACTGCACTTCACATTCTGTGTATTCATGAGCTGCAGTAACAATTATATGATTTTAGGCAGAAAAAAACAGATCTTTTAATTACTTCTTAATAAAAAATGTGCATAAAAGTAAATACATACATTGGCATATTATTTCCCTAGTGAAATACATAAACCTTCCATGTCCATTTAATGATTTAGTGCAAACATTTTCTCTTTTTATTTCCAACAACTTGACTACAATTTGGAACTAAAAGTATAATGTAACCTTTTTCCTAAAAACAAACCTTAGTTGACTTTATAAAATTCTTTTGAAGTCTCCTGCACTAAAAAGTTCATTTTTATTCAAGCTTTTTCTTTATAATGGAAAGTCTGGCATTTCCATCAGCTGAAATATTTCCTTTTTATGCCACAATGTTGTATACTTTCATAAAAATAGAAAAAACGTGCAAACTATTCACAGCATAATTTTATAAAAAACCCATGCCCTCGATTCACTACAGTAATGGTGAGATGAGGTTAAAGGTGTCTCTCAATGACTATCCTTGGTTCACCTTGCTGAATTCCCTATATTATATCCTTTGCCTTTATATCACAAGCATCCTTGCCATATATACTAAAGGAGAAGTCTTGGTGAATGTGTCTATTCCTAAGTTATCCTAAGAAGCACCCTTTCACCCATTAGTACATATGACCCTTTGCATCCACTTATCCGTATAAGTCATTCTATGTAGATAATTCTTAAATGAACAAATAAAATGTAACCCATATATTCAGCATATAATTATTATTATTATTGCTTATCTATAACGCTCCAACATATTCCGTAGCGCTGTACATAAGTTAAGTTCCAGACAAAGATAAATACAAATGAACACATAGCAAAGCAAGGAGGGCCCTGTCTTTGAGCTATGAATCCAATATCCATAGCGGTTTCCCTAAAGCACCTTGCAGGATTGAAACTCGCATAATATAATATACTTAATATAATATGCGTGTCCAATAATAAGTCATATACAAAATTCATATTTTGGATTATGTGTCTAATACAAATCATGTACACTGTTTGTTATATTTAGCATAGTTTTAAAGCATATGTATATGGAGTTGCAATTCTTCTTAAACTAAACTAAAACTAAAAACACAATTGTTCTTCACTATATAGATTGGTTTGTAACATACAAAATACAATATTGCACTCGCAAACAGAGAGCTTTAAGCTTAGAGAAAATCCAAATGCACTTAAAATAATGCTATTTATATTTTATCATCCATTTACTCACTGCTTTCAATCACATGTTAATAAATGCCTTTAAAAGCTTAGTTCATGTCCTCAAACCAATATCCTTGTCTTGGAGAACAGTACCAGCTGTGCATAAAAATGTACCAAGAGGGGACAATGATATTAATTACATCCATAACCTCAGTGGTAAAGAAGAACTGGGAGTACATCTTATTTTATTTATACCATGCAGAATGATATACTGCGTGTGTAATAAATGTGAACTGGCTGTGATAGCGATAGGAAGTTATCACTATGCCGTAGGAGTTTAGGGACATGATCCTCTCCCTAGTGCATTTTTAACTTCACATTCAATTAAAAATTAAATCTAAAATTAATGTTTTGCTTCTGTAGTGCTTGCCAAGCATCTGCAATAAAAGCAACGATGGAATAGTTATTTATTATAGAAAACCTGTTGAAGAGATAAATTTCCTTTCTACCGGTTAATGTGAAAGGTATACTAAAGATTGTTTTCCAAGCAATAAAGGATTTTGCAATTAGAAAATCTAATCTGCATGCGATATTTTCTGGTATATTTATATCTGCATATTTTTCTGAGTGAGTATAACATGATTAAAATGGGCGTTGTTACTGAAAATGGGTGTTTAGTTAAAAACATACTAAGTATTTTAACATACCTATCATTTGATGGTATATATAAGTAACACAGCCTACCATGTTATTGTTTGTCTTAACATTTCAGCCCCTTTTTAATCCATATTATTTAATATTAACCATTGTGGATACCATATTTTGATTATATTGAATACCTAAATTTGAATTGAAGTGCAATGATTTTCATCATATTCACATATTTGTAATGAGCTTTCATTGCCATCCAAAGCTTAATGTTAACAAATAAGTAATTTTATTTTATCTATTACTTATCCCAGTCATACTAGGCCTGATTCAATTGCCCAATTCGTAAATTTATACGCAATTAAAATCACTCTTAATATTGCTACATATTCAGCAAATATTACTTACTGACACTAATGAATTCTTAAGTCAAGAGAATGCATACAAACATTTATAAAAAAAAAACACCTGAAGTCAAAATTATGAGTTCAAGGCATTTGTAAGTAGCTAATAGAATAGGGCCCACTGTTTATATTTTATTGTATTTACGGACAGGGTATTTTGCCAGCTCATATCATGTGTCATTGGGGCAGATTTACAAAGAATGGCTGTACAGCCCTCATAACCCCCCAATCTCAATGACTCACAATGGGATGAGACATGGCTAGGAAACATTACTTCATAAACACCTTGAAGAGCTATGGTGCAGGTTGATCTGTCCTGCCGACAGCAGAGCCACCCAGTGAGGACACTGATTGAAATTAGTTTTTCCGTGACCCCAGGAATGCACTCAAAAATGAACCCACAACTGACCTACTTATGAGTTTCCAGCATTCCATAATCTGCACAGATTGATTTGTTGTGTTTTTTTTTGTTTATTTTGCCCACTACTCAGAGCTGTAGTTGCAGGTCTGGCAGTGGGCAGTAAGTGACATATAAACACAGACTTTACTTTATCGAATTCTCAGTGAAATACGCACATATTTCAAAAATGTGAAAAGTATTTCAATATGCTTTTAGGAGATCTTCACAGTGCTCCAAATTGTGCTGAATTAAGTGGCCCTTTAAAGTTAAAATTATTTACATACATTAAAAAAAAAATCTTAAAAAATGCCTGTGGCAGGAGAATTGCCTATTTGGTTCCTTCTGTAATACAAACCTTTCTCTACATACATTTCAACTGAACAGAGATAAAACAGCTGCTTATGTCCAACTGAGCCACCCAGCCATCCTTGTTGCTGAAAAAAATGTCATTTAAATGAACATATTTGGTGTCATTGATATGCTATAACACCTTCCTTTTAGAAATAGAAGTCTTTATTATTTTATGAGGCTAGTACTGACAGTTGTTTGCAACAGAACCATCTGATCCAACTACACTATTGTTTTCTATATACAGTACATCAAAATCTTAGATGTGGCTAATCCTCTGGATAGAATTATGCATTTCCTATAGGTTCTTTATGTTTTAGTATATTACTATTGTCATGTGAATGTAGTTTTCATTTAATTTCTATGTTGATAAAGCATCTTGCTGTAACAAAGAAATCCACAATGTGTCCATTTCAATTGTAGTAATGATTCAGAATATCACCAGAGGGAGCAATGATGTCTGCTATAAATGTAGATGTTTGGTCCTTTCAAATAGGCAAACTATTTCTTCATAGGAACAGAAAGAGATGCCAAAGTTACACTCAAGAGTTTTACAATTTTACAGTCATGTGATTCATGATCATGACATTGTGAAAGACAATCCCTTGCACACTTGCATGTTCTTTTAAAAAAAAAAAACCACTTTATAAATCCCCAATTAATTCTTTGCTAAGCAACATTGTTATATGGTGTTGCTGTTTTACAAGAATTTATTTAAAATTATATATATATATATATATATATATCAATTGTAACTAAATTGAGAAGATTCTCAGTAATTAGGTATAACCTATTTAGTTCCTATGTTATCTGTTCTAAGAGAAATTGGAGAGATCTCAGATCACAAATGAAAAACCTCTAAGCTTAAAGGTATATATAAGTTTCCCCGGTTTCAAATGTTTGGTAAGAAACAGGCAGTGATTATCAGAAAAGTATGTGTTATACAGAAAGTTCAGTGTACTTACAAAGTAATATGCCAAAAAGTAAAATCTAGCTTTGCACACCCACTTAGAGCTTACACACAGGAAAGGCAGCCATGTACAGAGTTTGACCTTTCAAAGGAAGTAATGCTGCAGGATGGAATTGGATGGTTGGGTGGGGTCTGACCTCACAGCTGATCCAGAATACAAGGATAGAGAGAGACTACATATCCTAGGCTGCTTTGCATCACAGGAATCCAAAATGTATCAGCTAACCTCTGCTTTTCCCTGACTGGCCAAAATGAATTATGAATTTTATGACACTCTAAGCAGCGATTTTCAGGGGTGTCCACTAACAAAAGCGGAAATTTGCAAACTGAAGGGGTGAGTTTGTAAATGTTTGCATACCCTACTGATTCTCCTCTATCAGATGTAGTCAGAATCCAGAAAACTTAGATATGCCTTTAATGCATTAGTAAGAACAGTGAAAGTTGGGCCCACATACATATGCAGCCCTCAGAGTTTTCCCATGTAGTTCTCTAAAACAGAAAACCATGTACAGTTTTTATGACAGCCCATTCTCCAACTCTACAATGTGTATGTCATTTCCTCTTCCCCCACTAAAAAAGTCTTCCCACACTATTTAATACTCTCTCCTACAATTATCCAAGACTCCACTATAGTAATTTTTTAAAAATTTGGGTTATGTAACAAAAAACTTAAATGAAATTTAGCACTTAACTCCTAGTATATAGTTTAGCAATAATCACATATAATAGTTATCATAGTGTGCGCCACACTGTCCGCGCATGTGCAAATGTGCAACGTCAGAGGAGGGAGAGACAGGGGAGAGGGTGGGGGAGAGACTTGGGGGTAGAAAGACATGGGGAGAGAGACATGGGGGAGAGAGAAATGGGTGGGAGAGGAAGAAAAGAAACAGGGGAGGGAGAGGGCAGAAGAGACACAGGGGAGGGAGAGGGGGAAAGAGACACAGGGCAGGGAGGGGGGAAGAGAGACAGGGAAGAGAGAGGGGGAGGGACACAGGGAAGGGTGAGGAGGGAGAGACACAGGGGTGGGAGACAGGGGTAAGAGACACAGGGGATGGAGTGGGGGAGGAAGAGACACATGGGAGGGGGAAGAGACACAGGGGACGGAGAGGGGGGAGACAGAGGGGAGGGAAAGAGGGAGGGAAGAGACACTGGCGAGGGAGATGGGGAAAGAGACACAGGGAAGAGAGGGGGAGAGATACAGGGGAAGAAGAGGGGAGGAAGAGACACAGGGGAGGTAGAGGGGGGTAAGAGACACGTGGTAGGGGAGACACATCATTTTTGACGGGTAAGTTACTAGTAATTTTACAATGGTTTTAATTTTATTGTTGTCATCTCTTGTATAAAATAACTTAAATGCCATGGTTTAATGGAGGAGCAATAGAATGTAAACATGTAGCATTTGTGATAATAGTCAAACATCCTTGATAAGAGTAAACAAAATTGTTACTTTACAGCTCAGAAGTATAGAAGAATTATAAAATTATTTGAAAGGGGAAAATATATAGCTTAAACAATACATTTCACATGATCAAATTTGCCATGGAAAAAAAAGGTAAATGCATCCATATGTGAGTTGAGTAAACTTGTTAATTGTTAACTTAATTATTTGCAAATCAACATATCTAACATGTTATTCACATAATTCAGGCTGCAATGAAGATCAAGAGTGTTTAAGAAATTTTGTGTAAACTGTAAACATTTATAGTATTTAATTCTTGTTAATGTCATACAGAGTGAATCAATAACCTATTGTGCAATTGATACATTTAAATAACCTGATTTGTTACCTGTGAATAAAATTTCTAATAATATGTAAGTGATAATTGCCGGAGTTCCCTGGTGGTCCAGTGGTTAGGATTCGGTGCTTTCATCACTGCGACTTGGGTTTGATTTCAGTCAAGGGATCAAGAGGTCACACCACCCTGAAGCTGAGCATGGTTGGGCCTGATCAGTACTTGGATGTGAGAACACCTAGGAATACCAGGAGCTGTATGCTATGGCCTGCTGGAGAAGGAACTGCCACCCCACTCCAGCATGGCCATGGACATAAAAGAGGTGCCTGGTTTCTTATGGTCCACGAGGTCGCAGAGAGTCAGAAATTACTGAATGATGCAAAGACATACCAAAATTGCTGAATATGTGGTCTGTTCTGGTCCTGCTCTATTCACCTAGTCATTTTTTCCCATGCCTACTGTAACTCATTCATTATTGTCCTTCCCACAGCCATCTTTCCCTACTCTAAACAATCATGCATGCCTTGCTCTACACCAATGGTTCCCAAACATCTCCTAAATAAACACAGGCATTGGTATACAACGCATTTAATAATGAGCTAATACAAATACTTTCCCATAATAAATTGGATTTGCAGAGGACATAAAAAATAAGAGTGTCAAACATATAGAAATGGTGAAATGCTTATCAAAGTTTATTTTTTACATACTTCTGGGAGTCTTGGGTTGAAGAATATTGCAGGCCGTAAACTGATTATATTGTTCTTTATTTTCCTATAGAGCAGGAACATGCTGAGATGGTGTGTTAATGATTCTTTTTAAACTATTTAAAATGTTTTTCTTATACTGGGCAAACTTAAAACTGGAAACAATGTAATTAGGCGCTTGCATTTTATCAGGCCTTCAGACTTCTTCAAGGATCTTTCTGGAAATAAGTGATGTTGATGTTTCCATTTCAAATTAGCAAATACACAATAGATAAAGAAAGGTAGTAATCCTACTGTCACAACCCAGAGATGAGGGGTTCTCGTTCACCCCAAACTCTCCTGCTATAGAAGTACCCCTGGATTGTGGAAATTTGGAGTTAATCTCAGTGCCTACCTCTAACTATCATCTCTCAGGCAAACTCAGGAAAATCACAAGAGCAACAACATTTTATTAGTGTAGAGATAGACTAATACTTTATTCTTTTTTGCAGACACATTTAAAAAAGCAATAACCTACATTTCCCCCCTCCCCGCTTTCTTTAGCCAAACCCCCTTGTTTAGCTCCACTGTCACTGTCGACCTTATCAACTTGTACAACTATCTGCCCAGAGACAAATCTTTTGGCCAAAAAATCTTGGCTTCCCCCACCTGGAAACCTGGTGGGTGGAATTCCCAATACATATTATAATACCATATTGTATAACTAACTTCTATTCCCTTATCAGCAATAGTCATACCATATGATTTACAGGATTAATGAAACACACAGAGTAAATACCTTAAGACCCTTTTGAACTGTATTTTAGCACACCAGATGATTTTCTTCTAAATGTGTAACCCATATCTGCCCCTTAGTGCCCTCTCTGGCAGAATGGTAAATGGTGTAAAATAAAAAATAAAGCAAGAAAGACTTCATGATCTTAATAGGTATGGCTTAGAGTACATAAGGGAGATATCAAAGTCGGCTTCATATTAAATAATGTAATAATCATCATTAGATAAGTATATTTAACAAAGCAAGAATACAATTAAAGGTCAGGATTTGAAGTTGGTGGTGGATGATGTAAGGGTAGTATGTGCCAGTACTATTTTATAGAAAATGTACTAGATAATTGAAACAATAATTGGATATTATCAGCTGTAAGATCTACTTTATGTTTCTATGGTTTGTTGTTACTCATGAAACCAGCGGGTGTTGAGAATAGCAGGATTTATCTGTATTGGCAAAATTTCTCTTCTTAAGGATAATTTAGTTTATTAATTTAGTTAAGTTACTTTAGTGATAATGCAGCGATAATTGTTATAAACAGAGAGACAGAAAAACCTGTGACTTTAGAGTTTTAAAATGCAAAGAACAATCACTGCTACATAGCTGGTAGGAACAAGTAGAGTTGTTATCACAGTGTGCTAAGCAACACTTATAAAAAACACCCACAAGTTATGAAAAAGATACATCACCAGTCAGCAGAACAATTACCAACATCAGCAACACAGTACATTTAGCATCACACAGCAAACAAACGGTGGAACACTTCTTTGTTTTTAATAATACGTTATTGCATTGTATCATGTAGCATCTCAGATCACGTGGCTTCATATAAAATGTTTGATTCATACCTAAGAATAACAGAAATCCAAATACTTAAACCAACACCATCACGTGTTACATATATCGCAGTGGTCCTTATTAGATATTTCAATTGAAATCTGAATAGCCACAAATGCAAGCGATGGAATTAGTCAAAATGATGTCAATAGAATCTATATATAGTTTAATTGTTGAGTTGTAAGTTGTTTGAAAACTAGACCAAAATAGAAGCTGCCAGGCTAAAACAGCCCCCCCCCCAAAAGAAACTGAATCCTTATCAGCTTTGTAGCTGACAGTTTAATATGCGTTGTTCATTTATATTTTTATATAAATGGCACATGTAGTTGTTCTGATTGCCCTAAACTGGACAACAAATCTCATGCTTAAAGGTACAATGCAACACTCAAATGTAGTACCTAGGCTTATTAGTCTGAGTCAAGACATTATATGCACATGATCAATATACTGATGTTAAAAAAAAAAGAGCATGATTGTGCACGAAGTACAAAAAACTGTGAAACAATAAAAATGAAATGTGAGTTTCTTGGAAAAAGAACAAATGAAAGCATCTTTAACCTGTACTTGATACATCTACAACCTATGTATACAATAAAGATTAGTACATACTCAGCCCTCCCTTCTACTCATTGGTGTAGACCAGAGAAACCTTAACTTCATTTGGGTGGTCTACAGAACTACTGGTATTAGAAAAATGATTAAAGATTTTAAATAATAATAAAAACATAAGTTAAATGTAAGAGCCTAAGTATTATCTTATTGATTATATCTGTACATGCTATGCTCCAATATAGAACAAGACATTGTATTTGATAAAACAACAGAATGACAGAAAAATCCCTGAGTTGTCTATGAAGATCCACCAATAGCACATGGGACTCTAAACAATTGTCAAGTGGTTCTTTTGGAAGAAGTTTGGGAACCCCTTGTGTAGACTACGGGAAATGATTTATCATTTCATTTTTGGACTCTTTAAAGGGACTTTTCCTTCTCTATGTCAGTGAAACTTTTATAGTAATTTCCCTTAATTAGAAATCATCTGTGAGTTATGTGAGTGAGTTCAGAATAATAAAAGACAGCACCCGCTTTTCCTCTTTACAACATTGGCCTCTTCTATATGTTTGATTACCTGTTTTATTTGTAGTTTTTGACTAGTAAAATGTTGTAACATACACTGTAAAAAGTGCAACTGGATCAGAAAATAATTCCCTGTAGAATTGAATGATTCCAAAATAGCAACGTTTAGAAAGTTCAATAACAGTTTAGTTTGTAGTAAATAGTTTGCTCATTTCGGTTGTCTAGTAATCTATATTTTGTAAAATATTTAAGAGAAAAGATTTTCTTACCTTTGCATGGCATATGGACTATATATTAACTCCCAGGCTGCAATGAATATGGCCACACATTTCTATTAACATGAAAAAGAGATGACCTATATGACTATCAACCCTCCATAAATCACAATATATCTGTAAAAATCCAAGATGTGAAAGAGCTTCTCAGTCAAGCACAACAAACATGACCTGAGAGCTAGAATAATGTGCAACATCATCTCTGGCTACTCCAAAACCATATACCATGTTACAATAATAGACATAATAATAATAACACATTTTGTCATAAATGGGTATAAAACATACATATCATAATACATATAAAGCCATAACAACAAAATCCACCACACTTAATATAAATGTATATCCTTGTTTTTTTACGATATTTACAAAATTCCAAAAAATTCTCACATGGAAATATTAAAGTTCTTCACTTGAGCATATTAAGTTGGTTGTAGTACATCACATGGCTTTGCACTCCTGTGCTTGAAGAAGAGATATCGGTAACTCATCTATGAGGAATTTTGACTGGGCTGTAAAATAGATGATAAATACACCGATCTTCCATGGAATGCAATATTACTTCTTGTAAAGGAGTAAATTAACATAAAATATACCAACACCTGGGCAGCAATATATTACTTTTTACAAAGATAATTTATCAAAACTTTACAGACTGAATTTGCTGAATATACATGATATTTTACATGACACATGACATTTTGTTTCAGAAAGATATACATCAATGTAGCGTCCTTTGTTGCCAGTAACAACAATTTAATTAATTTCCTAATCTAATATATTTTATTGTGGTTACCCGAACATATTAAAAAGAGCTGTTTTGCAGTTCAGGTGAATTATAAGGAATTGTAGGAAAAATAGAATATATTAGAATCTGTACAGAAAGCCATATTTAATTAGAGGTGACAAAATAGCAAATTGACATGGATTATATCTGATTTTGTTATTTATCATTTTTTTCTATTTTACTGACTGCAATATAAACAAAAAAATTAACCTTTCAACTATTTCAATGTATTCTCTAGTAATTGCCTCATCTGACATGTCTTTTGCAAAAAAATACCTTATTATTAGCTTTCACAAGAATGGTGGCTGCCATTCACATGAGTTTAATTTGCGATTGCTATGTTTTCAAATGTTTATTGCCATTATCCAACTTTTTATGCACAACCTTGCATAAAAAAAGTGAATTTTGCCTCCTGCATGATATAATTGCAAATAAAGTTGCATTTTAAACTTGAATATTTAAACAAAATATTTTTTCCAGCTTTAATTGTATGATATGCATATACTTCTGTATGCTATATTTTATCTATCAAAAAGAGTCAAACATTATCCGGTTTGCTATATAGCGTTCAAAGATTTTTTTTTAAAGATACTTTATTAACTATACACAAGGAGCATATTGCACATTTTTAAATGTTCATTTATAAAAATACATATATTAATGGAAACATTTTAAATTAACATACACTTATTTCAGTTGCATATATTTTCTGGCCCATTAGACAGGCCATGGAGGGCGGAGAGACCAGCCCAATAGGTAAGAGGGCTGCCCACTAGTGAAGATTGTAGCACTTGGATGGTAATTTCAGGTTGATCTTTGCATTTTTTAAACAAACAATCTGTACAACATATTGTTTATGTTTTACTTCCTGTTGGTTAGTTCTGTTATTTCTGATTGTCTCGGTTATTGTGATTGACTGTGGTCTTCTTCTAAAAGATCGCTCCCATTAGAGCACTGAGGCTGTCAATCATTACTAGAGAATAGCACAGCTTAGTATATGGCTTTTATACTCTACTCTACCTTACTTTAAATAATGAGATTTGTCTAAAACTTTTTTAAATTGTTCTATAACAAAGATCATATATTGGTGTCTGCATTTCATTAAACCTATGACATATGTAGGAATGTTCCTAATCTTTCTTCTTATATTTGGCACAGCTTTCTAGATGTTTTGATTTGATATTAGAGGAGATATCTGCTTCGGTTATGTGTGCAGCTTTTGATACATCTCATTATAATATTGCTTTGACACCATACCTCTATAACAACTCCCAATACGCTCATGATATAAAAAGATCAAGTTGAGTCAAGGCACCTAGAGACATTAGCTCAAAGTTACATTGTTTTAAAAAGACACAGTCCCCTCCAGTTACAGAACGGTGTAACTAGAGAGATGCAAAGGAGTAGATGGACTAAGGTCTGTTAAGTGAGGAAGACAAAAATCACAAGTCAGAATTAATTATTACTAGAATAATACATCCAAATGACACTAGTTACTAGTTCGGTAGAGTGTGCCTTTATATTTCAACTCCTAAAATGCATTATGTTTTTTTATTAGAGGCACATTAAACACAACAGTTTTTTAAGCATATAAAAGAATATGTTTTAAACACTCCAAAAAACATTTTGCATGAAAAAACTTAATTGAAACTACAGCGTTACCTCGGGTTGTGATGCCCTCGGGTTGCATCGCTTTTGGGTTATGTTGCATCTCCAAAATACATTTCGCCAGAAGTCAGCGCATGCTAGACGCCAACGGGATCTCGAAACGCAACGCCACTCTGCAGTGTTCCTGTGCAGGTAAGAGCCCAGCCTGTATGTGCCAATGTGCCCAGCCTGTCAGTGTGACTGTAACAGCCTATGTGCCCAGCCTGTAACACCCATGTGCCTATGTGCCAATGTGCCCAGCCTGTGCCTATAAGAACCAAAGTTCCAAGCAATATACTCTCTCCTCCTCTATATCGCCACCATCCCAAGTCCTCTGAGTAAAGTTAAAGTGACATTACATTCTCTGTTATTTGATGTCATTATTGCTGTTTAGTAATGCCTGTCTAGTATTAAGGTTTTGTTCAAAATAAAATGTGAGAAGATGTGAAAAATCTGGGGTCCGGAACAGATTAATTCAGTTTACATTGATTCCTATGGGAAATGCTACCCCGGTTTACACCGTTTTCAGTTTACACCTTCCGGAACGGATTAACGATATAAACCGAGGTACCACTATAATAGGAAAGACATAGAGCATAATTTAGTCTATATATCTGACCGACATGCCCCAAGAGCAGTTAAACATCTGAACAAGTATTTGTGCTCTGAAAACTTTATTTGAATAAGAAAACACAATGTGACACATTATCAAATACCATCTTTCTGATGCAACAAAGAAAAATATTTGCCCATATCCCTTTAACTCTAAAACTACATACAAATGAAATAACTCAGTTCACGTCAGCATCTTTCTGGAGAAATTTACATCCAGTAGTTATTGCCTAACAGATACTTATCCACAAGAACCTGCTAAAATTATGTATGCATTATAACCATACACATTTAGTGTATGTAAAAATTAACACATTTAAATACCACATTGCTGAATTTAAATTTTATTATCTTAGTGGTGTAAGACATTTATGTGCTAGACAGTTATTAACAGTAATATATATTTTATCCTCTAGTCACATATCAGATGTTACTAACACTTCTATTGCAAATGTGTGACTATTACATTTTATATATAGCACAAACAAGTACATATTTCCACTCTAAAATAAGAAAATCCATGTCTGCGGTAATGCAATGATATCATCACCTTAAAATATAATGTTTATTAAAATACTTTGTGCTAGATTCACCTCTTCAACGTATATACCATATCTTTTTTTTTAAGGTTTGTTCTTTTTTCAGTAATAAGTAACATATAAAATATAATTGGGCCATGAAAATAATCCATTTTAATGTACAAGTGAAGTCACATTTATTGTCATGGCATTAAAAGTGCATGGTTTAAAATTTATGAAAAATATATTATTATTACCTAAAGTCCTATATTGTTACCTTTTATGTCACATCAAATGTCTACTCTCCCTCAATCTGAAATAGCTCTGAAACATTGGTTTCATGTATGCTCAGCCAGTCAGAATCTTTAATAGTTGTATTTTGGTTTATTATTATCCTTTATTTGTAATCCACCAACATATTCCACATCATTATACAAGGGTTAGGTGCATAGCAAAGTACAATACTATGGCAAAAGAGTGGAAGGCCCTTGAGCCTAAAATCTAATGTCGAAAGTGCTTTTTCCCAAAGTACCGTACAAGATTGAAAACTCACATACGTACAATCTTTATTCATGCTGCTGCAATTGTTCATGTATAACAATAAACCCAGTGAATAGTGTATACATTTTCAAAATGATATGTCCCTTTTTGACCATGTAAAATGTTGGGTGGTATAACTTTTAAGCTGTGCCCACCCTGAGCCTTTATAAACAGAGTAAACTCAGAAGCCCATCCGCACCTACCTACTTTCAACATCTGTTTCTGATTTTATTAATTGTGCATTTGAATTCCCAGACTCTAATTGGCTGCCTATAAACTTTTTTATTGCTCTGATTGGTTACCTGGTTTTGCTTTAGGAATTTTATAATTTCTTAGTAACCTAATTCCACCTGAATAGTCATTTTATGAACATTTTCAAAAGTATTTGATATTTCTGGAGCTTCTGAACCCCTATTACATGCTGCTTGATTATCACATTGAATTATCAGCCAACAATGGCTTTCCTTCACTTACTGGCATTTTGATTTCCTTTGAAATGTTAATGTCAAATCCAATAAAACTTCCACCTTATCTCGTGAGCTGTTAAATGGACACTAGAAAGGGATTTTTTTATTTTAGTCCTCTAAAGATAATATTTAAAAATCAAAGACTCATTGCACATTATTGTTCAGTCCTTCAGTTGTGTCCGACTCTTGGTGACCATATGTACGTAGCACACCAGGCACATCTGTTTGTATTTCTGGTTGTGCTTGTCCATATGTTTTTTTGGCAAAGATACTGGAGTGGGTTGCCAGTTCCTTCTCCAGTGGACCGCAATTTGTATGACCTCTCTGATATGGCCTGCCCATCTTGGGTGCCCCTACATGGTATAGCTCAAAGCTTCATTGAGGCACACAAGCCCCTGCAACATGATAAGGTAGCGATCCAGAAGGGGCTCATTGCATATACTGGAGTACAATTATTGAGGAAGCTTTATTGATTTTCTAATCATATGATTTCTTTAACCAATCAGAGGTGAGAAGGTTTCCCATGATGAAGAATGACACAGGAAACTATATCCAGGGATGTCTTCTGTGATTGACTAACACGCCAGCCACATGGTTAGAGATAAAACGATATTGGTAAGAGAGTACATTGTATCCTGACAGTTAAAGACAACTTTAAAGTAAGTTATCAAGCTTTTGCAAACATTTATTTTTCATTATATGCAATGATCTATTTTGTACATATTCTTTTGAAATTACTGAAAAAAAAACTAGTAGAGTGTAAATAGCACTTCCTTACTTCTGCTTTAGCCAAAGAAAGGGCCTAGGAATTGTGATAAGACTTCTAATGAACTTACTGTCTATCCTGCAGTGACATACTGTATATAATTTAATATTTTGATTTCATGCTAGCTTTATGAACTGACTAATATCTGACACGCTAGACTACTTTATATCTCTGGGCATGCTATTTTCTATTTTGTCTTTTCAAAGTAGTTTCCAGGGACAATTTATTATCAAATACATGTCCTGTGATTTGTCAAATATTCTTAAGACTGGATAGAGACAGACAAAAATATGACAGAGAAAACATAACGAAACAAATGTATTTACATAATAAAAAATACAATACATGATTTGGGTTAAGCGCATCACAGCTGGAGAGTAATGCTCATCAGAAGATATTTTTCAGAAATACAGACAGGTGTAATTAATACTGACATACATCACAAGTGAGCGGCAGTGGCAGTGATGTATTAAAGCTTTGGTAACATACACCGGAGCTGAAATATAACAAAAGCCTGTAATTCCATTGTCATTTTCCCATTTTTTCCTCATTCACAGACATTTGTATGTTCAAAGCAACACTTTAGACTTAGTATACAATACATGCTTTTGAATATCTACACTCAATAATGTGCACTTTTTTTAAAAGAAAAAAAAAACAGCCTTTTTAATTTAGTAGCTATTATATACAATTATTATTTACTGCGTGCATCCATTGCTTTGATCATTAATTGTATATTTGGTATATTCAAGTTCTCCTCCTACATATAGAAGCAGAGCTGCAGAACAAAAATGGTGACTCTCACTGTATCATAATTTTATGAACAAAATCTTACTTTGTTTATTACTTTACCTTATAAAGAACCTTTTGCTCATTATCAAGTGTAATTCTTCAAAAGGACATATTATAAATATAGGATTTCAGAACTGTCAGCCTTATTCTATTGCGATTCGGCCAATTGAATAGGGCTCTATATGAGCACACAGCATATTTTTTTTACAGAAGTTTTTAGTTAGTGAAGACTTTGCTTTTGGATAGAAGTTCACTAATTAAAAACTTCTGTAAAAAAATATGCTATGTGCTTAAAAAAAGCCCTATTCAATTGGACAAATCACAATTTAATAAGGCTGTGTATGTTGTAAAATAAATAATAAATAAAATTGTATTAAAATTAATGTTATCTGACTGATGTGCTGGGTTTGTCTCCACCTCACTCCCGTCACATGACTTACATTGTTTGCCATTGAAGTTATCTGGCAGTTATTGAATTATACAGGAATTATGACTTATCTCCCCCTGCCCTTGTGTGTTTGCATGTATGACCAGGACCCCACCTGATTTCATTAGTCATGTCAATGTTTTTTTTGTTGTTTAATTCTCCAAACAATGGCTAATTAACAATCTTACCATTTTAAAGCAACACCAAAGTCACAACTGCAGAAAAATGAAATAGCTGACAGACAACTTAAATGGTTTCCAGACACACAAGGTGAGTCATATGATAGGAGAAAGTTGTATATAGACTCAGCAGCTCAGGCAATTTAAAATTCTTTTTGAAATCATGTTATATACAGGTGGCTATATTGTTGAATTTAAAAACACATATTTATTGAAATTGCAAGTGGTAAATTAAATACTCACTGCTCTTATATATCAGAATAAATATAAATCATCATGCATATCAATGACAGGTAGGAACCACTCTCACACAGACTTTGGAGAAAACATTACACAGAACAGATGAATAATAAATACTACATCAATCCATAATTGTTACCTTTGTGCTTCTGAATATAGTGATTATATAGCAAAATATAAAGTTAGCTTTAAATTGCATATATTTGATTTTTTAGCATTCCTTGCTGAATATACTGTCACAGATAGATTCACTAAACTTTTCAGTAAAGAGTTGCAGTAAACTAATATATGTCTTTGCACTTTATTACACACTCTGCTTAGTATTTGCAAAAAATTCGGAAACTGGATGAAAACGAGGCTCTGCAATGCCAGGCGCGCAGACTTTGGAAAATGTACAACGCCACACACAGTAACACTTACATGAACAACGCCAGGCATGTGGGACTTAAAAAATACACGAGGTCAAAGACAGTAACACTTGCACAAACAAAATCCGAACTCGGAAAAATACAAATGTAACGGCCGAAATGCGGAAATTGAAAAACACGAAAAGCAACCAAAAAAATGAAAAAAATAATTAAAACATTCTCACAAACAGCACAGGGGGAGAGCCAGGAAGCCTGGGAGTAAGGTTGCAAGCAAAATAAAGCCCAATTTGCCGTGTTTTGTCGCTCGAAAATTGTCTAAGCGAGAAAAAACAATGGTGGACGAAAAACGTAAAAAAATCTGAAAACGGAATGAAAACGAGGTTAAGCACATTCCGAAAGTTGAAGTACATGAGAAGAGAGGCCCGCGATGATCACCGAAGGTGCTCAGAGGGCCAAAAGACTCACATTGTGTGGAAAACAGCATTGGCAGGCTTCACATTTTATTGCAGTAATTTTTGACGGGCAAGTCCCTAGTACCATAATAGTTGTCAATCTGCGAGTTGTCGTCACGCTTGCAGGGCTTGCATAGCGAGCCCTGCAATTATGGCCCTCGCAAAGCGAGGGACACAATTGTGGGGTTGGAGGCCCGAAGGCGCTCATTTAGGTGGAGATGAGCTCCACAGGCGCTCATCGCGAGGCCTGTGGGACTTAGCTGCAATGAGCGCCGAAGGAGCTGATTGCAGGGATCAAGAGTCAGTGGGACTCCGCACAAAGCATGCAATACTTTACAGCATGCAATACTTTATGACTTTAACGGCTGAACCTCTAAACTTGAAGACCACCAAAAAACATTGAGAGGCACCTAAACTATAAGCGCTGGGGGGGAGAGAGTGGGGGGGCAAAGGCGCTCATCATGGCGCTCGCGATGAGCGACGAAGGTGATCATTACAAAGCACCAAAGTAGATGGGCGGAAAGGCTCGCAATGAGCACCAAAGGTGTTCAGAGGGAGCAGAGCATCACATTGTGTGCAAACAGCATTTTTTCCCAGCCTTTTTTCTTGCCATCATTTTTTACGGGCTAGTCTCTAGTACCATAATAATGACAGACAACAAGGGGCATGTCACCAGGCCACAGCATTCTGTCTCCAGGGGCTGTCTTTAGTGACTGTAATTTTGCATGAGGGGTGATCATCACTGTAGTATAATTATTAATGTGCAATTTGAAATATAGTTCAATTGATATAGCAGAACTGTGTGCTTGCCAGAAGATGTAAAAAAATTGTTAAGGACATTTTATTATTCTGTCTGTTTTCTATTTTTAATAGAATTTGTAAATTATTTTGTTTTGTAATATTGACTAAAATAGAAATCAACCATAAAATATAGAATGTAATATAGTTAAAATATTTTCATAATATTTTAGTCATAAATTAAAGGACCACAAACGTTGCCATAGATAGAACGTGAAAAGCATATGGAAAAGTGTTTCCTTTTAAAAATGTATGCTGAATTCATGAAGTTATGATTTATAGAAGTCAGGCTATTTCCGTGTGTTGCCTCTGCCTGAATGAGTAATTAGCTCTGTGCTACATGTGATGTAATGAATATTACTTATAACAAGGTGTAAAGGCTTTGAATCAGGCAGTGGCTAAGTGATTTGTAACTACTTCAAACTACTCTAGCAGCCTTTGTAGCAACAGAGCAGATGGTACAGTAGCTAAGATTGCTGTCTGTGGTGGTGAGGGCCATCGGTTTAAATACCCATAAAGACACTTTTATTCTTTACTGTTAAAAAATCTGAAATATGTCCTTTAGGTTATGTAATAAAGCATAAATTAGAATGCATTAACTTTGATGTTCTTGTGTAGATTTTAAAATAATTATATTATAATTATGTGAGCCAAAGCAGTGTGTGATTACATGTAACTTATACTTATACAGTATATAAATTACTGATAAAACATTTCTGTCAAGACTTTTTGCACTTTGCAGACTTAGAATAATAAGAAAACCTAGCAAATCCCTAATATATGACCACTAATATGGTCCTTCAAATTTGGGAAATACACACACACACAAACACACAGGACCTCATTCAAATGATGGCCGCAAAGTGTCCGCAAGGCTGCGATCCCGTACGGGGTGCTGCGCCCCCTTAGCTACTTTGCTATTCAAAGGAAAGGGGCCACAGCACATCCCTTCCTAAGGCTGACCGCAAGCCATGTAATCAGCCGTTAGCTTTGTTGGGCTCGTACCTGATCACAGGCGTTAGCCCGCAGATCAGAGTGCAAGCCGGCCAAACTAAAAAGCCCAAAATAAATTCAATGCAGCACTGTACAGAACTATATATGATGGGGGACACATTGGGGGACATCAGGATTTCATGTAGTACTACAGGCTTGAATGACCCCCAAGGCAGTAACCCATTCTCCAAGCCTGGCGGACTTGTGGCCACAAATGACAGTATTTGCTAGCGACGATGTGCCAGCTAGCCAATGTACTACATGTCATCCCCATGTCCCCCCTAATGTCCCCAATCAATTACAATGCTGCATAGTGCTGCATTGAATATCTATTTACCCCTAAAGATATCCAAGCCCGTCCATGTATGGGCTTGGATTCAAATCTCCAGTCGCGACTCCTTAAAGGGACCGCGGCACACTAATGATTACACCAAGCCACGGGGTAAGTACACCAGCGGCACCTAACATTAACCCCTCCATCCTGCGGGATCCCCATTGGGACCCCCGGGAGTGTCCCCACATTAATCCCAGCTGCATTGAAAATTCAACTTAAAGGTCCTTAAAGGACCTGCGAGAAATAAAAAAATAACTCCTGCCACGGGGGTACTATAAGTACTCCCTGGCACCTAAAATTAACCCGATCACTCATGGGGGTCAATATAGAATGAGGCCCACAGTATATAAATTACTGAAAATTAATTTCTGCCTTTTTGCCTTTTTCTAAACTGATAATAATAGGAAATCCTAGCAAATACACTGATGCATATTGATGTGAAAGGCTACAGACTTACCTTTCCCATACTTCTACACTTAGCAAGTATAGCCCAATCTTTACTGCTGGTTACCATATCTTTGTTCCCCCTGCTTTGTAGATGGGAAGCATAAATAAATAGTTTGCACGGAAATGTGTAGGAGAGGTCATGTATGTATATATTAAGTATCCCAAAATGTTAGGCCTTGGTCGTGCTTTTGCTCTCTACTTGTTTATTTTAGTTAGCCCTGTTTAAATTGATAACAGACCTATAAGCCATCTTAAAAACAATGATTTCCCTGCCCTGCAGCACATAAAATGAAGTGCTAAAAATGCAATGGCAATCATACGACACCCAAACAGGTCTTTTTCTGTGCATGGAAAAAGCTAAAGTATAACATGTCAATACAGAATTAGCAAGCATGCAGGATTTAGCTAATATGCAGATGATTACATTGTTAAACTGTCTTCTAAGGTTGCTATTTAAATTAATTTAAAACTTGGACTTAACTTGCCAACACCTGGACATGTTATTGCTGATGTAAACATAAGTCTTTTCAAATACTGGAGTATTTAATTAAGTCAGCATTTCCACTCTAAAATATATGGCCAGAGGGGTAGATTTTGTGGCATTAAAATGTATGGCTTGTTGCCAAAGATGTAACAAATAGTTTGGCATTGTCATGTTTTACTATGGAACAAATTAAATTATAGTGCCCATAAATGAATATGTTCTTAATGTTAACTTCCAGGATTTCATCCTCCAAAGCAATACATGAACAATTTATATTTTCGGTCACATGCTTGATTTATACCCATTTGCCAAATGTTCACTCAGAATGGACAAGATTTTCTTTATTCACAGTTTGTGTATTTATTTAAAAAAAAAAAAAACTTTTTCAAAATAATTTAGAAAATCCTTGTTTTGGAGCATTGGGCTGGACTGGGACATTGATGTTATCAGTGCTGTTTTACATCATCAAAAAAAAAAAGGGTGAATTTACTAAACATGATGCATCTCACATCACCCCTTGACTTACTATGCACTATTTCCTATGGGGAAAAATAGCCCTTCTAACCTCATTTGAGTTGAGCAAATGGTTAGTAAATCCCTCCAGTGGAAAGTCAAATGAAGACATATTTTACATTTTTAAAATAATTGCTTATTTCACGGTTTATTTTTTCATAAACCAATTAATTCTCAAGCTGCCCTCCCTCTTCCTTGGCCCTGCAGTTTCTGAAAGAACCAATAGTAGCATGCTCCCTGTAAATTCCAAAGCCCCAAAGTAAAAAGCTAATAATTATTATTGCGATGAAAAGATTATATAAAAAGTAAGAACAATTCATGGTCCTTTCAGAAACTGAGTTTTTTTGCCTGCATTCAATATATTGGACAATGCAAATGAACTACAGATAAAAGAGATCACTTAGAGAAGCTTATCAACCTGTCTAAAGTAAGAACAATTCATGGTCCTTTTAGAAACTGAGATTTTCTGCCTGCATTCAATATATTGGACAAAGCAAATGAACTGCAGATAAAAGAGATCACTTAGATAAGCTTATCAACCTATCTAAAGGTTGTAGAACTTGCTCAATTTGAGTCACCATTAGAAGAAAAAATCTGCTCCACTTCTGTCACTGTGACTCATGGCTAGATTTCTCACTAGGCAATCAAGGCAGCTGCCAAGTGGTGCCTCTCTGCAATTGGCTCCTCATGTTCATAACAATATATACATTTCAGACTATTTCTTTTTAACACATAGCCCCTGCTTTCTCTAGCTAGAGGTTGAGAGCATTTTCTTTGATAGTGGTGGAGGAGGAGATAGGTGTGAAGTGTCAGGTTATATATATATATATATAAGGCACTATGTAAGGCTTGTTATGTGAGGTATTATGTGAAAGCAAGTTCACTGCTTCTGCACCACCCAGCTCCTCTGTTCACAATCACATGCAGGCTTTATCAGTTGATTATACTAGTTCTGCCTACTATCAAGCTCTCCTCCTCCCACAGATCCTGAAAGCACCAAAATTAACTCACTAACTGGCTACCATCAGCAACACAGCACACTCCTGCCTTCTCTTATTTATAAACGGATAAACAAGGACAAATGTGGAGAAACATGGGGAACAGAGATGCATATACGCTTCTATGCCCATGGAATGTAAATCTGTCCCTGTTGGCACATAGAGTTCTTAGATGTGTTTTTTGGCTGCTCAAAGGCTCAAAAGTCCATCAAATTGCAGTGGCAGCAGTTTGAAATTGTGAAAGTTACACTAATTTGTCTATGCTCTGCTGCAGCTCACTTTGACTAACTTACAGAGATCTTCTATTTCATAAAACGTAAGTGCTATAACTTTCATATAATATCAACATGTGCTTAGGTGGAACTTCCCCTTTAAAACATCTAATCAAAAAAAAATACTGAGTTGCTTCTAAACACATGAGTCTAATCATATTCTGCTCATGAGAATTAAACAGAGATCCTTCAACTAGATATCTCTCTTATCATTTACAAATGCTTAGAGGATCTACTTTAAATAAATAATAAAATTAGTCACAAACACTCAGAGTTTATGTGAAATAAACCAAAGCAAACTTGTTTCAAAGAGTAATTAGAGTGATCCATGAGTCTAAACAAATGCCCTTGTCTATTTCTATGAAAACATTTTTCAAAGGCCAATCTGACTGAGGTCGAGATTATTTTATGGTTGGAAGTTTCAAATTGTATGTGGAAACCAGATGTTCCTCGAAACTGGAAGTAGGCGGGCATTGAGAGAATAAGGTCTGCCTAAATTACTCACAATTTTGTATAACATTATAATTGGAGGCATATATGAAAGCATATGTTTTTAGGGCATTATAGTCCCATATTTATAACATAATATTCTAAAAAACACACTTGGTAGTGGGTATTTTTTAAAGGGAAAAAATAATACAGCTTTTAATTTATTACCTAACAAATCCAATTATGTTGTAGTGCAGGGTGCCATTTTAATAATCTACTTCCAAAGGTGGAAGGAGTGTTCACTGCTGCAGTGGAAATGTGCTGGTGCTTTCAAAAGGACTGACTGAGATCTAATTAGTTTACAAGAACATGCTCATTTGAAAGGCAGCTGAAAGAAGCAATTCAGTAAAAGAAATGGAAACAGAGAAAAAAGAATAATTGCAAATACAAAGTAAACATATTTCAAAGCTGAGTTAATTTTACTTTCTAAAAATATTGTGTCCATTATCAAGTTCAGTTATTCCAAAGAGTATATAGCAGTAATTGGAGTCCATTGTTTTCGTTAAGTGGAAATGTCCAGATTGGGCCCAAAGTGTCAATATTTTGTGTGGCCACCGTTATTTTCCAGCACTGCCTTAACCCACCAGTGCTTCACAGGTTGCCACTGGAGTCCTCTTCCACTCCTCCATCACGGAGCTGATGGATGTTAAAGACTTTGCACTCCCCACCCTCTGTTTGAGGATGCCCCACAGACGCTCAATAGGGTTTAGGTCTGGAGATATGCTTGGTCAGTCCATCTCTTTTACTTTCAGCTTCTTTAGCAAGGCAGTGGTCATCTTGGAGGTGTGTTTTGGGTCATTATCATGTTGGAATACTGCCCTGCGACCCAGTTTCTGAAGAAAGGGGATCATGCTCTGCTTCAGTATGTCACAGTACATGTTGGCATTCAAGGTTCCCTCAATGAACTGTAGCTCCCCAGTGCCGGCAGCACTCATACAGTCCCAGACTAAACATGTATACACACATGTCTATATGTGTATATACATTTTTTATAATATGTTGTGTTAGTTCCCCCTATATGTATTTACCTGATGATGTCAGACGCTGCCTCCACTCTCTCTGCATTGCTGTTTACGTTCAAACTGAGGGTTTCATCTCTTATAAGTGTTTTTGTGTTCTTTGTGCCTTATCAGTTTTTTGTCATTTCGGGATTATTTCAACGACCTTTCCTCAGTATAGATGTATACTTTTGGTGGTGGGAGTGTCATGGTCTGGGCCTGCATGAGTACTGGCGGCACTGGGGAGCTACAGTTCATTGAGGGAACCATAAATGCAAACATGTACTAAATACAATAATAAACACAAGACAACAGAATGGAGGGCCCTGTCTTTGATTTTGTTTTTTTTATACATATGTTTCTAATCTATTAGCTGCTTGCAAATGCCTCAAATGTGTTTTTTTAAATAAATGTTTAGATGTATTCACTTGACTCCAGCTTGCAAATTCCGACCTCATGGCTGAATTCGTAAACCCTGACTTTTTAAGTCGGATTTCATGGGGCGTGATCATATGATCTGACAATATTTAAGCAAGCCCGTAATTTAATTCTTAGACATAGCAAATAGTAAATGAGACCGTCATCCATGCATGAGTGCTGCCGTCACTGGGGAGCTACAGTTTATTGAGGGAACCATGACTGCCAACATGTACTTTGACATACTGAAGCAGAGCATGATCCTCTCCAGTCGGAGACTAGGCCGCAGGGCAGTATTCCAACATGATAACGACCCCAAACACACCTCCAAGACGACCACTGCCTTGCTAAAGAAGCTGAAAGTAAAGGTGATGGACTGGCCAAGCATGTTACCAGACCTAAACCCTATTAAGCATCTGTGGGGCCACCTCAAATGGAAGGTGGAGGAGTGCAAGGTCTCTAACATCCACCAGCACCATGATGTCATCATTGAGGAGTGGAAGAGGAATCCAGTGGCAACCTGTGAAGCTCTGGTGAACTCCATGCCCATGAGGGTTAAGGCAGTGCTTGAAAATAATGGTGGCCACACAAAATATTGACACTTTGGGCCCAATTTAGACATTTCCACTTAGGGGTGTACTCACTTTTGTTGCCAACGATTTAGACATCAATGGCTGTCGGTTGAGTTATTTTGATGGGACAGTAAATTTACACTGTTATACAGGCTGTACACTTACTAGTTTACATTGTAGCAGAGTGTCATTTCTTCAGTGTTGTCACATGAAAACAAAATACTTACAAAAATGTGAGGGGTGTACTCACTTTTGTGAGATACTGTATGTTAGTTTTTCATTTTGAATGTGAATTTCAACGAGAACTAATTGGCTTCAGGAGCTTTTTCCCCTTACATTATAGGTTAATGTAAATCTCAAGCTCCCCCAAATTACATCGCTCAGCCCACAACCGTAAATCTAGCCTTATCCGCAGAGTTTTCCGTGTAGGGATTACCCAAACAAAGTTTTACGGATGAGACACGGTTTTAGGAGCCAATAGGAAAAGAGAATGTCATGATTATTATAATGAGTGAGAATGAGTGCCGTAACAGCGGCAAAGAACCATTATATTTATATTTTTGGATTATAAATAGATGTGGCAATTTTATTTCTAAATTCAATATGCATATAAAAGTTATATATATATATATACCGTATATACTCGAGTATAAGCCGACCCGAGTAAAAGCCGAGGCACCTATTTTACCACAAAATACTGGGTAAAATGAGTGACTTGAGTATAAGCCGAGGGTGGGAAATGTGCTTTCCCCTGTGTCCCTCTTGTGCCCTCTATGTCCCCCCTCTCTCTTCCGTGTCTCTTCTCCCCTCTCCCTTCCCTGTTTCTCTTCCCCCCTCTCCCTTCCCTTATCACCCTCCTCATTCTCAACCTCCCTTCTAAACCCCACTCCTCATCCTCAACCTCCCTCCTCAACCCCTCATCCTCAACCTCCCTCCTCAACCCCCCATCTTCATCCTCAACCCCCCCATCCTCAACCCCCTCCTCAACCCCCTCCTGAACCTCCCTCCTCAACCTCAACAGCCCTCCTCATTCTAAACCCCCCTCCTCATTCTAAACCCCCCTAAATACCTTCCCCTCTCCCTTTCCCTTTACTTACCTGCTTCTGCTCCGGCCTCCGCTCCTTCTAGACCCGGCACACATGTGACTTCACATGCGCGACACGTCATTAGCATATACCGGGTGGCTGGCACCCGGTATATGCTAATGATATGGCGCGCATGTGACATCACATCCGGAGGCTGGAGCAGAAGCATGTAAGTGAGGGGAAAGGGAGAGGGGGAGGTATTTAGGGGGGTTTAGAATGAGGAGGGGGGTTTAGAATGAGGAGGGGGGTTGAGGATGAGGAGGGGGGAGGGAAAGAGACACGGGGGGTTAGAGAGACACAGGGGGGTAGAGAGACACGGGGGTAGAGGGCCCCGGTGGGGGTTAGAGAAACACGGGGGGGTTAGAGAGACACGGAGGGGGGGGGGGAGAGTGACTCGCGTATAAGCCGAGGGGGCCCTTTTTAGCCTTAAAAAAAGGGTTGAAAAACTCAGCTTATACTCGAGTATATACGGTATATATATATATATATATATATATATATATATATATATATATATATATATATATATACAATATATTAGAGCATTTGCTCCTAGGCAACAAGGTTTCCTGATATATATTAACCCCTTGAGTACTGGGTTGAATGTCACCCTTGATGTTGTATAATGAAACGGACATAATAATACAATACAATATTTTTTCAATTACACATAATTTTATATCGGACTGTTAATTGTCAAACAATGTTGAAATTTCATAATTTTTCATTGTTAATTGGTGTTATACAGTCTCGTTAGCTGCTGCTGCGACACTCAGCAATGTTCTTAAAAGCAATAGCGAGTGGTCTTTGGTACGCATAATATTTTCTTCAGTTTCATTCATAAAATCTTATTAGCATAAGGTTTTGGTAACTTGTAATCTATTGTTAGTGCAAAAATCAATACAAAAGTTTGCCATAATTTTCCACTGTGGCCGGTCGCTGTCACTCGTAACAGTTCTCTTGCAAGTTTTCTGGGATGGGTGATTAACATGGCTAGTGGTATTTACTTTTGTCTCATCATGGAGTAAACGGTGATACTGGGGATTTACATACTGTAGGAATCTAAGGAATCAATACTCCCCTTTCCCTCACTGGCAAAGAAGCAGGACATTGCATCAGAGGTTGCAACCACAGCTTTCCAGAAATGTAAACACCTCTCTCACACATACTACAATATATCATAGATCCCTCCAGTGCATTGTAAGAGCATCAACATCAATTTTTCTAACTAAAATCTAGCATTTTGTGGCAAGTGATAATGTTGAACAACGATAGGTGGGAGCGAGAAAGAAGGAATAAACTTGTTAGCTTTCATTATTTGAGAGTCACAGTAAGGTGATGGAAAGAAAAAGCTGCTTTAAGAAAATAAATTATAAGTTGACAGACAAAAGAAGATGGCAATACAATATTTGTATCAAGCTTGTGGTTCAAAGATCAAGAGGTATGAATTGATATAAATATCTGGGAAAAGGAATGATATAATGGAAGGAGATAAAAAATGTAGTCCATTTCTATTGCTCCACTATGTACAATTCTTGCAGAGCTATTGATGCACTAAGTATGTGTTCTTTTAACTTTTTAAGCCAGATTTGAGCAAATATTTGTTTAGTCTTTTTTTCTTTTTGTGTGCTAAAAAGATATACCTTCTTTAAATCAAATTGGTAAATTCAACATCTGCTTGTAATAATAGTATTGTTTTATATTTGTGACATGAATATATAACAATTAATAGATGCCATATCTTTAACACAGACATTTCCAATGTATTTTTGTTTTGTTCACTTTACATATTGAGTCTGATGAAGGTACAGTGCTTCCTTAAATATAGACAGATACATAAATATTTTTTTTAACAAATTATTTTTGTTATCTATCTGTGTGGTTACTATCTTTATCCAAAAATACTCAGGGAGCTAAGTAAACAAATTAAGCAGTAAGGTTATATATCAGCAAAATTATGTATGTTTTGGTATATCCACCATGCAATAAACTAAATTTAAACTTTTACTTCCCGGAAGAGATGCTGAATTAAACAGAATGACACATTTTCTACAAAACTTTAGTAAAGAGCAGTCCTAAGGTGTTTTCTGTTTTGTTCCAGTGTGATTAAATATGAAACTCAGTTATTTGAAAAGTGTTGTTTAGCTTGTTGGTTACCAGATACTGTAAGTTTCCACTGAGCATCTGTCTTGTTAATATAAAAAATCTAGTAAAACAGTCTCAGGTGCTTTTTAATGAGGATGGGGGATTCTTAAAATACTGTGAGTGTTATGTTGGATTCATTATCATATGAGGTCACAAGACAAGTTGCCCCTGACACCACCGTTTGAGTTACCACTTATATTATTATTATTAATATTATTAGTTGCATGTTTTTTTTAGAGCACCGGCATATTCCATAGTGCTAGGGGTACAATAAACAATAGATAGTCATTTACATACATTAGAAAGCAGATAAAACAAGAATGCACATTTGTACATACACATTGTTACATGAGGAGATACAGGTTTTACTCTCTGGAGGTGAGAGGGGATAGAAACATGGGGTAAGGTGACTGCTGGATGGATTAATGTTGAGGGAGAGGTATGCAAACCAAAACAGCTAACATTATGAAGTTCTGGATGATTTAGTTAAGGAGGAAGGTGGTAAGCTTCTCTGAAGACTAGGGGACAATCAAACAGAGAGAAGATGAGAATCCCAAAGAATGGGACTGATCTTGAGAGCATGTAAGGAAGTAATGGTAGAGGTTGAGAGGTACAGTGTTGTGGAAGGCTTTGTAAGTAAGGTTAAGGATCTTGACAATTATTCTTCATGAAATGGGGAGCCAGTGTAGGGACTAACAGTGAGGGGCAGGAGTTGATGTATTGTAGAAACGGCTAAACACTGTGCACTCATTGTTTTCATATCTATGAGACAATTAATTTTTACTGGGGTACAGTTGTAAAGTTCTAATTATGTTCCTAATGTTGACTATACTGTAACTTTGTACTACACACACACACACACTCCAATCCAATAAGAATGCTTCTGCCTAACTCATCCACCTCGAAGCTCAAGGCACAATGCTCGCCAAGACACTTTTCTCTTTTTAGTGCAATTTGTAAATGTTACAGTTGCAGATCCTTTCTAATGTTCTTGCCTTCACAATTACCCTGAGTAAAACATTTTTGTTTGCTTTGTGTTAAGACTTTGGGTTATTGGCAGGGCTATAACAAACAGGCAGTTTCGCACAATATCCCCATTGGGACATGGCTCCATTGCCATAAAAAGACAAATTTGAACAATACTGAAAAAGAAAATGTGGTTGTGAGGACAAACATCTTAAAAGGCTAGAACAGCAAATAATAGGAGCAGCAAAAAATATATAACTTTTACAAAAATGTGCAGTCTTGAAGAATATCATTTGGAGCTGGGGAAAATGTGTTTATGCAGCTATTTCTCATAAACAAATAATGTTTTTCTATAATTTATTAAGCAGTTACATTGTAAAATGGTAAACATAAAATCCCAGAAACAGTAAACTGCAGTAATTTATTTTAATTTGTTGAGATGCTACTGGACTCCTTGAGCCTCATTCAATTGAAGCTTTCGGGAGATCCGTGCTCGGAAATGGAGGTAAGTTTTTTGCTATTCAATTGACATCAGTTTGTGGGCTCCGATCGAGTTAGGGGCTCCGAGCTGCGATTTATAGTGATTTTAAAAATCGCAAGTTAATGCCCTCCAAGCCTTTGACCTTTCACTGTCGCAAGGCTAAAATCGCAAATCGTTGTTCAATTGCTCCGATTCCCCCTCGCTAACCACTCCGTCAAGCCCGCAAATGGCAAATAACTAACCACAAGTTAATGGTATAAAGGAGGTCTTGCAAAGGGCTTAATGACAAATCGGAGCACTTAAAAGCAAATAAAAGAGCAATAATGTACTTTTATGAAGAGTGAACGTGATGTTAGGTCTTAGAATTAATAGCATGACAATCTCCAATACTATATTTCATGTTCAATATTCATGTTATATCGATCATAGCAATCAATGTGAAGTCCTACAGGCTTCAATCTCCAGGCCAGTAGAACTTTGAAATCCAACCTCCATTTTTCAAAGTCCTACAGACTTGGAGGTTGAAGCCCGTAGGACTTTGAAGAATGGACGTTGGGTTTCAAAGTCCTATGAGCTTGGAGGTTGGTCATGATGATGATCTCTGTTTCCATTGGCTGTTTCTGCATCAGGAGTTATGGGCTTGATCCCCTAACATGTTCAAGCCCGGAAATTCTATGTCCTACGGCATGGGCGATTTTCGCGATAGGCCCCTTACTTGCGGGCCCGGCCAATTGAATAGCATCGCAATCGGAGACCAAATGGAGCCCGCAACTCAACTGCAGGCATTTGGCTGTCTGTGATAGAGTTGCGAGCCCCGAATTGAATGAGTTTCCTTGTGTTTATAGTACAGTTCCATTCAAATGCCCCTCGAAACAACTGACATTGCAAAAAAATATGTTTCAGCTTTCATAAACAAGTAGCAAAGAAATGGGTATATTTCATTGTTTAGAAGTGCATGAGGCATTCCAACATAGCAGAGAACTTAGAGTCTTATTCAATTTGAGACAAGTAAATTACTTTCATACATAATTTCAGTAATGTTACATTGCAGTTCACTTGCAATATTACGTAAATCCGCAAATCCTATCTTGTCAGTAACATACTAGGTGTAGAATTACATGTTTACTTGTAATATTACACCAAACCATGCATTTTACTCAAACTACTGATGACTCACAGCTCTAGGAACCAATAGAAAATGAGAATGTCATGATAGTGTATATGTACAATGAGTAAGATTAAGCATTTTGCGAGTAGATAAGTACATTTGCTCATAGCGCATTAAAGCATCTGTTTCTAGTCCATGTGGGTTTCCTGATATGCATTAACCCCTTAAGTACTGTGTTCTGTGTTACACAGGATGTTGTATAATGGCACAAGCATAATAATAAAAATATCATATTATTAAATGCCACATATATGCCTATGGGGATGTTAAGCTTCCAATCCTGATGAACTTCCATGCCTTTTTCTCTTTTTTTTGTGGTTTATTGCCGCTTTAACAGCTACTCCCGCTCTCAGAAATGCTTTCAAAACCATTTGCAGGTGCTGTTTAGTACCCATAAATATTCCTTCAGATTTTTTAAATTGTGAGTCATAAGTATTTTGCAAGTGATCAGTAAAGTCTCAATTGAATACCGATTTTGTGTAAAACTAAATAAGAGTCACTCCTAATATTACTGATGTCAAAAAATCAATGGGAAAGCTTGCCATAATTTGCGGGTCTGGCTTGTCCGTAGTCATTACAGGTAGCTTACTCACCATCATGAACAAAAGGGTGAATAGAATAATTAGGGAAATTTACTGACCACTTTTTGCTTGTGTAACTTTACGAAATGGGGAATTGAATAGGTCCCTTAGTTGTTACAAAGCAGGCAGATGGCCCACTAAACCTCTCAGGTATATGCAGGTGGTCCACTAAGACCTACACAATTTCTCAATAGTTCTTTGATAACAGTTTGTAAACCACCACTTTAGTACATCTGTTAACTTTGGATTTTAAAGTTCCCCCATGGCCAAAATTGTATTTTGCAGGAAACTACATAGGAAATATAATCTTTCAGTTTCTAGACAAGCTAGGACTTTGATAGATATGCATCATAAAGTATATGTGGCCAGTGTAATGCTAAGTTAACATAGTTCATGGGTGGGCCAGTTCAATCCCGGAGAGCCCCAAACAGGCCAGGATTTGATGATATCCCTGCTGCGTACAGGTGAGTCAATCACTTCTTCAGTCATCCTGATTGACTCACCTGTGCACAGAAAGGATATCCTGAAATACTGGCCTGTGTGGGGTTCTCCAGGACCAAACATGTCCCCCCTGACATAGCTTGATTGTTTGAAAATATCTCAAGAACAACTTGACCTATTACCAGTACATATTTTGTAAAATAAAAATTGATTTTTAAACTTCTGTGTGATATAAGCTTATATTTGTACTGAATAAAATGCTATAACTACGCAAACAGCATTTTCACTTTACGGCAGAGCATAATATATATTGCAGCACTCTAAATGGAGTCATGCAATCTTTAGTGTTTGGTTTCGACTAAAACCAGTAATAGACCTTTTTTATAGGCATATCTGGGTGAAAATCATTTAGTGGTAGGGCTTTTTACTTTATAAATAATATATTGTCATTATTTATTACTAAACCAAAGTGGGTTTTAGAAGCTTCTAATGTAGGTTGCTCATTACTGATTTCATTAACAAAAATAAACTTTTATGGTTTACAGTAAATAGTTCTTGAGGCGAGCAGCTACTTAAAGAAATTGATTTGTTGCGCATTAAAGTGTGCCAGTTATCTTAAATCATTAATGTCTGCTTTAATAAGTTCAGCAGTGTCTAAGAAGACGTGTTCAGTGATTAGATGGTGCTAATTTTATATACATCAAAACAAAAGCTTATTGCTTAATTGACATATATAATAGTCCAATAGAGTGAATTGTTTCAGTATTGTCAATATGTTATTTTGATGCAATCCAAAGCAGGCTACACCCAAATGCCCAAACTCATACTCATTAATATTCTTTTTCAAGTTTTTCTCTTTGAGCATTATTTGCAAATTCTACATTTCCTTCAAAACTTGCTCTTTTTTCATTTATGTATACCTTGACTAGCAGTTTGTCGCCAGAGTTTATCACCAAAGTGTATAACCCAGTGGTCCTTTTACAGACAAAAGGAAAAATATTGTTTGGTTGAATGTGATCTCCTGCATCAGTATATATTAAATGTAAAGGAGGAAATTAATAGATCAGTTAAAAATAATAGTACACTAGTATAGATGGTTTAATTGAGAAGCCAATATTGAGCAACAGACCGAAAAAATAATTCAAGAAGACATGGGAAAAACATAATGCCAAACTTTTTTAGGTGGATGGAATAAGCAAAAAAATGATCATTTTTGTACTTCTCAAACATATTATAGTTCTGTAGGAAGGACTGGGAGGAGGTAATGATGGATGAGAAGGGGGGAAGTTATGGGTAAAGGTGTGGTTGGGGTATATTTAGAAGGGAGATGTAGAGTTTATAAGTCTGTGTTAGGTTTGATTACCAAAAATCTGGGAAGCCAGTGTAGGTTGCCAAAATTGGATGTGAAGTGGATGTGACAAGTATTCAAAATGAACGAGTCTAAGGGAATCTTTACATAAAGCAGCTTAAATGTATGGAGTGATATTGTCAGTAATAAGCATAAAAGGATGGAGTAGAAATCTTTTTTGTTGTTGTTGTTGTTGAGAACTTCTGCTTTCCTTATGAATTAACCCCTTCATATATTATAACACATATGTTAATATTGCTTGTAACCTTTGAGCTCACATGTATGGTGAACTAATTGGAATCTCACTCATCTTTGCTGCTGTTCTTGCACTGTCCATTATGAAAATTACAGCTGTTTCCCGGTCCTGGATAATGTTCTCATTACAAGAATACCAGCACTTCATAGGTGGAGTAGCCTCATCCAGTCAGGCTGGATTCCTGATTTCTCTGCCATCTATTTGATCTTTGCTTACTATATGTGCTTTGTAAATTGGATTCTCAATGGTGATGTTTGTCTGGTCCTGAACTTCCCACATGCTGCTCCTTCTTCTAACATTTAACTTCTCTTACCATCACACAAATTATGCCTGCCTCAACCTCTGGTTGCCTCCTAAGAGCTAGTGAATACACCCTGTAGGAGTTAACAAAAAGCTAAACATATGGGTAGTTGGTCAGAACACCTTTCTATAAAATAATTATCTGCCCCCTTCCTTGATAATGAACACTCAACACTGGGTTCCCTGACTACCCACTGATGCAAGGGTACCATCAAGATGCACAAAATCATTCACCAACTCTGCTTCTCATACCCAGGACAGATCACTATTAAACCTTTACTTCCTCCACAGGGGTCCTTGCACCAGTATTAGATAAATGTGACATTTTGATCAGGCCACTATACATCTGGCTGAGGCAAATATTGTAATGGGTGTTAAGGGCCAGCTGCTAGGTACCCACCAGATATGACTATTGAATGCCTGGCAAGCTCACTTAAAGCTCTGGAACTGTCTTTGAAATAACATGTCCATTGTCTCTCCTGTCTCCACTTTTTGATCTGCTCAAAAGTGATAGCTCTTCACAAAACTAGACTTTACTGGGAAATATAATATTATTCAAATTAAGTGGGAAGCTGGATGGAAAATGCTTTTTTTCATACAAGAGATAACTTTAAACATCTTATTATGCCATATGACATCTGCTACTCAGCATCTGTCTTACAGGCCCTGGCTTTGCAAAAAGTCTACAGCTAGAGATTATCATAAAAATAAGCTCTGGCTACAGGTTTAGAGTTAGGTCCAAATGCCTTCTCTACCCTTGTAGCTCTTCTTACATTTTGAGTTCTGTTTAATGGTAAATAGGCATTGGACTACAAGCTACCATAATCCAACATGGGAGTTTTAAACATTCATAACTCACCAGCTTCTATTAAAATAGGAATCACATGGTGTATAACAAATCGATTTTTAGATTTAGACCTTTTTTGTTGTGAATATCTAAAGGAAGTTTACTTTACCTGCATTTTACTTTATTTCCAACCTGTGCATAACTGAACCCCTCTTCATGCATGTTGAAGATTATGTGCAATTGCAGTTGATCATTTAAATACACTGAGTCCGATTCAATTGAGCAGTCATAAGTTACCGGAGCCCGTAAGTGAGTCTGTAAGCTAATTTGCTATTCAATTGGCTTCTTTTTGCGGGCTCCAAATGGTTTATGATGTACGGCCACGAAAACATTGCGACGGGTAAACCCGGAACTTACAGCCTCCCGAAGCCTTTGATATTTCACTTTCGCAAGAGTTACGATCGATAAAATCGCAAATCGCTATTCAGTTGCTCCAAATTCCCCACGGCCACAAATAGTTTCACACCCGTAAACAGCAAATGTAGGAGAAAATCCTACGAGTGCTAGAAAGGACCCGCAAGGGGGTTTAACCCCTGTCCGCAGCCCTGTAAATGCAAATAAAAAATAAATTCTGCACTGTAAATAATGGGGAAAGTGATGAAAGACATTAGAATTAATTGCACAACAGTCTCAAGCTTACAAATTGGCAGTAAAAATATGTTTATTTTTATGTTTCATTTTTGGGTTATAGCGTTCTCGGGAATCAATGAGTTAATACATATCAGGCCACCCACATGGACTAGAACACTATTGGCATTCATTTTTATTATTTTATTTTTTAATGCTTTTCAAGTACCATCGCATATCGGACCCCCGAACATAATTGATTGACATGTAACCTCCATGTTTTACTGACGTAATGATGGCGGCCTCATTTTCTATTGGCTCTTTTCGAAATGGGAGGTTACGGTCTTGCTTAATTGATCATATTCCCGCCCTGAACGTCTACGAAAGAGTACATGGTTTACGGAGTCGGATTTCGGCCCGTAACTTGCGGGCTCCTTGCAGCAGACATGTGGCCTGGATCCTGTGAGATGCGGACTTGCAATTGAATCGGGCTCACTATTCTTAATGAAAACTTTGAAAAAGTCTGCTGCAACGAGCTGTGGTAGTGAGTAGACTGGATCTATCACAGCTATTCCCACTAATCTTTGTTAATCTCCCCAATTGCTTTACCTTATTTTATTGGTTTTCGTTATTTTCTGCAATTCAGGATGTGAATAAAGTTGAAACTCTTATGCATTCATATTTTCATAGCTTTATCCTGTTACATCAATGTGTAGAACTATGCCCAAGTGGATATCATGGTTCATGTATTGAGTCCAACCTCTACAGGAACCTTACCATAATATAACATTTTTAATGCAAAGAATGATTGCTACATTATGTGGGAAACCAACCAAGGAAGAGTAGAATTCCTATGCTTCTAGAACACATGAATAACATGATCTCATAGGCACATTTTAAGTTACATCAACACATATCAATTTCCTAGTTTGTAGCCACCATATTATTTAAGTATTTCTTTAAGATTTAAATTGTTATAATTGCAACACTCATAAAGACAAATTTGCATTTGCTTGAAAAGTTTTCATACCATTTATATGCAACTTATCAAGTGAGAAAATTAACAAACGACAGTTTTCACTTTTTTAAGGACTTTTTAAATTAATTGCCCCGCAGTCAAAATGAAGCAAATTTCCTTGCAACCAGTGGGATAAACTTCATACTAAACAAATAATGCAATTCAAATAGTTTATACCAAATTGTAAACATATGTTTCCTAATCCTTTCATTTCCCTGAAGACTGAAACATATCAACCATGAAAACAATAGAGATGAAATCTGATTGAAAGCCTGCTCTGCAAAGCAAACTGTGTTAATATGCAGAAGAAAGAAATAACATGAAATCAGACCTTCTATTTAATTTGTACGTATAAATTAAAAATATCCTATTTATGTTTAACTTTTCTAAGTCACTGTTATATCCATTTTTAATTAAAAAATTATGAGTTAAATAAATAAATAAGAAATTAAATTCATTCTACAGTAGTATCAATATAATTATTGCTTATTTAATTGATTTTACTTTTGTGGAATGAATACAAATGTAGTTCTAGAATCATAAGGTAGAACATGTTCCTAACAATAACAAGATGGTTTAAACTCTAAACATCTTAAACATTTGTGCAAGTAAGTAAAGATAAGCATAAACACAATTTATTAAAAGTAACTCATTTCAATTATCGGCACATGGCTCATTGGGCATGCTCATAAATGACAGCCACATGCTTTGTTCCCACCAAGGTGCAAGTTACCAGTTTGGCGATCACCTTTCCAGGCTCAATGTTGATACAACTATAGCCAGTGTATAATCAGTTAAGACAAACACTGGTGATTACCATGTAGCTTTTAAAAGAGGAATAGCAAACGTACATTTTGGTGCAAAATCCCAACAGACCAGTGAATACGATATCACACTGCTCCAGAGCAGTTTCTGCAATTTTTACTGCCAATCCTACTAGTGCACCATATGGAGTTATCAACCACAGTAAGTTACCATGCCCCAATAGTTATGGGATTCGTCTTAATATTGTATTGTAATATTTCAGCAAAATCAGTGATCACACAATTAAGACCTATTCTTCTTATTAATTCACATATTTCAAATTAATAAAATATATATTGTGCTAACAGACTCCTTTCAAACATCCACCTCAAATCCACTTTGTGACTTTACAAAGTGACAGTGCATATGTCATCAGTACCTGCCCAGAAGAAGCATGAAGAAGGTAAAACTAAAATGTGCACTGACCCTGGGCTCCATTCAATTGCAAGCCTGTAATTGCCTGTACCCCAAAATTTTGGCTGCGGGCTATATTTTTTCTAAACATTTAAACTCATCCAATTGTTTCTAACTCGCAACTGCCTTGTCACAGCCTCCACACACAAACCATGCACTAGTAAGTAGGATTTCAGGGGCTATGATCATATGATCTGACAATATTTAGGCAAGACCGTAATTTATTCTTAAACACTCGCAATACTTCTTAGACACAGCCAGTAGTAAATGAGACCGTCATCATGACGTCAGTAAAACATGGAGTTTGTACAACAATTAATTAGTGTTTACAAGTAAAATTTGTGATCGGACTCGCAATTCAGTAATGTAAAAAATCATTAAACCAATTGTTCTAGTCCATGGGGGTTCCATGATATGTATTAACCACGGAAATAACATTTTAAAATAATATTTTTTTAGTGCAGATTTGTGAGCTTTATACTGTTGTGCAATTAATCCTGCAATTAATTCCCAGTATTTTCGAGTACAGTAAAGTGGGCTGCTGCAGTTGTCAGAACTAGTGTCCAATTCCCTTGGGGGTCCTATGTAGCACTTGTATTATATAATAATATTTTTGTAAACATTTCGAGTTGCAGGTCAGATTTCATTTGTGAGCTACTTGAACTTTAGTAATTGAATATTGATTTTGCGTCTTTAGCACTGTTAACTTTTGCGGGCTTGAAAAGTCAATGGAGGAGATAGGACGGAGTTACGTCTTTGTAAGCAAGCAGCATGATTTGAAAGGTAGCTGATAAACAAAATAAAATTCAGCTAGCAATAGATAGCAGTTAGATCCACAGTGCCATAGCATTTTACACTTTTTCATAATGCTTAAAAAAAAAAAAACGCCAGGACACCTGGGAGGGAGGTTGCACGAGAATTTAAGCTGAATTTGCAGAGTTTCAGCACTCGAAAATCGGCTAAGCAAGAAAAAAATGGCGAAAATAATGAAAAGGAGGCTAAAGGAGATTGAAGCACGCAAATACCCGCCAGGCACTTACGAGTTAGCCAGGAACGACCTCGGAATCTCAGGGGTAAAAAAAACAACCTCGCAAAAATACAAATTTAACGTCCAAACCGCGGAAATAAAAAAAAAACAAAAAAATTAAAAATTAAATAAAAACACACGGCACAAGGGAACGCCAGGATACCTGGGAGTGAGGTTGCATGTAAATTTTAGCTGTATTTGCCGATTTTCGGCATTCGAAAATCAGCTAAGGGAGAAAAAAAATGGTGGACAAAAAAATGAAAACGAGGCTAAAGGAGACAGAGGCGGGCAAATCACGTACGAGTTAGCCAGGAATGTAGGAAATACAAGATATACCATTACAACTGACGGAAAATGCTTGTGAGCCAAGTAACACATAGAAAAAAGCTGACATTTTACAACACTACCTTGCAAATAATAATATTACGATTCTAAAATGGGGCTTTACCTGCCTAAACAAACGGTTTGGCCTTGCGCACGTAGCCTATTTACACTGCACACTTGGCACAATCCAACTGTACAGTTTCCTGATGCAGGAAAATCCAAAGAGATTGTTAGCTCTTCAGGATATTGATTGCTGCATATTAAATATATATAGGTAAAGTATATTAATTTATTAATTCATATTAATTTATTAATTTACTGTACAAAAAAATGTATATTTTACACTATACTTATATATCTGTCTTCGCCATGAGCGCCGAAGGTTATTGTTGCAAAGCAGGAAACTTGAAGTACACAAGGGGAGAGGCTCGCACTGAGCGCCAAAGGTCCTCAGAGGAGCAAAAGCCTTAAATTTAGTGGCAAACAACATTGCCATGTCTTCAAATTTTAATGCCGTCATTTTTTGACGGGCAACTCGCTAGTTAACAAATAAACTTCCTATCACTTCCTCTAAAAATCATAAAATGCCCAAACTGACCACAATATTCCATTCTCTTGAGTAACTATCAGTGAAACCCAATCCTGTCTGAATCTCTGTAACCCTATGATCCATAAGGTACTCTATGGGTTACCAGTTCCTTCTTCAGTGGACTGCAATTTGTCTAACCTCTCTGTTATGACCTACCCATCTTGGGTCACCACATATGGTATAACTCACAGCTTCCTTTAAGTACACAAGCCTCTCCACCACCTACAAGGTAGCGATACAGAAGGGGAGGTGTCATGTACCAAATGACAAAGAGTATACAAGGAACATAGGCGCAATATTGTATAATTATAAATAACACTAATATATATTTACACATCAAAAAGTAAGCATCACAAAAATATTAAGCACCAAAATATCTTCAGGTCAACTTGAAATATAGCTCAAAGATTACCAAAATCCCACAAAAATACATACATTTAAACAAAACAGAGGCCCAAAAGTTTTATGGTAAGTGCTGAGATGGAAACTCCAGTAAGCCTCACGCTTAGACTGAAGGTGAAACTGATTGTAGGCCTTTCCTTTTAATGTCAGAGAAGACATGGGAATTGGAGTAGAGAGTAGTTTGCATAGTAGAATGAGCTATGGATTAATTTAGACCCAAGCTTGTATGGTTTAGTCCAGACTGAGTGAAAGGGACAATAACTAAAGTTGATGGCTATGAGTGTTGATGGCTATGAGTGTAGTCTATCGTACAAAGGTTGTGCCATAGACTACACTTGGATAGATCAATCTGAAACAAATCAGAACTAAGTCTGCATTTCCCCTCTCCCCAAAAGTCTACCTTAGTAGAAGTTGACTTTGCTCACTTGGAAATATTGGCTCAATTTTTACCTGCCAGGGAAAGTGGTCAAGATTCTGTAATTTTTGTTTGAATGTCTCTGCCATATTTTATGGACATCATAAATATGTTGAAAGAGATTTTTTTTGATGTCAGTGTATTTTACCTTGTTTATAAATAATTACAAAAATTGTCCTGGATTTATAGGGACAGTTTGTAATGTGGCTCTGATTAACACAAAAATAGAAAGTTTACAGTGGTTAATTGTAATTAAATGTATAGGATCTGGTTTGGATTAAGATTTCATTCTTTATTTGTTTGGAAGATACACAATGTTTCTGACACTAGTCCAATTAAACTCTGCATGGCCAGACTAAACTGAGACCCAGCTTGATTAAAAAGCCCTAGAGATGTCTGCTAAAAGACTCATTTGATAATCACAATTTAGAAGACTGGCATAAACACCAATCCAAAAAGTGTATTGCTTGGACAATTAATGTAGCACAAACACATGATTGAACGATGCTGTTTTTCAATACTAGGTCCTGATTGCTTTTTTCCCTTTCAATTTTTCTGTTTCCTTTTCTCATAATTAGGTATATTTTCACATTTTCAGTATTTGGTAACTTATTTGTTTATGTATTTGTTTGCAAACTTATTCTAAAATTATGCATTTTGTAGAATATCCTAAACTAAATTTGTAAAGATGACTTGTGTAGATGTATTAGCTGAAAAAGATGCACAAATGGTTTTAAAGTCTCTCTAATCACCGTTACAACAATTTAAATTGCAAAGAGACATAAATCCTACACTTTTGCACAATCGTCAATTTGAAATGAGAATATCTGCAGATACGTGCAATGTATGCAAAATAACTGTCTATTTTTTAACTGACAAACATAGAGCAAAAAATTAAATGTGAAACTATAAAATACAAAATAAAACTACAATAGATAGATATTCCAATTGTGGAAGATCAACTTTCCAAAATATAAGTACAAAATTATAGGAATGTCAAATGCAACATATTTTATCATGCAATTAAAAGAGCATTTTTAACCATTACAAAAGTTGCTATTTGAATTTAAAATATCAAGTAAACATGTTTAAACTTAATAGAAAAGGGGAGGATAGAACATATCTCATTTGTACTGGGGCACACCCTGTTCTGATCTCAATTAAATGAACAAAAATATTTAATTATTATTATTATTATGTTTTTTTATATCGCGCAAACATATTCCGTAGCGTTGTACAGGAGTTGAGTACATGGCAAAAAACAAACTTAACACCTTATAAAGAATGGAGGGCCCTGTTTTTGAGCTTAGAATCAAATGTACAGACACAAGATTGAAAACTTGCAAACTAACAATCTAACAGCCTTATTAAATTGCAATTTGGCAAATCTAAAAGGCTCTATATAAGCAGATAGCATATCTTTTTCACAGAAGTTCTTAGTTAGTGAAGACCTTGCTTTTGGATAGAAGTTCCCTAACTAAAAACTTTTGTAAAACTATGCTGTGTGCTTATATAGAGCCCTTTAGATTTTCCAAATTGCAATTTAATAAGGCTGTAAGGGTTTATGTGTGATACAAGAGGGGGACAAATGCAAGATGGCAGGGTGAACGCAATTTGTTTAGTCAAATGGAGGTGTATGTGTGTTGTACTGTAGATTGTGGGTGGGAGTGTTATTAAGCTGTGGAGTGTGCAGTTGTGCATGCTAAGGCTGAAGGTGATAAGATTTTTTAAATAGGTGTGTTTATTAGTACATTTGAAAATTGTTGTGGGTTGAGTGCTTGCATGTTTCTGCGGGTTCTGGTGGCAGGAATTGAAGAATGTTGGTGAGCAGAAGATGAGGTGAGGTTGCAAGTTAGCAGGTCTTGGTCATATAGGGGAAGTAAGGAGATGTCAAGGTTGGAGATAGTGCAGAGATTAATGAAAATAAGGTCAACAGAGTGTCAAAGAAGATCAATGGAGTGTCCACCACTGTGAGTTGCTGAATCTGTCCATTGTGAGAGGCCAAGGGAAGAGGTAAGCGCAAGTAATTTTGAAGTTGTTGGGGAGGTGGGTGTGTCAGTGGCTATGTTGAAATTGCCAAGAATGAGTGAAGGTATATTAGAGGAGAGAGTGAGGGAGCCAGGCGGCAAAGTTGTCCAGAAATTGAGAGGGTGATCCAGGCGGGTGATAGATATATTAGAAGCTGCACCATTCAACTATTTTGCATATTCAGCAGTTGAACGATAGGGGCATTAAGCTAAGGGCGTTGGCCCATGTGGAACGCTGCCTAGATGCTAGCTAGTGACATCATCAGACAGCGTCCAACGTACTGCATCCACCCTGGTAGATCTGTTCTATCCTCCCCTTTTCTATTACATTCATTACTATCTCAGGGAGCACCCCTGTAATCTTTCAAGAGGTCAACACTTTGAGCCACCACACCTTTTATCTCTTTTTTTAATCTATGTTTAAATTTACCTTACAACAGAAAATGCTTCCATATAATCTGAAAATACAGTAGTATGTAGGTCTCAGCGACAGACAAGTAATAATAATAATAATACATTTATATAGCTCTTTTCTCCCAGGTTTTCTATGCATAAAGTCTTGAGACCCAGAGGTAAAGAGATTCTAAGTTTGCCTTTCTGCTGCAGGTCTCAGAGCATGATGTAGAATAAACAGGGTGAGGACCTCCTTTATAGCTTTGTTTTTCAGCAAACCAAGCTGCATTTCAGGGGAAGCCAGTGTGGGGCATGGAGGAATATGTGGCAGGAGCAAAGTTGTTTTATTAAACACCTTGGCACAGCCATCTGTACCAACTGTAAGAAAGCTCTTTATTTTTAAATCCTATATAAAGGTAGTTCCAGTAGCCCAGTTGTGACAATATAAAGGCATGGACTAAAGTGTAAAGTTATTAGATGCTTTCTTCTGGCTACTCTCCAGATGGAAAATTAGGATTTTGGACCACAATCTAGAACAACCTAACATGTTTGGCTCTGAGAAACTGCAATGGGGACACAAAATACGTTCCTCTCTGTTTTCCGGGCTGAGTCTCAACCAGCTGCTACTCATCCAGTCTTGGAGCTCTTCTATATATCTATTAGGGGCAAAGGTAGAATGTTCTGCAATTGGGGGTAAAGTATAAATGAAGTTATGTGTCATCAACATGACAGTAGTAGTTGAGGCTATATCTTTTGATGATCTCTCCCAGAGATCCCAGGGACACATATATATTAACATGAGTTTATTCTGTTCTAGAATCACCACACAAAAAGAAACACACTGTGAACCTTTATCAAATACCCCTTTTCAGATGCAACAAAGTAAAAAAAAATATCATTATTGTAGTGCATTTACAAGGCTTAATATACTTAATATAATCTAAATATGCCACAAGGCTGATCCAGTGACATCATAGCCCAGCCTGCTTCCAAGCTCCATGATAATTCATGGTAGTGCCCCCAGGCAGGTGAAGAAAGGCAGCTCTGCTTGAGGAGAAAACTGTTTTTAATAGTCTATGCCAACAAACAAACCTATGAGTTTCACTTGTAAATGAACTACAGTGGTCTATTAAGGGACTGGATTCACTAAATGACAATAAATTATATCTATTTCTGGTACAAAATTAATTTTCTTAATTCATTCTCAGCAACTATTATAATACAAATCAGGGGGAATGGAGTAAAAATGTGGAAAAAAACAATTTCCCCATAATTCTGAATATAATGTAATAAATTAAATGTCATTGTAGGGGAAAGTGTATTATCACTAGGATAAGGAAACTGCTGCTGCCTGGTTTGTATCTCTATTACTTCACTGTTTAACGAATACAACATGTGAAAATGCTGGTACTGTTTTAAGTACAACCATGTCTACAACACACCACCACCATTTGAATAGGTAGTTATGTTGTATCACAGCACAAGCAGCATACTGCATATAGTAAGGTCCAGTTCTCTGTAAAACTTGGGTCATTGCTAGGCCTTTTCCACACTTTTGCCTTTTGTGTCTTTCTGCAGTTTGTAATAAAAGCAACAGATAAAGTTAATCTCATAGCACTGTTTTAACATATATGGATATGTATAATCCTGCAAACACTCATTAATACATATTAAAAAAAAGTGCAGTGTGCTTAATCAGTTACTTTTGGTTCTTCATATTAGCTGTAGCAGCAAGTGGAGGAGACAATAAGACTGATATACCCTAACATTTTCTGTTCAAGTCTATTTCCTAAAGATTGTTGCCACTTGAGAAATGCTTTGCATGAGAAATACTTTGGAGTGATACTAGTGACATATTTATAGGGACATATCACATATAATAGTCGTCAAACTGCAATTCGTTGTCATGCTTGTAAAAGCCCTGCAAAGCGAGGCGAGCCATTGTTGTATAGAAGCTTTCCGAGCTTGGATCAAGTAGGCGATGAGCAAAAGCGAGGCGAGCAGTTGAGGCATTGAAGCACGTGGGACTTAGCCTGCAAGCAGTTAAGAAATGCAGGATATACTTAGTTGAGGAACACGGGACTTATAAAAAGAGAATTCAAATTAAAAAACACTCACACACAGCATAGGGGGGGGGGGGGGGGGGGGACACCAGGATGCCTGGGAGTGAGGTTGTACGCAAATTTAAGCTGAATTTGCCAAGTTTCGGCACTCGAAAATCAGCTAAACAAAAAAAAAATGGTGGCCTAAAAAAAGGAAAACAAGGCTAAAGGACACCGTGGACACACTCCAAAATATACCATTACAACGGACGGAAAATGCTCGCGAGCCAAGTAACACATAGAAAAAAGCCGCCATGTTATAACACTAACTTGCAAATAATAGCATTCCGATTCTAAAATGGCGCTTTACCCGACTAAACAAAGGGTTTGGCCTTGCAAACGCAGCCTATTTACACTGCACACTTGGCACATTGCTGACACTTTCTCCTCAGGTGATCAACAGACCAACTGTACATTTTCAGATGCAGGAAAAGCCAAAGAGATTGTTAGCTCTTCAGGATATTGATAGCTGCATATTAAATATATATAGGTAAAGTATATAAATTTATTAATTCATATTATTTATTAATTCACTGTACTAAAAATGATTAATATTTTACACTGTACTTATTTATCTGTCTTTGCGATGAGCGCCGAAGGTTATCGTTGCAAAGGAGAAAACTTGAAGTACAGAAGGGGAAAAGCGCTCATTGCAAGCCACAAGATGAGCGTCAAAGGCGCTCAGTGCGAGGCTCGCAGTAAGCACTGAAGGTCCTCAGAGGAACAAAAGCCTTACATTGTGTGGCAAACAGCATTGCTATGGCTTCAAATTTTATTGCCGTCATTTTTGACGGGCAAGTCGCTAGTATTCATATATTCACTGTGAACTATCAGAGGATTACAAATCAAATGGAAAAGGATGTTCACTTTTTAAAAATTGATTAGGTATTGACTTGCTTTAGGCAGTTTTAGTTATTGCTTTTATACTAACTGAAGACACAAAAAGATGTGCAGATAATGAGGATGGGAGCATGGTCACACAGTCAGTAAGCAGCTTGGTGTTGCCAGTCAATCAAGCTAATGAAGTTGTGTTCAAAAGGTTCTTATGAAATACAATCTGCAAAGTCCAGTAGCCATAGATTTATTTGTGTCTCTCATCAATTTCATACTGTTCAAGACACTTTGTGTGATTTATCTTGTTCTGCAAGGGAAAAGTGATGGAAAGTATGAGAGGTTTTGACTTTTGCTCTGCTGACCCCATAATTGTTTTAAACTGTTTATACCTGCATTTTGCTTGTTTGTTTTATTGTATGAACTCAATTAAAAGCAGCCTGATGGTCTAACCACAATGCTGTCTGAGCTGATGACTCATGCTGAGTCTAAACATTAAATAACAACAACTTAATTCCTTAACCCAGCACAGAAGGTTCTAATGAGTGACTATATGGATATGTTCTCATTATATATAGAGCAAATAAGAAATGTATTTATACATATTTCAACCCCAAATGAAAAAGTCAACATCAATTTAGCATCAATTTTAAAAAGGAAAATATTTGTTCCAAGTCCTTTCAACCCTCAGTCCAAAAAATGACTTCATTAGCTATTACATTTTTATGCTGCAACTTATTTCAGCAAATCTGTCTTCTTTTCATCTTTTATTATTATTATTATTATTATTATTATTATTATTATTATTTCCTTTAATTGTAACACGCCAACATATTCCGTAGGGCTGTACAGGGATAAGTTCAAGTCAAAAGCAATATGAATACAATGCAAGACGATGAAGGGCCCTGTCTTTGAGCCTAAAATCAAACATACACAGCACTTTCCCAAAAGCATATAGCAAGATTGAAAAATTGCAAACTTACAAACTAAGGGTATGGATGAGGTATAGAAGGATAACATATGTGTTGTTTATATTAAGGCTGAAGATCATAAGCTTCTTCAAACAGATGCCTTTTTAAAGAGGTTTTGAAGGTTTTGAGGCAGAGGGATAGTGGAGCGAGACAAGCAGTTACAAAGAATAAGAGAAGCACAAGAAAAGCCATGAAGGCGGGAGTGAGTATAAGTGATAAGTGGAGGAAAGAAGAAGGTCATTGGCAGAGCAAAGAGGACGGTTTGGGGAGTATTTAGAGACAAGAGCAGAGATAAAAGAGGGTGAATTATTGCTGAGGGCATTACACGTTACCGTCATGATTTCAAATTTTATTCTGGAGGCTATGGAAAGCTAGTGGAGAAATTGCAGACACTGAACGTTAAGTTTAAGTCTGGATTAGAGTGGGGACAGATGTGTCATGGGGTTTCCAGCAAGGAGAGTTGCAGTAGTCGAGTGACACATGAAGAGAGAATGTATTAGAGTTTTAGTTGTGTCTTGTGTATGATAGTGACATGTTTTGGTAATTTTTTTTAGGTGAACAAGACAAAATGTTGTGATTGTATGTGAGGAGCAAAAGAGAGGGCAGAGTCAAGTAAAACCCCAAGACAATGAGCCTCAGAGGTGGGAGTGATAATGGCATTGCTAACAGTGAGAGATATATGTGAGGAGTGGGAGCTGTGGTAGAGAGTGGGAAGATTGGGAGCTCAGACTTTGACATATTGAGTTTGAGTTGACGGGCGAACATCCAGGAGGAAATGCTTATCTACAGCTCTGAGCAGTTCTTGCATAAATAAAGCATAGTATGATCATCACAGGGGAAGCATACATATTCATTATCATCATAATTTGTTAGGACTCTGTTTGCATAAAACTATTAAAGTTGTACGTTTGCGAGTTCTTGCATGGTGCTTTGGGGAAAGCTATATGGACCCTGGATTCTACAATCAAAGACAGGCCCTCCATCCTTTTCAATGTGTTAATACTGCTATTGTCTTTTGCCTTTAACTTAATCCATGTATAGCGCTACGGAATATGTTGGCATATTACAAACAAATGATAACGATAATAATTAAGGTTTCTTATAAAAGTCAACATATTAGAGGTCCTCTATGTTTTCAAATACATGCTCATTAATTTATGTTTTTTATGTTTATTTATATTTTCCATGTTACTTGTCTATATATTTTGCAGGGCCATATGTACTAAAGGATAAGAGCCTGATTCAATTGCTACGTGTTAGAGATCCGGGCTCGCAAATGCCGAGTGCAAGCTCCGTTGCTATTCAATTGTTTGCTTGCTCCGATCGGGTTACGTGTAGAGAGCTCCTTTCCATTGTGGCGGCAAAAAATCCCTAATTGCTATTAAATTGCTCCGAACCCACCTTTCCGTGAAGCCCGTAAATGGCTATACGCAAACCACAGGTTACTTGTACCAAGGAGGTGTCGCAAAGGGCTTAATTAAAAATCGTAGCACTTATTAATCAAATAAAAAAGCAATCCTGCACTTTTATTAAAGGTGAAAATGATTTTAGGTCTTAGAATTAATAGCACAACATTCCCCAACTCTGAAATCGGCATAAATAAATCGTTTATTTCATGTAAAATTTCCGTCCTAAAGTCCTATGGACTTCAATCTCCATGCCCGTAGGACTTTGATATCCAACCTCCATATTTAATTGAAGTCCTAAAGGCTTGAATAATGAGTTACAGGCTTGGAGGTCATTCAAGTCCGTAGAGCTTTGGACGGAAATTAAACGTGAAATAAAGTATTTGATTTTGGCGTTGTACCAGCTTGAGAATGTTGTGCCTCTAATCCTCATGTCACCCATTGTGTTCCCCATACTTTACAGTGCTTTACAGTGCTGTCTTGAGTTTATATTTGCATTTACAGTGCTCCGAGTTTGCGGGCTTGAAACACGAGTTACGGCCTTGCGACCGCAATCAAGCACGCAAATGCTTACTGCCGATAGTATGGTTTGTGATTAGTGGGAAGGGGGACTAACTTATGTGCCTGGCCAATTGAATAGCAGCATAATCGTAGAGCAACGCAAGGACGTAACCCGATCGCATCAAATTGGCAATCGAGTTACATCCCGCAATTGAATGAGGCCCTAAGAGTTTAAGAACTTTTGGAAATGTCAAATATCCTTCCAGACATCTCCAAGATCTCTCCAACACATCACACTTTAGTACGTCTGACCTTCTTTCTCACTTATAGCAAATAAGCAAAACAACTTTTGGTATTCAGTATATTTACTGTTTGTGTGTCATTAGATTCAAATGCTTTGCCTGTTTCCCACTCCACTGGTAAAAGACGTCCAAATCTTAAAAAATGTTGGTGCCCACAATGCATTAAAATAATTGTTAAAAAACATCATAAAATGTATTGAAGCTATGACAGAACTTGAAGGGGTATTTGGCACATTTACAAGAATTGCACAAAATGACTGTTTTAATATGTACCTGCTTTTAGTCCTAAAGCCATGGAAAGTATTTTTTTTAATTTGGCTGGGAATTTGATTTTTTTTTTTTCTTAAAATAAGACGGTTCCTTGGCGCGTTACCGATGACGTCACACGCCGAAACGCCATGCTAAGCAATATTGGCGTGTCTGAGATCTGATGTGGTTTGGCTGTCCTCTTGAAATACTTACTAATATGGACTATACGAAATATTGAAAATAAGTTACCCATACTTTATTGGTTACATGAGACATTGATATTATTAGTGTTTTTTATATGTACTCACTTATATTAGTGGACCGCTCCACATTGATTGTACAAATACTATGCTCATATTCTAAAATACTAAATAGAAGATTTGTGTTCAGATGTCACTTTTTTGTCCCTTCCGATTATTTATGAGTATGTAAATTAGTATTTCTTATACCTTACTGGTTATACACCAATAGAGCGTTACTATTATCAGCTTCTACGTATATATTTATTTACAGTGGTGGATATCTTTCTATATAAACAATATAAGCACTGTGTTTTTAATTGAATTAGACAACATTTATGGTTTGCATTGCAATCAATATATTATTGAGATAGTTTATTTTTTATAAATCTTTTGATCTTTATACAAAGTTGTCCAATAATATACGAAGGGTATTTTTCATTCTCTGAATATTTTAAATCTATCAGGATTTTGCGTCAGCCTGTCGAGCATCTTTTGTATATACATTAATTAATAGTTTAATTTGTGTTTATCAATATGTCTCATAAAGTTTACTTTATTATATTAAAGATAGATTTATTACACATATATAGAACTGAGCACTTTATAAATTGTATTAATAGTTTCTAAATTAATTATTACAGAGCACAGTGCACTTTGAGATATTTTGTAATTTTGCTGTACAGCTTCAATGCTCACTTCATTGATCCATACCACTTGCATATACATTTTATTTATTAAAGTGGAGTTTACTTATTTGGGATAAAATTGATTAATAAAATACCAGCAATCATGTATTTGAAAGATATATAATTATATCATAATAATATAATTTTGCAATCAGTTTGTCTATAATAGTTTATGTAATAACATGATGGTGCACTAGGATTGACCGTATCTTCAATTTTTAAGTAATTAGCCACAAAGAGGAATTATTATTGTGACTAAATATTGGGAACGTTGGCTCATTGTTATTTTAAATGTTTAATCGCCTTGGTTTTTTGGTTGTCATTTTTTAATGTGGAAATTAATAAATTGTATTTTTAATATATATCTCCTTAAAATGAATTACTAATAAGGGTATACAATTAGACTGGAGTGTCCTTTTCTTTGTTCTTGTATATTTTCTTAAAATAAAGATCCCATTACAGAATAAACTGCTTTGGATTTTAATAATTTCTAACAACATTAACCAGCACAAGTAACTGAGCCATATGAGTAACAAATTGCGAGATAGCTTACAGCTGTATAATCTCTGCAATGGCAAACATTTCTTGCAAGTTTCAAGCAAGTTTAAACATGTTTTATTTAATAATTCATTTACAATGCTTAAAATGTGTTCAAGATAGAAGATGATAGAGGCATTTTTTAATGCAACATCTGCAACATATAATGTGTCATTCTAAAACATACTTTAGCTTTTATTCCATAATCAAAGCCTTGCAGTGTTGCTTTAGGGTTGTTATTTAGTTGTTCAGTCGCATCCAATTCTCTGGGACCCTATGACCCTATGTACCACAGCACGCCAGGTACATCTCTCAGTCACTGCCCCTCTGATCTCTATCATTTTCATGTTTATTGCTTCAGTGACCTCATCTCTCCATCTCCCCCTCTATCACTCTATCACTCCTCCTCACTTTCAGTCATCAAAGTAGTATCATTGGCGTATCTGAGGTTGTTGATATTTCTTCCAGCAATATTGATACTTTGGATTAATCCAGCAGGACCTTATGCATGATGTACTCTGCGTATAAGTTGAATAAATTAGGTGACAATATTACAAACTTGTCGCACACCTTTTCCGATTTTGAACCATTCGGTTGTCCCATGTTCGTTTCTGACTGGTACTCTCATCTCTTTAAGAACTTGCCACATTTTGTTGTGATCCACAACAAAGGCTTTAGTAGTAGGTACATGTTTTTCTGGAACTCTCTTGCTTTCTCCATTATCCATTGGATATTGGCAATTTGACCTTTTGTGTCTCTTCCTCTGAGGAACCCGACTTGCACATCTGGTAGTTCCCGGTCCATATATTGTTGGAGTCAGGTTGGTAGGATCTTAAGAATTACCTTGCTGGCATGTGAAATTAGTGCAATTGTTTGATAATTGTAACACTCTTTGGCACTGCCTTTTTTTGAGAATGGGATATAGACTGACCTTTTCCGGTCTATTGGCCATTGTTGAGTTTTCCAAATATGTTGGCATAAGGCAAGCAACATTTTCACAGCATCATCTTGTAGAATCTTGTTTGAATAGCTCAATTGGGATTTCATCAACTCCTGCATCCTTGTTAACAGAAAGACAACCAAGGGCTTATCTCACTTTGCTATCCATGATGTTTGGCTCCAGCTCATTGGAAAAACTATTGAGGTCATAACTGCTGTTAAGATCCTTCCTGTAGAGATCTTCAGTGTATTCCTGCCACCTCTTCTTTATCTGATCTTCTTCTGTCAAATCCTTACCATTTTTGTCCTTCTTCACGTCAACTTTGGCAGGAAGGTGTCTATAAGATCTACACTTTTTTTGACGAGAGCTCTTGACCCATTCTGTTATCTTCTTCAATCTCTTTAATTTGCTACTTGTAGGATGTCTCCTTGTCTCTTCTTGCTTTCCTCTGGAATTCTGCATTCAGTTGGACAAATCTTTCTCTATCTCCACTACCTTCCACTTTCCTTCTTTCCTAGGCTCTTTTCAAAGCCTCATCAGATCAGTCAGTTTGCCTTCTTCGCTTTCTTTTTTTTAGGGATAGTCTTTGATGCTGTTTCCTGGATAATGTTCAGACATTCTATCTTCCATGTCTAGTCCCTTAAATCTATTCTTAACTTCCACTGCATATTCACAAGGGATATTATTCATTTTGTATCTGCTTGGTCTGATGATTTCCCCTCTTTTCTTCATTTTAATTCTAAACTTTGCGATAAGAAGCTCGTGGTCTGAGCCGCAGTCAGCTCCAGTTCTTGTGTTTGCATGATTGTATAGAGCTCCTTCAACTTTGGCTGCAAAGTATATAGTCAATCTTATTTCTATATTGTCCATCTGGTGATGTCCATGTGTAGAGTCGTCTTGGAGGCTGCTGGAAGAGGGTGTTTGCTATAACCAAATAATTACCTTGACATAATTCTACTAATATCTGACCTTCTTCATTTTGTACTCCAAGGCCAAACTTACTAGTTATTCCAGGTGTGTTTTGGTTCTCGACTTTAGCATTCCAATCTCCTAGTAACATCTTTTCTTGGTTTTAGATCTATGACGTGTTGAATATCTTCATAGGACCGGACAATTCCAGCAACTTAAATTTCTTGCCTTGAGTTGGAATTTAAATAATGCTGTAATTTATTGGGTTGTAACTGAGTACTGCTTTGGCCATCCTTTCATGGATTATGTGGAATTCGTGACCACAATAGGAGATCTGGTGGTTGTCTGATGTGAAATGTCTAATACCAGTCAATTTAAGTTCACTAATTCCCAGGATATCAATATTTAACCTTATCACCTCATTCTTGAACACATCTAGTGTGCCTTGGTTCATAGTTCTGATATTCCAGGTTCTGATGCTGACTTGTTCTTTGCAGCAGCAGGCTTTCCATACCCCTCCAGACACATCCGCAGCTATGAGTCTTGAACTATAACATCTGAAAGGGCCAACTTACCTTCCATCGTCCTATTGGGGGCTAAAAAATCTGAAAGGCTCTGATAAAGGCAAGAGAGAAAGCCATTTTAAACACAAAAAACTCAAAGAGTGAGTGGCAAATACTTAGTTATTTATTAATACTTATAGTTATTAAAAAAGAAAGTACAGGGATACCCAGCTTTGCGCTATCCCGCTGAGCGTTGATTCGCGATAACACTGTTCGCACTAAATCTCACAATAGCTCTATAGATCGCGTTGCAGGCATTTAAATCCCTGCTTAGCGCGTTTTCTTTTTTTGCTATGGCGATAAAATGTTCCGTTTATCATGGTTTTCATATAGCGATCCTGCATGCAGGAATGCATATACCGCACTAAATGGGGTATTCCTGTAAGGAGAATGAACAGGTCTCTTGTTATCCTTATTATTTTGTCCCTTTTTGAACCCTTAAATGTTTGGCATACTAGAAATTACTTTGTAAAGTCATCCCCCTGATATTTAAAGAAAAAGGCAAACGGTGAGAGAATACACACTAGGGCAGTGGGAGGAGCATCCTAAAACACAGCCGAACCTCAAGAATTTATTTTGAAGTACATAACCGGATGGTAGTGTCATACAAAGTCCAATCTTCTCATATTTTTGGGTAATATTTCCAGGTTTCTGGAGCCAAATAATTCTTAATCCAAATCTATTGTTGGTATCACAAGCCCCAAAGGAGCGTTGGACTTGGAATCCCTTGCTGATATGTTGTAGGTGCTGCTTCCTATAACTGCCGCCGCTGAAAACAGAAAAGAACATCTGCCATATTATTTGTAGTACCTGAGAAGTGGCATACCCTACAACATCACATATATAGTTGTGAGCATACGAGCCGTAGCTCACGCGAGGGACGCAGTTCCCCGCAAATGCGGGTCCTCGCGAAGTGAGGGTCCGCATTTGCGGAGGTGGAGGCTCCAACATCGGCTGTGTTAACACACACACACAAGTTTTTAACAAAAAAAATCTCAAAGGTGCCTCACACCCGGTTCCACACAGTGCATGGGGGTCCTCGCGAAGCGAGGGGCCGCATTTGCGGTGGTGGAGCATCTCAACGTCTCCGCAAATGCGGGTCCTTGCAAAGCACTTAGGGAATGAGGCAATGAGCGCCACAGGCGCTCATGGCTGGCGAGCTGTTAAACCCACCTCCGAACCAACCGTAACGTAACAAACACGCACGAAAAATGGCGGATCTGCACGCACCTAAAAACAGTCAAAACACACCAAATACTCACAAAAACGACATAAAAAGCTTACCCATAGCAAGGGGTGGGGGTGGGGGGCTCCCAGGATCTCTGAAAGTGAAGTTACACCTCCATTTAAGTTTGAGTTCAGGCACACGAAAATCCCCTAAGCGAGAGAAAAAATGGCAGCCGAAAAAAACTAAAACGAGGCTCACCTCGGAAACCTGCATTAACCTCAGAACCAACCTTAACATAACAAACACCCACATGCACCTAAAAACAGTCAAATTCTAGAGTTCAGACACACGAAAATCCCCTAAGCGAGAGAAAAAATGGCCGCCAAAAAAAATGAAAATGAGACTCAAAGACCCAGGACCGCCCAGCCACCTACAACTTACCCAAGAAGGTTACCGAGATAAGCTCGGAAACCCGGATTAACCGCAGTGGATCCGAGATAAGCTCCGAGCCCTGCATTAACCCCACATTAACCATCGCAGTGGGGGTCCCGATTGCACTCGATCGGGGACACCCGCTGCAATCAAAATTCTAAATTCCTGCATTACAGGTCCTTAAAGGACCGTAAAGGTCCTTAAAGGACCCGTTGTAAAAGAAAAAAAATATACACTGTCACCCTGTCAATCATGGGGGTCAATACAGACCCCCATAAAACCCTCATTAACCATGTCACTCATGGGGGTCAATAGAGACCCCCATAAGCCCTTCATTAAGCCTGTCACTCATCGGGGTCAATACAGACCCCCATAAGCCCTTCATTAACCCTGTCACTCATGGGGGTCAATACAGACCCCCATAAGCCTCTATTTAACCCCATCACTCCCATAAGGGTATATTAACACCATTATGGGCTTGTTACAACACTACATTAACCACATAAGTGCCATGATGGTCCTCAAGGACCATCATGACACTAAGTATAAACACTATACTGCACTATACCACCCCCAATAAAACATTAAAGATCAACTAAACACCCTCTACACTAACCTATTAACATCTACACTACCTACCCCCTATTAACCCCCACCACTCTAATTACAGAAAATAAAAAAGCCTAAAGTCACAAAAAAAATATAAACTACATTACATGAAAAAAAAAACTAACTCACAAAAAAAAAATAAACTACATTACAGAAAATAAAAAACCGAAGTCACAAAAAATAAAAAAAGGACCATTACAGGAAAAAAAAAAAAACAGTATAACCCCCCCCCCTCACTACAGAAAAAAAGAATACACACCTGAAAAGGAAATACATATAAAACAAATACATATAATACAAATACATACAATTACAATACAATTAAATACAATTACAATACAATTACATACAATTACAATACAATACGCCCCTATCTAATATACATCACACAATCTATCTAAATAAATAGCATAATCTAATATACATGCTATCTATATAATAATACATTCCCAATCTATCTAAATAAATAACACAATTTAATATACAATACATCCTATGCTATCTATATAAAACGCATACCCCTAGCTAACATACAATAAATGCTATCTATATATTAACTAATCTAAGTCTAAGCTAAAATAAAATAATTAAGACCACTTACCTTTGCAGATGTCTATTGGGATCAGCCACCTATGAAAAAAAAATTAAAAAAATTAGTGCAACCTGTTTACAGTTCTAAAATAAACATTCTATACATTCTATACATTCTAAATATTCTACTCACCTTTCCGGCATGTCCCGTACGGCATTCTTTAAATCCTTCTCCGGCGCGGCACCTGTTAAAAAACACACAACATTAATAGACATACATCAAAATAAAATAAACATAATCTACATTCTACTTACCTCCCCGCGATGTCTCCGGACTCTTCCGGATCCTCTTCTGCCACGCCCTGTAAAAAACAGAAAAAATAAATATATATATATACTTACATCCGCACTCCCGGACATCCCCGACGCTAATGAGGCTCCAGGAGACTTTTCCGGAAGAAAACAAGCAATGTCGCCTTCTGATTGGTTGAAAACGATGTCTATCAAATTCACCCAATCAGGAGGCGCCAATGTGTGAACCAATCACAAACGGATACTGTTGAGGTATAATAAAAATGTTAATCCCTATTAATATTTTATTTGGCCTTGTGATCCTCCTAATATTTGATTTGACCTTTTGTACCTTCTACAATTCTGATTACAATGATGCCTAGAGCCGTTCCCCTTGTTGTATCAAAAAGACCCTTTGATACTCCATAAATAGTTTCTGGAGGACTTGTATTTCTAGTTATAACTAATGCAATCTAAAACATATATACCTAAACCTGTCATGACCTGTATTTCTTGAACCTGCATAAGGATGACTCAGCATTTACCTCTGTTAATGCAAGGTATGGGCATAGGTACCTTTATAAACTACCCTGAATATTCAATAAATTTAGATCATTTGATACCTATCCCTTGTGTGTAGTGTATCATTTATGTCTCCCAGATATCTGAGCCAAGAAGAGAGTGCATGAGGAAGGTGATAAAAGGTTTTACCCCGGGGTGCGCTTGTCCCAGCAATGAAAGTAATCTTGCTTTAACAGATACACCTTAAAATACCATTGGATAATGCACCTGTCAATCTTTATTTAAACCAATCACAAGCTGCAGATGCCTTCAGCCAATCACAATGGAATTCACCCCCACAGGGTGATTGGTTGGAGCCTCTGCGCATTCTGATTGTTTGCACTGACAATAGCCAATCACAATGGAATACACCCTCACGTACTGATTGGTGAAGGATTTGCGCATTCTCATTGGCTATTGTTAATATCAATCAATATTACAGCCAATGGGAAGGCGCAGATGTCTTCACCAATCAGTACGTGGGGGTATATTCCATTGTGATTGGCTGATGGCAATAAAGCCTTAGGATTGGTTCAAATAAAGATGGACAGGTGTGTTATCCAATCACTGTTGTATTTTGGAGTGTATACTTTTTTCATTGGTTCACAAATGGGGTCTTCTCATTGGCTGAATTTGATAGACAGCCTTTTCAGCCAATCAGAAGCCGCCATTGCCAATTTTATTCTGGAACACTCCATAGGAAGGTCATTAGTGTCGGAGACATCCGCCAGGGCGGAAGTGTGTAGTTTTTTTTTTTTCTTCATGCGAGGAGGCCGGAGACATCGCGGAAAGGTAAGTATAATGTAGATTGTGTTTATTTAAATTTGGTTTATGTTTACGACGGAACATGGAGGACGTGACATGCTGGGACGTGACATGCTGGAACGGGACATGCTGGAAAGGTGAGAATAATATTTAGAATATTTCGAATGTTTAGAATGTTTAGGTATTTCATGTAAACGTGTTGTATTAATTTTTTGAATCTTTTTTACCGTAGGTTGCTGATCTCAAGAAACATCTCAAAGGTAAGTGGTCTTAATTATTTTATTGTAGCTTACAATTAGGGGAGCTATATATATATAGATAGCATGTATTTTATATTAGATAGATAGGGGGATGTATTATTACATAGTATTGTATATTAGATAGTGGGATGTAAATTACATTATATAGTGGCATGTATATTAGATAGTGGCATGTATATTAGATAGGGGTGTATTTTATTTAATTGTATTGTATTTTATTTAATTGTATTGTTTTGTATTTTATTTAATTGTATTGTATTATATTATATTATATGTATGTATTATATGTATTTCATTTTCAGGTGTGTAATTTTTTGTAAAATTTTGTAGTGAGGGGGGGTTGTAATGTATTTTTTTATTTTCTGTAATGTTTCTTTTTTTCTTTTTTGTGACTTAGGTTTTTTTTTGGGTTCTGTAATGTACATTTTTTATTTTTGGTGATTTTAGTTTTTTATTATTTTATGTAATGTAGATTTCTGCTTTTTGAGGAATTTAGTTACTTGAGGCACACAGTACACTCACATTGTGTGACAAACAGCATTTCAACACTTTCTTTTATTGACCGTCATTTTTTGACGGGCAAGTCGCTAGGAGAGTGCTCTTAATCTCAGCTCGTTACCGGTATAAAAGACACATGGGAGCCAGAAAACGGCGCATTTTAAGTTAGGGTGGCATCTATAAGAGAAAGTAACAGAAATGTAATAAGAATTCCTTTCCTGAAACCTTTGAATAGGAAATTAGAAGTTGAAGGAGTGGCTTTCGTGTCCCCCGCTATAGTGGGTCAGAGTGATTTACAATCTTAAGCCAAATACCCATATACCAAATACCCAGTCAGTCCATTGCATTTCTGTCCGGGCAGCCATTCTCTGACAAAATTTCTTGTCATACTACCAGTATGCTAGACTACCATCAAGATAACAAAAAAGCACAGAGCAATTTTCTGGATACTTCTCTCCTATGATATTGACGAAAATAACATAAGCCTGTAACCAATTTAAAAATCTTCCTATACCGATGCTTTAATTCCTCAGGCACTTTTGTGACATTGTCTTTCTTGTCATTATTTTTAATTTCTATGAAATTATCTAAAGAAAGCAATGAAAAAAAACCTTTGCCATATTTTTTCTTTGACATCAAGTGGTACACAATCACCTACAGGCCAGAAAAAAATTAACTATTGTTTCTTAAGCTCTGTATCCGCATCTTTAAGAAGGGGGGTCACCTGTTTGATGGCATTACTTCCTTGTGACCAACCCACTGTAGTATTGTCTTGAGCGTATGGTTTCTCTACAGCGCTATCTCCTATATCACTATAGAATGGCTTACTATGAGGATACCCTACCTAATCTGCTGCTACCCCTGAATCACTAGATCCTCCCACAAACTGTGACAGAAACCCCCTTCAAGCATGCCAGGAAACCTTAAAAAACAATGAGTGTGAAGCATTATCACTAGGTTTTTTACAATCTAAAAACATGTTGCACATTTTAATACTGTGACCATAGTGGTACTTTAAATGGGGTTCAATACACATACATCAATCACGCAAGCACACCTAAAAACGTTGTATTCATTTGGTGCCTTTTGAACCTATGTCTGTAGCATATAACACTATCTTGAATTATAAATCACTTTCTCTTAAGATATCCTCCTTTATAATTTCTCAATTCAATCTTCTTTCTCACACAGTGAATTTTACCTTATTTGCAAAGCTGTAATACCACAGAGATCAAAACAGAGTATTTTTATTTTTGCATTACATTTTTTTTGTAGGGTTGGGGCCCAAACCACCATGGCACCTCTGGGTACCCCTGTTCCTCCTTGGCTGCAGTGGCTGCACACCCCTCAGTGGCCTGTTTATAAAAGGACATTTCTATTGAAACTCCAAAAGGTGGCAGTGTGAAGCAGTTCAGCATGCTGGGGATGTGTATCAGGGAAGAGGAGAGAGTGCTCTTATGGGAAGGAGATCTTATAGAGGGGGGCTAATATGGGAAGGGTTCTTGGGCAGGGGCACTGAGTGACTTGGCACAGGGGGCAATGCAAACATTTTTTTACAACTCCCACAAGGGGATTTATTTTTTGCACCGGGGTCATCCATTCTCCTGCTTTGCCACTGCTGTACAGCCTGCCTTGGTTTACTTGACACAATGTAGTTTGACTGGGAATAAAAGCATTTACTTCAGTTAGCACTGTTTGCCAAATATATTTGTAATTCAAATATTTTTGTATATCACAGACACTATAAAATACAATGATACATGTTTTTTCTTTGCTGTGTTATTAAAGTTAATACAAGTAATTTGGATTTTCAACAGCTGCTTAAATGGACTGCTATGTTTCTACAAGATATATTTTCTGTTTCCCTAGAATAAAAATGTCATTAATGCTTCAGTGACTTCATGTGGTTTGAGGAAACAAGGATTTTTTTGTGATATGATAAACTGATCACTTTCTTGTAGATACAATGCAGTAAACAAAATCAAGCACTTATACAGTATACATATATTGTATGATATTCTAGATTAAGTCAGATATGTTTATTGTGCCAATTACTATTCCAACTTTCCCTTGTTAGGTTATCAACACAGGATTCCAGCACATAGGCACATATAGGGCCATATTAGGTTCCAAGCCAGTAACTCCAACGTGAAGCTCGTAACGGCTGAGGGCTTGAAAATTCCCCGAGTTATGGTGCTAAAAAGTAGAAAGGCTGCGAGCTACGAGCTGGAGACACAAAACCGTAAACGATATGGAGATGTAGACAATGGAAACAGAGATCGCCAGCATTACATCACAAGAAAATGGAGAACGGATTTTAAAGTCCTATGGGGTTCAATTACGAGCTACGAATGAACCCACATTCCATTCATAATACTATATTAATAAAGCCGCAAATATGATATTCTATCATATGCGAGTTACAGTATATGTATTAACACATTGATTGCCTGATCCGATATAACACCAAAAATATACATGAAATAAAGTATTTTTCTGAGCTGATTTGAGGGCTTGAGAATGTTGTGCGATTCATTCTGAGACCTAACATCACTTTCCCTTGTAATATTAGTACAGTAGTGTGTTTTTATTTGCATTACAAGTGCTGCGCATTGGACTTTGTCTCCCTTGCAGGTCCTCTCGATCACACATTGGGCTTTGGGCCCAATTGGCGTGTTATGGGGACTTCTTTGCAATTTAATAGCTCAATTGGAAACGTAGCGGTTACAGGCTTGACAGATCAAAGGATTTACGGGTGTAAAGTTCAACATTGCTCAACCTGTATGCTTTTTTCAGCCCTGCTGCGTCTTAACCTGCAAGTTGCCTGCGGGCAGCATTACGGGGCTAATTTAATAGCCGTAAGTCCTAAAATCTGAGTTACAGGCTAGCCCGAATTTAATAGGGCTGATTGATAGCTGTGCCGAGCTGCAATAAAGGAGTATGTGCACACTGTGATAAATGAATATGTAAATGTAACGTAAAGTTTCCAGATGATAATACCAGGTATAGAAACACAGAGTTAAAATTTAACAATGACAAGACAAGAAGTGTATGTAGGAGAGTTTGTGTAGTGGGAATACTGTAGAGCGCACAATCTTAAGTGTGTCTGATACAACGTTCCCGGCTAGTGTCTTCTGTCAGTTGATTCTAAGACATATGCCCTATACCGTGTTGCCAATATCCCGTTGGTATTGTGTACGCACAGTGCGATGATGCTTTGTGGTATGTGTTACCGCCTGGCCTGATATTGTGTGCTGGTCACTTGTACGTGATAGGGTATTCCAAAGCACAAGACTATTTTCATCAGTAAAGTTTATTTGTTTATTTGTAAGATTCCAATTCAATTCGGGTAGGTAAAATCCATTGATAAATACAACAAAACAAGTAAATGACACTTTACATAGAAAATAGTAAATAGTGCATAGTAAATCAGGAGATTACATGAGATGTACTTCAGATGCTTAGTAAATTCCCTCCACTAGATATTGCATACTATAAAAACATATTGTAGAACTCAAGAGATGACATAAAACTTTATCCTCTTAAGAAAATAAATGATATTTAATATCTAAAACATGAAAAGATAGCTCAATATTGTTTAGTTTTGTCCAGATCCCTTAGGAACCTTCCTATTTGGACAAAACACATCAGATTATATATCTTTAAATATTATTGCTTATTTGGGTAACAAAATGTATTTTTAATATACTAAGTCACAAAATGTTTTTGCCTTTTAGACTTTTTATTGAATGTCAAATTTTCTCAAAATTATTTTACATCCAAGCCCGAATGATGCCCGATACCTGGAAGGGGTAAAACACATATCGGTGCTGTTCAATATCCAGCATGTCTGATGCAGCCATTACCTGCCCAGATGACTCAATATGTACATAGTAATACCCATGGAATGCTAATACTGTGTATAAGTAATGTTTGATGATCTGTCCCTACAGACTAACATACATCTGGACAGTCATACACTATGTTACTCACCAATACTGAATTGCTAACTAATCTCCCTAAAAAGCTGTTTCACTTCCTTTCTAGACAAGGGCATGTTAACATACAGGATTATATAAATGATCAAAAGATGTGGCACTCACATGGACTATGAATGGTTAATAATAAGCTTTGGACTTTATTATACAAGACTATTTTATCATTTTGTTTCATATAATCTACCAGTTAATGTAACAACTGATACTATTGATAATATGTGTGGGGCACTCTAAAGGGGACATCAGACATGTGCTGTATCAGCATGTTTAGGTGATTATGGGCCATATGAAATTCCAAGCCAGTGAAGTTCGTAACGACTGCGGGCTTGAAATTTCCCTGAGTTACTTTGCTATTAAATTAGAAAGGCTGCGAGCTATGAGCTGGAGACGCAAAACCGCAAACCAATTGTTGGTTGTCGGATTTGCAGGCTAGAACGTAATCAATTAAGCAAGCCCGTAGTTACGGGTTTAGATTGAGCCAATAGAAACAGAGATTGTCAGCATTGCGTCACAAGAAAATGGAGGATGGATTTCAAAGTCATACAGGGTTCAATTACGAGCTACAAGCGATCCCACATTCCAGTTAAGATGCAATATTAATAAAGCCGCAAATATTATATTCTATCACATGCGAGTTACAGTATATGTATTAACACATTGATTGCTGGGATTGATATAACACAGAAAATATACATGAAATTAAGTAATTTTCGGAGCTGATTTGCGAACTTGAGAATGATGTACTATTAATTCTAAGACCTAACATCACTTTCCCTTTTAAAATTAGTACAGTAAGGTGCTTTTATCTGCATTACAAGTGCTACGTATTGGCCCTGCTGCGTCTTAACCCGCAAGTCGAATGAGGGCTGCGTTACGGGGTTGATTTAATAGGCGTAAGTCCTAAATCTGAGTTACGGTCTACGTTTTAAAACGTAGCCTGAATTTAATAGGGCTGTATGTTCAGCATTCTTTATGGTCTAGCTCTCACATCCATATTTTACTATTGGAAATACCATATTCTTTACTATTTGGACCTTTGTTGATAATGTAATATCTTTTTATTAGCTTGTCCAAGCTTGCCATAGCTTTCCTCCTCAGAAGCAAATGTCTAAAAAAATTATATATATATGGTTAATTCACACATGATTACAGCTTCCTATATAAATATTTCTAAGTAAGCTGTTAGTAGTTTGTACATAAATAACCATATATCCACATTTGCTAAAATGTAAAATACTATAACTATTGCTTTTTCATATATTTTCATAATTGTCTTACTATATTATATAAGTAAAATGCAAGAAGCAGAAGATAATTGAGATACATCATATACACATGTTATTTAAGCACAAGTACGCAATTTTTATTTTAATGCAACAATTTTAAATGTTTTGTTGGAATTCTGTAAATAACACTGCTTAACTTTGCCTTTTTCTTTTTGTCTGACTCTAGCTAGACAATAGCTGCCTTGATATGTTCATTACAATGCCTTTTAGCAGATAAAGAATGAAATCCAAGCCCAGAGAATGCCTGGCAGGCAAAAAGAAGCCAGCCGGTATGCACCAAATTCTTAAGGAGTTGAGTTTCCGCTTCAGCTCAGCTTTCCAGCTCAGTTCATACACCTAAAGAAAACAAACTGTAATTCTAGAAGGCCTTCGATCCTAGTTAAATGACCTGGTACTACAACACTTGCAATTCATATACACACATATCCCTTTACATACTCAGAGAAGGAACAGTGCCATAAATATGTTCTATATTACCCAGAATACAATGTTAAATAATTTAAGCCTTTGATTGCATTCCTTACCTCTTACCATAGCCTAGCAATTTTGTTTTAAATTGTCATTATATGCCTTTTACGCTGATTCTAATTTTTGCCCATTAAGTGCTGTAATCCTGTTGACTTTAACATTTGGATAAAAGTCTGTTATTTTCCCCAGATTTGCTGAAATCAGAAACTAATTCAGATATTTTTTTTTTTTGCACAAGGAAACAGGCATGCTAACTTGACCTAAAGTTAACTTTTATTGTTTCATTTTGAACTGTCCCGGCATTTATTAAAAAACCCTACCCTTGAGGTTTTCCTCTTCCTTCCTTTCTTTATTTTCTAGGGCATGCTCCTGTCTTCCATATGGGACAAAAGGTCTCCTCCACCCTGCCTTATCGTAGGTGTATTTGTAATCTCAAAGCTGTCTCTTTCTGATGAAGTATTTCTCTCTGCCAATATTATTTAAGAAAATCTAAAAATTGAAACAATGCAGCTAAAAACATGACTTTGTCACCTTCCACAAATGGTTTCCGCCTTTCTAACAAGGATATAGCGTGTAACTTACTGGTTGCCAAGAATTCTGTACAGAATGGTAATAATATAAACGGGATATATTTTAATATAAAGTAAAACAAAATGAGCGCTGCCAAGGTTTTAAAATGTTCTTTTAATCCCTGAACGCATTTTGTAATTGTCAGATTCAGAAATCTCTGGTCCATTTTATCTAGAGTAATTAAATTCATTTTTTCATGGCAACGCATAAGTCAGCCCGTACCCCAACACACCCTAATTGACATTCGTCAGCATGGGCCCTTATTTTGTTGCAAAACTACATTTTCCAAGTATCCACAGTAAATTTCAACTTTAATAGCATCTTTCTTTTTCATACTAAAAACATTTAAAGTCTGTTTTAAAAGCACATTGTCAAATTTATAGCATTTATTCAGATAAGTGCACCATTTTTATATTGTGTTTTTCAATATACTACATAAACTTGATGTTTCTTCTTATTCAGATAAGTGCACCATTTTTATATTGTGTTTTTCAATATACTACATAAACTTGATGTTTCTTCTTATTCAGATAAGTGCACCATTTTTATATTGTGTTTTTCAATATACTACATAAACTTGATGTTTCTTCTTAAAGTATAATTAACTGCATTCTACTGGGCACTAAAACAAGTTAAAACATTGTAGCTGTTGTGCAGTGGCAGAGCTAGTGGATGGAGGGCCTCAGTGCATAGCAATTTGGGGGCCCCCTTGCAACTTCTCTATATGAGGTAAGTGCATCCAGGTTCAATAAAATTGCCCAGACATATATGCAGACAACATTTTATCACATATATAGTTGTGAGCGTACGAGTTGTTGCTAACGCTGCGGGCTCTCGTAGCGAGCCCGCAGCCCTCGCTTTGCGAGGGCCGCGACTCGCGTAGCGAGCCCGCAGCCCTCGCTTTGCGAGGGCCGCGGCTCGCGCAGCGAGCCAAGGCCCTCGCTTCGCGAGGGCACTGCCCGAGGGTCTCAGTTGCTGGCATGGAGCGCCGTAGGCGCTCCATGCCAGCACCTGAGGACCTCGAAAAGCGAGGGCCGCAGTTGCTGGCATGGAGCGCCGAAGGCGCTCCATGCCAGCAACTGCGACCCTCGCAAACTTCACGTCGCAACCCAAACAGCACGACACACACATTACGACACTCGCAAACAACATACGACACACGTTACCACACATTACGGCCTCGCAACACTCGGACGCAACTCGCGAACATTACAAAATGTAAAACACAATACATACACACAGCACATACATAAAAACATTACCTACACCAAGAGGGAGCACCCAGGACCTCAAAAATGCAACTTAGACCTCGATTTTACTACAAATAAAAGAGTTTAGAGACTAAAAAAAAATCTAAGCGAGAGAAAAAATGGCCGCCGAACAAAACGAAAACGAGGCTACAGCACTCTAAACTCGCAAAACACCACAAGAAACTCGCAAAACGCCACAAACGACATACGGATATTCATACCACATAGTGCACACATTCAGCATGCTTACACAGCAGCTCCACACCACTAATGCTGCAGCAACATCAACACAGATTGCCAGCTCTTCATCACAATGCTTCAAAATAGGTACAGTATATTCATTTAGTAATGTATTACATATTTATTATACACCAAACAGCATTAGCTACCTTACAATTTCATTGCCGTCATTTTTTGACGGGCAATTCGCTAGTAATAAATAATTATCTGCCCATCTCCCATTAACCTAAGCTGCTACAGTTAGCAGACGGACCCTCTCCTGTTGTGGGCCCTGGTGTTTTGCACCTGCTAGGCCAGCAGTAGCTCTGCGGCTCCACAACTGCTGGTTTGCATTTTTTAACTACAATATTTGTGGTGCCAATTTTACTGGGGAATTTTAATAGGGACAGATAAGAAATGAGTATTAGGTTTTTATTAAGATAATAACTGAAAGAGGGCTAATTACCATTATTTTCTGGAAGACATTTAGTTTTATTTACAAAAATATATTTTGTACTTAGATCTTGTGCCAGGATCTGCAATCTACCACAGCACATTGGGCATTATAGCGACTCATGTCTATACACAATTTATTAAATATCATGCATTCTAGTTAGGTCTGTGAAGGGGTTCGTTAATGAGAGTTAATGTGTGATTTAGTATTATCTATCCACCCCCTATTCACCCTATTTAACATTAAAGACAGAGTAGTGCATAGCTGTTTTTTCTATTTAGGTTAAGCACATACAGTTTAACAGTGTCATCTATCTATCCATTCATCCGTCCGTCCGTCTGTCTGTCTGTCTATCTATCTATCTATCTATCTATCTATCTATCGATCTATCTATCGATCTATAAGTATAGCTAGATATATAGATGTGTTATATATGTATATACTGTATGTATATGCTGATGCATATATACACAGTGGTGGAGCTAGTGAATGGAGGGCCCTGGTGCAAACAAATGTGTCCCCCACCCCCCAAGAAGAAGGGGTACAAACATGTTGACCCACCCGGGGCCCCCCTGCAGTGCTATATATATATATATATATATATATATATATATATATATATATTTATATTAAACCGTGGTTTTCTTGTAAAAAATATTCTATGTTAACATGTTCCTTTTCTGTAGTGCAGTGGACCCCTGCAACCCCCAGCAGCACTATCTCCCCCCCCCCCACAGCAGCACCATTTACCCCCAGCAGCACCATTCACCCCCCAGAAGCAGCCTTCACCCCCAGCAGCACCATTCATCCCCAGCAGCACCATTCACCCCCCAGCAGCACCATTCATCCCCAGCAGCACGATTCAGCCCCATTTGCCCCCACAACCCCCATTCACCCCCAGCAACCCCATTCAGCCCCACAATCCCCCGGGCGGGACCTTTCAACCCCAGCAGCACCATTCACCCCCAGCAGCCCCATTTACCCCCAGCAGCACCATTCAGCCACACAACACACTTCCCCCCCAGCAACACTATTCACCACCGATCAGCCCCACAACCCCCCAGCAACACCATTCACGCCCCCAGTGACACCATTCACCCCCACAACCTCCCAGCAACACCATTCACCCCCCAGCAGCCCCATTCATGCCCCCAGCAACACCATTCACCCCCACAACCCCCCAGCAACACCATTCACCCCACAGCAGCCCCATTCATGCCCCCAGCAACACCATTCACCCCCACAACCCCCCAGCAACAGCATTCACCTCCCAGCAGCCCCATAGGTATCTATCAATTTAGTTTTTTATATATATTGAAAAATAAAATCAAACCAAGCTTTACATGGTTTATGAATCAGTTCACTGCAATGTTTTATTTCCTTGGGAAACACTGACACTGAAAGCCGTCATGGCCCTTAACTGCCACTGTAAAGTTTAAGTGTCTGACTCTCCAGGCACATCTGTCTGTGCTTCTGGTTGTGTTTACCCTTACGGTTTTCTTGGCAACCAATACTGGATTACCAGTTCCTTCTCCAGTGGACCACAATTTGTGTTACCTCTCTCTTATGATCTGCCCATCTCTGCCCATCCTACATGGTCCAGCTCACAGCCTCATTGAGATACACAAGCCCCTTCACCAGGACAAGGTAGAGATCCAAAAGGGGAAGTTACCTTAGAGAGGCATAAAGCATCGGTTTGTAATCACATATATAGTTGTGGATCTTAGCGCTGTTCGTAACGTTTGCGATGTTGGTCGCGCAGTTGCGACCTCGCCATCACACGTTCGAGCCTTGCGAAGGAAAGGCTTGCGATGAGCGCCGAAGGTGATCAGTGCAAAGCAGGAAAGTTGAAGTACACAGAGGAGAGCCTCGCCATGAGCGCCGAAGGTGCTCACAGGAGCAACAGCCTCACATTGTGTGGCAAACAGCATTGACAGCGTTACAATTTTAATCCCACCATTTTTGACTGGCAAGTTCCTAGTAAGGTATATAAATATAACATTATAAAGAACACAGCTCTGAATATTTTTGCTCATAAATCTTCTTAAAGGACCACTGTGATCAAATATTTAAAACATATATTTTAAAGAACAACAATATGCAAAATGTATTTGTGCTGAGGTCTATAGGTTCATGGAGAGTTGATCAACAAAATGTTAATTTGGCATCTACAGTAACAGACAGAACTAGCTGATAAAAAAAATAGATGAATGCATTAAATAATAATTTGGTATAAAAGATAGAAGTAAAAAGGCTGTGTTTATTTCTTTAATTTCATTAAAAAAAATTCCAAAGTAATCCTTTAAGCCAATTTTAAAAGTCATATTGAAAAAATATTGCAATAAAGGAGAGCAAAAAATGCTGGAAAATATATATTTTAACTCTGCACATGATCCACACTGTGATGGTGATTTGTATACTGACACCTAGACTGGTATATAGATTAATAATCCAGGCCTTTTTGTCGTTTCCCCCCAATGTGTAGAAGTTATAGTCTGAAAGAACTAAATGTCTGTTCTCTATAGAATTCCAATGAAAGCAGAATCTGTACCTAAAGGTTTACTTTACTCTTCCCTTTCTGCAACAAGCATTGATAGAAAGGCATTTGAGATTTATCTCAGTGAAATCTTTGTAAGGAATGGTAAGGTGAAATCAGTTAGCATTTCACTTGAAGTGTATTGCATTACAAAAGGTCAGATCAACGTTTATGGTTACTGAATAGAGGTAGCATCAATTTCAAAGAGGCTGCAATTCTGCCTAGAGTACAGCTAGTCCAGAAAATGGGACTTTGTAGTATACTAGATAAAACAATTCTCACTAGAAAATAGGTTTTAACATTACCTGTATTACCTGAATTTATAGTGACTCATACAACACAATAGAACCAATACGGACTTGATAAGATAAGAGATAAACAGTATATTTAGTGTATAATAATATATATATTATATATAATAATAATAACAACACTTAATTTCAATTCAATGACTATAAATCCAATATATTCCCAAAGTTTATATGCACTAAAAGGCACATGGTGAAAACTGAGTCTCTCTTTATTTACTAAGCTATATTCTCCACTAGTTTAATGAATGGTGTGTCTTTTTATGTTAAAAAAAATACTAGCAATCCCAATTGCTAGTATTGATAGTCATTAAAGAGCCACATTTTTTATATTAAACCTAATTTTTGTTCGCTATTAATTAGCATTAAAAATACATGTGCAAACAGTAGCAAATCAAAACTTTAGCCTGAAAATTAACTTAAAGACACAGTTTACCATTAATGGCCCCTGCTGTATCCCTACCCATCTCTCTCATTGTTCTGAGCACTAATGAAGAGAAGTAAAATCTTTCAACTACAACAACATTTGAATAATGTTATCACAGTTTAAATATTTTAGTCCCTAATGGTTAGTGCTTTGAACAATGAGAGAGGTGGGAAGGGGTGGCCATTAATAAGGTAAACTCATATTTTCTGGCTAAAATTTTTAATTTGCTGCTTTTGTATGTATGTATGTATTTTTTATATTAATTAATTGTAAACTAAAAATAGGTTAAACATAAAAAGCATTTACACTGGCCCTTTAACTAGTGAAGTAACAACAAGTCAAGAGAGACAGCTTCTCTATCCTCAAAAACAAAACTTGGTAAGCTTAGTAACTTTTAGCAATTCAGAGTGAAGTGGTGTATGCTATGAATGATAACTGATTTTTTAGCTAAGAACTATAAATACAATTATATGCAGAGAGACTTATTTCCTGCTTTTATTTTATAAAATATTTCACTTGAAATTTCTCAATATGCAAAATTTACTAACTTTGCACTGAAATGTAGTTCTCTGAGGCTGTCTTATATTGACAAGGCCATTTATATTCCAGAGAGGAGAATATTTTACAGACTGTTAGGGATATGATCGTGAGCTTTTGCCAGTATATTAGAATATCACTGTAGGATAGCATTCTTATTACAGCTAATGTTGCATTTTAGTGAACTTAGAGCAGACCACAAATCAAACCTTTATCCATGAGCACACTCCCTCCTGTAGCATTTACCAAGTGGTGTGTGTTTACTAAACATTTTCTTAATGGAGATAATAAGAGATGCGCTGTTTTTTCCCCATAAGAAATAGTGCATAGCAAGTTTGTGAGTTTTCAGTTGTGTTACATGCTTTAGGGAAAGCACTATGTATGTTTAATTTTAAACAGAGTCCTTCATTATTTTGCAATGTGTTAACATTGTTTTTGACTTGTACGATGATAAGTGCGCTTTAGATGCTTAGTAAATGACCCCCACTCTTGTTGCCCAATGTAATTTTATTGATTTCAAAGGATATATACTTTATTTGAAAGATGATTGCTAGATGCTTTTAGAAGGCAACATCCTTCACTTAAAAAGTTCATTTGGAACTAGCTTCTTCCAGCATGGTTTTATAGTTTCATGATATTTGGTTAACTTCACTGACGAACTTAGGTGATTTCTTAGAGAATTCCTAGAGAAACGTTCCAGTTCTAATATTATAAGGAACCCATTCTCATTAAGGTATGACCATGCAACAGTTTTCTAGCACATATCACCTTACTGAATGTAACCCATTACTGTGAAGGGTTAAACCGTAGCATATACAGTATATTTAAGAAGCTCTAGACCTTTAAATGATTTGCTCCCTTCACTGCCATGCTAATGATACTGAAGGGTGGGGATTCCAATGATCGCCCAAATTATTTATTTTACTTGTTTAACTTGTATCCCCTGACCCCAGCAGGATCCATTCTGCACATTCATACAATAACTGACACTGAGAAAGAACAGTATGGGTAAACCAATGGGCCACAGCCAATTTATTAAACCAATATATATATGTACCAATATGGTATAACAAGTAGGAGGAGCCCGACCAGGGGCAGCAACCTCTTGACCCTGGGCGCACGCCCAAGGGTCCACCTACTTCTCGCGCTGCACCCGCTCAAGAGGTGGGGGCAAGCCCCTTTTTAATTATACCCAGTGGCGGCTGGTGACTTTTCAAGTTGGAGGGGCGCAAGGGCGAAACATAGCCACTCCCCTTTTTTCAAACCACACCCATTTTTATAACTCCTCCCCCTGATGTCATAATGAACGTTTATAAGCCCCATCCAATGACCTTATACTTGTAAAGCCCATTGAAATACATGATCAGCAATGCAGAAATGTCAAGAAGTAAAGTAACAATGTGTTAAATTCATTGGTATACAATATAGATTGAAAAAACTCATGTGACAAGACTACAGCAATATCATAATTGCACCTATACGCATTAACAGAAAAATTAAAGGAGTGACACCTACCATTAGTCGGCTCTTCTTCTCAGGGTATTCACGTTCAGTAAGTTGACCAACGAGTAGAAACAAATCTGCAGCCACATAGGGTTTGCACCTGGGGTTGAAAGAAAACAAGCAAATTAATCAGACCATTCAAGAACAAAACCATACTTAAAAAACATTAAAAGACCAAGTGGAACCATATAGGCCCCAAACATACCTTAGAAGACCAAGTGTGACCATAGGCCCCAAACATACCTTAGAAGACCAAGTGGAACTATATAGGCCCCAAACATACCTTAGAAGACCAAGTGTGACCATAGGCCCCAAACATACCTTAGAAGACCAAGTGGAACTATATAGGCCCCAAACATACCTTAAAAGACCAAGTGTGACCATATAGACCCCAAACATACCTTAGAAGACCAAGTGGAACTATATAGGCCCCAAACTTACCTTAGAAGACCAAGTGTGACCATATAGACCCCAAACATACCTTAGAAGACCAAGTGTGACCATAGGCCCCAAACATACCTTAGAAGACCAAGTGGAACTATATAGGCCCCAAACATACCTTAGAAGACCAATCATCACTGTATAGGCCCAAACCAGTGGATCTTGGGATTCAAGAAAACAACATTTCACTCCTGTTTAGACAACACAATAATCAATGTCAAACAAACACGTTGAATTAGCATATGGGTAACCATATGAGCAGTAACGCCACGCCAAGGCTTCAACAATTGTTACTGACCATTCACACACCTTTCATAGCTCCTTCCATATGCACACCCACACACCATTCATACTTTACTTACCACTAGTTATTTTTGGTAGTGAGGTGGTGCCATTTCTGAGAACTTTACGTACCCTTGAAGGTGCCTCCAATTCCTTCAAAACAAAGCATTCAACCGCTCCAGGGCCATGGTGCTTCTTAAATACCTTTTTATCCTCTTCAATGTGGAGAAGCATCTTTCTGATTCTGCAGTCGTCTTCGATGTTGTAAGGAGGATTCCTTAAAGCTTCACTGTCTCTGTGAAATCATTATGCAGAATAAATTGATAGTAAAGTTGGTGCAGAGCAACAGCACTCGTACAGACATGAAATTCTGGCTTCTCGTACAGAAGTGACAGCTACCCTTGGAAGTGCCTCCAATTCCTTCAAACCAATGCATTCAACCACTCCAGGGCCATGGTGCTTCTTAAATACCTTTTTATCCTCTTCAATGTGGAGAAGCATCTTTCTGGTTCTTTAGTAGTCTTCGGTGTTGTAATCAGGATTCCTTATAGCTTCACTCTCTCTGTGAAATTATGCAGATTAAATTGATGGTAAAGTTGGTGCAGAGCAACAGCACTTGTACAGACATGAAATTCTTGCTTCCCGTACACAAGTGACAGCTACCCTTGGAAGTGCCTCCAATTCCTTCAAACCACACCAAGGCTTCAACAATTGTTACTGACCATGCACACATCTTTCATAGCTCCTTCCATATGCACACCCACACACCGTTCATACTTTACTTACCACTAGTTATGTTTGGTAGTGAGGTGGTGCTGCTTAACGCAGTTTATCTTTGCACACCCTGGGAGTATGCATTCTTCTTTGCTTCAATCACTTGTATTTAAATTTTGCACAGCGATCTTTCAAAGAACAAAACTTCTCAATGTTTTTTTCATTGAAGTCTGGGATCTCGGAAATCAGTTGCTTTTCCATTGAGAGCATCGCCAATGCATTCAACCGCTCCAGGGACATGGTGCTTCTTAAAAAGGTTTTTATCCTCTTCAATGTGGAGAAGCATCTTTCTGATTCTGCAGTGGTCATCGGTGTTGTAATCAGGATTCTTAATAATTTCACTGTCTCTGTGAAATCATTCTGCAGATTCAATTGATGTAAAAGTTTGTGCAGAGCAACAGCACTTGTACAAGCATGACAATCTGTCTTCCCATACAGAAGTGACAGCTCAGTGCGTAATTGTTCCTTCTTCAGTATTGGATATGCTTGCACGGTGTCTTCCAGAGCTTGGGTTGGAAAGCAAGTGTCATGGGTTTTATACAAGTCACTGAACAAATTTGGCACTGACTAAGTGATTTGAAAATGAAAAACGTTATTTTGCATGAACCACCACTATGTCACATACCTCTCTTGAAAGTTGTCTCAAGGTTGAGATCTCCGCACTCCGTCTGTGGACTGTTACATCGCTCGGCAAACTTGCTTCTCTCTCTTCAACAGAATTACGGATTTTCTGGATGCTGGCGACAAAGTCTTCTGTGACTTTTTTGATATAAACAGTATCCGTGTCTCGCTTCTGAAGCTGACTATAGAGGATGTCAACATGTGGCATTATTAAATGAAATAATTTAAGGAAGTAAAGGAACTCCCTGTCTTCCAGCATTCCAATGAAACCGGCGGCTTCACGATTAGATGTTGGATCAAAGTTTAGACATGCTTCAATTGTCTGGAAACACTCAAGTAGCGCATCTCTGTTCTCGTAGATCACGTTCACGGTCCTAACGTTGAAGTTCCATCGTGTCGGTGCACCTCTTGGAAGTCTTCTACCAACTACCTCATCCAGAACTCCAGTCCTTTTTGGAGAGCGTGAAAAAAAAGATGGTATGCCGCCTATGTTGGAAAAAAAAACTTGAACTCTTCCAATCCTTGAAACTGCTTTCTCCATTATTAGGTTCAGTTGGTGAGCATAGCAATGGACGTAGTGTGCGTTCGGGTACACATCTTTTATTTTTCTTTGCACTCCTCCTTGATCTCCACGCATCACACTGGCACCATCGTAGCTTTCAGCTATGAGTTTCTTCTTGTCTTCTGGCTCTGGGAGAACAGTATTCAGACTTTCCAGCACAACAGCAGCAATCGAGTCTGCATCCGTTGATTTAATTTCCCTGAAGCCATCAAATCTTTCCACCACTTGATGCTTCTTGTCAATGTAGTAATAGACTACAACGCACTGTGTCCTAGCGGAAATATTGGTTGTTTCATCCGCTTGGATTGCCACAAACTGGGCTTCCTTAAGCTCTTGGTGAATCACTTCCTTAATAACTTCATGCATGCAGTCCAGTAGCTCATTCTGCACGGTTTTGGACGTGCCCTTAAACACAGTTGCAGCCTTCAAATGCTGTTCCATTGCACTATCGATACTGCCAACCAAATCCACCAGGCCTCGAAACACTCCTGGATTTAGCGATGTTTCACTCTCGTCGTGTCCTCTTAATGCCAGGTCAAAAGCGCCTCAAAAGCGAACACAATCAATTATCTTGGAAAGGATGTACCGGTTCTTAGCCACTTCTTCGTTGTGTTTTTGAATACTGACTTGGTATCCTTGGTCCAGTTGAACTGCAATGTTCGCCTGTCCAAGCATCTCAAACTTGATATTGTTATCCAAGTGAGCTTTAGAACTTTTGTGTTTCGCCAATTTATCAGCTACATGTTTTACGTCAGTCACTCCAGTTTTGGTCCAAGCAGCGTCACCACCAAATAGGATGCATGGGAAACAAGGCCTTCCTAGAAACGCTTCCACAAAGCCAGTCGTTCTTCTTGTACCATTCAGTATTGAAAGTACGGATATATTGCTTCCCTCTATCTCTTGCGATTTGCTGCAGATTTATCTCTGGTTGGTCAAGTCCTAACCGTTTTACTTCCACCTTCTCCTCATAGGTTAGGGTGCCGAAAGGCTTCACAAGTAGAGAGTCAATAGTATTCATTTCTGATACCAATAGAAGAAAGAGATCACGGTATATTCATTTATATTATGTCACAAAATTACTTTAAAATAACAGTGTGTTGAATTCATTGGTATACATTACAGATTGCAAACCCTCATGTGACAAGACTACATCAACATCAAATTTGCACCTATACGCATGGACAGAAAATTAAAAGCAATGATACTCACCAACAGTTGACTCTCCTTCTCGGGGTATTCACGTCCAGTAAGTCAACCAACGAGTCCAAACAAATCTGCTTCCACAGATAATTTGCACCTGGGAAGTGATAGAAAACAACAAAAAAAACATTAGAACGTTCAAAACCCAAACCTTAACTTTTAAAACCTTAAAAGACCAAGTGTGACCATATAGGCCCCAACCGCACCTTAAAACCCCTAAATAACAAATTGGGACCATGTAGGCCCCAACCGCACCTTAAAAACCTTAAATAACAAATTGGGACCATGTAGGCCCCAACCGCATCTTAAAAACCCTAAATAACAAATTGGGACCATGTAGGCCCCAACCGCACCTTAAAAACCCTAAATAACAAATTGGGACCATGTAGGCCCCAATCGCACCTTAAAAACCCTAAATAACAAATTGGGACCATATAGGCCCCAACCGCACCTTAAAAACCCTAAATAACAAATTGGGACCAATAATCAATATATAAATCAATCAATATATAAATATATATATATATATATATCTCAATATATATATATATATCAATCAATAATCAATATATAAATCAATCAATATATATATATATATATCTCAATATATATATATATCAATCAATAATCAATATATAAATCAATCAATATATAAATATATATATATATCAATCAATATATATATCAATATATATATATATATATATATATATATATATTTATATATATATCAATATATATAAATATATATATATATATATAAATATATATATCTATATATATATATATATCACACACACACACACATAAAAAATATACATTAATATACATAAACATATACATAAAAAAATATATATTAATTGATATTTATTATTTGATTAATTGATGTAGTTTATTACTTTTTTTATTATATTGTTCATGTATTTCTATTAGACATTATTTTTTAAACATATTACAGTGCTATTTTTTTGCTATACATGTTACAGGATATTATCCTGTAACATGTATATCACATAAATAGCCCTGTAATATGTATAATACATACAGGGTCAAACAAGTTCACACTAACCTTTTTTTCCCTTACAGGCTTCCATACCTGCTTGCTGATTTGCTAATTTTTTAAAGACTCTCATTGGTTGAAATCGATGTCAATCAAAAATTTCAGCCAATCAGAGTCCTTCAAAAATTATTATATAAGGCAGAGCGTGGGAAAAAAACAATTAATCGCGGGTGGAGCTCCTTGTAGGAGGAGCTCTGTTAGTTTGTTGTTTTTTTTTTTTAGAGTGTCGGTTTTTTTTTGGTGGAGGCCTCTTTCAATGGGCCAGAATGGATGTACAATGGCTTCAATCAAGATTGAATTATTTTTTGACAATGGCTTCAATCAAGATTGGATTTATTATTATTAAAAATAGGGGGGGGGTTGGTAGGTAGGTAGTTGGATCAGGGTGGGGTCGGTCACGCTCACGCGGCCATCGGTCGGTCAGTGGCTGCGTAGGCCACATGGAGGCCATGATCAGGGGTGGCACAGGCCTCATGGGGGTGATCATCCACCCCCATGTGGCCTGTGCAACCCCGCTCACCGCCCGATTACCCCGACCACCGTTATCGGGGTAATCGGGCGGTGGCATAGCATAGGCCACATCGGGGTGGTGGTGATCGGGCCTCGGGGGTGGCACAGGCGACATGGAGGTGATCCGGGGTGGCACAGGCCTCATGGGGGTGATCCGATCACCCCCATGTGGCCTGTGCCACCCCGCTCACCACCCGACTACCCCGATCACTGTGATCGGGGTAATCGGGTGGTGGCATAGCATAGGGCAGGCCACATCGGGGTGATCGGGGGTGGCACAGGCCACATGGGGGTGATGGCTGGGGGTGGCACCAGGCATTGCAGGCCTAGGTCGGTCGTCGGTGGTAGGTAAGTTGGTGGGTGGCTGGGTAGGTGGCAGGTCTGGCAGGCATAGTGGGGTAACTGGGGGGACCGAACCTTTTATTAGGGGCACTAGGGGTTTGGTTTGGCCAGGGGCAGGGCAGGTGCCAGGCAGGTAGACCTACTGTTAGGTTGGGCAGAGCAGATGTGAGTAGTTTCAGCCAGGGAGGTCTCTCAGTCTCAGCGTGACCAGGGTCAGGAAACAGAAAGGGGGAAGGGACAGGCAACTGGTGGTTTTATTGACTGTAGATGTCAATCAAAAAGTAAACTCGAGGCCCTATTAGCTGACGGGCGCTCGGAGCTAACGGTCTGGGTGGGTTTACATTGTTCTCTTGACAACTGTACAGCCTTCCATCATTGATTGGTCAATGATGGAAGACTGTCAGTCAATAAATTGATACATTTATGACCGCTCATGCATATCGTCACTGTGCTGGTGGGCGGCATGCATTAACGGTCAGGGGGCCAGGCCAGGCCTCATTGCAAAGAAGAGTCTAAAGGTTAGTGTACTTTACTAGTGTAATATGATCACACAGGGATGCAGGGGGCTACAATAGATACACAGCAGCATTAGTTAATATATACACACAGCGCAAGGGGTTATCTTAAAGTGACAGTGTCCCTGGGAATAGTTTGCTTCATTTATTACTGTATTAACACTTGAATGATGATGTACACCTTATATTTAATTGTTTTTGGGTTATTACTAATAAATTATTGTGTTTTTTTATTGCAGGGTCACGAAAATATTTGGGGGGGCGTTTGCCCTGACGCCCCAATGGACGGGCCGCCCCTGATTATACCCCTGGCCCGGGCAACTCCCCATCCCGCCACTGCGGCCATTACTTTGCATACAGAATAATTGAAGGTATAACATATACCCCAAGACCTGCATTACATTAAATTCACACAATACTTTGTATATATACACACACGTATAAACTTTTTTTTTTTTTTTAAATACCAACAAACTTAAACACACCCATGACCTAACCCCCCTAATGCCTCAATCCTGGGAGGGTGGGAGGGTATCCGTACGCTGGCTAGCCGCAGAGTGAGCCAAAATGGCGCCGGCTTTGCGCCAACACCCCTCGGCTCCTCCCCGCGGCCAGCCAGCCCACCAACCAATAGGCATGCGCAGGGCTCCGACGGGTCACGCGACCCTTCATGCGACGGGAGCCTTGCGCACTATGGGCCTCCATTCCCTGCTGGAATTAAGGCAGAGGAGGGGATTTAATTTATGTTTAATAGTCACTGTTTATTTATTTACTCATTTTACATCTTTCAGTGATCCAAATCCTGATCAGGACTGCAGAGCATGCTCAGTAGGGCCGAGAGTATGGGAATGTAACCCACTACTAAATTGTTTCAATTTGCAGGTCTCATTTTCCTAATTTTTAATAAAACATCCAAAGCCTTGTGATGTGCTGAGCCTCGTTGTGCTATGATAGATCTCAGTGTATTATGATCATTTTATATATATAAAAGTAAAATGCAATATTCTTTGCATGGTTCTATAACAGGAAGAGACAATTTCATGCACTGTTAATAATACTTATATCTGTTGGTTTACAGAAGTTCAGTGATAATTCTGTTATTATTAATATTCAAAAAGTACCTAAAAATAATCACAAAATAAAATATTGATGGAAATCCTCACTTTTCTGATTGATCCCACCCTCAGTTCATATAATAATAAAGTAAATAAGTAGAAAATTAATAACGTTCAAGGAAAATTTGTATTTCTCATATTGTCGACTGTGTCAGTTGTTACAATAAATAATTGCACCTGGACAATACAGGTTGAAAATTGATCCTTTTCGGTAAACTGCATGATTGTTGTTTAACATTTCTCTATTATAACTACTAAGTGATCACATTTCTGCAAAATAAACTCACAGCATTACACTTTACAGCCAAGTAGTTTTACACAAGTGTATCGCTTGTTTATTAAAATAAAAATTGTTTCTTTTGTAGATGAAAAAATGGTTGACCCTAATTATTATATGCATTTAGATATTAGATGAAAACTACTGTAACTAATAAGGTATGTGTAAAAAGATATACACAACAATTATTTTAAATAATTGAACATCTGCCTGAAATCAGGATAGCAAGCAGGGATTGTATGGAAGCATATTATTAATAATGTAGGTGGCCATAAAATATTCATTTATCTTTAAAGAGTTTAAGAAAGATGTATATCTAGATCCCATCATTGCAAAGTACAAACATAAAAATATCTTTTTATATGATATGGCATACATTCCAAAAAATATGAATTCCAAAACAAAAATAAAGTTACAGAAATATGTAAATAACCATTAAAACTTTTTTGCATCTATTAAAACTAAAGTTTGGAAAGCAAAAAATATTTATATATATATATATTTGTGAGTATTTGCGAGTATTATAAGCATGTTTTCACTAGTCACTAAAGTGGAATTTTCATTACTGCAGCAAAATCCAATTACGTAATCCATTAATAATATAGTCAGATGCAAGGTAATCAGCTATAGATTTGATTTCTATGTTTTATATAAATATATTTTAGAATATCAACGTTATGTTGTTGGGTTTGATGTTGTTACTGTTACATTTTATTTGTAGGGCTCCAGCAGATTCCATGGCACTAAGGGTACAATAAACACATGGATAAGTTCTCATGGGGCCCAGCTCCCATGAGAACTTACAGTCTAAATATATTGTTACGATATTTATATTTACACTGTGTAATAACATTATTGATGTGCACCTTTCTATTTGTATATGGTTGATACAGGTTTACAGCCTTATTAAATTGCGATTCTGCCAATTGAATAGGGCTCTATATAAGCACAGAGCATATTTTTTTTACAGAAGTTTTTAGTTAGTGAAGACCTTGCTTTTGAATAGAAGTTCACTAACTAAAAACTTCTGTAAAAAAATAATGCTCTGTGCTTTTTTAGACCCCTATTCAATTGGCCGAATCGCAATTTAATAAGGCTGTTAATGATATTTATAAATTACATAAGTAAATATTATTTACATATAAAAAAGTGATGTTCTTTATATTAACCAATCTATTTGTGTTTGTGTGTAATACAGCACCAGAGACTCTATAGGTTTTATGTTAAAGAAACTGCTTGGCATGAAACGTGTTAATTTAAATGAGCTATCATTATGGAAAAGGGCACTTCATTAATTATAAGTTAGAAGCTGCATGGCATGGCTCACTGTTGCTTCACTGTTTAGTGATAAGTAGAAAGATGCAAATCATCTGTGTTAATTCAGAATATTAATATTGTAATAAATATACTTAGATTGTAGGGTATTATGGGAGCACGACAGTCATCTCCTCCTGTACCAATATATTTATAAAATAAAAAAAACAATCGAAGTGCCCTTCCATACTGATAGCTAATTTAACTAATACAATATAATAGAAATGATCTACCGTATTTCCTAGAATTATACCATATTCATCCCATGTTTTCAATTATAATAATAGGCAAGGGTTAACTTATGAATGAGTTAAAATTATTCACCTTTTTTATGCAGCTTTCTGCATAATATTGTTTTAATGTAAAAGACAACCCCACTGGTGTGAACAGAATAGAGATAATACACTGTATATTTAAAGGACCACTGTAGTGCATTTATAAGTAAAGCGCAAATGTTTGGATGTTGGGCAGAGGCTATTAAACATAGTATGCAGGTTAAAATAAAAAAATACATGTTTTTCTTACTTTTTGAATTTGTCAGTTTTCTCTCAAGCCAAGATGCTTATCTCCTCCTATCTGTGGCTCCACCTACCTATGCCTAGGGGCTGGACCATTATGGAGCTTGGATGCCAAATGGGTTATGATGTCACTGGCCCGCCCTGTGATCTCATTAGCCCCATAGGCCCTGGAGAGTGACAATGCATGAGCAATCATAGTCCTGTCCACCTTTACTGAGCATGCTCAGTCTGAACCAGAGTCTGTTTGGTCAGACAAACAGGAGATAGGCAGCTCTGCTTGAGGGAAAACTGACACATTCAAAAGTAAGATTGTCTATAAGTTTTACTTTTATATTCACTACAGTGCTCCTTTAACTCATTAACTTTGTTATAATATCACTGCTAGGCAAATGCAGTGGGTTCAAAACCAACAATTTTGATTAAAACATTTGCTCAAATTAGGAAAAAAATGACATAGTTTAAATTAATATTTATTTTTACATGGGACAGAATGGTCTATGGATATATACGGGATTATGGAATGTATGTAGTTAAATATAAAAGCTTTAATCTCTCTTAATATGACTCACATTGAATAAGGAATTGTAGGTGAATTCATTAAGAATATATAGGTTACCTGCATGATTTCTGTCTGTTGAGACTTTTTTTCACTCCAAATAATGTGATGGAATTGACCTCATATAAAAAAATCCCCTTAGTTACAATGAGAAATGTGACTATTTAATAAAACGTTTAAATAAATGCATTGTTTATACCATGTTTGTCATTTGTTCCTTCTGCTAATATTCCCATAATGTGTCTATATCTTCTTATATATATTTAGCTTGCACGCTGTGTAAAGAGAAACCCCTGTACAAGTCACCATTTTCCGGGCCTAAATATTTTTTATGTTTGATCTCTAACAAGAACAAATAACTAGGTTAGTTCTGAGAGAAGAGTTAGTGTAAAAAAAACAAAATTTCCCCCAAATGGCAACGTAAAATTACCCAAATTGCCCGATCTGGTATGAATGACATCAACATGTAATGGATGTTGTCAGTGTTTCAAAATTAAACAGTCTGTGTTTGGGTAAAATAAAAGCAACCCTACAGAGGAAAGCTCTTTTTTCAGCTGTTCAAATTTTGGTGGATCTCAAATAACAAGATTAGGCAATTGAGGGCCCCAGGAAGGATACTGATAATTGTGTTATGATTGGCATGGAGCTGTAATTAAAGTGCCGAGCTTTTGACATTATATAAGCACCAACTATGGCTTGTTGGAAGTTGTCATTTTGCATGTAATTGTAATCTTTTTATCTGATGCATTTAATTCTACCTTCTTTAGATGCGACTTGATTTTTACTACCATCAAAGTCTATTTACATTGCATGTCCATATTCTAAAGTAATTTGAGTGAGATAACATTTAATTGTTAGGAAGTCTATTAAAGAGGCATGGTACTTCAATTTTTTTAGCATGCATTTGAAAAGACATTATATATACATTACAAACCTTTTTTTCAGTAAAAATAAATAAAATTAAGTTTTGAAAACTAACACCAACAGAAAAGCCAGAGTAGCAATATGTTTGATCTTTCTCAGCTTGATTTGTTATGTGAAAAATAACATGCAAGGAAGTACTATCTAAGTTTCTTTGTGTTAACTTTTACATTCAAAATGATGGATATACAATAGATTATAATCTATTATATGATACTGAATGTAAATATATATATATATATATATATATATATATATATATATATATATATATATATAGTATATCACAAAAGTGAGTACACCCCTCACATTTTTGTAAATATATTTTACTATATCTTTTCATGTGACAACACTGAAAAAATGACACCCTGCTACAATGTAGAGTAGTAAGTGTACAGCCTGTATAACAGTGTAAATTTGCTGTCCCCTCAAAATAACTCAACACACAGCCATTAATGCCTAAATCGTTGGCAACAAAAGTGAGTACACCCCTACGTGGAAATGTCCAAATTGGGCCCAAAGTGTCAACATTTTGTGTGGCCACCATTATTTTCCAGCACTGCCTTAACCCTCATGAGCATGGAGTTCACCAGAGCTTCACAGGTTGCCACTGGAGTCCTCTTCTACTCCTCCATAATGACATCAAGGAGCTGGTGGATGTTAGAGACCGTGCACTCCCCCACTTTCCATTTGAGGATGCCCAACAGATGTTCAATAGAGCTTAGGTCTTGTGACATGCTTGGCCAGTCCATCACCTTTACCTTCAGCTTCTTTAGCAAGGCAGAGGTTGTTATCATGTTGCAATACTGCCCTGCAACCCAGTCTCCGAAGGAAGGGGATCATGCTCTGCTTCAGTATGTCACAGTACATGTTGTCATTCATGGTTCCCTCAATGAACTGTAGTTCCCCAGTGCCGGCAAGGAGAGAGTGCAAAGAAAAGGGGAGTACATTGTAGTGCTTCATTCACCCCCCCCCCCCCACACACACACACCATAATTAGTAATTATGAGTCAGTCCAGTTACAACCTCACTCAGTGCATATCCTGTCACATGTATATACTGCTGGAACAGCTGATCCGGAGTCCATACCTCTTTGAGAGGTGTGAGCATGTTGCCTTCTTGAAGCTCAAATTGGAGAACTTGAGAGGAGAATTGCAGCACTTAGTGATACTGCTCCACTGGAAAGGGAGTTGGTGCTCACAGTGCACAGTTTAGCTGGGCCTAGCATTGAGGGTGGAGATGCGGCTAGTGAGGATGTCCAGGGAGGTAGCTGGGTTACAGTTACAAGGGGAAGCAGAGGGAACAGTAGGAGGAGACAGGCCAGTACTGAGTTTGCACACACCAATATATTTTCCAGATTGAGTGAATGGCAATGCACAGGAATAGCAATGCCAGATAGAGCTGTCCCACTAACAGCCGCGAGAACAGTTCTACTGGAGGAAAGGGAGGGCAGCATAGACTGAGCAAGAGAAAGGTTTTGGTGGTAGGGGACTCTATTATTAGGAAGGTAGACAGGGTGATTTGTTACCCAGATTCCAGCAATCAAACAGTTTGCTGTATCCTGTGTGCTCAGGTTCGGCATGTTGTGGATCGGGTAGATAAATTATTGAGAGGGTCTGGAAATGAACCGACGTTCTTGGTACATATTGGTACCAATGACAAAGTTAGTGGAAGATAGAGAGTCCTAAATAATGAATTTATAGAACTATGTAATAAGCTGAAGGCAAGGACCTCCAAGGTAGTATTTTCCGAGATACTACCATGTGCTAGTCCAGGGAAACAGGAAGAGCTTAGGAAGGTAACGTGTGGCTAAAAAACTAGTGCATTAAGGAGGGGTTTGGGTTTTTAGAGCACTGGGCTGACTTCTCACTTAGGTACAATCTCTATAGCAGGTATGGATTGCACATTAATGAAGAGGGAGCTGGTGTGCTAGGGAAAAGGATGGTAGAACGGCTAGGGGAGTTTTTGAACTAGTAGGTGGGGGGGGGGACTAGATAAAGGTAATGGGGTAGAAAGTGTAGAGGGGGTAAGAAACCAATTAACAAGTCAAGGGGGAGGAGATGGGGGAGGGTTAGTATAGTAAATAGGGAGGTATTGTTAAGTAACTCAAGTACAGTGGCAGGCACTTCAGAACTACAGTCTCATAACATAATGAGTATGCTTGCTAATGCCGGAAGCTTGCCAGGAAAAATGGGAGAGTTAGAATTATTAGCAGGTAATGAGAAATGGGATTTAATAGGCATTAATGAAACGTGATGGGATTCATTTTATGACTGGACTGTTAATCTGGATGGTTATAACCTATTTCGGAAAGATAGGGGCAATGGTAAAAGAGGAGGAGGGATATGTCTGTATGTTAAGCCTGAATTTAAGCCTATAGTCAGAGAGGATATTTATGGTGGAACTAGCGATAATGTTGAATGTTTGTGGGTAGAGTTAAATAGCGGAGGAGCTAATTCTGAAAGAATATTGGTTGGAGTATGCTATAAACCCCCAAATATAATTGAAAGTGTGGAAGTACAATTATTGTTACAGATTGGAAATGCAGCTAAACATGGTCAAGCTCTAATAATGGGAGGTTTTAACTACCCTGAAAAAAAACTGGACGAATGAGACCAGCAGTTCAGCTAAGGGGAGCAGGTTCTTGAGTACACTCAGAGATCATTATCTGGCCCAGGTTGTACAAGAACCTACTAGAAATGAGGCTATCTTGGATTTAGTCATCACAAATAATATTTATATAGTATCAAATGTTGAAATAGGGCAACCTTTGGTAAACAGTGATCACAACACAGTCTCATTTGAGATTGATTTAAAAAAACAAAACTGTAAGGGGCCAACAAAAACTCTTATTTTCAAAAGGGCAGATTTAACAGTCTAAGGGCAGCAATACAACGTATATACTGGGACAGAGAACTGAAGGGTAAAAATACTGAACATAAATGGACAACATTTAAATCCTTACTAAATATACATACACACCAGCATATACCAAGTGGAAATAAAAGTAGAAGAAGTAAATCACATCCAATGTACTGCAACAAATGGGGCTACACTACCTTCACCAAATAACTGGTTAACGCAGGAAAAAATCCAAAAGAGGTTGGAAAAAATAAATGTTAATAAAGCCCCAGGTCCTGATGAAATACATACAGGGTACTGAGGGAATTGTGCTCTTTAATAGCCAAACCATTATGTCTAATTTTTCAAGATTCACTCAACACAGTATCTCTACCAAATGGCTGGAAAAAAGCAGAGGTGATACCGATATTTAAGAAGGGTGCAAGAACAAATCTAGGAAATTATAGACCTGTAAGTCTCACTTCTGTAGTGGGAAAGCTTTTAGAGGGGTTAATAAGGGATAACATACAAGAATATTTAAACAAGATTATAAGTAGGAATCAACACAGATTTATGAGGGATAGGTCATGTCAAACAAACCTATTTAGTTTCTATGAAGAGGTTAGTAGGAACTTGGATCAAGGCAACTGGATTGGATTTTGAAAGGCTTTTGATACAGTGCCACTTGGGAGACTACTGAACTAAGGGATACAGGAATTGCAGTAAATATCTACTCATGGATCGAGAGCTGGCTAAAAGACAGGAAGCAAAGGGTTGTTGTAAATGGAACATACTCAGATTGGACTAATGTAGTAAGTGGGGTTCCTCAGGGTTCAGTATTAGGTCCTCTCCTTTTTAACATATTTATTAATGACTTAGAAGTAGGATTGGAAAGTATTGTCTCCATTTTTGCTGATGACACTAAGTTGTGCAAGGTAATTAAATCAGATAATGATGTATTTTCCCTCCAAAGGGATTTGCATAAATTAGAGAAATGGGCAACTAAATGGCAGATGAGATTTAATATGAATAAAAGTAAAGTTATGCATCTGGGAAGGAAAAATAGCCATTTCATTTATAATCTTAATGGAGCAAATCTCAGGGTATCAGATATTGAAAATGATTTGGGAGTGCTTGTGGACAACCACCTAGGTAACAGTGCTCAATGCCAAGCAGCATCTGCAAAGGTAAGTAAAATATTAGCATGTATTAGGAAGGGTATAGAAGCAAGGGAAGCAAATATAATTCTGCCACTACAAATCCCTAGTACGCCCTCATTTGGAACATGGAGTACAATTTTGGGCACCACTATGTAAAAAGGACATTTTAGAGCTGGAAAAGGTACAGAGAAGGACAACAAAACTAATAAGGGGAATGGAGGGCCTAAGTTATGAAGAAAATGACCTACCAAATTAAACTTATTTTCTCTAGAAAAAAGGTGTCTATGAGGGGATATGATTACCTTATATAAATATATCCAGGGTCAATATAAGGCTTTGTCAAGTGAGCTTTTTGTGCCAAGAGGTTTTCAACTGATAAGAGGACATCCTTTGAGATTAGAAGTAAAAAGATTTCACTGTAAAGAAAGAAAAGGGTTGGTACAGGTGGTTAAACTGTGGAATTCTTTACCAAAGGAGGTGGTGATAGCAGATTCATTAATAAGATATTGAATATAGCATTCATGGTTATCCTGGATAATTAGGAAGGGAGTATTGATCCAGGGAGGAGTCACCAATATCTAGGGTTAGGAAGGTAATCCCCCCACCCTTTTGAGACAAGTTTCACTGTTTTGTTTTCTTCTATTTGCCTTCCTCTGGATCAATTAACAATTAACAATTAATCTGCATATTGAAGATCAGAGCAGCTCTAAAAAGGTTAAACTTGATGGACTAAAAGTCATTTCACCCTCAATTACTAAGTAACTATGTAACTATGATCACTAGGGAGCCGCTATGGTGCACTAAAAGTAACCCCTTACCATGGACTCCAATGTTATCTAATCTAACACCAGTGGGAACCCTATGGACCCCATACTTTCTATCCCCCTATGGGTTTCCATAACGACCCCCATAGACCCTAGCATTAACTCCCCTAAACAAAGTATAAATCTTTACAATATTAAAAAAATATAAAAAAAACACAGAAAAGAAAAAAAAATCTTCAGAAAAGAAGAAATTATTACAGAAAAAATAATAAAATAAAATAATAAAAATAAAAAAATAAACGAAACAAAAATATTTAAAATAATTGAAAAAAGTAACCTGTAGGGGTGAAAGCGTATTAATGAATACATTACCCATCCTTGGAAGACCCTCCAGAGATAATTCATGATACCCTTATCTGCTGGCCAAAACTTGATTCAAGCCATCAGTTCTCATTTTTTGGCCCTCCTGGAAACAGGCCTCTTATTTCTTGCTTGAAGACACTTGCATCCCCTGTTCAGTCTGTGGAAAGGGCCTCCTAAAAAAGTCCCACCACTTTCTAAAAAATAACAAAAAATAAACTAATGGAACTCCATTTTTGAAGAGCACGAACCCCCAAAAACTGCTTTTGACCACGCTCTCACCTTAAATACAGTCTTTGTAGGCCTCTGATTGTCTGAAATACAGTATGTGTCAATCATATTTTAGGTAGAAACACACACATTGGGTTGAACATATCACAAGTTACCTCTTTAGGGTTTGATATGGTTAGCATGTAATAGCTATAGGGATTACATGAGATTTTTACTTGTAAGATATCTTACAGGAGCCACATAATTTAATAACTTGTTTTTTACTAGAATAATGTATAGTGTGTTATCCAGGTCCTCTAACTGCTTACTGAACCAGGATTGCCATTACCACTTTTAGTTGTTTTACACCAATAAAAGCATATTCTTAATACAAGTCTGGTGATGTTTGGAGGATAAGACCAACTACAGAGGGCTCACTTCTTGTTTAGAGTGAATTGCAATACCTCTATTTTTATTAAATTAAGTTTTTTTTAAATTTTGTTTTGTGCACTGAACAGATTACAAGGTCCCCAGGCAAAACTATGATTTCTCTTTTGAGCTGCGGTAACTGAAGACAAGATATATAGTACTCTTTAACATTAAAGCAGGCTTTTGTATCTCACTTTAAAAGTTATTTGATGATGCATTTTTTCTGTTGATGTACAGTACATCACAAAATATACTGTAGCTAGACTAATCATCCCCTTCTGGATCGCTACATTGTGGTGGTAAAAGGGCATGTGCACTTTAATGATGTAGTGAGCTATACCATGTAGGGTCACTGAAGATGGGCAGGTCATAGCAAAGAGGTCAGACAAATCACAGTTCACTGGAGAAGGAACTAGCAACCCACTCCAGTAGTTTTGCTAAGATAACTTTATGAAAGATGAGCCCCTCTGGTAAGAAGGTGCCCACCACATTACTGAGAAAGAACAGAGGGCGAGTTACAGTAGCACTAAATCTAATGAAGTGGCTGGGCTAAATCCGGGAGGACACCCAGCTGCGGATTTGTCTGGAGGGGAATGGTGTTGAAGTCAAGTGCTGCAAAGAACAAGTCATCAGGGGAACCTGGAATGTTACAACTATCAACCAAAGCAAACTGGATGTGGTCAAACATGAGATGTTAAACATAGATATCTTGAGAATTAGCGATTTCAAATGGACTGGAATGGGACATTTCACATCTGACAACCATCAGTTCTTCTACTGTGGTCAAGAATCCTGCAGACTAAATGGAATATCCCTCATAGTCAATCAAAGGGTCGCCAAAGCAGTGCTTGGTTACAACCCAATTAATGACAGAATGATTTCAATTCAAATTCAAGGGAAGTCATTTAATATCACAGTGATCCAAATCTATACTCCAACCATGGATGCTGAAGTCTGGTTCTCCGAAGATATTCAACACATCATAGAGATAACACCAAGAAAAGAAGTTACTTTCATCATAGGAGATTTGAACGCTAAAGTAGAGAACCAGAATGTACCTGGAATGACTGGCAAGTACAAAATGAAGCAGGTCAGAGATTAGTAGAACCCTGTGAAGATCATTCTTTGGTCATAGCAAACACCATCTTCCAACAGCCTCAGAGATAACTCTACACATATTCTTAAAGAGATGGGAGTACCAGATCATCTCATCTGCCTCCTGAGGAATCTGTATATTGACGTAGAAGCTATGGTCAGAACCGAACATGAAACAACAGAATGGTTAACGATCAGAAAAAGGAGTACGACAAGGTTGTATATTGTCACCTTATTTATTCAACTATCTATTCAATTTGCAGAGTACATCATCCGTAAGCCCAGACTGGATGAATCCAAAGATGGAATCAATTTTACTGGTGGAAATATCAACAACCTCGGATACATGGATGATTCTACTCTCAAAAGTGGGAAGGAACTAGAAGGCCTATTGATTAGGGTGAAAGAAGAGAGCACCAAAGCTGGCCTGCTGCTTAATGTTAAAAACAAAGATCATGGCAAACAGCAGTCTCAGTTCCTGGCAAGTATGGGGAAGAAGTGGAGGCAGTGACAGATTTTATTTTTCTGGGATCCAAGATCTCTTCAGATGATGACTGGAGCCATGAAAATAAAACACGTTTGCTTCTGGGGAGGAAAGTTATGACAAGCTTGGATAAGCTAATAAAAAGATAAGATATTATATCACCAACAAAGGCCCTCACAGTTAGAACTATAGTATTCCCAGTAGTAACATAGAGATGTGAGAGCCGGACCATAAAAAAAGGCTGAGCGCCATAGAATTGATGCCCATGAAAACTGTTTAGAATCCTTGGACTGCAAGAAGATCCAATCAATCAGTACTATAGGAATTTCAGGCAGACTGTTCACTGGAAGGAATGATTATGAGGCTGAAGCTAAAATATTTTTGCTATATCATGAGGATACAGGATTCCCTAGTAAAGACTCATGAGCTCAATGGAACTCAGAGTGGCAGTAACTGACAGATTTGCCTGGCTTGCAGTGGTCATAAGGTCATTAATAGTTGGACTAAATGACTAAAAAACAACAACAAAAACAACAACAAAAACTGATCATTCCAGTCGATGAAAGCAGTGTCATAAACTTAACCTGCTATATGGAGTAAGACTACCACTAGGTACAGTACCAAGCTATTTACCCATTAGACCAACTCCTCCCCACTCCCACCCCAAGAGGCACCTATATAGAAGATTAATAGATTGTGAGCTAATAATAATAATAATAATAATAATAATAATAATAAGAGTGCATCATGCATATGATTGCTTATTATCCTTGCATGCAAACTTGACACGTGGATCTACCAGCATATATCAAAGCAACATTTAACATGAGAGTATCCATGTTATATATTTTATGATGTTTATGATTCATTGATACAGAACTTAACTTTGGAATTTTGGCCACATGGAAACAGAAAACTAGTAAGCATAATTAGTACAAAGTGCAAGTAAGAGAGGTATAACCCACAGGTATGATATAGTTGGTTGTTTATGTTACTGGTACATTGTAACATAGTAATTGAGATTAAAGCCATAGTTATAGTCTGTTTAACCTTTTTATATTTTCTGTGATAGTTATATTGTGTGAATTGATACTTGATCCAGAGGAAAGCAGATAAGAACCCCCATTGAAACAGCCTCCATTGTCTCAAAAGGGATTTTTTTTTCCTAATCCCTGTTGGATTCCTCATTGATCAATACCCCTTCAATTATAGTTCTCCAACATAATCCTCTATAGTTATTCAACATAACCTGGATTTACTCTGGTTCCCCTCTTAAATAAAGGTATCACATCTGCTTTTCATCAGTCCTCTGGTACTGAAACTATTGAGAATCGGTCTTGAAAAATTAGAAATAATGGTATGGTTGTTACAAAGCCCAGTTCCCGCAGTTCTCTTGGATATTTTTCATCAGGGACTGCTGCTTTATTCACATTTATTTTTCAGGACTCTTTCACATTCTTCCCTGTATCAAACAATTATTTAGTACCTCCTTGTATATATAGAAGAAAGTGACCACTGTGTTTGTCTCTATGGTCTTTTCAATAACTAAATTTAGTAATGAAGAAAATGTTTTTAGAAAGTAAAACAGCGTATAAATAGTACATTTGTGTTCATATTTGAATGTCTAAAACAAGTTAAAAAAACTTTTTTTCCTGCTAAGAATTCCGAGAAATACAGTTATTCCAATGCATTCTGGGAGCCTGGGCAAAGACATGCAGATGTGCCCACAAAGGCTTCACTCTTGCAATCCTTAACCATTTTAAACATGGCTTGCCTTGAAGCATATGCCTACTGTATTAGACAGCTTTTTTGCTTTTTTAGAAAGTAAAATAAATAAATAAATAAATAAATAAACATTATTTTGCTGCATGAATTCATTTTCTTTTATCAACTTGTTTTGTCTGTTACTTTTTCTGGGGTGTGTGTACTTGTATGCTAATAAGCCTACTGTTAAGGCTGCTGAATGCTCTGTTATCTGTAGAAGCCAAATTAACATTGTGTAGGTAGAAACTTCGTATCCAATCAAATGTTTATACCCATGATGTCGTTTACCAGAATCCAAAATGGTAGATCACACAGCAGCATAATTGCATAAAAACGCTAAACTATTATTTTATTTTCCATTCTAAAAGTGTTTTGTATATGTTCATGTGTTGTTCTTTAATATAGTATATTTTAGGTATATGATCACAGAGGTTCTTTCATACTCTCTTTTGTAATTACATTTTCTATTTAACCAGCCTAATAGTTTTTTTGTTGCAAGGCTTGTTATATTCTGTTCCTCGTTATTGACATTCACATCGCCCACCTTTCTCTCACATCGCACTGTCCTTCCATTTTGTCACGCCCTCTCTTCTTCCTTTCTGATACTCACACTCGTCTTTTATTTTACCACAAAACTACCCTCTCCCTGTACTTTAGGCCAAACAATGACATATAGTTCTTTCTCACTAGAATAATATATAGAGAGGCATATTAAGAAATATTGTATACACTATAAAATATGGCTGTTCATCTGTGTAGAATGTTATACTTCCTCAACAAAATGTTTTGGACATTATTAAGAGTAAAATCCCACCAGGATATGGATACTGCAGGTCACCCCGACTTTCATAACCTTACATAAATTTACTCTGGTTGTGGCCTTCCACCTTTGTATTGGTCATGCAACAGTTCTGTTTCTCTTAGTATCCTTATTAGTAAAATGTATCTATATATTGTATAATTTTCCATTTTGAACATTATTATAATTATCAATATATTTTTTTTTAATTTATGTATTTGCTGGAATGATACATGGCTTATTAGCTGCTACTGTATATTTTTCAGAGGCGTTTTACTTTGCATTTTTACTTTTGAGAATATATTATATCTACTTTATTGTAAGTCTGGGTATTCAAACAGGAATAACTATTTCTTTTATATAATATTTCAAGCTAGTTATTGATGGATAAGAACTGAATTATATTATGCAATGTGACTAAGCCTCATTTCCTTTCTCATCAACCATTGGGGATCCTTTTCTAAGTCATAATGAGCAGCGGTCCCCTTTAGGGATAGAAAAATGAGACTTGCAGTGCCTCCAGGGGCTTGTTATCATGCTGCAGAACTCACTATAAGTTAGAATGTAAGTAAACAGTATAGGGGAGCCTAGGGCTATTAGTCATTGTAGATGTCCTGAACCAGGTAACACATACTGTAGAAGAAGTTTTAACTCTCCTGTTATTCCTAAAGCAAGGTACATTAGGAGATGCACAATGGGGCTAATGAATTGGACACTCGTTAAGTAAAGTCTGGACACTTTTACTTCATATATGATTTGAACTATGTTTTACTCTTGGTTTTTCTGAAACAAACTACTATAGATATATCTGTCATAGAAGGAAAGATATTTTATTTATTTTATTTGACATTATTATGCCTATTGCTGAAAATAAAGTATTTGCTCTGTACTTCGAAAAACAAAACAAAACAAATTGAGAATGTGTAAGACAGAAAGAATCTTTATCTTTTCTAGGCTTAATAAAAATGATTTTCCCCATCTTTCTTGAAAAATGACACTATGACAATGACAAGGAATTACAAACATGAAACTATATGAAGGATTTCTAAAGAGCTGAAGAGAAAATCGGAATTGTGATAGAAGGGGTAAAGTAGACATTATTAAATGCAAATTACATATATTATACATTCATACCATATCTTAATTTTGCACACTTTAGTGTGATACTTTTAGAAAATAATTATGTCATCAGATTACAAGCATTGGATAGGCATGTATTAAAATGCTGTGATATACACTGTAAGCATATTTTGAGCAATAAAGTGAATTAAAAGAATTGATGCACAATAGACTTTTTATTCAGATGAATACTTTTACATTTGCATAAAAAGGTTTGATTATTAAAGGTATACAGAAGTTTACTGGGTTTCAAATGTTTCCTAAAAAACAGCCTATGATTAGTAGAAAAATATGTTGAATGTACTTACATACTTATATGCTGGGTACTGCTATCTGGAATTGCACACCCCTAGGTGGGTTACATAACTGTGGGTACAGGTTGCAGAGCATCTGGGTACAGTTTGTGACTTCCAGGAGGAAGTCCTGCTAGTCACATGGTTGCTGGGGTCACAGCTTATTTCTCTCGGCCTGCCTCCTTGTGGGAAACTTAAACACCAGCAGCAGTGATGCAGGAGAACAGGCAAGCTGCATATGTAATCTCTGTGCTGCACAAATTGGCACATGTTAGAAAGTACTATTTATTTTCATATGATTCAGACTACATTTCCCAGGCTGCTTTGCAGCACAGACAGCAACCCCAAATGTTTCAGCCTCTGCTTCCTCATGATTGGCCAAAACAATATTTAAAATGAATGCTCATTTACACTGTGTTTGGAGAGGGTGTAAAGAAATTACAATATATTTTGCTAACTTAAAGGTAAGTGTTTAAATGTTTATTTTGGTATTTTCCATGCAAAAAATTGTTTGCATACACTACTGATTGTCCTCTATCATATGCATTCATAATCCAGCTCACTTAGATATGCCTTTAATGAAACAAGGAAAAGTCAAACAATTCAACATTATATATTATAATAATGTTATAAAAAATATATACTTTACATAATAAATGTATTTTATTGACTGAAAAAAGAGTGTTTGAGTTGTGAAAGAAAAAGCACAACAACCTGAAAGGGATTCTCTTGTTCTTAAAGGATCACTGTAATGCCAACAGCAAGTCATTCTTCCAGTTATGTATTGACCCAAAAGGATATGGAAGTTTCCCTGTTTTTAATATTAAGGTTATCTGTTTGCTTATCTAAACATAATTTTATTAACAAGTTGTTAAAAGTTTTTACTCACTGAAACCTTCCAAATACTCCCTACAGTGTTTCTGTTGGTGTACAAGTCAATCACAGTTTCTCAACCGCATGTTTTGAACTGCTGCTGACATACAACCTGTGATTGGCTAGTACATCAAGTATCACAATATGCATAAGTTAAATGGGATAGACATTTTTTGGAGTTATTTAGAAGATTTAAGTGAGTTAAAAGTTTTTAAGCACAAAAGCTTGGGTAGTTTATTATAATATTGAAAACAGGGAAACTTCTATATCCCTTTAATAAAAATCCCCATTGAACAAATAAAAAAATCAGTATTCAGTATAAAAACTTTCAATCAGTTTTTAAATCTCCAGTTGAATAGTTTGTCCCTATTCCCATACAGAACAATATATAAGACACCTAACAAACTTGCAAAGAACATAGAAAGAGCTCAGCTACTACCACATGTATATCTTTTTGATGGTTGGGTAAGTGAGTTTAGTAATTGAATACTAATATCCAAACATTATTATTTAGAATTAGCTAAATGTTTATAGGTACTGCTTTTCTAATGACTAAATGTGCCGTAATATTTAAGGAATTAGTAATTTGGAAAATATCTTATTGCATAAAATGCTGATGTCTATTGATTGTGTTATGCTGTATTATTTTTTTTAAGTTTTTTTTGTTATCATAGTTCCAATAAGTTCTTGTCATCATTTTACTATATCCTGATATGTTTTTATGAAAAAATTACCACTACCGGTAGCTATATTTATCATCTGCTTTTGTATCAATTTTGGTAAGGCTTTTCATGTTTCAAACCTTGCACAAAAGACTTGCAACCAGTGGATCAAATTGCCACACATATTAATCTGCCCAGTGTTATGTAAAGACATTATAACATCTTAGTGTGAATCTGATGCCCATAGATGTGTTACTCTTTACATTGTATAATTATAAAAATTATTGTTTTTCAATATAAATTCTGCACCTTCCAAAAGGAAGGTAATATACTGTTCTTTCTCCAAATTATGTATTAGTAACTCAACATCTTGGGATTTCTCTAGTCACCCCCACTATTCTGGATATCAATAAAGTGTGATTTGTTTACTATACATGAGGTACTTCCACATGTTTGAAAAACTTTGTATGGGCTGAAAAATGATAGTATGTGATATTCAGTCTCAATACAAACATTGGGCCTCATTTAATTACTGCAATTTTCAGATCCGAGCTTGCAAGTGGAGGTCGTAGTCAAATTTGCAATTCAATTGTTGACTTTTTGCAGCTTGGATTGGGTTATGAGTTACGAGCTTGAAAAAATGTACAACTCGTAACTTACAGCCTCCAGAAGCCTCTGATGTGTCACTTGCGCAGGGCTAATATCGCAAATCGCTATTCAACTGCTCAAATTCCCCAATCTCGCAAACGTATCCACACTCGTAAACTGCAAATGGAGGAGAAATACCTATGTGTACCCGCAAAGGGGTTAAACACCAATTCGTAGCACTCTAAATGCAAATGAAACAGTAATCCTGCACTGTAAATTACAGGGAGTGTGATGAAAAACATTAGAATGAATTGCACAACAGTCTCAAGCCCGCACCACTTATTTTTATTTGTATGTGTCATTTCTGGGTTAAATGATCCTGGGTATCAATGAGTTAATACATATCAGGCCACCCATATGGACTAGAACAGTATTGGCATTCATTTTCATTATTTTTAATTTTTAAAGTTATGCGAGTCTGATCGCATATCAGACCCCCGAACCTAATTGACACGTAACCTCTATGTTTTACTTCCGTAATTATGACATTATGTCTCATTTTATATTGGCCGAATCGAAAGGGGAGGTTACGTGCTCGGTGAATTGATACGGTTCCCGCCCACAACTGCTCCAAACCAGTGCATGGTTTACGGAGCTGGCTTCAGGAGCAATTGAATAGCTTCGCAAACGGAGACCAACTGGAGCCTGCAACTCGATCGCAGTCTGTGATCGAGTTACGGGCCTGCAATTGAATGAGGCCCATTGTCTTTCCCTTTAATACTAACCTGGGAAATACTCCCTTCAAAAATGGCCAAATCCATATTTGATAAGTCGTCTCTTAAGCAGTTTTGCAACCTTAATGAGAGCATGTCCATTGATGAGATCTCATAAATAATGTGTGCAGTTACTCTTTCCAAGTTTAGGCCATCTCTGCTGTAAAATAACTCTTGTAGGATTCCCACTTGCTCCTTCTCACACTTGATGTAACCAATGGACATATACACATTACACATTTTTTTTTTAAAATAAATGATATATCGAGCTCTACACAAGGCATGGTGCTTTCCTGATTATTAGCTTCATAATGTCCTTCAGCTAACAAACCTAAAAAGGATTATTTTACTGTGTGCTTCAATTCCCCAAGAAGACCTGGTGGAACAAATCATAAAATATGATTCACTATATACAGTGTTTGATGAATTATCAGATGAAAATCCTAATTATGTACTGCATAACCTTGCTGCACCCCAAATGTGTGGCTCAGAAAAGCTGCAGTCATTTATTTCGGACAGTGATATCTTTAAGCTTGTGAATTATTTCACTGTCACAAGCTGTCATCAAATTCTGACGAGTTCTGCAATCGAATTGAACAAGGTGTCTGGTATCATGACAGACAATTCCACATTCTGTTCTGGAATGAAGTTCTGAAGGGGGATCTTTCCTAATGTAGTGCATATCACATGCAAACCACAAAATACATGTCTGGCTAGCAATCAATCTGTAATGAAAATAATGTGTAAACAGTGCCTACTTTACATGGGCCCTCATTCAATTGCGATTTGGCCAATTGAATAGGCCCCTAAATAAGCACATAACATATATTTTTTTAAGAAGTTTTTAGTTAGTAAGCATCTATCCAAAAGCAATGTTTTCACTTACTAAAAACTTCTTTAAAAAAAAATATGTTATGTGCTTATTTAGGGTCCTATTCAATTGGCCAAATCGCAATTGAATGAGGGCCATGGTGTTTAAAGACTTTCTTCGTGGGGAAACAACAGGTTAGATACTCACAAATCCGCTCTGTATTCACAATCGCTATATTTCTTGGGCCCTCATTCAATTGCTATTTTGCCAATTGAATAGGGGTCTAAATAGGCACATCACATATATTTTTTAAATAAGTTTTTAGTTAGTGAAAACCTTGCTTTTGGATAGATGCTTAATAACTAAAAACTTCTTTAAAAAATATATGTTATGTGCTTATTTAGACCCCTATTCAATTGGCAAAATTGCAATTGAATGAGGGCCATAGGCCCTCATTCTATTATCGGCCGCAGCCGTTGCGGGGCCGCAAGGACCGGCCGCAAGCTATTCGGCTATTCTATTCCCTTACGGCCGGGGATTCCGGCAGGCTTGCGGCCGGTGCCTTGCTATCTCTTGCGGCCGCTCGCGCCGGAGGAAATCCTTTGATCTTAAACGGCCGCAAGGAAATCGGCCGTAAGAAATTCCTATTTGCAATTCAATTGCTCCGGGAACCCTCTCTGCAAGGCTAAAAGCGAGCCGCAGTTACTTGCAGGAAAAAGGTCTCGCTAGCACCAATTAAGCACATAAAATAGCTCAAATAAAGCCATCCTGCACTTTGAGAAGACTATAAAGGGATTTTAGGTGTTAGAAAAAATAGCACATAATTATCCTGTACTCAAATCCGTAAAATATTTCATTTTTAATATCCGTAAAATATCCATGTAAAAAGTCCAGAGTGCTTGGAGCACCTCAGACACGCCCACGCCGCAGCCGGAAAATAAACAGTTAATTTGAACTCTGGTTTGGGCAGATGTGCAAGCTTGAGAGTGGGTTCCTTTTAATCCTCATGTCCCCCAATATGATCCCTAGCATTTACAGAGCTGTACAGTGCAGGCTTGAATTTATTTTTGAGTTTTTATATTTCACAGATTACGGCCGGTTCCAAGATATGCGGCCGGCCGTAAAAGGAGATCCTTGCGGGGCCGTATAATAGAATCGCGAGTTAACTGAACCCTCGCAAGGAATCGCAGCCTTACGGCCGATTTACGGCCGATAATAGAATGAGGCCCATAGTGTGCATATTTATCATATTGAGCATGGTAATGACTATTGCAGCTTGTTTGCAATTGAACTAGAGATTTATTTTGACAATAAAATGTTAAGACATACTGATGGGCACTAATACCTTCCCCATGTATTTTGTTAATGACCATTCTATGTACTCCCCTCTAATACCCTAGTATAGGTTTGGATTTTACCTCAAAGTATTTCATTTTGAATTCATTAATATCACCTAGTGATGCTTCTTTTTGCATAATAATATGTAAGTTATTTTTTGCAAATATATTTAATGGACCACAACACAATGACATTTTTTTTTTTTTACCTCTTTCCCCACCCTGATCACTGATAGCCTAAAGAAGCACACTCATTATCTATTGGGGTAATGCAACAAACACAAAATGTATTCATATACTAATTAACAGAGTCTTCAACAATCGTGATTTTTCCAAAAAATGTTTTATGCCCATGGCTTACACAGCTGCTAATATTGCTAGTTTGGAACATACTTGATAAACATGTATTTTTCCTGAACTGCAGTGTCCCTTAAATACTAGGCAAATGATCTAAGCTTTAATAAGATGTGGTCTTGCATTTAGCGAGGGGATACATGTCTACTATACCCGCTCTTACAGAGACTAGGGGCCATATTCTATTAGCTACTTGCAAATGCCTTAAACTCATAAATTTGGCTTTGGGTGTTTTTTTATTTTTTTATACATTTTTATATACATTCTATTGACTTAAGAATTAATTAGTGACAATAATATTTGCCAGATATGTAGCAATATTAAGAGTGATTTTAAGTGTGTATACATTTACGAATTGGGCAATAGAATAGGGCCCTTGGTTAGAATAACTTGCTGAGAGCCTCATAGAAAACAATGGGGAAGATACACCTCACATTTGATTGGATAAATGTAAAAAAGTTTTGAACTACAGTCTTAAATTGCGGTGGCCCTATAAATACTAGGAAAATTGTAATTGACTGTTTTCGTCCCAAACTGATGCTGCAGAGCAATTTTGGTAAATTCAATATCCATTTAAACATAATTCATCCATGTTTCTCCTAATGTAGGTAATGTTACTAATATTTCTCTAGAATATTACACATGCCCTAAAATACATATAGATCATTATTAGAATTATCTCTTTATTTAATGTTTAGTTTCCAGCATTACAAAAATGTCAATAAGGGAAATGTTATTTAAAAAAAATGATATATGCTACATTTTGTAAAGAAGTCCATTGATTGTATCAAACCTTTTATAAAATATCTCTGTCTTCAATTTATATTGCATCCTTAAAATTGAAAGCTATCAGTAGGTTACCATTGTAGTGTAAAATTAATTCACAATGAATTCATCATTCCCATGGAGAAAATACATATGCCTTGAGGAGGTGAAATTATTAACAAAAGCGTTTATGGTCTGTTTGAACCCAAGTACTGTATAACTACAACATGGAATTAAATTCAGTGTGAATCTCCCTTTATAGTACATGTGGCCTAAGGCTGGACAGAGCAGCATTAAAATGATCAGAGACCACCTAATGGAGGCACTGTGATTGAGGTACACACTTCTAAGTCACAGGAATAGAGTAGGACAAAATACAATAATTAATACTTTAGCTGTTTAGAAGGGCTTTTGAAACAGATAAAATTATCTCTATTGACACTATATGTTAAACTCAGTCAACAGAGTATATGCAAAGAAAAATATGTTTTATTTTTGGAAATATATATATATATATATATATATATATATATATATATATATATATATATATCAATTATTATGATTTATTTCTAAAGCACTAAGATATTTAGTATCTGTAAGTGCAGGCGTAAATGTTATAATAAAGACACACAAGAGAAAAAAATACATGTGTACAGACGGAGCTGAGGGCATTACTTTTATGTGAACCTACAATCAATGTGAATCTATAAGGAAGGAATTATATGATGGTGGACTGTTCAGACTTCAAATGCAGAAATGACGATAACAATAAGGTAATACTTCTCCATACACTGTAGCACAAACCCAGGTATGCTAACCTAATAAATATATACTAGCGACTTGCCCATCAAAAAATTACGGCAATAAGATTGTAAGGCAGGTAATGTTGTTTGCGTGCAAAATTAATTTTGGTGCTGTTTTAAGATCCTTAGGCGCTCATTGTGAGCCTCGCGCTGAGCGCCTTTGGCGCTCATTGCGTAGCTCACAATGAGCACCTTTGGTGCTCATTGCAAGGCTCTTGGTTGTTTGTGTGCTATGAGCATCGTTGGTGTTTTTTTGGGTATGGCAATAAATAATTAATAAAAGAAGAAATTAATATACTTATTGTGAAGTAATATATGCAGGAAGCATTGTGTTGAAGAGCTGGCAATCTGTTTTCATGTTGCTGCAGCATCAGTGCTGTGGAGCTGCTGTGTAAGCGTCATGAATGTGTGCAGTGTGGAGTGTAATAGTGTGCGTGCACGAGGCAAATCCGTTAGCGTAGCTGTGTACTTCCGCATTGTATAAGTTAGTGTTCTATAATGGCGCCTAATGTGTGGTATGCGGCTGTGGCTGATTTAGCGTCCTTGTTTTCGGATATCGTCCGACTTTTTGGGAAAATCCGTAGGTGTTTCGTGGTGTTTTGCGTGTTTAGGTTCCTTTAGCCTCGTTTTAGTTTTGTTCGGCGGCCATTTTTTCTCTCGCTTACGTGATTTTTGAGTGTCTAAACTCAACTTGACTTTCAGAGGTCCTGGCCCCTTGCTGTGGGTAAGCTTTTTATGTGTTTGTTGTGTGTATTTTTTGAGTTTGTAATGTTTTTGGGGTTGCGCGGGTTGCGTCCTTGTTTTCGGATCTTGTACGTCTTCTTTGGAAAATGTTTGGGGTGTTTGGTGGTGTTTTGCGTCTTTAGACTGCTGTAGCCTCGTTTTCGTTTTTTCCCATGGCCATTTTTTCTGTCGCTTAGGGGATTTTCGGGTGTCTAAACTCTTTTATTTGGTGTAACTTCAGTTTTCGAGGTCCTAGGTCCCCCCCCCCCCTTGCTGTAGGTAAGCTTTTTATGAACTCGTTGTGTGTATTTATTGTGTTTTTCATGTTTTGATGTGCGCAGGTTTCGTGGTTTTTGCGAGGTTGTGATGGGTCGTAACGCATCTTGTATTTTTGTTTCTTTACTCCGTAAATTTTGCTAGGTCCGCAGTTGCTGGCAAAGAGCGCCTTCGGTGCTCCATGCCAACTATTGCGGCCCTCGCACGAGCCTGCAGCGTTAACAACGGCCCGCATGCTCACAACTATATATGTGATATATATATATATATGAACTGTATATATATATATATATATATATATATATATATATATATATATATATATATATTGAGGAGTGAAGCAACCATGAATGTGCAGTAATCTAGTAATTTAGTAATTATTAATCATTAATCCAAAAATGCAGGAGCTAGGGAAAAGAGTGAGGGAATGTTTATCAGAGTGACATATATATATATATATATATATATATATATATATATATATATATATATAGTAATTTAGTAATTATTAATCCATATATATATATATGTATTCATAATGAGTATTGCAATATAGTTTGATACCTTTTGTATTGGACAAATGTCTTAATTATAATGACGAGCTTTCGAGAGGCTTAACCTCCCTTTATCTCAAGCAATACTACATGAGATGGAACCCTCAATTTGAATAATAACAGCAGATGCAGAGAGAGTGGAAACAGAATCTGACATCATCAGGTAAATACATATATGGGGAATAAACACAACATAGCAAAGGAAACATATACAGTGGATATAAAAAGTCTACACACCCCTGTTAAAATGTCAGGTTCCTGTGCTGTAAAAAAATGAGACAAAGATAAATAATTTCAGAACTTTTTCCACCTTTAATGTGACCTATAAACTGTACAACTCAATTGAAAAACAAACTGAAATCTTTTAGGTAGAGGGAAGAAAAAATATAAAAATAAAATAATATGGTTGCATAAGTATGCACACCCTTAAACTAATACTTTGTTAAAGCACCTTTTGATTTTATTACAGCACTCAGTATTTTTGGGTATGAGTCTATCAGCATGGCACATTTTGACTTGGCAAGATGTGCCCACTCTTCTTTGCAAAAACACTCCAAATCTGTCAGATTGCGAGGGCATCTACTGTGCACAGCCCTCTTCAGATCACCCCACAGATTTTCAATCGGATTCAGGTCTGGGCTCTGGCTGGGCCTTTCCAAAACTTTAAGCCTCTTCTGATGAAGCCATTCCTTTGTTGATTTGGATGTATGCTTTGGGTCGTTGTCATGCTGAAAGATGAAGTTCTTCTTCATGTTCAGCTTTCTAGCAGAAGCCTGAAGATTTTGTGCCAATATTGACTGGTATTTGGAACTGTTCATAATTCCCTCTATCTTAACTAAGGCCCCAGTTCTAGCTGAAGAAAAACAGCCCCAAAGCATGATGCTGCCAACACCATGCTTCACTGTGGGTATGGTGTTCTTTTGGTGATGTACAGTGTTGTTTTTGCGCCAAACATATCTTTTGGAATTATGGCCAAAAAGTTCAACCTTGGTTTCATCAGACACCTTTTCCCACATGCTTTTGGGAGATTTCAGATGTGTTTTTGCAAAATGTAGCCTGGCTTGGATGTTTTTCTTCATAAGAAAAGGCTTTCATCTTGCCACTCTACCCCATAGCCCAGACATATGAAGAATACGGGAGATTGTTGTCACATGTACCACACAGCCAGTACTTGCCAGATATTCCTGAAGTTCCTTTAATGTTGCTGTAGGCCTCTTGGTAGCCTCCTAAACCAGTTTTCATCTCGTCTTTTCATCAATTTTGGAGGGAGCTCCAGTTCTTGGTAATGTCACTTTTGTGCCATATTTTCTCCACTTTATGATGACTGTCTTCACTGTGTTCCATGGTATATCTAATGCCTTGGAAATTCCTTTGTACCCTTCTCCTGACTGATACCTTTTAACAATGAGATCCCTCTGATGCTTTGGAAGCTCTCTGTGGACCATGGCTTTTGCTGTGGGATGCGACAAAGAAAATTTCAGGAAAGACCAACTAGAGCTGCTGAACTTTATTTGGGGTTAATCAGAGGCACTTTAAATGATGGCAGGTGTATGATGACTCCTATTTAACATGATTTGGAATGTGATTGCTTAATTCTGAACACGGATACATTCCCAGTTATACATATACAATGTATTTTTATTTTTCTTCCCTCCACCTAAAAGATTTCAGTTTGTTTTTCAATTGAGTTGTACAGTTTATAGGTCAAATTAAAGGTGGAAAAAGTTCTGAAATGATTTATCTTTGTCTCATTTTTTTACAGCACAGAAACAAGATATTTTAACAGAGGTTTGTAGACTTTTTATATCCACTGTATACACATATTATATACACATATACATCAATATATACATGAATATCTATATTAAGTCCTGTGTTTTTAGTGTTGAAGAATGTGATCATCTTTATTTCAAATGCTTTTCTCTCTTGGATGCTTTTAAATTTTTCTCTGAGTATTTTGACGTTTATGTTTTGGATGGAGTGTTCATTCTGGCTAAAATGTAACCCTTTTGTTTGAAAGATTCAGACAGTGTTTTGAAATTTGTATCACTGTCTCCATCTTTCAAACAAAAGGGTTACAAACCCTGTATTCTTACCCAAAAAATAACCACTGCCATCAAAATACCCTGAGAACACCTATTAAACTACAAAACAAAATAAACTACTTCACGTATACCTCTAGTGACCACATACCATCCAATTTTAGAGAAAATTCGGAAAAATAAGCAAAGATTTACAACCATTACTAATTGAAGATACTGAATTAAAATATATATTCCCAAAACCTCCCATCCTTGCATTTAAACAACCACCAAACCGGAAACAAAAACTTGTCAGCAGAAAATGGACCAATGAACAACAATACAAAAAATGGAACTAAACCTTGTAACAAACATGCCTGTAAATTATGCCAACACATTTGTAATGATAATACAGCTACATATAACAACAAAACCTATAACATCAAAGGATCACATTCATGTACATCGTCAAATGTGGTTTATATAATACAATGTACTTTATGTGACACAGGCTGTTACATTGGAGAAACCTGCCAAAAAATGCATTTAAGGATGAATTTACACAGGCATTCAATAAGAAAACATAATGAAGACAGTTATTGTAGCCCAGTAGGACACCATTTTAGCCAGAATGATCAGTCCATCCAAAACTTAAAAGTCAAAATACATTTAAGAGAGTAAAGCATTTGAAATAAAGATGATCACATTCTTCAACACTAAAAACACAGGACTTAATATAGAATTAATACAGAATTTCATGTGATTTTTTTTCTTTTTATACTATAACAGTATATATCACTGTGGACTACAGTGCTCTGCTTTTTCATGTATATTGATGTATATGTGTATGTAATATGTGTATATATGTTTCCTTTGCTATGTTATGTTTATTCCCCATATATGTATTTACCTGATGATGTCAGATGCTGTTTCCAGTCTCTCTGCATCTGCTGTGATTATTCAAACTGGGGGTTCCATCTCATGTTGTATTGCTTGAGACTTGATAAAGGGAGGTTAAGCCTCTCGAAAGCTCATCATTAAACATGTCGTGAATGGTCGCCGGCGGACTGTTCCCGGGAAACCTAGCATGTTCGCGTTCGCGGCGAACTGCGAACATATGCAATATTCGACCCGCCCCCTATATTTTATCATTGAGCAAACTTTGACCCTGCATGTCACAGTCAGCAGACACATTCCAGCCAATCAGCAGCATACACTCCCTTCCAGAGCCTTCTACCTCATGGACAGCAGCCATTTTGGAATCATAACTAACTTGCAGTCTTACTGAGAGGAGGCTGAGTGTAGGTGATACTGCATCAATAGGGAAAACCATAGCTAGGCTACTGTACACAGTGTGCAATACAGTCCTGAAGGACTCTTTTGATCTCTGCTGCAAGGACACCCCTGTGTCTCTTCCCCCCCTTATCATCATCCTCCCCTCACCTTAGCACCCAACCCTAACACCCCTCACACTTATCCATAACACCCATCAACCTAACACCTAACCCTAACACCCCTCACACTTATCCCTAAGACCTAACACCCCTCACACTTATTCCTAACATGCCTCACCCTAACACCCCTTACACTTATCCTTAACACCCCTCACCCTAACCCTAACACCCCTCATACTTATCCCTAACACCCCTTACCCTAACCCTAACACCCCTCACACTTATCCCTAACACCCCTCACCCTAACACCTAACCCTAACACCCCTTACACTTATCCCTAACACCCCTCACCCTAACACCTAACCCTAACACCCCTCACACTTATCCCTAACACCCCTCACCCTAACCATAACACCCCTCACACTTATCCCTAACACCCCTCACCCTAACACCACATGCCACAGTCCAGGTGTTAGTCCCCTTAAAACAACTTTTCCATCACTATTGTGGCCAGAAAGAGTCCCTGTGGGTTTTAAAATCCACCTGGCCATTGAAGTCTATGGCGGTTCGCCAGGTTTGCCGGTTCGCGAACATTTGCGCTGGTTTGCGTTCGCGGTTCGCGAACCGAAAATGTTATGTTCGCGACATCACTACTCATCATTATAAATAAGACGTTTGTCCAATACAAAAGGTATCAAATTATATTGCAATACTCATTATTAATCTATATATATATATATGGATTAATAATTACTAAATTACTATATATATATATATATATATATATATGTACATATATATATGTCACTCTGATGAACATTCCCTCACTCTTTTCCCTCGCTCCCGAATTTTTATTACTACATCTATCCTATCTGAGGCTAACAACTTCATCTCATCTACTTCCTGTACCCACACACTGTGTCACAATGCTCTCTCACTCTTTCCTCCTCCTACTGCCTCTTTCTCAGATTTTCATTTGCAGCCTGTCCATATCATGTCCCCAACAATATAACCATCTCACCTTCCTTGCTCTCCTATCCTCTTCTCTGCTCCCATGAGCTACTCTCCCTCCTCCAGTCACAATCTTCTCCCTTCCCTAACACTCTTAAGCAGAAACACCACTGTAAGTCTCACTCCCATATTCTCTTGCTCTCAATCCTTCTTTTCTTGGCTGCTGGAGACATATCCCCTAACCCAGGTCCTTCACTCATTTCTACCTGCTATCAGCCACACTCTAACCCAAGGGCATCAGACACCTGGAACAATCAGAATTTGACACCCATCACTTGTCACAAACCTTCCACTGTACCTTTCTCCTACGCTCTCTGGAATGCACCGTCTATCTGCAACAAACTCACTTTCACTCATGACCTATTCATTACCAACTCCCTCAATCTCCTGGCTCTCACTGAAATCTGACTCTTCTCTTCAGACACTACCTCCCCTGCAGCACTCTCGCATGATAGTTTTCACCTCAGTCTCACACATAGACCTGGGAACAAACAAGGTGGTGGTGTGGGTGTATTACTTTCTACTCCCTGTACATTTCACCTCATACCTCCTGTCCCATCCCTCTAATTTTCATCTCTTGAAGTTCATACTATCCACCTCTTCTCTCCTATATCTCTACCTGTTGCTGTGATCTCCCCCCCCCCCCCCCCCCCGAGTTACTCCCTCTCAATTTCTCAACCATTTTTCTGCCTGACTTCCTCACTTTCTCTCCAACAACATTCCTTCATTGGTATTTGGCGACTTCATCCTTGCCATCAACACTCCCACCTCACCAGCAGTCGCTAAGTTGCTTGCACTCTCCTCTTCCCTCGGCCTCTCACAACTAACAGATTCTTCAACTCACCATGCTGGACACTCTCTTGACCTTATATTCACCAATATCAGCACCACCTCAAACCCAGTCATCCACCCACTACCTCGATCTGACCATCACCTCCTTACCTTCAACCTCACCACATCTTCCTCTCATCACCCTTGTTTAACCCCAACCACTATTACCCAAAGAAACCTGCTAGCACTTGACCCTACGCAGCTCTCCACTGTGTTCCAACCCAACCCTTGACACCCTTGCCCCCATAACCACACGCTCATCCACAACCATGGAACACTACACATACATGATACATTCAGAAGTGCTCCCGCACTGCTGAACTGGTATGGAGTAAATCATGCATTTCAGCAGATTTCCTCCACTGCAAGTTTATGCCACGTGGCAAACAGCGCTACTTCACATCACTAATATCAACTCTGTCCTCCAACCCCAAACGTCTGTTCGCCACCTTTAATACTCTCCTCTGCCCACCAACTCCTCCCATTCCTTTCTGTCTCACGGCTGAAGACTTTGCCAACCATTTTATGCATAAAATTCAAACCGTCCGCAATGAACTCTACTATCATCATGGCTCACACACTCCACCGTCTCAACTAACCAACAATACCCAGTCTTCTCCCTTCCCCATTCCTACAGCCACTATGAACTACTTTACCCCTGCAACAGAGAACGAAGTCTCCAGCCTAATATCATCCTCTCACCTAACCACCTGTCCTATGTATCCTATCCCATCTCAGCTCATCCCTCCCCTCTATACCACACTAATCCCAGCTCTCACACACATCTTCATCCTTTCCCTAAATACTGGAATGTTTCCATCTTCTCTAAAACATGCCATAATTACATTCACTCTTAAGAAACCCTCATCCGACTCTGATGTTGCATCAAACTATCGCCGTAACTCGCTACTTCCCCTGGTTTCCAAACTGCTGGAGAGGCTTGTCTATAACCACCTTACAGTTTTATCTCCTTTAACTCCCTTCTGGACACCTTCCAATCTAGCTTTCGGCCCCAACATTCCACCGAGACAGCTGTCACGAAAGTCACCAATGATCTGCTCACTGCCAAGTCAAAAGGCCACTTTTCAATTCTGCTTCTTCTGGATCTCTCTGCTGCCTTTGACACCGTTGACATCTGCTTCTACTCCATATTCTCTCCTCCCTTGGCATTCGAGACACCGCTCTCTTGTGGTTCTCATCATACCTACAAGATCGATCATTTAGCGTCTCCTTCTCCGGCACCTCATCTTCTCCTTACCCCTTATCTGTTTGCATACTGCAAGGATCAGTCCTAGGCCTCTTCCTATTCTCCATCTATACATCCTCACTTGGTACCCTAATAAACTCTTTTGGGTTTCCGTATCATCTCTATGCAGATGACACTCAAATCTACCTCTCAGCACCAGATCCCCTCTCTTCTAACACATGTCTCCAACTGCTTCTCTAGTATATCCTCTTGGATGTCCGCCCACCATCTAAAACTTCACATGTCTAAGACTGAACTCTTAATCTTCCCACCCTCAATTACAGCTTTAATTCCTCACATCGCTCTCACTGTCAACAACGCCATCATCACTCCCACCTCCCAAGCCCGTTGCCTTGGAGTTCTACTGGACCCTGCCCTCTCTTTCACCCCACACATACAGTCACAAACAAAATCTTGCATTCTCCATCTAAAAGACATTTGCAAAATATGTCACTACCTTACACAAGACACAACTAAAATTCTAATACACTACAGGTAACTGCTAGGAGTGAACTTCATGACACAGACAAAAAGCAAGGCATAAATCTCCATTGAGTTTTGCACTGATAATAAATTACACGTTACTCCCTGACATTTTGATACCCAAACCCTGCACTTTATATTTTCATGGCCATGCTTTGTTTTTTCAGTATAGTTCCTCTTTAAAGGACCAATTTAATGGTCTTACCAGAGGTTATAGTTGTTTAATTATAAATTATAAAATTCATATTCAGTAATTTAAAATAATTAATATTAAATTAATTTCTTTCAATATGAAACTTTTTGAAAAAGTTGTGGGGAGCCAGAGGAAGCCATATTAGCCCTCTCTATTCCAGGTCTCTCAAAGGAAGCTCAATTTCTGTTAAACCAGATTTTTCTAGCCTCCAGAATCGTCAGTGCAAAAACTGAAAGGCAACTAACCCTGCTTTTAGAGATGTCTTGAGGAAAATTAAATATATTTATTTGACGAGTATGATCTCAGCAGAGCTTGATGTAAATTATAAAAGATAGGCTTCCTGTTGGAATTCTTGGACCTTGCGAATTGTCTTGCAGTAATAGCCATGAAAATATTCTACATTGATCTTAGATGGTGGTAAGAAATCTTGAGACCTCAGCCTCCCCTCCCCATCTCACACCCTTCCCTATTTTTTTTTTCTTGATTTTTTGATTTTTAGACAACATTAAGCTTTGCTAATTAATTTAGAAATGTCTTATGGAAATGTATAAAACAAAAGTGAAGGAAAATTAAGGCTTAACCTACATACATTTGCTTCTATGTTGAGTCAATCTTGCAATGTATATTTGGAGTTGGCGCAACCTTTTTTTCTTTCAATAAAAAAGGTTTAAACTAGAAATTAGATATGAGTCCCAAGTTGTACTGTTGATCTCCATCATTGTCAATGGGGCTGGAGATGCTGGTGGACAGGTCTTGGCTGGGAAACAGGTCTAAAGCCTGCAAGAACAACCTGATTAGATAGAAAGTAACTTGAGTCTGTATAAACATTGATTGGATTACTTTAACTTGTTTCCAAGTTGGAGAACATTGTTTGGATATAACTTTTTATTAGTAAGTTTTAGATGTTTTTTTTTTTTTTATAATTGAATATTATTTTTTAATGATCAACGCCCAATTAAAACATCTATCTTCTGCAGTGGCCATTTAACACATGTGAATATATAACAGTAAACACACTCGTATCATTTTATATCTGATTAAAAATGTGGATTTATATGCTTTGGCAAAAAAATTATACTATTCATTTTTAACTGTATTTCATACGAAAAACGAAACAATACTGATTTGGAATACATCTCCGCCTCAATAGGTCTAACACTTACATGGATATAATGTGTTACCTGTGAACATGTCATGTGAAACTGTCTCCTCCCAGGAAAAGGTAAATATGCAACTTGGACATATTTAACCAAATGTTAGCCCCAGGTGGAACTACCTGCAACATTTATATAGGTCTAATCTACTTGTATTCCAGCTTAAACAGAAAACCAACTGATGAAAGTATTATGTGAAATTCATAATGGAAAAAAGAAACTGAACAGAAAAATAATGGAATGAGCTGAAGATTTAACGTCTATTTCAAGAATATTTCCAACCTCCCTTGTAGTGTTACTTGGCAGGATATTGTGCAAATGATCCCAATGATCAAACACCTGATATTAAGAACAGCACAGAATTTGTTAGAAAGCTTTGGATTTCACTTCACAAAAACATTGAGCCAAGCTTTGTCTTAGTTACAGTTCACATTCACCAAAATCATTAATACATTAATCAGATTGGCATCATTTTGACAGTTTTTATTGGGACGGTACGTATTTTTCCAACTCAACAGAACAAAAAGTATATAAATTCTTCACATGAAAAACAGGTCAATCAGCTTGCATTTGAACTGTTATTTGTTCTAGTATTTTCAGTCTGTTAATAGAATTCTAAATTATTTAGGTACAAAAAATAAATTATTTATATATATATATATATATATATATATATATATATATATATATATATATATATATATATATATATGTTATTGCTATGGCAAGCTTGGATAAGCTAGTAAAAAGTTAATATATTACATTATCAACAAAGATCTGCATAGTTAGAGCTATGATATTGCCAGGAGTAACATGCAGATGTGAGAGCTGAACCATAAAGAAGGCTGAGCACCATAGAATTGACGCATTAGAATTTTGGTGTTGGCAAAAACTTTGTAGAGTCCATTGGACTGCAAGAAGATCCAACAAATCAGTACTACAGGAAATCAAGACAAACTATTCACTGGTAGGTATGATCATGAGGCTGAATCTCATGAGAAGACAGGCTTCTCGGAAGAAGACTCTGACGCTGTGAAAGATTGAAGGAACTCGAAGAAGGGGGAGGCAGAGAAGCAGATATGGATAGAGGAGATCATTGAAGCAATGATCATGAGCTTGATGGAGCTCAGAGGAGCATTAGCTGACAGATGTGCCTGGCGTGCTCCATCCATAAGGTCACGACTGAACAATGTTGCATTACAGGATTTCCATTATGTTGTGTATTTTAAAAGTGATACATAAGACATAACTTACAATAATACGTTCTTCCTAAATTGTAAAAGGTGAATTGAAGAACAGGAACCACAGAAAAGTAAGGTAAAATGCAGAGCAATCACTCTAGAATAAGTCCAGAAAATACATCTAAAGTACCTAAGCTATATATAATTGCCTGGCTGCAAAATGATTACCGGAACTATTTACTTAATAACTGATACACATTTATACTTCTTTGGATAAAAAAGTAGTTTTTGTGAATATTTTAATCATAACTGTAACATTGTAGTACAGAATAGTACAAAACACTGAAAAATATCAGAAAGACAAATTATTGTGGTAACATTAAAATATGTCTGAAGCGGTAAGAAATGCAAACCTGGGAATAGACAATGCTAAGTGTTATGCTCTATAGCAGGGTCCATATATTGTAGTCTCTCAAATTTGAATTAATTTGAGCAATGCCCTGTTAATATATCATTAAGACTCAATATTAAAGCACAGGCTATCTCCAAAATGGTAGACTATTGTCCTCTTTATGATGGAAAACGCAAACACTTAAATATACATTTCAGTATTGGGACCTTCTGTGTAGATCAAAAGCACCTCACTCATTTGCCTGAAAGACACACCTGGTGTCTACTGCTTCTCTTGCCCATTCCCTGCTTTTTAGAAAACAGTTTGATCGCTTACTGGTTATTTCTTCTCCATAATGACACAAGAGAGCTATAACTGGAGAAATTGCATCCTTGGTGGACACTTCAGTTAAGGCTATCTATTTAGTGCTGTCCATCCTCAGGTGTGCATGTCTTGTCTTGTCTTAAAAATTGTACATCAATATACTGTAAATTTTTGGAGACCTCACTAAAGTCACTGTTCTTCATTTTATGAGATCATGTTTTTCATTCTGGTGCATTTGGGGGCAGATGTACAATATAAATCTCATTACTTATATATAACAATGTGGGAGGAGTTGTTTTAATGTAACGTTTGATATGTAGGTTTACAGATGAAACCCAGATTGGGTTATAGACAAAATAGCTCCCCTGATGGGTTGTTGCTGGCAAGTAAAATTACCCATCCACTCAAACTCAACAACCTAGAAACACAATAAGTACACAAATACATATCAATCTATTTGATTATTCTGCACTTGTACATAGTTCTTTATTGCCTAAATCTTGCTAAGTCACATGACTTTACAACAGAGCAGTAAAAAGCGACCAACAACATACTTTCTATAAGGAAATCACAGAAAGAAACAAAAAATATGCTATATACTACTTTCTGCAAATCATGCAGAAGTGGATAAGACATCGATAAATCAAACACGCAGGAGTTCCATAACTCAAGACAGTTTCTCGTTGCACCTGTGACACTTTTGTATACATACCCGATTTTATGGCAATATTCTCAAATAACAATATTCAGCTGAAAAATTCATTATTAACACTGAAAAGAGTATTTTCTGTTGGTTCTAGAAAATAATGTACATCCCAATCTTGTGTGTTTTGAGAAACGTGACTAGCATAGAAATGTAATGAACACAAATGTCGCATGGGGAAGGGTGTCGTATTGTATTCCTGGCTTTTTTCCAAAAGCATTATCTTCTCATAAAATTATCAGGATCTTTTTTTGGCAACAAGTTGAACAGCAGTTACTCCAAATTAATGTTATTAAATTGCAAAAAAATCTGCCTGGAAAAGTCTATGTTTTGACTACAGAGAACTGGTTACTAGTTAGACAGAATACAGCATAGTGGGATATAAGCCCAACATTTTTTGTCAATTAGTTTACATTTCCCTGTGTGTAGTATGCTTTGGCAGTTATTATACATTGCAGTATAATCTGGCATCACAGTAAATATCCCAAAAAGGATTTTTTGTTTTCATTTGGCTTATTACCCATAGTGCCACATCATCTCACATATTATTCCTTTTAGTGAGAAAATGGGGAAAATTATAAAAATAGATAAGTAAAAAAAACATGTCCATCCAACAGCCTAGTTGAACTGTAATCCATAGTGCTTAAGAATCACATTTTTGTGTATACAAAAATATATTATTTACTGACAGTTGAGGATGATGTAATTAAAAAAGTCTAGAAAATGTTATTGCACCTGTTAGTGTATTACAGCATATGAAACAGATTATTCACAACTTGTTTTCATCATGGTTGAATAAGCTACAGTATATTGGAAGCTTATAAACATGGAAATATAAGTTTGATGGCATTTATGAACATGTAGGACCATACAGAATACCCATTCTATCTACCGAAGACTGGCTTAATATATCCTTTGGATAGCTTTATGATTATCCTAGGCATGGTTGAAGTTCTCGTTTTCTTGCATTTTCCGTACCACTGCTGCTACAAGGCTGTTACACTTATCTACTACCATTTCTGATAAAGTAAGTGCTTTATCCTCATTAAAGTGTGACCACATATATTAACGTGTCATTCTATGATATCTGTTTTTCAGGTTCAATAGATTGCTTTACACTTTAATGAATAGGTTCTCAGACATATGATTTGAACTGGATATGCTTCACTTCCTTTTAGAGAAAGCTGAATATGGACCAGTGTATTTTTTAATAAGTTGCACTCATTGACTTAGTTATAATGCCACATTAACCAGTACCAGACCGTTTAGTCAAGCATTCTATGTTGGTGTGAATCCATTTAGTAAATGTATATGTTATGGAAAGCCAGCATTAATATACGCATTAGGTAAGCATGCCATCCTCTCATTAATATGAGAACAGATACTTTTGTCTGATTAACAGACAGTATGGCTGCTGACCTTTATGTTCTCTCAGTAGTAATGGCTACTTGTTTAGACATGATGATATAACAATCAGTTATAATTTGATAACACCTGTATGAGAAATACATGTGATATCAATATAGCTAATGGTGATAGTACCCACTGACTGTGATCACAGAATGATGTTGTTATGTTGTCATGTAAAATCTGATTTTAATATCATCATCATTATTTATCATCAGTTCATATGTTGGTACACATAACAGCTGAATTCGGCATTAAATGTGACATGATGATGAAATATTTATCCATCTGTTCATTCAAACACATTGTTATGTGAACAATATAGCCCATTACAGTGACACAAGTTGGGTTTATAAGTGGTCACATGTATAAATATGTCCAAAGTGTGTTCAAGCACTATTTTATGTTATTATCACAATTTTCTAAAGCAAGTAATAACATTGGTAGTGATTTTTCTGGGAGATAAGATTTTGATATATCTTTACATTCTAATATTGTTCTGGATCACCATTCCTCTGAACGGTTGTTAACCAAATGACATGTGTTATTAATAATTAATTAATACAATAACACTAGCTGTAATTTCACATATTTATTATAGGTATACATCTTGGTATACAACAGCAATGGGGTGGGACTTCAGAGGACAGGTGCCCCATTGAGTTTCCTGGTGCTCCATGCACCCTTCTGCAGCCTCCTTGTGTGTTTGGTGACCTTCTTCAACAGCTTCAGCACATTTGTGCCATGCCCCTTATCAAGGTTGCTCCCTATATGCCCATGTCTCTGTGCCTATAACACCCTGTTCTTTACATGCTTCATGGGACAATCCAGTGCCTGGCATGTGCTATGTAGTGATATACCTGTGGTATTCCTCTTCATCCAATCAGCCACCCTCAGTTTTACCCAATCCTCTGTTTCAGGCATCAGGTTGCCCATGGTGACATACAGTGTCTTGCAAGAGTATTCACCCCCTTGACATTTTACCTATTTTGTTACATTACAGTCTTAAATTCAATGCTTTGTTAATCTGAATTCTATGTGATGGATCAGATCACAATAGTCTAAGTTGGGGAAGTGAAATGAGAAAAATATATACATAAAACTATTTTTTAGAAATAGAAAACAGAAAATTGGCATGTGCGTATGTATTCACCTTAGTGATGTCGCGAACATCACATTTTCGGTTTGCGAACAGCGGACCCGAACTTCCATCAAATGTTCGCGAACGGGCGAACCGGGCGAACCGCCATAGACTTCAATGGGCAGGCGAATTTTAAAACCCACAGGGACTCTTCTGGCCACAATAGTGATGGGAAAGTTGTTTCAAGGGGACTAACACCTGGACTGTGGCATGTCGGAGGGGGATCCATGGAAAAACTCCCACGGAAAATTACATAGTTGATGCAGAGTCTGGTTTTAAGTAATAAAGGGCTTACATCAACTAACATTCCTAAATTGTTTGCTTTAAAACATCAGGTATGATGTTGTATCGATCAGGTAGTGTAAGGGTTACACCCGCTTCACAGTAACAGACCAATCTCCCCATTTAATGCACTGCAAACAACCGCAAACAGTCTCTTTGCACAACCGCAAACTCCCCATTTGCACAAGGTTGGATACCAAGCTAGCCATGTCCCGTTCCTTGTCCTCACTGATGTCCTTGAAGGTCTCTTCCTCCACTCAGCCACCAAGGGTCCCCGAAAGGTGACAACAAGCCCCCTGGGACGCCTGCTGTGTTTGGTCTTCCACCTCCTCAAAGCCACCTTCCTCCTCTGACTCCTCTTCTTCAGACTCCCAGAGTCTGGGGGCTTCCACTGCCCAGCATGGAAGATTATACACAGGTCAGAGTCTGGGGGCTTCCACTGCCCAGCATGGAAGATTATACACAGGTCAGAGTCTGGGGGCTTCCACTGCCCAGCATGGAAGATTATACACAGGTCAGAATCTGGGGGCTTCCACTGCACAGCGTGGAAGATTATACGCGTTGCCTCTGTCTGCGTTATTATAAGGTGTGTACTGTTAAGTAGTACTATTCCTATTGGTTTAATCCCTGTTACATCCACTATCAGGGGACGTCTATATGGCATGGATTTTTGGAAGCGGGAGATGGAAAAAGATGCTTGGTCGGTCCTCCCACTTCAAATTTGGGGCACTGCGCGTGCAATCTAAGGTGCCACCTGATATGAGTGTCACTGTGCACTGGCAAAAGTTGGCAGAGTAGATGCAATAGGCTTCACACACACGCCTGTAGGCAGGCAATTGCTATTCAATCTATTACAGTCAAAAAAGTGTTGTTTTATGTCACTGAGCACAATATAAGCTGTGAGCCTGACACAGGCAGGCAACTGAAATTAGATTACAGGAAAAAAATGGTTGTTTTCAATGTATGTTACACCACCAGGTATGAGTAGTGAAAATAAGCACAATATAAGCTGTTAGGTGTTAGCCTGTCACACACACACAATCTGGCAGGCAGGCATAGATTACACAAAAAAAAAAATTATAACATAAAATAAATGATGTTCAAAGTTTCCTCAATGATAAAGTATAGGGGGCGAACCAAAAAGCGCATGTGTTCGCCATTCGCGGCGGATGCGAACATGCGGAAATTGCCGCGATTAGTTCTCCGGCGAACTGTTCGGGACATCACTAATTCACCTCCTTTGTTATGAAGCCCATAAAAAGCTCTGGTGCAACCAATTACCTTCAGAAGTCACATAATTAGTGAAATGATGTCCACCTGTGTGCAATCTAAGTGTCACATAATCTGTCATTACATATACACACCGTTTTTGAAAGGCCCCAGAGGCTGCAACACCTAAGCAAGATGCACCACTAACCAAACACTGCCATGAAGTCCAAGGAACTCCCCAAACAAGTAAGGGACAATGTTGTTGAGAAGTACAAGTCAGGGTTAGGTTATAAAAAAAAATCCACATCTTTGATGATCCCCAGGAGCACCATCAAATCTATCATAACCAAATGGAAAGAACATGGCACAAGGCAAGGAGGGCATTAAACAAAAAAGACGGCAGCACAGAGACCTAAGGTAACCCTGGAGGAGCTGCCAGAGACTGCAGTATCTGTACATAGGATGACAATAAGCCGTACGCTCCATAGAGTTGGGTTTTATGGCAGAGTGGCCAGAAGAAAGCCATTACTTTCAGCAAAAAAACAAAATGGCACGTTTTGAGTTTGCAAAAAGGCATGTGGGAGACTCCCAAAATGTATGGAGGAAGGTGCTCTGGTCTTATAAGACTAAAATTTTACTTTTTGGCCATCAAAGTAAATGCTATGTCTGGCGCAAACCCAACACATTACATCACCCAAAGGACACCATCCCCACAGTGAAACATGGCAGCATCATGCTGTGGGGATGTTTTAAAGCAGCCAGGACTGGGAAACTGGTCAGAATTGAGGGAAAGATGGATGGTGCTAAATACAGGGATATTCTTGAGCAAAACCTGTACCACTCTGTGCGTGATTTGAGGCTAGGACGGAGGTTCACCTTCCAGCAGGACAATGACCTCAAACACACTGCTAAAGCAACACTTGAGTGGTTTAAGGGGAAACATGTAAATGTGTTGGAATGGCCTAGTCAAAGCCCAGACCTTAATCCAATAGAAAATCTGTGATCAGACTTAATGATTGCTGTTCACAAGCGCAAACCATCCAACTTGAAGGAGCTGGAGCAGTTTAAGCACATTACTGTGTGTTTAATCTCTCAGAGATGGTTTTAAAACCATTTGTGGGTGTTGTTTGGTACCTGTAAAGTTTCCTTCAGGAATTTGATACTTCCATGATTTACAAGTCAATCGTAATTTTTGAGTGATCAATAAAATCTGAATTCAATAGCCATTTAGTGAAAAACTTGGAAGAAGTCACTCGTAAGATTACGGATGTCAAAAATTCACACAACATACCTCTGCTGTCATAGTGCGAATTTGCTTTCCTTAATTTCCATAATGTCATGCACTCCTAATATGTCCCGAGTCTTGTAACACAGCCACTATCTTTATTTCTAAATGTCTTCAGTCTTATCAGGGTAACTCTCCCTGCTAAGAACCCTATTCAAAAAGGATTCCCTATGTCCTCAAATAAAAATTAAGTAAAGTTCCCAGCAAGCAGAGGACTAATTTGGTCCCAACAGGAGAGGTCTTTTACAGAGAAAAGTCCTGAGCAGAGGGTAGAAAATAACCTATAAAGTCATTATTACCATGAACTATACAGGGAAATGGGAAATAAGGGAAGGATATGCTTGTATTTCTCCCTTTTTTTCTTTTATTGCAATACTTTTTCTTTTTGGGGGGGATTTTTTTTGTTTTTTTATTATATTTTTATTTCTGTTGGTTTTCCTTTTTCCCTTTTTATTTATTTTTGTTCTTTTTTTTTCTCTTTTTTTCTTTGAATTATGTTTTTAAATGTTTTTTTTCTTTATTTATTTCTTTGTCACTTTTTCACTCATCTATTTCTATGTATACAGTGCACAGTATTATTTCTATGAAAAGAGAATAAGGGTATAAGGACTGCTTGGAGATCTGTTTATGTATTTCAAGATTTTCTTATATTTATATGATGCAGTTTAAATATTGGGAAGCATTTCCCTTTCTGTATTTGAGAAGATTTAGTCTCTGTGGCAAGTATTGTTGGCCCAAGTGCGTTAGGCTGGCTCTCTGATTGGTTTCAGAACTTCCTCCTAATGAATTCTCATTTCTCTCGATTTAGGGAAGGAGAGATCAGCCAGATAGTGTCCAATCTGAAATAGTATAGTGTCTCTTTACTACTTATAATTATTACAGCACAGGTAATTGGTGTTGCACAAGTTAGCATATACTATGTGGATATCATGCCCGTGTTGCTGAAATGCAGCGGCGGCATGAAGCCATCCATTCAGGTAAGACTCCCATCTACTTTCAAGACATTGATGGTTATATTTGATTATATTTCATATAGCCTGGTGCTTGGTTTTAGCATATTGTAGAAGTTCTTCAGTTGGTACAAATAGTCTGATTTTCATTTGTACTGTGGTTTTAGGTTTTGGGAAAGCTTTCATTGTCCATACATGGATTGCTTATTTACCTTGCACTGTTCCACAAGGGTTTTGGTGAATCTAGCCATAAGTGAGTTTCCTATCAGATAAGTAGGGTAATTTCTGTGTATATGTTTTCTGGAATATTTAGGTGCACACAGAGCTTGATTGATGCATGTCTGCTTAGCTACACACCATAATGAGAAGTCCCTCAATAGTTAATATAAATGAGAAAAAATGACTCTCTTTATGAATGATTGCTTGTGCCCAATTTATCATGTATAAATATTGTATTCTATTTATTTGTATAAAAATAGAAAAGGCCGCCACGACATGGTCGGAATCCGAATACATAAACTATGCTTCGGCACGTGACAAAAATTATGCAAACCTGTAGTTATGGGTTTAGGCGGATCCAATAGTAAAATATACCGTCATCATTAAGTCACTAAAACATGGAGGTTAAATTTGAAGTACGAGTTGCGATCGGGCCCGCATTCCAGAAATAATGCAATATGAAAAAATCAATAAATGTAATATTCTAGTCCATGCAAGTTATATTATATGTATTAACACATTGATTGCCGGGGTCAATATAACATGGAAATTAAACATAAAAAAATAATAATAATTATTGCAGATTAGCAAGCTTGAGAATGTTGTGCTATTAATTTTAATACCTTTTATTGCTTTCCCTATAATTTAAAATACAGTAGGGTATTTATGTTTGCTTTTACAGTGCTCTGAACTGGAGTTTAACCCCCTTGTGGGTTCTCTCTAGTACCCGTACGATTTTTGGCTACATTTGCCATTTACGGTTGTGAAAACATTTGCCGGCTTGAGGACTTGTAGCAATTTAATAGTGATTTGCGATTGTAACATTTAGGGGATTGAAAGATCAAAGGCTTAGCTGGTTCGGACTTCAGATTTTGACAGCCCATAGGGCTCTTCCACCTGTAACTCGCTTATCATTTGCGGGTAGCTAAAAGAGGCCAATTTAATAGCCGTAACTTTTGCGGGCTCATTTACTGGCTTCGCGAACTCCAAATCGTCGAATGTAATGGGGCCCATAGTCTAATGCATGTTCAAGAATAGGCCTTAAAAGCTAAAAATCCAAGTAAATGCTCAAGCAATTAATATTTTACCTAAGCATTTACTAAATGTTTTCAACTTGAACTACATTCATTACATAAGCTGTAATTTATTGTACAGGGGAGTTTATTAGAATATTATAAATGGAGAACAGCTGAAATAATAGGAGATGAGAACTCCATGTAGCTAACAGCTAACAGTGCTAATGATACATTTATAACATTTTCAAGAAAACATAGAGCCTCATTCAATTGAGACTTCGGGAGATCTAGGCTTCGGAAATGGAGCACTTAAGTTAGTTTGCTATTCAATTGGCGTCTTTTTGCGGGCTCCGATTGAGTTACGGGCTTCGGCCTCCGATTCATTGCGATTCATTGCGACGGTTAACATTGCAAGTTAATGCCTCTACAAACCTTTGATCTTTCAGGGTCGCAAGAGTTGCGAACGCTAAAATCGCAAATTGCTAAACAATTGCTCTAATTCCTCCTTGCTAACCACCCTGCCACGCCAGCAAATGGTAAAAGTCTGTCCACAATTTAGGGGTTCCAAGAAGAACTCACAAAGGGCTTAAAGACATGCCCAAAGCACTTTAAAAGCAAATAAAAAATCAAGACTGTAATTTTATGAAAAGGGAAAGTGATGTTAGAATTAATAGCACTACATTCTGAAGCTCACAAATCGGCCAAATAAAATACTATATTTCATGTTTAATTTCTGTGTTATATCGATCCCAGCAATAAATGTGTTAATACATATAATGTAACTTGAATATAATAGAATATCATATTTATGGCTTTATGAATATTGCATTATATTGGAATGTGGGTCCGATCATAGGACTTTGAAATCCAGCCTCCACTTTTTAAAACCGAAATGCTGACGATCTCTGTTTCCATTGGCTGTTTCGTATCGGCAGTTACGGCCTTGCTTAATTGATCATGTTCAAGCTCGCAAATGTTACATACAATTGAATAGCACCTTAAGTCGCAGACGCTGCGGGCCCGCAGCAGGCCCGCAGACATACAGCCTATACTCCATAACTTGTGGGCTTGCTAGTGAATGAGGCGCATATATTTTAATGAACATTCCTTGGGATAAACTGACCAGGAGTTAGAAAAATGAAGATTACTTCCATTTTAGGGGGACAAAAGATTAACTTCAGAACATTGAAAGGATCTTAACATAAGTGATTATATACTTAATGGAATTGTGGAAAAGTATCCAAGACAAGATGGAATTGGGACTATTGCAGCATTAATTAATGTTTGTTTGGCAAGTTGAAGTTCTATATCATAATCTAAAACTGTATATATCAATTTAATGTAAATGTAGTACTATTAGCTTTCTATTCAAAGAATAAGCCCTATTTATTATCAATCATGCCCTTAATGTATTTTTCCCCAACACTTTTAATTTATATATATTTGAATTATACTTGGTTGTAAGTTATGTAGCAAAAGCCATCAGCACAATAGCATTTTAGGGTACATTTTAATGTAACACATTCAGCATGTGCGGGACAGCTGCCATATCAATCCTCTAAAGCACCGTTTGTTGGCCTGTAGCATGATGGGGAGAATGATTCACCTATAATTTGTATGTCCATCGTCTCTGTTGTTTGCTTCTAAAACACAGTTAAGTGGATTTGAAAACCAATCTTATTTGCATCCAGGGTTCCTACTGTCTGTCCAAAAATCAAATGGTTACCATCATTAAAGAGGACCAAACATTTAAATATAAGTTAACAAGTAAAGGATGTGTCTAAAAAAAGGCCTATTATTAAGGAAAGCTCTTCAAAACGGCTCTCTGTAAATCTAACACATTATTTTGTACTTTATTTGATCTAAACTTGTGGAGTTTTATAAAAATCTAACACATTTTCTTAGTTTTCAAGGTAACACATATATATCATTGTAATATTCCCTAATAGGATATTTAAAGTTCTAAGTAGTGTTAACTGACACAGTATATTCTAACGCAACAGAGGCAGGATGTAAAAAAATCTGTTAAGCAGAATTATCAGCTTTCAGCACCTTCACATTTATAGCAGGTAGTCATTAGTTTTTATGTTTTAATTAATAAAAGTTTACAATCCACTTATGTTACTGGAGTAAAAGGGACACTAACTTATGACATTGCCATGTACAAGTAAAGTGTACTTCTCTCTCATTCCTTTGAATTGTGTTTTGATAATTAGAATTTAACTTAATGTTAAGTATTTAACCTCATGTGAGGTTGAAACAGATTTTTAAGGACTCCGTCAAAGTAAGCATGGCAAATACTTGCAAAGCTTAAAAAATTAGTGATTGGTATGTTAACTCACATTTACATTAACCCGCAGACTGCCTACAATGTTAAATTAATGTGATTGGCTTTCAAGGGTTCTAATGGGCAGGGGCATGGTCCCTCCATGCACCTCCATTGATCTGCACCCTTGTGACTGTCGACAGACCTTTCTCTTGTGCATCTGAGTCTGATAACCATGCTACACATGTTTTTTTACCAACCTTTGCCAATTTTTACCAAACTTTACCAAGCTTTGTCAGTCTGTTAACATTTCTTTTTTGATTATCATAAATCATTTGGTCAATGTTAAACACAGGGAAAGAGGCACACATGGAAAGAGGTGGGTGGAGATGTTATAGTTAATATATTCAATATATATAGTTAATATATATATGACAAATTACAGGGGCTTTACAGCCATCTTATAAGCATGTTATAAAGTGTTAGAAATAAATTATTAACTACTACAATACTCAGAAATAAAAGCTCATCACTCAGCATGTGGAAAGCATAACAATAACTTTCCTTTAATATGTTTCTACACACAACCCAATGTTTCCATACACTATTTTAAATGCTTTCTTATTAACTCCAAGAATGCTTTACACATACACCCAATCTTAAGAAACCATCATCTGATCCAGCTTCTGCATCTAACTATTGCCCAATGAAAAATACATTTAAAATAAAATACATTTCCAAACTCATAAATACTAGTATACAATGATCAAACGCGTCGAACACCCTTGAATGTTTAGCCTTGTTAGAGTAAAGGGTATACTGTTTATCCTTTGGACACTTGTCTGTACAACTAATCTTGTGTTCTGATTCTTTTTCTTTGTAAATATATAAGACTAGCGACTTGCCCGTCAAAATTGACGGCAATAAAAACTAAAGCCTGGCAATGCTGTTTGCCACACAATGTAAGCCTCTTCCCCTCTACTTTACTGGCCTTGTGATGAGCGCCTTTGGCGCTCATGACAGGCCTTGCAATGAGCCCCTTTGGAGCTCATTGCGAGTCTCTCCCTCTGTCTACTTCCTCCCTCGTGTCTTATTTCCCCCCTCCTCTCCCTCCCTTGTGTCTCCTTCCACCTCGTCTACCTCCTTTGTATCTACTGCCCCCCTGTGTTTTTACCTCCCTCTCCCTCCCGTGTCTCTAAACCCCTCCCCTGTGTCTCTTTCCCCCTTCTCCCTCCCATGCATCTCTTCCCCCCCGTGTCTCCCCCAACTCTCCCCTGTGTCTGTTCCCCCCTGGCCTGTGTCTCTTTCCCCCTCCCCCTGTGTCTGTTACGGCCTTCCTCGTGTCTCCATTTCCCTCCCTTGTGTATCTTCCCCCCTGCACTCTCTCCCCTGTGTCTCTTCCCCCTCCTCTCACTCCCCTGTGTCTCTTCCCCCTCCTCTTTCTGTGCCTCTTCCTCCTCACCCTCTGTGTCTCTCCCCACTCTGTGTCTTCCACCCTCTCCCTCTGTGCCTCTTCCCCCGCCTCTCTCTGTGTGTCTCGCCACTGTGTCTCTTCACCCCTTCCTCTGTCCCCCCCCCCTCTGTGCCTCTTTCCCCCTCTCTCTGTACCTCTTCCCCCCTTTCCCTCTGTGTCTCTTCCTCCCTCACCCTCTGTATCTCTCCCCCCTGTGTCTCTTCCCCCCTCTCCCTCTGTGCCTCTTCCCCCCTCTCCCTCTGTGCCTGTTCCCCCCTGGCCTGTGTCTCTTTCCCCCTGTGTCTGTTCCCCTCTCCCCCCCCCATTTCCCTCCCATGTGTATCTTCGCCCTGTTCTCCCTCCCGTGTGTCTTTTCCACCTCATCTACCTCCCCTGTGTCTCTTTCCCACCTATCCCTCTGTGTCTCTCCCCCCTCCCTCTGTGTCTCTTCCCCACTCTCCCTTTGTGCCTCTTCCCCACTCTCCCTCTGTGCCGTGCCTCTCCCCCCCCCCTCTTCCCCACTCTCCCTCTTCCCCACTCTCCCTCTGTGCCTCTCCCCCCCCTCTTCCCCACTCTCCCTCCCCTCTTCCCCACTCTCCCTCTGTGCCTCTACACCCCTTCTTCCCCACTCTTCCCCACTCTTCCCCACTCTTTCATCTGCACTCGAAGCGCGGCTTGCGGCGCGCTCTGCGCATGTGCGGCTCGCGCCGCGCTCTGCGCATGCGGGCTCGCGCCGCGCTGCACGCATGCGCAGAGCGCGGCTTGCGTTGCGCTCTGCGCATGCGCGGCTCGCGCGGCGTGCGCGCATGCGCGACGTGAGCTCTGCGCAATGCGCAGCAGTTTATCATTGTCAAACTGCGATTCGTCTGAAGCGTGACGACGAATCGCAGTTAGACAATTATAATATGTGATGTGTATAGCATATGTGGGAATTAATAGTTACTATGTATGAGGCTTATTTATTTATATTCATACTCATTTATTTATTTATGTATACAAAGATTTGCCCTATTTTCTGTTAAGGATTTATTTTAGTGTCATCATTGGCACAAACCCATGTCTCCATTAACTGTTTACATACATATACAGCAAACTACATCCTCCTCAATATTATTAGTTATAGAAATAGTATGTGTGTACACGCAGATTGAAGAGGTGAAATAATGATCATTGTATACTAGTATTTATGAATTTGGAAATTTATTTTATTTTATCTATGTGATTTTTACCACCGTTTTATATATGCTCATCTAATTGTTTTGAGAATGTTATTTTTATAAATGTGATCTTGTTTACAAATAAAATGTGGAAGTAATTTGCCCAATAAGATTCCAATAAGACTTATCTGTCCTTTTCCACCCATGAAACCTACATTTAAGGTTTATACCTTCAGTAGGATATTTACAGCTATGATTATATATACAAAAAAGAGAAAAACACAGGTGGCTCCAGGTACCCAAAGATTCCAGGATGTAGTATAGGGGTGCTACTTAAGGATATAATTAACTTAAGACATAAAAAATAGAAAACAGGACAAGTATCCTTTAGACTGTAAGTGCACACCCTCTGCCCAGTTTAACAATATAGGGTAGAAAGAAAGATATTATAAAACTTAACATTTATTGATATAATTAAAAGCTGTTGTTAAAATATTGAAATACTGACGAGATACAATTGGTGGGGGAATGAGAAATAGTTTATATGGGCTTCCTTATAAATTCAAAACATAGGAATAAATTTGATATCCTCATTGTTAAAGTGATAATAGATAGTGAAAAGCAAAGTGCATATAGTGAAGTGAAAAAATGAGTAGCAGAAACATAGGTCCAAAATCTAAGGCCTATGTGTTTGCCCTTATAAATATTGCACTTTTGGAAAAAGTGTCTAGTGCTTGAAAAAATAGTTTTAATTGCACTTGTCAATATTGCACCTTTTATTATTGCTATCTAAAGTGATAAGTGCCAGTATAGTTGGATAAATAAATGAGCTGTTGTGTTGATAAATACAATAAATAAAGTGCTAGTGCTTGCTGAGGATATAGGTATATTGTATAGGTCTTATATTGGAAGGTAAAGCCCTATATTATAATTATAATATCGATTGTTTGTGCCCCCACACAATCTATGGAGCTGAGTAGCCTAGTTTCTTCCACACTCTAGTACTCTTTTTTTAATATATCATTCGATTATAGTTTGGTGTGGATACTCTTATTAGAACGTTTTTTGTAGATGGTGAGTCTATATTGTAGCAGAGCGTCTCAGCTCCAAACAACTGCCCGCGTGTCACCTATGCGTCTGCGTGTGACGTCATAGGTCGGCGTGGCGGCGTTGTATGTGCAACCCGACGCACGTTTCTGAAGATTTCATCAGGGGTTCTAATATAAGACCTATACAATATACCTATATCCTCAGCAAGCCCTAGCACTTTTTTTATTGTATTTATCAACATAACAGCTCATTTATTTATCCAACTATTCTGGCACTTATAACTTTAGATAGCAATAATAAAAGGTGCAATATTGACAAGTGCAATTAAAACTATTTTTTCAAGCACTAGACACTTTTTCCAAAAGTGCAATATTTATAAGGGCAAACACATAGGCCTTAGATTTTGGACCTATGTTTCTGCTACTCATTTTTTCACTTCACTATATGCACTTTGCTTTTCACTATCTATTATCACTTTAACAATGAGGATATCAAATTTATTCCTATGTTTTGAATTTATAAGGAAGCCCATATAAACTATTTCTCATTCCCCCACCAATTGTATCTCGTCAGTATTTCAATATTTTAACAACAGCTTTTAATTATATCAATAAATGTTAAGTTTTATAATATCTTTCTTTCTACCCTATATTGTTAAACTGGGCAGAGGGTGTGCACTTACAGTCTAAAGGATACTTGTCCTGTTTTCTATTTTTTATGTCTTATGATTATATATACCAAATTATCCTTTGACAGTACAAATGGTACCTTTGAGAACTACCTAGATTTAAACAATTAATATATCTACAAGTGTACAAATACGTCAAACAAGAACTGGTCCCACATCTTCATAAAGAAAGGCCGGACACAAGGAACTGTTCATGCAAATTATACCTACCTCAAGTTATGAGGTAGCCACGTGTGAGTGTAAAATCTTATCAGTTCTGATGTCTACTTGATACACTTTGTATTATATAATTGATCTGCACTAGGAGGTGGTGCTCTGTCTCCCCCCATCCCTTTATATTTTATATGATTTAAGACACTAAGTGAACGGTGTCTAACAAGAAAGCAGCAAACCTCCAAAATCCAGATACATTTTTTCCTATTGGAATAGATTTTTCAACCACTGTTAGAAAGGAACTATTAATGACAGCCTATTAAGAGGCCTGGTTCTGTCATATGAATTATAAACCTACTCTATCTACAAGGAAAAAATATTCTACAAAAATGCTTAAGATCATCCACTTGGAATTATGATACCAAGAGGAACTTTTGTATCCATTCTTCTTTTGATTTTAAGCTCAATGATAAGGCCCTCTATTCTTTTGCAATGTGTTAAAATCTTTGAATCCACTGCAAAGTATCCTGAAATGACCAATGTTACCAATTTACAGTCTGCAGTTCCACTGTTAACGCATAGCACTTAGGCGACGAGTGCCGAAGGCGCTCATTGCTGTGAGCCTTTGGAAAAAAAAATACGAGATAGCAAAAATACCAGGTTAACGGCCGAACCGCAAAAATCCCAAAACCACAAAAAACAAAGAAAATACAAATAAATACAACAAAAACATCACCCACAGCACGGGGGAACAGCCAGGATGTCTGGGACTGAGGTGTAATGTGAATTTAAGGCGATTTTGTAAACTTTCACCACACGAATATCGCCTAAGCGAGAGAAAAAATGGGCACCCAAAAAATTAAAATGAGGCTACACGACCCCGGACCGCGCAAAACACTGCCAGACGCGTAGCACTTTCACACAGGAATGAATGAACTACAAAATACAATATTACAAATGACGGAAAATGTTTGCGAGTAACACATTAATAACATTACAAATCTACAATGGCGCTTTACATAACTACACCAACGGATTTCCCTCGCGCACACAACTAATTTCTTATGCACAGTTGGGACATTCATTGCACTTTTTCATCAGAGCACCAACACTCAATCTGTACATTGTATGCTGACAAAAATATAAACAGATTGTTAGCTCTTCTGGCTATTGATTTCTGGATATATTAATTACAAATATGTAAAGTATATTAATTTATTCAAGAATTAATTAATTCATTATTGATTACGTAAATATAGATAAATATATATCTCTCTTTATGAGTGACAAAGGTGCTCTGAGGAGCAAAAATAGACAAGACAATAGGCTAGCCATGAGCGCAAAAAGGTGTGTCAAACAGCATTCCCATGGCTTCAAATTTTATTGCCTCATCATTTTTGATGGGCAAGTCCCTAGTTTCTAATGTTTATGATGTGATATTTGTTGTTGATGGTGCCTAATAATAATGTTTTTGATGGGAGTGATATATATTTAAGCGACTATGAGCTTCTATGGGAACCATGGTAGCTATACAAGCTTGAAAATGAGCTGGTAGACCCATGTTGTCTAGATCAATGAGACTATAGTAAAATCTGGAATGTAGTTGCCAAAAGCGACTCCTAGTGAGAAATGTACTATGCGCAATAGGCGGTTAAAATAAACTGGTGGTTGTGGTTTAGGGATCATGCTACATGTCCCTATGGATATATATGCTGGATAGATATGTGATATGGAATGTCTGGTGGCAATGACTGGGATATGCATTGAAGAGAGGAGGCATGAGCTAGCTGCGAGAAAGGTGATTGAGGGACCTGTTACAGGTGGATACCTAAGGGATTTAGCAACAATAATTAAAACCCATGAAAGGTTTGGAATATTGCGGGTGTGCGTAGACATCTATGCTTTGTGAGGATTAACGAGTGGATGCAGGAGACAGTCAAGAAGAAAATACCAAAAGCTCCAAGTGGCTGCAAGAATGGTTGAAGGCCAAGCAATGTGTAGATCCCTATGTGGGATGTTTTTTTTGTTGTTGTTCATTTCACTGAAATGTTATCTTGGTAAGAATATAGCCATTTGTCTTTGATCATTTCTATGCCATAGAAAACATTGTAGACGGAAGGTTGTAATAGTGACCAGGGGCTTCTATGTGAAGTGTGGGTGCTGTGAAGTCTTGGGTGTGCAAATGGTAGAACAATGGTGTCTGATCCTTGGGACAATGGTGCGATAAACATGTACAAGTGTTGGAAGTGATTTGAATAATCTTTCTTCTTGTCAATATGTTGGACAATAAGCTGTGGTTTGTAGTGCTATTATGCAAATATAAAATTAGCAATGGGATTCAGTGACATGAGCTTGAATGGCATGCAAGGGAGTAGCGGCTATGGTTTAAATACATGCCTATATGGATTTGTGAAACTATACTGTAGGTATGATTTGTCGATGACCCAGAGGGTTACGGCATGAGTAAACTATCTTTGGGATGAATGAGAGGGAAGAAAAGATACCAAAAAGCATCAACGCAAGAAGGCTAAGGCAAGTGCATAGCAGATAGAAAATGAGAGCGACAGGTGACCCTGAAATGGGTGAAGGGTCGTAAAAATGCCCAGGGAGCGCCAGAGGGAAAAATCCGCCCAGATCAGAAAAGTGTAAGAATGACTGGGGCTGGCAAAGACTGGTGAACATAGCAGCAGCAGCTACAATTGCAATGCCACTCACTGAGCAGCCTGGACCAGGGTACCAGGGATAATAGTCTTTAAGGCTTCCTTTATTTTGGTTGAAGAGATATAGTGCACTATGCAATTAGATGTGCAATGACCCATGAAATGTAAAAAAAAAAAATGAAAGAAAATGTAGGATGTGTGCTGGAGTGTTGCTCTTGAATGCTTAGGGGGCTGTGTCTGAATGAAATGAGTGTCCCGAATAAGCGAATGGTTGAATCCTACTCTGGGGAGTAAGAGTCTGATGCAGTCTATGAAAGATGTGGTTGACAAAGGCTGTCTTCAAATGCTGAGAAGTGGTGGAGAGTAGGTTTGTAGGCGGTGGTGTCTACTAAGTTTGTAATGGTGGTAATGGAGCAATGCAAGTCATTGGGTGGCGTGCTCCTGAATGGCTCACCTGTGGATAGAAGCAATGAAATGAATACATGAGGGAAGGCAGATTATGTGGCATGAGCTGGCTATGTGTAACAAAATAATAGATCCAATTAGAGATCCCTGTGTGGGCATGACTAGACTATCTGTGGGGTAGGGCTGTATTTTTATTAGATACTGAGGAAGGATAGAGTGTATTAAATTAGTGGTAAGTAGTAACGGCAACTATAGCTTCTATGGGCATCATGATAGCCACAAAGACGAACTGGTAGACCCATGCTATCTATATCAATGCGACTATGATCAGATCGGTCATTTCGACGTTGAAAGCGACTTGTAGTGACTGGTGGTTGGTGGTGTGTGTGTGTGGGCGGTTAAGTAAGGAAAAGGCTCCTCCAACAACTTTCAGGTTACAACTAAATAAATATCAAATCCAGTACTCAAAAGGTTAATACAAAACAGGAAACCCACATGGCTTATGACAGGTGCTTTAATTTATTGCCTTTTTTAAGGGCTAGCCACACACCAAACGATAGCCATCAACAGCATGGATCCTGAGCACATGACAGTACTGAGAGTGATTATGTATGTCACATCCATGGGAGATTACATCTTGTACACAATACTATTGAGTCTTATACACTGTCATGATTCCCCTGAACCCCCTTTGGGGTCAGTAAAAGTTTAGTTGTTTAATATGCTTTTATGTTAATTTGATTATTCTATATGTGTTATGTCATGTTAATTAATATGTAAAATGTTATGCTATGTTATGTTATGTTGATGACCATATGATTAATTGTGTCCAGTGTGTATGGAGTTAAATGGTTTAGAATGTTGTGTGGTCGGTGGTAACTGTCAGAGAGGGGAGAGAGCAGTTGGCAGTTGAGTTTTTTCTGACAGAGAGAGAGATGTATTGGTATCTCTGAGGGCAGTTGAGATAATGCTGGGTTGAATGTCTTAAAGTATATATATATATATATATATATATATATATATATATATGTTCCTAAGCCAAGGGAAGAAGATATATAATGAAGACAGATATGCTCCTATCTAAAAAGGGAGGTAAGAAGATAACCGCAATGACTGTATGAATGAAGTTGCTGTTATGATGCCTTATAGATAAACCCTTGTCCACAGAAATAAACACAGTTTCTGATTTCTTATAATGCTGAGCCTGCATTCATATTCTTAAAGACTACATCTAATTTAAGAGACATCAGCTGTCTTAGTGAAGAGATCAAAAGAATCTGGTAGATCTGCTGGGTAGGTTTGGCAATAACAGCCTTATCACGCCCGACTGAGAAGCAGTAGATCGTGACATACACCTTGGTGTGAGAACCACGATCATTTGCAGTCTGATGCCCTAAATAGAGGAGTGGTTGACACTGATTGTGTCTAAATGTGTGCAGATAATCCATTCTGGAGGTGAACAGGCAAATTGCTAAATAGCACAGGCTATGCACAGGATTGTGTAAGGTAGAATGTAAGGGACAGGGTGTTATAAGCACAGGGATAAGGGGATGTTGACAAGGTGGGTCGCACTGATGTGGATGTAGCTGTTGAGGGAGTCCAGTAAGAACACAAGGAAGCTGTGGAGAGGCAGAAGGAGCCCCAGGAAACTTACTTAATCAATGGGAATCTTATGTACAGCTGTCCTGTTAAGTTCCCCGCCATTACTATTTTGCATGTGCCAATATTTGTTGTTGTTGCTCTGTCCGTCAGTCGTGTTTGACTCGGTGACCATATGGATGCAGCAGACCAGGTACATCTGTCTGTGTTTCTGGTTGTGCTCAACGATATGGTTTTCATGGCAATGATACTGGAGTGGGTTGCCAGTTCTTTCTCCAGTAGACCACAATTTGTCTGACCTGCATGGTATAGCTCAATGCTTCATTGAGGTACACAAGCCCCTTCACCACGACAAGGTAGCAATCCAGAAAGGGAGGTTGCAATATATATACATATAATAAATATGTTAACTACAATCTAGTTTATTGTTTTAATTAATTGTGAACATCACATTTGACATTTAAAAAAATAGTGATCCAGAACAGTGTTATAATGAAATACTGCATGAGCACACTTTGGTCACATTAATTCAGGCGACATCTTAAAAACTACACCTGTGTCATTGTTATGGCCTGTACTGTTCACATAAACATGTGAGAGAAAATAAGGCTAAATATTTAATGCACATTTCAGTTGTTGTGTGCACCAATATGTGATTATATATTAAGTTATGATGATGTTAACATGGAAAGTGTAATCACAACATTATTTTCTAATTTACATAACATTATTGACATGGAAACCCAAGATTACTGTATTCAACTATGAAGACAGAGAGGAGTCTAGATCAACCATTATTCATGTATAAATATGATTATGTTGTTACCTATACTTTATTAATCTCTTCATGTAGATGATTTCTGAATATATGATAAATATACCTCCACTATATCTTAATACAGGATGAGTACACCGAAATATGATATTGATCCACATAGCTAACTGTAATGTATGTTTATGTTAGAAATCAGTAACCTTTAGAAATAGACGCATGAGTTACAGTATAATAAAAATATAAGTTTATTATATCCACAGAACACAGTCTTAAATGTAGCAGACCGTGTATTAATATTATAGGTGTGGTGCAAGTGAAACCCACAAGGACAAGAGGCTGTTTAAAATGGGATCATACAATGGTTTAAGGGTAATACTGTATAATAATAATGATGCATAACATCAACTAGAGTCATATGTGGTCATCACACCACAATAACAATAATTAGATTAATATAAAAAATACATGGGAGGGAGAGGGGGAGAGAGACACAGGGGAGAAAGAGGGGGGAAACAAGAAAGGGGCACAGATGGCACACAAGAGGGGGGCACAGAGGGCTCAAGAGGGACACAGGGGGCAGCACGTTTCCCACCCACTAAGTTTTCCCACTATTTTGTGGTAAAATAGGTGCCTCTGCTTATACTCGGGTCGGCTTAATCTAAGTGTAAATGGAACATTTATTATGTGTATAATAAATTAACCAAACTCCTTCTTAACTCAAAAGAACAAGAACAATACCTCTCCTACAGTATGTCATACAAAAAAAAACACCAACACCTAGACATGCTTGTTCACTTGGAAAAGTTACAACATAATCAGCATTTGGGCAGGAAACCTGATCTTTTGTGACCTTTTCAGATTATGTTGGGTATGTACTGTACCTTGCACAAAAAAAGCTCCCACAGATGCAGTTGAACTTTTTTGCGTAGATACGTTAGGGATTGTGATGGTGCCCATAGTCCCTCGCCACGGAAACTAAGACTTTGACTTGAGGAAGATTATACAGGACCAGACTGCTCCCATTTTCCCTCAAGGGGAGATGAGAGACTGTATTTAAAACTGCTGCTTGTTTTTTGTTGGTTTTATCATATAATTATGAAGTAGTTAATAAAGAAGTTTTGTCATTTTTGCATTATGCCTATTTATAAGTATATATATAATTCAGTGTGTCAGGGGTGCAGATTGTGTTTAATTGTGCTACATGGATAAACTACAAAATGTTCACAAAGTAGTTGTTCACTGTCATGTTATTTGGAACGGGATCCATCACATAAACAAGCAGTTTTTCTGAGGGAGCATTGTATTGTTTATCTAGAGGGTATAGAATTTGTATACTAATATATCTTACAAATACTGGACCATTGTGAATCACTGTATTTTTTTATTCCATAATTATTTCTGTAACCATAAAATCTACATCCACTTAAACTATTACAATATAGAATTGCAAACTTGATAATTCCATTTAAAAATTGTAGGCTTGGATTCTGATTTCCATTTTATTTTATGTGGATATGTCTTCCCATTTTTTGTGGTCAGGTTTTATTACCCTCATTATCTTAGCATTTGTATGGTATTTATGACTTACAGCTGATCTGACACACCCATAAAATATCTCTGATCTCATATTACCAGTAGACTATTCTCCATGGTCTCTTTAAGGCTTCATCTTCGGATTTGCAGTATTGCCAATTTGTGGCTGCCTGGCTGAATTTGTGGCCACAATTTTTACATCATTGAAGAAATAAAATACAGAAAGTGAAGATATTGGCAACTATGAAGAGAAGATGTGGTAAATATCTAAGCTGCTTTCGAAATACAGAGCTCATATAATTTACTCTGTTTATAATTAGTGACCAGCTTTCATTTTACTATTGTAGGCCAAAAAACTGATACTTGATCGTATTAAAGCTAGTATGAGAATTGCAACTGGAGAATACTTGATTGTCCGATTTTGAATACCGTATATTGGAACACATAACAGAAATGTATTTACATGAACAATTGTATTTTATTTTATTATCAAGCCGGAATAATGACAGAGAAACTGACCACCAGAAATCATTTTCATACAAGACAAATGTAATGCTTTACATGATTACTAAAATACATATTATGATTGATTTCAAACTGAATTAACAGTCATGGCACTTTATGAGTATCCTTTCCTTTCTCTGAAAGTAGTTGCAATATGCCTATTGGGTGGTAGATAAAAAAATAGAAAAATAGACTGGAATCACTACAAAAATGTTGCAGGTGAATAGAAAAAAACATCATTACATTTTGGGTTCGGTTCCTGCTGCAGGAATTCCAAAAATAAAATTAAGATGATAATTAATCCTTAATATAAAGAGCATTTTAAAGACAGATCTGTTTGCTACTATTGACGTACATAATTTTGTGGCCACTTCAACCAACTTTCACTGTTCCTTTAGAGGACCACAGTGATCATATAATAAATTAAAGGATTTTAGAATATAAGTAAAATATTACAGCTTCTAAAATATTATTATTATTATTATTATTATTATTACAGATTTTTGTAAAGTGCCAAAGTATTCCATGGCACTGTACAGGGGTTAAATACAAAAAAGAAAATGAAAACAATATTAAAAACATTGCAGAAAGTAGAGGGCCCTGTCTTGGGCCCTCATTCAATTGCAATTTGGCCAATTGAATAGGGCTCTAAAAAAGCACATAACATATTTTTTACAGTTTTTAGTTAGCAAGCATCTATCCAAAAGCAAGGTTTTCACTAACTAAAAACTTCTTTAAAAAAAATATGCTATGTGCTTATTTAGAGCCCTATTCAATTGGCCAAATTGCAATTGAATGAGGCCCTTGGAGTTTAAAACCTTACATACATGGAGCCTCATTCAATTAGAAGCCCGCATCTCGCTGTATATAGGCCGTACATCTGTGGGCCTGCTGCGGTCTTGCACTCTTCTACAATTCCAGTGCTATTCAGTTGAACAAGGCCGCAAGTTTCGGACCGAAAGCTGAAACCGTAAACCATGCACTCGTACGTAGCAGTTCAGGGCTGGAACATGATCAATTAAGCAAGCCCTTTTAACTACACATGCCGAAACGGCCAATAGAAAATGAGACAACCATCATTACGGCAGTATAAGATGAAGGTTACATGTCAAACAATTATTAGATGTCCGATATGCGATCTGACAAAATAATAAAAATTTATGCGGATACTGTTCTAGTCCATGTGGGTGGCCTGATATGTATAAACTCATTGATCCCCAAGATCGATATAACCCGAAATTGGAACATAAAAAAAGAAGATTTTTGATTGCTTATTTGCGAGCTTGAGACTGTTGTGCAATTAATTTCCAATGTCTTTCATCGCTTTCCCCATCATTTACAGTGCAGTACACAGTCCAGAGTCCTCTCTAGTACTTGTAGGATTATCTTCTACATTTGTCGTTTACTGGTGTAAAAACATTTGAGGGCTTGGGGAATAACAACAATTGAATAGCGTTTTGCGATTTTAGCGATCTACAGCCTTATTAAATTGTGGTTCAGCCAATTGAATAGGGCTCTATATAAGCACATATCATATTTATTTTACAGAAGTTTTTAGTTAGTGAACTTCTATCCAAAAGCAAGGTCTTTACTAACTACAAACTTCTGTAAAAAAAATATGCTCTGTGCTTATATAGAGCCCTATTCAATTGTCCGAATCACAATTTAATAAGTCTGCATAACTCTTGCGGACGTGAACGATCAAAGGCTTCGATGGGCTGTAAGTTCCGGTTTTAACAACCGCAAGGATTTCAAAAAACGCCAATTGAATAGCAAAATATCTGATGGCCTCCATTACGGCCTACTTTCACTTACAATTGCTCAATTAAATAAGGCTCATTGTGTTTTTTTCAAAACACTTTATAAGTTGGAAAACTCATAAACTTATATAAAAGGTGAAATAATAAATGAAAGAAACAAAAGCTTGGCAAGTTATCAAAGAGAGTAGAGGGTTAATTAGTGATTATGTTTGTGGATGTATCAGCTATGTAAAATGGAGGGGAGAGTGTTAAACCTGCAATACAAATTAACACAAATCCTAGGGCCCTCATTCAATTGCAATTTGGCCAATTGAATAGCGCTCTAAATAAGCACATAACATATTTTTTTTAAATAAGTTTTTAGTTAGTGAAAACCTTGCTTTTGGATAGATGTTTACTAAGTAAAAACTTCTTTAAAAAAATATGTTATGTGCTTATTTAGACCCCTATTCAATTGGCCAAATTGCAATTGAATGAGGGCCTAGGTGGCTGGGTGTAGACAGGGTAGGTAAGTTAAAGGAATTCAGATGCTGAAGAGAGGTGCTGGTATGTTTAGAGGCAAAAAGTAAATAGAAATAGTAAAGTGACAATTGGAAGGAGAATCTGCAGAATGGATGGTATTAGGCCCTTACCATCTGTATGAAATTATACTGCTATGGGGCTTATCCTTTTTATTTCTGGTGATCAGTTTGATGAGGTGGGAGAAGACTTTGAAAACACACAAACTTTCTATTTGTTGCATCTACAACTTCCAGGGCCTCATTCTATTATCGGCCGTAAATCGGCCGTAAGGCTGCGATTCCTTGCGGGGGTTCAGTTAACTCGCAATTCTATTATACGGCCCCGCAAGGATCTCCTTTTACGGCCGGCCGCATATCTTGGAACCGGCCGTAATCTGTGAAATATAAAAACTGAAAAATAAATTCAAGCCTGCACTGTACAGCTCTGTAAATGCTAGGGATCATATTGGGGGACATGAGGATTAAAAGGAACCCACTCTCAAGCTTGCACATCTGCCCAAACCCGAGTTCAAATTAACTGTTTATTTTCCGGCTGCGGCGTGGGCGGGTCTGAGGTGCTCCAAGCACTCTGGACTTTTTACATGAATATTTTACGGATATTAAAAATTAAATATTTTACGGATTTGAGTACAGGATAATTATGTGCTATTTTTTCTAACACCTAAAATCCCTTTATAGTCTTCTCAAAGTGCAGGATGGCTTTATTTGAGCTATTTTATGTGCTTAATTGGTGCTAGCGAGACCTCTTTCCTGCAAGTAAGCTGCGGCTCGCTTTTAGCCTTGCAGAGAGGTTTCCCGGAGCAATTGAATTGCAAATCTCTTGCGGCCGTTTTAGATCAAAGGTTTTCCTCTGGCGCGAGCGGCCGCAAGAGATAGCAAGGCACCGGCCGCAAGCCTGCCGGAATCCCCGGCCGTAAGGGAATAGAATAGCAGAATAGCTTGCGGCCGGTCCTTGCGGCCCCGCAACGGCTGCGGCCGCTAATAGAATGAGGCCCCCAGTGTTTTCAATAGGAGTAACTGAAAGCCAATTAGTTCATAGGGACAAACACACCCCTGAGAAATTAAAAGTGACAAAATCAACTGAGGGGAAAAGGAAAAGGGAAATGAAAAAAAAAACTGAGGGGAAAAGGAAAGGGAAAATGGAAAAAATTATCGCGTAAAAAATAGCTAAAAATGTAAAAGCATTATTTTTTTTTTTCTTTGGCATTCTAAAAATCTTCTAATCATTATCAAGGTTAGTTATTCAAAAGAACTGACCACAGTGATCCTTTAATTTCTCTAACCACAAATATATCTATAAATTAATATTTTACAAAATGTAATTGGTGGAGGTTAAAATTCAAATGCATTAACTATTGACTCTGTGAATGTCAATATTTTCCTATTCCAGAAGAGTGGACAATATTTTGTTTGTCTATAAAAGATAATTTCATAGTCAGATTCCAAAGGACAAATTGTTTCTGTAAAATAAATTTAGTAGAAAATTGATATCCAAGTTAAATAATGTAAAGTTAAAAAAAAAAGTTAAAAAAGAACACAGCCATAAACTTATGTATTTAAGAGAAGTCAGTAAGAGGCCTTTTATTGCATTATGATTTGTACAGTGTATGATATTTCATCTCCTTTCTGAAATACTTAAGTAGTAGTGATTTACAACATTTTCCTGTCAGCTGGATTTTGAAAAGATTACAAGGCAATAGCTTTCTTAAAGAAACCTTCTCTGATTATTTATATTATTCTACTGTTAAATTTATTTGCCTGTCTTCTCATTTTCAACTTCACAAATCAGACCATATACAAGGACATTTAAAGCACCACTATGGTAATATTTTAAAATATACTATTTTAATGAACTATATTTGACAATTTGAAAAGTGTTTCTAGAATCAAAAAATAATATCTGGCCTGAAATATATTTCCTTTTTTTTATGCAATTATCCTGCCATAGGATCGTCCAGTTCGTTTCTTCTGATCAACTTTTAGAAGTAAGAGAATATTTTTATTATATAGGAACTCTTTATCTGCACAGTGGGAATATGGCATCTACAATTTCCAAAACTTTCAGTAACATTAATGGCATTAATGGAAATACAAAAACACAGAATCGGCTAACAAATTAAATTAATGCTTGAAGTATAATTTGGTATAAAAGAAAAAAGAAAGTGTTTTTTTTTTTACTTTCTAAAATAATCACTCCTTTTCAAGTCTGATTACTCAAAATACTATATAGAAAAAATTACCACAGTGGCCCTTTAAGCAAGTATATTTTTTTAATAAAAAATACTGTAATTTTCTTTTGCCTGATTTCCCTATATTATGAAAATAGAGTAATAGACTCATTTATACGCACCTATATGAGTGTAAACAGCCAAACAGAAATTAGTGACCTTCATGTTGTTTTCCTTATGTCCAACTGGGCATCATCCATGGAAGTTGAGATTTATGTTTGATTAATCATGAAAAAAGGTGGTATGAGTGTTTTTAGCAATATTTTTCAAGGTGATTGTAATTCTGACATAGTTGTCTAAGAAAGGAAGAGCTAACAGGCACATGCTCTGGTGGTGTGGACAGTGATTAAAGTGATTTAATTAGTGAAGCATATTTGCACCAGTAAAGTGTGAGTGATATACTGAACTGAATCTTGCTATGGATTTTTTTGTGTGTGTTTTTATGAATTCATTACCTACATTGAATAATTTTTAAGGAAAGATAAGTACTGAGTTCAATATCCTGGAGCTTTTGGTGAATTAGGATTTAGAAACACAATAGTCTCATTTAACTATTTCTTAATGTGCTATTAATTAGTTCACATGCAGAATCAAAAATAATCAAGGCTGTGCTTTTATCTTTTTATATAGTGTCATGATTCATAAGTATTATTGTTACCTATGCATATGCTTGCAGTATTTTAAGTCTAATTTAATAGAACAAATCTGAGCATGTGCAACCTTGCACTGTAGAAATAGATAACAGCATGAATAGTAATATAGAAAGGGCGATTGACAGGTAATAGTTAGACATTTTAACACAGTTCAACTCATTTTTAATCAACCCTTACGAAGTTCTTGTTATTACCTACTATATATTACTTGCAGTTGTATATTACACAATATGTGTGTCCCTGTAATCATTTTAGACTGGAGGAGGAGAACAGTGGGGGATGACACAACAGCAAGATTCATATATACTAATGGATACAATAATGCTAAGGAGGCAGTGTATAGAAGAATCAGGAATAGTAGATCAATAGGTAATGATTTAGAGTTGGATGGTAGGAGATAAGTGAATACATTGAAAAACTTTCCAGCGAAATGGGGATAGCATATCCATAATGCTATCCTGAAGATTCATTGAACCTAACCTTTTAGGTAAAAGTAGGAAGCATATTAGTTTGTATTTGTCATCAAAATATGTTTCTATGCTAATTAAATGTTAATGTGAATACTCCCCCTCAAACAAAACCTCTTCTCTAAGGTGATTCTATGATGCCCTCTCTCCTTCCACGTATCTCAAGTAGGTTCTAATACAGGAACCAGCTCCACATGGGCCTATAGGAAGCAATACAAAAATGGAAACTGACATCTTGCTGTCTGCCCACTTAAGAGTAAGATGTTCTCATTGATGGGAGGAGGAAGCGTGGCCAACATTATTATTATTATCGTTTATTTGTAACGTGCCAACATATTCCGTAGCGCTATACATAAGTTAAGTTACAGGCAATGACAAGTTCAAGATTCTCACATTGCAATGAATGGAGGGCCCTGTCTTTGAGCTTGGAATCCAGTGTCCATAGCGCTTTCCCCAAAGCACCCTGCAGGATTGAAACTCGCAGACTTAAAGGTAATACCCTAAAGGTGAGCAGAACCATGGTATGAAAACATTGTATTAATTATTGATTTATAACTATGTAAGTGGGCTTTTGTTATGCTAGATGCAATACTAACTCCAAGGCCATGACATCTACTATCACTACAGTTGCCCTTTTACTCCTCTAGTACATATTTTTTATTTTATTAAAGGTCTGTAGAAGAGAACTGTAGGGTCTCTATTTTTGAAGGTGCATTGACACTCTCTTCTCTTTGCTCCAGAGCTATTTTTACAACTAGGTCAAAGCTCTGAAGAAAAATCTTACAGCTTATGAAAGGCAAAAAAAGAACACTGCATATCATATGTTCGAAGCTAGCTAATAATGACAATCAAAGATGTGGCAAGCAATTTTCCTCAATTAATTAGGGATTTATACCATTTTATGCGTATTACAGATTTTCTATACAAGAATTATAACTAGTAAACTGTCAGCACTTTTTCATCTTTCTCTCACAATACGACAAGGGTAAAACTGCTCAAAGTTACAAAGATTAAAATATAGCTTGGGATAATGATATATTTTAATTAAGTCTAATAAACTAAAAATATTCATGAATATGGATTTTCTAATATCTGTATAATTTGATTTGAAAACAAACACATTTCCACCATCATATGCATGACATTGGATTACCATAGATGAGATATAATCATATTCCATTTATCGTCTGTCCACGGTTAAATACAATTTTGCTTAGGATTAGACTTACATGTGTGCAAAGTAAGTTTTTATTTTCTCTCAGTTTTACAAACTGTTCTTTTTCTTAGCTCCCCCTTTTTCGTTCTCACTCTCAAACACACATTCTGTAATGTCCTGCTAAAGGGCTTATGTAATGCAATGCAGGGGATTCAATGTGGTTTAGACCCCAGAGAGTAAGTACTAAGGGAAAAAAATAGACAGGCAGACTTTGGGTTGTATGGGAATGATGCTTGGTTTTCCAGGCTCTGCTGAAATGTTTATTTATAACTCCCACTGTCTGGCAGAAACCTTGCCAATCAAAACACTTGAAGGATTTTCCAACTGGTTGGGAGCATTCCATTTCAAAAAAGCTTTCTTTTAGGGGGGCCGTGATACTTGATATGAGCTAAGCTTTAAAATTAGTTTCAGAACAGTGGGTCTTCTTAGCTCAAGTTCACTTGTAAAAAAAAAAAATTAACCATTTGGTGTACGCCATACAATATAACTTGAAATTAAGAACAATAGTGGTTCCATTTATCAGTGACAACTGATTTCTCATTTGGGGAATAATTATTTGAATCTTTGATTATGCTGACAACATATCAGTTTTTTAACAATGCTTTTGAACATTATGGTCACAGAAATAGAAACTCTACAAATTGGGATATAGCTGAAGATTGATAACAGTACACTTTAAAAGCTTTATAATTATATGCTGATTGGTGGGTAATGAAAGAGATTCAATAGAACTAAATCAGACAATAGCGTGATTGACCAAACGTAATGGCTAATTTATATATGTATATATATTAGATTTGAATGAATACTAACATGTTTGACGGTTACTTCAGAACGTAGACCTAAATTAAAAAGTGGAACATTGAAAGATCATAGAAAGTTTTAAAAGAATTCTCATTGTTTTTAAATCTGGGCTGGGACTTTCCATTACTTTTTGGAATAACTTATAAATGAAGTTTGGCACTGGCCAGAGTGACAGCTACAAAAGTTGGTATTCAAAGTAGAGCAATGAAAATGTGGCACACAAAAAGCAGGTGCAAATTGGCTTGTGAGTATTTGTGGTTAACTGTTTGGTGTCGATGGGAACTATCAGCCACAACGTGAATCTCGCAACTGCTGCAAGCTTGAAGAGTTGCGGATTTACAGGGCTATTAAATTAGAACATGCTACGAGTTACGGGCTTGAGAAGCAAACCTCTAAACCATACTTTGCTCGTCGGATGTGCGGCCATGAACGGGATCAATTAGTCTAACTTGTTACGAGTTGGGATAGAGCCAATAGCAAGAGAGATTGTCAGAATTATGTCACTGAAAAATGGAGGTGGGATTTTCAAGTTCAATTACGAGTTACGATCAGACCCACATTCCAGATGTAATGCAATATTGATAAAGCTGTAAATATTCTATCACATGCGACTTACAGTATATGTATTAACACATTGATTGCCGGGATCAATATAATACGAAAATTAAACATGAAATAAAGTATTTTTCTGGGCTGATTTGCGGTCTTGAGAATGAGTGCTATTAATTCTAAGACCTAATATCACTTTCCCATTTAATAATAGTACAGTAGTGTGTTTATATTTCCATTTAAAGTGCTACGAGTTGGACTTTACCCCCCTTGCAGGTGCTCTCCAACACTCGTGGGCTTCTTGGCTCCATTTGCAAATTACGAGTTTGAACGCTAGTGATCTTGATGCAATTTAATAGCTCAATTGGAAACGTAGAAGTTACAGCTTGAGAGAATAAAAGATTTGCGACCACGAAGATCCATGGCCCACGGCCCTTAGGCTTTTTTTGGCCTTGCTGTATCTTAACCTGCAAATCGTCTGCGGGTTGCTTTAAGAGGCCAATTTAATAGATTGAATTCTTGCAAGCTACTTTATGAGCTACGATTTAACACGTAGCCCGCATTTAATGGGGCTCTATATGCACCATTCATCAACTGAATATATCTTCATTCCCGCTCTGCATTATTCCATCTACATATATATATATTAAAATCGGAGCTATATACTCAATAATTTCTCCTCTTAATTCAATAAATATTTTCAGGCGACAACGATTTTAATTTTCGGTGCATACTACTTTAAATATTGTTTGAATACTCAAACATGTTATGCATTTCATACTTATATTTGAATAACTACATGTTTTTCACCTAATTTACATTAATGGGCTCCTGTATAGGTCGTGACATAAGTAGTAAAGATCAGTATTAAAAACGTTTCAATGTGGGACGACTGAAAAGTTTATCCTTTGTGGGATAACTAACGCTGAAATTCTTGTTTTCTCCTATCTTTGGTTTGGAGCTCCTTCCACCTTTTTCAAACTATTGCAAAGGCTGCAACATACTCACCTAGAGCTGCATACTTATTGCACAACTTTGCTGGTAGAGTCTGGAAGATGTGTTGCACTTCTTGCTACAGTCTGAAAAACACAAGAGATGCTCCAGCCTAAAGATGGCAGAAAAAACAGTAACTGTCATCACTGAACTAAATTGCTGCCTTTGCAATGCTAAGTGAATCTGAGGGTTTGTTACTTAACCCTTTAAGTGGTAATTATGACCTGAGCTTGTCCTAATAAAGCCACATCTCATTGGCAATGATGAGCACAGCCCATCGTTGCCTTCTAGAGAGGAAATGGCAGCTGGGTTAGACTTTATTTAATTTTTTTTTTAAATTTAAATAAGTGAAAGTATGCCTTTTCCTAGTAATTACTATAGCACTTACCTTATGCCTGGTGTCTATTTGGAAGAAACCGAGGAGCACCAATGTTTCTGTAATGGACAATCATGTTATTTTTATACCTCTACAAATTGTTTTTATAACAAACTCAGGATCGGATCTCTTACTAGTTCTTTTCAACTGCATTAGATTCATATAGCTTATTTTTTTCCATAGAGCTCTATAACTCAGATGGTGCAGTGCTCTGGTACATCCTAATAGTTAGAGGGAGGTCTTTACTTTGTTCTAAAACCATTTTATACAGGGACTAAAATAAAGTTTTGCCATACTGATTTTCATGCAAAGAAAAACTTTTGCAATGTTCTGCTCTTTATACAATATTTGTGACTTTATTGTCCCGTTAACTTTTCAAACATGTTTGCTACTGCCGTTAACAGTCTCAAGAACATTAGTATAAAAAGCTTTAAATATACAATTGAAACAGCAGCTCCTTGTGGCACTTAGGGCCACAGAGGTATGGTTACTGTGGTGCATATACATTAAAACAACTATTTTAAATTTGCGCTCCAATGATAGAGGTGTTCTCAACATTTGTCTTATTTTCATTTTTTGTTGAATTCAACCTTCATAATCCATAGCTGCTACATCAATAGAGGAGTTAATGACTAGTGGAATTATCACCACAGTATGACCTAATCTCTATTACAATATTTTCTACATGGCATATATAGTGCATTCTATTCATATTTACTGTTTATGCATTATATACAAATAAATATAGGTACACACACTGAACAATCACACACACAGACAAATATACACATTTCATATTTTTCAAATAAACACTGTAAAATATGTAAGTCTCACACATAAACAGAGGCATGCTCTAAGCACACCCGCACACACATGCACTATCCTAATAATTGCATATATAGAAATACACGTGCATTAAAATACAATGCTAGTTTTTATTTTCCTGATGTTATAGCTCTCTGTTTGCTCCATTTTGACCAATCTTTTCTAGACTACCTGATGGGTAAAGGGAATTTATGTTTGTGGTTCTCCCCTTTCAATTATACTATGATACTGCCAGCTCAATTCGATTTGAGTCAACACATTTTCTCTTGAAGTTCCACCATGTGTGGGAATGCAGACTGCTCAGTCTAACAGTACAAATATATATTAAAGCCACTGTGAGGCACTGAATGAATGCACAAGTGTACAAATCTGCAAAATGAAAATCTCTCAACCAAAAATAGTCATATGCTTTACAGATCTCTCAAAATCGAAACAGACGGCATTCCCAAGTTCCCCCTCACAACAGCATAGAATACTCACATTGCTCCCCAAGAATCCTAATTTCCCCCTTATAACATTTCAGAAAGTCTTGTTAAAATGTGTAATTATCTCAGAGTTTACATCTGTGCCAACATCAATGATCCAACTCAATGCATCATTTGATGGCTGTTAATCAATAACAAGTGACAATTTCATTAACTCCTTGACAAATTACGTCATCAGTTGCACCATCATAACCTGTAATGACTTTGGCTGCAATTCTTTCTATCCTTTTTTCAAAGTATGTTTTTATACATAAATGTGTAAAATGTATTTTCGACTCAATGTAAATAAATCATCAGTTACAGGTCTCTTTTTCACAATTTTGATTAAAAAATATTTTCTCTCTAAGTAATATAATTTTCATTTTTGGATAAATGCAGTTTATATTTTGTTTATCCATTTCACAAGTTACATAGTTACATAGTTACATAGTAATTAAGGTTGAAAAAAGACTTTCAGTCCATCAAGTTCAACCTGTTAAGATCTCCTCTGATCTGCAATATGCGGATTAGTTATTAATTAAATTATTGATTAAATAATTATTAATAGTATAGTATTGGAGAATGAATAAAGAGTTAGTCCATCAAGTTCAACCTTTTTAGATCTCTATTGATCTTTTTAATTTGGACTATTTATTATTATTGTTAATTGTTAATTATTGTTAATTGATCCAGAGGAAGGCAAACATAAAAAAAACCCCATTGAAACTTTGCCAATTGTCTCATAAGGGGGAAAAAAAGCAAAATTCCTTCCTGACCCCAGAAACTGGCGATCAAATTTCTCCCTGGATCAATATTCCTTCGCTAGTTATCTAGGATAGCCTTGAATGCCCTCTTTATTCAGAAATATATCTAACCCCTTTTTGAAGTTGTCTATCGAATTCGCTGTCACCACCTCCTTTGGTAGAGAATTCCACAGTTTAACCACCCTAACTGTGAAGAACCCTTTTCTTTGTTTAAGGTGAAATCTTTTTTCCTCTAACCTCAACGGATGTCCTCTTGTCAGTTGAAAATCTCTTGCTACAAAAAGTTCACTTGACAAAGCCTTATATGGACCCTGGATGTATTTAAATAACGTAATCATATCTCCTCTTAGACGCCTTTTTTCTAGCGAAAATAAGTTTAATTTTGCTAGTCTTTCTTCATAACTTAGCCCCTCCATTCCCCTTATTAGTTTTGTAGCCCTTCTCTGTACTTTTTCCAGCTCTAAGATGTCTTTGTTGTGAGGTGGTGCCCAAAATTGTACTCCATATTCCAAATGAGGGCGTACTAGAGATTTGTATAGTGGCAGAATTATATCTTCTTCCCTGGCTTCTATACCCTTCCTAATACATGCTAATATTTTATTTGCCTTTGCAGCCGCTGCTTGGCTTTGAGCGCTGTTACCTAGGTGGTTGTCCACTAGTACTCCCAAATCCCTTTCAATATCTGATACCCCTAGATTTGCTCCATTAAGATTATAGATTGCTTGGCTATTTTTCCTTCCCAAATGCATAACCTTACATTTATTTGTATTAAATCTCATCTGCCATTTAGCCGCCCATTTCTCTAATTTATGCAAATCCTTTTGTAGGGAAAGTACATCATTATCTGATTTTATTACCTTGCACAACTTAGTGTCATCAGCAAAAATGGAGACACTACATTCGAGTCCTACTTCAATGTCATTAATAAATATGTTAAAAAGGAGAGGACCCAATACTGAGCCCTGAGGAACCCCACTTATCACATTAGACCAATCGGAGTATGTTCCATTTACAACAACCCTTTGCTTCCTGTCTTTTAGCCAGCTCTCGATCCATGAGCAGATATTTACTGCAATTCCTGTATCCCTTAGTTTGCTCACTAGTCTTCCATGTGGCACTGTATCAAATGCCTTTGAAAAATCTAAAAAGACTACATCCACTGAGTTGCCCTGATCCAAGTTCCTACTAACCTCCTCATAAAAACTAATTAGATTGGTCTGACACGACCTTTCCTTCATAAATCCATGTTGACTGCTACCTATGATCCTGTTCAAATAGACATATTCTTGTATTCTGTCCCTTATTAACCCTTCTAAAAGCTTCCCAACTACAGAAGTGAGGCTCACTGGTCTATAATTCCCCGGATTTGCTCTAGATCCCTTCTTAAATATAGGTATCACCTCTGCTTTTCTCCAGTCATCTGGTAGAGACCCTGTAGTGAGCGAGTCTTTAAAGATTAGATATAATGGTTTGGCTATTACAGAACCCAGCTCCCTCAGTACCCTTGGATGTATTCCATCAGGACCTGGGGCTTTATTAACATTTATTTTCTCCAACCTCTTTTGTATTTCTTCCTGCGTTAACCAATTATTTAGTGAAGGTAGTGTAGCCCCATTATGTTGCAGTGTCCCAACCACTGGTACCTCCCTTGTGTAAACCGAAGAAAAGAACCTATTTAGCTCATCTGCCTTTTCCTGGTCACTAATTATCAGATGGCCTGTGTCACATTGTAATGGTCCTATCGATTCCTTCCTGGCCTTCTTCCCATTAATATATTTATAAAATATTTTAGGGTTAGTCTTACTTTCCATTGCAACTGACTTCTCATTTTCTATTTTAGCCAGTCTAATAGCCCTTTTGCAAGCCTTGTTGATTTCCTTATAGTCACATAAAGATGCCTCTGTTCCCTCCTTCTTGTATAATTTAAATGCATACTTCTTTTTCCTCATCATGATCTTTAAGTCATTGTTAAGCCACATGGGATGTGATTTACTCCTATTTATTTTATTTCCACATGGTACATGCTGATGAGTATGTTTATTTAGTAAGGATTTGAATGTTGTCCATTTATTTTCAGTATTCTTCCCTGTAAGTTCTTTGTCCCAGTCTATATGTTGTATTGCTGCCCGTAGCCCATTAAAGTTAGCCCTTTTAAAATTTAGAGTTTTTGTTGGCCCCTTACAACTCTGTTTTTTGTATTCAATCTCAAATGAGACTGTGTTGTGATCACTGTTCCCCAAGGGTTCCCCTATTTTTACATTTGATATTATATCAATATTACTTGTGATGACTAAATCCAAGATGGCCCCATTTCTAGTAGGTTCTTGTATTACCTGGGCTAGATAATGATCCCTGAGTGTACTCAAGAACCTGCTCCCCTTAGCTGAGCTGCTGGTCTCGTTTATCCAGTTTATATCAGGGTAATTAAAGTCTCCCATTATTAGAACTTGCCCATGCTTAGCTGCATTTCCAATCTGTAACAATAATTGTATTTCCTCACTTTCAGCTATATTTGGGGGTTTATAGCATACTCCCACCAATATGCATTTAGAATTAGCTCCTCCACTATTTAGCTCAACCCACAAGGATTCAATGATGCCGTTAGTGCCAGCATAAATATCTTCTCTAACTATAGGCTTAAATTCAGGCTTAACATAAAGACAGATCCCTCCTCCTCTTTTACCATTGCCCCTATCTTTCCTAAATAGGTTATAACCATCCAGATTAACAGTCCAGTCATGAGATTCATCCCACCATGTTTCCGTAATGCCTATTAAGCCCCATTTTTCTTGTACTGCTAATATTTCTAGCTCATCCATTTTCCCAGGCAAACTTCTTGCGTTTGCAATCATACACTTTATGTTGCTATGGCTCTGCTGATGTGAAGTGCCTGCCACTGTATTTGAGGCCCCTATTAATATCTCCCTACTTTCTATTGTAACCCTCCCCCCTTCTCCTCCCCCATGGGTAAATAATTCATCCCTTTCCCTCTCTACCCTATTTACCCCAATACTTCTATATAGTCCCTCCCCCCCACCTACAAGTTTAAAAACTCCCCCAGCCGTTCTACCATCCTATTCCCTAGCACAAAAGCGCCCTCATCATTAAGGTGCAATCCATCCCTGCTATAGAGATTGTACCCAAGTGAGAAGTCAGCCCAGTGCTCTAAAAACCCAAAACCCTCTGCACTGCACCACTTTTTTAGCCACGCATTAACCTCCCTAAGCTCCTTCTGCCTCCCTGGGCTAGCACGTGGCACTGGTAGTATCTCAGAAAATACTACCTTGGAGGTCCTTGCTTTAAGCTTATTCCCTAATTCTCTAAAATCATTCTTTAGGACGCTCCATCTTCCACTAACTTTGTCATTGGTACCAATGTGTACCAAGACCGCCGGTTCATTACCAGCCCCTCCCAATAATTTATCCACCCGATCCACAACATGCCGAACCCGAGCACCCGGGAGACAGCAAACTGTTCGATTGCTGGGATCTGGGTGACAAATTACCCTGTCTACCTTCCTAATAATAGAGTCCCCTACCACCAAAACATGTCTGTTGCTCTGCCTATTCTGCCCTCCCTCTTCTCCAGTAGAGCTGTTCGCCCGGCTGTTAGAGGGAACAGCTCTATCTGGCATTGCCATTCCTGAATGGACATCGCCAACAGTTTCACTCAATCTGGCAAATCTGTTGGTGTTTGACAACTCAGAACTGGCCTGCCTCCTCCTGTTCCCCCTGCTTCCCCTTGTAACTGTAACCCAGCTACCTCCCTGGCCATCCTCCCTAGCCCCAGCTCCTCCCTCCATACTAGGCCCAGCTAAACTGTGCTCCGTGAGCACCAATTCCCTTTCCAGTGGAGCAATATCACTAAGTGCTGCAATTCTCCTCTCCAGATCTTCAATTTGAGCTTCCAAAGAGGCAACATGCTCACACCTGTCACAGAGGTATGGACCCTGGATCATATGTTCCAGTAGTGCATACATTTGACAGGATGTACACTGAATAAGGTTGCCACTGGACTGACTCATAATTATTATTATTGTCTACGAAATTTCAGTGGGAAAAATAAAGAATATAATATAATATATTTATATAAAATTTTCCTCTTTTGCACTATAAATCTGCCCTCCCTTTTCTTTGAAGGCCCTCCTTTTATTTAAACTCCTAGGCTTTTACTAGAATTGCACTTGATACTGAAAATGTTCGCAAGCTCACAAGTTCCCCTTCTCCGGTTTCTATTAACTTCTGCCTTCTCGCCTGGGCACAATTAGTGCACTCTGCAATTTATCAGCCTTTACTTGTAAGGTAAATCCACTTGTAAACAGGCCCCAAACCAGCTCACAAACCTTTTATACAAGTTTAACAGTCAAGCCACACCCCTCTCACCTGGGCACAATTAGTGCACTCTGCAGTTTATTAGCCTTTTCTTTTTAAGGTAAATCCACTTGTAAACAGGCCCCAAACCAGCTCACAAACCTTTTATACAAGTTTAACAGTCAAGCCACACCCCTCTCACCTGGGCACAATTAGTGCACTCTGCAGTTTATTAGCCTTTACTTTTTAAGGTAAATCCACTTGTAAACAGACCCCAAACCAGCTCACAAACCTTTTATACAAGTTTAACAGTCAAGCCACACCCCTCTCACCTGGGCACAATTAGTGCACTCTGCAGTTTCTCAGCCTTTACTTTTTAAGGTAAATCCACTTGTAAACAGACCCCAAACCAGCTCACAAACCTTTTATACAAGTTTAAAGTTCACAACATACATTGCTAAGCAGCATTGCAAGGCTAAGAATTTAATGGCATTTAGAAATAAACTGATTACTATCTTGAACATTTTGAAATATGTTTCTGTTTAGAGAGAAGCTAATTTTAGAATGAGATAGAACAGTGTTGGGCAGAAGGTGGTCCAATGCTTGTTCTATGGAGTGGGAGAGCATGCCCCTCTTCAAAAATGCACAGTACAACTTACAAATAATAACGAATTGTACTCCTAATACGTATCATCACCATCTTTATCTCTCTTAGCAATTAATTCCTTTCCTACAGCAGTTTTACCATTTTGCTTCATGTACAATAATAAAGTTTAAAGCACTGTGAGTCAATTTTAAGAACTCAGGGACCACAAATGAGAACCTTCAAGAGAAATAGGGTTTCTATCAATGACATAGACTATATATAAAAATATGAAGTAACAAAGAAAGGTTTCCAAGTCTTGCATCTTTGAAAACTACATTTCAAAACAAGAAATTTTATATAATGTAATTTTTTTTTATTAGACTAAAACATACTGTGAACTTAATCTTATGAACCAGCATTATCCAACCTTCTTGACTCTACATGTTATTTATTGCTCATAAGCATTTGTATTGGTGCAATTTGAGAACAAATGTTTAAATCACTATGAGCATGTGCTATTCCTGTGAACCTCCAATGGTTATCAGTAACAGATAACATGCAAAGATGGTGGGCAGATAAGTAAAGCTTGTTAAACATCACTTAACAAGCATTGCAGAATACTTGTTTTTATTAATATAGTGTTCAGTGGTACAATATTTAGGAGCTTTTCTGAATCTCTTTAACTGTATTGATTCCAAAGAAACAGATTTTAGTCAGTGACACCTTTTTTTGTGAATTAGAAAAAAAATATTCACACAGGAGTTTCTATTTAAATATCATTACATCATTAAATAAAATTTTTACTAATGTCACAGGTTTTTATATATGTACTAGGAAATTGCCCGTCAAAAATGACGGGAGTAAAATTGTAAGGCTAGCAATGCTGTTTGCCACAGAATGCAAGGCTATGGGCCCTCTGAGCACCTTTGTCACTCATCTCGTGGCTTGCAATGAGTGCCTCAGGTGCTCATTGCAAGCCTCTCCCCCTGTGTAGTTTATAGGCCTTGCGCTTGAGTGCTACTGTATTGGGTTGTGTTACTAACTTGGGTTAAGTGTTAGTGGCTTGTGTTGTGTTACTGCCTTGTGTTAAATGTTAGTTGCTTGGATTAAGTGTTACTGGCTTTCGTTAAGTGTTACTGCTTATGGCTATTTTTTACGTCCCGCTGACTTTTTTTACGTCCTTCGGGGTAGTTTTACGTCCTTGGGCCTCGTGTTCGTCGTTTTCGTCTTTTCGGCAGCCATTTTTTTTCTTGCTTAGGCGATTTTGGTTTATGTAAAAATGGCAAATATGCATCAAATTAACTTGCACAGGCTCCCTGGCTCTCCCGCAGTGGTTTGTGTAATTTAGTTTGAGGCATATTCATTGTGTTTTTCGTGGTTCGGCCGTTAAAGTCGTAATTTTGCGAGGTGCACAATGCATGTAAGGGTTTCGGTCCTAAGTCGTACAGGTTGCAAGTCCTGAGTGCCTTAACTCCAATGAGAGCCTTTGGCGCTCATTGCAGGATAAGTCCCGCGTGCCTCAACTGCTCGCTTTGCTTTGCGAGGCTCACAGTGCAATGAGCACCTTTGGCGCTTTTTGCAGCCTATGTCCCGCGTGCCTCAACTGCCTTTGGCTCTCATTGCAGCCTAAGTCCCGCATGCCTCAACTGCTCGCTTTGCGAGGCTAGCAGTGCAATAAGCGACTTTGGCACTCATTACAGCCTAAGTCCCGCGAGGCTCACAGTTGTGGCCCTATGGGCCACAACAGCGTGACCAACATCGTAACGTGACTGACTACTAAATATGTGACTACTATATATAAACCGACTACTGTATATATGATACAAAAAGACTTGTCTATCTTGAGATCTGTAGTAAGAGTGCAGGAAAAACAATATATATATATATATATATATATATATATATATATATATATATATATATATATATATATATTTATTTATCAATTTTCTATATTTGTCAATGTTTCTGCGTGTTCCTTTTCCTGCACACTTACTACAGATCTCGAGACAGACAAGTAATTTTCTGTGACAACTGACTCAGGTTTGCAGCCAACTCTTTGTCCTTTTTTGCATTTGAAGCAGTCTAAATGTACTTGAAGAACTGATTTAAAAAAAGCTGAAAGTTAATGTATGCATACTGCTAAAATGACTAAGAATGATTAAAGAAATATGAGCTATACAAACCAATTTGTGCTGCAGTTTTTATGAAATGCAATTCAGATTTGAATGTTAGATTTTTAGAGACATGAAAAGATGGTGCCCAGTATATTGACCTTTTTATAAGCACACTTATTTCTTTTTATTTTTTAAGTGTTTCTAGGACTCACAATGTTCTCTGTGTCTGGCTCGGCTGTTTATCTTATTGCCATCAGATAGTCCTTTACAAACTACTATAGGAAGTGAAGACACGCAGCCTTGCCAATGGAAAATCTGAGGTTTCTAATGTTTGCACAGGCATTGCAGGTATAAGAGGCTGGCTTCCAGGTATGGTAAAAAACAGACTGTCCCAGAAACAGTATGCTTCTTAGAAGTGGGACGCTAGGTAATAGTGCAGACATGTGAGTCAATAAACAGCACTGTAAGGAATTGGCTCATAGAGTCCTCCAGGTTTAAGGGAGCTATTCATGCCTTTTTCTAACTTATGTTGAGGTATAAATAGTCCATCACTTCTAAAGGATCCCAAGTGAGGGGAAATTTGGCAGTGCTCTATAAAATATAACTTAGCTCTCAATTTAAACTTTTTAAAGATTATGCATTTAAAAGATTACACATTATATTTGCGTTATTGATGTAAAGTAATAGCGGATTATAGTTTATTAAATTTTCTGCTGGCACAAAGTCAGTGGTGTTAAGCTATTATAGAGTCACCGCAGTAGAGCACAGATCACATTTCTCTCCTCTAAAATAAAATGTTCAGTCTTCTTAAGCAGATGTCATGTTGCTCTTTTAGCTGCGTGATTGGGAGTTTAAAGTTTTCCATCTCTTCCATTCTGCAATTATGTATGTTTAGAAGCTGACATTTTAGGTTTGAAAAATGTTGTTTTGTCGTTTAAATACACAATAATTTATTTTAGCAACTAATAGTTGAAAGAGAAATTGTTATACAAAGGATGTTATATTCTGTAAAATACTTCTATGGGAACATAGTTGTATGTGATTACATGATATAAATCGCCACATATATCTAAGCATTTAATAAAGTTCAGGAGGAAGTATCATCCAGAAATAAAGGAATGCAAAGAATAAGGGGTAGTGATTATTTTGGAGAGTGTAAGTTTTTGGGATAATGTGCAAAAATACTATTTTAAAGAAAGAGTAGTGGTTAAGTGGACCACCTTCTAGTGAAAGTGACAGATGATCTTTATGGATATTCTTAGTGACTACTACTAGTGACCAGTTGTGTGGCTGAACCACAATCAGTATGTAACTCATTCTCCTATTCCGCAGTTCTCCAATACCAGTGATTCCTTTGTGGAAGCGATGGAAATATTACCAATAGAATAACGTCTTAAAGAACAGTCATCTTAATTACGTGTTAAAGAATACTTATTTGTGTTGCCATTCATTTATCTCAAAAGTAATTCTGTTCTAGTCATAAATTTCATAACAAGCCTGATACATTTCTTAAGATATCAGATTGTGCTTATGAGACTTGCTGTACTGTTGTTCCCAATTCCACTTCTCCAGGCATATCAAAGCCCAGGTTTTCAGGACACCCCTTCCTTATCATGCTTTCCTAGCATTTAAAAGAACACATTTTATTTATTTCACATGTATTTTAGAGGAATAAACCAAAGCTTAGTACAGGGATGTCCAAGCTTTAGCCATACGTAATCTACCTTTTTGGTAGTTATCATAAAAAGATCTACCACATGACCAGCATAGCATCAACTTTTCTTTGCAATCACATTAAAAAATCTTGTATATAATGTTTATTCATCCTGGGGCAGAGTTACTGCAGTTGCACAGCTTTGGTATTACTAGCACCACTAGGAGGACATGATTTTTACAGATTACTTTTTCCTGCCTCTAAAAGACTTTGGGTCCTATTCAATTGCAAGCCCATAATTACATGGAATCTGACATTTTGGCTGCTGGTTAAAACATTTTTTAAATATCTAGATGTGTTAAAATGACTCGCATCCTCCACACGCAACCCATAAGTCCGTTTGTAAGCTTTCAGGGGGGGTGATTATATGATCTGACAATATTTAAGCAAGCCCGTAAGTTACTGTTTAAACAAAGCCAATAGTAAATGAGACCGTCATCATGACATCAGTAAAACATGGAGTTAAACTACAATTAATTAGTGTTTAGAAGTCCGATCTGCAAACTGACTCGCAATCCAGAAATGTAGAAATCAATAAAAATCAATAAAGCAACTGTTCTAGTCCATGTGGGTTCCAGAATATGTATTAACCCATTGATTCCCAGGATCGATATAACACAGAAATAAAACTTAAAATAAATATTTTTATAGCAGATTTGCGAGCTTGAGACTGTTGTGCAATTAGTTCTAGTGCCTTTCATTGTTTTCCCAGTATTTTTAAGTACAGTAGTGTGTTTATTTGCTTTTGCCTTGTTACGAACAGGCTTTTAATGCACTTGCAAGTCCCATCTAGAACTCGTAGAATTTGTTTATATTTGCCCTTTACAGGTTTGAAGGAAATTACGGGCTACATGAACGTTTGTAATTGAATATTGATTTTCCGTCTTCAGCTCTGGTAACATTTGCGCGCTTGAAACATCAAAGGAGGAGATAGGACAGAGCTAAGTTTTTGACTTTTGAGTAGCTAAAAGTAGCCAAATTAATATCAGTAACATTTACGGGCTTTATTATGGGTTCATGTAATTGCGAATTGGACAATTGAACAGGGCCCTTCAACTGGATGCTGTGGATGGCTAATTGTATGAAATCTTAAACTGAAACAGAAATTAAACATTGATAATATGATAAGTTTATTTCAAGAAAATGATAACTGCTCTGTAGGGGGCCACTGCACTTAAAGCAGTCTTGTATAAAGGTGCTCCGTCTTCAGCTCTGGTAACATTTGCGCGCTTGAAACATCAAAGGAGGAGATAGGACAGAGCTAAGTTTTTGACTTTTGAGTAGCTAAAAGTAGCCAAATTAATATCAGTAACATTTACGGGCTTTATTATGGGTTCATGTAATTGCGAATTGGACAATTGAACAGGGCCCTTCAACTGGATGCTGTGGATGGCTAATTGTATGAAATCTTAAACTGAAACAGAAATTAAACATTGATAATATGATAAGTTTATTTCAAGAAAATGATAACTGCTCTGTAGGGGGCCACTGCACTTAAAGCAGTCTTGTATAAAGGTGCTCCGTCTTCAGCTCTGGTAACATTTGCGCGCTTGAAACATCAAAGGAGGAGATAGGACAGAGCTAAGTTTTTGACTTTTGAGTAGCTAAAAGTAGCCAAATTAATATCAGTAACATTTACGGGCTTTATTATGGGTTCATGTAATTGCGAATTGGACAATTGAACAGGGCCCTTCAACTGGATGCTGTGGATGGCTAATTGTATGAAATCTTAAACTGAAACAGAAATTAAACATTGATAATATGATAAGTTTATTTCAAGAAAATGATAACTGCTCTGTAGGGGGCCACTGCACTTAAAGCAGTCTTGTATAAAGGTGGCGTCTATTTTAGTAGAATAAGGGAGAGGTGTAAAATATAAATATTATTTGTTGGCTTTTATATTGTCTCCCACTTGCACCTCCCAAATGTTTTTCCATAGGGAACTCCATTTACTTGCTCTGCCAAGAATGATAACCTTCATTTGGTATGCACAAGTGGCATAAAGCTGGTAAGTTGGTTATCATCGATTGACAAAAGATCATCACTGATTTGTTTATGGCATTGGGTCAGACTAGAGAATGAGGGAGCAAACACCTTGCATCGATTTTTGCTACTTTAATGCTATTTTTGAAAACTTGAAATCATTTGTTTTTATGCAGCTTTCCCAATGTTGAAAAAAAACAAAAAAACATCTTGACAAATTACATCAAGATGGTATGTTAATGGAATGAGAGAAACTATGGAAGTTAAATGTCCCTCTTAAGTAACTATTAATTAATCCAGCCATTCAACCAGAATCTGCTAAGGCAATTCACAACTGATAAAGAAAGGGAACAGATAATATAGGATGGCCAGATTCACTAAGGCTCTCTGAGACTTCTCAGTGGCTGCGGTGAATGATTTTTATGGATTTTTCTCTAATAAACATTAATCAATGCCACATATCCTTCTTTGAGTAGTGATTCTGGCCAAATGCTACAAATCTTTCTCACTATATTAGGATATTATTATTTTAACAACTTTCTTTATATTTTGGACACATTGATATGTTTGTTCAATTTAAAATATTCCAAAATGACAAAATATATCTCAAAATGGTGACATCTTTAAAACATTTTGATAGTGTTAAAAATGAGAAAGCAATTAATGAAGCTTTGAGAGACTTTGATGCTAAAGGTTGTGTTCTACAAATATAATGTCCTTTAAAGTCATCCAGATGACACTTCACAATGATGCGAAAATTATCTTTGAGATGAATAGCAGATGGAACCAATTTGCACGTCTGTGGAATTTTCACATTGCATTCTTGATCTTCTAAAATTCATAGCACAATTGAGGTGTATTAAATTTATTGAGGAATCACAGGTCCACAAGTTCACAGAAAGAGTGTCTGTCTTTCACAGAATCATGTTAGAATATAAATGTAATGGAGAAAGGCTGTATCTAACACTTTTTGTAAAATAATGCATCTGTAATGATCAGTTTTCTTTGTGGACCAAATTCAGATTTAAAAAAAATAAATACATTATGCATTTTTTTCCTCTCTGTGTAAAAACATCTGAAATAAACGGAACAGTGTACCAAAGCAAAACAAGTGTTTATATATATAAGTTTTGGCTTCCTTGTGTGGAGGCTTTAGTGTGAGCTTAAACATGTTATTCTTATTGTTGCACTAGCCTCTCTGTTTTCTTAGATGCTTTTGCTGGTTTTATAGAGGAAAAACATTATATAGTGACCTTTGTGAAAATATAGAATAGTTGACTGTGAACATTGGTAATATCAAAAACAAACATTTTAATATCTCAGTCCGAAGAAATTCTAGCTTCATCAAGGTATAAGGCAAAAAGATCTAGACCCTCATTCAATTGCAATTTGGCCAATTGAATAGGGCCCTAAATAAGCACATAACATAGGCCCCTAGTATGTAGTATAAGGCAAAAAGATCTAGTATGCAATATAGAGATCAATTAACTATTTAATAATATTCAAACTATTTTGGATCATATGGAAAATATACAATGTCAAAAGTTGTCATCATATTAAAGAAATGTTCTTGTACTTGATTATGTTAAACGGATACCAACTTCCTAACTTCAAACATTTAAACCAGTTATTGTGGGTGTTTTTCCATTTTGAAGTACACAAGCCATATTCATTTGGTACAAATGTAAAAGTAGATTGATTTGTAATCATTCATATAAATAAATACAGCTGTATTTATTAGAAGCCCTTACATCTAGGTGAAAATCTTGTTGCAGCAACATATGCCTAATTTGAAAATTGAGTGAGCTGCCATGTTAATGTCCCATGAATCCCATCTCTCAGTGTGAAATATGATCCCAAGGCAAGGTTTTTGACATTATAGGTATCCAGAAATACATAAGATATTCAGAAATATATTCAATAAATACATTTTGGGATCTAGTGCTAGGAATGTTTCAGTGATTCTGATTACAGAAGAGTTGACAGTACATGACCACCAAATATGAAGCATCACAACCATAAGAGACTTACATGACATTGTAAATACTTTCCAAATATTTAACTAAAAAGAACAATTTGAAAATAATTTGCCAGGTTGAATGTAACACCCTCTATTAATTATTTGATGCACACTTTGTGAGAACCACTAGTATGAGAATGGAAAACCTAAAGAAAGAAATGTAAACAAAAAAGAAAATTGGAAAACCCATCTTGGTGCCAAACATGATTTTTTTCTCTATTTATTAAGATATTTTCTTTAAATCTCAAAGAGACAAAACATAGAAGATCTAGTGCACATTTATTAAATGCTTTTACCAAAAGTGAACAGATCACCCTACATATAAGTCCAGATTTGATCCTCACTGTATCAGTCTTTCAGCCCTGATCGACACTCCATGATCCTATGGGCTGCAGCATACCAGGAACATATATCAGCCACTGCTCCTCTGAGCTCCACCAAGCTCTTACCTCATTGTGCCACAATGACCTCATCTATCAATCTCCAGCTCTTCTTCCCCTTCTTAGAGTCCCTTCAATATTTCCCAGCATCTCTAGAGAACCCTGTCTTCTCAAGATTTGGCCAAAATGTTTGAGTCTAAGCCTCATGATTATACCTTCCAGTGTACAGTTTGGCTTGATTTCCTGTAGTATTGATTTATTGGATCTACTTGCAGTCCAAGGGACTCTAAGTAGATTTCTTCAACAGCACAATTCAAAGACATTTTACAAGTGGATTTACCTTAAAAAGTAAAGGCTAATAAACTGCAGAGTGCACTAATTGTGCCCAGGTGAGAGGGGTGTGGCTTGACTGTTAAACTTGTATAAAAGGTTTGTGAGCTGGTTTGGGGTCTGTTTACAAGTGGATTTACCTTAAAAAGTAAAGGCTGATAAACTGCAGAGTGCACTAATTGTGCCCAGGTGAGAGGGGTGTGGCTTGACTGTTAAACTTGTATAAAAGGTTTGTGAGCTGGTTTGGGGCCTGTTTACAAGTGGATTTACCTTACAAGTAAAGGCTGATAAACTGCAGAGTGCACTAAGTGTGCCCAGGTGAGAGGGGTGTGGCTTGACTGTTAAACTAGGATAAAGGATTTTTGAGCTGGTTTGGGGCCTGTTTACAAGTGGATTTACCTTACAAGTAAAGGCTGATAAATTGCAGAGTGCACTAATTGTGCCCAGGCGAGAAGGCAGAAGTTAATAGAAACCGGAGAAGGGGAACTTGTGAGCTTGCGAACATTTTCAGTATCAAGTGCAATTCTAGTAAAAGCCTAGGAGTTTAAATAAAAGGAGGGCCTTCAAAGAAAAGGGAGGGCAGATTTATAGTGCAAAGGAGGAAAACTTTATATAAATATATTATATTATATTCTTTATTTTTCCCACTGAAATCTCGTAGACAATAATAATAATTATGAGTCAGTCCAGTGGCACCCTTATTCAGTGTACATCCTGTCAAATGTATGCACTACTGGAACAGATGATCCAGGGTCCATACCTCTGTGACAGGTGTGAGCATGTTGCCTCTTTGGAAGCTCAAATTGAAGATCTGGAGAGGAGAATTGCAGCACTTAGTGATATTGCTCCACTGGAAAGGGAGTTGGTGCTCACGGAGCACAGTTTAGCTGGGCCTAGTATGGAGGGAGGAGCTGGGGCTAGTGAGGATGGCCAGGGAGGTAGCTGGGTTACAGTTAGAAGGGGATTCAGAGGGTACAGGAGGAGGCAGGCCAGTTCTGAGTTGGCAAACAACAACAGATTTGCCAGATTGAGTGAAACTGTTGGCGATGTCCATTCAGGAATGGCAATGCCAGATAGAGCTGTTCCCTCTAACAGCCGGGCGAACAGCTCTACTGGAGAAGAGGGAGGGCAGAATAGGCAGAGCAACAGACATGTTTTGGTGGTAGGGGACTCTATTATTAGGAAGGTAGACAGGGTAATTTGTCACCCAGATCCCAGCAATCGAACAGTTTGCTGTCTCCCGGGTGCTCGGGTTCGGCATGTTGTGGATCGGGTGGATAAATTATTGGGAGGGGCTGGTAATGAACCGGCGGTCTTGGTACACATTGGTACCAATGACAAAGTTAGTGGAAGATGGAGCGTCCTAAAGAATGATTTTAGAGAATTAGGGAATAAGCTTAAAGCAAGGACCTCCAAGGTAGTATTTTCTGAGATACTACCAGTGCCACGTGCTAGCCCAGGGAGGCAGAAGGAGCTTAGGGAGGTTAATGCGTGGCTAAAAAAGTGGTGCAGTGCAGAGGGTTTTGGGTTTTTAGAGCACTGGGCTGACTTCTCACTTGGGTACAATCTCTATAGCAGGGATGGATTGCACCTTAATGATGAGGGCGCTTTTGTGCTAGGGAATAGGATGGTAGAACGGCTGGGGGAGTTTTTAAACATGTAGGTGGGGGGGAGGGACTATATAGAAGTATTGGGGTAAATAGGGTAGAGAGGGAAAGGGATGAATTATTTACCCATGGGGGAGGAGAAGGGGGGAGGGTTACAATAGAAAGTAGGGAGATATTAATAGGGGCCTCAAATACAGTGGCAGGCACTTCACATCAGCAGAGCCATAGCAACATAAAGTGTATGACTGCAAACGCAAGAAGTTTGCCTGGGAAAATGGATGAGCTAGAAATATTAGCAGTACAAGAAAAATGGGGCTTAATAGGCATTACGGAAACATGGTGGGATGAATCTCATGACTGGACTGTTAATCTGGATGGTTATAACCTATTTAGGAAAGATAGTGGAAATGGTAAAAGAGGAGGAGGGATTTGTCTTTATGTTAAGCCTGAATTTAAGCCTATAGTTAGAGAAGATATTTATGCTGGCACTAACGGCATCATTGAATCCTTGTGGGTTGAGCTAAATAGTGGAGGAGCTAATTCTAAATGCATATTGGTGGGAGTATGCTATAAACCCCCAAATATAGCTGAAAGTGAGGAAATACAATTATTGTTACAGATTGGAAATGCAGCTAAGCATGGGCAAGTTCTAATAATGGGAGACTTTAATTACCCTGATATAAACTGGATAAACGAGACCAGCAGCTCAGCTAAGGGGAGCAGGTTCTTGAGTACACTCAGGGATCATTATCTAGCCCAGGTAATAGAAGAACCTACTAGAAATGGGGCCATCTTGGATTTAGTCATCACAAGTAATATTGATATAATATCAAATGTAAAAATAGGGGAACCCTTGGGGAACAGTGATCACAACACAGTCTCATTTGAGATTGAATACAAAAAACAGAGTTGTAAGGGGCCAACAAAAACTCTAAATTTTAAAAGGGCTAACTTTAATGGGCTACGGGCAGCAATACAACATATAGACTGGGACAAAGAACTTACAGGGAAGAATACTGAAAATAAATGGACAACATTCAAATCCTTACTAAATAAACATACTCATCAGCATGTACCATGTGGAAATAAAATAAATAGGAGTAAATCACATCCCATGTGGCTTAACAATGACTTAAAGATCATGATGAGGAAAAAGAAATATGCATTTAAATTATACAAGAAGGAGGGAACAGAGGCATCTTTATGTGACTATAAGGAAATCAACAAGTCTTGCAAAAGGGCTATTAGACTGGCTAAAATAGAAAATGAGAAGTCAGTTGCAATGGAAAGTAAGACTAACCCTAAAATATTTGTTAAATATATTAATGGGAAGAAGGCCAGGAAGGAATCGATAGGACCATTACAATGTGACACAGGCCATCTGATAATTAGTGACCAGGAAAAAGCAGATGAGCTAAATAGGTTCTTTTCGTCGGTTTACACAAGGGAGGTAACAGTGGTTGGGACACTGCAACATAATGGGGCTACACTACCTTCACTAAATAATTGGTTAACGCAGGAAGAAATACAAAAGAGGTTGGAGAAAATAAATGTTAATAAAGCCCCAGGTCCTGATGGAATACATCCAAGGGTACTGAGGGAGCTGGGTTCTGTAACAGCCAAACCATTATATCTAATCTTTAAAGACTCGCTCACTACATGGTCTCTACCAGATGACTGGAGAAAAGCAGAGGTGATACCTATATTTAAGAAGGGATCTAGAGCAAATCCGGGGAATTATAGACCAGTGAGCCTCACTTCTGTAGTTGGGAAGCTTTTAGAAGGGTTAATAAGGGACAGAATACAAGAATATGTCTATTTGAACAGGATCATAGGTAGAAGTCAACATGGATTTATGAAGGAAAGGTCGTGTCAGACCAATCTAATTAGTTTTTATGAGGAGGTTAGTAGGAACTTGGATCAGGGCAACTCAGTGGATGTAGTCTTTTTAGATTTTTCAAAGGCATTTGATACAGTGCCACATGGAAGACTAGTGAGCAAACTAAGGGATACAGGAATTGCAGTAAATATCTGCTCATGGATCGAGAGCTGGCTAAAAGACAGGAAGCAAAGGGTTGTTGTAAATGGAACATACTCCGATTGGTCTAATGTGATAAGTGGGGTTCCTCAGGGCTCAGTATTGGGTCCTCTCCTTTTTAACATATTTATTAATGACATTGAAGTAGGACTCGAATGTAGTGTCTCCATTTTTGCTGATGACACTAAGTTGTGCAAGGTAATAAAATCAGATAATGATGTACTTTCCCTACAAAAGGATTTGCATTAATTTTCAGAAAAGGGGCTGTTAAATGGCATATGAGATTTAATACAAATAAATGTAAGGTTATGCATTTGGGAAGGAACAATAGCCAAGCAATCTATAATCTTAATGGAGCAAATCTAGGTGTATCAGATATTGAAAGGGATTTGGGAGTACTAGTGGACAACCACCTAGGTAACAGCGCTCAAAGCCAAGCAGCGGCTGCAAAGGCAAATAAAATATTAGCATGTATTAGGAAGGGTATAGAAGCCAGGGAAGAAGATATAATTCTGCCACTATACAAATCTCTAGTACGCCCTCATTTGGAATATGGAGTACAATTTTGGGCACCACCTCACAAAAAAGACATTTTAGAGCTGGAAAAATTACAGAGAAGGGCTACAAAACTAATAAGGGGAATGGAGGGGCTAAGTTATGAAGAAAGACTAGCAAAATTAAACTTATTTTCGCTAGAAAAAAGGCGTCTAAGAGGAGATATGATTACGTTATATAAATACATCCAGGGTCAATATAAGGCTTTGTCAAGTGAACTTTTTGTAGCAAGAGATTTTCAACTGACAAGAGGACATCCGTTGAGGTTAGAGGAAAAAAGATTTCACCTTAAACAAAGATAAGGGTTCTTCACAGTTAGGGTGGTTAAACTGTGGAATTCTCTACCAAAGGAGGTGGTGACAGCGAATTTGATAGACAACTTCAAAAAGGGGTTAGATATATTTCTGAATAAAGAGGGCATTCAAGGCTATCCTAGATAACTAGCAAGGAATATTGATCCAGGGAGAAATTTGATCGCCAGTTTCTGGGGTCAGGAAGGAATTTTGCTTTTTTTTTCCCCTTATGAGACAATTGGCAAAGTTTCAATGGTTTTTTTTTTTTATGTTTGCCTTCCTCTGGATCAATTAACAATAATTAACAATTAACAATAATAATAAATAGTCCAAATTAAAAAGATCAATAGAGATCTAAAAAGGTTGAACTTGATGGACTAACTCTTTATTCATTCTCCAATACTATACTATTAATAATTATTTAATCAATAATTTAATTAATAACTACTCCGCATATTGCAGATCAGAGGAGATCTTAACAGGTTGAACTTGATGGACTGAAAGTCTTTTTTCAACCTTAATTACTATGTAACTATGTAACTATGTAACATCAGTTCTACGTCACTTAGCCTTTTTTATGGTGCAGCTCTCACATCCGTCACTACTGGGAATAACATAGTTCTAACTATGTGGACCTTTGCTGATAATGTAATATCTTTACTTTTTCCTAGCTTGTCCAGACTTGTCAAGGATTTCCTTCCCAGAAGTAAACATCTGGGGAGGAAGTTTGCTTCTGAGGAGGAAAGTGGTAGTCACCATCTTCAGAGATCTTGGAACCCAGAAAAATGAAATCTGTCACTGCCTCCACTTCTTCACCATCTATTTGCCAGGACCTTAGATTGCTGTTTGCCATGATCTTTGTCATGTTATCATTGAGCATCAGCCCAGCTTTTGCACTCTCTTCTTTTATCATCAATAGCCCCTTTCATTCCTCCTCACTTTCAGCCATCAGAGTAGTATCATCGGCGTATATGAGGTTGTTGATATTCATTCCAGCAATATTGATACCGACTTTGGATTCATCCAGTCCAGCCTTACCCATGATGTACTGCATATAAGTTGTATAAATAACATGACAATATACAACATTGCTGCCCTCCTTTCCCAATCATGAACCATTTAGTTCAGTTCTTTTAAATAGAGATAAATAAACTATTTAATAAAATGAAACTGATTTTTGTTGCTGCTTGGTCCACATACAGATTCCTCATTAGGTAAATAATATGCTTTGGCATCCCCAACTTTTTAAAAACTTGTTACATTTTGTTGTGATCCACACAATCAAGGGCTTTAGAATAGTCTATGAAGCAGAAGTAAATGCTTTCATGGAACAGCTATTACCGTATATACTCGAGTATAAGTCGAGTTTTTCAGCCCTTTTTTTAAGGCTAAAAAGGGCCCCCTCGGCTTATACTCGAGTCACTCTCCCTCCCGTGACTCTCTAACCCCCCCGTGTCTCTCTAACCCCCCGTGTCTCTCTACCCCCCGTGTCTCTCTACCCCCCGTGTCTCTCTAACCCCCCGTGTCTCTTTCCCCTTCCCCATCCTCATCCTCAACCCCCTCATTCTAAACCCTCCTCCTCACTTTACCCCTCTAAATACCTCCCCCTCTCCCTTTCCCCTCACTTACCTTCACCTGCAGTTTCTCCTCCGGCCTCCGCTTCTTCTTGCGTTGGCACCCGGTATATGCTAATGACGTAGCCCGCATGTGACGTCACGTCATTAGCATATACCGAGTGCCGACGCAGGAAGGAGCGGAGGCCGGAGGAGAAGCTGCAGATGAAAGTAAGTGAGGGGAAAGGGAGAGGGGGAGGTATTTAGAGGGGTAAAGTGAGGAGGGGTGTTTAGGATGAGGAGGGAGGTTGAGGATGAGGAGGGAGGATGAGGAGGGAGGTTGAGGATGAGGAGGGGGGTTGAGGTTGAGGAGGGGGGTTTAGGATGGGGGGTTAAGGATGGGGGGGTTGAGGATGGGGGGTTGAGGAGGGGGGTTGAGGAGGGGGTTGAGGTTGAGGAGGGGGGCTGAGGAGAAAGGTTGAAGAGGGGGTTTAGAATGAGGAGGGGGGTTTAGAATGAGGAGGGGGATTGAGGATGAGGAGGGGAGTTGAGGTTGAGGAGGGAGGCTGAGGAGGGGGTTGAGGATGAGGAGGGGGGTTGAGGATGGGGGTTGAGGTTGAGGAGGGAGGTTGAGGAGGTGGTTTAGAATGAGGAGGGGGTTGAGGATGAGGAGGGGTGTTGAGGAGGGAGGTTGAGGAGGGAGGTTGAGGATGAGGAGGGAGGATGAGGAGGGAGGTTTAGGATGATACTCGGGTCGGCTTATATTCGAGTATATACGGTACTTGGAATAACGGGCAAGTTTGACCTTGGAGTACAAAATGAAGCAGGTCAGAGATTAGTAGAACTCTGTCAAGATAATTATCTGGTCGTAGCAAACATCCTCTTCCAACAGCCTCAGAGATGACTCTACACATGGACTTCACCAGATGCACAATATACTGTATGATTAGTGCATTGTATATTAGATTTTAAGTGCCATGACTGCTACTGAAAATCATCCTTACTTAAATAGGGAGGACATGTTTGAGAACAAGGAAGTGCCTACTAAGCGAGCACAGTAGTGGCGCCAAGCAATCCCTGGAGTGTATCCGACCAGATTCAAGGTGGACAAGTGTGGATCAAATGCTCTTTCTGTGCCCCAAGTGGCACATATTAATATAAGTTTACATTTGGGAAATATTCCCTGTGTGTATAATGTTACAATATCCTTTATGTAGATCTATTTTTATCCCTTTGAGGTGCATCATTATTATTGTTCTCTTTTATTTATAACACGCCAACATATTCCATAGCTCTATACAGGGGGTTAAGAACATGGGAAAAAGAAAATTAACACATAGCAAAGGATGGAGGGCCCTATTTTTTGAGCTTAAAATCAAACTTACATAGAGCTTGTTTTCAAAGTACCGACAACAGATTGAAAACTCGCAAACTTAAATTCTAAAGATAATTTTTAAAGAAAGAATGAAGATTGCCAGCATTCTTTTTTAGCTCCAATAAATATTTTCACATAATTCTTTTGTCTAAATTAAATTTTTTGTTCAATCATTCACAGTTTGCTGAATTGGTGGTCTTCACAGTGCGTGTATATCAAAGAAAAATACAGTCTACATAGAGGAATTTATTACTGGTCTGTTGTGCAGAAACTAACTCTAAGAGTCAAATGCCACTTTTAAACCTGCATCTTTCTTCCAAACAGTTGTCCTTTCCCAAAGTTAGACGGTAAGTTTGCGGTTTACTTCCCTGTGACATTCAGAGGCTTTGCTATTTGAACAACATATCTGTGAATGGACAATAATACTTTATATAAGTAGAGAGAAGATGGTCATCTTGAGCTGGTGAGTAAAACTGAATTACATAGAGATAGAAAACATGTTCTATTTATGATTTGAAATGTTTCCAGGAATTGGGAAACAGTTATGAATTTTTGATCTAAGAAAAAGGCTAGAGATGCTGAGTTTCTATAATGTGATGCAGTGGTAATTCAAAAATTAGTAGGTAAGAGTAACACATTTTTTTTTTACTAAAGAAAACTTTAGCTGTGATTTTGAAATAGAAGTGTGTAGCACTCTATGTGAAATTTAACCTTTATTTGTAAAATAAATATAAAGGTAACATTTTATGTAAAAGTTACATTTTATTTAAAGCACTACTTAACCCCATTCCAAAGTCATGAAACTAAACTTATGGGCCCTTTTTATGCTATTCTTTCTTTGCAGTCACAGTTGCCTATTTTTGTGCGGTAAATATCCTAATAAATATATGAAAATGGGTTATAAATTGTTAAAGGAGAGAAGATTGATAATAGCTGCAGACTTGGGCCCTCATTCAATTGCAATTTGGCCAATTGAATAAGGCTCTAAATAAGCACATAACATATTATTTTTAAAGAAGTTTTTAGTTAGTAAGCATCTATCCAAAAGCAAGGTTTTCACTAACTAAAAACTTCTTTAAAAAAAATATGCTATGTGCTTATTTAGAGCCTTATTCAATTGGCCAAATCACAATTGAATGAGGCCCTTGAAGTTTAGAAAACTAATACTAAGAGCCTCATTCAATTCCGAGTTGCCCAATTGAATAGGGCTCTATATAAGCACATACAAACATTTTTCACAGAACTTTTTAGTAACTGAACCTCTATCCAAAGCAAGGTTTTTACTAACTAAAAACTTCTGTCAAAAAAATGTTATCTGCTTATATAGAGCCCTATTCAATTGACAACATTCAAATTGAATGAAGACCTAAGACAGCAGAAATGAAAAAACAGTATTGTCAAGGTTTATGCTTTAATAACAGATCTGTAATTTCGCTACTATTAACAGAATATGTTACATTATTATTTATCAAGAATATTTTTTTGAATGTTGTCGAAACATATCTTTTGTTTCTATTCATTTTCCATTGTTTCTCATTCATTACAATTCATTGCTTGTTTGAATAATTTGTGTTTTCCACAGAAAGGAGTTTTTATTGGCATCATTTTTTTGTTCGTAAGCCAATGATGGGGTCATTTTTGGAAGACGTATATTTCCTTTTATTTGTAATTTTCTCCCCTGTAAACCATAGACATATGTTTTGATTTATAATTTTCTGACCTTGTAGATGTTCCAGCAAACTAAAGTCTCCATATTTATTCCATCCCTATATAATTATTCATCTAGTTAACTAAAGGAAGCCTATGCATGCAAATGATTAGTGATACTGAATTTTATGTCAAATGTCAGAAATTAAATTACATATTATTCCTTAAAGTCTTTGACCTAGTTTCATAAAAGTTATTAAAATAATTAGATTTTGTCACATATAGCAAGTATGAATTGTAATAATGATCAGATTTAGCAGAGGGCAAACAAATACGATTATGATGCAATTGACAGGAATAATTAACAGATAAAGGAATAAACAATATGAAAAAAGTGTACTAAATGCTAAAGGATTTTTGTTTAATTAACCCTGTGACATTGCTCTTTCAGTGTTACATATACCATTAAGTGCTATTTAGTTATATATTTTTTTACATTTGTATATAGGGCCTTAATCCATGGAGCTTTACATAATTATAAAATGGCATATCATTGTTTTTGAGTATTAAGAAGTACATTACTAGATATAAGAAATACAGCATAGTGAGGTCTGGGGTTGTTGCTTGTGAAGATATGTTTCCCCCTAACTGATATACTTTCAGGTTTTAAAAACAGTTGTATAAAATAAGTCAGCTAGCTTCATATTGTCAGCTTATTAACTGAAGAAAGAACAAGTAGTTCAATTTCTTGGCCACAAGATGGCAGTGCAGGATGTTTATGGTAAATATATGCATGTCTATTTCTTTGTTAAATTTCCTGCCAAAATGTCATCTATGTTGCCTCCCATTGACCAAGAGGGGCCCACCAAGCCCATGGTTTTCCCTGCTTCCTGATTGGCTCTTCTATTTATGTGATTGTTTACTTCTGATCTGGGCGGAGAGTTTGCATATGTTCAGCCCACTGTGATGTAAATCCTTTCTTATGAAACTGTAGTTATACACTGCTGTAACCAGAAATAAACATGCTCTTATGGAACATCTAGAGAATAGGGTGTTTCATTTAGAGGGAAGACTTTTATTATTTTACTCAGCTGATGCAGATGATCTGATCTGACCGCCAGGCACCGAGAGGCCCATTCCTTCTATGAAGCGTGAGAGGGGGATTCCTGTAGCCAAAGGCAGGAATTTCTGGAGCTGAATAGCTCCACCTCCTGGATTCTTCACATTGCTGAAGTGGTACAGACACAAAATCCCTATCATGGGCACAAAAGGTCAAGCTAAAAGATCAGGAGAAATAAGGTGATGGATCTAAGTTGTATCAGGGAAGGACACAGAGAGAGAGAGTAGATGGTTCTTCAGGGAGATCAGGAATATATATGCAGAATTGACTGTGTGATGTAAGGTGGGATTTTATTGCAGTGAAGGGTCACAAGGCAGGAGAAAAACAGCAGAGGGATCAAGCACATGATTGGAATAGGTATGCAAAGCATCTTGGGGCAGATGTGAGAGTTTAGGGTATAGCCTAGATATCTTGTTGACACTGTGCTGATAGGATGTAGATATCATTAGTTTGACTACCAAAAAATATGATCCCATGTAATTTAAGTTTAGGCACTTAACTATCAAACATTATACCTTAATAAGATAATGTGATAATAGTCTGCTCCACGGCCTTCTACTTCGTAAAGGATCATAAAATTTCATATAACACTTCTGATCCTCATTAAAGGGATACATAAATCATTCTAAATCCAATAGTATTGAAAATTGCAATTTTGCAAGAGAACGTAATTAAAAATATTTATCAGGAAAAATCTTTTTGGTTGAGATTGAAATTACTTTTGTTATCCTCATTGCTCGTCCTCTTGCTTTTGCATGTTATCACTTGTTGTGGAGGTGTTGCAGATGTAGCACATTCTCATAATAATTTGGGTATTAGATATGGACTATGTTCACAGTTTTGCAGCCAAGTATCTAAATCACTATGAGAATGTAATACTTGTTCAAGCCTCCATAAATACCAAATTCAACATTCAACATTCAATTTCAAAAGTACTGTTTTTCAAAGGTAGTTTCAATAAGGCCATTAACAGTTTTTTTTCTTTGTCTGTTTGAATGCCATCAATATTGCAACACCTCGCCTGAAAGTATGGAAACAATAATTTTCCGACTCCCATACTCTGAGGCAAAATCATCAAAATAAACCCAATAGTAAAAAAGTAGAATTCCTAAAATCGTTATTTTCTTATTTCTTCGGACTCTTCACTTACCACTGCTTAGAATGCATCCTTTTTATCTACTAACTTAAAACTGGTTGGTTTAATTTGCATAATTTATTTAAAAGGTCTTGAAAGCACTTTGACATTATTTAAAAGGTCTTGAAAGCACTTTGACATACATGCCCTTTCTGGTCCCAACAGTTTAAATGCATTTGTAATACAATCCTATTATTTGCGCAGGTTTCATATTTTCATTGTTCTCTTTTCAACTTATGGATTCTATAAAATATTATAATCAGTTAACGGGCCACTTAATTCACCACAATTTTGAGAAAACCACTGTACTGGATTACTTTCTCTGCAGAAATGAATTTATGAAGGTTTTTTTTTTTTTGCATATGCTCACTGCATGGAGCTGTGCTGTGGGTCTGTCTGGGGGCAGCCAGTGACACATGTTAAACATATTTAAAACATTTTAAAAAGTGTTTCAACTGCAATGGAGAAAGAGGATGGAAGAAGATGGGAAGAGAGATAAAAGGAGAGGAGAAAGAGAGAGGCCATGGTACCATAGTGGGAAGGGAGGGGTGGAAAGAGGACTGGCAGATAGATAGAGATAGAGAGGGTTGCATGAGGACCAACGGGGTGTACCAGTAACTAGTAGTATGAGACAGCTGACTGGATGGCACCGACAGCGCACACTCGTATCTGAGGGAGGGCCAGAAATAACAGTCACCCTTAGATGGTCCAGAGCCAAAGCTCCCCCCCCCCAGAGCTACATTAAATGTAGTAAGAAAGAGAATACTTTTAATCCCACAAGTTTAAAAATTATACAAATAAGCATTCATATTCAAGGGAATGTTTGCTGGTTCCAAGCCATTTAAACCACCTCTACCACCACCATGCCTAGGAGGAATTTACACAAGGATAGGAAGATTAAGAAAGATGATGAGGACTGTTAATAAGTGCAATGTGCAGGGCTATACAAAGCATGATATATGTTTATATATCAGTAATATGCCGAGCAATATGGAACTTGTTATTTTATATGCCTGTAGTGTGCAGGGCTAAGTGGAGTTAACCATATATTTTAGACCTGTGTATAAATGGCTGTTGTGTATGTGAAGGACTATATGGAACTTGCTATATTCTTTATTTACCATTTTTACCACTATTTTTAGGTCTATGAATCTCTTGAAAAATAGAGAACATAGTAGAACAGTCTCCAGTAGAAGTAGAAGAACCAAATGCTTAATGGAGTTCAACATGCCTAGAAATAGAAGAACTAAATGCTTAATAGAGTTCAACATGCTTGAGATATGTTTACATTGAAAGAAAAGACCACATAAAATGTATATGACTTATATAAACAAGACAAAGTCTCTGATAGAGAGTATTTCAGATGCCTGCTCAGGAGAGATAATTATAGAGACTGGATGTCAATATAAAGAGTTATTGTTTTCCACAGTGTCCTTTACAAATGATGTAGAAAATGGATAAGGGATACACACAAGACACGCATAACTATTACAATGGGGTCCCTGAATGACAAAGGACAAGACAAACATTCTGACCCATGAGGAACTGATGACCCTGCTCCTGAGAGTTTACAGTGTAAAGGGGGAAGTGACACAAGAGGGTGAGAGTCTGATGGACAATGATGCAGTCAGCAGACGGGGCACACTGAAAAAGTTGGCTGTGTGTCCAGTAGGATCTTCCAATATTCAATACTGTTTTATATTTCTCTCCACATAGCAAGTTAGGAGTTGTGTGGTTGTTGTTCCTCCTCCAAGACAGTATTTGTTTTTTACTTGGGCAGTCGCATTGCACTGACACAATGCAGAGTCTAGATTCTCTATTCTCTCAGTGATTGTATATTACAAACACGTTGTCTCCAATCTCTTCTTACACAGCTAAGATCAAGTCAGTAATAGTCTATTTGAATAGAGAAGAGGTGTAGCTCCTGAAAGAGCTCATGGATATCTCATAACTTTCTCAAATGTTATCGTTTTATTGCTTCATTCAATGACAAAGAATGCAGAGAATATTCTGGGAAACCTAAATTTAAATTAATTTGGTTTAAATTTCTTGTAAGTCTTGGGTTGTCGATTTACAACATTACATTTGTTATGTTATGTAAAAGAGAAAGGGTGTGTTGTATGATCACAGACAAAATGTTCTAGAAAGTAAAAAATTTAGCTTTTAAATATTATGTACAGTAGTAGTAAGTTGTAATGGTAATGAAAGCCACTATTTGGGTTACTTCAACAGTCAGAATAAATGTAATTCAGAAAAAAAATGTGGCAATCCTTAGTGTTAATTGTACAGCTGGACTAATGGAAATCTATCCCTCTCTGCTGAGAAAGCAGGTACACATAAAAGACAATGTCTGCCCCCAGTAAAGAATAATTAAAGGTTGTGCCCAATTCTATTTCTTCAAAAAAAGTATAATGTTAATATAGGGCTACAGTATACCTTAAGATATTGACTTAATAATTGTGCTTTGTGATGTCATCCATTGAGATACTTTTCTATCCATAAACCAAGAGTCCAGGGTTGGTTATTTAATTCCTGGGGAAGTTGACAACACAACTCTGATACTCAGTAAGACATCTCTCACTTAATTGCTCACAAGTGATTACACAAACTGAACAAATGCCTGCCATGCCAATTAAAGAGTAGGTCTGATTATTGCCATTCAATTAAAGGGCAGGTCTAGTCATACATTGAAGCAAAGCCTGTACTCTCACATAAACAAAATGAAGAAAAATGATATACTCACCTCAAAGTCCTATCTCCTTATAGATGTAATTATTCCTCATTTATATTTATAGATTTGGTGACATTGTAAAGATGTAGTGATTTTCTAGTGTTCAATACAAATGCAGAAAATTGTAAGTAGAACAATAAACACTTGAGACGAATAACTATTTACAATGGGTACCATTGGAGAAGACAGACATTCTGACACATGAGGAACTGGCGATCCTGCTCCCGAGAGCTCACAGTGTAAAGGAGATAGGAAAGTGACACAAGAGGGTGAGGGAAATGAACTCATGGATATCTCCAAATGTTCTCCGATATTTTATTGTTTCAAAGCTTCATTCAATGTCAGAGAATATAAAGAATATTCCAGGAAATTGAATTCAGTTCCATTTGGGTTCTATTTCTTATAATATAACAAGTATTGGGCCGCATTTATGTAAAGAAAAAACAAAGTTAAAGAATAATGGAGTTTTATAACATAATATTTAAGCACATTTGTCATGATACTGAAGAGAAGGGTGTTTCTGATCAGTCTTGGAGACACTGAAATTAGTAATCTTATATTATTTTGTTGATTCCCTAATATAGTTTTAAAAAGCATTAGAACATAAAACCTCTGAAATCTCATATTTATATTATGATATTGTTAAGATCTACACTTGAGAGTATGAGCAAAACATTTAAAAAGTAAAACAAAAGTAGCCTTTACATTTTACAGGTGTACTGTAGTGGGAGACACGATTTAAATCTTGGAATGAACCTTGAATGAAAAGAAAAATGGGGTAATCCTTGGTGTAAGTTCTTTCAGTAGGACCGATTAAATTCCCCCAACGTTGGAATCCGTAGCCTGTAACGTAGGCTGCAAGACTTGCAGCTATTAAATTAGCCCCGTAGAGCAACCCGTCAACGACTTGCGGGGTAAGGGACAGGAAAAGGCTACGAGACATGAAAATTTGAACTGCGCGCCCGCAAATCATTTGATCTGTCAAGCCCATAACTGTTACATTTCCAATCATGCGATTAAATCGCAACAAATTCACTGGCGTTCAAGTCCGTAACCCGCAAATGGAGCCCAAAAGCCAAAGGATACTAGAGAGGACCCGCTAGGCGTGTAAAGTCCAATCTGTAGCACTGTAAATACAAATATACACACACTACTGTACCTATAATAAAAGGGGAAAGTGATGTTAGGTATTAAAAATAATAGCACAAGATCCTAAAGCTTGCAAATCAGCAATATAAAATAATTTATTTCATGTTTAAATTGTGTGTTATATCGATCCCGGCAATCAATGTGTTAATACATATAATGGAACTCACATGGACTAGAATATCATATTTACGGCTTTAGCAATATTGCATTATTTCTGGAATGTGGGTCCAATCGAAACTCATAATTGAAGCCCGTAAGAATTTGAAATCCAACCTCCATTTTTCAGTGACGTAATGATGACGATCTCTGCTTCCATTGGCTCCATCTATACCCGGAACTATGGGTTTGACTAAATGATCATGTACACAGCCGTGCATCCAACGTTCGAAAAATGGTTTACAGGTTTGCGTCTCAAGTGCGTAACTCGCGGCATGTTCTAATTTAATAGCTATGTAACACAGCCAGATTTCAAGCCCTCAGCTTCTAATTTAATAGAGCGTAATTTAAGTCCTTTTCAGTTGACAAAGGAGATACACAACTGAAGTCAATGACTGGCCCAAGGAATAACAATTGCATATGATAAATAATTATGTAAAAGACTATAAGTTTGAGCAATGCCAAAGTCAGTTACTTCAATAGTATATTGTATAATTTAAATATGGAGCTACAATGTCTTTTAAGATTTTTTTTGTACATTAGACATTTTGACTTGCAGATCTTTTGTCCCTACATCTGTATAGTAGCTGGGATTTGTGATGTCATCTATTGTGACATATGATGCTTGTATACAAATATACAGAGGTACACAGGAAAATGCAGGTATCTTGCAGGTAACTGTCCCTGGTTGGTGTTTTGAACGGCCCATAGACCACCCCAGGCCTCCTAGGGTTGGAAGGAGGGGCCACTTGACCTGGCAGGACCGGAGTATGGATAGGAGGTGGCTTGCTGGGGGAGGTGGAGCTTTTCACCACTATGCTTCCAGCTAGCCATGTGTGAAGATAGGTCCCCATTCTCTCCGGAGGTCCACAGATTTGTTGCCTGCATGTGGGATGCTGCTGTGAGCAGAAGCTGCAATTTGTGGGTGAGCTGCCTCGCTGCGGTCCCCCCAGGTTCAGGTTCACGCTGGGAGTTTGGAGGATCATGGGACTTGTAGTTCCTCCCTGCAGGCAGCCTGTACAGTGCCTGGTGAGCACTGACAGCTTGCAAGGAGAACTCAAAAGCTTATACTCAGATGGCCAGTGGGGGGTTAATTCCCTGACAGCCTCCTCACAGGCATTGCCCATGCAATTTAACTTCCCTAAGTGCAAAACTGGTTGCTCCAAGGGCTGAGTAAGTTTTACAAACAGCTTAGATAGATCATGTTTATGGATTTTGTGGTAACTCAGTTTGGCTCAGTGGGTTAATGCATTGAAATCTAGTGCTCATAGTTATGGGTTTAAACCCTGCACCTGCCTCCCTTGTTGTATTTGCTCAATTTTGGTGCCTGTTACAATTGTTTCATGTCTGATACTGGATAAACTCTATTTAATTGTACATGTTTGTGTAATAAGTTTTCAGTGGGGGGTTAACTCTGATGTGATTGTATACATTATTTTATTATTGCATTATTTCTTATGTATCATGAATATTAATATTATTAGCATTGTTGGTTGTGACTCGGTTTTCATGTTTCGTGCCTTTAGCATTAAAAAATGTGGCCCATAGCGGTGTCGTGAGACCCGACTGCAGGCTTGCTCTTTTGCCGTTTTCGGAGCTGTTTATTGAGCATGCCATGTTCGGGTCCAAGACGTCGGCTCCTAATTCGGTGTTTGCGTTGGGTTTCAGCCAGGTTCACATGCTTTGCTTATACCGGGGTGCGGCGTATTTGCGCCGAGCATGTGTCCTGTTGTCTATGCCACGTTGCGGTTTTAGTCGCTATTTGTCATTTATGCAGTATACAGAAGCCTATATGGGATATTCAAGTACAGGCGAGTTACAGTATCTATCAGCCACATTAAATTCGGGCACCGAGGTCCAGCGTGGATCCCGCAACAGCTGCAGGCTTGAGTAGTTGCCGAGTGCGGTGCTATTATTATTTATCGAGTTGCAAGCGTGAGCCGCAAGCCTGTTCCCCATTCGTAGGGGAGTTTTATTTTTAAGTCTTACGGGTTTTCCAATTGTGGGTCGAGCAGCCCCCCATTCCAGACATAATGTAATATTGATAAATCATTCCATATGATATTTAAGATTTTCTAGTGTATCTTATTTGCCGTTACAGTGCCAACGATTGTTCACTGCCCCCCCCCCCCCGTCCATTTGGGTGTTATGGGGTTAACGCACGTGTCATTGTGGTATTGCATAGCAGGTTTTAATTGTAGCGGTTTGGGCTTGAGTGTTCAGAGGCATTGGGCAAGTTCCCTATATCCCTTGTTGGCTTTTGGGCCATTTGCGTGTTACGGGGATTCTAGCATGTCATCGTGGCTATTCTGTAGCATGATTGAATTGAGTTGCAGATTATTTGTGGCCGCGATGTTCCGCTTTCATGTCTTGTAGGTTTTTGGCCTTTCCAAATCTCGGCCTGCAGGTCGTTGGCGGGTGGCTTTAGGCCCTGGTGTCATTGTGGTTATTTTGTAGCATGATTGAATTGTATTGTATGCGGTCTAGAGTTGCAGAGTATTTGTGGCCGCAATGTTCCGCTTTCATGTCTTGTAGGTTTCGGCCTCTCCAAATCTCGGCCTGCAGGTCATTGGCAGGTGGCTTTAGGCCCTGTCTCATTGATTAGCCAGAGGTCTTGCCGTCTACAATGCATAAGGGGATCTTTATAGGGCTTGTAGTCGGCCGGATCCTTTCGTCCCGTAAGGTTCTGCCTTCTGCCCTGTAAGTCGTTGGTGGATTGATTCAAGAGTCAATGTATACATACTTTATTGCCTTAACCACTATGGTCTCAGACTCCTGTATGTGGGTCTTGGGCCTGTGAGTGGTCAAGATCAAGTGATAGTCAAGAGTTTGTTGTCTGACAGCATGGACATTAGGGGGGATTGGCCACCAGTGCGGCATGCAGATAAGCATTTTGTATTTATGTAATTTAGTCTCTGGGGTTGTCTGCCAGACATGATCTATGCTAGTCATGGCATTGGCTGTCGGTTTTCAGCTTATGGATTGGTTTCCGGTCACTGTCCCCTTCATATGGCGGTTCCCTTGGTGGTTGTGAGCGGTTCCTAATACCCCTTGGGTCTTTTCTCTTCTTTATGGGTTATAGCATACTTTGCTGTACTCGTTCTCTGTGGTATGGTCTCCTGACTCTCGTATGTCCCCCGTTGGTCAGTCATGTAGGTTATGCGTTGATTATTTATTTATGTCATAGGGGTTAGTGTTTAATATTCAATTGAATATTCAGTGTATACTCCTCCCAATAGGTTGGGAGGCTTTGTCATTGGGCCGCTTTTTGTAGTTTTTTCAAAAACAGTGATGGTTACAGCTCGGATGGGGTCCACTTTTGCCCTGCTGCAGAGGGTCAGGCTTAGTGGTATCCTCTCTTGGTGGTATGAATTGGTGTTAGTAAATTTGTCTCCTCTTCACACTATTAGATGCATCTTAGGTAATAGAGGACAAGGTCAGGTTGGTGTGGTCCTACGTTGTATCTCTCCTTCATCCTCCTTCATCCTCTTCGGTTGTATCACTATTTTATCATTTAGGTGGTGATGGTGTCTAGTGGTGATGGTGTCTAGTGCTGCAAGGTACTTGGCTTCGGAAATCCTTATAGAATTATGCACTGCTTGTCGGTGGAGGATCAAGGGAGCAGTAAATTGTTTGTTTGCAAAATACGGCTGTAGTGCAGGCTATTTACTCTCAGTTATATATCATCCCACTCGGGACTACAATGTTGGAAACACTGAGCTCAGTACTGATAATGGAGCATATAATGTAAAGAAACACAGGTACCAGGTTTTAGGATGGGACGGCTGACTTTGTGCGCATCTCAGACTGCTGGCCAGAGTGTGAGGACGGGCATTCTTGTGCACTGGGTATGCATGTAGGTAAGCGATTGGTGAATTGACAAGGTTGGGGGTTCTCGGTAACCCAAGGCCCAGAGGAGATGTCCCCAGAAGGTGGGGCGTCAGGTTGCAGCCGTGGCCTCTCGGAAACGGGCCTGGTTAATAGGACCTGATGAATGGAGGAATGGAAAAACAAGTGGTAAAGGTGAACAGGTGGTATGGCAAAGAGATGGCAGGCGACTGGTAGCCTTTTCCCAAGGGCTCGAGATACCACTGTTCTGGAAGGTGGTCTGTGATAAGTGTGACAGCCCTGTGGTCTGTGCAGCCATCTCTTCTGCCCGCGGGTTTGCCGGTAGTGAGAGGTTGGTTGGTATACAGACAAGGTATTGTGACCTCAGGTGCCTGGTCTTGGGATCAAAGGGGTGATCATGTGACCATATTGCCGGTTTGGAGATCCAAAGGGTGATTGTGTGACTATATGGCTGGTCTTGGGATCCAAAGGGTGATCCAAGGTTATGGAAAGAGGTCTGTGACAAGTCAGAAGCCTTGAGGTTCTGTACAGCCATCTCTTTCCCGCTGGTTGGCTGGTAGCGAAAGTTGGTTGGTAAATAGACAAGGTATGTCGACCTCAGGTGACTGGTCCTGGGATCCAAGGTGATCATGTGACCATAGGACGTGACGGTCCAAGATTTACCAGGTGAGAAAAGGGAGGTAGTTTATGGTGCAACAAGCACACTGATTTCTCCCCCTTCATTGGTGTGATGGCTTCCATGGACCAAACTCGTAATTTGTATACCACTGTTATGGAAGAGGTCTGTGACAAGTGGGAAGCCTTGCAGTTCTGTACAGCCATCTCTTTCCCACTGGTCGGATGGCAGCAAGAGGTTGGTTTGTAAACAGGCAAGGTATGTCGACCTCAGGTGACTGGTCTGGCAATGCAAGGTGATCATGTGACCATTTGGGTGCGACGGTCCAACACTAAGCAGGTGGGTGAAGAGAGGTAGTTACAGTGTAACAGGCACACTGATTGCTCCCCCTTCGTGGCCTACGGCTCTCTTGTTACAAATGGCGTAGTTGGCTTGGTGCCTTTTCTTACTTGAAATAGGTTTGGTTCTCTATGATTATGATTCTATGACATTGGAGACTGCAAGCAGCGTTTGGGTGCATTCCGCATTGGAACTTGGTACCCACTCTCTGGGTGCAAAAGCAGCCACCGTAACAGCCCTACAGGCTTTTGGAGAATGTTGTTTGGAGAATTGGAAGGTTGTGTGCTGTGATGTTATTGTCTATTGGTAGATATGACCACGTAGGCGCTTTGCCTCAAGTTGCCAATCATCTCCCACAGCCGGGAGTGGCCCCGGTTCAGATGGAAATACAATCGGTTTGTACCTGGAACGGGTAAGGACATCAGTTGGAGGAGCGGGTAGCGACCACTTCTTAGCTTGGTATTGATCCGAGTTGTAGTAATGATCCTGGTAACATACCCGTCAAGCAACAGGTTTATAAAAGGCTAAAAGAATCAGGCATGGTTGTATTTGCATCATCTGTCGATGTACATAATTGATCTGTAATCTGAAAACCTGTAAGAAAGCATTTGAATTTGAGTTCATCTCTGCTCGAGCCCAACTTCTTGAGGAGATATGGAGCTTGGAGTGCTGATTATGCAGCTGGCCATGGCGTTTTGGCGCGGGGGGGGGGGGGGGAATTGGAACCGCAAAAGGTATTCTGCTGTCTTCTCCATGGCGGGTGGTGAGGGAGTCGCTGGGAAAGTGGTAAAATGGGTGAGATCCTACCCTACGGTGTGGTACGGATGTTCCAACATGGTAGGTCCTGGACGAGGGTTCAGGGTGTAGGTTGTAGTGTCTCTGGCCAGGCTGTTCCCGTCACGTGGTCATGTTGATTTATTTATTGTTATGGTTATTATGTCATTTTGTGTTTACCAATAAATGCTGTGGCCAGTTATCCCCCCAAAGAAGTGGTCTGTGTCTAATCATTATTATATTTAACTAGCGACTTGCCCGTCAAAAAATGACGGTCAATAAAAGAAAGTGTTGATATGCTGTTTGTCACACAATGTGAGTGTACTGTGTGCCTCAAGTAACTAAATTCCTCAAAAAGCAGAAATCTAAGTTACATAAAATAAGAAAAACTAATATCACCAAAAATAAAAAATGTACATTACAGAACCCCCCAAAAAAACCTAAGTTACAAAAAATAAAAAAGGAACATTACAGAAAATAACAAATTACATTACAACCCCCCCACTACAAAATGTTTTAAAAAATTACACACCTGAAAATGAAATACATATAATACATCCATATAAAACAATACAACACAATTAAATAAAATACAATACAACACAATTAAATACAATACAACACAATTACATACAATTCAATTAAATACAATACACCCCTATCTAATATACATGCCACTATCTAATATACATGCCACTATCTAATATACATGCCACTATATAATGTAATATACATCCCACTATCTAATATACAATACTATCTAATAATACATCCCCCTATCTATCTATCTATCTATCTATCTATCTATCTATCTATCTATCTATCTATCTATCTATCTATCTATCTATCTATCTATCTATCTAATATACAATACATGCTATCTATATATATATATATATATATAGCTACCCTAATTGTAAGCTACAATAAAATAATTAAGACCACTTACCTTTGAGATGTTTCTTCAGATCAGCAACCTATGGTAAAAAAGATGAAAAAAATGTATACAACACATTTACATGAAATAACTAAACATTCTAAACATTCTAAATATTCTAAATATTATACTCACCTTTCCAGCATGTCCCATTCCAGCATGTCACGTCCCAGCATGTCACGTCCTCCATATTCCGTCGTCCATCTTTGCGTCTTGTCCTGCGCTACTCCTGTAAAAAAAAACATTACATTAGTTAACATAAACCAAAGTTAAATAAACACAATCTACATTATACTTACCTTTCCGCAATGTCTCCGGCCTCCTCGTCTTCTCTGGAAGCATCCGGGCATGAACACGCTAATGACCTTCCTATGGAGTGTTCCAGAATAAAATTGGCAATGGCGGCTTCTGATTGGCTGAAAAGGCTGTCTATCAAATTCAGCCAATGAGAAGACCCCATTTGTGAATCAATGAAAAAAGTATACACCCCAAAATACAACGCTGATTGGATAACACACCTGTCAATCTTTATTTGAACCAATGCTAAGGCTTTATTGCCATCAATAAATCACAATGGAATATACCCCCACGTACTGATTGGTGACGACATCTGGGCCTTCCCATTGGCTGTAATATTCATTGATATTAACAGTAGCCAATGAGAATGCGCAAATCCTTCACCAATCAGTACGTGAGGGTGTATTCCATTGTAATTGGCTATTGTCAGTGCAACCAATCAGAATGCGCAGAGGCTCCAACCAATCACCCTGTGGGGGTGTATTCCATTGTGATTGGCTGAAGGCATCTGCGCCTTGTGATTGGTTTAAATAAAGATTGACAGGTGCATTATCCAATCAGAGTGGGATTTTAGGGTGTATCCCTTTGTGATTGGTTTACACATTGGCGCCTCCTGATTGGGTGAATTTGATAGACAGCGTTTTCAACCAATCAGAAGGCGCCATTGCTTCTCCTGGAGCCTCATTAGCGTCGGGGATGTCCGGGAGTGCGGATGTAAGTATATATTTTTTTTATACAGGGCGTGGCAGAAGAGGATCCGGAGGAGGCCGGAGACATCGCGGGGAGGTAAGTAGAATGTCGATTATGTTTATTTTATTTTGAAGTATGTGTATTAATGTTGTGTTTTTTTTAACAGGTGCCGCGCCAGAGAAGGATTAAAAGAATAAGGACGGGACATGCCGGAAAGGTGAGTAGAATGTATTGAATGTATTGAATGTTTATTTTAGAACTGTAAATGTGTTGCACTCATTTTTTTTTTTTTTCGGAGGTGGCTGATCCCAATGGACATCTGCAAAGGTAAGTGGTCTTAATTATTTTATTTTAGCTTAGACTTATATTAGCTAATATATAGATAGCATTCATTTTATGTTAGCTAGGGGTATGCGTTTTATATAGATAGCATAGGATGTATTGTAGATAGATTGGGGATGTATTATATACATAGCATGTATATTAGATTATGCTATTTCGATAGATTGTGTGATGTATATTAGATAGGGGTGTATTGTATTGTAATTGTATGTAATTGTATTGTAATTGTATGTATTTGTATTGTATGTATTTGTATTATAGGTATTTCCTTTTCAGGTGTGTATTTTTTTTTCTGTAATTAAGGGGGGGGGGTTATAATGTTTTTTTTTTTTCTGTAATGTTCCTTTTTTATTTTTTGTGACTTATGTTTTTTTATTTTCTGTAATGTAGTTAATTTTTTTTGTGAGAGGTTTTTTATTTCATGTAATGTCGATTTTTTTTGTGTGTGACTTTAGGCTTTTTTATTTTCTGTAATTAGAGTGGTGGGGGTTAATAGGGGGTAGGTAGTGTAGATGTTAATAGGTTAGTGTAGAGGGTGTTTAGTTGATATTTAATGTTTTATTGGGGGTGGTATAGTGCAGTATAGTGTTTATACTTAGTGTCATGATGGTCCTTGAGGACCAACATTGCACTTATGTGGTTAAGTTAGTGTTGTAACAGGCCCATAATGGTGTTAATATACCCTTATGGGACTGATGGGGTTAAATAGAGGCTTATGGGGGTCTGTATTGACCCCCATGAGTGACACGGTTAATGATGGGCTTATGGGGGTCTGTATTAACCCCCATGAGTGACAGGATTAATGAAGGGTTTATGGGGGTCTGTATTGACCACCATGATTGACAGGGGGACAGTGTATATGTTTTTTTCTTTTACAACGGGTCCTTTAAGGACCTTTACGGTCCTTGAAGGACCTGTAACGCAGGAATTTTGATTGCAGTGGGGGTCGCAGATCGCGTGCAATCGGGACCCCCACTGCGATGGTTAATGTGGGGTTAATGCAGGGCTCGGAGCTTATCTCGGATCCCCTGCGGTTAATGCGGGTTTCTGTGCTTATCTCAGATCCTTTCTTGGGTAAGTTGTAGGTGGCTGGGCGGTCCTGGGTCTTTGAGCCTCGTTTTCATTTTTTTCGGCTGCCATTTTTTCTCTTGTGTGTATAAACCCTTATGTGCACATACCAACTGGGCCTTGCTAAGTTTATGTTTCCTGGGAGAATTGGCAATACAACCCTGATACTCACATAGATAACACTCCTCTCATATTTACTCACATAGTAGATGTACTGAAAAAATATCAATACTCACACATTCTTTAATGTAACAACACCTCCCCTTTAATGGGGATGGTTCTGAAAAAATCATATTGCAGGGCTGCTTTAAAAGTAAGTGCAACCTTGCCATGCCAGTTATAGAGGAGGTCTGGCCTACAATTTTCTGCAGAAAAATACAAAGGGTACTATAAATACATGGGGCTCATGACTATACCAATTTAAACATACAGTAACAGTAAGTTTCAATTAACCCGATGGAGAGTACATATTTGTTATGATTCTTCTAAAAGAAGAAAGTCTGTTATATTATTTTAATTGGTAATCTTGGTATCTACTTTTCTGTCTATACAATTAACCTAATCTCCCAGTTATTTAAACCTTACCTTTATCTATGTCATCTCGGTCTCCTTGTGCAAGGTAGAGTTTTCTCCTTTAAGGATTCCTATAGTCATGTTTATAGGACACAGGCACATGGTTATTCAGTTGTTCATCTGATGATCTTTATGCTGTGAATGGCTTTGCCTTCCAACAGAGCTCCTTATATAGTGCCCTGGGCTCTGTGACATCATCATCTATTATGACACATTTCTGATGTAAGAAGTTGTTAGTTACCCAAAGGGCACAGCTCTGTTAATGCTCTCCCAACACAGCTCCTTATATAGTACCCTGGGCTCTGTGACATCATCTATTATGACATATCTCTGTTATACCAATGTTCTCTAACATATCACGTACCAACAGAGGTTCCTATATACACATTAACAAATACACATAAGGGAGGACAAAAATATCCAAAACTTAGAATCCAGAAAAAAAATAGAAGCTGGTCATAAAATATGACTCACTGAATATGAAGCAATTTACAATATCTAGAAATTATTTCTCTGCATCTACACTCAGTTTTCTTGTTCATCTCCATCATTACTTTCTGTTCAACTTATTTTCATTACCCAACGTTACCACTGCTCATTAGTGGCTTCCTCCTGGCCCTTCCCCTAACTATACTATTTGCCTAAAAAAACTCCAAACAATAGGATGGAGATGTGAGAAGAAGTATAGACTATAAGGTATATAGAGTGACTAGCGTATTGCCCGTCAAAAAATGACGGCAATCAGATGTGTATGTTTTAAAAGTTGTTTAGTTATTAATATACATATGGAATTGTAAGGTAGCTAATGTTGTTTTCTGTGTACTACTGAAATATAGAAATCAAATTAATAAATGAATGTACGTATTTTTATGCATTGTGTTGAAGAGCTGGCAATCTGTGTTGATGTTGCAGCAGCATTAGTGGTGTGGAGGTGCTGTGTAAGCGTGATGAATGTGTGCAGTGTAATAGTGTGCGTGCGCGAGCCGAAACCGTTAACGTAACTGTGTACTTGCGCATTATCCTAAAATGGCGGATAATGTGTGGTATGCGTCTTAGCGGATTATCGGTACGTGTTTTCCGTGGTTATAGTGCTGTCGCCTGGTTTTCGTTTTGTTCGTGCGGCATTTTTTCTGCCGCCCTCATTGACAAAGTACTACGGTTTAACGGCTCGCCTCGCTGTGCAATGATCGCCTGCAGCGCTCATCGCTCAGCCCGCTAAAGTACTACGGTTTAACAGTAAATATGGTCAAACGGTCAAATGACGGTCACTAAAAATTAAATGTAGTGAAATGTGTTTGCCACACAACATGACGCTACATTTGTCCCTTTTTTTTTTTCTTAAAATAAATACAATTTTTTTTTTTTTTTTTGTAACTTCCAACTTATATTTCACATCAAATGCGTTGGTTTAGGCGGGAAATCCGATGTTGCGCGAGACAAAGTCGTTAAATCTGTGTTAATCCGTAAATCTGTAATTGTGTTTCGTAAAATGTACTCATTACTGTCTTTTTACTCATTGCGCGGTTAATCCACATCCTTTATCTCGTTGTTTTTCAAAGACATACGTCTGTGACTGTGTTTTACTCAGTTCGTAGTAGTATAGCCTCGTTTTCATTTTTTTCGGCGTAATTTTTTTTCTTGCTTAGCTGATTTTCGATCTTTGTAACTCGGCTAAATCGATCTAAATTGCAGTTCCAACTCACTTCCAGACGTCCTGCCTGGTTCCCCATGCTGTAAGTGACCTTTGTTTTATTTTTTAGTGTGTATTTAGTGTTTTTTTTTACTGTTTTTGTTCCGCCGCTTATCTCGTAATTTTTTTCACCTCGTATTTTGTTTTCACCTCATATTTTTTTTCTAAGTGCTACGGTTTAACGGCTCACCTCGCTACACGAGGCTCGCCTGCAATGAGCGCCTGCGCCGCTCATTGCCAAAGTGCTACGATTTAACAGCTCGCCTCGCTGTGCGAGGCTCGCCTGCAATGAGCGCCTGCGCCGCTCATTGCCAAAGTGCTACGATTTAACGGCTCGCCTCGCTGTGCGAGGCTCGCTGGGCGATGAGCGCCTGCGTCGCTCATCGCTAAGTCGTACGCACTACGCAACAGAGCGGTTTAACGGCTCAGCTCGCTGCGCAAGGCTCGCCGGGCGATGAGCGCCTGCGGCGCTCATCGCTAAGTCGTACGCACTACGCAACGCAGCGTGATGACGAATCGTAGTTAGACAATTATAATATGTGATATTGAGGTTATTTAGGGAGCCAACAGACAGGCAAAGATCTCAAAGGTGTCTAATACAAGCAAAGTGTGCAAGACAGACAGGAAGTAGTGCGTGAAAGATGGGAAGTAAAAGAGTGTGCAGTATAGGCAGGTAGAATACCAGGTGTCCAATATTTTATCAACTTCAAAGATGACTGTAGTTTGGTAAAAACTCCATGTTTGTGAAATATGTAACAAAATAAAATTAGATGGTATGCAAGATAGGAACATAAAAGCATTTTAGAGAAAATCTTTATTTAGTTGATGCATGAGCAGGCCCAGGATTACCATTAGGCACAATAGAAAAGTGTCTGCCTGCAAGAGGCACCATGATTTTACAATTGAAAATGTATGAAAACAGACTTCCAACATACATTGTACTTTACACACAGCTTCTTGCAGGAAGTGCTATGCCTTGGCAGTGGGAATTAAAAAGCTCCTCTCTCATTAGCTGAGTTGTTCTACTTATGAAGACACTTCCTCATTCCTTACAAAGCATGTTGGGAGTTGTAGTCCTAACTACATACAAGCCAACAACAAACTGCACAATTCTCCCTGCATGGTGCTCACGATAGTCTTCTAGAGAGTTCACAGCGCTGACATTTAAAGGACCTCTTGTTAGTCAAGTATGTACGAAGTTAACAGTATTAGCAGCTGTGTAAGCCATGGACACAATTTTTTATACAATCTGATTTTTTTCTGTTTATGACTACAGGAATCCAGAGTTGTGTTGTCAATTACCAACCATGCACACTAACCCGCTATCTCTTGTATACCTTGGTATATGGATCATCAGTCACAATGGATGACATCACAAAGCCCAAATACTAAACAGATGTAGGGACTGGAAGACTGGAAGTCATAAAGGGATAATGTAGTCCCATACTTATATTATACTCTTTTGAAGAAATAGATTTCGGCACAGAGCTTAATTCACTACCTATCTGTTCATGAAAGTTGGATGAAAAGAAATGAAATGCAAAAAAAAAAGTACACATCACTGCCGCCCCAAAGGAGAGCCCTGGTGCATTGCACCACATGCACCACTGGTAGCTCCACCCCTGAACACTGGTTCTTAGCTCTAGTCCTTGGTAAAACATAAAACGTCAGGGTTTGGGGTACCCAGCTTAATTTAATCAGAGATATCTCTGGGTGCTGATGCTGAGATACTGACCTAGATCAAAGAATAGGCGTGAGGTTTATTTGGCAGTGGATTCTGTGCTCATGGTAGCATGGCTATAGGTATCCACAAATGAAAGGCATCCAAAACACAGGACTGGAATGAGTAGTCATGCTTAGTTTTAAGGGTTTGTATAATAAACAAGAGCATCAGTTCAAACTAAAATGTGAAAAATCTTTGGTCCGGAACGGATTATTTAAATTTACAAGCATTGATTCCTATGGGAGATACTTGTCTGGTACTCAACCTGTTTGTAACTCATCCTGCTGTCCGGAATGGATTAAGGATGAGAACCAAGGTACCACTGTATATATGTATGTATATGTATGTACTATGTAAAAAAGAGAAACTAGTATCACATATAATAGTTGTCAAACTACAAAACGTTGTCACGCTTTCCGAGCTCGTGTAGCAAGCTCGCAAGAACTGCGTCCCTCGTGAAGCCACGTTTGCGGAGGGCGGAGGCTCTACGGCACCTCACAAGGGGTTACAAACAGCCACAGAAGCGGGACTTAGAAAAAAAACTATAACACACAATGACTAAATATGGACTTACACAAAAAAATACGAGCCGCAGGACTAAAAAAAAAAAAATACGAGCTTGCAAAAATACAAACTTAACGGCCGAACTACGCACATCAAAAAAAAAACAAAAAAAAAACACACACACACAAAAAAACATTACAAACAGCAAGGGGGGCAGCTAGGATGTCTAGGAGTTAGGTTGCACGCAAATTTAAGTAAAATTTACAGAGTTTAGACACTAAAAAAATCCCCTAAGCGAGAGAAAAAATGGCCACCGAAAAAAACGAAAACGAGGCTGCACGACCAATAAACTCGCTGCCAAGCACATACAACTTTTACAAAAACCCGTACGAGGTACAAAATACACTATTAGCAAGGACGCAAACTCAACCACACCCGCATACCATATACACAATCGCCGCCATTTTACAACACTAACTTACAGAATGCGGAATTACACAGCTACACTAGCGGCTTCCCCTCGCGCACGCATCCTATTTCCACTACACACTGCACACATTGCTGACACTTACACCTCAGCTGGAACATCAAAACAGATTGTCAGCTCTTCAGCACATTCCTTGCTGCATATATTAATTACAAATAGGTAAAGTATATTAATTTATGATTTCATTAATTAATTATCATGAAAAAATACATATACAGAACAAAAAAAACAAAAACACCACAGTATCGCAATAAACGACAAAGCCCTTCACCGCGCGCCTCACAAGGAGCGCAAACAGTGCTCATAGGACACAAAGTACACCAGGGGAGAGGCTTGCAATAAGCGCAAAAACGAGATCAGCACGGACCTTACAATGAGCGCCAAAGGCTCTCAGCGCGTGGCTCGCAATGAGCGCCGAAGGATCTCAGATGACCAAAACACTTACTGTCTGTGCCAAACAGCATTACCTGCCTTACAATTTTATTGCCCCATCATTTTTGACAGGCAAGTCGCTAGTCATAAATATATTAAAGATAAAAATATGCTCACACAAATATGCACACAAATATTCAATATGCATTTTTCTTTACAAATCTATATCATAATAGTACATGCCTTCTGATATCTAGAATAGAATAGTGGAACATAGGTATGATCATTTGCACTATAGGATTTAGTTAAGCTCTAGTAAAATATTAGTCATCAGTAGCCATTAGGATATTTCATATAACAGTGTATATTATGATATTACACTACTCTTCTATATCACACATCTAAAAATGTCCTTTCTTTGTGTCAGACATGTGGTAAACCTGTCTGTAATCTATATCTTTGTCTGTGGGAATGTCAATCCCACAAACAGTCTGGAATCAAATTAGAGAGTACGATTAAACTAACACCTAAATGGGCGATTGTTGAAATATTAACCAAAAAAGTAGTTCAAACGGTAAATAAACACCAATTGTTTCGTAGGACACCACACCGGTCACAAAAACATACCTCAGCTTCCTCATGAGAACCATTATTGTTCCTCTGCACCCACACATGCAGGAAATTAACTAGCGTGCTTACAGTGCGCATTTGCAGGAAATAAACCATCATTGTAAGTGGGGTGTTTGGAAACAGGGTACCACCAGTATATGGTTCAAACTGCTAAATGACAATCTTCTTGTAATCTTTTTATATTTATACTGTAATTGTGTTTAACTTTTGCAGGACCTAATAACCAAAATGCTGTGATCAAAATGATATCTAGATAAATATATTGAAATTATATAACATATGTAGTTGACAAAAGTTGTTGCTAACGCTGCTGGCCTCGCGAAGCAAGGGCCGCAGTGGCTGGCAAGGAGCGACAAAGTCGCTCCTTGCCAGCAACCGCGGACTTTAAAGCCATAAATGCAGACCCTCGCAAAGCAAGGGGCCGCATTTGCTTAGGTGGAGGCCCCCACCGCAAACCCAACATTTACGAATTTAGCATACGCAAATACGAGCCGCGCCACTTCCAAACAAAACTATAACGACCTCTCAAAAATACAACATTAGCGACCGAAACCTGCGCACACCAAAACACTAAAAACACAAAAAATACACACAACAAACACATAAAAAACTTACCCATAGCAAGGGGGGGGGGGCACCCAGGACCTCTAAAAGTGAAGTTACAAGTCAATTTAGGTAGAAATTAAAGAGTTTAGACACCCGAAATTCCCCTAAGCGAGAGAAAAAATCTCCGCCAAACAAAACGAGGCTAAAGGACCCTAAACACGCAAAACACCACAAAACACATAAAGATTTTTTTTAAATGCTGTATGACGTACAAGAACAAGGATACAAAATCAGCCATAGCCGCGTACTACACACATTAGGCGCCATTTTACAACACTAACTTACACAATGCGGAAGTACACAGCTACCATAACGGATTTTCCTCGTGCACCCAGCCTATTTACACTACACACTGCACACATTGCTGACACTTACACAGCAGCTCCACAACACTAAAAACACACATTAGATGCTGTGGCAACATCAAAACAGATTGTCAGCTCTTCAATACAATGTTTTCTGCATATATTACTTCTAAATAGGAAAAGTATATTAATTTTGTAATGTATTATTTATTTGATTACCATACACCAAACAGCATGAGCTCACTTATAATTTCATTGCCGTCATTTTTTTTGACGGGCAATATTCTAGTATGTATATATTCTTGTGAAAATTCTGATACATTCAAAATCTTAATAATTGTTACACGTGAATACATAAAGCATTAAATATATCTCAGGGATTCAAAACAGAAGCCCAATTTATTTTTTATAATAGATTGAAGTTTCTATGGATAGCCCTTTTATATTGAAACTAGATATTTGATTGTGATGCATTAGCATTTATCATTGGAGGGATATGCTTTGTTATAGAATCACAATAGCTTAGACCTGATAAGCTTTGCCACCCAACTTTGTACTTGTTATCATGAGAAAATTTTAACACATATCTTATGTCCGTAATGAACAACAGTACTCACAGACACATTGCACATCACCACATCAATCTTTTGTTTTTCAGCTACATTAAATAGATTATTATACATTATTCATTTTCACTGATTATTATCCTTTCTTTGTAACGCGCCAAAATATTCTGTAGCGCTGTACAAGGATTGAGCATAAGGAAAATACAATATAAACACATTGCAAAATGATCTACCATAATGTCCACTAGAATACGTTTACATTTTGTAAAAGGTTCCTAATGTTTTAGTATCCACTAATTTAGAGTTTTGTACTGTTTTAAAATGCACTATATTTTATACATGTACACTGTGAGATACTTTGAGGCCTCTTATTTCTGGTACGTTATTTCTTAAGAAAATCCAATTGGCCCATATAATGCATGATAATGTGTTAACCATTAGTTTTTTGATCAGAAATAATAGCATTTTAGGTAATATTGAACAAGCTCACTCTCTTTAGAGATGCAGTTAGAATTTCAAATATATATTTTCCAAGTTCATGCTGTAAATTAAAATACAGAAGTATTTCAAACCAACTTCCTTGTCTTTTTCTCTATCTGTTTGTTCTCATTACTTTTCTTATTTAGAAGAGGCTGTCTAGGCTTTGTTTTGAACGATGACTATCGGACACAGCAGTATTCTTGGCCAACATATTTTTGCTTCCGTGTGACTTTCCTGAGATAAATACAGGAAGAAAATGAAGCCAGTATATTGTACAATGTATCTGTTAACAATTTAGCAAAGTTAATGTAGTATACTTCATTACTCCTCTAATAGCAGCTGCTATTACTCTCAAAATATAATTTACATTGTTAACATTCATAGTAAAACATTTGTATTTCAACTTATTCAGCAATAGCAATAAATGTTGCAGCATTGTGTTAAATCCATTGAGCTTTTACCAATAACCAGTAGTCAGAGAATAAAGTAGAGAAATCATGTGATATCATATTTAGTGGAAGTATGATTTGATAACACAAAATAATATGACATTAGCTTGCAATTATTGTTACTTACCTGATAGCTAATGTCATCAGTTATGACATCACTTATGACATCACATATATCATACATATGACAAATTAAATAATCCATGATATCACATGTTATAATTGTCAAACTGCAATTTGTTGTCACGCTTGCGAGCCTCGCAAAGCGAGGCGAGCCGTTGAGGCATCGAAGCCTTCTGAGCTTACAGGACTTGCCACATCACCCACAAGTGAGAGAGGCTGCAATAAGAGGGAGCATCTGGGGGGCAGGGGGGGGGGAAGGGCATTCAGGGGCGTATGAGACATGAGGGGGGTATGAGATGAGAGGGGATATGAAACGTGAGGGAGGTTATGAGACACAGATGGGGCGACGGGGGTATGACATGCGAGGGGGACTATGGGACACAGGGGAGGGTGAGGGGGAGGTTATGAGACACACAGGAGGGTGAGGGGGAGGTTATGAGACACAGGGGAGGGCGAGGCGGGTATAAGACACAGGGGAGAGCAAGGGTAGGTATGAAATACAGGGGAGGGCGAGGGGGGGTATGAGACTCAGGGGAGGGAGAGGGGGATGAGATACAGGGGAGGGGGGAAGAGACACAGCCGAGAGGGGAAGAGACTCAGGGGAAAAGGGGGAGGGGGAAAGAGACACAGGGGAAAAGGGGGAGAGGGGAAAGATACACAGGGGAAGGGAGAGGGGAAAGAGACACAGGGGAGGGAGAGGGGGTAAACACACAGCGGAAGGTGAGGAGGTATGATGCGAGGGGTAGGGCGAGGGGGGTATGAGACAGAGGGGAGGGTGACAGGGAAGAGACACAGGGGAGTGAGGTGGGGGAAGGGACACAGGGGAGGGGGAAGAGACACAGGGAAATTGAGAGGGGGCAAAGAGACATAGGAGAAGGGAGAGGGGGAAAGAGAGACAGGGGAGGGAGAGGGGGGAGACACGGGGGGAGACACACAGGGGAGGGAGAGGGGGAAGAGACACAGGGGATAGAGACACAGGGGAGGGAGAGGGGGAAGACACAGGGGAGGGAGAGGGGGAAGACACAGGTGAGGGAGAGGGGGGAGACATAGGGGAGGGAGAGGGGGAGAAAAAAATATGGCACTCCATGCCAGGCAAGTCGCTAGTTACATAATAATTGAGCTTGAAAAAATACTTTTAGTCCATCAAGTTTGAACTTTTAATATCTATAACTTTTAATTGTTAATTGATCCAGAGGAAGGCAAAAAGAAAAAACCCCAGTGGGAAAAAAATCCTTCCTCACCCAAGATACTCGTAATCAGATTCCTCCCTGGATCAATACTCCATCTCTAATTATCAACATAACCCTGAATGCCCTTTCTATTTAAAAATATATCCAATTACTTTTTAAAGTTTAAAGAACTAACAAATCCGCTGTCACCAACTCCTTTGGTAGAGAATCCCACAAATTAACCACCCTTACGGTGAAGAACCCTTTTCTTTCTTTAAGGTGGAATCTTTTTACATCTAACCTCAAAGGATGCCCTCTTCTCAACTGAAAACATCTTGGGGCAAAAAGTTCACGTGACAAAGCTTTATTTTGACCTTGGATATATTTATATAATGTAATCATATCCCCTCTTAGACACCTTTATTCTACAGAAGATAAGTTCAATTTGGTTAGTCTTTCTTCACAATTTAGCCCATCCATTCCCCTTATTAGTTTTGTTGCCCTTCTCTGTACTTTTTCCAGCTCTAAAATGCCCTTTTTATGAAGTGGTGCCCAAAATTGTACTCCATATTCCAAATGAGAACTTAATATGGAGTGGTATAGTGGTAGAATTATATTTGCTTCCCTTATTTTTGGCATTGAGCACTGTTACCTAGGTGGTTATCTACAATCTCTCCCAAATCACTTTCAATATGCCCTAGATACCCCTAGATTTGCTCCATTAATATTATAAATTGCATGGTTATTTTTTCTTCCCAGTTGTATAACTTTACATTTATTCATATTAAATCTCATCTGCCATTTAGTTACCCATTTTTCTAATTTATGCAAATCCCTTTGGAGGGAAAGTACATCATTACCTGATTTAGTTTCCTTGCACAACTTAGTGTCATCAGTAAAAATGAGACAATACTTCCAATTCCTACTTCTAAGTCATTAATAAATATGTTAAGAAGATGAGGACTGAATACTGAACCCTGAGGAACCCCACTTACCACATTAGTCCAATCGGAGTATGTTCCATTTACAACAACCCTTTGCTTTCTGTCTTTTAGCCAGCTCTCAATCCATGAGCAGATATTTACATGTTTCTTAGTTAAAGCCTGTAATGGGAAAATATTTAATGATGGTAATATAAACTTATTAGACAGAGTAGTATTCTGTGATAACTTAGAGATACAGGGGAGGATGATGAGGGAGGTGGGAGGATGATGAGGGAGGGGGGATGAGACACAGGGGAGGGTGATGAGGAAGGGGGGAAAGAGACACAGGGGTGGATGATGAGGGAAGGGGTAAAGAGATACAGGGGAGGATGATGATGGAGGGGGATGTTAGGTTATTTATGCCCTTTATGGATTAAAACCAGACTACGCATCAACTATGTAATTTTCCGTGGGAGTTTTGACATGGATCCCCCTCCGGCATGCCACAGTCCAGGTGAAGGAAAGTTTTATGTTCGCGACAGCACTACTACCGATATACAAGAGACTATTTATATCCTGGCCACAAGGTGGCAATCTTTCAATAACCAGAGACTATTTGTATCCTGGCCATAGGGTGGCAATATAGCAATAGTCGGAGACTATTTGTATCCTGGTCACAAGGTGGCAATCTTTCAATAACCAGAGACTATTTCTAACCTGGCCACAAGGTGACAAATTATAATTATTAAAAGACTGTCTTTGTCCTTGCCACTAGGTGGCGCTATTCCTACGAAATTACTCCTTCCCGAGTACAACGGAGTGGGAGCTCCGTCCTGAATACACCGGGGTGTAGTCTTTTTGTCCCTGTTGCAGGTAAGCTGCACAGGTATAGTCAGGGTGTTCCTGTGTCACAGTCAGTCCGTATATTTAGATGTTTATTTTCGTTATTTAAGCAGAGTTACTGCTCCTGTTTGTTTTTGTTATTTCATAATTAACATGTTTGCTGCCTCACCAGAAGGTATCCGTTTCTAACTCAAGAAAGCACAGCTCTACACGGCCATCTTGGTCAAAATATATATATATATATATATATATATATATATATATATATATATATATATATATATATATATATATATGTGTGTGTTGCATTACTAGAGGAAAAAAAGATGACGAGTGTAAATAATCGTATTTTATAGAAAAGAGAGACAGAGAAAGACACCCATGTTAGTCATCAAAAAATATCTCCAATTGGAATCTAATCTAGTCAGACCAATTAATTAAAATATAACTTTTATTTTGTAACATAAAATATATTAAAACATATTTAAAATGCAATGTACAATAAAATATGCCGTCGTATTGAATGAATAATGTACAGATAGTAAATATTAAAGAAACATAGCTTTATATAGATATAATATTGCACATAGATAATATCAAATACAGACAATTGGGCTATTAATGAAATTAATCACACAATAAATATTATACAATAACAGTAATATCGTACATGCTAAATAACATTATATTAGATATATTAGTACAACTGTTTAAATCCAATTAGCAAGCTTGATTTTGACCTATAAAGTGCTTGGATCACCAAAAGTTTAGTATAAACAACTAATATAAATATACAAATCACATACTAATATCCCTACATAAGTGTGGCAGTATTGGAGCCCGTCACATGCTCCTGGGGGAATGATCTACACTTCCATACCTATACACCAAACTAGCTGTGACGAATGGGGATCTGCCCCTTACCCCCTAGTGACACTAAAAAACAAAAATCAGGGAAGTGAATACACTATCCTCCTAACCACAGTGAACAAAACAAAAATATATAGTAATACTAACTATGCAAAATACTAAAAAAAGGGATTGAAATTAATTTTACTCTAACAATTATTAAATTAACAGAAGTCTCAAGCTACAAATAAAACTCTGTTTAGATAGAAAAATAACTTTTTATTGGACAAATATTTAATTTAGAGCCTTGAGCATCAGAGAGTTACAACTCTCTGTCTCAAGTTAAAAACAATACTGATTCAATGCTATAATATATTTTAAACCAGTGGAGAAAATACTCCAGTCTATCAAATATAAAAACACACATACCTTCAAGGTTATAAATAAGCTTTCTTTGATAAACTAATGACTTCAACAACCAACATATGAAGTCTCCTAATGTCTTATAAGACAAATAAAGCATGTAGCTTGATCCTACATATTTATCCCTCTAGGTATATATATGTCAGCCCTAGTACTGAAAATATATTAGACTGTTTTACAAAGTTTGAAACTTGCTGTAGAATTATAATATCATAAAATATTTAGCAGGCGGATAATGATGCTGGTCCTCACAACTAGAGAGACTTAAGGGTCTCTGTTTCAATCCTATTGATTTAGCCACTTGTACTCATGCAGAGAGATCCATACATTCTTGCCTGATTGCAACTCTCACTGACTACCGTTGGGTTTCCATTATATATTATATCATAAACATGAACCAATGTGCATGAAGGTATACTGAAGGAGGTAGCAGTCCTTTTCCTTGGATCAAATATGGGTTAGGCAGCATTTACTGCCTGCTAAGAGAACAGTTTTATATGGTGGAGGGAATACATCCAAATCCTGCTGCCCTATTATATTATCCTATTCTCTAGAGTACCACAGTATAATTTAGCCCAGAGTGTGTAACTAACAACAGGGTCTAACACATTAAAGTGAGTTACTGGCCTTTTATATTGTAGTTGGTTTGTAAAAGAAAGGCTGAATTATGTGTGTAATTCTTTGACTGAGAGCATTCTCAATTAGACAATTTATTACACTTAAAATATGTTGTACTTCAATGTGCATTATCTCTCACTATTATGAGACAATCTTATGGCATACAAACTATGATTAAAACCTTGGTACTTGATAAGATTCTGAGACCACTTGTGGTTGTATATGCAATTAAAAGCTATGGGAATGAGATTGCTGTCAGATAATTCTTCTCTCTGTGCTATTCAGGATAAGAATTTCAACTAGCTGGAGGGAATTATCCGTACCCTAGAGAATTACATACAATCAATTGGTTCTGTTTACTTTTGTGCTTTCTCTGCTGTAAAGGTGCAATTTTGTCAAGCGCCTGAGCGCCAAAGTCACTCAATGATATCTGTTTCAAGTAAATCTTGATATATTGGCAACAAGATTTTTTAAAACAATGCATTAATGTTAGACAAGAGGCACATGGCTATTTCTTATTAATAACAAAAAGTACTTGTAAAATGAAGTAAACAAAAACATGCAAGTTTTTTTCATTTTATTTGACACTTTGCTATGGAATATGTTGACGCGTTACAAATAAAAGTTAATAATAATAATAAAAATAATAATTCTGTAAATTAAGTTAAACCACAAAATGCAATCATTTTAACTTGTATCAATATTGCAAATGAACTTTCATTTTATTAATAGTTGTCATAACAGAAAGTCATTTCTTGTCACTTTTTATATTATGGTTTTAATCCTTTTTTTCTCTGGTCTTGTTTTTTTTTTTTAACTACTCTTCAATGGCATCCTATATATTACTGCGATCAATTCTGTTTTTAACTATGGTATACAAATGTCTCCACTACTTTACCACTCAAACCTCCCCTCATTGACCCACAATACTACCTCTACTAAAAATACCTTTCAACATTTCCATTCCCAGCCAATGCCCATCAGAATGGCCCCAAACCTGTATACATTAAGGCCCTCATTCAATTGCAATTTGGCCAATTGAATAGGGGTCTAAATAAGCACATAATATATTTTTTTAAAGAAGTTTTTAGTTAGTAAACATCTATCCAAAAGCAAGGTTTTCACTAACTAAAAACTTATTTTAAAAAATATGTTATGTGCTTATTTAGAGCACTATTCAATTGGCCAAATCGCAATTGAATGAGGGCCTAAGAATCTATCTCTTATCCTGATCTCACCCTGACAAAATTTAGAATAGGTAATCCCACATTATGATCTTGTATACCTATGAACTTGTTCCAGCTCCTGGATAACTTCAGCAATCAACTATATGACACTTTATGTTCTACCTTCTGGTAACTATTTGGCTTTATGAACCAGTACTATGATCAATTTTTGTAACTCTGTGAACTGCTTTGGATATATATATATATATATATATATATATATGCAAATGAACTTTCATTTTATTAACGGTTGTCATAACAGAAAGTAATTTCTTGTCACTTTTTATATTGCTTTTACTGTATGTTATGGTTTTAATCATTTTTTTCACTCTCTGTCTGTACACTCCCTCTCTGTGCACTCAATCTCTCTCTGCATGTGCGTTCTCTCTCGCTGTTTGTGTGCGCTGACAGCTCTGAACCCCTCCCTCTCTGTCTCTCTCTCTCTGTGCGTGCTCTCTCTCTGTGTGCTCTCTGTCTGTGCACTTTCACTCAGTGCTTTATCTGTGCACTTTCTCTCTGTGTGCTCTCTCTCTTTGTGCTCTGTCTGTCTGTGTCTCTCTCTGTGCACTCTCTCTGTGCACTCTCATCTCTCTCTGTTTGCTCTGTCTGTGTGCTCTCTCACTGCTTGTTTGCGCTTCCTCTGTCTGTGTGCACTGTTGGCTCTGTACCTCTCTCTCCCTCTAAGTCTTCTGAGCTTGGAGCCGGTCAGCGCCAAAGGAGCTCATCGGCTGTGAGCCGCACATAGCGAGGCGAGCTGTTGAGGCATTGAAACTCGAAGTTGCTCACTGCGATCCACGCAATGAGAGCCGAAGGCGCATAGCGCGAGGCTCGCCATTTGCGCCGAAGGTCCTCAGAGGAGCAAAAGCTTTACATTATGTGGCAAACAGCATTGCCATGGCTTAAAATGTTATTGCCCCATTATTTTTGATGGGAAGTCGCTAGTATATATATACTAGCATCTTGCCCGTCAAAAATGACAGCATGATGGATTTTTCTAAATTGTTTTCCCACCCCCCTCTCCCTCTCCTGTGTTTCTTCCCCCTATCTCTCCCTCCCCAGTCTCTTTCCCCTCTCTCCCTCCCAAGTCTCTCTTTGCCCCCTCTCTCCCTCCTTGGTCTCTCTTTGCCTCCTCTCTCCATCCGCTGTCTGTCTTTGCCCCCTCTCTCCATCCGCTGTTTGTCTTTGCCCCCTCTCTCCCTCCCTAGTCTCTCTTTGCCCCCTCTATCCCTCCCCATCTCTCTTTGCCCCTCTCTCCCTCTCCTGTCTCTTTGTGTCCCCTTTCACCCTACCCTGTCTCTCTTTGCCCCCTCTCTCATTCCCCTGTCTCTCTTTGCCCCCTCTCTCCCTCCCCAGTCTCTCTTTGCCCCCTCTCTCCCTCCCCTGTCTCTTTTTGCTCTCTCTCTCTAAATTTGCCCCCTCTCTCTCCCTCCCCTGTCCCTCTCTGCCCCCTCTCTCTCGATTTGCCCCCTCTCTCCCTCACCTGCGTCTCTTTGTTCCCCACTCCCTCCCCTGTCTCTCTTTGCCCCCTCTCTCCCTCCCCTGTCTCTCTTTGCTCCCCTCTCCCTTCCCTGTCTCTCCTCCCCCTCACCCCCTTCTGTGTTCCGCTTACCTCCCCCCTGCCCCACTGATGCTCCCTCTGTCTCCCCTTTGCCCTGTACTTGCTCAATGGGGTCCCACACTGCAGAGAGGATGCGCCGGCAGGGGTGGGACTCCATTGGTCTGCGGAACCACCAATGACTGAGCAGGCAGGCTGGCAAAGGGGAGACAGAGGGTCATCAGTGGAGCAGCGGGGAGGTAAGGGGAACACCTGTTCCCCGCTGTAGTATCGTGTGGGTATCGCGATGAGCGCCTATGGGGGGACAGAGGAAGCATCAGGGGAAAGTTGCTGTGTATATCTTCGCATCTCTCACGCACACTGGCTGGCATGATGTGCACTGGCAGGTCCGGTGCCCCCCCGCTCCTCACACAGCTGAGCCCACAGGTATACAGCGGGTCCCCCGGACCCTCCCTGCATCGCTCCCTCTCAGAGGCAGCACACACCGGGCAGCAGCCACACTGCAGGGCGGTCTGACCAGACGCGCAGACAGCGGGAGCCGGAGCACAGCAGGACTGAACACAGCGAGCAGGGCAGCCCTGCTGCAGCGCTCCCCCTCAGAGGCAGCAGCCATACTGCAGGGCGGCCTGTGGTGCGGGCCTCACGATGAGCACCTGCGGCGCTCATTACAGGGCCTGCAATAAGCGCCTGTGGCGCTCATTGCAGCCCGGCAACTGCAAGTTGTGTGACAACAACTCGCAGTACGTCAACTATTGTACTTCAAATTTCCTGCTTTGCACTGATCACCTTTGGCGCTCATCGTGAACACCACTTCTTCAGCACTCATTGCAAGCCTCTCATCATGAGCCCCGCGATGAGCTCCTTTGGTGCTCATTTCGTGGCGCTCATTGCAGGTTTCGATAAACTGCAAGTTTTGTGTTTGGGAATGCCATGTTTCTCTTTCCACCATCTCCATCTGTCGCTTCCCTGTGTGTTTCTCCTGTGTGTGTCTGCTGAATGTTTCCGTGTAAGGAGATGTTTTATTTTCAAAGTCCCAGTAAGTGTTACTGTGTTTGCCGTCATGTATTTTCTAACTCCTGCGTGCCTGGCTTTTCATTCAGTTTCAGAATTTTTTACGTTTTTCGTCCGCCATTCATTTTCTCGCTTAGGCGATTTTGGATTGACGAAAACCCCCAAATATGGCTCAAAATTGCTTGCAACCTCACTCCCAGGCTTCCTGGCTCTCCCCATGTGCTGTTTGTTATATATATTATATCCTGTATATAGATTTATAAAGTATACTTTGGACTTTTATCATCAATATTCTAAAGATACACACCTCTTTTCTATGCAATTATTGCCACTTGGAAAGACCCAGATATTTTACTGGTAATCCTTAGTGGATGTTGACAGCTTTTAGGAGGTGTTTTGTATAAAATCAAAATATGAATAAAGAACAATAATAAAAGAACATAAAATCAATACAGTGATCTTAAAAGATCAAATAGTATCAAAATCAAACGCATTTCGACAGAATTTCTGTCTTTCTCAATGATAATAAAGCACTCCCATTTCTCTTACCTATTTATAGTGGATCAGACTACAGGAGACGAGTCAGTATGTTTTTGTTGGCGGAATTAGCAGTTTTTTTCAGGCCCAGTGCATCACTGTTGCGTAGGGATCAAAGGACCAATCAGAGAGCCGGCATAAATGTTCCTTAGTGATGCTATTGCCAATCAGAACAATATCTAGTGGTTTATATGCTGCTTCAGAGCTATGTACTGATTGGACGCTCGTACACATAGCAATATACTCATACTTATCTTGATATAAACCCCAATGTGTCACAATCTAATACACATACATTTTTCCCGATCTGATACAAATGTATTTCGCAGTGTTGCCAATCCTTGTATTGGAGTGCGTCATGCTATGTCATAGATATCCATCACAGTGAGATCAATTTACACACTTCACACGAAGACAAAATAGGAATGAATGCATGCACCAGCATAAATCATTTATATTGTAATTTATAAACGACCTTCTATATATATATGTTATACAATGTATTTCATTCAGTGGACCCATCAGAAAACCCACATGAGTGTTGCTTAGCTACGCCATAGCCGGTCAAATCTTGTCTAATAGCTAGTGTGATATTTCAGGACTCACCATCTCATATGTTTAAGATACCTCCTATGGTGTTTACTAATACCTATTATAGTGAGACCCATTGGTATGCTCTTCTATAATGTGTGCAGGGAAACCATATTTACAACACCCCTTTCTCACACTATATTGATGTTTGTAAAATCTTTTTTTCAGGGTTAGTTTTGTTCGTCCTACTTATTGTTTTTGGCACACACAAGTTATTACATAAATTACATACTCGCTTCTACACTTTGTCTGATGTTTTATCTTAAATTGTTTACTGCTACTTGTTGAAATGATTACATCTCTTTGTTTGATTTTCAAATGTTTACATGTACAACAGTTTTTTACCCCGCAACTGAAACAACCACTACTTTTTTTCATCCAGCTATTTTTGGTATTTGTTTTTTCTTTTCTCAGATCACTCAGTGCTAATATATTTGGTAGATTTATGTTGTGTTTGTAGGTAATTACTGGTTTATCAGGTAAAATATCTCTCAACAGATCATCATTTTTGAGGATTGGCCAAACATTTAGGAAACTTTTTTGAGCTGTTTAGTTTAAGTGCTATATCAAGTCAAGAATCTACATATATTACTACTTACCAATGTCTCTTTACTTCTGTCAATATTTGTTCTTTTGATGACATCACTTTGTTTTAGACTCCCAGTTCTTTTGTATGCTTTCTCGACAATTTTATAATTATTTTTCTGTTGCTTAAACTTCCTCTTTAATATAACACTCTCTTTCTCGAAGTCTTCGCCATTAGTGCAATTTTTTTCTACTTTGTTGATATTGTCTAACGGGTATATTGTCTATCCAGTTTCGGTGAAGTCCACTCTTACCGTGCAAAAAATACTTTGGTGTCTGTTGTTTTTTTATATAAAAATGAAGTAATCCCTTTTTCTTCACCTTTGAGTATCACATCTAGGAATGGTATCTCTGTCTTGTCCTGATTCATAGTGAACTTCAGATGAAATGTATTGGAGTTTACATATTTAAGGAAGGCTCTTAGAGTTTCTTCTTTGTCTCCCTCCCAAATCACTATAATGTCATCTATGAATCTGCACCAAACCACAATATTTTCTCTGAAAGGATTGTGGTTCCAAATAAATTGATCTTCACAGGCATCCATCACACAGTTTGACTTCTTACTTTTCTTTGATTTAGGAGTATTCTTTGTTGTTCTTTGCCTGGATAATGTTGCAAACTTTGATCCACATTTCTTCAGGCATTCTATCTTCCATGTCTAGTCCCTTAAATCTATTTTTTACTTCCACTGCATATTATTTATTTTGTATCTTCTTGTTCTCATGGTCTGAGCCACAGTCAGCTCCAGGTCTTGTTTTTGCTGACTGTATAGAGCTCCTCCATCTTTGGCTGCAAAGTATATAGCCAATCTGATTTCTATGTTGTCCATCTGGTGATGTCCATGTGTAGAGTCATCTTGGAGGCTGTTAGGAGAGGGTGTTTGCTAAGACCAGATAATTATCTTGACAAAATTCTTCAAATATCTGACCTGCTTTATTTTGTACTCCAAGGCCAAATGTGCCAGTTATTCCATGTGTCTTTTGGTTCCCTACTTTAGCATTCCAATCTCCTATGATGATAGTCACATCTTTTCTTGGTGTTATAGCTATGACGTGTTGAATGTCTTCGTAGAACTGGACAACTTCAGCCTCTTCAGCATCCGTGACTGGAGCATAGACTTGGATCACTGTGATATTAAATGGCTTGCCTTGAATTTGAATTTAAATCATTATGTCATTCATTGGGTTGTAACCAAGCACTGCTTTGGCCACTCTTTGATTGACTAGGATGGCTACTCCATTTCTTCTGCGGGATTCTTGACCACAGTAGAAGATCTGGTGGTTGTCTGATGTGAAATGTCCCATTCCATTCCATTTAGGTTCCCCAATTCCCAGGATATCAATGTTTAACCTTGTAATTTCATTCTTGATCACATCTAATTTGCCCTGGTTCATAGTTCTAACATTCCAGGTTTAAATTCTGAATTGTTCTTTGCATCAACAGAGCTTCTTTTCCCCTCCAGACACATCTGCAGCTAGGTGTCCTTTCGGCTTTGGCCCAACCACTTCATTAGATCTGGTGTCACTTGTACTTGCCCTCTGCTCTCCTTCAATAATGTGGTAGGCACCTTCTTCCGGTGCCATAGTGTTATGTCTCTGGTTGTGCCTGTCCATAAAGTTTTCTTAGCAAAGATAGTGGAGTGGGTTGCCAGTTCCTTCTCCAGTGGACCACAATTTGTCTGACCTCTCTGCCATGACCTGCCCATCTTGACTGACCCTACATGGTCTAGCTCACAGCTTCATCAAAGTACACAAGCCCCTTAACCACGACAAGGTAGCGATCCAGAAGGGGCACAAACAACATAGGAGTTAGTATGTTGCTATTTGTATTTTGCTATTTGTATTTTGCACCCGATCAATGCAGAGTCAGTAGAAATAGCCATTAGACGAGGTTTGACCAGTAATGGCGTAACTAAGCAACATTCATGCAGATACTCTAATTGGTCCGCTGAATGAAATACATTGTGTAACATATATATAGAAGGTTGTTTATAAATTACAATATAAATGATTAATGCTGGTGCATGCATTAATTCCTATTTTGTCTTAGTGGGATGTGTTTAAATTGATCTCACTGTGATGGATATCTATGACATATTATGCAGCGCTCCAATACAAGGATTGGCAACACTGTGAAATACATTTGTATCAGGTCGGGACATGTTGTGAAAAATGTGTTTGTTTTAGATTGTGACACTTTGGGGTTTATATCAAGATAAGTATGATTATATTGCTATGTGTATGAGCATCCAATCGGTACATAGCTCTGAAGCAGCATCTAAACCACTAGATATTGTTCTGATTGGCAATAGCATCACTAAGGAACATTTATGCCAGCTCTCTCATTGGTCATTTGATCCCTAGGCAACAGTGATGCACTGGGCCTAAAAAAAATGTTAATTCCCTCAACAAAAACATACTGACGTGTCTCCTGTAGTCTCATCCACTTTAAATAGGTAAGAGAAATCGGGAGTGCTTTATTATCATTGAGAGAGACTGAAATTATGTCGAAATGCGTTTGATTTTTATACTATTTGAAATTTTAAAATCACTGTATTGATTTTATGTTCTTTTATTACTGTTCTTCATTCTTATTGTGGTTTTATAATATTCATAGTATACAAAACACCTCTTAAAAACTGTCAACTTCAACTAAGGATTACCAGTAAAATATCTGGGTCTTTCCAAGTGGCAATAATTGCATAGAAAAGAGGTGTGTATTTATTGATGATAAAAGTCCAAAGTATACTTTCCAAATCCATATCCAGGATACTCTGAATCACCCTGCAATCCGGGCTTATTGTCCCAGTGAGGGTAATATAAGGAGGAGAGGGTTCTCAGCCATGCCCCCAGACCTGGTATATTGGATTAAATTGCATAGTATTTCAATACTTTTTGTAGTAAATTCATTAGGTTATCTGGCACCCTGAGACTTGTCAAACTACCACAAATTGACAAATTGCGATTTGTATACATCATAGCGTTTGAGTGTAAAAAATGTAAGCTTGATACCCCATTTGAGTATTGTTAATTTTATTTTATTTTATTAATAAATAATTGATCAACATTATTGGAGGACCTGCACTTCTTTTCCTCCCCTTTACCCTTCTATTTTTTTATATTTAAACCAGTTTATTTACTTGAACTGGGAACATTTTAGATCAAGGAAATGTTGCAGAATATTTTCAAGTACCCCTTTTGAAAATACAACAAAGAAAAAAGTATTATTTCCATGTAATGAGTGAACTGCATACTGGAATTTTGTGAATCTAGACTATTGTTATTTTGTACTTTGGATATTAAGAAATAAAATAACGAATATAAACTGAAAATCAAGTTTTACTGTAAATATGGTTTCCCCCTTTATTTTATGGTATTTATTGCTTAATTAGTGTCATTATTAGTTTAATTTGCTAGAGCAACACCTTTAAGCCATATTGCAAAAGGTTACTAGTAGAATGAATTGTACCCAGCTGTCAGAATAATTCTAGTAGCTTCCAATCTAAAGGATTACACTAAAATCAAGTTGCTAATTATATAAAATGCATTACATCTTTACTCATGGGTCTTTGTTTAATTTCTTTGAAAAGGGAAAAAACATATGTAAAGGTGCATGATTATTAGTAAAGTATAATTGCCTGATAAATTACAGTCTTAGAAAATGGTGTAATTTTAAATAACAGGTTGTTGATGAACTACCTATAACCCAGAAGAATTAAAGCAGAGTAAAAAAAATATATCATTTTTTTTCATTTTTAGGCTAATGAATTATATAAAATGCAAATAGTTTTTTACATACACAAGCATAAACACTTGCTTCTAAAATAGTGGATTTACATTGCCAGTGAATGTGATGATCATATGCTGCTTCTTTAGCTAGTAGAATACACTTCACACCTCATTTAGCAGACTGTAATGTGTCTTCTGGCACCCAAAGGAGTAGAACTGCAATACTGTATGACTATACTAAAATACATAGGCCTGTATTATTTATGCTTTATATACTTTACATAAACTTTAAATCTATTTATTCTACCAACCTTTAGATCTCAACCTAAAATGTCTTTATTCTGTCTCCCCTGACCTCTTGTTTGTGTTTAGGATTTATTTTACTTGTCTTAGACATGCTTACGTCATCTAAGTTGTTTACCTTCCAACCTTATCCTAGTAGAATTACAAATCTGTTGTCTCTATCTACAGTGATGTAATCATTAAGTCATATATTAAAAGTAGCTGCTTTTAGGTTCATTAAACCAGTGTACTGTTGAAATGCCTAATACAATGTCAGCCAACATTTCATTTTTAAGAAGTATATGGCTTATGCTATCACTTGCAGTATATCTGTATATTAATTATCACATATCTAATTGTGAGCATGCGGGTTGTTGCTAACGCTGCTCGCTAGCGTAGCGAGCCTGTGGCCCTCGCCCTTGCCAAAGGCGCTCCTTGCCAGCAACTGCGCACCTCGCAAAATTTACAGACTTACGACACAAAAATACGAGACGAGTTACGACCCATTACGACCTCGCAAAAATACGACCTTACCCCCCGAAACCCGCGCACATGAAAACATGAAAAACACAATAAATACATACAACAAATACATAAAAAGCTTACCTACAGCAAGGCTACAGGACTCTAAAGACGCAAAACACCACCAAACACCTACGGATTTTCCGAAAACGACGTACGAGATCCGAAAACTAGGACGCAACCCGCGCAACCCGAAAAACATTAGAAACACAATAAATACAAACAACAAACACATAAAAAGCTTACCTACAGCAAGGGGGGGCACCCAGGACCTCGAAGACTGAAGTTACACCTCAATTTAACTTGAAATAAAAGAGTTTAGACACCCGAAAATCACCTAAGCGAGAGAAAAAATGGCCGCCGAACAAAACGAGAACGAGGCTAAGGGCCCCTAAACACGCAAAACACCACCAAACACCTACGGATTTCCCGGGGGGAAGTCGGGCGACATCCGAAAACAAGGACGCTAAATCAGCCACAGCCGCATACCACACATTAGGCACCATTTTAGAACACTAACTAAAACAATCCGGAAGTACAAAGCTACCCTAACGGATTTGCCTCGCGCACGCACACTATTACACTACACACTGCACACATTCATGACACTTACACAGCAGCTCCACAACACTGATGATGCAGCAACATGAAAACAGATTGCCAGCTCTTCAACACAATGCTTCCTGCATAGATTACTTCACAAAAGGTAAAGTATATTCATTTCTTATTTTATTAATTATTCATTGCCATAACAAACAAAAAACACCAACGCCGCTCATAGCGCACAAACAACCAAGAGCCTTGCAAAGGCGCTCAGCTCGAGGCTCGCAATGAGCGCCAAAGGAGCTTAAAACACCAACAAAATTAATTTTGCACCCAAACAACATTACCTGCCTTACTATCTTATTGCCATAATTTTTTGACGGGCAAGTCGCTAGTGTAATATAATATTCATCTGCAGATACATATCAATCACGTATATACTGGTAATTTGTACTACAATCAAAGTTTTACCTTTCAACAGATGCTGTTGTTGGGGAAATGTACTAAAGGATACCTCCATCTAGTTCTCAGCTCATTTCGCAATTTACTAAAGCTTCCTCTCCCGTGTTATACCTAGATCATCGTCGATAATAGCGAGTCATGGTGGAATCGTGTGTGTTATGGGCATGTTAGGGTTGTGTAACCTGCATCTATTGCAAATACTAAAGTTCTCTGAGTTTAATATACCCTCATCGTGCTTTTTACTACACACAATGCTGATATTCATCATCACAATCTTCAACCACATGTTGGCAGTAAATGTTATATTTAAAAAAAAACAATACAACCAATATCTGTTAATATACCACATACACTGTTAGATGTTATATATAAAAAGGTGAATATTCATTTTATTATTTTATTTAAATATAAAACATATTACACTTCAGGGTTAATAAAAAGTTTTAGAACCCCATGGGTCCTCTAAGTATAAACATAGAAGTTTGTATGGACCCCCATGACATCTAACATAAATCCATTACCATGGATCCCTATGGACCCCCATGGTAATCTAATCTATGAACTATAGGGGTCCTTACAAATTTCCATAGTAAATTATACTAGTACCATAGGGGTCCTTATGGAACCTTTGACATCTACGGACCCCATGGTATACTATACTAATATCATGGGGGTCTTTATTGTCCCCCATGACACCTAACATTAACCACTGTACCATGGTGGCCCTGCAGACCCACATTATATTCTATACTAGAATCATGGAGGTCGTTATGGACCTCAACAGCACCTCTTTAACTTATTGTCATTTTAACCAATCTGAATAGGGGAATATAGAGCCCTCTGATGCTAACCAATTGGAATGCAATGATTTCAAACTTTAGCTAATCAGAGGGCTCTATACTGACTGGTTGAAATGACAGCCAATCAAAATAAAGCTTCATAGTAATGTGAACCTTCTGTGATTGGCCAGTCATATAAGAGAGATCTTAATCTATGCATTCTGATTGGTTAGTCTTTGAGTCTTCGAGCAAGGGAGTCCTCTGCACCTAACATTAACCCATTGTTCATAATACCTGTTACTGATAATTAACAAAGCAATAGCTTACCCCTACCTTAGGCATTTACTTTATGTTTTTAGCCAGCATATTTTATTAATTATTTTTTAAGTATGGAGAGTATATTTCCTCAGTCTTGGAGTGCACCATAATAAAAAAAAGCTTATTTCTCCTTGTTCTTTTCAGTTTATGCATATATGATCACATATAATAGTTGTTGTAATTGCGAGTTTGTCGGTAACGTTATGTTAAATGCTTTGGCCTTGCGCATGCACAATGAGCGCCAAAGGGCTCATCGTGAGGCCCGAAAGTTAAGTGTTTGATGGGGGCTGCAATGAGCACCAAAGGCTGTACGTGACTGGCTTCACAGGGCTGCAATGAGAGCCAAAAGGCGCTCACTTCAGGGCCTGCGATGAGTGCCATAGACGCGGTCCGTAAATTATTGGCTTAGTTACAGGCTTCAAAAACATTACTGGGTTAAGAGCCTCAATTTTTTTTAAGCCCGTAACTTGAAAGCCTTTCGGGGGTCGCCAAAGAAAGCCAATTCAGTAAAGAGGGATGGACAGGACGTCCAAATTCAACCCTGCCCAGCCTAGCCATGTTAGTAGCATTACCAATAGACTGCACCAATTACTTGAGCCAATCCAAGCAGTGAAGAGCAGTCTACTCCCTCAGTCGATTGACCAGCAGAGACAAAATTGAAGACATATTCATCATGTGCTCCTGCTTGACTAACTAACAGGAGCAGGAAACATCATTCTTATTCACACAAAACTCCTCGCCCCCAACTCAAACAACCCAATTACTTCCCTGCACTAGCCCGGTCAGTCTCTAAAGAGCAGTGGTCCTTCAGTGTCAGTGCCTTTAAATAAATACGACAATGGGACAGTAAAACAAAACTGGCTTGGAGGCATTTCATTTAAACATCTGATTTATCAAATGCTATCAGATGTATTCTAATAAAAAACTGCTGAAAATCTATCACTCACGTAATTTGCCTTTATTATAATCGCACTTTTGATGCAAAAAAGTAGAGTTATCGAATAAACTTCAGCTCCACATATAAGACTGAATATTTCTTGTAATCATAGATAAAGTAGCATTGTCTCACATAGGTATTCTTATTTGAAAGCCAGTGCCAATAAATTATGAATCAGTAGCCATGTTGCTCTTTTTATTTACCTTCTTTTAGTAACGGGATGAAAATGGATTTTAGTGTCTGTGTAACTTGCAACATAAATTGTATTACCTTGCACAGGGAAAGGTCAAGATAGATATATCTTGATGAAGTGGATTGACTTATTGAATAAGCACTTCAATATTCTAAATAGCAAGCACTTGTATCTAGAACACAACAAGGTGCAGACTGAGATAGTGTGGGAAATTGAACATGAATAAATCCATTGTTTCCAAATTGTCTGCTGTGTCTATACAGTAAACAAGTGCATGCAAACTATTATTTTGTACTTATATTCCTTAACATTGCATAAAGAGTTTAAAGGGAATAAATATAACTATGCATGCCTATAAAGAGGGAAATAGTAGAGTTAAAATACCAAAATAGAAGAGTGGAAATGTTAAATAAAGACTTTCAAATAAGGGTAGTTATAGCAGCTTCAAGGGACACTGTACTTTAGGAAAATTCACACATTTGTAAAGTATGTAACAATCATAGCAGCTATGTGAGCCAAAGGCATAAAACATTTTAGATACAATTTAAAGGGATATGGAACACAGTACTTTTTTATGCTTTTAAAGGGCATGTTTTAAACATTAACAAAATCGTGCTTTGCATGACAAAATATTAACTAAAACCTGTGTAAACCTTATTGAAACTAACAGAAATTTACATCTGTAGATTTCGCTGGCAGGTTTGAGGACCGCTTTTGGAAATACATTCTGTCAAATGCAACAAAAATGCTTTCAATGCCCCTTTCATTTTAGAAGACTCTGTTTTTGACGGTTCCAGTACCTTCTGATAGCTTAAATCCTTAGCATGTGGGGTTATCTAAAAAACAGTTTAGGGAGGGTTATGGGAAGAAAATTGAGCAATGTGTTTTTTTTTCCATTGGAATAATTTGTATTTGACACTTACCCCCTTCCAAAGCACACAGACTCACATTTTCCAAAGATATATTTGTTCCATCATATGGTGGTCTTTAAAAAAAATCCTTTTTTAGTATGTAAAGCAATTTTAAAATGAAAGAACCCATACAAGTGCCAGATAAAGGGATATGAGTATCTTTAGTGTTTCATTTCTAAACACAGATTTCTTGAACTAACAAGTAATGAACTAGATACTGACAGACCTTTACCTGGTCCTTTAAGGACACATTTTGTTTTGATAATCCAAAATGAACTTTTGAGCTGTTATGATAGGTTTAACTTTCATTAACAAATCTCATTGTTTTAAGTGGGGTTAGTACTTTGCATGAAAGCTTGAATTAAATAGTAATTTTAATTTATACAATATGAAGGTTTAATATTCATAACAAGGTTTGTATGATCATATATAATTAAATACATTTAAAGCAATACATTCAAGTGTACCAATACATATTTAACTCAAATTGCCATATAGAACAGTTTATATTAACTGCAACAATGATTACATGTTTTATTGCTATGAACATTGTATGTATTTATCAAATGAAATGTGTCTCTGTTTTCCCTGTTTGATAAACATACCCAATATGGAGGTTATTGTGTTAGTAGAGTGCATTAAAAAGACAGCACAGTCTTATATTTCTGTTGCATATTCAAAGATCATGTATTAATCATTACAAAAATGTTTTTAATGGAAATATCAGAAGCATAGTGTAGGAATTGCTGTATTTTCTCCACCTCCTAATCTGCAATATAATATAGAGGGGCATCCATAATAATGTGTGTTTATTATTATTACTTTGAATGTAAAATTAGCTAAGCAATCATAGATGAGAAGCTCACTGTGAGTCATAGACATACTTTTGTTGCTACGTTATTTCAATTTACTAGTCAGGCTAAGGCAAATCAAACACATTGTTTTTCATCTATTTATTTGCTGATGTAGTTATCTTTCCTTATTTATTTTTTATTCCAATGATGTGAATTAATGCATCAAATGTGCACTTTCAAATGCATGATCGAACATGTGGCACTACTGGGGCCCTTGATCACTACTTCTATGGAGTCTGTATATTTTACACAGTTTGATAAATATGCTCTATAGTATAACTAATAATATAGAGTAATTAGATCCACTAATTACTTTCCTTCTGCAAATAACCCTCATTTATGAGTCTAATAATTGAGCTCCAGCTATATTACTTTGTAATTATTATGGAAATGAAATTAAAACATATTAAATTTATAAACTATATTTTAGGGGCATATCATTCATATATTAGCATTAATCAATGTACAAAGCTTATTGTGTAAAATGATGTGATATTAATAAATAGTATTTTGTGAAGTAGTTTGGCACAGGCATATTTGGGTCTCAAATCACAGTATGTATGTGTGTTTATTTATATATGGAATGACAGAAAGTGTCAAGCACACTTACAGACAGAAATGTCACTGCATAAAGACATTTCTGTGCATATAGAAACATATTTCAATGTACTACACTAACAACTTCAGACACCCTGCTATCTCATGAAAATGTGCTGCCCTAGGCCTGGTGGACCTAGGTAAAACCCTACAGGTAGGTAAAGTTCCTGTAATCATGAAATAATGGTGGAAATAATAGTGGAAGATGAAGGGGCTGTGATGTATCCTATGTCTAAGATGTACAGTTGTAGGTGAATTTGGTCAACCACAAATATATAACACTAGAGACTTGCCTGTCAAAAATAACGGCAATAAAATTTGAAGCCGGGCAATGCTGTTTGCCACACAATGCAATGTTCTGCCCCCTCTGAGCACCTTCGGCGCTCATCGCGAGCCTCTTCTCCCATCTACCTCACTGCTCATTACAGGCCTCGGCAACTTGCAACTTGCCATGTGTCTCTTTCCATCATCTAGCCCCCTGGCCCTTCCCTGTGTCTTTCTCCTCTGTGTCTCTGCTGAATCTTTGCGTGGTGAGTGCTGACTGCCGTTGGTTTTATTTTCAAAGCGCGCACACCTGCCGTTGTTGGTGTGTGTTAGTGTCTTTGCCATCATGTATTTTCTAAGTCCTGCGTGCTTGGCGTCCTTGGTGTAAGTGTTACTGTCTTTTGCGTTGTGTATTTTCTAAGTTCTGCGTGCCTTGCCTTGCTGAGCCTTGTTTTCATCTTGTTTCAAAATTTTTATGTTTTTTCGTCTGCCATTTTTTTTCTGCTTCAGGGATTTTCAATTGTTCAAAAATTGTTCACTCACAGGCTCTCCCCCTGTGCTGTGTGTAAGTGAATTTGAGGCATATTTGTGTGTTTTTGATATCTTTTCCAGTTTGGTAGTTTGGCCGTTAAAGTTGTATTTTTTGCGAGCTTGTGCCTCAACGACTCACCTCGTGATGACAACTTGCAGTTTCACAACTATTATATGTGTTAAGGGTCGTGGAAGGTTACTGGGCTTAACTGTGTCACTTAGAATTTGGAGTTGAGGAAATATTATGCCGCCTTAGAAGGCGAGTCGAAAATGCTTAAGGCTTGGAAGATTCTGTGGGATCATGTTAGTGAATTCCAAATATGCGCTAAAGTTTGTGTGCATGAGAGTGTTGAAGACTGTAAGAGAAGAAATTAGATATGCTTTAGAGAAAAACACTTTGCACTTAAAATTGTAAGCTAAATGTACCTAAATGTTATTTTTTTATGTACTGTACCCCATGTATAGAGCTATTGGATATCCAGGCGTGTTAAATAAACCATAATAATAATAATAGGAGGAAAAAGTGCAAATGACATTCAAAATGTAATGGTAGGCAGCACAACGGAGAATTAAAGTAAAAACATTATGAATTTGGATTTGATACAATGTGTGTTGCAGATATAGAGCAGAAAGTGGGTGAGAGGAGGCTGGCAGCATAGTTAAGCATGGATCTACAAAGTTGATGATTATCCATAGGTAGCACATCTCAAGATCCTTTAGACCCTATAGAGTTCAGTGAGAAACTCAGGCCCCCATGCTAATCGAGCAGCGTAATTTGCAGGATATCCGTAAATCGTCTGCAGGAGCTTTTTTCCCTATGTAGCACATTTATCTTAATTAGTGGGGATAACATTTTAACTCCATTTATCCCCAGTTTGATAAATATTACGGCATTCAGCCCACATCCGTAGCTCAAATCCCTATCCTCAGGAGATTTCAGTTTAGTGAGTACTCAAACCAAGCTTTAAAGATGAGAAATGGCTTTGGTAACCAATACAAAATGAGAGCGTCATGATTATTAAAATGACTTGAGAACAAATGCTGTAACTGTGACAATAAACCATTATATTTATATTTGTATATACATTATTTTTTAAATTATTTGTTTTTTTAAATGTAATAGATGTGACAATTGTATTTATAGATTCAATATACATAAATGTGTATATATATATATATATATATATATATATATATATATATATATATACACAGTGCCTTTTCAAAAGTATTCACCCCCTTGGCATTTTTCGTGTTTTGTTGCTTAACCTGAAATTTACATGGATTGTTGAGGATTTGCATCATTTAATTTACAGAACAAGCCCACAACTTTGAAGATGCTTTTTTTTTATTGTGAAGCCAACAACAAATAGGACAAAATAACAGAAAAAGTAAATGTGCATAACTATTCACCCCCTAAAGTCAATACTTTGTAGAGCCACCTTTTGCGGCAATCAAAGCTCCAAGTCGCTTTGGATAAGTCTCTATGAGCTTGCCACATTTTACCACTGGGATTTTTGCCCATTCCACCTTGCAAAACTGCTCCAGCTCCTTCAAGTTGGATGGTTTGTGCTTGTGAACAGCAATCTTTAAGTTTGACCACAGATTTTTCTATTGGATTGAGGTCTGGGCTTTGACTAGGCCATTCCAACACATTTACATGTTTCCACTTAAACCACTCAAGTGTTGCTTTAGCAATGTGTTTGGGGTCATTGTCCTGCTGGAAGGTGACCCTCTGTCCTAGCCTCAAATCACGCACAGAGAGGTACAGGTTTTGCTCAAGAATATCCCTGTATTTAGGACCATCCATCTTTCCCTCAACTTTGGCCAGTTTCCCAGTCCCGGCTGCTGAAAAACACCCCCACAGCATGATGCTGCCACCACCATGTTGGTGGTGATTCTTTGGGTTGGTGGTGATTCTTGATGGTTTTCTTTGGGTGATGTGATGTGTTGTGTTTGCGCCAGACATAGCGGTTCTTTGATGGCCGAAAAGTTCAATTTTAGTCTCATCAGTCCAGAGCACCTTCCTCCATACATTTTGGGAGTCTCCCACATGCGTTTTCGCAAACTCAAAATGTGCCATTTTGCTTTTTGCTGAAAATAATGGCTTTCTTCCTGCCACTCTGCCATAAAGCCCAACTCTGGAGCATATGGCTTATTGTCGTCTTATATACAGATACACCAGTCTTTGCTGTGTAACTCTGCAGCTCCTCCAGGATTATCTTAGGCCTCTGTGCTGCCTCTCTGATTAATGCCCTCCTTGCCCGGTACGTGAGTTTTGGTGGGCGGCCGTCTCTTGGCAGGTTTACTGTTGTGCAATGTTCTTTCCATTTGGTTATGATAGATTTGTTGGATATTTTTTATGACCTAACCCTGACTTGTACTTCTCAACAACATTGCACCTTACATATTTGGAGAGTTCCTTGGTCTCCAGTGTTTTATTAGTGGTGCCTCTTGCTTAGGTGTTGCAGCCTCTGGGGCCTTTCAAAAAAGGTGTGTATATGTAATGCCAGATCATGTGACACTTACATTGCACACAGGTGGACATCATTTCACGAATGATGTGACTTCTGAAGGTAATTGGTTGCACCAGAGCTTTGCACATGACAATTTTCTGTTTTTTATTTCTAAAAATAGTTTTAAGTATATTTTTTTCTCATTTCACTTCTCCAACTTAGACTATTGTGTTCTGATCCATCACAGAGAATTCAGATTAACAAAACATTGAACTTAAGGCTGTAATGTAACAAAATAGGTAAAAAGTCAAGGGGGGGTGAATACTTTTGCAATGTATATATATATATACATATACATATATATAAAATGCATTAGAGGATTTGTTCCTAGTCCACGTGGTTTATTGATATGTGTTAATCCCTTGAGCACTGGGTTGTGTTTCACCCTGGATGTTGTATAATGAAACTGACATAATAATACAATATCATATTTTTAATTCCACATATGTTTAAATAATGTTAAATTGTCCTATTTTTTTATTGTTTTGTGGTGCTGTACTGTCTCTTTAACCATTTAACAAGTGTTTTTTGGTACCAATATATTTTCTTCTGCTTTTTGTAGTTACGGCACTGCACTGGTTTTCAACATTAGCCAAGATTCAGGGTTACAATGGCATTTTTACTCATAGGAATCACAGCTAAGCATATTGCAGCTCCATCTATGCTAGTAAATCTTTCTATTACCTTTTTTGCTTTGCTGTATGATTTGCAATTTTACAGCACTATGACATACAGGGAAGTTGCAATTGTAGATATTAATGGTCATAATAACAACATTTGAATAAAAAAATACAAGTGTGGTTTCCAGCAAAAAATGTATTATATTTATACCGCAAATTGTGCTTGTTAAAAGTGGAGATAAGCAAGGATCAGCAGGGATAAGTGGGGATAATATTTTAACTCCATTTATCCCCAGTATGATAAATATTCCCATGTGTTAATAGTTGTGATTTGAATATAGATAGACATAAAACAGAAAATGGATATTGAATCCAAATAGCTTGCAATCATGTTATTATTGTGTAATTGAAACTTACAGACACATGAAGATATCAAATTAATTTTAAGATTTTGATAAGTTCTAAGGCTTTACTAGAAAATTACTTTAACATTAATTCATACTTTTTCACATAGCTGTGTCTATGAGGTTAACCATGTCTTTAGATTTAAAGTTCAATAAATAGCTCTATTTTGCAAACAAATTACTGGTGGGCAACCTTGGTAAATATGTGGACCAGATCAACCCTTCAACATCGCAATACTTAACTAGAACATATGTTAGGGGGAATTTACTAAGCACTTTCTTAGCTGAAATGAGGTTAGTGAGGAAGAGCCGAGACAACGTGTGGAGGAATTAAGTATCTCATGTGCATATCTTGATGTTGGTAGCACGTCTCCAGCGCGCCGTCATGAGGGAGCTGACAAATGCGCACACCCGCATTGCGCACCCAGAAAAGAGCGCGCCCGACAACTGAGCGCCACACTGCGAAAAAGGTAGAGGATGGGGTGCAGGGGAAAGAAGGGATGGGGAGAGAGGAGATGAGGAGACAGAGTGAGGGGTTGGGTGCAGGAGGGAGGGCGAGGATGAGGGAGAGCACGGGTGCAGGGGACAGAGAGAGAGCATGATTGCAGGGGAGTGTGGAGATGGAGTGCAGAAGAAGAGCGTTGATGCCTTCTAACCTGCAGTCTCTCTGGCAGATGGGGATGCAGGGTGGTGCACAGTTGTCGTGTGCTCTTTTTTGGAGTGCAGATTTGGGCGCACGCATTTGTTGGCGCCCACGGGATGGAGCGCTGTTCTCCCCAGCTCAAAAGTCGGTGAGCCCTTGATTTCTATGTACTATTTCCGGGAGATAACATGATATGCACTTGGCATGCTTAGTAAACTCCCCACAGTATTTTTTTAATGGAAAAAAGTTTTGATATTTTGTCAGCTTTACTGTTTTTTGAAGGTTTTCCATGTTTCTCTAAAAATTCTGAAATACAACAAAAATTACCAAAGCTGAGATCAGCAACCTTTTAAAATTTCCAGTGACAGGATTTTGTAGGTTTTTAAAACAGTGCTTAAGGCAAACATCGGCATATTACTTTATTAATGACAAAACAAAGGATGCTAAACATAAATAGATTTTGAGAATACATTGAAAAGAACATTTTATCCAAACAATACTGTTTAAAAGAAATGTTTAAACAAGAGATTCCATGATGTGCTTAACCAAGATTATGTATTTTTTAGAAAATGTTAAGAGTGTCTGTTTGCTTGAAATTCTTTATGCTGGAACATTTTCTATTTTTTAAAGATTTAAAACCATAACAGCATATTTTGTGATGTAAAAACATACAGCATAATTGTGAGGTACAGTTAAACTCCAGGCACAAAATATCCTTTTAGAGTTATACAGTAGATCACTGTTCTCCTATAGGGAAGAGTGCAAACAAAAGGACCCAGATTCACTAATGATTGAAGTCTTGAGGAGTTTGATTGCCACGTTCACAGTGTTATTTCAATTAAATCATGTATTTACTTTTTCTAATACAATATTAAATCGATTACAAGGAAGAGGATTATTATGATTTTAATAAAAGTAATGAATGAAGTATAATCCAAAAATAGAGGAGTGCACATAACAAGTCATGTTTTAAATTAGGTGGTGGTTGTACAAAATAATGTTTCACAGATAGGCTAGTAGATAACTGGGACAAACTCTCAGTAGAATTGGTAGGGTGAAACACAATTAAGGAATTTAGGCAATGCCTTGGATATGCAGAAGGCTATGGTAATGATTAATTAAGCCAAGTGTTAAGGCAGCTAAAATGGGTAAACTAGATGGACCACTTAGTTCTTATCTGGTGTTAACTCTAATATTATCTTTCAATGATTCACAAGAATGAGAGCACAAATTAAAGTGTGTACATGGAATGCATGTATGTGAATGTCCAGCTCACCATGACACACACCAAGGAGGGGTTCCCGTTCCTGTCTAGCCTAACTTGTACATGCAGCCTGCTTGCAGGACACTCTTAGTCTGAAGTTCAGTATTCTACATAGCAATGCTGCAAAATGGTACCACTCTACACTAGCCCTAACATCATCCCTTTCCCCAATGTTTCTAAAAAAATATTTCCCATGGCAGGGAAGGGGTCAAATAATATTACAAATGATGCAGTGAGTTTATGACTCCTTTGCACATGACCCGCTATCTCCTATGAGCCCATGGATGCCAGGGATTCACTACTATACCCACTATGAAGTGAAGGAGCCCCATGGCTTCCCCCCTGCCCACACTCTATGAGCCGGGACATCTCTGTTGTTTTCTTGTTCCATTTGCTGTGAATTGGGAGAACGAGGTGTTGGGGCTTCCTAATTCAGTAGTTGGCGTATTGGAACACACAGGCACCAGTCAGAATTCTAGGGAGCCGTACTGGAAGTAACACACACAAAATCATTATCAGTACAAATTCCGTTTATTGCCACGTCATAGCATAGCTTATATACTTGCTAAAGAAGGCAGATATTAGAGGCGATTTACACAGTTCACGTTAGTCGGTGCAAGGACGGATAATCAGGTGTTTCTGTTTCTTAGAACAACTAGAAATGTTTGTGTTTTAGTAAGGTCGCAAGACGTTCCAAGGACAAGAATGTGTTATTATTGTTACGCTATATCTCATGTGAATATGTCAGCAAAATATGTTAACCCCTTCATTCCCCTCTTAGATCACAACATGATCTTTATTTGGGATGTAAGCAGTGGTGTATATATATGATAGGAAGCGGACTGAGACACTGGAAGGCTATAGACCCTCAAGGGTATCAGTACATGAGATATACCTGTGACCAGGCGGTGTTAAGTCACAGTATTTAGCTAAAAATTCTTAGGAATAAAGCTTTGCAGCATGTAATAAAAACATAAAGGAATACAAGGGAAGTAATGACACAGAGCAAATAGAATTATCATCAATATAAGAACAACATTCCCACCCTATTCCTGTCAATGGATGCGGAAAAAGCCTTCGACAGGGTAGGGGGGGATTTTATGATGCAGACCCACCACAGATATGGGTTCGACGCTTTCGCATCTAAAGCTATAGCTGCCTTATATAATGCTCCATCTGCATCGGTATTGGGAAAAGGAGTACAATCAGATTATTTTATGTTAACAAATGGAACTCGTCAGGGTTGTCCCCTATCCCCCATTTTATTTGCCCTGATCTTAGAACCTCTTGCTATTGCTATTAGGGCTTAATCGGGGTTCAAAGGAATTAGACTAGGCAAAAAGGAATATAAGATCTCTCTCTTTGTGGACGATGTAGTCGTCTGTATGGAGCAGCCACAATCATCTATGATGGCGCTAATGGAAATTATCTCTAATTATAGTAAGGTGTCTAATTATAAATTAAATATAGAAAAATCAGAAGCCTTGAGTATTAACATTCCAGAGAACGATAGAGAGCGCCTATTTAACATGTACCAGTTGGCTTATACAAATGGATTTACACATCTGGGAAATTAGTTTAGTTCGGATCTACAATGCATCCAGGAATCCAACTTGAATAACTTATACAAAACATCTAAAGAGCTCATTGAGAAATGGCCGGTCAACCAATACTCTTTCTCTGGTAGAATTGCATCAGTAAAGATGTCCCTTCTTCCTAAGCTCAACTATGTACTAAGATCCCTCCCTTTCCCAATTACAAGCCTCTGGTTAGCTAAATTTCAGAGGTTGATTGATAGATATATTAACAAGGGACAGATAAGAGTTAAAAAAGAAATAATGAGTAGAAAATGTATGAAAGGCGGCATTGCATACCCAGTGGTTTCTCACTATCAGGAAGCAATTAAGCTAGCTCAATATATAAAGTGGAGTCAACCTCTTTCTAATCATCCTGAGAATCAGGTGTTAAGTGATATGCTTAATATCATTGATCTTAATGCTCTATTGTTTTTCCCAAAACTAGCAATATCCTTTATTGACCCTAGAGCAACTCTCTTGACTGCAATGGTAAAAGAGTGGATAAAAATGATTAAAAAAAATTAATTTCTAGAGAAATTTAGTGAGCTCACTCCCCTGTTAACATTGGGACGATTAAATCATGTTCATCTAGAACCAGAAAGGAAATTTATGGGAATATTCTTATTGGGTCATATTATAGATAAAGGTAAAATATTAGACTATAATATGTTAAAGAAGAAATATAATATTTCAACAAAATTTTGGTTTACGTCATATAAACTGGCACAAGTTTTGAAAGACAGATTTAAAGACACCAACCAACATAGTTTAAATAATTTCGAAACACTGATAGTGTCCCAAAATACTAGACATCTAATATCAAAGTGTAATGAGATTCTTTACAAGCAAACACAGAGGGACACAATTAAATCTATGGATCTCTGGCAAAAGACATGCAGTTAATGATTTCTAAAGAGACGTGGCATCAAGCTCTAAAAACTTTAAATAGGTTTGTGAAAAATGTAAACCAGAGAGAAATTCAATTTAAATTACTCAACAGATGGTATTGGGTTCCCTCTAAGCTGTACTTCTTATCATTAACCCAGAAGCCAAATTATGTTGGAGGAATTGTGGGAAACCAGCTAATATGTTGCATATATGGTGGGATTGCCCTACATCCCTTTTACTCTGGGAGGAATGTTTTGAATATATATCTAATACACTTAAGATAGACATTATAGCAAAACCTCAGATGGCCCTGTTTAATTTTTTTCCTCCTAAAATGGAAATAAAAAATAAAGCGTTTATGACTCAAATTTTTCAGGTAATTAAAACTTCGATTGCAAGAAATTGAAGGAAAGAAGCTCTTCCTAAACTATCAGAAATTTTGGTCAAATTAGGGTTCAATCGGGAACTAGAGAGACATTTTACTACTGCATTTCAGCTAATACAGGACCCGGTAAAATGGGCCATATGGGATTCCATTTCTAATTAACCTTTCTTCCCGGCAGTATATTCCCTCCTCGGCCCCTTTTTCAGCCCTCCCATTCCTTCCTGGCTAGAATGTATGAGGAATGAAAGTATTGTGTATTGGGTGAATGGAAAGGCAATCATGAGGCGAAATATTAGTCGTATGAGATCTTATTAGGGTTAATATTCCCTACTCAATATTTATTAGATAATCATTAAATTATAGTCTAGGTTATATAATCTAACATAGAGACCTATTTAATTTCTCACTCTAGCAATAAATATAATAAAGCCTAAAATAAAGACTAAGGTCCTTCTCATACATCTACCACTTCACAAAGACAATTAAGGTCTAGGTAGATATATTGATCTAATAATGGTTTGGCAGGTTAGATGTGGACAGAAGTGAATTATCTGTCGGGCTCCTCTACACAAAGTAGCGGTTAGGGGAATAAGAAGTTGAAAATTAAATTAAATAAAGAGTTGGGATATTGTCAAATCCAGCTATAACACTCTAAGACTCACCCTATTACGCCTAATAAGTAGATAGGGCATGATTTATGTGTAAGTTTTTAAGCTAACAATTTGAATCTTAATGTATGCCATATGACTTTGTATAATATGTGAATTTGTAAAATAAACAATAAAAAAAAAAAGAACAACATTCTTTACCTATTAAAGCACACACACCGCCTTTGGAAGCTAAAACATAATCTAAAGACATTTTATTCTGCAAAGCGATCATTCTAAATTTGCACCTGCTCCTAGTTTAGTTTCTCAATTGCTTCAGCAGAGCTATTCAAGGCCCTCTGTACTAGTAGAGAAAGGATGGATAGTTCTACCTGTAGTTTCCCTACGCCTGCATGTGGAGAGGTTATACCTAGGGTGTCTAGGAATATTTTCCCCCCGCTCTTCTGCTCTATATCCCTCATGTTCCTAATGCGGCCTTGTGGAAGTGTTGAGGTTGTGTATATATATGGGATTACTTGACCTAAATAACAACTGCCCACCCAATTAAGGGGGCAGCCATCGATAGGTGTTCCTGCCACAGATAAAGTATACATCCGTGGCTGGAGAAGGTGGCATAAGGTGAAAGAGATTAGACACGGATCCATTAGTGTTGCTACAACCATTACCATTAATTGCTATATTATGCTATATTATGTAAAATAGGGACACCCGGGACCATTACAGTTCCAAGGTGAACAACTCTTGTACAGGTCGGAAAGAGAGGAACCAGAGGATGTCCTATCACATATGTAGTTGTGATCGTATGGGCTGTTGCAAAGCACCCCGGGAGCCTTCACGGCTCCCCCTGCCGCACTGATGCTCCCCAGCGGCCCACAGCACCCCGGGAGCCTGCACGGCTTCCCCTGCCGCACTGATGCTCCCCAGCGGCTCACAGCAGGAGGGAGCCTGCATGGCTCCCCCTGCCGCACTGATGCTCCCCAGCGGCCCACAGCAGGAGAGAGACAGGATGGGGGAAGGGAGGGACATGATGGGGGAAGGGAGCCAGGAGAGGGGGGTGAGAGAGGGGCGTAACGAGGGCCACGGCTCGCGCAGCGAGCCCGTGGCCCGAGGCTCACTGCACCCCGGGAGCCTGCACGGCTCCCCCTGCCGCACCGATGCTCCCCAGCGGCCCACAGCACCCCGGGAGTCTGCACGGCTCCCCCTGCCGCACTGATGCTCCCCAGCAGCCCACAGCAGGAAGGAGACAGGATGGGGGAAGGGAGGGACAGGATGGGGGAAGGGAGCCAGGAGAGGGGGGTGAGAGAGGGGCGTAACGAGGGCAGCGGCTCGCGCAGCGAGCCCGTGGCCCGAGGCTCACCGCACCCCGGGAGCCTGCACGGCTCCCCCTGCCGCACCGATGCTCCCCAGCGGCCCACAGCACCCCGGGAGTCTGCACGGCTCCCCCTGCCGCACTGATGCTCCCCAGCGGCCCACAGCAGGAGGGAGACAGGATGGGGGAAGGGAGGGACAGGATGGGGGAAGGGAGCCAGGAGAGGGGGGTGAGACACGGGGGAGGTGGGAAGGGGGCAATGAGAGACAGGGGAGGGAGAGAGGAGGGAATGAGACAGGGGAGTGATAGAGGGGGCAAAGAGAGACGGGAGTGATAGAGGGGGCAAAGAGAGACAGGGGAGGGATAGAGGTGGCAAAGAGTGACAGGGGAGGGATAGAGGGGGCAAAGAGTGACAGGGGAGGGATAGAGGGGGCAAAGAGTGACAGGGGAGGGATAGAGGGGGCAAAGAGAGATGGGGATGGATAGAGGGGGCAATGAGTGACAGGGGAGGGATAGAGGGGGCAAAGAGTGACAGGGGAGGGATAGAGGGGGCAAAGAGAGATGGGGATGGATAGAGGGGGCAAAGAGAGACAGGGGAGATATAGAGGGGGCAATGAGAGACAGGGAAGGGAGAGAGGGGACAAAGAGAGACAGGGAAGGGAGAGAGGGGGCAAAGAGAGACAGGGGAGGGAGAGAGGGGGCAAAGAGAGACAGGGGAGGGAGAGAGGGGGCAAAGAGAGACGGGAAGGGAGAGGAGGCAAAGAGAGACGGGGAGGGAGAGGAGGCAAAGAGAGACGGGAAGGGAGAGGGGGCAAAGAGAGACAGGGGAGGGAGAGAGGGGGCAAAGAGACACAGGGGAGGGAGAGAGGGGGAAAAGAGAGACAAGGGAGGGAGAGAGGGGGCAAAGAAAGACAAGGGACTGAGAGAGAGGGCAAAGAGAGACAGGAGGGGGGAGGGAAAGAGACATGGGAGAGAGAAATGTTTTGGAAAAAACTTGATCTTGCCGTAATTTTTTGACGGGCAAGTCGCTAGTTAAAAATAATTGTGGTATTGGAGCAAGTGGACCAACCAACAGATTTACCTTTTCCTAGGGCCCTAAAACAGTTATACCCTGGATTGGTGTGGGTTAAAATAAATGATACACTCTTATTATATTTTGATGGGAAATACGTGCGTATGAGGTGTTGCATCCATATAGAGTTAAGTGGTGTGGCTGATTGTACATAAGTAAAGAAATTCCATTTGTGGGGTTGTGTACTGCCATTGTAATATATGTGGCTTTGAGTGAAGTTTTCTGCTGGAAGGCCAAATAGAGGCATACCCATTTCCCCATGTGTAGAGACGTGTGCACATACCCAGCAACTGGAAAGATTAAAGGAGTGAGCATATCCTTGCAACATTATGGAAAATGTATTGCGTTCCCAGGGATGATTTTTTATAATTGAGTTATCACGTGTGGATCTCTTGTGCCTATGAGGTGAACTTAGTATTGGTGTGAGTGTTATTGTGTTTACCACAGACAGACTTTAATGGTCCCAGTTCGTCTGGGTCATAATGGCAATTAAGAAATGTCCATAAGGGCAAATAAATCAGGAGCATAATGCCCATCAAAAGAAGAAAGTTCTTCCATGCATTCTGTGGATGCAGGAGTAGGTTTGACATTCCTGTTATCGCTGTCTTCAATCGCTTTCACAGGGACTTTGTCACCTGCTTCACCCCTCTTTGGACACAGCTTCAGACGTGATGCGTGGATACAGATGTCCTGTGAGTCAGTGAGGACGGCAGTCCTGGTTACTTCTACAACGGTAGTCGGTGGTCCGAATGGGAAGCCTCCCTTCTTTGCTCTGTTCAGTTGTCGGACACAGACGAGGTCACCTGGCTGAAACGCATGTGTTGGTTCCTGTGAGGGTAAAGGAAAGCGAGAAGACACATCACCATAGATGCCATTCCATTTATCAATCAATTGTTGAACATATTGTTCTCTTATAAGATCTTATAAGATCACCAGACATAATTACAAGTGGGCCTTTTACCCAAGGAGTTGGAAATGGTCTTCCCATTAGAATCTCAAAAGGGGACAATTTAGTAGACTCATTAGGAGTCATCCTAATTTCTGCTAGAATGGCAGATAAGTATTTCTGCCAGTTCACCCATGTACCTGCAGTGGCCTTTGTAAGTTTCTCCTTAATAGTGCGGTTCATTCTTTCCACTATGCCTGAACTCTGAGAATGGTAAGGGATATGGAATTTCCAGGTTATCTGTAGGCATTGTACCAGTTCCTTAATTACCGCACTAACAAAGGCTGGTCCATTATCAGAATTAATTTACAATGGGCATCCATATCTCAGTATTATCTCGGTAGTTAATATTTTAGCTACCGTCTTAGCATCCTCTCTTTGTGTTACAAAGGCCTCAGGCCACCGTGAGAACTGGTCTACTATCACCAACAGGTACAATTGCTTTGATCCTGTCTTTGGGATATGAGTAAAATCAATTTTTAAATGGCTGAATGGAGCTGTGGGTGGAGGCAAATGATCATGTAATGCTTTGTTAGGTACTGCAGAGTTATTCTGTAGACACTGTATACATCTTTGTATGTATGTCTGGCAGTGTGATTTTAAATTTCTGAAAAAATGACAGTTGCAGCTGTTTGCTACCCGATCAGCTAAAGCATTACCTCTAGATATAAAATCCTTGTGATTCTTTGTACTTGCTATGTGTTATCATTTTTTACTAGTTTTGTTTTCAGTGTACTGGTACTGGTTGAAAGGGGGTCAAGGGGAATTGGAGCTGCAGCTTGTGTTTGCTCTATCAGTCCTTCTGCCAGAGCGGGTGAAGGAGGGGGGGGCACTAACAGTGTCGATATGTGCTTTAGGCTGTTGTACTATGGGAGGATGTTGGCGCATGTAATCCCCTATGATAACTTCCATATCTGTGTCCAGGCTAGGGTATAGGGCTGTGGGAAGACTACAAGTAGGGGTTGCTCTCTGTATGGCCACAGCACAAGCAGCCAATGCTCAGAGACACGCCGGCATCCCCTGGACCGGAGTAGGGACTACTTTGGAAAATAATGCAATGGGACACATACTACCTCCGTGATCTTGGACACAGACCACGGCCATGGTTTTACAATTGTCCCTCACATAAAGGTGGAATGGTTTACAATAATTAGGTAGTCCTAAAACGGGGGCCAGCATAATGCTAACTTTTAAGGTCACATAAGCTTTAGTCATGCCTGGAGTCCACTGAATTTTTTTGGGCTGTCCCCCTTAGCAGCCGTACGTAAAATGGAGTCATAGTGTGAGCATTCAGGAATCAATTGCCTGCAATAATTAATCATCAACATGTGTTGCCCTTATTTGTATTTTGTTTTTAGTTACCTTGTGACCTTCAGCTGCTAGGTGCTGTAGCAAACTGAGTGAATCTTGTCTATTGGCTTCCCCGTTAGGAGTACATACCAACAGTAGGTCATTTGATGTACTGTAGCAGGACGGAACCATGACCCGGGTCCATGACCGCAAGGTATGTTGGAGCACCAGTGAGTAAGCAGCTGGTGAATCAACGTAGCCTTAGGGGAAGACGGGTCCATGTTAATTGGCGCCCATCAAAAGTGAAAGCCATTAGTAGTTGTGTCTCAAAGTCCAATGGGACCCGAAAAGATATAAATCAATAACAGTAAATATAGTGGCGTCATGGGGAATGGCCGTAATGAGAGCGGTGATATCAGGGACAATCGGGGCAATTGGGATGACTAAGTAATTAATTGCCCTTAAATTCTGGACAAATCTAAAGTCATTGTCATGTAATGGAAGGGACGTTAGCCCAATTCCATCTGTATCAGAGTCTAAAAGTCTGTATAACAAGTCTGATGTCAGTCTGAGTCATGGTGTCCTTGACACATTCACTTCAGATACATCATATATGTAGAAGGATTAATTCGGGGGTTAAGGGCTTTCATAACTAGTTGGTCACCTACGGATAAAAAAAAAATCCTTTCTACAAACTTAAATTGTAATCACAGGGATGAACCACAATTTCTCTAAAAAAATGAGGGCTGCCTGTTTTCTCTTTCTGTATTTACTATTTGCAATCTATTAAAAAACAAACTATTATGATCCCAGTTTGGATCAAACCACATACAAAATGTCCCATTTAAATCACTTAATAAAACATTTCTAGGAACTATTTCCCTTCAGTTCCGTACTTAACTTACAAGAATTCCCAACTAACATTCCACTTCCTGAGACCTCTCCACAAACATATAACTACAAATACTGGAATCCATCTTAAAAAGTTAAACAACAACATTCCATACACATGACAGTTTTCTTATCCAAACTAAATACGACCTAAAGAATCCTGTCACAAAAGGGGTAATCCTGTCACAAAAACTCATAGTTTTTTTTTTTTTTGGGACAGGGATATAAGTGTTAGCTTTAACTAACAGAAAGAACACATTGTCTTACACTTACAAACATGATAGACCATAAATCCTCCACTGTTACATATTTCTGGAAAAAGATTTCCCTTTTTTTTATATTTATACCGGCTTTAGAAATATATCTTAGTTGGGGACACGATCTCTACAGCCTTAAAGACACAGAGGAAAATGATCTAACCTGCATTTCTCAGTTGTATTGCAAAGAAAGAAAGTACAGCAAACACTCACAAATTTATTTGCAACAAAACACAAGACAATCCATCTACTTTATAAACAAAAGTAATCAGAATATTATATAAATGTATGTAAAGAAAAAGTTCCTTTATATTTTTGTGTTCCTATTTCTTTTATTATCCCTTATCTCGTTTGCTCTTTCACGGGACCTGATGTTGCTCTGTGTATATAATTACATATGACAGCTTTGCATGATTCTCCCGGGTTGGGAGGTGGGTATTGTTTAGACTGGGAAGTACCCATTTCCAACTATCCTTCTATTCTTAAAAACTTTAGGTGGTTGTCTCAATAGACAACGTAACCTTATTTGCTATCACGGTTGTTAATCAGAGAATAGGATCGGCTGTACTGAGCTGAAATAGCTCTGACAATTCCGACAGATATTCTCGAGTTAACGGGATGCCCCTAGACACAGAGACGGTGCGTCTTACAGTCTCCAGAGACCTTACTTCCTGATTTTTATACAGAATAACAAACATTTCTTATCTTAAGCAGCACAGCAATACAGCAAAATTCATGAGCAAGCAAAAGGGGATTTGGGGCACTGTCAATTAAGCCGTCAAGTATATATTTATATCAATTTTATCCTTTCTATTCCCACCTTAGGAATAATATATATATATTTATATATCCTATATATATATATATATATATATATATATATATATATATATCCTTGATATATATGGCCTTCCAAAGGCCTAATTTTAGCTTTCCAAAGTGCAAATAGACACAATTCACTCTACTAACCCACTCCGCCGTACTTTGATGATCTGTATCCCACTTCTCGACACCAGTTTGTTGGGGCTTCCTAATTCAGTAGTTGGAGGCTTGGAACACACAGGCCCCAGTCAGAATTCTGGGCAGCCGTACTGGAAGTAACACACACAAAATCATTCTCAATACAAATTCAGCTTATTGCCACGTCATAGCATAGGTTTTATACTTGCTAAAGAAGGCGGATATTAGAGGCGATTTACACAGTTCACGTTAGTCGGTGCAAGGACGGATAATCAGGTGTTTTCTGTTTCTTAGAACAACTAGAAATGTTTGTGTTTTAGTAAGGTTGAAAGACGTTCCAAGGACAAGCATTTGTTATTATGGTTAGGGTATATCACATGTGAATATGTCAGCAAAATATGTTAACCCCTTCATCAGCTGAATATGTTAACCCCTTCACGAGGCAGGTTCCCTCTTCCCACTCTGACCATCTATGTAGAACCGTGGAGGTTCCTATATATTTTTAAGGACCTGCATGACACCTACAATTAAACCATATGCCACAGAGGTCCTTTAAGGATCTCCTGACTGGTGTGGGCAGATGGAATCCCGAGGATTCTTAAGATCATTGTAGATAGGGGTATTGGTGGTATATTCCAGGGATCCTTGGGCTCATATTAGATGGCTGGTATTGGAAAACTCAATAGTGGAAAAGGTCAGTCTACATCCCAATCTAAAAAAAGGCAGTGCCAAAGAGTGCTCCAGTTATCATACAATTGCATCATTCATTTCCCATGCCAGCAAGGTAATGCTTAAAGGGGCAGTTCATTCAACACAATTTGGACAACACCATTGTAAAGATCTACTAAAAGCATGTTGAAATCCTTTTTAATTTTTAAAATACATGCATATTTGATGTAGATACTTGATAATATAAAATTTGTGTTTTATTGTTTATTGGCATTTTACAGCAAGCTCAGACACTGCATTGCAGCTCAGACAGTGTTGTTCCTCCTCCTAAGTGACTTTAACCAATCAGGTTGCAGGTGTGTCTTCCCAATAAACTCTATAGGAAAACTTTTGACTGACTCTTGAGTGTGGGCCCTGGGTTTGTCACCCCCTTTAGAAGCAAAGAGCAGATCAGACTTCCTGCTCATTACTCCAGGGGTATGATGTAGAGCACAGAGCACACACAACACAGGGCATACACAGTACAGGGCACACACAGCACATGGCATAGACTGAGCAGATGCACACAAACACTGGCACACACATGGCACACACACAGTACATGGCACACACAATGTCATACACATAGCACAGGCTCATTGCTGTGTTGCTTTCTCACAGACAGCTTTCCCTGTGTCTTTGATCTGCTTGTGGGAGGAACAGAGGCTGCACTGCTCATTGGTCACATGTGATGAGTGACAGAACTCTGAGAGCCTGAATGTAGCAGCTTGTGAGTAACAGACTCTCCCGATAGACCGGTACTAAAGCAACACTGGCCAGTGAAAAGGCACTGATAGGATGCAAGGCATTCACTTTTAATTTAGATGGTGGGTGTGACCAGGTGGAAAGGTTTACAGATGTAGATAAACAAAGGGGAAAAAAACTAATACTTTTATGCCAATAAATAATAAAACTGAAAGAAAAAGTTTTTAGATTGTACAATACTCATGCAAAAGATCACTATAAGGGAGGTAACTGACCCTTTAAGATCCTGCAAGTTCAGCTCCAACAATATATGGACTGGGAACTACCAGATGTGCAAGCCAGGGTCCACAGAGGAAGAGGCACAATATTTAAATTTTCAATGTTTGATTCATAATAGAGAAAGCAAGAGAGTTCCAGAAAAGTGAATACTTCAGCTTCCTAGACTATTCCAAAGCATTTTACTGTGTGGATCACAAATACATTTGAAAAGTTCTTAAAGATATTGGAGTACCAGATCATCTCATCTGCCTCCTGAGGAATCTGTATATGTCAGAACCGAACATGGAACAACCGAATGGTTCAAGATTGGGAAAGGAGTGCGACAAGGTTGTATATTGCCACCTTATATATTGAAATTATACGCAGTGTACATTATGCGTAAGGCTGGATGAATCAATATTGCAGGAAGGAATATCAACAACCTCAGATATGAGGATGATACTACTCTGATGGCTGAAAAAGAGGAGGAACTAAAGCACCTATTAATGAGGGTAAAAAAAGAGTGCAAAAGCTGGCCTGCTGCTCAACGTTAAAAAGACGAAGATCATGACAATCAATGATCTTAAAAGACAATTGCTCCTGGCATACATGATCTAAAAAGACATTTGCTCATGGAGAGGAAAGTTATGGCAAGCTTGAAGAAGCTAGTAAAAAGTAAAGATATTAAACTATCAACAATGGTCCACATAGTTAGAACTATGGTATTCCCAGCAGTTACATACGGGTGTGAGAGCTAGACAATAAAGAATTGTGGTGTTGGAGAAAACTGCTTAGAGTCTCTTGGGCTGCAACAACATGCAACAAATCAGTACTACAGGAAATCAAGACAAACTGTTCACTAGAAGGTATGATCATGAGGTTAAAGCTAAAATATTTAGCCATATTATGAGAAGACAGGATTCCCTAGAGAAGTCTCTGAGGCTGGGAAAAATTGAAGACACATGAAGAAGGGGGTTAATGGGTGTGGTGGTATCAAAATCTATTTAGGTGTTGGATTAGTAATAGCCTCAGAATTTACACTTGTATGCTTCTCAAATATATTTTTGTGACTCTATGCTCGGCTAGGAGTAAACATAACATTTTTGAACAATCTGAGAAATTATGAGCACTATCTTGTAATTTACGAGACAGCTACATGTGGATTGCGATTTTGTAAACATTTTACAGCATTCATTGGTCAGATCTTGTAGGGCTAGTTTTGATGTGTGTAATAATAGCTTGGTAGTGATTTATGAGTCAACTTTCCTTGTAAATCTGGAACTCTAAGGCATGGGATGGTGCCCTAGGTTTTTCTGAGCTGTTTATTAGTATTCTCCAAATTATGGGCCCCATGCTAATCACTGAAAAAGCAATTACAAGTTCCCTAACTGCAGAGTAAATCCTACATAGCTATGCTAATCACCCATCCCTAAAACAAAGCAAGCAAAGTGCTCCGGATCATTGCTTCTAGTGAACTTCATGAGACAGACAAAAAGCAAGCCATGAATCTGCATTGAGTTTTGCACTGACAATAAATTACGAGTTACACCCTGACACTGACACCCAAACCCTATTCTAACAAGATTTTATGTATCACTGGCAAGTCAGGGCACTGCCATAACTGAAAAAACAGAAGAAAGATTTACGTGTACCAAAAACCACTCGCAAATGCTTTAAAAACCTTTGCTGGGTCTCCAAGAAGCATTTAAAGTGACAGTATAGTACAGAAAAGCACTACAAAATAATTATATTATTTGACACTTAACAATCTAATATCAACATATGTGTAATTAAAAAATATGATATGTTGGTACTAAGCCCATTTTATGATACAAAATTCAGGGTAACAAACAACCCAGTACTCAAGGGTTTAATCACAAAACCATGTGGCCTAGGAACAAACACTCTAATGCATTGTCTGTAAATATATTGTATTTTAAAACAAAATAAACACATCTTTATTTATTGAACCTGTAAATCTTATATATATATATATACTAGCAACTTGTCAGGTAATGCTGTTTGGTACACAAAGTAAGTATTTTGGTTGTGTGAGTACCTTCGGTGCTCATTGCAAGCCTCTTGGTTGGTGTATGTTTGATTATGAGAGCTCCTTTAGCACGCATTGCAAGTTTTGCGCTGATGGTCTTTTGGCTTGCATTGTGAGCCTCTCCGCTGGTGTAGTTGTGGTCCTGTAAACACAGTTGGCGCTCCTTGATTGTCTGAAAGTCTTTTTTCAACCTCAATTACTATGTAACTATGTAACTATGTAACTTAGGGGAAAAAAGATCCCACATACTTTTGACTGCATTCCCCTAACTTAGGGCACCTGATTTACATGGGGCTCTATTTTGGTAGCCAAGATGACCTTGGTTTCTGGTTTTTATTTTTTACCACCCTTGCTGATTATTCTTTGGATTGCTGTCTAAAGTGACCTTCTGCTTGTTTACTTTGATGTGAATACATTAACAGTAATCCTTCACGTTGTCCACAGTTATCAACAGCAAAATAATCTAGTTTACAATACAACATTTTATATCTATCAGTGTTTATTATATGAGATATGTGTCATGCCCAAGGAGGGTGGGGGGGCACTGGACTCTTGAGCTATCAAAGTATTATGGATCCTGGGCTGGCAGTGGATAATACTGTGTGATGTTGTATAGTATTGTGTAAGTTTCCCCATTATACAGTAATTGAATCATGGCCACATGCCCATTGAGACTATAGCAACCATGATGCCATGGCATATAATGGGACAGGTACATGTTTAGGGTTAGCTGTAGAAGGGCGGACATGGTGTTTCCACCATTGTTCTGACTGATGACCCCCTGGAAGACAGGGATCAAAGAAGTGATTAGACTAGCAGTCACCCTGGCTCCTGGGCAGCAGAGGGTAAGCAGGGAGGATGACATCATTTGATGGACCGCTCTTCCGCGTGGCCCAGGGTATGGACTGTGGGAATTAGTTCAGGCAATGGTCCTTAAGAAAGTACCCATCAGGAAAATCAAGATACAAACAAGCTTAGTAAAATAATAAAAGCCTCCCCTCTAGAATGACACTTACATCATGTTTAACTTTAATAGGAACAGTACAGCACATGTATGTTAAACCGGCACCAATCACCACAACCTTAGATAAACTTAGGATGACCAACTATCTTAAGGATCATTTCCTAGTTCATCCTAAGTTTATCTAAGGTTGCAGTGATTGGGGCCGGTTTACCATACATGTGCTGTTCCCATTAAAGTTAAACATGATGTATGTGTTATTCTAGAGGGGGGTTTTATTATTTTACTAAGCTCGTTTCTTACATAGTTACATAGTATTTAAGGTTGAAAAAAGACTTTCAGTCCATCAAGTTCAACCTTTTAAGATCTCCTCTGATCTGCAATATGCGGATTAACTATTAATTCATTAGTTGTTAATTAATTATTAATCAATTATTTAATTTTTTTTATTTTTTATTATTAATTAGTCCAGAGGAAGGCAAATAGAAAAAAAACACACAAGCGAGACTTAGCCAATTGTCTCAAAGGGAAATGTAAAAAATTTGGATTAATACTGTCTCTCTAATTATCCATGATAACCCTGAATTCCCTTTTTAATTAGAAATAAATCCAGTCCCCTTTTAAAGTTATCTATCGAATCCGCTGTCACCACCTCCTCTGGTAGCAAATTCCACAGATTAACCACCCTTACTGTGAAGAACCCTTTTCTTTCTTTGAGGTGGAATCTTTTTACTTCTAACCTCAAGGGATGTCCTCTTGTCAGTTGAAAACCTCTTGGCACAAAAAGCTCCCCTGACAAATCTTTATACTGACCCTTGATGTATTTATATAAGGTAATCATATCTCCTCTTAGACGCCTTTTTTCTAGAGAAAATAAGTTTAATTTGGTTAGTCTTTCTTCATAACTTAGCCCCTCCATTCCCCTTATTAGCTTTGTTGCCCTTCTCTGTACCTTTTCCAGCTCTAAAATGTCATTTTTATGAAGTGGTGCCCAAAATTGTACTCCATATTCCAAATGAGGGCGTACTAGAGATTTGTATAGTGGCAGAATTATATTTGCTTCCCTGGCTTCTATACCCTTCTTAATACATGCTAATATTTTATTTGCCTTTGCAGCTGCTGCTTGGCTTTGAGCACTGTTACCTAGGTGGTTGTCCACAAGCACTCACAAATACCTTTCAATATCTGATACACCTAGATTTGCTCCATTAACATTATAAATTGCATGGCTATTTTTCCTTCCCAGATGCATAACCTTATTACATAGTTACATAGTTACATAGTAATTAAGGTTGAAAAAAGACTTTCAGTCCATCAAGTTCAACCTGTTAAGATCTCCTCTGATCTGCAATATGCGGATTAGTTATTAATTAAATTATTGATTAAATAATTATTAATAGTATAGTATTGGAGGATGAATAAAGAGTTAGTCCATCAAGTTCAACCTTTTTAGATCTCTATTGATCTTTTTAATGTTGACTATTTATTATTATTGTTAATTGTTAATTGATCCAGAGGAAGGCAAACAGAAAAAAAAAAAACATTGAAACTTTGCCAATTGTCTCATTAGGGGGAAAAAAAGCAAAATTCCTTCCTGACCCCAGAAACTGGCGATCAAATTTCTCCCTGGATCAATATTCCTTGCTAGTTATCTAGGATAGCCTTGAATGCCCTCTTTATTCAAAAATATATCTAACCCCTTTTTGAAGTTGTCTATCGAATTCGCTGTCACCACCTCCTTTGGTAGAGAATTCCACAGTTTAACCACCCTAACTGTGAAGAACCCTTTTCTTTGTTTAAGGTGAAATCTTTTTTCCTCTAACCTCAAAGGATGTCCTCTTGTCAGTTGATAATCTCTTGCTACAAAAAGTTCACTCGACAAAGCCTTATATTGACCCTGGATGTATTTATATAACGTAATCATATCTCCTCTTAGACGCCTTTTTTCTAGCGAAAATAAGTTTAATTTTGTTAGTCTTTCTTCATAACTTAGCCCCTCCATTCCCCTTATTAGTTTTGTTGCCCTTCTCTGTACTTTTTCCAGCTCTAAAATGTCTTTTTTATGAGGTGGTGCCCAAAATTGTATTCCATATTCCAAATGAGGTCGTACTAGAGATTTGTATAGTGGCAGAATTATATCTTCTTCCCTGGCTTCTATACCCTTCCTAATACATGCTAATATTTTATTTGCCTTTGCAGCCGCTGCTTGGCTTTGAGCGCTGTTACCTAGGTGGTTGTCCACTAGTACTCCCAAATCCCTTTCAATATCTGATACCCCTAGATTTGCTCCATTAAGATTATAGATTGCTTGGCTATTGTTCCTTCCCAAATGCATAACCTTACATTTATTTGTATTAAATCTCATCTGCCATTTAGCCGCCCATTTCTCTAATTTATGCAAATCCTTTTGTAGGGAAAGTACATCATTATCTGATTTTATTACCTTGCACAACTTAGTGTCATCAGCAAAAATGGAGACACTACATTCGAGTCCTACCTCAACGTCATTAATAAATATGTTAAAAAGGAGAGGACCTAATACTGAACCTTGAGGAACCCCACTTATCACATTAGACCAATCGGAGTATGTTCCATTTACAACAACCCTTTGCTTCCTGTCTTTTAGCCAGCTCTCGATCCATGAGCAGACATTTACTGCAATTCCTGTATCCCTTAGTTTGCTCACTAGTCTTCCATGTGGCACTGTATCAAATGCCTTTGAAAAATCTAAAAAGACTACATCCACTGAGTTGCCCTGATCCAAGTTCCTACTAACCTCCTCATAAAAACTAATTAGATTGGTCTGACACAACCTTTCCTTCATAAATCCATGTTGACTGCTACCTATGATCCTGTTCAAATAGACATATTCTTGTATTCTGTCCCTTATTAACCCTTCTAAAAGCTTCCCAACTACAGAAGTGAGGCTCACTGGTCTATAATTCCCCGAATTTGCTCTAGATCCCTTCTTAAATATAGGTATCACCTCTGCTTTTCTCCAGTCATCTGGTAGAGACCCTGTAGTGAGTGAGTCTTGAAAGATTAGATATAATGGTTTGGCTATTACAGACCCCAGCTCCCTCAGTACCCATGGATGTATTCCATCAGGACCTGGGGCTTTATTAACATTTATTTTCTCCAACCTCTTTTGTATTTCTTCCTGCGTTAACCAATTATTTAGTAAAGGTAGTGTAGCCCCATTATGTTGCGGTGTCCCAACCACTGGTACCTCCCTTGTGTAAACCGACGAAAAGAACCTATTTAGCTCATCTGCCTTTTCCTGGTCACTAATTATCAGATGGCCTGTGTCACATTGTAATGGTCCTATCGATTCCTTCCTGGCCTTCTTCCCCTTAATATATTTAAAAAATATTTTAGGGTTAGTCTTACTTTCCATTGCAACTGACTTCTCATTTTTCTGTTTTAGCCAGTCTAATAGCCCTTTTGCAAGACTTGTTGATTTCCTTATAGTCACATAAAGCTGCCTCTGTTCCCTCCTTCTTGTATAATTTAAATGCATATTTATTTTTCCTCATCATGATCTTTAAGTCATTGTTAAGCCACATGGGATGTGATTTACTCCTATTCATTTTATTTCCACATGGTACATGCTGATGAGTATGTTTATTTAGTAAGGATTTGAATGTTGTCCATTTATTTTCAGTATTCTTCCCTGTAAGTTCTTTGTCCCAGTCTATATGTTGTATTGCTGCCCGTAGCCCATTAAAGTTAGCCCTTTTAAAATTTAGAGTTTTTGTTGGTCCCTTACAACTCTGTTTTTTGTGTTCAATCTCAAATGAGACTGTGTTGTGATCACTGTTCCCCAAGGGTTCCCCTATTTTTACATTTGATATTATATCAATATTACTTGTGATGACTAAATCCAAGATGGCCCCATATCTAGTAGGTTCTTGTATTACCTGGGCCAGATAATGATCCCTGAGTGTACTCAAGAACCTGCTCCCCTTAGCTGAGCTGCTGGTCTCGTTTATCCAGTTTATATCAGGGTAATTAAAGTCTCCCATTATTAGAACTTGCCCATGCTTAGCTGCATTTCCAATCTGTAACAATAATTGTATTTCCTCACTTTCAGCTATATTTGGGGGTTTATAGCATACTCCCACCAATATGCGTTTCGAATTAGCTCCTCCACTATTTAGCTCAACCCACAAGGATTCAATGATGCCGTTAGTGCCAGCATAAATATCTTCTCTGACTATAGGCTTAAATTCAGGCTTAACATAAAGACAGATCCCTCCTCCTCTTTTACCATTTCCCCAATCTTTCCTAAATAGGTTATAACCATCCAGATTAACAGTCCAGTCATGAGATTCATCCCACCATGTTTCCGTAATGCCTATTAAGCCCCATTTTTCTTGTACTGCTAATATTTCTAGCTCATCCATTTTCCCAGGCAAACTTCTTGCGTTAGCAATCATACACTTTATGTTGCTATGGCTCTGCTGTTGTGATGTGCCTGCCACTGTATTGGAGGCCCCTATTAATACCTCCCTACTTTCTATTGTAACCCTCCCCCCTTCTCCTCCCCCATGGGTAACTAATTCATCCCTTTCCCTCTCTACCCTATTTACCCCAATACTTCTATATAGTCCCTCCCCCCCACCTACAAGTTTAAAATTATTCTAAAAAAATTATAAAATTATTATTCGTATTAAATCTCATCTGCCATTTAGAGGCCCATTCCTCAATTTTATGTAAATCCCCTTGGAGGGAAAGCACATAATTATCTGATTTAATTACCTTGCACAACTTTGTGTCATCAGCGAAAATGGAGACCCCCCACTCCAATCCTACCTCTAAGTCATTAATATATATGTTAAAAAGGAGAGGACCTAATACTGAACCCTGAAGAACCCCACTTACCACATTAGTCCAATCGGAGTATGTTCCATTTACAACAACCCTTTGCTTCCTGTCTTTAAGCCAGCTCTCAATCCATGAGCAGATATTTACTGCAATTCCTGTATCCCTTAGTTTGCCCAATAGTCTCCCATGTGGCACTGTATCAAAAGCCTTTGCAAAATCCAAAAAGACTACATCCACTAAGTTGCCTTGATCCAGGTTCCTACTAACCTCCTCATAGAAACTAATTAGATTTGTTTGACATGACCTATCCCTCATAAATCCATGTTGACTCCTACTTATAATCTTGTTCAAATAGACATATTCTTGTATATTATCCCTTATTGAACCTTCTAAAAGCTTCCACACTACAGAAGTGAGGCTCATTGGTCTATAATTACCCGGATTTGCTCTTGCTCCCTTTATAAAAATAGGTATCACATCAGCTTTTCTCCAGTCATCTGGTAGAGACCCTGTGTTGAGTGAATCTTGAAAAATTAAATATAATGGTTTGGCTATTACAGAACCCAGTTCCTTTAGTACCCTTGGATGTGTTCCATCAGGACCCGGGGCTTTATTAACATTTATTTTTTCCAACCTCTTTTGGATAACCAATTATTTGGCCAAGGTAGTGTAGCCCCATTATGTTGCAGCGTCCCAACCACTTGTGACTCCCTTGTGTATACTGAAGAAAAGAACCTATTTAGCTCATCTGCCTTTTCCTGGTCACTAATTTTCAGACAGCCTGTTTCACATTCTAATGTCCCTTTAGCTTCCTTCCTCGCCTTCTTCCCATTAATATACATAAAAAATATTTTAGGGTTAGTCTTACTCTCTTTTGCAATACATTTTTCATTTTCTATTTTAGCCAGTCTAATCGCGCTTTTGCAAGCCTTGTTGATTTCCTTGTATTCCCGTAAAGCTGTCTTTGTCCCCTCTTGTTTGTATAATTTAAATGCCTGTTTTTTACTCTGTATCTTGATCTTTAAATCATTGTTAAGCCACATGGGTTGGGATTTACTCCTTTTACTTTTATTCCCACACGGTATATGACGATGTGTATGTATATTTAGTAAGGATTTAAATGTTGTCCATTTATGTTCAGTGTTTTTACCTATCAGTTCTCTGTCCCAGTCTATACTTTGTATTGCTGCCCTTAGACCGTTAAAATCTGCTCTTTTAAAATTAAGAGTTTTTGTTGGCCCCTTAAAATTTTGTTTTTTTAATTCAATCTCAAATGAGACTGTGTTGTGATCACTGTTTCCCAAAGGTTGCCATATTCCAACATTTGATACTATATCAATATTATTTGTAATGAGTAAATCTAAGATAGCTTCATTTCTAGTAGGCTCCTGTATAACCTGGGCCAGATAATAATCCCTTAGTGTACTCAAGAACCTGCTCCCCTTAGCTGAACTGCTGCAAACACTGCAAACCTACATTGTATGTTGCAGGAACATCAAAACAGATTGTCTGCTCTTCAACACAATGCTTCATGCATATATTACTTCCAATAGGTAAAGGATATTCCTTTATTAAATTATTATTATTTAATTTACACACCAAAAAAAAAAAAATCACAATAAACACAAAAGACATTTAACACTCCTCTCACAACGAGCGCCAACGCTGCTCGTAGCACAAAAAACCTTGCAATAAGCTCAAAAAGCAGATCACCTCTGACCAAACAATAACAGCAAAAGCGCCTTTCAGAAAAGAAACATACAACAACCAACAGCCTTGCAATGAGAGCCAAAGGATCTCGGAACAACAACAAAATTTATGTCTGGACCAAACAGCATTACCTGCCTTACAATTTTATTACTGTCATTTTTGACTGGCAAGTCGCTAGTAAAAATAAATAAGATGTTTGTCCAATACAAAAGGTATCAAATTATATTGCAATACTCAATATTAATCTATATATATATATATATATATATATATATATATAGATGGATTAATAATTACTAAATTACTAGATTACTGGACATTCACGGCTGCTTTACTTCGATTCGTCGTCACGTTTGCGAGCGAGGCGAGACGTTGAAGCACAGAAGTCTTCCGAGCTCGGAGCACTTAGCTGATGAGCACCGAAGGCGCTCATCGCCTGCGAGCCTCGCAGCGGTTCAGTATGGAATATATTCATTTACTAATTAATTAATTAATTAATTATTATTAAAAGACAAGACATAACAAAAAAAACAAACTAAATAGCATATTTTACACTGCCGTTACTTTATGAATACATTAATGCTTTGCACTTCCTAATACATTTATTCATTTCTAATTAATTATTAACATACATTAATTTAATAATTAGTAATTCATAATGGAAAATAAAAATGTATACTTTTCACTGCACTAAAAATGTTTTACATTTTACACTGCACTTATATATCTGGATTACTGCTCATTGGCTGCCAGTGATAGCATTCTCAAAGCAGTTACATATTTAAATCACTGTATTATGCTCTGAGACCTGAAAACTGTTTATAATTTACACTGCACTAAAAAAATTGTATATTTAACACTGTACTTATATATCTGTCTTTGCCATGAGCGCTAAGGATGATCGTTGCAAAGCATACAACTTGAAGGACACGAGAGGAGAGGCTCGCAATGAACGCCGAAGGCGCTCAGCGCCGGACTTCGCAATGAGTACCAACAGTTCTCATTGGAGCGAAAGCTTTACATTCTATGGCAAACAGCATTGACATGGCTTCACATTTTATTGCTCCGTCATTTTTGACGGGCAAGTCTCTAGTATATATGTATGTATATATACAGTATATATATAAAGGCAATATTGAAGAAGTGGGATTGTCCTGTAATTGATAGTTAGTTAAATCTGAAATAAAGAAGAAAATCAAATAATTAATCCACAGTATCCTGCTTTCAGTTTTTGTCTTTTTAACATCAATTCCAAGTATTTACTGCAGATAAAAGTGCTTGCCCTCAGCTTCTTGCTGATCTATTCTTTGACTTTTCTCTGTAAAGCAATTCTGAATTAAATGTCTTGAATGAAAAGTAAAACTTGCTTTAGGAAGAATATGGAGTTTAATATTAGGCCAGTGGAGATAAACTCTACACTACAATGTTTTCAGTCAACAAATCACTTTACACATACATTGATTTATTTATTTGCCATGTAGAAGCAAAGTTTAGGAACCAATAAAAGTTGCACAGTCTTCTGGGATGTGGCAACCTGCCGAGATCACTAAAAACTTCAAATGCTTAGCTAATATTAGTAAAGTTGTATTTTTATATGTAAGAAAATGCTATATTTTATTAAACTCTATTTAATAAAATTTTATAACAATATTGTTATAATTTATTATTAAGTATTTCAATAGGCTTTTATTTCTCATTTTATGAGGAGTTGTAATTGAACCCATGAGCACCACATTTTTCTTGGTTACAGTATCATTTTTTTATTTTCCCTGTATGTGATATCTTCTCTATGTGTTATTGTAAGAGCTTGAAGGAAAGTTATAAATACTCAATAAGGGATATTTACTAAGCAACTCAAGTGCATCTCACATTATGTCTTGCTTTACAATGGAAAACAGGCCTTCTCACCTCAACTGGGCCATTCTCACTCTCATTCCAAATGAAAACATGCTTAGTAAATCCCCCTTAGATAAGGATAAATAAAATGTGTTCTAGTCACAAACAAGTATTACGATGGAAATGGTGCACTGTATTACCACTTGGCATTTTTTTATTAGATTTATAAATATGTTATTATGCATTAACTAAAATTCACAAAGTGACAACAAAGAAAAATAGAAGTGAAATACATGCTCAATTGTGACTAAATATTTGGTTCAGACAGTAAACATCTAAAAACATCTAAACACACATAAGTTTTTTGCATATATCCAATAAGTCCATTGCAGCTCACATATCTAAGGTTTCTCTACATGATTAATTTTTTATTCATTTTAATAATTAAAAATAAGGTTAATAAATTCTAATATCTCTAATCACGTCATAAAGAAAGGCAAGAACTAATTTTCAAATTACATATTTAATTTTTTTTTCTTTATAAATATGACAATAAAAGTTATGTTTTATTAAGGGTTAAAAGTTTTGCTTTTAGTGTACAAGAGGAGAGAGAATTATATCTCTGAACTCTATTCTATGGCCCAATTCGTAAATTTATATGCACTTAAAGCACTCTTAATAATGTCACATATTCTATTAGCTAGTCACAATCTGATTACAAGTTACCCATCCACAATCACTACAGGTCAGTCGAAGACGCAAATGTGGCCTTAGAACTCCATTGGTTTTAGCACAGCTCGAAAACATAAATAGCTCATTAATTAAAGTTGATCGATATTCTATTAGACCCATTGCTCTAGCTCACAAATAAAGTTGACTCTCAACTGAGAAAAGTATCAAGTTTTTTTACGAGTACTAAATAGGACTCACAAGGGGGTACCTTATTTGGTACTTATACCTCACAACGATGATTAAAATGTTAAAAACAAGGAAAAGAAGGGTATATTAAAAGCAAGCCTTCCATGAGGCCTAAAAAGGGCCCAATTATTATAGGATAAATAATATGTCAGTTGTTTAGTATCCACTTTAATAAGTATATGGTGGTAGCTTGATACTGTTATAATTAAACACTACAAATGACCATTGCAAATCACAGAAAAATCACTTCACTTATTCTTCTGTGTAAATCCCATCACTTCCATTTATATTAAATATTCAATATATGATAGTTCTTTTAAGGTCTCTATCAGGGCCATATTAAAAAAGTTTTTAGCACATTTGATTTCTTGTTGGCCTCTATCAGGACCATACAAACAGATTTTTAGCACATTTAGTTTGATAGGTTTTTCACATAAGATTCTTAAGTGCAGTGCTAAATTAAATTCATATAGGACAAGACACTCTCATTTGGAGCAAAGTTCATGGATTAGTGTGGGACAGAGCCGTCTCTTAAAGCTAGAAATGCTAAGGTACAAATTATTCTGAAAGAGCGCAAATTGTACAGAGCAACGCTACCAGCGTCTAACTGCGTGCAACTGTGGACCGCATGGACGCTTCAGGCTGACTCGTTTCGACGTCACACAGGACGTCTTTCTCAAAGGGCTATACTGTACAAGGGAGTGGCGTTGGGGTGAGGTTTATATACACAGCGGCAACCATAAGCAATTCTAAAGCGTATTCACTGCAAGAAAAATGACAGTAAAGAGTATATATATATAAGATAAGTATTGGATATATAAGTCAGGATAAGGATCGCCAATTAGAAAACTCTAATAATGGCAGAAAAAAGTTTGTGACAACAGGGCAAACATATCACAGCCCTAATGTAACAGTAAGATAAATAGAGCTATATGGAGCCAGTGATAAAGAACCCAATTAACTGGGTAATTATAAATGTATAGAATATAGTGAAAATAATATATGATTATAAAGTATTTTGTGATGGATACCATCACAGTTAATAAAGATCTTATATGATATAGTATAAAACTATAATAAATATGTGAACTAAGTAGACTGCAAAAACAATTACTATAAATAATAACATATAAGTGAAAACAATAACAGAGGGTCTAAAAACCTCCAGAATAATATAGTGAAACCAAGACAAAGTGGTCTAGTGCATTAAGTTTATTCAGGATCTATACATCTTTACTAGGATATAGATGGATATAAAGCCTCAAACTCATAATATATACTGTAAATCTTGTCCACTACACTAGACCACTTTGTCTTGGTTTCACTATATTATTCTGGAGGTTTTTAGACCCTCTGTTATTGTTTTCACTTACCATATATACTCGAGTATAAGCCGACCCGAGTATAAGCCGAGGCACCTATTTTGCCACAAAATACTGGGTAAAATGAGTGACTCGAGTATAAGCCGAGGGTGGGAAATGTGCTGCCCCCTGTGTCCCCCCTCTCTCTCCCGTGTCTCTTCTCCCCTCTCTCTTATCACCCTCCTCAACCCCCCTCCTCATTCTCAACCACCCTCCTCAACCCCACTCCTCATCCTCAACCTCCCCCCTCATCCTCAACCCCATCATCCTCAACCCCATCATCCTCAACCCCCTCATCCTTAACCCCCCATCCTCAACCCCCCCATCCTCAACCCACTCCTCAACCTCAACCCCCCTCCTCATCCTCAACCTCCCTCTTCATCCTCAACCTCCCTCCTCATCCTCAACCCCCTCCTCAACCTCCCTCCTCATCCTCATCCGCAACCCCCTCCTCATCCTCCCTCCTCAACCCCCCCTCAACCTCACTCCTCAACCCCCCCATCCTCATCCTCCCCCCTCAACCCCACATCGTCATCCTCCCCCCTCAACCCCCCCATCCTCATCCTCAACCCCCTCCTCACCCCCCTCAACCTCAACCCCCCTCCTCAACATCAACCCCCTCCTCAACCCCCCATCCTCAACTCCCCTCCTCAACCCCCATCCTCATCCTCAACCCCCCCATCCTCATCCCCCTCCTCACCCCCCCTCAACCTCAACCCCCCTCCTCAACCTCCCTCCTCATACACCCCCTCCTCACCCCCCCTCATCAACCCCCTCCTCACCCCCCCTCATCAACCCCCTCCTCAACCCCCATCCTCATCCCCCTCCTCACCCCCCCTCAACCTCAACCCCCCTCCTCAACCTGAACCTCCCTCCTCCTCATCAACCCCCTCCTCACCCCCCCTCAACCTCAACCCCCCCTCCTCAACCTTCCTCCTCCTCAACCCCCAATCCTCAACCCCCCTCCTCAACCTCCCTCCTCCTGATCAACCCCCTCCTCACCCCCCCTCAACCTCAACCCCCCTCTTCCTCATCAACCCCCTCCTCACTTTCTCCCCTCTAAATACCTCCTTCTCACTTACCTGCTTCTTCTCTGGCCTCTGCCGGCACCTGGTATATACTAATGACGCTGCGCGCATGTGATGTCACATGCGCGCCGGGGTCAAGATGGAGCAGAGGCCGGAGAAGAAGCAGGTGAGCGAGGCAGAGGTATTTAGAGGGGAGACAGTGAGGAGGGGGTTGAGGAGGGGGTTGATGAGGAGGAGGGGGGTTGATGAGGAGGAGGGGGGTTGGTGATGAGGATGGGGAGGGAAAGAGACACAGGGAGTAGAGAGACACGGGGGGGCTAGAGAGACACGGGGGGTAGAGAGACACGGGGGGGGTGGTTAGATTGACACTAGGGGGAGTGACTCGAGTATAAGCCGAGGGGGCCCTTTTTAGCCTTAAAAAAAGGGCTGAAAAACTTGGCTTATACTCGAGTATATACGGTATATGTTATTATTTATAGTAATTGTTTTTGCAGTCTACTTAGTTCACATATTTATTATAGTTTTATACTATATCATATAGGATCTTTATTAACTGTGATGGTATCCATCACAAAATACTTTATAATCATATATTATTTTCACTATATTCTATACATTTATAATTACCCAGTTAATTGGGTTCTTTATCACTGGCTCCATGTCCATCTTACTGTTACATTAGGGCTGTGATATGTTTGCCCTGTTGTCACACACTTTTTTCTGCCATTATTAGATTTTTCTAATTGGCGATCCTTATCCTGACTTATATATCCATTACTTATCTTATATATATATATATACTCTTTACTGTCCCTTTTCTTGCATTGAATATGCTTTAGAATTGCTTATGGTTGCCGTAGCAACCGCTGTGTATATAAACCTCACCCCAACGCCACTCCCTTGTTTGCCCTTTGAGAAAGACGTCCTGTGTGACGTCGAAACGCGTCAGGCGGAAGCGCCCATGCGGTCCACAGTGGCACGCAGTTAGACGCTGGTAGCGTTGCTTTGTACAATTTGCGCTCTTTCAGAATAATTTGTACCTTAGCATTTCTAGCTTTAAGAGACGGCTCTGTCCCACACTAATCCATGAACTTTGCTCCAAATGAGAGTGTCTTGTCCTATTTGAATTTAATTTAGCACTGCACTTAAGAATCTTATGTGAAAAACCTATCAAACTAAATGTGCTAAAAATCCGTTTTGTATGGTCCTGATAGAGCCAACAAGAAATCAAATGTGCTAAAAACTTTTTTAATATGGCCCTGATAGAGACCTTAAAAGAACTATCATATATTGAATGTTGAATATTAATGGAAGTGATGGGATTTACACAGAAGAATAAGTGAAGTGATTTTTCTGTGATTTGCTATGGTCATTTGTAGTGTTTAATTATAACAGTATCAAGCTACCACCATATACTTATTAAAGTGGATACTAAAAAACTGAGATCTTATTTATTCTATAATAATTGGGCCTTTTTTTGGCCTCATGGAAGGCTTGCTTTTAATATACCCTTCCTTTCCTTGTTTTTTAAAATTTTAATCGTCGTTGTGAGGTATAAGTACCTAATAAGTGAAATATTGTGTATATATTTAACTTTATTCCCAACAATATTAATATTAGCAGACTCTGCTTTTAGGGGAGTTCCATACTGGACCGCTAGAGCACTGCTTATTGAACTGGAACCTGAGGAGTTAGGGTTTTCTGTTGTGAGTTTTACTCACACTTAATCTCATTTACAAGTTCCACAACTTGGCAGTCTATTAAAATAACAGAGATCTTACCTACATTCTTGGTTCCTCCCAAGTAACTAACTCGGTTGGGGAAAAACATAAATGTCTAGCCCCAGTGGCTCACTTAAACCCCTCGTCTAATTCTATCACACCGTACATGCAAAGTTTTATGTAGACTACAAAAAGGTTGTCTCATACCTGAATCATCAAGGAGGAACAGTGTGCATTTCTTAGAATTGATGATAGTATTGTCATGATATGTTCAGTAGGTTAAAGTTAGTTGTAGAATCGGGCGGGGGGGGGGGGGTTACTGTTGAAAGAGACAATCACAGAATAAATTGTTATTGTTACAATCTTTTCAATCTATTCTGTAATTGTTTTTTTTCAATAGCCAATCACAGGTCACTTTACTAATAAGTCCTATTCTGATTGACTGACATTTCAACCAAACAGAACAGGAAAAATGGCGCCCCTTGATTGGCTTAAAGCTAAACAATAGGAATGTACAGTTTTTATTTGGTGCATTCTGATTGTTTGAAATATGATGGACACATTTTTAAGGCAATCTGAAATCAGAAAAATTGTACAAAAGGTGAGGGTGTCTTCAGATCGCTTTTAGTTGGTAAGGGATTTCCTCAGGAGGATCTCTGTTCTGTCTGTTATTTTTTTCATAAAGTGGCTAGTTTTTATAGGTGATGGAGGGTATTCAAAGGGTGGGTACTATCATTTTCCCTCCTACAACTGTAAATTTTACATTTTTGGTAAATTTTATTTTCATTTTATTAAGATTATGCAAAGTTTATTTTCATTTATATCTTTGTTCTTTCTGTAATTCATTTTTTCTTCTCTTTATGTAGTTGCTTTTTTATTTCTGTAATTGTTTTTGTGTCTTTGTTTTTGAGCCAGTGAGGGATAGGGGTGTGATGTCAATTTCATCGATTTGCATACGTTAGAGAAATTGGTGACTAAATGGCAAATGAGATTTAATACCAATAAATGTAAAGTCTTAATAGAGCAAATCTAGGGGTATCAGATATTGAAAGTGATTTGGGAGTACTTGTGGACAACCATCTAGGTAACAGTGCTCAATGCCAAGAAGCATCTGCAAAGGTAAGTAAAATATTAGCATGTATTAAGATTGTTTTATGCCTGCCCGATTTGGGGACTACGCTCATCCCAATTCTCTCTCTATATGGGTCGCAACTTTTTGTTCAGATCTCGGCACCAGCAGACAATTCAGATGACAGCATCATTTCTCAAGAGGCAGGCGCCATCAGACTCCATTTCGTAGGATCTAAGAATCGCACACCCTGTACCCTTGATTAGTCCAAGTAGACTTTGACAACAACTTTATCTTGTGGGTCCAAAATCAGACTGGCACTTCTTTATTTTTTCAAGACACATTTTCAGATAACACAAAGCAGTAAAGACTTTCCTACAGTTCTAGCCCATCCTCATGGGCAAATAGCTTGCTATCCCCCCCTCACCCACCCACATGATTTCCAGATGTATAGAGGGGTTTGGCTTTCTTGCTCTCATTACACATTTTCTATCAAGGGTTATCTGTTTAGGTCACTAATAACCCAGGCCTGTGTTTTTGCTCTCCTCTTACAGAGCCATAAAACTAGCCTCCCCCTTCATGACTAAAGCCAGAGGATTTGTGCGTGGCTGACTCTTAAAGCCATATACATTCTTTAGAATCTTTAACCCTTTGTATACCTCAGATATGACTGCGTTAACTTAATATTATCCAAGCATATCCTATGGACTACTTCACAGCTACATTTACATGGACTACTTCACAGCTACATGTCCGCATTACACCCATGATATAACTGTTAAGCAAGTCGCTAGCACCTTCTAAACACACATATAATACTTGATTAGCCCAAACAGTCCAGTGGGCCATTCTGTTCATACCAGAGGGGTATATAAGCAAGGAAAGCAAATATAATTCTGCCACTATACAAATCCCTAGTACACCCTCATTTGGAATATGGAGTACAATTTGGGCAACACTACATAAAAAGGACATTTTAGAGCTGGAAAAAGTACAGAGAAGGGCAACAAAACTAATAAGGGGAATGGAGGGGCTAAGTTATGAAGAAAGACTAAGTCAATTAAACTTATTTTCTCTAGAAAAATGACGTCCAAGAGGGGATATGATTAACTTATATAAATATTTCCAGGGTCAATACAAGGCTTTGTCAAGTGAGCTTTTTGTGTTAAGAGGTTTTCAACTGATAAGAGGACATCCTTTGAGATTAGAAGTAAAAAGATTTCACCTTAAAGAAAGAAAAGGGTTCTTCACAGTCTGTTGAATTCTCTACCAAAGGAGGTGGTGACAGCGGATTTAATAGATAACTTTAATAAGGGATTGGATATATTTTTAAATAAAAAGGGCATTCAGGGTTATGCTGGATTATTAGAGAGTTAGTATCAATCCAGGGAGGAGTCCGATCGCAAGATTTTCATATTTCTGTTTGCCTTGGGGGGGGCGAATATTAATGTTAAGGCGCCATAAAACTGTATTATTGCCTGCCAAAAAGAAAAATCCATAAAACCAAAAGTAAGTTAAAGCCTTTTGTAATCACTAAATCAAAATTCATAAATAAAGTATCCATATTAAATTAATAATTTTAATAAAAATACTATTAGCAATGCAGAAATTGACATCCTTATGGCCTTTTTAGAAACTGAAACAATATCTGTGGCCCTGTCTCATGTTTATTTCATAAACTGTTGGAGCTGTCTGATCAATAATCTGTACAGGTACTGTATGTGAAGTCAACAAATAATGATTGAGTGAAAGTGAATAAGAGTTGTTGTTTTCTTAAAATGGTTGACCATGTCTTTGATTAATGGACAAGTATGGGTCACATTTATTTGAAGAAATGGCAAGTAAAACATCCTGCAGCTAAAGAGGCTGTTGTGTATTGCTTGTTAATGATATATGGCCTGTCCATCATAACAGAGTATTAAAATTCTCAGATTTTTTAGTTTCTGGGGGGACTGTACACTTTAAATGATTTATTGGTAGTTTCCCAAATAGAAACTGTTTTAATGATACATTATAAAAATGTCTAAGTATTTAATTTACCAAACTGAACGTAAAATGTATATCAAAATATTTTATTATCATTACCCTTAAATAAAAATGTTACCAAAATTAATAGAATTTATTTGTTTTTCAAATGTGGGACATTTGTTTCTACATTAACATAGTTCAAAGAACACTGACATATAGCATTGTAATAACATGTTCAAGTAAGTAATGAGTAATACAATGTATATCCTTAAAGGACCACTGCTCAATGAAAAAAATTGAGTCTGCCTCTAAGCCAGTGAGAGGGGAAAGCATGTCACCTTATTTATTCAATTTATACGCAGAATACATCATGCTTAAGGCTGGTCTGGATGAATCCAAAGCCGGAATCAATAACCTCAGATACATGGATGATACTACACTGGTGGCTGACATGAGGAGGAACTAAATGGACTATTGATGAAGGTGAAATAAGAGAGTACATAAGTTGGCCCTTTGCCATGATTTTGTCTTTTTAACGTTGAGCAAACAGCAATCTTATTTCCTGTCAAATAGATAGGAAAGAAGTGGAGGCAGTGACAGATTTTATTTTCTTTGGATCCAAGATCTTTGCAGATCGTTATTGCCGCCATGAGAGTAAAAGACTTTTGCTTCTGGAGCGGAAAGTTTTGGCAAGTTTAGACAAACTATCAAAAAGTAAATATATTACATTATCAACAAAGGAAACAAAAAAACAAAATAGAGGTGCTCAATCAAAGAACAAACTAACCTTAATAGGTTAGTTCTGTGGACATAATAACCCACTCTGAGAGCAACCTCTTTTAGCTCACTTGTGCTCTTCGCAGTGAGAAATATCCTGTAGTATATCAGTCTAGTCCCACTCACTAGAGGGACCCAGCCCCGAAATACCAGGGAATTCTACCCTGAACAGGAGAAACAGTAAACCCGTACGTTTCGGCCTTCTTTGGGCCTTGTCAGTGAGGCATAGCTGATAACTCCCTAAGGCACAGTGAGCAAGGGGTCCACATCTGGATTTCCCTATCACCCTTAGGGAGACTAATCCCTTAGGGAAATATCCTGATATACTGCAGGATATTTCTCCCTGTGATGGGCACAAGTGAGCTAAAAGAGGTTGCTCTCAGAGTGGATTATCATGTCCACAGAACTACCCGATATCAGAATTTAACGACTGAACCGTGGAAATCAAAAAACAAGCGCACACAGCACAGGGGGGGGGGGGGGGAGGAGCCAGGAAGCATGGGAGTGAGGTTGCAAGCAATTTTGAGCCTTATTTGCCTAGTTTCGTCACTCGAAAATCGGCTAAGCGGGAAAAAAAATGGCAGCCGAAAACGTAAATAATTCTGAAACTGGATGAAAATGAGGCTGAGCAAAGCCAGGCACCCAGGACTCAGAAAATACGCAACGCACAGGGATGGGACAGACAGGGATGGGACAGGGGGAGATGCTGGAAAGATACACATGGCATTCCCAAGCATAAAACTTGCAGGTTAATGAACCCTGCAATGAGCGGCCCATACAGTAAGCGGGAGCCAAAGGCGCTCATTGCGAGCCATGCGATGAGTGCCGAAGGTACTCAGAGAAGCAAAAGCCTCACATTGTGTGGCAAACAGCATTGCCTGGCTTACAATTTAATTGCCGTAATTTTTGATGGCCAATTTCCTAGTATATTTATGTTAATTTTAATACTATTTAATTTAGTGATAGGATATTAACTATGAATGCATTTCATGATTGATCCATCCATCCATCTGTCTTTCCATCCATCTTTTATCCATCTGTCTATCAATCCATCTATCATTCCATCATCTATCTATCTATCAATCTATCTATCTATCTATTTATCCATCCAACTGTCTGCCCACCTGCCTATTTGTGTATCATCTGCTTGTCTGTTGTCCGTTCAACTGTCTACCTATCTTTCTGTCTACCTACCTATCTCTCCAGGATCCTATCTTTTATCTTTGATTCCAAATAAAAAGACATTTATATATGCATACAGTCAGGTCAGTTAGTGTGTGTTTGTGCATGATGGGGAGCAACCAGAAAAATGTCCAGGGGCACCATCTCTTGGTGGGACCCTGCTGGTAGGAAATCAACATTTTTCCAAAAGTGTATCTATTTGTCTGTGTGTCATGACATTTTAGCCTCTTACCTAAATGTACCAAATATTTGAATATATTGTTAGTATTCTGAACTCAGTTGTCTGAAGTGTTACAATACAGTTCAGAGAAATGTGCAAATTTCCCACATGTTCAAAACATGTTGCTTCAATTCCAAATAAGAGGAACCATTTACACTGCTTATGCAATATGCAATAAAAATATGATCTTCAAAAATCAGCAATACAATTTTGAAAAATACATTAAATACAAATTGTTTGCCGCTAATAAACTTGTTAATGCATTTACTTTAACTCTCTGACATTATTGAATTTATTTGAAATGCAATAAATCAGAAATTACAGCAGTACAGTACTTTTATAAAACATTGCTGGAGTTCACTTAAGGACTTGATTGCCCCACACAAATAAAGTTTTCCGACAAAAGACGTGTAATGTAAGGCTGAAGCCAACTGGTGGGGAAGGTGGAATCCCTCTTCCTAATTAGATAGGACAGTTAGCTTTGGAGAGCACAAGGGTCCCATGAGTAATTGAATAAACATATTACAAAGTACCATTGTGTCAACTCCTTAAAAGCATTCCTGGTTGTAATGGACTGCGTGCTGAGGTTAGAAGTAGCAACAAGTACTGGACATCCAAGGTTGTAGGGTAGGATAAAAAAATTACCCTAAATGTTAAACAAGACTTAAAAGCTAGAAATGTCTCAATATGTGCCTCAATAGAATATATCAAGCCTTAAAGCATGACATGAGGGAAAATAACATGGTAAGCTTGAACTGAAGGTGTATTTAACATTGAAAGGACATTAACCATAGATTGAATGCTATGTGCATTTTTTTTAAATGTTAAACTATGTTGTTTAATTTACCAACTTGAAATTTTAATAGTTTCAAATATCTTGCCCTTTAATAAAATAAAGTCAATTATTGAATAAACTACTTTTTATCAGACTCCATTAAATACATTGGTTGTTTATTCTAAGAATTGTACATCTCAAAATGTAATCTAAGCGTAATTTGAACCACATGAAGCCTATAACAAGGCAACATCATACTATCCCAACTACTATATCAAAAAAGATTTTTAAGGTGCCTTGCAATAACTGTACAAATTATATACTGTATTTTAGTTAATGGCATAGCAGACTACTGGGTTACTCAAATTAAACATGTTGTACAATATGTGTTATAATTCTATAGATACTTGGCATCACAATACCGAGTAGCATGTTCATTATCAATGAAAAGTGCATGTCAGTAAGTAAGTCTGAAAACAGAAACTGTGGGGTGTGTGTGTATGGACCAAAAGGATGGCACTGAGCTGATAGGAAGAGAAAAAGCTGCATTGAGTTAATATTGTGAGAGAAAGAGATAGAGATGAGTAGGGGGACTTAATGAGATTAGAAAGACATATTTTGTTCTGTCTGATTTGTAGTCATGTACAGCTGGGGCAACAATGTGTTGTCATGTGCATACATTTCAGCATCAAAATATTGTAGGAATACCCAAATCTATCTATCTATGTATCTATCTATCTATCCATCTATCTGTCTGTTAGTGATGTAGCGAACATAACATTTTCGGTTCGCAAACCGCAAAAGCAAACCGCCGCAAATGTTCGCGAACCGGCGAACCCGGCGAACCGCCATAGACTTCAATGGGCAGGCGGATTTTAAAACCCACAGGGACTCTTTCTGGCCACAATAGTGATGGGAAAGTTGTTTCAACGGGACTAACACCTGGACTGTGGCATGCCGGAGGGGGATCCATGGCAAAACTCCCACGGAAAATTACATAGTTGATGCAGAGTCTGGTTTTAATCCATAAAGGGCATAAATAACCTAACATCCCCCTCCATCATCATCCTCCCCTGTATCTCTTTACCCCCTCCCTCATCATCCTCCCCTGTGTCTCTTTCCCCCCCTTCCTCATCACCCTCCCCTGTGTCTCCTCCCCCTCCCTCATCATCCTCCCACCTCCCTCATCATCCTCCCCTGTATCTCTTTACCCCCTCCCTCATCATCCTCCCCTGTGTCTCTTCCCCCCTCCAACATCATCCTCCCCTGTGTCTCTTTCCCCCCTCCCTCATCATCCTCCCCTGTGTTTTTTCCCCCCCTCCCTAATCATCCTCCCCTGTGTCTCTTTCCCCCCTTCCTCATCACCCTCCCCTGTATCTCTTTACCCCCTCCCTCATCATCCTCCCCTGTGTCCTCCCTTGATGATAAGGGGGGGAGAGACACAGGCATAAATGTGAGGGGTATTAGGGTAAGGGGTGTTAGGGATAAGGGTTAGGGGGTTAGATGTTAGGGTGAGGGGTGTTAGGGCTAAGTGTGAGGGGTGTTAGGGTGAGGGGTGTTAGGGATAAGTGTAAGGGGTGTTAGGGTGAGGCATGTTAGGAATAGGTGTGAGGGGCGTTAGGTCTTAGGGATAAGTGTGAGAATGTTAGGGTTAGGTGTTAGGTTGATGGGTGTTATGGATAAATGTGAGGGGTGTTAGGGTTAGGGTAAGGGGTGTTAGGGATAAGTGTGATGGGTGTTAGGGTAAGGGATGTTAGGGTTAGGTGTTAGGGTAAGGGCTGTTAGGGATACGTGTGAGGGGGTATTAGGGTTAGGTATTAGGGTGAGGGGTGTTAGGGATAAGTGTAAGGGGTGTTAGGGTGAGGCATGTTAGGAATAAGTGTGAGGGGTGTTAGATGTTAGGGATAAGTGTGAGGGCTGTTAGGGTTAGGTGTTAGGTTGATGGGTGTTATGGATAAGTGTGAGGGGTGTTAAGGTTGGGTGCTAAGGTGAGGGGAGGATGATGATAAGGGGGGGAAGAGACACAGGGGTGTCCTTGCAGCAGAGATCAAAAGAGTCCTTCAGGACTGTATTGCACACTGTGTACAGTAGCCTAGCTATGGTTTTCCCTATTGATGCAGTATCACCTACACTCTCCCTCCTCTCAGTAAGACTGCAAGTTAGTTATGATTCCAAAATGGCTGCTGTCCATGAGGTAGAAGGGTCTGGAAGGCAGGGTATGATGCTGATTGGCTGGAATGTGTCTGCTGACTGTGAGTTGCAGGGTCAAAGTTTGCTCAATGATAAAGTATAGGGGGCGGATCGAACATTTCATATCTATTTATCTATCTATCTGTCTGTCTGTCTGTCTATATCTATCTATCTATCTATCTATCTATCTATCTGTCTATCTGTCTGTCTGTCTGTCTTTCTGTTTATCTATTTATCTATTATATATATTATAATTTTATTTTATTTTCTTCTCAGAACAGAAAATAGTGGTACACCTTTTTAGACTCTTGCAAACTGGAAATTGCAGTTAGTAGTATTGTGAACTCTGAGACTTTTCAGCTTCACACGATTTTACATGACCTCGGAAGATAAAGCATTTGGGTTGTCCTTGAAGAAAGAAAAGGAAAAAAGTCTTGTTTGAATTTAACTCAGTATCTATCCAATTTCCAACCTGCCGTCACATCGAAATGAGAAATCTGAAGCAGAACCAGGCACAAATAGCTGATAACAGACTTTCAGGTGAACCTCTTCACTTATCACTTCTAGGGTCACCTCTGTTTCTAAAGACTTGTTTTACTTAAAACAAGATAGCCTGGGACATTTAACAGTGTAGTGATGTGATAACAAAGTCAGCACTGCTTTCATTTTACGCTTTTGCTTTAACTGGTATCTTTGTATTCACACAATGGCACAAAACATGTTTTTATACATTCAGCTAGGAGGTCAGGGAATTCAATCAAAGTGTAAAAAAGTTGAAATATTATAAGGAAATAAGTGCATTTTTGCAAAATAAAAGATATAATTACATTTAACTTGTTGTACACAGGCATTTCATGGTAAATTAAAGTAAAGTAAAGGCAGCATGGTATCCATTTTGTTATAGAATGATTTTTTTGGGGCCAATTAGGTTAGCTGAAACTCGTGAATTACCTCTGGTTTACTGTCTGTGGTGCAAAGCAGCATGGGATATGTAGCAAAGCAGCTGGGGAAGGTAGTGCATCACTGACATGTGACAGGAAGCTGCAAGGAGGAAGCTGCAAAACTGGCTGAGCAAGCAAGAGCAGGTAAATAGTGGGTTAATATAGCTCCCCAGATGCTGCATGCTGATTGGGGGGATCAGATGCCTGTTTAGACACCCCCTGGAAGTCTCAACTTAATTATTAGAGGGATTTTTAGATATTAATAAAAATAACATGTTTTATGAGATGTGCTACATACACATAGACTGCTTTTTGTCTATAGATTACAGAAATCCAGCAAACATAGATATCCCTTTAATACCAATTAATTTTGCTAATTATTTTTATTGACTGTTCTGGTACTTTTGATCATTAAACTAGATTCCCAATTTTCATATTGTTTATGATTCTTTGTTACAACTTTATAGTGTAAGATATTACTATATGTTGTCAGTTTTGTCAATGAGATACTGCACATCATCAACTGAAATAAATTGGTTTATTTTATTATTGATTATTACCAAACTTACAGCCATGAAGGGTTCCCTGTTTGTAATATTAAAATAAATAATCTAAGTATTTATTTGTGTATTTAAACATCATTTTATTAACAAGTGCTCAAAAGCTCTGTTTTACTCACTGGGACCTTCCAAACAGTCCCTGAAAAGTACCCCCACTTGTAACTTGTGCACTCAGTGTCTCTTTAGTACTAGCCACTGACAGGCTGTTTCTCAGCATCATTTCATTAATAGCAGTTGAGACACGGACTGTGACTGGGTAGTACATCTAGTGCTACAGAAACGCTGTGTACTTGCTACAGGAGGTGGACCTTTGCAGACACTATTTGGAAGATTTCAGGGAATAAAAATAATTATGTACATATGTCAAACACAATTTCCCATATTGCAACAAAGCAAATGGATGTGCTCACTGTATAAAAAACAGCATCTAATAGTGTTTATTGCAAATTGGAGAATTATCTAACATATATAATGTGCCTCAGCTTCATCAGCAAGAATATACATTCACCACAAAATCATTTTGTTCAATCATATTTCACATTAGCCCTAATAAATATGCTACAATTCAATAAACTAGGGCCTTATTCAATTGAGCTTTCGGGCGATCTGGGAGCCCGTAAGTGAGGTTGCAAGCTAATTTGCTATTCAATTGGCGTCTTTTTGCAGGCTCCAATCGGCTTCCGAGTTACGGCCTTGAAAAATTGCGATGGTTAAACTTATAACTTACAGCCTCCCGAAGCCTTTGATCTTTCCCATCCGCAAGAGTTACAATGGCTAAAATCGCAAATCGCTATTAAATTGCTCAGTTTCCCGAAACCTGCAAATGTTTTCACACCCGTAAATGGCAAGTGAAGGATAAAATCCAACGAGTGCTAGAGAGAAGCAATGATAGACATTAGAATTAATTGCACAACAGTCTCAAGCCCAGAAATCGTCAAGATCTTCGATTTTTTTTTATGTTTAATTTTGGGGTTAAATTGATCTCGGGAATCAATAAATTAATACATATCAGGCCACCCATATTGACTAGAACAGTATTGGCATTCATTTTTATAATTCTTTATTTTTTGGTTTTGCAAGTCTGATCGCATATCGGACCCTAATTGATTGACATGTAACCTCCATGTTTTACTGCTGTAAGTATGACAGTCTCACTTTCTATTGGCTGATTTGAAATGGGAGGTTACGAGTTTGCTGAATTGATCATGTTCCCGCCCTGAACTGCTCCGAACCAGTGCATGGTTTACGGTTTGGGTTTTGGGACAGTTACTTGCGGCCTTGAGCAATTGAATAGCATCGTAACCGGAGACGAACGGGAGCCCGCAGCACACCTGCAGACATTATTATGATAAGCTAACAAACAGTAATTGCCATTTATGGATAACATTTTATTGTATTTAAGCAGATTTGCCCAAATTTATTTTCAACATATTTATTGTCCCATACCTTAATTTTTTTCCACACTGTAAAAGTATACTTCTCTTATATCTGTATCCTGTCTAATAATAGAACATTGTATAAAAATAAAGATTCATATAAGCATGTGATTAAAAAATATCTTTTGTGAGAAATTATTGTAGCTGGTTTTCCTACCATCTTTTACAAGCTGCTCAGTGTATGTGGCAGAGTATACTACCACCCCTTGCAGCTTCCTCATCACTGCACAATGCGTATTGCAGCAAAGCAAGGTAACTTGCTCACTACTACTATGACAATTATAGTACTCCTTCGGTTGCATTGAGCTACCACATGAAAGAAATGTCCATTTCTTTTATATACAGCAATATCCCAACCCCATCATATCCCAACCAACAATTATTTATTTTATTTATAACCATATAAATATGTGTCAGCAAAACTACTCAAAAGAATTATGTAGGAAACAATCCCATCTGGTGAATGATGGTCTTGTGAGTTTGTAATTTTATTTAAGGCCAATAATAAAAGTACAGGAAAAGCAAAACACACATAGACACATAGTGAAAAACCATACACCAAATTTAATTTAAACATTTAATTAATCATTAAAAAGTTTTAAAAAATCCATCACATTGTTTCCAAGCATTAAATGTATACTACACTGTTACTATTTATAAATGTATACTACACTGTTACTATGTATAAATGTATACTACTACTGTTTCTCTATATGTATGACATACCAATATGCACCCTGTAAGACGTTTGAAAACTTTATTAGATCATTGCTTCTATTGATCAATAAGTACATTTTATAGGTACATCATCCTGTTTTTGGCTTCTTGTAAAGGTTTTTGACAATGAGGAGCCCATTTGTTCTCTTTTGGAAGCCACAAGTGGAAGGACTTATGGGTTCCACAGGAGCCATTTTACAGTCTTATTGTCTGAAAAAGTTTGGGAAACACCTCTTCACACTTGTGTGAACTGGTATGGTGTGTCAGTAATAGAACGCATGCTTAAATTAGTTTAGATAATTGACATATTTGTCAGAAAAATCCATCCTACCTGAAACATTGTTTTAATGTCAGGGGCCATCTTTATTCATAGGGTTACAAGTCACAGCTGATGTAACATACTGAATGTATATTAAAATATCCAAGTAGGCTGTCAAGGTTGTTTTTTTTTTTTCTGACAAATTATAAGAAATTTTAATTATTTGAAATCTATTTACATCAATAACCCATATTGTAGACCGGACATACTGCACTGTGAATGTCTGGTCTATGCACATATGCTATTATAATAGTTAATGCTAAAAATTAAACTAGAGCATTTTGGATAACCAAATATAATTTATAGAACCTCTTTAATAACAACCAGGCATCATTGGTGGCAGCATCAATTTCTAAAAAAAATATTTCCAACACATAAAATAATTTCAGATTAAGATTTCATCTGTAGATCATGCCCAAAGTATATCCCAATCTATGCTCACATAGCCACATTTCTTGGCTGATCCAGGCAGCCCAAGTGCTGAATAAACTGAATAAATTCCTTAATACAGTTGAAATCACATTCAAATAAGGGGAGAAGTCTGCTCTTACCTTCTAATGATAAAACTGAAATACTAATTAAGTATAGCAATTGATGAAAAACAATCATTTATATAATGACACCCTCTTGATAATTATTGATATTTAAACTCATTGATGCTAGAATAGGTTGCCCTTTTAATTGCACAAGTCACTTCACATTTATTCTCTTATTATTTTAATTTGTAAATTCATCATGCTTACTTATTTACTATTATAAAAAAATATAATATTCTAAATATTTTAATAACCATATTCCTTGTTTCTGAAACCACAAATTCAGTTGAAGCTTGGCGAATTTTACCTTTTTATCATACCATTCATCTAAGGTTCTGAAAATAATATTGATTTAAATGAATGTATTTCAGGGTATATAAAATGAAATATTCCCTCCCATATCTAATTTATATGAGATAGACCATGAAATCTCTTACTTTTCTTCTCCTTGTCAAAATAAGTCAGAAACATTCTTTCTCCTCTTCTTGACATATTTGGAAGATAACGATAAGCCTATCAGCTGACACCACCTGCAAAGTGCATGTCAGATTTTGGTCTGTCCTGGGATTTTAGTGCCTTCTGTTTTGAATGTTGTTCATAGACTTTGCTCCAATATATTTCTTTACTATTTTTAGCAGGTTTAGTAGGCTTGTGAAACTGACAGCCATCTAACACAACATTTTCACTCAGATTTTCTTTTCATAAACTATTCAATTTGGCAGCTGCAGACTACAAGAGATGTAATGCTTTAAAAAAGGAATTGCATTTAAATAGATTTCAAGTTTATTTTTAAATTAACCTTTACATTTGGATATGTTTTATTTCAAATATTTAATAGGGAAAATATAATTATAAATTATAAATTAAACAGCTCCACCCATTTAAAAGACAAAAGTAGCCAAATCATAAATCCAGTACTCCCCTTTAAAGAATCACACTTGGAAATAGGCATGTTTTTAGAATGTAAAATAATAATACAGCCTCTAATTATGCTGCTGTGGAGTCTATCAGAGTCTATCTTAGTTTCCTCTGTTCAACGTCCCAACGCAGAAGGAGAATTTTAATACACAGGAAGTTTGTATCTGACCAATGGAAGCTTTAAATGGAATTTTCATTATTTTCTTTTTTTTCAGCCAATTTTTATTAGGCATAGAGATAATAGCGTGGTATACATGTCTAGATTATGTTATACAAGTTCAAATGTTAGAATTGTTACAGTACAATGATATAATATGAAAGTCTCAAGGATTTTAAAATTACATTTCATTGATTAGAAAATAAAAGTCTCGGGGCCTCATTCAATTGCGATTTGGCCAATTGAATAGGGCTCTATATAAGCACAGAGCATATTTTTTTACAGAAGTTTTTAGTTGGTGGACTTCTATCCAAAAGCAAGGTCTTCACTAACTAAAAACTTCTGTAAACAAATATGCTCTGTGCTTATATAGAGCCCTATTCAATTAGCCAAATCACAATTGAATGAGGTCCTCGGATAGGTGTTTGTGTCTTTTTCTTTTTGTGTGTTATTATGTCTCTCTCTCCTTTACTCCTTCTTTTTCCTTTTTCTAAGGGCATACCCCGTTGAGCACAATCTACAAGAAGTTGGTTTAGTAAAGACAATAGAAGCCTGAAGTAAAGCATAATTTCATTTAGAATTTTGATTGTAGCAAATTATAGACAAGTTTGAAGTAAAATGATGTTATGTCATTAAAGTCTGTAAAGTAAGCAATGATGTACATAGCATAACATGGTAGAAAGTATATGGGAATACACCAAGGAACCAGTGTTTCTTTTCTGTCAAACTGCGAAACCAAGAAAGGAAAGGAGGTAAAACTTAACCTTTGTTGAAAACTTGTTTAAGACACCCCACTTGTGGTATATAAAAACTGTGTTAGCCTCTCAAATGGCGATAGCCTGGCACAAGATAATGTGGACTCAATTCAGAGTCTTATTACATACAGATGTTTTATTGTTCTATCAATTTCCTAGTAAGTGCCAAATAATGTACATAGTGACTACCTGAATGTGACTTTTATGTAAAACAGCATTACTTAAAGAGACATGGAAATATATTTTTTCTTGTAAAGAGGGTATTTCACAATGTGCCACAGTGTGTTTTGTTTTTTCAAATAAATCTCAGGGCACAGAAACAGAAATGATCTGTTCCTGGGGTCTTTCCCTCATGATATCAATGTTTTTAGTAGAAAAATTAACCACCTCTATTTCAATACAAAAAAGGAATGTTTTATTCATCACCCTATATTGGTTTTACAATCTCCATTTCTTTCTTTTGCTCATGGGATTCATTGGGTCAGTATAATAAGCTTATCAGATGGCAAAATATATGTTTAGTGTTATTGGGCAGGTAAAGGCATTCATTGTGCATGTTCTTATTATGTTTTAATTGGATTAAACTTGTTTGTTTTTCATTGTATAAGTAGAATATTGAAAGGCATTGTTTAGGGTGTGTTTATTCAGCTGATATTCTAACTTCCATTAATCTTTCAAGGAAAATATATGCTGTTTGTCTATTCTCCTGTTAGATTAGACATTTCAGCCTCTTCTGTAACAATATGTTGGAGTAGGAAATTTGTCACCAGGGGGTGAACATAGTATTAGTACTAAGCTTGAGTTGTGTAATTATGTTTGTAACTAGCTGGTTAATGTCTGAACCCTAGAAAGCCATTCTATATTAATTTATTTTGTTATGAATGTGAAGTTAATTAAATCACTGAGCATTTCATACATTAGTATGCTTATGGGTTAATTAAAAGTCTTAGGCGAAAGTTATGTGTAGATACAAGATAAATTGTGGATTGACTATTACATATTGTCTGTTTTAACATATAATTATATTTGCCACATATATCCTAAGAGCGTTAATATACTCACTGTTTTGTATAGCTCCTATGTTTCACTGATACATACAGTACTTACCCACCTCACTGAGGACTAGATATCACTGATTATACTAAAATGCATAATGCATACTAAATTGTAAAGAGGAATTTGTTTTAATATTTTACTACTCTTAATCTGTGAATCTCCCCATGTTATTTTCCACATAGCAGCTGCAATAGGTAAAGTAAATTATGCCACCCTTTGGAAGCACCAAAAAAACTTGTGCCCATAGAAACACTCTAGAGCCCCCCCCCGGAAATAATTCACCTATTACCTATAGGTGGGGCTTCGCTGTACACCAAGCGGTTGGTCAGTGCTTAATGAGGTTGGAGCTGCTATAAATTACCACAATTCCTCTGTGTAATATGATTTCTATGGCTGTGTGCATTGTTTAAGGGGTTGTTTAGTTTACATTGAGTACACACTGAGGATACAGAATATAATATATTTAGCTTGTGCAAGGTTATGGGATAATATGCAAAAGGCATTTAACTGATGATGGCACATATTCTGAGCCAATATCTATATGTCAGAAGAAGTAGGGCTTACCCTCACCACTATCAAGTTTATTAACTACTACATTTACCTTTTCTATTTGATAAGAAGAGTATGCATACTGAAAAAAAAACTGTCAGGTGGTAAGAGAAATGTACAAACATATGTGCATGATCACAAAACAAGCTATTTCTCTAAAATTATTTTTTCTAAATTAAGTTGTGTATAGTAGTAGTAGTAGTTCTAACAGGAAGTGTATCTAGTCAACTGAAACTCACTATACTGTATATTACATGTGCTGTTTGCCATTCGCAGACCATGATTTGGGTGAAACACTGTATTTACAGTATTTAGAATTTTGTCCAGGATGCTGTGTTGTTGTACTATCCTACTGCAATGTTAAGCTATTTGTTGTAGCCCCTACTTAGTACATGAAGAGCAGCCTACATGTTATTCCATTAGCAGTCTAACAGGAAGTGTATCTAGTCAACTGAAACTCACTATACTGTCTATTACATGTGCTGCTTGCCATTCTTGTGGCGAAAAGATTACAAATTAAATAACTTTTTCTCTGAGTGAAAAGATAATATTAACTCCCCTCATCTTCAAATGTTATTTTTTTTTGTTTAACTTGTTCTTTATTTTTTCTCGTTTTTCTTTAACAAACATCAAAAACATAACAAAACAAAACAATCATACATTCCAGAGGTATCAGTAATTCAACAGTTTAGCAATTGCATATGTATAAATACACTGTTAAAATCTAAAATCTCCTCCCTCCCATCTCTTCGAATACCAATTTTTATGTACTATATTGTACTCCTGATGGGAAGGTGGTTCCCTAATAGCTAGTTCACTTAACTTGATACCTCCACCAAGCATACAAAGGAACCGGCACTACTCTCAATATAGTTAATATAAATAATAGTTTAGCACAGAAATCATGTGCTTCTGGGGAGACTCGGGTGAAGAAGGAAAATAGAAAACAGTAAAACAAAATCTCTTTCCTCTTCCCTTCCCCTCCCCCCTCCCTCCCCCCACTCCAATAGGAGCAGAGAAGAGAAGAGAAAAGGGAGGGAGAAAGAGAGACGGAGAAAAGCAAAGGGAAAGAGAAAATCTGATTTAACAGCAAAAGCATATAACACCAATGGTAACCAATTATCAAACATAATTTCTCATATATTAACCTTTCTATTACAATAACTATCCCAAACAGACCATCTGTCTAGTCCTTTTCTTCCAGTTCGCTTGACTAAGCTCTCTCCTTGGACTTCAAACTTTCTATTTCTTATAACACAATTTATAATTTCTTGAAGAGATGGGGAGGACTCTGATTTCCAATATTTCACAATATACATTTTAATAACCAAAAGAATATGAGAGACCAGGAGGTAGACTTTTGGAAAAGTCTCCCTTATGTTTATATCTTCAAATGTTATGGAAAGAGCTGTGCTTGTTTATATATAATTGCCCTACCAGATATTTTATGATGGTTGCCGAACATAATTTGTCCTATAAATACTTATAATCTCCTATGAGTTTTGAATGATTTCGGAAATGTAGCTGAAAAATGCATGGTATCTCTAGTCTCAGGTCTTTGGCATGTTATATTAAATTTGTAAACCGGCTGTCATGTCCCACTTTTGGGCCATGGTGGAATCCCCCTGAGCCCCACCAAGAACGGCTTTTCATGCCCAAAACCCATGATGGGCTCTCTTCAGGTGACTACTGATGATTGAGCCCACTGACCCTCCTGGATTACACTGGAATTGTCTGGTACCCTTACTGTAGATGTGCTAATGATAGAGCAAGGGGCTGCTTCCATATTCTAAGGGCTGTTATCACAGACAAGCACATGTTACTTAGAGACTATACTCTTGGTTCCACTTTTTTCATTGTATTTTGTTTTCTGTTTTACTGGCACAGCATACTATTTGAAGTTATAATGCATTGGCATAGGGACTACCATTTAGCTTCATGAATGGTGCCCCTGTGTCAGACCAACACCAGCCCCCAAATATAATAAACTGGTCATTGTTCTCCCTTCCCCTCTAAACTGGTTTGTTACAGCAAAGGGTTAACACCAAGTCTCTACACAGGCTTAGATGGCAGACTGGCTACCCAGATTTCCTGTCTCCAACCCTCTGTTGGCTAATTACCCATCTACAGAGCTATAGCAATAGAGAATAGCCAGATGGATGACTTCATCAGACTTCTAGGCACCTGTATCGGGGGGGTGGAGTTAGTAGCCCAAAGCTCATCAAAGTAAGGTGACCCCATGTAGGAAGATTAGCCAAACTGTTGTGATTGATCAATGGATTGTTTGCTCAAGGAAGAGCTCATCATGATTGATTAATATACCCTATAAATATGTAGTGATTTTCCCAATAAAGAATGGTCTTTTTGAACACATAACCAATTCATTCATTCTGGAGGAAAGGCTTTTCATTATTTTTGGTAATTACTATTGCTGCACCTTATGCTGGTGTACTGTAACTTGTCTTGGCTCCTGGCCAGGCTGATCCTGTAATACTGTTTCCCTGATTTCCATAACTGGTCGTCCTGATCTGCATGCTGGGTGCCGAGAAACATAAAACCTCACAATCCTGGGGTTGATTCCAGTAGCAGAAAAGCAGGAGGTTTTCAGGTTAACGTGGCCCCCCTCCGTTCTGGGTTGTGACACAGGCCAACCCCATTCACCAGTATAGATTTAGAATTGTTTAAAACAATTTAGGGTTATCTAAAATACACCTTTTCAACCCATTTGCTTAATAAATTTGGTAAATGTCCAGTATATACCAATACTGATATACTTTGAGATCAGTGGAAAACATGGCTTATTTGTTATCATAGTTTTCATATTATGTTATGTGAATCATTTTGCACAATAACATAGAAAAGTACAGCGCACAAATATAACACAACCAATCCAAATACCAGCTTGAAAAATATTCACAAACCAGTTTAGCTCAGGATACAGTGTCACTTCACATGGTAAGTGTCAAATGTATGAGATCTCTTTTTCGTACATATTCGTCTAGCACTCTAGCATATTCTGTTAGATTAGCCACATCTCTGAAAGCATTGTGACCAGATGAATCTGAAGTTCTTTGCCTAACTTGTATGAAATTATTTATTTTTATTTATCTTTAACTGTTAATGTTTTTGTACTTTGTACATTAATGAATTCCATTTGATGTATCAATATGACACAAATTAATTTGGTTCAGAAATAATACTAATTATTTTAGCAATTATTTTGGGAATTCTAAAACATTATTATTGAAGCGTCTTGACCATATCGTATTATGTTGTGTATTCATTAACATATCATCATGGAAAACAAGCTTACATGCCTACCAACCCTGGTAGTTAATGTATGTTATGATATGTGATAGTCCAGGTAATATCCTTGATTGTTCCTAGATCATATTGTGAATTATATTGGAATGTATTTCAATAAATCCCCATTGAAGTATTTGGCCTTATCCTACATTTCTTCTTTCATATCCAGATCGTAGCATATGCAGCATGTACAAAGTAAATTATACATCTTGGACAAGGTGATTTATTTCAATACATATTTATCTAAACAATCTATTTTTCTCTTAAATCTAATATAAAAATTGTTGAAATAAATAACAGGCAAAAAAGAAAAAATAGCTCTATGACAAAGAATAGGAAGGAGAGAATTTTGTTATTTCTTTCTTTTGCTAATGATTTGTGTTTTCACGATAAAGGGCAACAATAAACTATATGAATTACAATGCATAAAAACCAGTGAGATCTCTAAAAAACTGCCTTTTCTCTTTTGTGACATCCATGAGCAACCAACATTTCAAATGTCTCTTGTTTGGATAAACAGTTCCTCTACTATATGACATTGCCCTGCACATCTCAGTTATTGTTGGAAATAATGTACCAGTTCTCAACAATATATGGCCCCTATTTATTTCTAAGCCCGTAATTACATGTAACCTGACATTTTGGCTGCGGGTTATTAATTTTTTTACATATATAGATGTATTCAATTGACTCAAGCCCGCAATTACATGCTCACAGCCCCAACACGCAAACCATGAACCTGTACGTAGCATTTCAGGGAATGATCATGATCAATTAAACAAGCCTGTAAGTAACATTTTAGACAGAGCCAATACTAAGTGAGACTGTTATCATGACATCAGTAAAACATGGAGTTTAAACTACAATCAATTAGTGTTTCGAAGTCCGATTTGCAATCAGACTCACAATCCAGAAATGTAGAAATCAATAAAAATCAATAAAGCAACTGTTCTAGTCCATTCAGGTTCCATGATATGTATTAACTCCTTGATTCCCGGGATCGATTTAACTCGGAAATAAAACATACATTTTTTTTATTTTTTATTTCAGATTTGCGAGCTGGAGACGGTTGTGCAATTCATTCTAATGTCTTTCATTGCTTTTAAGTACAGTACTGTGTGTTTATTTGCTCTTGCAGTTTTACAAACAGGTGTTTAACCCACTTGCGGGTCCTATCTAGTATAATTTACGGGCTCCATTACAGGCTCATGTAATCGTGATTTAAACAGTTAAATAGGGCCTTATGTCATTTGCTTTTTTTCAGATTAGGACTAATATTGGGAAATCAAAATTTTCAAATCTGTAAATCCTGCTTTAAAATAAAAAAATTCCCCTTAAAAACAGAATCTTAAGTAAATCCTAAATATTCCCCCTTTAAAATAAATATTTGGGGTTGGATCTAGCGTCCGAACGAGATGGACGTGTCTGTTGGAGCTCTGTGTTGCTGGCTGCAGAACAGGGGCCTATATCTGGCCCAGCTAATTGAGGGGACCCCAGGAACATCGGGGAGAGGAAGGAGAGGAAGGGGAGGTGATCCTCTATCCCCCGCGGGACTCCCTGCACCGATGCTGGAGTAGCCCGGGAGACCAGCCAGCCACCCAAAAGGCAGAGGCGCCTCTGCACGAGAAAAGCCACCCTACCAGCCCCGGATCGAGAGAGGGGTGCCGGGGAGAGGACCAAGCCGGGGGGGGGGGACCCCCTGGAGAGCAGGCACGGAGAGAGGGAGGTGAGAGAGAGAGCGGAGAAGGCCCGCAGTGGAGCCGGTGGCCATTTTGGGAGGTAGAGGAGGTGGCTAATGGCCTCCACGGGAGCCCAGGAGCCATAACCTCGTGCCCAGGAGATCACGGATGACCCTGGGGAGACCTCCGGGGATGGCTGGTTCCGACTGGAGGGTCACAGGGGCAACACAGAGGTGGACAGAGCCCCCAGAAGCAGAGAGAAAAAGCCTGCGAACGACGGCCATTTTGCGTGCCCTCACACGTGGGCCTGCAGGTACCTTCCATCACAGAGGGGGAATAAGCTTAAGCTAAGGCCTAGCTAACTTTCTGATACTCCCATCCTGGACATATGCCTGGACACTTATTTAATATAGCCCATGCAGCTTTTGCTTTACAATAATTGTCTTTTAACAGATACCCTTTCAAGTGCTTGGGACACCAGTGTATACAAATACCTGAGGGAGAAAGCATCCCTGCTTCCCTTACATCTGAGACTGTTTCCATATGTTTCAATAAACACTTCTCCTATTTTACCTCAACTAATTGCATATAAACAGTTCCTTACTGGGCAAGACTATGTGAACCAGTAGATCAAGAGTGATTTGCCTCTCTACAGGCAAATATAAAGACAAGGCTGACCAGCCTGCACTGCTGCATTTCTACATCTCTACCCCCACCCAGTGGACCTGTGGAGTACTACAGAAACAACCTGGCACTACATGAATAATATACTGCTGGATGCAACACTGTCAACCATCATAGAGGGTGTTACAAACTGACCCATTCTATACGCTAACTAGCGTGCCACCCTAATCCAACAGGCCTTAAAACAAATATCTATACAAGAGCATTTTTGCCTACATAGGCAGGCACATGGTCGGCTTGTCTCCAGAATTCTTGACTAAGGGCTAAGCCTTCAACATGGCCTAAGAGCAAAATGGGGAGCGGACCTGGCAACACAGTTAGCAGAGGTCGTCACTACACCTACAGAGCCTAACATATGATGCAATCTGACTCACTGGAGCCCTTAGCAAAGTTTTAAGCACAGCCTCTGACTGCTTACTGAAGTGGACCGAATCCTCTCTGGATTTCCAGCGGTTTCCTCTATCTGAACGCCTTGAGATGCTGAAACCCAAACACTCATCCTCATCTGGCAAAGGCGATTGAACCCCTCAGGCAGGACCTGAAAGACCTGGGACAGCGCACTCAGCTCCTGGAAGAAATGACTTACCAGGTAGTGGAGGCCTAGGAAAGAGACCGGTCCTTTATAAAGCAGAACACATCCCATATAACAGATCTTGCAGACAAGATAGAGGACCTGGAAAACCGGTCTCGCCGCCACAACATCCGCGTCAGAGGCACCCCAAGGGCTATTCAAGACCTACCAAACTACCTGAGAGATACCGTGGGGGCAATTCTTCCCAACCAATTTGAAACTATGTGGGAAATTGAACAAGTTCATAGAGTTCTAGGAGGCACGAGGAGCCCGGATGCCCCTAAATATGTCATAGTCAGATTCACGAGGCAGCAGGCGAGGGATCTACTACTATCTGCAACCAGGAAGCTGCACACGGTGAAGGGGCCTGACGAATCGCCCTTACAGTTCTGTGCTGACCTGTCCCCAGAGACTCTTCACAAACGGAGACTGATGAAACCGGCTATTGCTATTCTTCTCCAGCACAAGATTCAATACTGCTGGAATTTTCCATTCACCCTCACCTTCACATTTCAAGGTGCAACCTACACCACCCGCACACCAGAAGACTGCTTGTCAGTGCTGAAGCGCTTACATCTATGTACGGAGGCCAAAATGGAATTGGGGCAGGAGCAACCTCTTTCATCCATCCCTAGATGGCAGTGGACGCAGGTGACAGCCCAGATCCAGGGCAAACAAGCCTCCCTATCCGGGGAACCAAGCAGCTTACTGGACAGTGCCAATGGCTTACAAAATAAGCACAAGACCCGCACGGACAATGTTGGCCCTGCTGCGGAGGTCATGTCGGGCTCCTGACCCAACTGGCCTCTCCTTCAGGGGACTCTGATAGAACTCCGATAAAGGCTAAGTTTTCTGTTAAGGGCACATAGACCCATATTAAGGGCTTTGATTTGTATTAAAAGAATAATTTAAGACCTAATCTGTTATTACTGTTATAGATTGTCAGGTTATTATGTTCCCCACTTTATGTGGACTAGATTTCTCTTTACCATTTGGAGAAATTGATGAAGGTTACTTTTTAGACTAAACACTTAAAACACTTAATTTTGGTTTTGCATAGGTACATCACGAGAAAAGAGCTAATGGTTAACTTGGTATCACCCTGTAGTCTAACTAGACGGATATACTTCGCTGAAGCACGACTGACTTTCTTTCTTTGCATTTTTCTCTTCCCACTAGATAGCATGAAAATTGAATTATCAGCCGCAGACCAACTAATAGTGCAGCTGTTGGCATCCGGGGCTCCTCCTTGCTCTCCCTCCTACGAGATCACCTTTCAGGTAAAGACTCATACACCTGGGGTCCCACATTGAGTTTTCAATGGCTCTGTCTAACTACACTCTAATAACCCATAATGTGAAGGGTTTCAACTCCCCTTTTAAGAGGCGGAAGGCTTTTGCATTCTATAAAAAACATAAACCTGCAGTTATTCTTATGCAGGAAACCCACTTCTCTCGTAATAACAAACCCAAATTCCTACACAGAGATTACCCCACCTATTTCCTGGCCACCCTCTTTACTAAGAGAGCTGCATGTGCAATCCTCCTACATAAAAAATTTCTGTTTCAAGTAGAAAGTAACTTTGTTGATAAAGAGGGTAACTATGTAATGGTGACTGGTACTATCGGGGGGGCCAGAACGACTTTAGTTTCCCTATACTCTCCCACTACCTCGCCCTATACAACTTTAATTGGCTTGTTGAAAACAATTGAATCCCAAGACTTGGGAAGGCTGATAGTTGGGGGGGATCTAAACCTTACCTTGGACTCGACTCTGGATAGGTCAGGGAAGCCCGCTAAGAACAGATCCCCCAGCAGAACCAAACAGATTGAGTCCTTGCTATATAGCCTGTGGCTGGTCGATGCCTGGAGCGGTATGCACCCGGCTAAGAGAGAATATACATTCTATTCCCCAACCCATTTGACATACTCTAGGATTGATGCTATCTTTGTTGGCTCCCCCCTATATGACTCAATTTTAAGGAACTGAGATTGTACCCTGCCCCTGGTCAGACCATGCCTTGGTACTCATGGAGATGGAGCTGGGGCCAAATTTACAACCCCCCTACACCTGGAGAATAGACGAATTCCTATTGACTAACCCGAGTAGTGCGGAAGTAATTGCAAAGGACACAAAGCTATTTTTTGAGACCAATGTCTCTCCTGAAACTGGAGCCGGCTGGCTCTGTGTTGCCCATAAGGCCTTTATTAGGGGAACAGCCATTAAGCTGGCCTCAACCCTAAGAAAAAACCTTAGGCAAAAGGAGGCAGACCTTACAAGGACACTAAAGAGGCTGAAAGAGGTAAATCAATAGAACCCTTCCCGTAAAGGACGCAGGTTATTTGACAAGACAAGGCTTGAACTAGATGGCATACTATTGTACCATACTGAAAGGGCGATGAGGAAGATGAAACACCTATATTATTGGAAGGCAAATAAGCCTGATACAATGCTTGCTAGAAGACTAAATAATACATTTTCCCAACATAGAATCTCCCATATTAGAAGATCAGACGGTCAAATTTCCTGTAGCCCTAATGACATCCAGAAAACGTTTCAGGACTTTTACCAAACTATATACTCCTCCCAGTCCCATAGAAGTGAATCAGGATATTGACTCCTTTCTACGGTCGCAAGACCTCCCCAGTGTTCCGGACTACCACTTAGAAACACTGAACTCGGATGTGTCCCTAGAGGAAGTTAAAACAGTCATTTTGGGTCTTAAGCTGGGCAAATCCCTGGGGCCAGATGGCTTCACTAGTTTTTTCTACAAAAAAATTGAACCCCTGCTTACCCCCTACCTAACGCCCTTATTTAACGCAATTTTAAATGGGGAGTCCATGCCCCCCAAATTGAACCAGACTGCTCTGGTGGTCTTTCCAAAGGAGGGCAGGGATAATCTAGAGGCCAAAAACTATCGCTCTATTTCCTTGATCAATGGAGATGTAAAAATTCTGGCCAAAATCATGGCCAACCGTATCTATAAATTCTTGCTAGATTTAATTCACAAGGACCAAGCAGGATTCATCCCCTTTAGGGAGGCCGGGGACAACGTCAGGAAGGTCTTAAACATTCAGCACCTAGCAAAGAAATCTAACATCTCATTATGCCTTTTAGCTCTAGACATAGAGAAGGCGTTTGACACGGCGGAATGGTCATATATGTATAAAACGCTAGACAAGTTTGGATTTAGGGGACGTTTTATTAACCTGCTTAGAAGCTACTATGACTCCCCAATAGTTTATCTAAAGTTACCAGGAGTACATAAAGCGAATATCCAAATTTAAAGAGGGACTAGGCAAGGGTGCCCACTTTCGCCACTGTTATTCGCACTTGCCATGGAGCCATTAGCGCAAGCAATTAGAGCTAATCCAGACATTCAGGGGGTTAGTGTAGGACACCAGCACCTTAAATGCTCACTTTTTGCGGATGATTTATTATGCACCCTGTCCAGCCCCTCTAGCTCTATACCAGCTCTCATGTCAACTATTAAGGAGTTTAGCAAAGTCTCAGGCCTTAATTTAAATGTGGAGAAAACGGAAGCTTTGGGGATGGTTATGTTGCAAATTGAGATTGTTGAGCTTAAATCGGAATATAATTTCAGCTGGCCTACTCAGTATAAAAAATACCTGGGAGTAAAGATCACTTCCAATTTTGCCGACTTTTACGGGCAAATTTCCCCCCCTTTATAAGTCCTTGACTGAAGACATGCAGAAGTGGGCGAATTTTCATATCTCATGGACGGGCCGTATAGCTGCAGTAAAACTGAGTGTCCTGCATAAACTGCTATACCTATGTAGGACACTTCCCATACCAATCCCAATCAAGGAACTGGATAAATTCCAGAACAGCATGTTTCGGTTTATTTGGGGCAATAAGCGTCCTCGTATCTCCAGACAGGTAATGTTTAGACATAAAAGTAAAGGCAGACTAGCATGTCCCAACTTGAGGATCTACCTTAATTAAGGCAGCTCAATTGGCCCACTTGCCCAGGTTACACTCTGTTACCCACCAGCCATCCTGGGTATTCCTAGAAAATCAGCAGATGCTTCCGCACAGCTGGGATAGGTTGATCTGGATTCCCAAGGAATTAACTCCCTTTAATATGCATCACAACCCTATGATCTCCCTAATTCTTCAGGCTTGGGGGGGGGGGGGGGGGGCAACTCCAGGTGTCGACTTAGCTCGGGTTTGTCTCTCCTATTATCAGTCATGTCTCTCCACAAATTCTAAAAGACACGAGCTCGATCTCCAAATTTCAGTGGACCTCTAGAAACCTTGACCGGGTAGGGAACTAGGTAAAAAACGATAGACTGTTGACCTACGACCAATTCTGTACGACCCACGATCTACCAGCCACGGAAATTTATCATTATTTGAAAATCAGAAGTTGGGCCAGCAAGACTCTGAGAGAATTAGGACCCTCTAGGTCCTCCTGAATGTCTGTTGTATGTAGAAGCCTCCCTCTCATGAAAGGGGTTTTGGGTTCGCTATATGGCATCTTTCGAGACTCCAACAGCAGCCAGAAACCTCAATTTATGAAACAATGCTAAAAGGACCTGGGGGTAGAATGGGATTGGGACAAGTGGACAGAATCTTGCTCCAACCTCTCCAGAGGTTCCCTCAATGCAGCTCTAGAGACGGCTGTTAAAGTATTGCACAGAGCCTACTGTACGCCTGATAAATTGCAGAAGTTTAAGCCACACGAGAGCAATAAATGCTTTAGGGGCTGCCAACAAGTGGGGGACAACATCCACATTTGGTGGTCATGTCCAACTATACAGAAAACATGGAAACAATTAGCTCAATTAGCCTCCACACTTTTTCAAAAGGTGGTCTCGCCCCCTCTATGGAGTCATGCCTGTTGGGGGTACACATCAAGAATCTTTCTCAATCTCAAAATAAACTATTTCGATTAATGCCACTGGCTTCCAAAATACACATAGCTAGCAGATGGAAACAATTGTCACTAAACTTTCAGGAGGTAGTCAAGAAGATCTTTATCAATGAGAGATTAACCCACATTATCCTGGATAGTCTCACCCAGTTTCTGGCAATCTGGGAACCTTGGGTAGCGTCCTCATTAAGTGTTCCTCTGATATAACATCCAAATTCTGATACAACGAAGGCAGGAGGGGGCATGGAGTAAAGGAGTCCTGGAGGTTCTTCGGCTGCACTACCAAGGTAAATGTCATGTGATGAACAGTGTGGCATCTTAGTGAGGACTGTAATGGTCCAACTTAGTGGAGGCCATTTTAGCTATTTTAGCTTATATGGTTTATAAGTTTATATGGTTTAACTATCCATTCCAATCTCTGTTCTTATGTGTTATATCTACTTTTCTTTCTCTTACATTTTCATTTGTTGTTAATTTCACTGTGCACTATGTTCTACTTTGATAGCAATTTTAAGTTATTATACATGATACTTCATAACTAAAAATGTAAAATAGGAAGGTGTACTCGGTTAATCATTGGTTAATGTTTTGTTGTGTGAACCTGCATACATTGACTGACGGAATTGCTGATCAATATGTTTTATATTTTGTGAGCCTTCTAATAAAAAAAATAATTCTTTAAAAAATAATTCTTTAACTACAATATAAAAAAATGTGCACATCCAGTGGTTAATATTTTATTAAAGGGTGTTCCTTATAATGTTCTATTTGGTTTATATCAAATATAAATATTAATTCCAGATAAATGATGCCATGGGAATAACTATTAAATGATATTGCTCTATTAGGCCTGTGCCTAATAATACTAGATAATACTCGGCATGTGCTTTTTTGAGAATACAATAGAAAAATCTAAAAGGTTACATGACCTCTTTCAGATCAGCATTATTCCTAGCTAAATACAAATTGCGCACTTTGCCAGTGACAAGCTAAATTACCTAAGAGACCTAAAATTATCTTTTCACAAATATATATTTTATGTTACTTGGTAAGATAAGAAATAAAGACATGCAGCGTTATTAAATTGCGATTCGGCAAATTGTAATGGCTCTATTTAAGTACACAGCATATTTTTTTACAGAAGTTTTTAGTTAGTGAACTTCTATTCAAAAGCAAGGTCTTCACTAACTAAAAACTTCTGTAAAAATATATGCTATGTGCTTATATAGAGCACTTTACAATTTGCAGAATCGCAATTTAATAAGGCTGATGGTTAGTATATCTTCACATACAAATACATGCAGGATGTATTTTGCTAGAAAACCCATGTATAATTTCTCTATACACATAATTCAGATTGTACATGTTTTTGTCATACAAACTGAAGGCATCAAATACGCACAGCAACTTATCTATCTATCTATCTATCTTTCTATCTATCTATATATCGATCGATCTGTAAATGTCATGATAAAAAAACAGTTACGTATAGTTATAGAAAACATAAGTAGCATCAGGAAGACTATACAATAACATTCACACTTTTTTTTTTGCTCTCTCAAGCAAAATAGGTTTCCACGCCTAAATATACGCTCATAACATTATGATCTTTGTTTTAAACTATACAACACAAGCCATATGTATGGTTAATAATGTTTCTTTCAAAATTAAATTTGGTAACATATTTGTTTTGTCATAGATTTTCCACATTTTACACCCCATTTTCTCATACTAGCACAATATCAACATAGAAATACATTTTGAAATGCAATTTTAACGAGTCTGCTATTACTAGATATAGGAAAATACAAGAACAAGATCAGGTAAACTGCATGACATTTTTCAAGTCAGATTTTTCACAGCTAAATAGAACTGGAGCGCTCTGATATTGACGAGCAAAATCATCTATCAAACACAAAAAATGTCTTAGAAAAGTATACATTTACTAAAACTACACACCACAAGGAATTTAAATATTTAAACAATATCTGTTCTATTATATTTACATTATGTAGTGTATCTGGAATATCTGTCCTTATTTTAATATATTATTTATTGTTAACTTTTATATGCAAAGCGCCAACATTATATGAAGCACCAAATGTTGTTGTTGTTTTGTCGTTCAGTCACACCATATAGAAGGAGTAAATTCAGTAAATATGTGACACAATAACATTACCTTAAAAACATAGTGACAGAGTAGAGGTCCACCATTATAAAAGAGATGGCTATACTACAAAAGGAGAGGGAGTGTTGATGGATGGTAATGTGTCATAATGACGACTGAACCAGCAGGACAATTTGTCTCTATAATTTGTAAGGGTTTGCAATGTTACGGATTTAGGTAATAATCTTCATTTAAATAGTGGGTTTTAAGGAATGTTGAAAACAAAGAAATAATTTATAGAATCAAGGTATGGAAATCTAGGGTGAAAAAGCATGGGAGAAGTTCCGCAGATGGTCACTAGGTACTTAGAAAGCAGTTATTATTATTATTATATTATTATTATATATTTAGCGATAAGAGAAGCGATATAGTGAGTGAAGAGTAATGTAGGATGGGTGGATAGGCATTTTAGAGGCATTCATGATGGACTGAAGAGGATGGGTAGACCACTGAAGACTGAGTTGAAGTAGTCAATGTGGAACAAGATTAATGAGTATGTTAGAATTGTTTAGTGTCTTGTTTGAAAAGTGTTAGGGTGTGACTAGTGAATGATTATGAGGCAAGGAAAGCGTAGAGTTCAGTATCGCTCAAAGCAGTGAGCATGAGTTGTGAGATTTGATTGAGTTGTCAACTGTCAGAGAGGATTTAGGTTCAGCATTTTCAGGGTATGAAGAAACAGTAAGACCTGTAATATTTTTATTAGGCTTTAAATGGACTATCATTCTAACATAAAGTTATTTATTTAAGTTTTTCTTAAACAAAAACATGAAAACCTGGTCATACATGTTATTAACCATTTTTTCTATAGTGGATTATTGCTGAAACATTATTTTTTTTACATGCAGCATGCAAATGCCAATGAGTGGCTCTCCCATATTTTCACTACTTTGTTGTATTAATAGGAATCCCGCTCTTCTTATCTGTACCTGTGGTAGCGAAACCAATAAACCCATATGTTGTCATTCAGTTATAATTCCTCCCCACACTCATGAAGTACTCTCAAATTTAATTATCTTGTTGAGACCATAATAGCCACAAAAACAATAATATATTTCTCAGGATTCAATTACTGTAGAAAAAAATGCTGGTACAGTGTATAGCCAGTGTTTTCTGTGTTTAAGATTAAATCAAGTTTGTTGAGTTGACAGTGTCCCTTTTAAGTAGCTTGAAATGATCCAGGAAGACATTGATGCAGACGATTGGAAGAGTCAGAAACCAAGAAACAGTGAAGAGACACTCTATGTGTGGAGACATTACAACACATAACATGCTGACACCAGAGACCATTGGGATGCTCCAAAAATGTGAGAGTGTTTAATCAATTATATATGACATTGCAAGAATTCTTAGAATTTATAATAATAGGTGGACTTTTCTGGAATTTGTTTTTATTTTGCTTTTAATTGGATAACTTGTGAAACAGGTGAAGAACAATGGAATATTGTTACAAACTACATTGAGAATGATATTTTTATAATTATTGTGCAATGTTTTAATGAAATGTAAAAATGTTGTCTTTGTTCTACCGTGTAAAAGTGCTTTTTTATGCTCTCTGGCCGTGCCTCTGATATTCTGGTTATGACTTTAGCCCCAGGTCTACATTTTTACTGCATAACATTGGACATCCTTTACTAACGGACTCAAGCCTACCCCCAGATGCCCAGTGTCCTTAGATAACAACTGATCCATATCTCCATCAATTATTTCATCAATTTTGTCTTGGGTTATCGAAGCAACAGAAAGTTGAAATGGCTTGAGTGTCTATGGCCACCTTTTTTGATGATATGGCTACTTTAGTAGAACAAATATATTGCAGACTAGAAATAGACATTAATATGCCAGAACCAAATTACAAAATGTCCTGGACTGTAAGGTTTCATGCAGAAAACCTCTAAATTGGTCAGCTAGCAGTTCTGGTGCTGAATAGTATCAGTTGTTTTTACTTGCTCTACTTGCTGTAAGGGTTATTCTTCATGTTATTTCCTGATTGAACTCCTCTTGTCAAGATCATGATCAATTAAGCAAGCCTATAAGTAACGATTTATAAACAGCCAATAGTAAATGAGACTGTCATCATGACATCAGTAAAACATGGCGTTTAAAAGTCAATCAATTAGGCCCTCATTCAATTGCAATTTGGCCAATTGAATAGGGCTCTAAATAAGCACATAACATATATTTTTTAAAGAAGTTAAGGTTTTCACTAACTAAAGACTTCTTTAAAAAAAATATGCTCTGTGCTTATTTAGAGCCCTATTCAATTGGCCAAATCGCAATTGAATGAGGGCCTTAGGGCCTCATTCTATTATCGGCCGTTCGATTATACGGCCCCGCAAGGATCTCCCCTTACGGCCGGCCGTATATCTTGCTTCCGTAAGCTCAGAAATCTTTAAACGCAAAAATAAATTCAAGACGGCACTATACAGCTCTGTAAATGCTAGGGATCATATTGGGGGACATGAGGATTAATAGCAACCCCCTCTCAAGCTTGCACATCAGCCCAAATCCGAGTTTACATTAACTGTTTATTTTCCGGCCGCAGCGTGGGCGGGTCTGAGGTGCTCCAAGCCCTCTGGACTTTTTACATGGATATGTGACATAAATTATTATTTTTTTTTTTTACGGATTTGAGTGTAGGGGAATGTTGTGCTATTTTTGCTAACACCTACAATCACTTTATAGTCTCCTCAGGGTGCAGGATGGCTTTATTTCGGCTTTATAATGTGCTTAATTGGTGCTAGCGGGACCTTTATGCTGCAAGTAAGCTGCGGCTCGGTTTTAGCCTTGCAGAGAGGGTTCCCGGAGCAATTGAATAGCAACCAGGATTTTCTTGCGGCCGAAACTCTTGCGGCAGTTTTAGATCAATGACTTTCCTCCGGCGCGAGCGGCCGCAAGGGATAGCAAGGCGCCGGCCGCAAGCCTGCCGGAATCCCCGGCCGGAGGTCCTTGCGGCCCCCGGTCCTTGTGGCCCCGCATCTCCTACGGCCGATAATAGAATGAGACCCTTAGTGTTTAGACATCCAATATGCAAACAGGCTCGCAATCCCGCTATTTAAAAATCAGTAAAAATGAATGAAGAAACTGTTATAGTCCATGTGGGTGGCCTGATATGTATTAACTCCTTGATTCCTGAGAATGACATAACATGGAAATTCCACGTAAAAAAAAAAGTTTTATTGCATATTTGCAAGCTTGAGACTGTTGTGAAATTAATTCTAATGTCTTTCATCTCTTTCCCTGTATTTTTTATAGTGTTATGAACAGGTGTTTAACCCCCTTCCGAGTGCTCTCTAGTACTCGTAGGATCTTCTTCTACATTTGGTATTTGCGGCAGTTATAACATTTGCAGACTTGGAGAATGTAGCAATTTAATAGCGATTTACAATTTTCAAAGGCTTAGATGGGTGGGAGTTACAATTTTGACAACCGCAGGAATTTTCATCTAGAAGAGGTCAATAAAATAGCAGTAACTTTTGCGGGCTACGTTACGGGCTTCAGCAATCGCGATTTTGACAATTTAATGAGGCCCATATTTTTATTACAGCTGATGAACCTAACTTTACACTGGTGCACGATATGTCCTGAAAATATGTATTTTTTTCTAATGATTAAAACATTTTATTATTCTTTTATTAACAGTAAAGACAAACTGGAACTGATTACACTTTCTGTGTTTGCTTAAGTAGGTAAAGAGTTGATAATGGTAAAGCAGGAAACTAAATTTATGTGAGATGTATGTGTATAAATTCTGAAATGAGTATGTCCCTTATATATGCTAATATATGCTATTGACTACTACTGGTGTATGACCATAGAATGAATGTAATTTATATGAAAAACATAAATAACTAGTCACTTGCCCATCACAAATTACCGGGAGAATATTTTATTTTTCTGGCCCCCCTCCGTCTCTTTCCCCCCCTCTACCTAGCCTGTGTCCCACCCCCCACCCTGTGTCCCTCCCCCCTCTACTTTGTCTCTTCCAACCTGTCCCTCACATGTGTCTCTCCCCTTCCCCCCTCACCCTCCCCTGTGTCTCCTTCCCCCTCTCCCTCCTCTGTGTCGCCTTCCCCCATCTCCCTCCCCTGTGTCTCCTTTCCCCCTCTCTCCCTCCCCTGTGTCTCCATTCCCCCTCTCTCCCTCCCCTGTGTCTCTTCCCTTCTCTCCCTCCCCTATGTCTCTTCCCTCCTCTCCCTCCCATGTGTCTTTTTCCCCCCTCTTCTGTGACTCCCCCCATTACCCTCCCCTGTGTCTCATTTCCCCCTCTGTCTCTTCCCCCCATCTCCCTCTCTGTGTGTCCTTCCTCTCCTCTACCCCCTGTGTCTCCTCCCCCCCCCCCTTTTGACACACAATGCGCAGCTCTTGCTGCGCATGCACATTGAGCTGTGAGTATTGCGAGCGTTACACAAAAAAATCTCAATTAGGACAAGTATATAATGTGAAGTTTATATGGCCATTACCAAAATATTTAAGTGTCATAGTCCAGAATCCCGGTAACACATGACGGTTTATTTATGGTGATATGTCATGGCCATGTTATTTATCATCTGGTATGTATGTTCTCATAAAATGTCTGATGGGTCTTTCATGATTAGAGTTAAATTTTTATCAGGTTTAAAAATGCATCTAGAGTTGTATTTGTTTGTTAATATTTTTATGTTTAATATATTGGCTACTGTAACCACTTGCCAGTGTTCATTTAAATAAAACAATGTGTATGCCACCAATAATGGCATGCACATGCTCCAAATTGATTTAAGCAGGCTAACTGAACCAGTAGCAAACCTGAACATGTGCCACCTGCTGGGAATTTGTTTTATTAAAAGGATATATGATATAGCCTTCATGTACTGTATTATTCCACAGAAGGATTTTACTCATTGTCATGATAATTATACCCCATTTAAAACATGGGAAGTAAAGATACATATTGTCAGGACACAACCCCCTGGCTTCCAGGTTGCCTCAAACCACCACCAGCAAGGATCCTCTCAAGTAAGGTGTATCTGCTCAGGAACCTTTCAGGAGTAGCCAATATTTTCTTCATCTTCCCTCCCCAAAGACCACTCAAATACATAGGGATATTTCTGTATGAGCACAGGTATAATAGTCATTAGCTGCATCATTGACATTAACCTACCTGTGCTCCAACATGGATACATCAGTTCAGATCTTGAAATCATCTCGTTAGAATCCTTTTAGATTTCTCTTCTGTCGTATCTTTTTTTACAAAACCAAGGTTTATTGGCGATCTTCATCATTTGTCGAAAATGTCACGCCCTTTTAGGCCTTAATTGACCTAGCGAAGACTCCTGCAGCATTTATAAGTGGTGTACTATTAACAGACGAAAAAAGCCTAATCATAACAATGCTCTGTCTGAAGGATTAGATCCCTTACTGTTACTTTTACATATAGTGATTATTAATGTTCACCACATACATTGAATTATACTTGTAAGTTTATTTACAGTACTAGTAACGGTTGAAAATGTGAGCAATTATTCATGTCTCAGCACATTCTGTCCAATACAATATTAATATGCATTATTACAGTAGTGAATATGAGCTATACTAGCAAATTATTCCAACATGAATATTTCCTGCCAAGAATGAGCGTGACATGCAACTAGAAAATGTTTATTGCCAATGAATTTGTGAAGTATTATGCCTTTATACACAAGGTTAAATTTGCCTGTAAGGAAAGTAACACAATTTCTACTGCATCAGCTATGATGTAGTGGCCAAATGTAATTCATCACCCAACTGCTAGTGAGAGAATTAATGCTAATAAAAATGCATGGCGGTTCAGTAAATGGTTCTGTATGTCCCTAAATAATTACTGCTTTATCTGTTGTGCATTACAATGCTGTGTACGCTGGAAAAGTATCGTTCTGCCAAGATATATGTACAGATTTCAGAATTCAACAACTATACAAATATTAAATGAAGTAAAATAGCAGAATTGAAATATACAGCAGTTATTTAATTAAAAAACACTCTGTTTTGCAATGGAAAAATTTCAGACTAAGACAGAAAACATATTTAAAGCACACAAAATGGGATATGTAACTACCGTATTTTCTAGCATTAAAAGCTTTTAAAAATGTTTTTGCAGAAAAACAAAGTAAAATATGTTAAAAAATGTATGAAACAATTATATATGCATAGATCATACTACTATTGTGTATCATATTAGCTAAATATGACTTCAGCTACAGCTTGATTACAGGTACATTCATTTATTGGTTATATACTGACAGGGGCATGCCAGTGAAGGCATATATATATATATTTGCATGGGTGTGGGCGCCAAAGAAAATCTGGGGGGGATACCGCATATAGTATAAAAATAGGGAGTGATATATCCCCCCCAGTTTCTACACCCATGTATATTTGAAACAGTTTAATCAGCACTAGGACCTTGCTAATAAAAAGAAGACATTGTAAAGCATAATGTAATGCTCTCTTTCAACAATGAGGTACACTTTCTTGGATTTTGTGTAAATAACTGTTTTGTATTTAAAAAAATACCATTTGTTTTGAGTAGGGATACAACTCATTTGCATGTATGTTGTTGTTGGTGGATTTATGGAATTCTCATATTTCGATAAAACAAAAGAAAATGTGAATAAATATGTAAAATAATGTCCTTGAAAAAGACTAGTATGCTGGCAAGTAGAGAGTGAATATTAAAACTATTAATGTAAGTCTCTCATGTCCCGCACTTCAATCACCAACCCATGCATGGATTTCTCCACCAGTATCAATGAATGTGTCTCCTCTTTCATCCCCTTCTCTTTACTATCTCTCTACAGTTACTTTAACTTTCATCTGTTCCCATTCTTATCTCACCACCATTGCTTCCCATCACTGCTTATTTCTGAAATATGTCTCTCTCTTCCCTCTCCAGTGGCTGTCCCTCTCCTTCACCCTATTGCAATGACCATCTCTTTTTATCCCATTTATCATGACTACTTGTCTTCATCCCTTCCCATGGCTTTATCATCCCATTGCTCGTCACTGACCCCAGTTCCATAGCTGTTTCTCCCTTCATGGCTATCTATCTAATCCTACTTATTTTACAGATTTTTCATTTTGTTAACCTTGCAGGAAGTATTTTGTTCTCCATTTGCATAACAGTGCTTGTTTGTATATTTTTGGTATATACGTGCTGTGATGAAACAGAATATATATCATTTAGCTTATGGTGGGCAAATGAAAGATAGAAGCCTTCCACCATACACACTGCAGACGTATAGTAAATAAATAGTATATTTGTTCCCATTTCAAATTTTTATAAAGTATTACATGCTCAGAATTCACAGAAATACAGTTATTGCAATCTGGGAAACTGCAAATGAGCCAATAATGCATTTTCACTCTTAAATCCAAAATACACTTCATACATGGCTCCTTTTAGGATTATGCTCACTGTATTACACAGCTTTTAGGCATAGCATAGGATGGATTATGCACAAGCCAAGAGATCTACCCACAGACTGTCACAGTTTCAATCTAATGGATCTCATCAATGTGCGACTGGTTCCTAGCTTGAGCATTAGCTTACGTGGGAAGACTCTTTCCCACAACAACATTTAGCTTATGGTGGGCAAAGGATTAATAGAAGCTCCCCACCATACAGAGTACAGTAGAACAGTAAGTAAATAATACATTTGTGTTCCCATTTTAATGTCTAGAAATAAGTTAAAAAATGTACTACTTGTTCATTATTCCCAACCAGAAGTACAGTTATTGCACTGCTGTCACAAGTGGATATCAAGAGGACATTGGAAAGACAAAAGGTAATTGTAGTAAAATAATCAATGTAACAGCAGCAGAATAATCAATGCACATTATTGATAGGTTAAGGTTTCGGTCACCATCTGGTCCAGGTGAAGGTCCCAAATGGCCACTGAAACACTGATTTGTCAATAAATTGCACTGAATGAATAAATTATTGGTGGATTTAGTACACTGCTGTATGACAGACCGCCATGCAACTGAAATCAGTGATACTGAAATAAGAAAGACTCACCTTTTCATGGGTCCCTTAAAAGACCACTGTGGTCTTTGAAAACCTTCAAATGTTTTGTAGGTAAGAAATGAACAACATAAACATCTGCATAATGCAAGTATTTCCTTTTAAAAAAATTGTAATATTACTTGTGTTTGAGAACCATTATATTGCACCATTATAACTCTCTTTACTGTCTGGAATCTGAAGACTAGCTCTACATTCTGGGAATTGCACTTTCACTTAATTCTATAGATAAATGTAACCTCATTGTTTCGTTTCAGCCTTTCAAAAGAACTGAATAAAGATCTCATCTAATGTACATCTAAGGTCCCTTTTAGGTGACTATGAGCCTCATTCTATTAACGGCCGTAGGAGATGCGGGGCCGCAAGGACCGGCCGCAAGCTATTCTGCTATTCTATTCCCCTCCGGCCGGGGATTCCGGCAGGCTTGCGGCCGGCGCCTTGTTATCCCTTGCGGCCGCACGCTCCGGAGGAAAGCCTTTGATCTAAAACGGCCGCAAGAGTTTCGGCCGCAAGAAAGCCCCGGTTGCTATTCAATTGCTCCGGGAACCCTCTCTGCAAGGCTAAAACCGAGCCGCAGCTTACTTGCAGAAAAAAGGTCCCGCTAGCACCAATTAAGCACATTATAAAGCCGAAATAAAGCCATCCTACACTCTGAGGAGACTATAAAGTGATTGTAGGTGTTAGCAAAAATAGCACAACATTCCCCTACACTCAAATCCGTAAATAAATTATTTTTTAATTTATGTCAAAAATCCATGTAAAAAGTCCCGAGGGCTTGGAGCACCTCAGACCCGCCCACGCTGCGGCCGGAAAATAAACAGTTAATGTAAACTCGGATTTGGGCTGATGTGCAAGCTTGAGAGGCGGTTGATATTAATCCTCATGTCCCCCAATATGATCCCTAGCATTTACAGAGCTGTACAGTGCCGTCTTGAATTTATTTTTGCGTTTTAGGTTTTCTGAGCTTACGGCCGGTTGCAAGATATACGGCCAGCCGTAAGGGGAGATCCTTGCGGGGCCGTATAATTGAATTCCAAGATAACGGAACCCCCGCAAGGAATCGCAGCCTTGCGGCCATTTTACTGCCGATAATAGAATGAGGCCCTAAATCTGTTAGCAACAAAAGCAAATTTCAGCTCCTGTAAAGCAAAATTAAATATACTGGTCCTCATTCAATTGCGATTTGGCCAATTGAATTAGGCTCTAAATAAGCACATAGCATATTTTTTTTAAATCAGTTTTTAGTTCGTGAAAACCTTGCTTTTGGATACATGCTTACTAACTAAAAACATCTTTAAAAAAAATATGTTATGTGCTTTTTTAGAGCCTTATTCAATTGGCCAAATTGCATTTGAATGAGGGCCTATTTAGTTTTTTACTTTTTAAACACAATTTGCCATTAAACCTTGTAAGTTGCAAATGTGACACGTCAGGGGTCCTTTAAGATAATTACCAGTAACTACCTGTTTGCTTCTGATGAATCTGGCCACACATTATTATTATAATTTATTTGTAACGCACCAACATATTGCATAGCGCTATACATGAGTTATAACCAGGCAAAAACAATAGCAGTATTAACACACAAAGTGCTTCACCAAAGCATCATGCAAGATTGAAAACTCACAAACTTACAATCTACACTTACATTTACTTTTAATACATGCACCAGCAGATGATCTTCATGTTTAAGTTATCATGTATGGAAGACCAAAAGCAATGAGATTCAATTGCTATTTGGCCAATCGAATAGGTCTCTATATAAGCACCGAACATATTTTTTTTACAGAAGTTTTTAGTTAGTGAACTTCTATCCAAAAGCAAAGTTTTCACTTCTGTAAAAAAAAATATGCTCTGTGCTTATACAGAGCCCTATTCAATTGGTGAAATCGCAGTTGAATGAGGCCCAAAGTCTGACATAACTACACATATGGCATATATGTAAAATTAGTTACACAAGTGTATTCTTGTCAAATAACTAATGCTAAAATGGTCATTTTGTTACATCTAAAAACATTCCTATAATAAGACATTTTCAACAATGTGTAAAAAGCAAATTAAGAAACGCCTAGAATAAATCACAGTATTAAGGGGTCATAAGGAATCCTATATGGGAAAATTATATTGCTCCTCTGGAAATTGAGGAGAAATATTCAGTGTTCCATATTTCCTGGCAATATTAGAATTGTTGCCAGTGACTGCAACAGAGCAGAAAATATCAAATGAACTCCCTTTTCAGGAAATCATCAATCAATCTTACAGGATGCAAAATGACTCATACCAAAATATATGTTCTATTATTACCAGGTAACTAAATCAAATGTCCTAAACTTGCGGATTTCTTCTATATATGCCTAGAATTTATATATATTGCCTCGCTTGGAGTAGAACTGCAAAATCTATGATTTGCTGTTCTGTTATATACATATATTCAAGCCAGTTCCAAAATAGTTTGAAAAGTTTGGGAATTAGGATCTTAATCTAATAAAAGTGAGAAAGTAGCAAACTTGTTTTTTGATAAAAAGATTGCAAAATGTATCAAATGTTATTTTTCTGTTGCATTTTTCAAACTTTCACATCAAATGAGTTTCTGCAAAATGTTTTCAGAAATCTAGCATTCTTTTCGACAGAAAAGAGTATTAATTATTGCATAAGAAGTATTTGTAATAGCAAAATTAGCCAACTTGTAAAAAACATTTTAGACAGGAATTGACAAGTTTATATGAAACTTCGGAGCCAGCCTGGTTAGTGATTAGCCAAAAAATGTTAGGAGCCAGGAAAGAAATGATTATATAAATATATGGTTAGTGATGAGCCAAACAAATATATTTTTTTAGGAGCCAGGAAAGAAATCAACTTTAATATTTTTAATCTGCGAGTAGTCGTCACACTTGCGGTCCTCGCACAGCGAGGCCTGCAATTTGCGGGCCTGCAATGAGCGCCAAAGGCTCTCATTCAATTGCAATTCGGCCAATTAAATAGGGCTCTAAATAAGCACATAACATATTTTTTTAAAGAAGTTTTAGTTAGTAAACATCTATCCAAAAGCGAGGTTTTCACTAAATAAAAACTTCTTTAAAAAAAATATGTTATGCACTTATTTAGAGCTCTATTCAATTGGCCAAATCGCAATTGAATGAGGGCCTTAGACTGCAATGAAGGACCGTAGGAATTAAGCTGCAATGAGCGCTGAAGGCCTCAAGATGAGCGCCATAGATGCTCATGGCTAGCCTATCAACACTTTACTGCAATGAGCGCCACAGGTGCCCATTCCAGCCTTCGCAATAGTGCCTTTTCAGGGTCCCTCTAAGGGTCCTCTGTCCAGTCAGAGATGTAATTTGCCCCATTACGCTCCACCGATGGAGGATGGAAAGAGATTGAAGACTCCCATAGCCAAAGCCAGTAACACTACCAAAGCCAGTAACACTATTTACCTAAGCGAGTAACACTTTACCTAAGCCAGTAACACTTTACCTAAGACAGTAACTATATTTCCCTAAGCCAGTAACACTTAGCTGAAGCCCGTAACTTGCAAGACGCCAAAAAACAAACAATATTGTACAAAATAAGTTAAAAACCTCACACATAACTGTGAGTGAAGTTGCAAGCTAATTTGAGTGAGGTTGCAAGCTAATTTGACCCATAATTGAAGTTTTTAAGAGATAGAAAAGAATGGCCCCCTAAAAAACGAAAATTTTCTCAAACAGGATGAAAACAAGGCCGAAGCCAGTAACTCTTAGCCGAAGCCAGTAACCCTTAGCCAAAGCCAGTAACAATTAACCCAAGCCAATAACACTTAGCCAAAGCCAGTAACATTTAGCCGAACAATGCAGGCACGCCTGACCTCGCGATGAGCTCCAAAGGTGCAACAAACTTGCGGGTTGGACGACGCATGCAATGGCCGGCCAGGCCTGTAAAGTAAACTGGGGAGAGGCTTGCAATAAGAGAGGAGAGGCTCACAATGAGCGCCAAAGGTGCTCATTGATAGCCACGCGATGATCGGTCGAAGGCACTCAGAGCTGGGCTCTTGATGAGCGCCAAAGGTGCTCAGATTGTGTGGTAAACAGCATTGCCAGGCTTAACATTTTTTTGCCGTCATTTTTGCCGGGCAAGTTGCTAGTCACATATATAGTTGTGGATCTGAGGGACTGTTCGTAACATTTGTGATGTTGGTAATGCACTTGCGGCCCTCGCCAACACTTACACCAAGGCAGTAACACTTACTCCAAGGCAGAAACGCTTACACCAAGGCATTAACCCTTACACAAAAGGCAGTAACACTTACACCAATACAGAAACAAACACTTATACCAAGGCAGTAACACTTACACCAAGGAAGAAACACTTACACCAAGGCAGTAACACTTACACTAAGGCAGAAACACTTACACCAAGGCAGTAACACACTGTGGGACTCATTCAAATGCAATTTGGCCAATTGAATAGGCCTCTATATATGCACAGAGCATATTTTTTACAGAATTTTTTAGTTTGTGAACTAAATGTATCCAAAAGCTAGGTCTTCACTAACTAAAAACATCTGTAAAAAAATATGCTCTAGCATAGGCAGTAACACTTATACCAAGGCAGTAACACACCAAGGCAGTAACACTTACACCAAGGCAGTAACACTAATTGCGAGGCCCCTAAATTACACAGGGGGGAGAGGCTTGCATTGAGTGCCGAAGAAACCATACGTAACAAAGGAAGAATTATACCAGAACCTGACACGTGAACAAGCAGATTACTGCATCTCGCACATAAAACCTTATATGGACAGCAAGGGCCGCGAGCTGCCCTCTGCGTTCGACTATGTGGAATTCACGCGCTCGCTCTTCGTGAATTGATCCATCTGATATATTACGTATGGTTTCTGAAGCGAGAGGCCTATAAAGTACACAGGGGGAGAGGCTTGAAATGAGCACCAAAGGTGCTCATTAGGAGCCACGCGATGAGTCCCAAAGGTACTCAGAGGGGCAAAATCGTCACATTGTGTGGCCATCAGCATTGCCAGGTTTCCATTTTTTATTACCGTCATTTTTGATAGACAACTTCCTAGTTATTATATAAATAAAAGTATAATAACAAAAAAGTTAGAAGCCAGCAGAAAACAAACCAGGCTCCCTGGCTTCCTATGTTTATCAATCCCTGATTTAAGAAAAAAAATGTTCATGTTACGACCTCCATTCCCTTCAATGAAAATGATTTTAAAAAAGAAAAAAAAACGATACGCAAGGTAAAATTAATATAGCAGTTTAGTTTGTCCTCAGAGAAATTATGTGCTTGTACTGGAAAAGGAAAGCTTTCCTCATATCGTGACTCTTTACTTACATCAGACAGACCTCCCAAATATAGGGTGTGATCTGTAATGTTAGCTGGTGGCACCCAAAGTGTTTGCTGGTGCATTATGACAAGCCAAGTGGAGTAATTTGCTTCATATATAAGATATTAAGCTTATTTTAAATATTTGCATTAATGTCACGGCCTCTCCCCATTGTTTGGCAGATGATCCATATACATATGTTAATACTCATGTATTGGGGGATGGTAGGAAAATTCTGGAAGAGAAATGGAATACCAATATATCCTGGGCCAAGTTTATGAAAAGTTAACAAGATGTGGACTAAAGAGTCAGCAAATTATGTTATAGATTTACTTTCTGAAAGATGCAATGTTAGAAGTCCAGATAACATTCAGAATAAAATTTATTTGGACAGGTAAATCAGCTAGGATAAAATAGATATAATATATAAATCAATAAGCATGTGTGATCTAGGTATTACTACACAGACAAAGTATCTCACATAATATGATGGTATATTTAGGGAGAAAAGGGATATTGGAGGGACAGGGAGAATAAAGATTTAAACCTGCAACCAGGCCTACTGAATCTGAGATCCTGAGAACATCCTGCACACCAGCAGTGCTAAGTTAAACCTACAACCACTCCCTGCCCCTCACCTACCCGCCCCTATTCAGATTACATTTATAGAGCCATGGAAATAACCTGACTTCCTGTTTTCAGATTTTATTATCTTACCACTTGGGGTCAGACAACATATTACATACCAGAGCCTTTCACCCCCCAAAAAATATGAAGATTGTATTTTTAACATTGTTAACGTTGTTTAATCATTCAATCGTGTCTGACTCTCCGTGACCTTATGGACCACAGCACGCAAGGCACATCTGTCAGCCATTGCCCCTCTGAGCTCCATGAAGCTTATGTTCATTGCTTCAGTGACCTCATCATCCATCTCTGCCTCCCCTTCTCCATGTACCTTCAATCTTTCCCAGCATTAAAGTCTTCTCTAGAGAATATTGTCTTCTTATGATATGGACAAAATATTTGAGCTGCAGCGTCATTATCTCACCTTCCAGTGAACAGTTTATCTACATTTCCTTAAGTGCTGACTTATTACATCTTCTTACAGTCCAAGGGACTCTAAGAAATTTTGGCAACACCACAACATCAATTCTACAGCGTTCAGCCTCCTTTATGGTCCAGCTTTCATATCCATTTGTTACTACTGCACATGCCATAGTCCTTACTATGCAAACCTTTTACTTTTTACTGACTTGTCCAGATTTGCCATAGCATTCCTTCCCAAAAGCAAACATCTTTTAATTTCAAGTTACAGTCACAATTTGAAGAGATCTTTGATCTTCGAAAAATAAAATCTCTCCAGGCCTCCACTTTCACTTGCTATTCAATTGGCGTCTTTTAGCTACCCACAAACGATTTGCGGGTTACAGGCTGAAAATCCCTGTGGTTATCAAAATCATAACTCCAATCCATCTAAGCCTTTTGATCTTTCAAACCATAAATGTTACAATAGCAATTTCACTATTTAATTGCTACAATTCCTCAACAGGTTAAACACCTGTTTGTAGCACTGTAAATGCAAATAAAAATCAATACTGCACTTTAAAAGACAGGGAAAGCGATGAAAGACATTAGAATTAATTGCACAACAGTCTCAAGCTCTCAAATCTGGATGTAACATGAGTTTGCGTATAACGGGAATCCAAGGCTCAACATGCGTAGCTGCGATTTGCTTAAAAAAGCTCCCACAGTTACGAGAGAGCCTTTTTGCACAGCTACATATCCAATTTCTATTGGGCCTTTATTTACTGGGGTGCCTACGTATTGTGCTTTAACTTTTATATCTTCAACACCTTCAAAAGATCATTCTAAATAACTCATTATGGTCAAAGTGAAAGGTGCAATGAGGGTAATATCCAGTGACTCCGTGATTGTGTGGTACTTTCAGATTGGACCAAACTTGCCATTATCATTTTTTAATTTTTTAGGACATCTTTATTTCAATTTTACATGCTTGATTAGGAAGTTATTCTGGAGATGTGGCCAATTTTCCCAAAAAACTACAAAGAGATCTGTCTGACATAGAAAGTGCCTCATCAATAGCCTCAAATTCTTAAGTGCTCAAGATGTAAGTGATAATAGTTGGACTCTAGTGAGAATGGCTGACCAACAGGCAAGTTAGTTTGTGGTCTGACAATATGTGCATAGTTCATGTAATATCACAGCTGACACGTTAATAATATTAATATTATCTTTATTTATAATGCGCCAACATATTCCGTAGCGCTGTACAGGGGTTGATTAACATCTTTTGAAGAATAGAGGGCCCTGTTTTTGAGCTCAGAATCAAATGTACATAGAGCTTGTTTCCAAGGCACTGACACACAATTGAAAACTCGCAAACTTGCAATCTAAGGGTTTAGGTGTGATACAAAAGGGTGACAAATGCAAGATGGCAGGGTGAACACAATTTGTTTACTCAATTGGAGGTGTCTGTGTGTTGTACTGTAGATTGTGGGTGTAAGTGTTTTTAAGCTGTGGAGTGTGCAATTGTACATATTAAGGCTGAAGGTGATAAAATTTGTGTGTTTTTAGTAATTTTTTTAAGGTTTTGAGGCAGGAAGATAGTCTACTGGAGATATGATGAATTTTAGCTGTGTCTTCTATAAGATAGTGCAGAATTCTGGAGATTTCTTTAGGTAAAACTGACAAGATTTTGCTATTGAAGGATGTATGTATGTGAGGAATAAAAGAAAGGCGAGGGTACAGTTGAACCCCAAGACAATGGGCCTGGGAGGTGGGAGTAATGATGGTGTTGTCAACAGTGAGAGATATTTGAGGAGTGCAAGCTGTAGTAGAGGGTGGGAAGATAAGGAAATCAGTCTTAGACATGTTGAGTTTGAGTTGACGGGTAGACATCCAGGAGAATATGCTGGAGAGGTAGTTGGAAACTGGAGCTAAAGGATAAGGGGATAGATCGGGTGCAGAGAGGTAGAATTGAGTGTCATCTACCTCTCTGCACATTCTGCATGTTCATGCATTCTCACTATGGCACCCAATATTATGTAGAAAGTCCATATTGACCACAGTATTTATATGACAGGAGATCAGTTCTTTGATTAAGAAAGTGACATATAGGACCCAGGTCACTTAGTTACTGCTCAGTGAATAAATATAAACTATTCCATCATTGATATTATAAAGTACTAAGCATTTGTATGGATTTGGGTAGTTTAAATGTTATGTGGGGTTATATAGAGGTCCGCCCCTAAGCCCATGTCCTCTGTTGCATGCGAAGGGAGAGTTGCTGAACAATTCTCAATTTCAGATATTTTGCTTCCAAAGCTTTGCTATCAGAGCAGGAGGTGAAGTGGCTATATAGCGGGGGCTCCAGTCGTTATACCTGACCGTTTCTGATTTGATTTTTTTGTAGTTGGCTCCAAATAAGTGTAAATTTGTAGGGTGTTTGTGCTCTGATTAATATACCAAGTGGAAATGAGATAAAGGAGTGGCTCTTGGAGTTCTGGTTCAATGGAGAAAGATCTGTGGGTTAAAATTACTTTCTATGGTGGCTTCTTTGCTCAAGATCTCAGAGTATAAATACAAAAGTTGAAGAAGGTTGTGTAAACAAGGATTCACAACTGACAGTTTGACATATCCACTCCAGTAACCAGCAACTGATATTTGACATGGAGAAAAATACATGCATCAAAAGTAAATAAAGCACATGGCACACCTGGGTAGCAGGAGTGATATGTGTATCACATATATAGTTGTGGACCAAGAACGCTGTTCGTAATGATCGTGAAGAGCAAAGAGCCACACATGCGAGCCTCGCAAAGCGAGGCGAAGCAGCCGCACAGCACTTAGGCTGCAATGTGAGGAGCGCAACTGCAAGCCAAGCGCTCTAAAAACCATAAAAAAATATATATAATAACACACTCACAGACAGGACAGGGGGAGAGCCAGGAAGCCTGGAAGTGAGGTTACCAGCGATTTTGAGCCATATTTGTGGGTTTTTGTCAATCCAAAATCGGCTAAGCGAGGAAAGAAATAGCGAATGAAAAACATAAAAAATTCTGAAACTGCATGAAAACGAGGCTCAGCAAAGCCAGGAAGGCGCTCAGCCTGGGGCTCGTTAGGAGCGCTGAAGGTGATCAGTGCAAAGCAGGAAAGTTGAAGTACACAGGAGAGAGGCTCGCAATGAGCACTGAAGGTACTCATTGCGAGCCACAAAATGAGAGCCAAAGGTGCTCATCGCGGGGCTCGCCATGGGCGCGAAGGTGCTCAGAGGAGCAAAAGCCTAACATTGTGTTGGAAACAGCATTGCCAGCCTTACAATTTTAATCCTGTCATTTTTGACGGGCAAGTTCCTAGTATATATATGTTGTTGTTGTTCAGCCATTCAGTCATGTCTGACTCTCTGTGACCCTATGGACTACAGCACGACAGGCACAGTTTATGTCTGGTTGTGCTAATCCATAAGGTTTTCATGGCAAAAATACTGGAGTTGGTTGCCAGTTCCTTCTCCAGTGGACCGCAATTTGTCTAACCTTTCTGGTAAGACCTGCCCATCTTGGGTGTCACTACATGGTATAGCTCACAGCTTCATTGAAGTAACAAACCCTTTCACCACAACAATTTATGTGTATATATATATCTATCTATATATCTATCTATCTATCTATCTATCTATCTATCTATCTATATATATATATATATATATTTATATATATATAGTATATATTGTGCTGAAAAGATGGGGAAATATTTTACATTACTCACTTGGTAGGTATTACAGTTAAAAAAACATCCACCTCCAGTAAAAAGCTTTTTTTCTGACAGCAAAATCACTTACTACTCTCCTACGCGCAGTCATCAGGGCTCACTGTCTTTAGAAATGCCAGTTCTCTCACTGTCTTTAGAAATGGCAGTTCTATATTCTTTTTCTTTCTTTTTATGGACTTGGTATACATTTTCATTGAAAGCTACACATGTAGTAACACATACATTTTGACGGAATATCTTTTACAACACACCGAGGAAGTCCTTTTTAAGTACTCCTGGTATTTTTGAAGGATTGCGCATAAGTATTAATGATATGAAAATCTGTGCTTTCAATGTACTTTTGATATAATAATTATACACATTATATTATTTTTAGAAGTTGCTTATTCCAATATCTTCTCCTATGTAGGTAATGTACTAATCCCTGATTCCCATCCATAAAGATTCCTTATAAATCAGATTTTAAATGTATTGCTTTAAGCTCAGAAAAGACAATTACAATAATTAAACTACTCATACATGTATATGAACAGTATATATAACCAAGGAAATGTCAATAAGTTCTTAATATGTGATATATAGGAATAACATGTATGGACTATATTACAGGACTATATTACAACTAGCGAATTGCCCGTCAAAAAATGACGGCAATAAAATTTGAAGCCATGGGAATGCTGTTCGGGACTTAATGCAAACCGTTTTGTACTGTGAGGACCTTCGGTGCTCATTGCGAGCCTCAGGACATTTAGCGTTCATTGCAAGGCTTGTGCTGAGCGACTTCGGCGCTCAATGCATGCCTCGCAATGAGCGCATTCGGCGCTCATTGCAAGCCTCATATGCGTATGTAGTGAAGTAACAATTAATGATTTATTCAATTAATTAAGGAAGAATTAATTATTTAAGTAATAAATTAATATACTTGAATTATTTTTAATTGATATATACAGCGAGCAATAGGCGGAAGAGCTAACAATCTGTTTGTATTTTGGTCTGTATAGAATATATATTGTTAATATTAGTGGCCTGCTTCTAAAGTGTAATGAATGTTTCAAGTGTGCATCCTAAATAGGTTGCGTGCGCGAGGTAAAGCCGTCGGTTTATTGTGCAAAGTGGCATTGTATAGTCGTAATTTTATTAATGTGGTACGCGTCTCGTGAGCATTTTCCGACTTTTGTAATAGTGTCTCTTGTAGGTGGTAGTGCTACGCGGTTTGCAGTGTTTTGCATGGTCCGGGGTCGTGTAGCCTCGTTTTCATTATTTCGGCGCCCATTTTTTTCCTCGCTTAGGCTATTTTTGTGTGGCAAAAATTGTCTAAATCAAGTTAAATTCGCATTCCACCACACTCACTGACGTCCTGGCTTTTTGTTCGGCCGCTAATCTCGTAAAAATTTTTTCTAAGCCTTGCGTCTCATAGTTTTTTTTTTCTAACTCCTGCGTCTCGTATTTTAACGGATCACATTGGCTAAGTGCTACGGTTTAACGGCTCACCTCGCTTCCCAAAGGCTTGCAGCGATGATCGCCTGCGGCGCTCATTGCCTAAGTCGTACGCACCACGCAAAAGCGTGATGACGTCTCGTAGTTAGACAATTATAATATGTGATTATTCTACAATATTGATTACTTGATGCATTGCCTAGTCATATTCACAATTCACAAAACATAGCTTTGATGGGCACATGGAATTGTTTCAGAATGACATTTCTTTGGACTCTCTTTGAGTGAGCATTTCTTTCTTAATTTTCTAAGGGCCTCATTCAATTGCGATTTGGCCAAAAGAATAGGGCTCTATATAAGCACAGAGTATATTTTTTTACAGAAGTTTTTAGTTAGTGAAGACCTTGCTTTTGGATAGAAGATCGCTAACTAAAAATTTCTGTGAAAAAATATGCTATGTGATTATATAGAGTCCTATTCAATTGGCCAAATCATATTTGAATGAGGCCCTACGTGTCCCTGCTCTTCATTTGAACTAAGACCAGTCTTTATGCAATTCTGTGCACGTATTAGGAATGTGTTCTTCAAAAGTGACTGTGTATTTGCTTTTCAATTTTTCTCCCTTTAGCTTAAGTCCTATCATGAATGCTCTGTTGTGATCAAGTTTATGATACTGATGACCAACTTCAGAGCATTATTGTGGTACTTTCTTGCACAGGTTAGTAACCACATTTGAATTGAATTTATATTCAACCTAATTTGGACATTTTCATCTAATAGCTAATTGAGAATACTTCCTTTAGTTTTTAAATGTTAACATTAAACACTATTTGTTATTAGCGACTTGCCCGTCAAAAAATTACGCCAATAGAATTGTAAGTCAGGGAATGCTGTTTGGCACACAAAGTAAGTGTTTTGGTTGTATGAGTGCCTTTGGCACTCATTGCGAGCCTCCGGGTTGGTGTATTTTTGGCTGTCAGAGCCCCTTTGGTGCTGATTGCAAGGTCCATGCTTATCGCCTTTTGACGCTCATTGCGAGGCTCTCTTCCTGCTGTAGTTTTGCTCCTCTGAACACCCTTGGCGCTCCTTGTGAGGCGTGCGGTCTACTGCTTTGGCGTTTATTGCTATACTGTCGTGTGGTGTTTTGTAATTTTTTCTGTATATGTATTTTTGTAATTAGAATGAATTAATTACTAAACTGATAAATTAATATACTTTACGTATTTGTAATTAATATATGCAGTAACCAAAATGCGGAAGAGTTAACAATCTGTTTTGATGTTTCTGCAGCATCCAATGTAGATTTTCAGTGTTGATGAATAGTAAATAGGCTGCGTGCGTGCGGGAAAGCCGTTTGTATAGCTGTTTACTTCCTCATTCTGTAAGTTAGTGTTGTAAAATAGCGGCGATTGTGTATGTGGTACGCGGGTGTGGATGATTTTGCGTCCTTCCTAATAGTGTATTTTGTAGCTCGTTGTATAAAAATCGTATGTGCTTGGCGGTGTTTTGCGGGTTTAGGGGTCGTGTAGCCTCATTTTTGTTTTTTTCTGCGGCCATTTCTTCTCTTGCTTAGGGGATTTTCGAGTGCCTAAACTCTTGAAATTAGACTTAAACTGAGGTGTAACCTCACTTCCAGATGTCCTGGGTGTCCCCCCTTGCTGTGTGTGATGTTTTTATTTAATTTTTGTTTGTATTCTCTGTGTTTTTTGGTGTGCACAGTTAGGCCGTTAAGTTCGTATTTTTTTGCGTCTCGTATTTTTTGTTTTCTCTAAGTCGCGGTTTCCTTTTTGTAAGTGTTACGGGCCGTATTTTTTGTTTATGCAATTTTTTTCAAAGTGCTACAGGTGTCGCACCTTCAGTGCCCCCTGCCTAAGGGTCGTAGGGATGAGCGCCTACAACACTCATCTCCACCAGCGCAGTGAGCGCCTTCGGCGTTCCCTGCCTAAGTCATACGGAGTGGTAGGGATGAGTGCCTATGGCACTCATCTCCACCAGCCTTCGGCGCTCTCTGCCTAAGTCGTATGGGGTCGTAGGGATGAGCGCCCTTTGGAGCTACTTGCCTGGCGCTCCTTGCCTGGCCGCAACCGAGGGCCCAATCTTTGCGAGGTCCGCAGTTGCGGCCACAACTGCGAGCACGTGGCCTTCGCGAGCACGCAGTTTCCCCGTTGCAATAGCAACGGATTTTGGCAAGCCCGCGCTGCTGAGAACTATAAATGTGACTAGAATATTGCCTGTCAAAAAATGACGGCAATAAAATTGTAAGTGAGCTAATGTTGTTTGGTGTATGGTAATCAAATATATAATAAAGGAATATACTTTACCTATTTGGAAGTAATATATGCAGGAAGCATTGTGCTGAAGAGCTGACAATCTGTTTTCATGTTGCTGTAGCAAACAATGTGTGTTTTCCCTGCTGTGGAGCTTCTGTGTAAGTGAATCCGCTCTAAGTCAGTGCACAGTTTTCTGTCTGTTGCATTAATCAGTGTACAGGTGAGAGTGGGTGTGGCTTGGTATGTCTAGCTATATCTGGGTGCATTTGTGTGAGGTCTGGTTTGAATCCGCTCTAAGTCAGTGCAGAGTTTTCTGTCTGTTGCATTAATCAGAGTACAGGTGAGAGTGGGTGTGGCTTGGCCTGTGTAGTTATATCTGGGTGCATTTGTGTGAGGTCTGGTTTGAATTCTCTCTAAGTCAGTGCACAGTTTTCTGTCTGTTGCATTAATCAGTGTACAGGTGAGAGTGGGTGTGGCTTGGCCTGTGTAGTTATATCTGGGTGCATTTGTGTGAGGTCTGGTTTGAATCCGCTCTAAGTCAGTGCACAGTTTTCTGTCTGTTGCATTAATCAGTGTTCAGGTGAGAGTGGGCGTGGCTTGGTCTGTGTAGTTATATCTGGGTGCATTTGTGTAAGATCTGGTTTGAATCCGCTCTAAGTCAGTGCACAGTTTTCTGTCTGTTGCATTAATCAGTGTACAGGTGAGAGTGGGTGTAGCTTGGCCTGTGTAGTTATATCTGGGTGCATTTGTGTGAGGTCTGGTTTGAATCCGCTCTAAGTCAGTGCACAGTTTTCTGTCTGTTGCATTAATCAGTGTTCAGGTGAGAGTGGGCGTGGCTTGGTCTGTGTAGTTATATCTGGGTGCATTTGTGTAAGATCTGGTTTGAATCCGCTCTAAGTCAGTGCACAGTTTTCTGTCTGTTGCATTAATCAGTGTACAGGTGAGAGTGGGTGTGGCTTGGTCTGTGTAGTTATATCTGGGTGCATTTGTGTGAGGTCTGGTTTGAATCCGCTCTAAGTCAGTGCAGAGTTTTCTGTCTGTTGCATTAATCAGAGTACAGGTGAGAGTGGGTGTGGCTTGGCCTGTGTAAGTTATATCTGTGTGTATTTTGTTGTTTTCTGTTTTCTCACTGTATTTTTGTAACTGATAATCATGAGTCAGGCCAGTGGAAACCTCACTCAGTGTACATCCTGCCAAATGTATGCACTACTGGAACAGATGATCCAGGGTCCATAACTCTGTGACAGGTGTGAGCATGTTGCCTCTTTGGAAGCTCAAATTGAAGATCTGGAGAGGAGAATTGCAGCACTTAGTGATATTGCTCCACTGGAAAGGGAGTTGGTGCTCACGGAGCACAGTTTAGCTGGGCCTAGTATGGAGGGAGGAGCTGGGGCTAGTGAGGATGGCCAGGGAGGTAGCCGGGTTACAGTTAGAAGGGGAATCAGGGAGAACAGGAGGAGGCAGGCCAGTTCTGAGTTGGCAAACACCGACAGATTTGCCAGATTGAGTGAAACTGTTGGGGATGTCCATTCAGGAATGGCAATGCCAGATAGATCTGTTCCCTCTAACAGCCGGGAGAACAGTTCTACTGGAGGAGAGGGAGGGCAGAATAGGCAGAGCAACAGACATGTTTTGGTGGTAGGGGACTCTATTATTAGGAAGGTAGACAGGGTAATTTGTCACCCAGATCCCAGCAATCGAACAGTTTGCTGTCTCCCGGGTGCTCGGGTTCGGCATGTTGTGGATCGGGTGGATAAATTATTGGGAGGGGCTGATAATGAACCGGCGGTCTTGGTCGACATTGGTACCAATGACAAAGTTAGTGGAGGATGGAGCGTCCTAAAGAATGATTTTAGAGAATCAGGAAATAAGCTTAAAGCAAGGACCTCCAAGGTAGTATTTTCTGAGATACTACCAGTGCAACGTGCTAGCCCAGGGAGGCAGAAGGAGCTTAGGGAGGTTAATGCGTGGCTAAAAAAGTGTTGCAGCGCAGAGGGTTTTGGGTTTTTTGAGCACTGGGCTGACATGTCACTTGGGTACAATCTCTATAGCAGGGATGGATTGCACCTTAATGATGAGGGCGCTTTTGTGCTAGGGGATAGGATGGTAGAACGGCTGGGTGAATTTTTAAACTTGTAGGTGGGGGGGGGGAGGGACTATATAGAAGTATTGGGGTAAATAGGGTAGAGAGAGAAAGGGATTAATTAGTTACCCATGGGGGAGGAGAAGGGGGAGGGTTACAATAGAAAGTAGGGAGGTATTAATAGGGGCCTCAAATACAGTGGCAGGCACTTCACAACAGCAGAGCCATAGCAACATAAAGTGTATGATTGCTAACGCAAGAAGTTTGCCTGGGAAAATGGATGAGCTAGAAATATTAGCAGTACAAGAAAAATGGGGCTTAATAGGCATTACGGAAACATGGTGGGATGAATCTCATGAATGGACTGTTAATCTGGATGGTTATAACCTATTTAGGAAAGATAGGGGAAATGGTAAAAGAGGAGGAGGGATCTGTCTTTATGTTAAGCCTGAATTTAAGCCTATAGTCAGAGAAGATATTTATGCTGGCACTAACGGCATCATTGAATCCTTGTGGGTTGAGCTAAATAGTGGAGGAGCTAATTCTAAACGCATATTGGTGGGAGTATGCTATAAACCCTCAAATATAGCTGAAAGTGACGAAATACAATTATTGTTACAGATTGGAAATGCAGCTAAGCATGGGCAAGTTCTAATAATGGCAGACTTTAATTACCTTGATATAAACTGGATAAACGAGACCAGCAGCTCAGCTAAGGGGAGCAGGTTCTTGAGTACACTCAGGGATCATTATCTGGCCCAGGTAATACAAGAACCTACTAGAATTGGGGCCATCTTGGATTTAGTCATCACAATTAATATTGATATAATATCAAATGTAAAAATAGGGGAACCCTTGGGGAACAGTGATCACAACACAGTCTCATTTGAGATTGAATACAAAAAACAGAGTTGTAAGGGGCCAACAAAAACTCTAAATTTTAAAAGGGCTAACTTTAATGGGCTACGGGCAGCAATACAACATATAGACTGGGACAAAGAACTTACAGGGAAGAATACTGAAAATAAATGGACAACATTCAAATCCTTACTAAATAAACATACTCATCAGCATGTACCATGTGGAAATAAAATTAATAGGAGTAAATCACATCCCATGTGGCTTAACAATGACTTAAAGATCATGATGAGGAAAAATAAATATGCATTTAAATTATACAAGAAGAAGGGAACAGAGGCAGCTTTATGTGACTATAAGGAAATGATCAAGTCTTGCAAAGGGGCTATTAGACTGGCTAAAATAGAAAATGTGAAGTCAGTTGCAATGGAAAGTAAGACTAACCCTAAAATATTTTTTAAATATATTAATGGGAAGAAGGCCAGGAAGGAATCGATAGGACCATTACAATGTGACACAGGCCATCTGATAATTAGTGACCAGGAAAAGGCAGATGAGCTAAATAGGTTCTTTTCGTCGGTTTACACAAGGGAGGTACCAGTGGTTGGGACACCGCAACATAATGAGGCTACACTACCATTACTAAATAATTGGTTAATGCAGGAAGAAATACAAAAGAGGTTGGAGAAAATAAATGTTAATAAAGCCCCAGGTCCTGATGGAATACATCCAAGGGTACTGAGGGAGCTGGGTTCTGTAATAGCCAAACCATTATATCTAATCTTTCAAGACTCACTACAGGTTCTCTACCAGATGACTGGAGAAAAGCAGAGGTGATACCTATATTTAAGAAGGGATCTAGAGCAAATCCGGGGAATTATAGACCAGTGAGCCTCACTTCTGTAGTTGGGAAGCTTTTAGAAGGGTTAATAAGGGACAGAATACAAGAATATGTCTATTTGAACAGGATCATAGGTAGCAGTCAACATGGATTTATGAAGGAAAGGTCCTGTCAGACCAATCTAATTCGTTTTTATGAGGAGGTTAGTAGGAACTTGGATCAGTGCAACTCAGTGGATGTAGTCTTTTTAGATTTTTCAAAGGCATGGAAGACTAGTGAGCAAACTAAGGGATACAGGAATTGCAGTAAATATCTGCTCATGGATCGAGAGCTGGCTAAAAGACAGGAAGCAAAGGGTTGTTGTAAATGGAACATACTCCGATTGGTCTAATGTGATAAGTGGGGTTCCTCAAGGTTCAGTATTAGGTCCTCTCCGTTTTAACATATTTATTAATGACATTGAAGTAGGACTCGAATGTAGTGTCTCCATTTTTGCTGATGACACTAAGTTGTGCAAGATAATAAAATCAGATAATGATGTACTTTCCCTACAAAAGGATTTGCATAAATTAGAGAAATGGGAGATGAGATTTAATACAAATAAATGTAAGGTTATGCATTTGGAAAGGAACAATAGCCACGCAATCTATAATCTTAATGGAGCAAATCTAGGGGTATCAGATATTGAAAGGGATTTGGGAGTACTAGTGGACAACCACCTAGGTAACAGCGCTCAAAGCCAAGCAGCAGCTGCAAAGGCAAATAAAATATTAGCATGTATTGGGAAGGGTATAGAAGCCAGGGAAGAAGATATAATTCTGCCACTATACAAATCTCTAGTACGCCCTCATTTGGAATATGGAGTACAATTTTGGGCACCACCTCATAAAAAAGACATTTTAGAGCTGGAAAAAGTACAGAGAAGGGCTACAAAACTAATAAGGGGAATGGAGGGGCTAAGTTATGAAGAAAGACTAACAAAATTAAACTTATTTTCGCTAGAAAAAAGGTGTCTAAGAAGAGATATGATTACGTTATATAAATACATCCAGGGTCAATATAAGGCTTTTGTCAAGTGAACTTTTTGTAGCAAGAGATTTTCAACTGACAAGAGGACATCCTTTGAGGTTAGAGGAAAAAAGATTTCACCTTAAACAAAGAAAAGGGTTCTTCACAGTTAGGGTGGTTAAACTGTGGTTTTCTCTACCAAAGGAGGTGGTGACAGCGAATTCGATAGACAACTTCAAAAAGGGGTTAGATATATTTTTGAATAAAGAGGGCATTCAAGGCTACCCTAGATAACTAGCAAGGAATATTGATCCAGGGAGAAATTTTATCGCCAGTTTCTGGGGTCAGGAAGGAATTTTGCTTTTTTGGCAACGTTTCAATGGGTTTTTTTTTCTGTTTGCCTTCCTCTGGATCAATTAACAATTAACAATAATAATAAATAGTCCACATTAAAAAGATCAATAGAGATCTAAAAAGGTTGAACTTGATGGACTAACTCTTTATTCATCCTCCAATACTATACTATTAATAATTATTTAATCAATAATTTAATTAATAACTAATCCGCATATTGCAGATCAGAGGAGATCTTAACAGGTTGAACTTGATGGACTGAAAGTCTTTTTTCAACCTTAATTACTATGTAACTATGTAACTATGTAACTATGTAACTATGTAAGTGTCAGCAATGGGTGCAGCGTGTAGTGTAAATAGTGTGCGTGCGCGTGGGAAAATCCGTTAGGGTAGCTGTGTACTTCCGCATTTAGGAAGTTAGTGTTGTAAAATGGCGGCTAATGTGTGATACGCGGCTTTGGCTGCTTTTGCGTCCGTGTTCGAGGACCTCGTCCGGCTTTTTGGGAAAGTCCATATGTGTTGTTTAGGGTCCTGTAGCCTCGTTTTCATTTTTTTGGCGGACATTTTTTTCTCTCGCTTAGGGGCTTTTCGTGTCTCTAAACTCTGGAATTTGGACTTAAATGGAGGTGTAACTTCACTTGCAGAGGTCCTGGGTGCCCCCCCTTGCTGTGGGTATGTTTTTTATGTATTTAATGTGTTTCTAATGTTTTCAGGTTCGCACGGGTCGGTCGTTAAAGTCATATTTTTGCGAGGTCGTAATGTTTTTTTTTCTAAGTCCCGCGTCTCGTATTCGTTTGTCGCAAGTCCGTAAATGTTGCGAGTTCCGACGGTTGCTGGCAAGGAGTGCCTTCGGCAAGGGACGCAGGCTCGCTACTCGATATATTTTTTTTACAGAAGTTTTTAGTTAGTGAAGACCTTGCTTTTGGATAGAAGTTCACTAACTAGAGACTTCTGTAAAAAATATATGCTCTGTGCTTATATAGAGCCCTTCAGAATTTGCCAAATCGCAATTTAATCAGGCTGTAAGTATTTATTAAGAGAGATGCATATTTGGATGCTGAAATTTAAGATATACTATAATATCAGTTCTTAAAAACACTTTTAACTATCTGGAAAGCAACAGCATGTTTTTAGACATGTTTTATGCAATGTATTTTATTATCATCTGGTGATATCAGTTTATTCTTATAGTATATTAATAAAAGTTAAGTCTTAGAAATTGACTGGTTAATGCCTATTACAATTGGTTTGTTAAGGTATGAGCTAGTTCTGAAAATAAGTGACTTTCTTCCTAGCTTTTTCAGTTCATTGATACACTTTCATACTAACTCAACAATACCTAGTTGGATGTGGACAATTAGAATCCCTGGGGTTCCTGTGTTTAGAGTCATTTAAATGGGGGTATTCTGGGGATCCCTGAGCCAATAGGGGAGTGGGGTCATGCTACTTGAAAGACTGAGACACAAGGGAGGGAGTAGATAGGGGGAGAGACTCGCAGTCTCCATTCTCAGGAACATAGAATTTAAAAAGACCGGCCCCCTACAGCAGAAACAAACCTTGGTGACAAACTCAGAATAGTCATTGTTTAGTGAACATACAGTCCTGTTTCTAGCCTAACCATGAACAGTCAAATTGTGCAATGTGGAGACAGCCGACAGCTTAACGATAATTGATACAAGTTTTGATGCATCATAAATTAGGATATATATAAAAAAACAAATGTTTATACTATACATCCACAGTAATTGAGGGATACAAATTATAACATGGCCTTGTGCATTCAATGTATTAAATACATAAATATAATAAGGACAAGGCGAAGCAGTAGAAAGTGGTTGCAGACATTTTGCTGGCAACATGCTATATTAGTGATCTTACAAGGATATATATTATTCTAGATTACTTAGTCTACTATAATAAACTCAGCTTCATCTTTTTAAATATAAATGTTTTAGTTCAGAAACAGAGGACTGATCTATATATATCCTAAATAATGCTCACATGAGAAATTATGTTAAAAGCGACTGACAACATTGATGCGCTCAGTAATAGATAGTAATGTCATCATAACTTGCTTGAGAGAAATGAAATATGTCATGTTTTTAATTCAGTATTCTACATTACATTATTTCACAACCCATTCAATGGTTATAATACTATTAAACTGCGTTACCTTTTAATACTATGTGGTTCTTGAATTGTCTTTTTTTTCCATGATATAAACTCTATAGATTGAGGAATAAGAGTAGTAATAGTTTACTTTTATAATGTTCCTGTTCTAATATCTGCTAAAAAAAATTATATCCCAAATAACCTCCATGTGCAGCATGTACAGCAGCTAGACGGCATTGTAGTGAGTCAATAAGTTACTGGAAGGTTGGCAAAGGTATCTGGAGCCATGCAGACTGCAGTGCATCCGGCAGCTGCTGAAGAGTGTGTGATGGAGGATCCATACGGTGAACATGGGGTTGAAGTCTGAGACATTTGGAGGCCAGGGAAGTACTTGAAAGTCTTCATTGTGCTCCTCCAACCGCTCCCGGACAATTCTGGCAATATGACATGTTACATTGTCCTGCCAGAAAATCCCATCCGTTCCAGGGAAGACAGTCAACATGTTTGGGTATACTTGATCTGAATGGATGGATAGATAACCAAATTGGTTGAGAGTGCCTTCCAAATGTATGAGTGAATCCAGCCAATGCGAAGAAAACATTCCCCAGACCATAACGCTTCCACCACCAGCTTGTGTTCTTCAAACAATGGTTGCAGAGTGTTTGTTCTCAGAGATTTGCACCTGACACGCCAATGTCCCTCCAGTCGATGGAGCAGAAAATGTGATTAATCAGAGAAGGAAACCCTTTGTCAATCAGATTAGGTCATTTCCGGGACTGTCATGCAAATTGAAGCAGTTTCTGATAATGAACTCTCTTTTGGGTGCAGTGACCAATCATTTGCTTCAGAGCCCCATACACAACAGGGTTCGCTGTACTGCCGTCTTAGAGACATGTCTGGTAGCCCCCTGGTTCATTTGGATAGTGAGTTGCTCAACTGTAGCGTGTTGGTTGGCCCTCACACACCTTCGCAGCTGACTCAGCAGTTTTCACACCGTTTATTTGTAGTGTTGCCGCTTGTCACGGTATACTTTAAACACAGCAGCACGCAAACAGTTCACATACTGCAAGGTTTCAGAAAAACTGCCACCCTTGGCCTGAAAGCCAATGATCATCCCCTTTCCAAAGTCGGATAAATCACACGTTTTGCCCATGACAGCAATGGTTGATATATTTGCAGAATGACTACATGTCACCTTATATACCCACCAATCCAGTTCGCAACACGTGACGTTTTTTATTTGCTATGTGTGGTTGATAGGAGGTGGTAATAATAATTTGACTCAACCCTGTATATACAGCATTGTAATCATACTCCAGTCCCTGTGACACTTTTTTAACACTTTCTTACTCTGTGCTAAAAGTCAGTAGATTCATCACCACTATTAAAACATCAATGATCAAAACAATACTGTAACCAAGACATCTGTCATTGTACTAGAAAAGATAACATTCAAATATATGCACTGTGCTTGTCTACAGAAGAAGTGACATATAATATAAACAGGATACCTGATCTAGAGTGAGACAGTGACCAAGCTCTGGCACATGCTGATATTTGCATAAATATGACAAAACATGTGCTATACAAATGTAAATGAGATTATTGTGTTAATTGCATATTTTTCTTTAACAATTAATTCTCTATAAAATCAATTGTTATTCCAGATGTTTGGGTTATATGTTGGAAAGTACATTTTTATTAAATATTTTAGAAAAGTTCAGCTCATTCATTGACCATTTTGTTCTGTGGTCCCCATTCAATGGTTACCTTTGTCCACTTTATCTACTTTACTTACAGGTGTACTACCACTAGAGTTGTGTTGCTGTGTTGTGCTTTTTTTTCTTCAGTTTACGGCCCAGTTGTTTCTCAGAAACTGCAGATTTTTTTAACAGGTTATTAAAGTGTGAATAGATAAAGTTGTTTTCATTCACACAATTGACCAAAATTCCCTCAGCTCCTCAAGTTCCTCACTGCAATTCACTGCAGTGGCAATTTTCCAATATAACTATTTTGTGGCACTTGAAAAATGTAGGTCTTTGCCATTAAGTGTTATATAATTTTTAAATTCATTTTAACATGAGGCCTATTAAATAGATATGGAAGCTTTTAGTAGTAAAAAACTGAGACGTCACTAAAATTTGCTTAAGTCATGCAAGGGAGTGAGTTATTGAGTTATTGATTTTGCTTTGCAGACTTCACAATATTTACAAATCAAACATTTATGACTGCCCTAACTGCAAAGTAAATCCTACATAGCTATCACCCATCCCTAAAAGATTGCAGGCAAACAGCTATGGGTCACTGCTACCAGTGAACTTCAGCAAGGCATAAATCTCCAGCAAGGCATAAATCTCCATTGAGTTTTTTCACTGAAAATAATACTCCATGACACTCGGAAACACTATGCTAATAAGATTTTACGGATCACTCACAAATCAGGGCAGTGCCGTAACTTAAAGTAGAAGAAAGATTTACATGTACCAAAGACAACTTGCAAGTGGTTTTAAAACCTTTGCTGTGTCTCCCAGAAGCATTTAAAATTCCAGTATAGCACAAAAAGCACTACCAAATTATGAAATGTTAACATTATTTGTCACTTAACAATCCAATATCAACATATGTCTAATTAAAATATATGATATGTTGGTATTAAGCCTATTTTATGAAACAAAATCCAGGGTAACAAACAACCTAGTACAGGGGTTAATAGACTCAGAAAACCATGTTGCCTAGGAAAAAACACTTTAATGCATTGTCTATCAATATATCATATTTTAACACAAAATAAACACATCTTCTATAAACACACAATTGTCACATCTTTTTAATTAAAAAAATATTTGAATATATTAATCAATAAAAGCAAATTACTTTACATATATATATATATATATATATATATATATATATACACTAGCAACAATAAAATTTGTCGCTCATTGCGAGCCTCAGGACCTTTGCCGCTCATTGCAAGGCTTGCGATGAGGCCATTGGCGCTCATCGCATGCATTGCAATGAGCCCCTATGGCGCTCATTGCGAGCCTCTCCTGTCGTGTACTTTTGGTCCTCTGAGAGAGATATATATTTCTATGTATATGTAGTTAAGTAATAATTAATGATTTATTCAATAAATTAATTAAGTAATAATTAATGATTTATTAAATAAATTAATATACTTTAATTATTTATTATTGATATATGCAGCGAGCAATAGGCTGAAGAGCTAACAATCTGTTTGTATTTTGCGCCTGCATAGAATATACATTGTGAGTGTTAGTGCCTTCTTATAAAGTGTAATGAGTGTTTGAAGTATGCATTCTAAATAGGCTGCGTGCGCGAGGTAAAGCCTTTGGTTTATTGTGTATTGTGGTTTAAGTGGCATTGTATAGTCGTAATGTTATTAATGTGGTACGCGTCTCGTGAGCATTTTCCGGCTTTTGTAATAGTGTATCTTGTAGGTTGTAGTGTGATGTGTAAAGTGCTATGCATTTTGCAGTGTTTTGCACGACCCGGGGTTGTGTAGCTTCGTTTTCATTATTTTCGGCGGCCATTTTTTTCCTCTCTTAGGTGATTTTCGTGTGGTGAAAATCATCTAAATCAAGTTAAACTTGCGCTCCACCTCACTCACAGACGTCCTGGCTGTTGCCCCATGCTGTCTGTGATGTTTTTGTAATTTTTTTGGGTGTATTTAGTGTGTTTTTTGTGTTTTGCCGCTAATCTTGCACATTTTTGCATCTCGTATCTTTTTTTTCTAAGTCCCGCGTCTCGTTTTTTTTAATGCGAGGCTCGCATCGGCTAAGTGCTGTGGTTCAACAGCTCGCCTCGCGAGGCACACAGCGATGAGTGCCTTTGGTGCTCATCGGCTGAGTCCTACCCGTTAAATAATTATATATATATACCGTATATATATATATATATATATATATATATATATATCTGTTCCCTTGCCTCAGCTAGTTACTGGGAGTTGTTCCTGCACAATTATAATATTCATGACACATTCGTCACATTTCCTTTTGGCTCTAGGGCCGTCTCATCCGGTAAGCTTGGTTTGGCTTCTCCCTGCACAGAAATCTGTTACGGATACAGAGCAAGATTTACGGCTAACTACTGAGTGCTCTAATCTGCGGGAGTGAAGGATTTACATTAGCGTAGAAGTTAGGGAAAAAAAGCTCTCGCAGCCTTTTTTACACCAATGCCCTAACTTAGAGCACCTAATTTACATAGGGCTCTATGTTCCTAATAACCTCTGAAACCATCAAAAGTCTTCATTATAAAGAGATTTTTGGGGCATGTTAGTAATTTGTTGTAAAACAGCTTCCTCTTCAAAACCCATATTGAACCAGCTATTCATCTGAAAGATGGAGAAATACCTCTAGATGCAAAAAAATAAAGGTGCAAAAATGACATAAAGCAGCACTAATGAACTATGCAGAGAAGACAGATAAAACATTCTGTCAGAAGAATAGAATAAAGTAAATTTCACAAGTGCACCAAAGAGCAGCTATTATTAAAATACAAATTATTGGTTAAAGGGTAAAAATAATATGTCAATATACATTTGCTGCCATAGATACTATAATGCAAAGTGAATGTACAGGTATACTGATTAGCTATTATTATTTGAATATGCATTGCACCGTCATTATAATGGTGAAGCTGTATAGAGTGTATAGTGTGAATTCCAGGAAGTGATTCACACCCCATCTTGATGGCTCCTTAATGAATAAGAAGTTAATGTGCAATATTGAAATGGTCAGAATGCTGCAAAAATAAAAAAAAATATTAGCACCTTTGCTGCCTTGGCAAAGCTTAGTAAATGAAGTATAATGTTTTATGATCCTAATATATATTAAACTAGCATGTACAAGGGAAGATGGCCTTCCGTGATCCATCCCATGTAATATATTCGACTGCATTACTATTTAGTGTTAGGAATAAAAAGTTATATATTTTGATATGCTACTTGCCAGACAATAGAACAGATGACATCTAAATGAGCATGAGGGAAAATGTATATCTTTGCTTATTAATGGGTATCTCACAACAAACTGAAAAGTTTATGGCCCATCTATACTCTCCGTATCTGGACCAGCTTCTTACCTAATTAATCTACATTTTCTTATTCAATATATTCATCCTGACTTGGCTGCATAACAAAAACAATGCAAGCAAAATACCTAATGTAATGCTATTGTTAAATAAAATTCTAAATATAAAATTCTAAAGATAAAATGTCAAAAAAGCACACAACCATTTCTAAAGTCCTCTTAATGGAGTAGCATTTTGTAAATTTAATATTTGAGAAATCAAAATAAAATTCAATAATAAAGGCTAACATCGGATATAAAGAGGCTTTTAGATCTATTAGAAAGTGGTGGATGCCAGGGATGGCAGAGAAATGATGATGGGGAAATTAAAATTCTACTCCAGCAGAAGGTTGTACTGTTTCAGCGTGCAGCTCAGCGCATCGATCTGTTCCAGCATTTGACTTTCAACCATGACAAAACTGTGGGCAAATTAATTGTTCTCCAGGATATTAGGCATCAGAGTCTATTAATCCTCTCTGGAGTCGAATGCTTCATGAATACTAATCAAACCAAGAGCTGCAGTCTTGTCTTTCTGGTCTGACTCACCGCTGCTGCTATTTTTCATGGCACAGAATCTAAATGCTAGAGAACCATTTGCTGTTGTTTTCTGGTTACAATATAAACTCCTTGTGTTATTGGAAAACAAATACAGATGCTGTGATTTATTTTAATGGGAAACTGTATAGTAATCATGTTTAAAGGAAATATGGTATAACTATCTATTTTCTATCTGTCTATCTATCTATCTATCTATACATCCATCTATCCATCTATCCATCCATCTGCTTCTATCGCTCTCTATATATGTATCTATATATATATATATATATATATATATATATATATATATAAAAAAAATATATATATATATGTATATATATATATATATATATATAAAATATATATTTATATGTACATATATATATATATATATATATATATATATATATATATATATATATATATATATATATATATATTTATACACACTTCAAAATTGATGAGAAGATTTTCATTTGTTCATAATATAAAAAAATATATTATTCTGCAGTTTCAATACTTATATTACTTATAATACCATATTAAAATACATCTCAGCATTTGTAATTTTGGTAAGAACAATAGAAATGTCATGTTGTATACAAAAGTGTATACACAATATACATTGTTTTAATGTAAGTATTAAATAAAAGTGTGAGTGAAGTGTAAAAAAGGGTATGTTTGCATCACAACAGTACCTAATGTGTTATTTAAAATGGTTACGTACACATTCAATTATATATGCTTTTTGAGGATATCTTTGGGTGAGATTCACTAAGAATGACAGCTTTTTCTACTGTAAATAAACATTAATGTATTCAACTGAACCTCTCACTATATCTACACCCACTTTTTTACTTTGCATTCATGGTCATAGCAATTAAGTATGCAATGGGATAGGCATGAAGAGGAATTTAGTAATGCTCCGAAGCGACCTAAAAGGATATGGATGGAAGATTTCTCGATTTTACTTGATATGTAATACAATAATTTATTTATTTACCTTATGTACTTTGTTTTATTAAGAATCTATTAAAAACTCTGGCCCATATTAAATTGTCCAAATCGCAATCCATTTGCGAGTTACAGGCTCAAAATCCCTGCGGTTGTCAAAATCGTAACTCCGTCCTATCTCCTACTTTGATGTTTCAAGCCCATAATTGTTACCAGTGCTAAAGACGCAAAATCCATATTCAATTACAACAATTCAACAAAGCCTGCAATTGCCTTAAATGGCAAAGGTATCAAAAAATTCTATGAGTAATAAATAGGAATTGCAAGGTCTGGAACACTGTAAAAGCAAATAGTAACACACTACTGTACTTAAAAATACTGGGAAAGCAATGAAAGGCATCATAATTAATGGTTCAACAGTTTAAAGCTTGCAAATCTGCAATAAAAAAATATTTTTTTTACATTTTATTTCCATGTTTTACATTGATCCCAGGAATCAAGGAGTTAATACATATCATGGAACCCGCATGGACAGATGGTTTATTATTTTTTATGGATTGCTGCATTAGATATTTTCTGTGAGATATCCAATAATCCATGATTACTCTTATTATAGAATTATATATGTTATATACTGCACAATTCCTACAGATAGAAGCCTATGTTAGTGAACATGACCATGGCTTGTGTTTTAACAACAAACCCTTAACATACTATGCCTTAGATCACAATGGGCTGCATAGGTATGTGTTTAGTGAATTTTTTTGAAAGAATGTAGTGCATGTTTACCATATATGACTTTCCAGTGTAAGTCCAATGCATCCGCAATACTCAAGTTTGATACAGTGAGACAAATAAAATTAGAGTGTCTGTACCATTAATGAAAATAATGTACCATAATTTATATATATATATATATATATATATATATATTTATATATATATATATATATATATATATTTTGTTTGTTTGTAATGCTATGTTAAAAGTTACGGGCTTGAGGGGGGGAGAGGCTTGAAATGAGTGCCAAAGGCACTCATCGCGAGACTCACAAGAGAGGCTCCTAACGGCTTCCATTTTTTTACCAAGCACGTAACTCGGAAGCTGTTGGGAGGCCACCAAAATACGTCCATTGAATAGAAAATTAGGTACCAACCTCACTTATGGGCTCCCTTCCTCCTCCTGTGGCAGGGAATCCATAAGTGAGGTTGAAAGCTAATGGTGGAGTTAAACCCATAAATTTGTTTTCAAGGCCGCAAGGATTGGAGCAATAGCGATTTATGATTCAAGCCTTGCGGGCTTGAAAAAAGTTACAGGTTTAAGCACCGCCAAGCCCACACATTTTTACAAAGCTGTGAGAGGGGGCCAAAGAGAGACAGGGGAGGGAGAGGGTGGTAAAGAGACACAGGGGAGTGAGAGAGGGGGAAGAGACACAGGGGAGGGAGATAAGGAAAAATAAAACACAGGGCAGGGAGAGGGGGGCGAAGAGACACAGGAGGGAGAGGGAGGCCAAGAGACACAGGATGGAGAGAGGTGAAAGAGACACTGGGTAAATATATATGTATAAAAATCAGAGTACTGCAGTATATCTTTTTTATTGGACAAACAGATTTGTTGAAACGATGAGCTTTCAAGAGTTGCACCTCTCTTTATCAAGTCAGAATCAAATCTGAATAAAACCAAAAAGAAAGAATATGGCAAATCAGAGCAAAGATTAGATTTTGGCACAGAGAGACATCATAAATTATGTCCTAATAGGTTAGGTATGTGAGTCTATAAACCAGGTTTGAGATAAGGAAAGAGAAGAGTACTATAAGTTAGGGCCGTAAATATCCCAACATATTAAGGATTAGAAAAACAACAATAAAGCATGGGAAGAAATGTGGCAGGGTCACAATAAGTTTTTTGATAATGTGCTAAAAAACCCCAGTCAATATCAAGTCCTGTATCTTTTGTGTTAAATAATGTAATTATCTTTATTTCAAATGTCTTCCTCTCCTGGATGTGTTTGAAATTTTGATTTGATTTTCAAGATTTGGATGTAGTAATTATACTGGATAAAATGGTATCCAACTGAGGTACAATAACAGTTTTATTATGCTTTTTGATAGAAAGTCTGTGCAGATTCATCCTTAGATGTCATTTTGGTCTGATTTCCCCAATGTAACAGCCAATTTCACACACAGTACGTTGTATTATGTAAACCACATTGGAGGATGTACATGACATAGTTTGCAACAAATTTTATTGCAAAATTTAGTACCAATCTTCTGCTGACCAATGTTTGCGTCAGGTTTGGTGGATGTCTAAATGCAACAATGGGAAGCTTACGGAATTGTTTGCCCTGTGTGTAGTGACTGTAAATCCTAAATTGTTTTGTGTATTTCTTCTAGAGCCGGATGGTATGTGATCACTAGAGGTTTATGTGAAGTAGTTGCTTTAGTTTTGTATTGTAACAGTTGTTCCCGGGCTGTTTTAATGGCAGAGGTTATCTTCTGTGTAATGACACGCTTGATTAGTGTATGGAAACTGGAACTGTGAAGGTAACTGCATCTGTCAGTAGGTTTCTTATATACAGATGAGTGGAGTGTGCCATTTGTGAGGGATATGGCAGTGTCCAGAAAGTATACCTGTTCTGCAGAGTAATCCTTTTTAAGTTTAATAGATGGTTGGAAGGTATTGAAATTATTGCGGAAGTTTTTGAGGTTTTTGTCTTCTTATGTCCATATGATGAACAGAGCATCTATGTTGCAGTAGTATTTGTAGGGTTTGTAAACATATGTGGTTAAGAATCTCTATTCCACGTTGGCCATAAATAGATTGGCGTATTGTGGTGGCATTTTGAAACGTATTATTTGTAGTTAAGTTAAACATATTTGCTGAAGGTGAAGTATATATAGACACGCAAAACCATACATACATATAAGAATGAAGAGGTTGTGCAGTGTGTAGGTCGAGGGCAGCATAAAATCTAAATACACCAATGATTTAAGAACTAGAAAATGCTCATTTAAAAGCCTGTCTTCTTCTAAGAAGTAATTTCCTAAAATAGTGGCATTTCATTTTTTTGACCACTGGAAGAATTGGTCAGGCTTGTAATACATAAATATGCAATTTACAATGTGCTACAAACTGACAACAAACATCAGCAATTATTCCAAAATAGATTAGCTACTTATTCTATGTACTTGTTTCAATTGTTCTGTTTTGAAATATAACAAAACTATTCAGTTTTGTTGCAAACATGTTACCTAAACATGATTTAATTGCACACATATGAAACGTGTCTTATTCTTATTTTACGGTATATACAACAAAACTTTAAACACGAGCATAAGCCCATTAAAATAGCATATCTAATGTATTCTTGTATAGCAATTGCTATGGGCTCTACTTCAAAGACAACACCCAATTTGTTCATATATGTTAGCGAAGTAAGGGCACACATCGCACATATCACTAACACAAATGAGTCCAACATGGAGCTGATGCTTCACATTAACCTAATAATGACCCTTGCTATGTAAATGCTATGTAAATGTATACTACAAAACATCATGTAGTGACAGGTGATGAAAAATGATTTTATGCATTGAATGTAGAAATAAATATCTAAAGATGAATATATTTGAGCTCAAATTTCAGATGCAAGCAAAAGAGATGTAAATTAAGACATAGAATTTCACATGGTGCATAATAAATAAGTAAATAACGTCAAGCTGCTTTAAGACACATTGCAATTATTATGTAGGCATTATATCATACAACCTCAGTATTTTGTGTGAGAGGCTATAGGTATGCAAATATTGATAAATACAAGTACATTCCTTAATATCTCTATGCCTTTTATTATGTCACAATAACAATCATAATAGTGTTGCAGACACAGAAATGGAGCAGAATTTTCCTTTTTATATATTAAAGCTAAATAAATAATCAATCAATCAATTAATCAATCAAGCAAGCAACATTACAATAAATGTATTGATATATATTTCATAGTTGTCTCTGTCCGTGGAAACGAAATAGGAAATATTACATAGTAAATACATTCATGCACATCTCAACAACTTGAGATGGTTAATAATTTACCCACATTGATAGTAACAACAAACAAGAAAAAAGGAGAATGTTGCTTATAAAAGTAAAATTTCAATATTTGAATAAATTATGTGTTTCTCATTTTGTTTTAGATATTGATATTGTTCTTTGATCGAATAATCAGGTTAATAAATTTGCTTCTCAGTCCTTCCATGTGCTTGATATGCTATGAGGAAAATTGAGGAAAATACCATCACAACTCTACTCTTTTGATAACTCTGATGATAACTTAAACTTAGTAAATATCCCCCATTGAAACTTGGACTTCTAACAACTGTAATTTCACCTTTTTATGTAGGCAGAAAAAAATGAAATGAATATCTTTCCCATATGGGAGATTACAACATCCATACTGCCCTAGGTTCACATAGATGTTACTAAATTATAAAATACATTTCTTACAAAATTCCTTATACATTTTGTATACATTAAAATGTGATTTGCTCATAAAACTACTTAATTGTGAACATTTTTCAGTGAGTAATAATGAAAAACAGTAACAACGCATACAATAATTGGAAAGCCAGAACCAATTTCCAGTTTTCTCTATTCAGTAGACTCTCAGTTATCCTGCACCCACAGTGATTCGTAGATGCCAGTTTCTGGTTGCTTGAACCCTAGATTAGCTGCACATAGGATGCCCTGCTAAGTATATTTGTCAGTGAGGGCTGTTCTAGCAGCAGCAGCTTTCACTCCTCACTTACACACAGGTACGTTTGGCTGGATGGTGCAGTGCTGAACCCAGGGAATGAACCGCCAACACTGCACTGGCTCAGTCACTCATGACTGTCTGCTTCCAGGTAACACTGTATTGCAGAGACGTGCAGTGGATGAAATCTAGGTGCCTGTAAGAAGTTTGTGGCATGACCACCTAACTCCTGGCATTTGTTGAGCCCTATACAATTATTTTTCTATTTAAAGTATAGTATTCATTTTTTTTTTCATGCTTGAAACTTCTGGTTACTTGAGTTATGGTTAACTGAGAGTGTGCTTGTATATATTTCTGATTTTTTTAGTGACATTGGAGTTGAAATAATTTCACATTTGGTTATTCCTTTTTATGACATGTTGATATAAAATCGTTATGATATTACTTAAAAGCTAATGTTGTTCACACTACTTTTTTAATTACACTTTTTAATGCACTTTGATAAAAATATCCCTATAATATATATACAGTATATTGCAGAAACGTTGCATATTTTAGTCATAATGAATCTTCAACTGAATAAAAATGTTAAATGTATTAAGTCTTAGCATATTATACAATTGTTTGATCTGATAAAAAATATTAATGTGAAATGTTCACCTTTTAAAAAAGTGAGCATTTAAGTGCGCTAACGGCTTATGCCTCCATTATTAATATAGCTGCCCCTTTTCCATACCTCACACAACATATACTATAGGCCATTGAGAGTGTGCAAGAGCAATACTACAGCGGAAATGCTGTTTATACCATGTAATTTTTTCCATCTTTCCATTCATTTCAATCAGCCAAGATACACTAGCGCTGAGGCTAATTTAAGTGAATGTTTTTCATTTCAAACACATTTACTCTCTACTTTAATCCTGGCAATAATATATTTACTGCTTAAAAAAAAGTTTTGCAGTGATTGCATTTGCAATGAAACAGCAGGATTTCAAATTTCAGTGTTGCATAAACAAGCCCCTGGGCAGTTTTTAAAAGGATCTTGTTTGTTCAATGGGATAATCAGTTAAAAGCAAATTGCTGTAGTTCCTGCAATAAGGTGGGCAAATAATGCCAACTAAATCCCAGATCTAAAATTTCCTTTAGAGCTGAAATACATATGTAGTGAATATTTATATGCTCCAGAGAAAGTATAGAGCCGAACAATACTTGTTTAAAACCCCAAGTTACATTTCCTGTAAGATCTTTTCTGCGATATAGCTATTAGCGCAACAATCTAACTGAGAAGTTATTTATGTCTAGGCAAACACAGCATGCTTCTTACGCATGATTTGGAGCTAAATGCAGTATTACTTAATTACTGCATGTATAATGTGAAAGGCTATTACACCTATTAAAATCCAGCACAATTAAATTTCTACTGGTTGTCAGTATCTTGTTACATGTACTTTGTGTCCACATATAAAACCACTTATTTGAAGAAGAAGTATTTAATTAATTCACACTAAAAGATCTTTTTCAAAGCTAGAAAGTACAAATTAATTGTAGAGATGTTCATATTCAGGGGTATATCTGGCATATATATTGCTAGTTAAGGTTTGTAGAACACTTGCAATTCATATAAACCCTAATTATAATTACAAATATTAATACATTCAAAACCATGGAACATTTTTTGGTTCCAATCAAAAGTAAAAATTATATAATTGTGTGAGTGGGCAAGAGGGAACAGGGAGGTATGAAGTAAGTAAAGATGTACAATGATATGCCTGAGCTAAAATAACTTGTTATTAATATTATTATTAGTAGTAGTAAAGTGCTAAACATATTCCATAGTGCTATGGTACAGTAAATACGCTACAATAAGACAATGCATAATCAATACATGTGAATGCAGATAGAGGAGGAGATGAATGAGAGCCATGATTCTATGGAGGTGCAGTATTTCCAGTGCAGGTAATGCAGATGGAGGAGGAGATGAATGCTATGAGACTTTGGAGGTGCAGCATTTCCAGTGCATATAATGTAGATAGGGGAGTGGGTGAATAAGAGTCATGATTCTTTGGAGGTGCAGCATTTCCAGTGCATATAATGTAGATAGGGGAGTGGGTGAATAAGAGTCATGATTCTTTGGAGGTGCAGCATTTCCAGTGCATATAATGTAGATAGGGGAGTGGGTGAATAAGAGTCATGATTCTTTGGTGGTGCAGTATTTCCAGTGTTGGTTCGGCAGATAAAGGAGTAGGGGAATGAATGCTATGAGACTTTGGAGGTGCAGTATTTCCAGTGCAGTTAGAGGAGTATGTGAATGATGGCAATGAGTCTTTAGAGGTGCAGTATTTCCAATGCATATAATGCAGATAGAGGAGTAGGTGAATGAAAGTCATGATTCTTTGTAGGTGAAGTATTTCCAGTGCAGGTAACACAGATAGAGGAGAAGGTGAATGTGGGCCAGAGTCTTTGGATGTGCAGTATTTGGAGTGCCTATAATGCAAATAGAGCAGTAGATTAATGATAGTCATGATTCTTTGGAAATGCAGTATCACCAGCGCAGGTAATGCAGATAGAGTAGGTGAATGAGAGCCATGAGCCTCTGTGGGTGTAGTATTTCCAGTGCAGGTAATGCAGACAGTGGACTAGGGGAATGAGAGCAAGGAGCCCTTGTACAATATTTCCAGTGCAGTTAATGCGGAGAGTGGAGTAAGTGAATGAGTGCCATGAGCCTGGAAGGAGAAATACATATGAATGTTAATCAACAATGAAAATATAATAAGGTAAGGTCAGTAGTGACAGTAGCATAAAGACAATTCCAGGATGCAGAATAATGGTAAAGTCTTGATATAAAGTAGAATTAGGACACAGTCAGTAGGAACAGTCGAACAAGAATAAAAGGAACAGTAACAGTAGCAGAAGTCAAGTAGAGGAGGTAAAATAATGACACGATTAGGGAAAACAATAGAACGAGAACAAGTTGGTAGAAACAGTAGAAGGCGTGGAGAGTAAGAAGAGAATAATAAACACCTAGCTAGTGGTAGAATCACACAAGATGATTACTGCATTTATTAACATCACATGATACTATTAATCATACAGAGTAATTATATGAGCAAACAGGGAATGTCATCAGTCAATATAACTAACACAGCAGAGCAGAAGCAGAAAGTAACCTGTTTTGAGGAAGTTTCATATATACGGACTAATAAAAGGGGCCTGGAAAAGTCATTGTCAGACACTCATTAATAGTCTTCTTGAGTACTACTTCCCCTCACTACTTTAAAAAAAGACCTGATTCAGTCCTCCTTTCCTTTTGAAAGCTGAGTTCCCCTCTCTCAGCTGCATAATGTATAGTAGGATTTGATAACTTTATTAAATAGTCCTTAACAATAACATATCTCTATCAATGTAATTTTAAAACGTACATTTTAACTCTGGTGTTTCAGACTTCAGCAGACTTCTCTTTACCCTTTTCAAATATGCAGGTGTGGAAGATAAACTGCCCAAGAGGTTGCCCTGAGAAGAGTCATTGTTTGGCCACTGCAGACCACCCTGGACCAGACAGAAAACAGCACAGCTACACTGAGTTAATTTTGTTCAAATGATTATTGTAATGCTAATCTGCTAGTAAATAAAATATTGCAAACCCACTGATGGCCCTATCTTGGTCAGGAGTTATTTCCGTGGTAAATTCTGAACTAGAATTCTACTCCCAACATGGTTACTTGTTATATATTTATTGTTTCGTCTCCCTAGCCTACGGTAATAGGTAAGGATGTACTTCATTCTCACAGGGGCTGCAGAACACTAAAAGCCATTTGTTTGACGTTCTCCAAGATTTCAACAAAATCATTCTTTAGCATATCTGGCCTTAAGTGCATCAAACAAAGACAAAGCTGAACATTTCCAACTATAGTTAAATACAGTATATAGTATGTGATCTTAATGACACTTAACATGGGCTTACTTTGTGCTTTAAGTTCATGGGCTATTAAACATTTTATATGGGGTTTAAAGCATGGTAAAGAGAAAGGTTAAAGTAATATTGAACCACCAGGATGTTTAAAATAACCAGTGTGTAATGTGAAATGTTAAGCTTTTGATATTTAAAGTTCACATTAATGTTTTATTTGACCCTCTCAAGTAGCTGCTAGTGATTTCTATCTGTGTGTAATTTCCAACCAAAATAAACCTCATATTTACTATTTCTTTAATATGTATTATTCTGAAATGTTCATCGGTTTTTAGTTTTGACAATACTAATTATAGAAAATTAAATTATGCAAACTTTTTAAGAGTTGAATAAAAAAAGTTATGTCTCAGATCAATTGATTCAAAATAAAAAAAAATATAATTTACTGTATGTTTGTGAGTGTATCTATCTATCTATCTATCTATCTATCTAAATAAATATATATATATATATATATATATATATATATATATATATATATATATATATATATATATATATATATATGACCTGTATGCTCCTAGTACAACAAGGACACTAACTGGAGATAGTTTTAGCTAAATGTTAGACATGTTATATCAAAGGGGAGCGGCAACATATCTTCATCTACCACTGTGTCAGTGCCAGGGCCGAACTGAGATTTACATTTGAGACTGATCTATTTTCACTTTGAAATCCACAATGGAGGGACTATCGTGGGACAACTAAGTTTTCTCTGGGCTTCTTGGGCTTTCTCAGAAGGGAACTGGGATATATCACTAAAACTGGGTTGTAAAACAAACCACCAAATTCACTAAGCTTTGCATGGGATGAAATCACTGAAGGCTGCTGTGTCTATTTCTCTGATGTGCACCTCTGACTTTGTTATGTTGTATATGCAAATTACCTTTAGGGTTTAGTCTCCCTAAAGGTAATAGGGGACTCCAGACGTGGACCCCTTGCTCACTGTGCCTTAGGGAGTTCAGCTGCACCTCATAAAGGCTGAAACGCGTCTGGGGTTTGCTGTTTCTCCTGTTCAGGGTAGAATTGACTGGTATTTCGGGGCTGGTTCACTCTTTTGAGTTGGACCAGACTGATATACTACAGGATATTTCTCCCTGTGAAGGGCACAAGTGAGCTAAAAGAGGTTGCTCTCAGAGTAGCTTATCATGGCTATAGAACTAACCTATTAAGGTTAGTTCGTTCTCTGATGTGCACCTCTGACTTTGTTATGTTGTATATGCAAATTACCTTTAGGGTTTAGTCTCCCTAAAGGTAATAGGGGACTCCAGACGTGGACCCCTTGCTCACTGTGCCTTAGGGAGTTCAGCTGCACCTCACTGACGAGGCCCATAAAGGCCGAAACGCGTCTGGGGTTTGCTGTTTCTCCTGTTCAGGGTAGAATTGACTGGTATTTCGGGGCTGGTTCACTCTTTTGAGTTGGACCAGACTGATATACTACAGGATATTTCTCCCTGTGAAGGGCACAAGTGAGCTAAAAGAGGTTGCTCTCAGAGTAGCTTATCATGGCTATAGAACTAACCTATTAAGGTTAGTTCGTTCTCTGATGTGCACCTCTGACTTTGTTATGTTGTATATGCAAATTACCTTTAGGGTTTAGTCTCCCTAAAGGTAATAGGGGACTCCAGACGTGGACCCCTTGCTCACTGTGCCTTAGGGAGTTCAGCTGCACCTCACTGACGAGGCCCATAAAGGCCGAAACGCGTCTGGGGTTTGCTGTTTCTCCTGTTCAGGGTAGAATTGACTGGTATTTCGGGGCTGGTTCACTCTTTTGAGTTGGACCAGACTGATATACTACAGGATATTTCTCCCTGTGAAGGGCACAAGTGAGCTAAAAGAGGTTGCTCTCAGAGTAGCTTATCATGGCTATAGAACTAACCTATTAAGGTTAGTTCGTTCTCTGATGTGCACCTCTGACTTTGTTATGTTGTATATGCAAATTACCTTTAGGGTTTAGTCTCCCTAAAGGTAATAGGGGACTCCAGACGTGGACCCCTTGCTCACTGTGCCTTAGGGAGTTCAGCTGCACCTCACTGACGAGGCCCATAAAGGCCGAAACGCGTCTGAGGTTTGCTGTTTCTCCTGTTCAGGGTAGAATTGACTGGTATTTCGGGGCTGGTTCACTCTTTTGAGTTGGACCAGACTGATATACTACAGGATATTTCTCCCTGTGAAGGGCACAAGTGAGCTAAAAGAGGTTGCTCTCAGAGTAGCTTATCATGGCTATAGAACTAACCTATTAAGGTTAGTTCGTTCTCTGATGTGCACCTCTGACTTTGTTATGTTGTATATGCAAATTACCTTTAGGGTTTAGTCTCCCTAAAGGTAATAGGGGACTCCAGACGTGGACCCCTTGCTCACTGTGCCTTAGGGAGTTCAGCTGCACCTCACTGACGAGGCCCATAAAGGCCGAAACGCGTCTGGGGTTTGCTGTTTCTCCTGTTCAGGGTAGAATTGACTGGTATTTCGGGGCTGGTTCACTCTTTTGAGTGAGACCAGACTGATATACTACAGGATATTTCTCCCTGTGAAGGGCACAAGTGAGCTAAAAGAGGTTGCTCTCAGAGTAGCTTATCATGGCTATAGAACTAACCTATTAAGGTTAGTTCGTTCTCTGATGTGCACCTCTGACTTTGTTATGTTGTATATGCAAATTACCTTTAGGGTTTAGTCTCCCTAAAGGTAATAGGGGACTCCAGACGTGGACCCCTTGCTCACTGTGCCTTAGGGAGTTCAGCTGCACCTCACTGACGAGGCCCATAAAGGCCGAAACGCGTCTGGGGTTTGCTGTTTCTCCTGTTCAGGGTAGAATTGACTGGTATTTCGGGGCTGGTTCACTCTTTTGAGTTGGACCAGACTGATATACTACAGGATATTTCTCCCTGTGAAGGGCACAAGTGAGCTAAAAGAGGTTGCTCTCAGAGTAGCTTATCATGGCTATAGAACTAACCTATTAAGGTTAGTTCGTTCTCTGATGTGCACCTCTGACTTTGTTATGTTGTATATGCAAATTACCTTTAGGGTTTAGTCTCCCTAAAGGTAATAGGGGACTCCAGACGTGGACCCCTTGCTCACTGTACCTTAGGGAGTTCAGCTGCACCTCACTGACGAGGCCCATAAAGGCCGAAACGCGTCTGGGGTTTGCTGTTTCTCCTGTTCAGGGTAGAATTGACTGGTATTTCGGGGCTGGTTCACTCTTTTGAGTTGGACCAGACTGATATACTACAGGATATTTCTCCCTGTGAAGGGCACAAGTGAGCTAAAAGAGGTTGCTCTCAGAGTAGCTTATCATGGCTATAGAACTAACCTATTAAGGTTAGTTCGTTCTCTGATGTGCACCTCTGACATTGTTATGTTGTATATGCAAATTACCTTTAGGGTTTAGTCTCCCTAAAGGTAATAGGGGACTCCAGACGTGGACCCCTTGCTCACTGTGCCTTAGGGAGTTCAGCTGCACCTCACTGACGAGGCCCATAAAGGCCGAAACGCGTCTGGGGTTTGCTGTTTCTCCTGTTCAGGGTAGAATTGACTGGTATTTCGGGGCTGGTTCACTCTTTTGAGTTGGACCAGACTGATATACTACAGGATATTTCTCCCTGTGAAGGGCACAAGTGAGCTAAAAGAGGTTGCTCTCAGAGTAGCTTATCATGGCTATAGAACTAACCTATTAAGGTTAGTTCGTTCTCTGATGTGCACCTCTGACTTTGTTATGTTGTATATGCAAATTACCTTTAGGGTTTAGTCTCCCTAAAGGTAATAGGGGACTCCAGACGTGGACCCCTTGCTCACTGTGCCTTAGGGAGTTCAGCTGCACCTCACTGACGAGGCCCATAAAGGCCGAAACGCGTCTGGGGTTTGCTGTTTCTCCTGTTCAGGGTAGAATTGACTGGTATTTCGGGGCTGGTTCACTCTTTTGAGTGAGACCAGACTGATATACTACAGGATATTTCTCCCTGTGAAGGGCACAAGTGAGCTAAAAGAGGTTGCTCTCAGAGTAGCTTATCATGGCTATAGAACTAACCTATTAAGGTTAGTTCGTTCTCTGATGTGCACCTCTGACTTTGTTATGTTGTATTTCCAATGGGGAACATTTTACTCCTAGTCTCAGCAATACACTTTGCAGTTCTTGAGAAGCTTAGAGAATATACCACAACATTTATTGAAAATGCCCAGATTTGGCTGAGCAGTCTATAAAGAACTAACAAAACAAAATATACTTGGTACATGGATTTTCTATATTATTCATCATAATTAGAGTAAAATATGTTACAGCATAGTTAAGTCCATTCCTTAAGCCATATTAAAAGAGGAAATACATATTTTAAATGACAGTAGTAAAGATCAGTATAAACACCTATTCAATTTGCTTTGTTTCAAAAAGTCTGTATTTATGGAAAAGCTTACACTGACAATAGCTGGTTTTCTCACCATCTTTATGCAGAAGCTTTATCCCATCTTTTGTCAATTGTGGTCGAGTATGCTACACAGTTTCATACAATCTATCTATTAGCAAATCATACATTTATTTTTCAATGTATGATCTATTTATTACATATAGACCACACCTATATTCCTTATATCTATGCATGTGTGTGTTTACTGACATTTACTAAACTTTAGTGAGAACATAAAGAGACATAGAATACAATTATTTTTTCGTGCAATTAAAAGAGCATACTTTAAACATTACCAAAGTTAGGGTTTGCATGAATTTTTTTAGGTAAAACCTGTTTAAAGTAATTGAAACTAACAGGTAGTGCACAGAGCACATGCATGTCTACATCTATATTACTGCTCATTGGCTGCCAGGGGCAAGCTCACACACCAGTTAAACATTTAGAGCCTCGTTCAATTGAGCAATTGGAAGTTACGGGCACCCGTAATGAAGCCCGTAAGCTAATTTGCTATTCAATTGGCGTCTTTTTGCGAGCCGCAAACGGTCTACGGGTTACGTGCTTGTAATCCTTGCGGTTATTACATAAGCTTTTGATCTTTCCCGTCCGCAAGATTTACAATCGCTAAAATCACAAATTGCTATTCATTTGCTGCAATTCCACAAGTTCGCAAATATTTTCACACCCGTAAATGCCAAATGTAAAAGAAAATCCTAAGAGTACTAGAGAGAACTCGCAAAGGGGTTAAAGACATATCTGTAGCACTGTAAAAGCAAATAAAAAAAATCAATACTGCACTGTAAATGACGGGGAAAGCGATGAAAGACATTAGAATTAATTGCACAACAGTCTCAAGCTCATAAATCGCCAATCAAAAATCATTTTTTTTAATGTTTCAATCCTGGGTTATATCAATCTCAGGAATCAATGAGTTAATACATATCAGGCCACCCACATTGACTAGAACAGTATTTTCATTCACTTTCATTATTTTGTATTTTGCAAGTCCGATCGCATATCGGATCTCTAAACGCTAATTGATTGACATGTAACCTCCATCTTATACTGCCGTAAGGATGACGGTCTCATTTTCTATTGGCTGTTTCGAAATGGTTAGTTAAGGCCTTGTTTAATTGATCATGTTCTCGCCCTGAACTGCTACGTACGAGTGCATGGTTTGCAGTTTCACCTTTCAGCCCGTAACTTGCGGGCTTGTTCAATTTAAAAGTAGCATAATTGTAGCAGATTGTGAGCCCGCAGCAGGCCCGCAAATATACGGCATGTATACCATGGGATGAAGGTTTCTAATTGAATGAGGGTCTTAAACTGTTTTCTTTCAGCTGTGAGAGCGTCATGTAAAGAAAAGAAAACACACCCTCCTTCAGATGCTACAAAGAAATAAAATGCTTTCAATGCTATTTTTAGGCACTATACAACCAGAACGTGTAGGTTAGAATATAGAAGTAACATTTTCTAATTAACATGAGTAGCATGGTTAAAAAAGGCTTTCTAAGTTCAATACATTAGTAGACAGACGGCTTGTCAAAAGGTTATGGTAAACATTGATAATCCTGACCTAAAAGTATGATAGACTCTAACAGAACTGTTTATTTTTGTGCACCTGGTTTTAGCTGGGAACCAACTTAACTTGTCAGTCTGTTAGTCTGTCCAGCTGTCTTAGTTCTAGTTCTTTGGTGAGGTGGGATTTTATTTTGTTACTTACAGACAGACCTCATTATTGTTTTCTTATACCCTGGGAAGGCTCGTTTAAGTAGACTAAATGTTACTGAACAGACCACTGTCTATATTATCAGTTATTTTAAAGGATTTTCATGGAGTATTTTTTCATGAGGATCTTTATAAGATGTAAGAGGCCTGATTGCATTAACATGTAAGGTATGTGTGTGAGTTTTCATGCACATGAGAAAATAACCCCTACAATTTAAAAAAATATGGTAATTATTATAACTACTCAATATGGCACCCTGAAAATGCTCAGTGTGTGTAATCAGAGGGTCTCCAAATTGGCACACATCATATATTTAATTTCAAGTACAACTTGAAGTAAGTATTTATTTTGTAAATCATTACATGTAGGTGTAAATTATAGAGGTATTCTTAATCCAAGCTACACTTATTAAGGTCACTAAATGATTTTGTTGACCTTCTTTGTATATTTTGTATGTATTAATATCATTTTGGAATGGGAATCTGTGCACAGTATATTACAATGTTGACATATGTTTATCCAGACTGGCTGGTCAGTTAGTTGATAAAGCTTCTTTGAAGGCAAAAAGGTTATAACAATATGATTAATACTGTAAAACAAAGAATATATATAAGAAGAGAAAAATTGGTAATGCCAATGAGAATACATCACATGCTGCTCCCATGGAAATGAAAAATTACAATCTAGCAATGGATCTGGTGAGGGTGAACTTGTGCCAAAAAGGTCTGTTCAAAGAATGGACAGGTGACTGAAGAATGTATGCAATATGCTACTTGGTTATATTTTACAAGGTAAAATATAATAGGTTCCAATAAGGCCTTCAACCCCTGTCATATGGCAATACCAATCTCTAGATAGCATTTTGACACATCGCATAACCTGCCTAATTTTTGCATAATTCTCCATCCATATTTATTAGAACACTTTAATTGTAGTATTTAAACATTTACACATATTCCAAGCTACCTCTGAACTACTATTATAATATAAATCCCTTTGGTATATAGATATATTGTTGGTAATATGCATTCTTCTTTTTAATATAATGCATTCTTCTAAACTAGTTAAGAACTTCAATATCAATAGTACATGAAAGAGCTCATAAAGTGATACATTTACTTACCATACAGTTAACCCAGGCTTATCTCAGGTGTAGGAAGTTGAAACATGGGAACACAGCGAGCAAAACATCTCCTGGAGATTATCAGCCTTATGAAATTGCGATTCGGTAAATTTAAAAGGGCTCTATTTAAGCACACAGCATATTTTTTTTTACAGAAGTTTTTAGTTAGCGCACTTCTATCTAAAAGCAAGGTCTTCACTAACTAAAAACTTCTGTAAATAAAATATGCTGTGTGCTTAAATAGAGCCCTTTTAAATTTACCGAATTGCAATTTAATAACGCTGGAAGTATATGAAGAACAGCACAGTAAGTGACGCAGTGGAGGTTCCAGATATGGTATACTTTAATACTAAAGCTAATAAGTACTTTATCAATTAATAATTATAAAAAAATATGTTTTCTACAGTAAACTAACATTTCTATTTGTAAGTCAGACTTTCTGAAAGACCCAAAAGCAAACATTCTTGTCTCCTGTTAACGAGGAGTCATTAACAAGAATTACTGATTACCATCTGGAACTTTGAATCCATTGTCTTCAGTGTAACTCGTGAAAAATAAAAGACTGGACATGCTAAGTTTACTGTAGGAAAATCATGTTTACCAATATTCAATTGATCAAGTATATGTTATTATCCATAGTTGTTAAATCACATATAATAGTTGTCGTAATTGCGAGTTTGTCGGTAAGTCTACGTTAAAAGTTACAGCGTTCATCGTGAAGCACGCAGGATTTAGAAAGGCTTGCAATGAGTGCCAAAGGTGCTCATCGCAAGGCCTGTAACACTTAGAAAAAGGTTTGCTATGAGGGCCAAAGGCGCTCATCGGGAGACCGGTAAAGTAGAGGGGTGGAGAGGCTCGCAATGAGCGCCGAAGGTGCGGGTTGGCGCGTTGGCCGAGGCTGGCAATGAACAGTGAAGTAGAAGGGGGGAGAGGCTCGCAAGGTACGCAAGTTAGAGGGGGAGACCCTCCAATTGTGTGATATTGCCAGGCTTAAAATTGTATTGCCGTCATTTTTGACGGGCAATTCCCAAGTTATAATATATATGTCGGAACCCTCACATTTGAAAGCATCTATAAATAAATACTTTCAGACATAGGGCACTATTCTATTAAAAACCTGCAAACGCCTCTAACCCGTAATTTTTGCTGCAGTTGTTTTTTTCCCTAAATGTTTATATGTATTCTAAATACAAGGTCTCTACTTAAACCCTACGTGCTGCAAATTTTGAAAAGTTACGACACTATTAAATTAGCCCTGCTGCGAGCAACGTGTGAGCTAAGCAGCACGGCTGTCCGTGTCAACACTGCAATAATGTACATGAGGAGTGACAGCCTGCGAGATGATCTCGCAGGATCCCCCACCTCATCAATTGCTGCAGGGGTCCTGAACAGGATATATAAGCCCTACATATAAGCCCTGCCATGGGGGGTACTCCAACTACCCCTCGGCACCTAAAATTAACCCCCTCTATGTTGGAGATCCCCATCGTGACCCTCAAAGTGTCCCCACATTAACCCCTTGCTGCAGGGGTCCATAAGGACCCCCCAGCCCCCCCATATTAACCCCCTGCAGCGGGGGTCCCTGATCGGCAACGATCGTGACCCCACTGCATTTAAAATTTAAAATTTCCCGCCTTGTGGGTCCTTAACGGACCATACTAAAAATATTAACCCCTGCCGCGCGAGGTACTATAAGTACCTTCCCTGGCAGCTAAAATTAACCCCATCACTCATGGGGCTCTATACAGAGCCCCATGAGCACTTAAATTAACCCTATAACTCATGGGGCTCTATACAGAGCCCCATGAGCCCTTAACCCTGTCACTCATGGGGGTCAATACAGACTCCCATAAGCCCTTAATTAACCCTGTCACTTATGGGGTCAATACAGACCCCATAAGCACTTAATTAACCATGTCACTCATTGGGGTCAACACAGACCCCCATAAGTCCTTAGTTAACTCTGTCACTCATGGGGGTCAATACAGACCCCCATAAGCCCTTAATTAATGCTATAAATCATGGAGCCCCATGGGCACTTAAATTAACCCTATAACTCATGGGGCTTTACACAGAGCCATATGAGTCTATAATTACCCGCCTCAGTCCAATAGGGGTCTAAATAGACCCCTATAGGACACTATTAACCTCTAGGTTAACCCTACAAGTGCCATGAGGTTGCTCCAGGACCCTCATGACAAAGTCTAAGCACTACACTACACTATTAACCCTAACAATACCCCATTAAGCCTCCATCTAACCCCATCCCTTATGGGGGTCTGTACAGACCCCTGTAAGCCTCTAGTTAACCCAATCAGTCAAATAAGGGTCTATGAAGACCCTCATAGGACAATTAGAATCCTATTATTAACTCCATAAGTGCCACAAGGGTCATCCAGTACCCTCATGACAATAAGTACAAACACTACACTACACTATCCCCCCCCCAAAAAACACTAAATCCAAACTAACCCCCCTCTACCCTAACCTATTAACCCCTACCTACCTAACACTACCTAACCCCTATTAAACCCCCACCTTTCTAATTATATAAAATAAAAAAACCTATGGTACACAAAATAAAAAAAACATCACAAACCCCATCTAACCCCATCTGTTATGGGGGTCCATACAGACCCCCGCAAGGCTCTAGTTAAGCCAATCAGTACCATAAGGGTCTATGAAGACCCTCATAGGACAATTAGACGCCTATTATTAACCCCATAAGTGCCACAAGGGTGCTCCAAGAACAAACCCTACACTACATTACCCCCCCAAAAAAAACACTAAATCTAAACTAACCCCCCTCTACCCTAACCAATTAACCCCTACCTACCTAACACTACCTACCTAACCCCTATTAAACCCCCCACCCTACTAATTACATAAAATAAAAAAACTTAAGGTACACAAAATAAAAAAAAATCACAAACCCCATTTAACCCCGTTGCTTATGGGGTTCTATACAGACCCCCGTAAGCCTCTAGTTAACTCAATCAGTCCCATAAGGGTCTATGAAGACCCTCATAGGACAATTAGAAGCCTATTATTAACCCCATAAGTGCCACAAGGGTCCTCCAGGACCCTCATGACAATAAGTACAAACACTACACTACACTATTCCCCCCTGAAAAACACCAAATCCAAACTAACCCCCCTCTACCCTAACCTATTAACCCCTACCTACCTAACACTACCTACCTAACCCCTGTAAACCCCCCCACCCTACGAATTACATAAAAAAAAAAAAATAAAGTACACAAAAACAAAAAAAAATTACACACCTGCAGAGGAAAAGGCATACACAAATATACATAACATTACAGTAATAAATACATTATAAATATACACCTAACTACAATACATTTCTTCCTATCTAGACATCACCCACTATCTATACCTAACCCCCTATCTAGATATTACCCCTATCTATACCTAACCCCCAATCTAAACATCACCCCCTATCTATACAATACCTGTTAAATCTAAGCTAAAATATAATAAAAAAGACCACTTACCTTTGCAGATGTCCCTTCTGATCGCACCCCCTAGGAAAAAAAGAAACATCAGATTATTAAAAAATCACATATTACATAGAATAAATAAATTGTACAAATAAAGTATTAAACTCACCTTTCCAGCATGTCCCGTCCATCTTCTTCTGTTCTCCGGCTCGGCCCCTGGAAAAAAGATACATAACATTAGTCACACATACATCAAACACAACAAATAAATGAAATATAAACATTATAGATTGAAAACGTACCTGTCCCCAATGTCCCCGGCCTTCTCTACTTCCCCGGCTGGGCCCTTGATAAATCTGCGCTCAAACACAAAAAAAAAACGGAGCTCCGCACTCGCTGAGCTTCCCAACGCTAATTAGGCCTCCAGAGCCTCTTCCGGTAGGAAATTGGCAATGGCGCATTCTGATTGACTGAGAAGGCTGTCAATCACATTTCAGCCAATCAGAAGGCGCCAAGGTGTAAGTCAATCAGGATGGGATACACCCCTATATCCCATTCTGATTGGCTGAAGGAAGTGTCAATCTTTTTTTAAACCAATCAGAATGCACTATTGCTTTCAGACAATTACAATGGCATACACCCCCACAAGGTGATTGTCTGAAAGCATCTGCGCCTTCTGATTGGCTGCAGTCTGATTGACAGTGACAACAGCCAATCAGAAGGCTCTGTTTGAGCCCGTGTGTGATGGGGATAATTTTAGTTCCTTGGGGGGTACTTATAGTACCCCCCGCGGCAGGGGTTAATATTTTTTAACGCGGGTCCATTCAGGACCTTTACGGTCCTTTAAGGACCCACGAGGCGGGAAATTTGAAATTGTAAAATGAAATGGGGTCACGATGGGTGCCGATCGGGGACCCCCGCTGCAGTCTCCCTGCAGCCGGGATTGGTTAATAGTGTGCCGCGAGCCTTTTAAGGACCCGAGGCGTGGAATTTAACATTTTTAAATGCAGCGGGGGCCTGATCAATGCCGATCGAGGACACCCGCTGCAAAGGGTGACTGTGGGGAGGCTGCAGGGGTCTCCAAAGAGACCCCTGCAGCATGGGGATGTGTTTATGGAGCAGGGGGAACATCGCACGGCGTTGTCGGGCTGCTCCGAGGCAGCACGTAGAGTCTTTAGGAGCCCTTACTGGCACTTTTTTGTGCCCATAGGGATTCTTCGAGGTTCACCTCATAGATTTATGGCTGCATTTTACTACGTAGCTCTCTCGGAGCCTATTCTCTGACGTTTCTTGGTGTTATCTCACATAGCAGGCTGCGAACGACGTATTGAGGAATCAGTCCTCGCAAACAGCAAAAAACTTTTGAAAGGCCTGAGGGAACTATGAGGGCTAATTTAATATGGCCCTATATAGGTAAGTAATATTTGCTGATCGGGCTCACAATTTGTAAAATGCATTAGATCATGTGTTTTAGTCCATGTTGGTTTCATGATACATAATTAACCCCTTGAGTCCCGGGATCGATATTACTCAGAAATAACATTTAAAAAAAAAAAATATGTAATTGCATATATGTTGGTTTGAGACTGTTGTGCAATGAATTCTAATATGTTTCCTGTCTTCCCATGCTTTTAAAGTACAGTATTGCGTGTTTAATTGCTGTTAAACCTGTAATAAGTGGCCCATTGACTGCAAACTCGTAATCGGATTGTGAGTAGCTAATAGAATATGTGGCAATATTAAGAGATTTTAAGTGTGTATAAATTTACAAATTAGGCAATAGAATCGGGCCCACAGTCACTAAATGCAAACAAAAAAACACCTCACACAACAAAATAAAAAATGTTACCTGTGAGAACTTGTCTAGCGGCCTTTATATTTTACCAAAATGAATCTCTTCTATCCCTATATGAATATTGTAATGAACTATTTGACATATTTTGGGCTTACTTGCTTAATTTTGTCCTTCAAATAGCTTAGTATAACCACTGACATTTTGTCTCTCAAATTCTTGCTTACGTTTAAATTTCTCCATCTAGTTTTTCAAAAGAATCTGCACAGATGATGTCACTGGTGGAGGGTGTCGTTATCTACACAGCTGAGCAGGCACCACTTACAAAATTCCATGGGAATCTACAGTCAGCACTGAGATTCAGGGTGACGCCACAACATATTCCGTAGAGCTATATAGGGGTAAATTGAAGTCAAAACAATGTTAACACAATGAAGAAAAAAGAATAGAGGACCCTGTCTTTGAGCTTAAAATCAAATATACACAGGGCTTTCACTAAAGCACATATGAAGATTGGAAACCTGCAAACTTACAATCACAAAGTATGTATATAATGTATATATATATATATATATATATTTAATCGGGTCCCTCTCCTAACAATCTAGTGCGTCGAACCATTGCTCTCAGCAATGTAAAACTTAATAGATTAGGCCAGAACTAAGCATGAAAAGCGAAGGCAGAACCTTGGACAGCTTAGAAGGAGTAGAAAACTTACCATGGATAATGATAGGAAATGGCCCTAAAAGTAGCTGGAGCTTGCGATATGAGGCCAGGAAAGCTGAAAAATGTGAGCTTGCAGAGACAAAACTTAACTGAGCAAGGGGATGAGGAAGTGCTTATAAGGCTGTAGCCCCTCCCACAGGAAGAGGTGTGGCCTGCCAAAGCCCCTCCCATGGAAGAGGCAGAGCGAGAGAGGGCCCCTCCCACAAACCCAGGTGTTTAACCTGGAACATTTTTGGTCGGGTCCCTCTCCTAATGATCGAGTGCGTCGAATCATTGCTTCCCAGCGATGGAATGCCCTTGCAGACATTTGGGCCCAGGCAAACAAGCTGGACGTAAATTTGCATTAGGGCCCCTCTCCTCATGTAGCGGAGGTGTGGCCAATTGCTATGCCCTATCCTGCCTGTGAAGAGGGCAGAGGGCCAAATGATGGCAAGGAGAGGAAGGAAGGTCACGAAAGCGTGATCGCATTGGAGTCTGGTGAAGAGCTGCAGTAGCTTTAGGACTTATGAAAGTGTGATGGAAGTGAGCCTGCGAAAGCTTGTTTTGAGATTTATGGAAGGCGTGAACGAGGTAATGCCTATGAAGGCTGGTATGGGTAGTATGATATTGTAGACATTGTAAGCCTGCAAAGGCTGGTTTGGTTTGTATGGAAAGTGTGAATGAGGTGAGGTTTGCGAGGCCGGTTTAGGACTTATGAAATGGCAGATGAGGGTCGAATTCTTAGTCAATTCAGGTAAAACCCATACGATTCAGTGCTGTTAAGGATGAAGCCCCTCCCACAGGAAGAGGTGGGGCCTGCCAAAGCCCCCTCCCATGGAAGAGGCAAAGCGAGAGAGAGGGCCCCTCCCATAAACCCAGGTGTTTAGCCTGGATCATTTGTGGTCGGGTCCCTCTCCTAACGATCGAGTGTGTCGAACAATTGCTCTCCAGCGATGAAATGCCCTTGCGGATATTTGGACCTAGGCAAACAAGCTGGACATAAATTTGCAGTCAGGCCCCTCTCCCTGTGTAGCTGAAGTGTCGTCCATTGCTACTGGATATCCGGTCTGCGAGGAGGGCAGAGGGCCAAGTGATGGTGAGGAGAGGAAGGAAGGCCACAAAAGCGTGATCGCATTGGAGTCTGGTGAAGGGCTGCAGTAGCATTAGGACTTGTGAGAACTTATGAAAGTGTGATGGAAGGGAGCCTGCGAAGGCTGGTTTTGAGATTTATGGAATGCGTGAACAAGATAATTCCTACGAAGGTTTGTATGGGTCGTATGACATCATAGACGTTGTAAGCCTGCGAAGGATGATTTGTTTTGTATGTAAATCGTGAACGAGGTGAGGTTGTGAGGCTGGTTTAGGACTTATGGATGAGGGTCTTAATCTTAGCCAGTTCAGGTAAAACCCACCCCGATTCTGGCAAAACCCACCCTGAAAAGGTACAGGAAAGTTGAAAACCTAGTAGATTTGGCCAAAATTTGCGAATATTTGTATAATTGTTTTAAAAGAAAATATTTTTTTTATTTTTTGAAGTGCATATTTCTATCTCTGATAAGAGGTTTTACTTCCCCATACAAACTTTTATCAGTTGTTGACCTCATAGTATAAGTCTACTATAAATGGATGTTCTCTTAACAGTTTCAATAATTATGCAACAGCCTGTCCGAAGCTCGGTGATTGCTCAACCCATTTTAAAATTCCTTATCAAGGTGATATTACTAGCACTAAATGGTAAGTCATACAAAACTTTGCTGAAAGACCCCAAGGATTTTATGGCACTAAAAAAGTTGGTATACCCACTGAATCAGGCTTCTACTTTGATGTAGAATATGCAATACTACAAAGAAGAACTGTAGCTTGCCATTGCTATAGAGTTCTGTTGGTGTATACTTATTTATATAACTATGGCATGTTTTTATATATAAATGTTTCAACTTGGTGATTTAATTTATTCCTCATAGGTGTAGATGTTATAAAGAAGTTCTGGAGCCTCCCCTTTCAGCCTGTTCTTGTTCATAATTAAATGGTGATGATGCACAATTGTGACTAAGGTCATACCCACAGGAAGGGGCTTCATACTATTAGTGTAAGTCGCTAGTGTCTAATAATGCTCAGCTGCAAGCAGACCGTGACATGCTGTGTGTCTGAACATCATGAGAAACTGATAGTGTCAAATGCCTCTCTGTAGGTGTGGTTTTAGGTCACTGCTGTGAAACGTGACATGAGAGAGAACAAGTAGAAATGGAAGTGTACAGTTTACATGACAGTTAGATTTAGGAGGATACAATTAAATCACTTAATTTAAATATTTATATAAAGAGTCCCTTTAAAAACATTAATTCTCATAAAGAGCTTTAGACAAAAGTGTGACATCCAATTTTAAAAAAAAAGTTTAAATTGCAATTAAAAATGCAGATTACATTTATATTTACAATTAGGAAGCCATAGACTATTTAGATCAATGCTGTCAAAATTATGACCCACAGGCCACCAGCTGTTTTCTTGTGGTCAACTGACTGCCAGGTACAATCTTGTTATCTAGCTAATAGTAAAATAAAACACTTGGGACAGATTAAACGCTTGGGACATCATGCATGAATTCCCAAATGGTTAGTTATTGCATATAAAATATATAAACATATTGATTTACATATTTAGCATCCATTAGTTTTATGTTATTATTTTAAACCCGGCTCCACAGCTCACTAGTCGATATAAATTCAGCCTATTTGCTGTGCATTTGGAGAAAACTTATCATGCCCAAGACTGGTGAGAATTTTTAATATTAATAGCATCAATAAATAGTCAGACCTTTTTATTCTGACATTTGACCACATGGATTATATTGAATATTTACAAAAGTCGGTTCTCTGATTTGCATGAATTTACTGTAATAACTTTTGGGTTTGCATGCTGTTATAATTCATAGAACTGAATGGCACATGTTTAGCACGTACAATAACATTTTTCTCTAAAATATTGCCATTTACCTTATTTGACCAACACAAAATGAATAAATCTCTCTCAGGTTCTCAAGTTGATGCTATATAAGAAAAAGTAGGGAAACTTGATATATTACTGTTGATACTGTGTATTTATAGTACAATATATGCTATCAGATCTGATAGATCAAGAGAAAAAACTATAGAACACAACTATATATAGCAACTTGGTATGACATCATGCCCTAAAATAATTATGTTATAGAAATATATAGCAAATATAAGAGCTTATTTGTTTGGTTGAAAACTCTACTCTTTAAATATGTTGCACACATGCGTCACCAAAAAAAAAAAAAAAGCTTGTTTGGTTTGTAAATATCCATTCACCAAATACGTTATTTACTACAAAAATAAATACTTTTACAATGCATTTAAATGTGCAGTTCTGGTCTGTACACTACCTACAGGCAACCTTTAAATCAGAAAGTGCAATGAAATGTCTAGCAGAAAGAATGTACGGGCATTAAAGTATAAATATTGTTTCCATTACTGAGGCACACTATTTACACTCCTGTAATGGAGATTAAACCCAGAGGCTCAAGATTGAAAGTGGCCATTGCCGAGTACAGACCTGCTTTAAAGCAGAAGATCAGTTGTCTGCTAAAGATGGTTAGTACTCTTCTGGGGAAGGCAATCATGCTTGGCCTTTGGATGGCAACTACTCTTATGAAAAATAGGAAGCAAATCTACAGCTATTCAAAGTAAGATCGAGTATTTTAATTGGCTGGAAGAAACAGAGTAAGTATAAAAAAGTAACATGGGAATTTAAAAGCAGTTGAAAACAGTTTGATTTGTCCTCTGGGGAATGGTGTTGTTGTTAAGTAAGGAGGCCCCACAGTTAAATAACCAGAACATTCTGCCTTTTTTTCTTTATCCCTGCTATGCATTATCTCAAGATTCTGTATTCTATTTTAAAAATTGACTTCAAATAAAACAACTCTTTTGAAAAACTGTAAAGCATTTTATTCATTATTAAGTTTTGCCCAAAGACTTTTGACAAGAAAATAGGTGAAGCAGCAAAGAGAGCTTTCATTTTCTTCTACATAAGAAACCCATTATATTCTTTTTTTTTTTTTTCCTTCAAATTATTCTCTTTGAAAAAGTGTGACCCTGCTGTCATAAGAACAAATACAAACCCCAAATGTATCTAATGTTGAACAGACTTGCATTTTACCAGTTATCTTTAACTGTTTAAGATTCTTTCACTAGGTTATTTAAACTGGTTACTTTCTTGTATCCATTTCCTATTATATGTTTGATTTTATACAGCAAAAACAGAGGTCAGTCTAACTTACAAATACAAATTTAGGCAAAGAAAGCAAAACTATTTTTTATTTTTTATAAAACAGATAATGTAGCCCTTTTTTAAAGCGGACATTTTTCAGTGAAATTTTACCTAATAGGCATTTAAGTATTATTTGACTTTTATATTTGCTCACGATATAACATAGAACTTCTTATGTCTATGATAGTTAAACATATACAGATACAATTTTGCTGTAATCAAGAGAATAAATGCCTGTAGCAAAGGCATAGTTTTTAGTGATATGGAAAATAAAATAAATGACAGATCGCATCTAGCAAACACACTGATTACAGTTTTAGAAAATAATTAAAATGCAAATAAAATTGAGTAGGAAGGCACTGTCTACACATATATATTGTTTAGCCCACCATTGTGTTGTTTGACATCATGCCATATGGGCCATGTCTATCTACTGTACAAACTACATCCTTCTGCAATCAAGGAAATGAAGTAAACATTCATCCACACTTTGCTCATTGACATATATAAAGTGTAAATAAAATAATTTGTTTGATAGATCTTTATAAAGATCTTTTGGATCTTTAGAACGATCTTTAAAAAGTCATGGTGCTATACAATTTATTATTTGTTTGTTAGTGCAAGACAGCGACGAATAAAATAATTAAAAACAAGGGAAAAGCATATATATAAAACAAGGGCAAATGTGAGGAGCACAGGAATCCTATTTCTATATAGAAACTCTATATAGAAAATATAATATACTCCAATTGGAGGGATACTGACACTCCAACCTTCAGTCACAATAGTTACTATTGAAAGGAAAAATCCATGAATAAAGAAGTGCTAGCTCAAAACTTGGAGTGTGGCTAGCTAATTAGTATACTGTCCCTAAATACCAGCACCTATACTTAGAGTATCTCCTAATATATATCAATGTCTATAGAGACATATACATATGGCACCATATAGTAAATTTAGCACCATATAGTAAATGTATACAGTGATTACAAGTGGCTTATCTCTAAAGTTATTAACCCTCTGGAGACATAAAGACTCTCATGAATACACTCAATGGGCTTTAAAGGGTAGCTACGATAAGGCAGACCGTCTGGAGATTATAAAAATATATATGGAGAAGTATGGAGCCCTCATAGGGATTATAGGGACATTAAGCTAGGCCAAACGCTCAGCGTTCACGAGCTGCACATAGCGTGACTTCCTGGTCTGTAACGCGCATGCCCACGTCTAGCGTGATGACGTGCGCTGCGTGGTTACTCAGGCCAGATAAAATTAAATGGGGACAAAAAAATAGCAAAAGTAACCTTAATCATGCATTACCAGATTTGGACACTTGAGGTCTATGGAGCAGTATGTCTTTCCCAAGAAAGCTTTAAACTCATATTCTACACACACATATATATATATATATGTATATATATATATATATATATATATTGTTGTTTAGTCGTTCAGTCGCATCCGACTCTTCGTGACTCTATGAACCACAGCACACCAGGTACATTTCTAAGTCACTGCCCCTCTGAGCTCCATGAAGTTCATGTTCATTGCTTCAGCGACCTCATCTATCCATCTCCGCCTCTGTCGTCCCCTTCTTCATCCCCTTGTCACTGCCTCCACTTCTTCGTCTATTTGCCAGGAAGTGAAAATGCCATTTGCCATGATCTTCGTCTTTTTAACGTTGAGCAGCAGGCAAGCTTTTGCACTCTCCTTTAGTTCCTCCTCACTTTCAGCCATCAGAATAGTATAATCAGCGTATCTGAGGATGTTGATATTCCTTCCAGCAATATTGATTCCGGCTTTGTATTCATCCAGTCCAGCCTTACGCATGATGTACTCTGAATATAAGTTGAATAAATAAGGTGACAATATACAACCTTGTCGCACTCTTTTTCCGATCTTGAACCATTCTGTTGTCCCATGTTCAGTTCTGACTGTGGCTTCTTGGTCGACATACAGATTCTTTAGGAAGAGGATGAGATGATCTGGTAATCCCATCTCTTTAAGGACATGCCACATTTTGTTGTGATCCACACAGTCAAAGGCTTTAGAATAGTCTATGAAGCAGAAGTAAATGTTTTTTTGGAAATCTCATTGGCAATTTGATCTTTTGTGCCTCTTCCTCTGCAGAACCCAGCTTGCACATCTGATAGTTCCTGTTCCATATATTGTTGGAGTTGAGCCTGTAGAATCTTAAGCATTACCTTGCAGGCATGTGAAATGAGTGCAATTGTTCGATAATTGGAGCACTCTTTGGCATTGCCTTTTTTGGGTATTGGGATGTAGACTGACCTTTTCCAGTCTATTGGCCATTGTTGAATTTTTTAAATGTGTTTGCATAAGGCAAATAACACTTTCACAGCATTATCCTGTTCAATTTTAATTAGTCCAATTGGGATTCCATCACCCTCTGCAGCCTTATTATCAGCAAGACATCCTAGGGCCCATCTCACTTCGCTCTCCAAGATGTCTGGCTCCCGCTCATTGGCAGATCACTGCTGTGAATATCTTTCCTGTATACAGTGGATCTTCAGTGTATTCCTGCCATATCTTCTTTATCTGATCTTCTTCTGTTAAGTCCCTACCATTTTTGTCTTTTATCACACCCACTTTGGAATGAAATGTGCCTTTTAGGTTCCCAATTTTCTTGAAGAGATCTCTTGATTTACCCATTTGGTTATCTTCTTCAATCTCTTTACATCGCTCATTGTAGAATGTCTCTTTGTATCTTCTTGCTATCCTTTGGAATTCTGCATTCAGTTGACACATATTTTCTTATCTCCACTACGTTTTATTTTCCTTCTTTTAAGGGCTACTTTCAAAGCCTCATCACATAGCCAGTTTGACTTCTTACTTTTCTTTCTTTTAGGGATATTCTTTGTTGCTGTTTCCTGGATAATGTTGCAAACTTCGGCCCAAAGTTCTTCAGACATTCTATCTTCCATGTCTAGTTCCTTAAATCTATTTTTTACTTCCACTGCATATTCACAAGGGATATTATTTATTTTGTATCTACTAAGTCTGATGGTTTTCCCTATTTTCTTCAGTTTAATTTTCAACTTTGCAATAAGAAGCTCATGGTCTGACCCACAGTCAGCTCCAGGTCTTGTTTTTGATGACCGTATAAAGCTCCTCTGTTTTGGCTGCAAAGTATATAGTCAATCTGATTTCTATGGTGTCCATCTGGTGATGTCCACGTGTAGAGTCGTCTCGGAGGCTGTTGGAAGAGGATGTTTACTACGACCAAAGAATTATCTTGATGAAATTCTACTAATCCTTGACCTGTTTAATTTTGTACTGGCCACATTTGCCAGTTATTCCAGGTGTCTTTTGGTTCCCTACCTCCCTAAGGGGCACTGCAGCAATGGGGCCCCAACCAGAGCAGGGCCCCATTACATTGCACCGGTTGCATCAGCGGTAGATCTGCCCCTGCTTCCTGTTCAGGGAGTTGAGTAGAATTACCCCCCCTCAGATTTTTGGGGGCTCCTATGCCCAAGTACATAAGTCAAATATATGTAAAAAAAAAAAAAGCATTGGGATACGTTATTACTACAGATCATGCTGCACTTCACTAACATATTGTAAATATATTCTAATGTTAAATCAAAAAAAGAGAAAAGGAAAAAGAACAGCATATAACTAGCATTCTACATCCCACTATTGAGTAATAGTAGTGATACTGGGCTTATTAGAAACTGGAAAAAGTGAACCACACACATGATTCTATAAAATACAACTTTTATTTATAATCAAAATTAATATATAAATTAAAAATATATGATATATATTCAGAAAATGACTATATGGCGATTAAAACTATATATAGATAAACAAAGCTAGACCTTGGATGAGAAAATGTAGACAGTCAGCTAATAAATGCATATAAATATTATAATAATTAATAAGAAGCAATACTAATCTACTTTAGCCATATTACAGTATACAAATCAAATCACAGGTTAAAAAGGGATGAGAAAATGTAAACAGTCAGCTAGTAAATGCATATAGATATTATAATAATTGACCAGAAGCAATACTAATATATTTTAGCCATATTGCAGAATACAAATCAAATTACAGCTTAATAAGGGAATATTTAAAGTTTACACTGTGGCCCTATGTTTACTTGTTTTGGGACCCACTACTTACTTATCTATGCTAAAGAGCTTAGAAACAATACATATACAACAATCCTACCATAATTACTATACTCTCTACACTTATGACTAATTCTTATAAATTATCACCTGTGTAATATAATTCAGATGTAATTGTGCCAGATCCTCAGTTTGTATAATGTTGTAGGTGCTGTAGAATGAAAAAAAAAACTCTGCTGCAGATTGAAATAGCTTCCGTTGAATCAGCTCTCCAGTGACCAAATCCTGGTCTCAGTGGAAGCAGTGACTCGAACCGTGCACATCAGACCAGTTCCTTCCTGTCATTGGATGATGATGTCAGCAAGAGCTGATTCAACAGAAGCTATTTCAATCTGCAGCAGAGTTTTTTCTGATACAAGAGCTAGTTTTGTTTTTTCTATGTATAGTTTTTAATCGCCATAAAGTAATTTTTTAAATATATATTAAATATTTTTAATTTTGATTATAAATAAAAGTTTTATTTTATAGAATCATATGTAAGGTTCAATTTCTTCTAGTTTCTAATAAGCCCACTATCACTACTATTACTCAATAGTGGGATGTAGAATACTAGTTATATAGTGTTCTTTTTTTTTCCTTTTCTCTTTTTTTGATTTAGAGTTAATACACCATTAGTTATTCGTACCAACCGGCTCTTATGTATAAACTAGCTACTTACCCGTCAAAAATGACAGGAATAAAATTTGAAGCCTGGTAATGCTGTTTGCCATCCAATGTGAGCACCTTCGGCGCTCATCGCAAGCCCCGCTCCCCTGTGTCTCTTCCCCCCTCTCCCTCCCCTGTCTCTCTTTCCTCCCTCCCCTGTGTCTCTTCCTTCTCCCCTGTATCTCTTCCCTCCTCCCCTGTGTCTCTTTCCCCCCTCCCCTGTGTCTCTTTTCAGCCTCTCCCTCCCATATCTCTCTTTCCCCCCTCTCTCCCTCCCGTGTGTTGCTCCCCCCTCCCTCCGCTGTCTCTGTTTCCCCCCTCTCTCCTTCCCCTGTGTCACTTTCCCCTACTCCCTCCCCTGTGTCTCCCCCATTTTCCCCCTTACCCCTTATCCTCCTCCTTCTCCCTTTCCCCCCTTATCCTCCTGAACAACATCTATATATACAACTATATATGTGATAATTAAATTACAAATCCGATAAGTTACCTATATTTGGTATAGGAAGGTTAGTTCTCTCCCAGTGTTAAATACTACTCTTTTTTCTAAAAATCAAATGTTGCAATGTAGAATTTGAATATCTTGCATTAAAAAAATGATAACATAATGATCCGGGCTGATCTTGTTTCTTCTCAATGCAAGTGTGTAACTTTGAATATGGATCAGTTGCTATCTATGACCACTATTGTTCTGCCTACTCTTTCTGATTTTTATCTTTGTTACCCAACATGCTGTTTGTTAGGCCACCAACAGTAACCTTAGAACTGTTCCTTATCTGATATTATTGACTTTAGAACTTTGATCACTTCTGGCCCGCTTTCTGCTTGCAAATTACATCAATTACATGTCACTTACAAAAAATACAAAAAATTAGCTTAGTGTGAGAGAATTTGAGCTAATCAATGATTCTATTACATTGAACCCAGCTTGCTAATTGTAACATTCATTAATCAGAGAAGGGAATAGAATTCTTCTATTCCCTCCACTGAGCCATTGGCCAAACAGAGATGGGCAACTATCTGAGTATAACCTAATCTGATTTGCTGTCAATTAAACATGAGATTAGGGGGTGGTTTTCTCTGATTGTTTATATCACATGTTATCCATTCACCAAGCTTTTGTTTTTCTGTGTGTGCTAGATTATAATCATAGCTCTTCATTGCTAATTACTCTCTGGATGTCTGAACACATTATTTTAAGTCTAAAAGCAATTGCTAGAAATAACTTGGGCACAGGCGATTCCCAGTGAGTACTTATTATAGTGTAATCATAGCTAATCATTGCTAATTACTTCCTGGGGTCTCCATGTGCCCAGATTGTTTCTAGCAATCACATATAGAATAGAACATAAGTGCAGACCTAAAGAGACAAAATAGGAATGATTAGCTATGGTTGCAATCTAGCACAAAGATAAAAGTCAAGGCTTGTTGTGTGGATCATAAAGGCTGATTGACGGGTAAAAGCTACAAACTTTAATATAACCTTAACTAGGAAATTGCCCAACAAAAATGACAAGATTAAAATTGTAAGGCTGGCAATGCTATTTGCGACACAATGTGAGGCTTTTGCTCCTCTGAGCCCCGTCGGCGCTCATTGTGTGCCCTGCACTGAGCACCTTCGGCACTCATTGTGAGCCTCTCCCCCTGTGTACTTCAACTTTCCTGCTTTGTACTGATCACCTTTGATCATTGCAAGCCCCATGCTGAGCGCCTTTGGCCTTCGGTGCTCATTCCGAGCCTCTCCCACTCACTAAGCTCATCGTGAGCCCTGCCATGAGCGCCTTTTTTGCTCATCGCATGTCTCGTAAAGAGCACCGTTGGCGCTCATTGCAGCCAATTCCTCCCGCCTACTGTACGGTCTGATCATTGGTTTAGTTAACCTGCACGTTTTGTGCTTGGGAATGCCATCTGTGTCTTTCCACCGTCTCCCCCTGTCCCTTCCCTGTGTATTTCTCCTCTGTGTGTCTGCTGAATGTTTGCATGGCGCGGTGAATGCCATTGGTTTTATTTTCAAAGTCCCGCGTGCCTAGTCTCATTTTCATCCAGTTTCTGAATTTTTAAGTTTTTTGTCCGCCATTTTTTTCTCGCTTAGCCGATTTTGTATTGATGAAAAACCTCAAATATAGCTCAAATTCTCTTGCAACCTCACTCCCAGGCTTCCTGGCACTCCCCCTGGGATGTGTGTGAGTGTGTTATTATTTTTGTTAAACTATTTTGTTTGTTTTTTGTGTTTTTAGAGTTAGGCGCTTTGGTCGCAGTTGCGACCCTCGCAGTTGGCGCTCATTGCAGCCTAAGTCTTGTGTGCCTCAACTGCGGCTTTGGCGCTCATTGCAGCCTAAGTCCTGCGTGCCTCAACTGCTCGCCTCACTCATTGCAGCCTGTCATGCGTGCCTCAACTGCTCGCCTCGCTCATTGCAGCCTCAGTCCTGCGCGCCTCAACAGCTCGCCTCGCTTTGCGAGGCGAACAGGTGAATGAGCACTCATTGCAGCCTAAGTCCTGCGTGGTTGACGGCTCGCCTCGCGAGGCTCGTAAAGTGTGATCAACATTGTAATTGTTCCCAATATATGTGATATAATATGCAACCAATTAATTGGGTATTGATAAACAATTTAGTATTTAAATATCTACAGGGTTCGTTCTCTGGTGAGCAGCTCTGACTTAGTTTTTTTTATACTGTGTATCCTGGTCAACAATAGTTTAATCAAAATATTGTTTGCAAAGGCAGATTTAATGGGTCCTTGGTAGAACTGACACAATGCTTCAAATGGCACAGTTTATCGTCGAAGGCCTCTTGTGGAGAGATGCAAACAATCAGATTACTAATCGGTCTCATATTATGCAACAGCTCTGTAATTAGGTTAACTTGGCCTTCTGATCTAGTGATCTTAATGATGTTACCAAGTAATACTGTTAAATGGCACCACTGTGTTTAATTCGTTTTTGTTAATATGTTTAGGTACCATTGTATTTTCTTTATAAATATGCTGCAACCTGTTCAATAAATACATTTTCTGGTTAAGACACAGATGATAGAACTATGTTCTTTTCTTGGATGCTGGGGTTTTCATGCTCTCTTTGATCTGATGAAAGACTACCAAAATTATACTGTCTGCTCTAGCTGGTAAGGTGTGGAAAGGTGTGACCCCCTAATATTCCAATCAATATTGGAAAATCTTTAATGGCTCCAATCTTTATTTTGTAACATACTTACATTTTCACTATTACTACACAGTGGGGCACCATATTACAAGAATTTAGGTGCAGAATGCTATATGCTTCTTTTTGAACAAACAGTAAGAAAACAACCTAAGTTTTTATATTGCAGGAATTCTAGTCATTCTTTTGGCAAAGCTAGATAGATATCCACTCAAAATGTAGTGATCAAGCCAATTTGTTCCATTAAAATCCATGTTAGCTCTTCCAAGTTAATAGGTGTTTTTCAAACTCAGCTTCACATTATTAAAATCCAGTTTAACTAACCATTACTATATACAGTAAATCTAAGCAAATTAAAAAAAACTCACACCTTAGAGATAAATGACCCTAATCTAATAGAAGCTCACAAATGTCTTGACGTAAATTCGGCTGCGGGTGTTTTGTCTAATTGTTTAGATATATTCTCTTTACTTCTGCTCGCACATTCCGACAGCAAGGCTAAACTCATAAACCCTGACTTTTTGAGTAGGATTTTAGGGGGCATTATCATATAACCTGACAATATTTAAGCAAGCCCGTAATTTACTTCCTAGACACAGCCATTAGTAAATGAGTCATCATGATGTCAGTAAAACATGGAAGTTAGACATAATCTGCAATCGGAGGCTACAAATTCTTTACAGCCAATAAGTAATATTTGCCAATCGGGCATCTGTTTTAGTCCATGTGAGTTTCATGATATGTATTAACCCCTTGAGTGCCAGGATCAATATATATATAAATATATAAAATACATACATTTTATATTTGTAAGTTTGAGACTGTTATTAATTCTAATGTCTTCATGTGCCTTCCCATGCTTTTATAGTACAGTATTGTGTGTTTAATTGCTGCTACAGCTGAAAAAACCCTTATGAGTCCTATTATTACTCATAATATTTTTGACAGAAAAGTGACAATAGAATATCGATTTTGTGTAACTTTAATCATTTAGAGCTTGTAATATTTGAGGTGTGCTAAAAACCAATGGAATTATAAGGCCAAATTTGCATTTTTGGTTGGTCCGTAGTGATTGTGGGTGGGGAAATCGTAATCAGATTGCAAGTAGCTAATAGAATATAGGGCAATTTTAAGAGCAGTTTTAAGTGTGTATACATTTATGAACTTGTACATCTTGCTGCAGAAAGTGGACTCTTGCGGCAGATGAAGAGAATAAACTGATCTGTAGTTTAAAAGCAGTAGCAGGCCAGAAACTTGGAACAGACTGAATACAACTCAGTCCAGCAGAACAAGCCAGTTGGTCCAGTGCTGACTGAGTAAAAGTGAAGTCCATTTAACAAAAAAGTTCCATGGCTAGTTGTGTTTAATGAAAATCCAAAAAATGAGCCAAAGGTCAGAGACAAACAGCAATCCATAGAATAGTCCAGAAATAATCCAAGGGCAAACACAGCAACAAACAACACTCCATGATTGGAATACACCTTGCTCAGGCAAAGGTCTGTGTCTGAACTGCCTCTATAAGTAGGCATTCAGTAGCACAGGTGAAAGCAAGCAGGTCTAGAACAATCCACATTCTGCAATAGTGACAACACCAGTTGGAAAACTTGACAACAGCAACAAAGAGACCAGATAAAAATAGACAGATGCCAGTGAAGAACTAAATTACTGGCAGTGATCAAATAACTAATGTCCTGTTTATTCTTGGCTTGAGAAGTGGCAGCAAGACTCCTTTCCTCCCGCACTGGGCACTCACGTATATTGATTGAATCTTTAGCTTTTTATAATAAGCAATTTATTTTCAATCAAGTTTATTTAAAGGAATATAGGAGGTTTATGGATTGTACTAGGTATTTAATATAACTATATATTTATTTACTTGTATGTGCTTTTATTAATAAGGGCTTAAAGAGCTTTGTTTTCACTGCCTAACAATAAACAAACAGTCCCTGTGTCTCAGCAGCATGTTGCAGCATATTTTCTGAGACATTGGGCCTAATAGGCTAGGACACTACACTGCACATCCAGCACTACAGAATCTGTGTCTGCATATGATACAGTGGCAGACCGACACAGAGACTTTTTTGTTTGATTTCAGGCAGTAAAAATAGAGCTTTTAAGCACTTCTTAATAAAACTAAGTACATAAAAGTATATAAATACATAGATATATTAAATACCTAGTAAAATCCATAATTTTTCCATATCCCTTTAAACTTTTTCCAAAAGCATTAAATAGATGCAAAGTGTATGGCTGTTTGCGTTAAGCTAGCTAATACAACATTGTTGACCACATTTAGTTAAAGGACTACTTTAATCATCTAATAAAAGGTTCTCTAAAGAATAGTTAGGCAGGGTTTGATAAGAAAAAAAACATGTATTAAACATTTACATAGCCTTTAAACAATGAATTACTTCTTTTAAATCATGCCCCAGGCTGGTTAAGCTCCCGATCTCTCTACACTTTGAATGAAGCATTGTCTCTGGAGTGGGAGCCGCCCAGGCATTAGTACCCCATTGAAAACCCTTTGAGACCACTCTATAAAGTACACACCATTTGTAGGTAATAGTCTAACATGGGCTGCTAGCAATGTGCACCAATACATTTTCTAGTTGCCTAGCACTATCATACTCCACATATGCCTATTTGGAGAGCTGTCTCCTCTGGATGCCTCCCACTCCATGGACAATACATCCTTCAGGGTTGGATAGCTAAGGAGCTCATACTGCAATTCTTGTAAAAGTAATTTTTCTTTTTTTTTCTGTTTACAGAGCACCAAGGAATACCAGGAGCTGTATGCTGTGGCCCACTGGATAAAGAACTGTCAACCCACTTCAGTATCTCTGCCATGAATACCAAGTGGATCAGCATGGTGTGTCGTGGTCCATGAGGGCATTGAGGGTAGGACACAACTGAGCAATGCAAACAAACAATACTCAGGGAAACAGACTTTACAAGCAGATAACACATACACATAATTTGTCCTATTCCTAGGTAAGTAAGTTACCTGAAGTGAGTGCAAATAATGTTTATCAAATATTTGCTTACTGGTAAAATTTCAACTAAAATGCATTTCCTAACAATAAATAGCCGGTATTTTCATCTGCTCTGTCTATGTTGCTACACATCTTAAGACCTTTGTAGTAGGATTTAATTTATTTAGTAACAGATATGCTTCTCTCCACCTCATATTGGGTGTTAAGAGAGTAGGGGAGGATATACTCAGAAGGCAGTACAGTACTATTTTTTTTAAGACAGGTCTAGGTTGTCCATCAGTCACCACTTTATCTGCCCAGGGGGACAGTTATAACTGAAGAATTTATCTCTTGGACAAAGTCTCTCCCACCATTTGGACACCTGATAGGGTTTTTTAGAGAAACGTATATTTTTCTTCAAATGTTGATTTTATTGTTAATCAGTTTTTGTATAAACAAATGAAACTTTACTGTATGAACAATAATGGTGATGGCTGTCAATTAACCAATTATTGTTACCCCAACAAATATCTATGAAGTAAGGCAACATCTTAAGCCATTCTGCAGAGTCTCACGTGATTGTACATCTCACAGCAATTTTATAATTATATCTGTAATATAGTTAAAATTACAATTATAGCCTATTGATTATTTAACACAGTTGCATGTTTTCTGTGTGTGTCATATTTTAAGATTTACTACCTTCTTTTCCATAGGAAAATGGAACCACATACAATATGCTATATTTAAGAAGACCTACTTTGAAGCATTTTTGCATATGTTCAGACTGGCAAAGAGGCTTAAAAGAGGTCAATTCTAAATCAGATAAAGGAAATTGCACTAAGTAGTGAGTTATAATAGGTGTAAGGCTGTAAGGAATGGATCTTGTTTTAAAATGATTGCACATGACTTTCATTAAATATGTTCATTGTTTAAAGAGCTGCTACAATTAGCTTTGTGACATGGTTCATTTATACACGTACCATAACTGGTTCTTCTTCTCATTCTGTTTATCCCTCCAAATCTAATGAATCTGGATTTCTGCAGAAAAATATCTAAACTCACTTATTTAGAAATATAATGTTCTTCTGAAAGTATTTCCTGTTTATAAAAAGCAGAGTTATGAAAAAATCTTTAGTAAGGCCTCTAAATGAACCCATGCAAGGAATAAACTGCCAAAAAAATGACCTCATTCAGTATTATTGAATTTTTAATTTCCACACCTCCGTGAGAATAATTATAGGTAACATACATTAATTTAAACCAATCAATAAAGTACGGCACTGGCAACCATACAGTTTGTATTAAGGGAGGAAATCTGATGTTAGAGAAAGCCTTTGTAAGTATAAAGAAATATAATTTTGTTCTGAGGACCAAATACCAATATTCAAAAAAATAATCTGATTCAGAAAACATTGAATCAATTACTCTGGCTTTAAACGCTTAAATAATAAAGACTTCAAAAAGCTTTTTAAGCATAAAGTAAATTGTTTCAAAGTTTATAACTTGGCAGGCCTCAAGAAATGAAAACAAAATATTCATATATAGAGGAGTTTTCAATTTGATATATATATATATATATATATATATATATATATATATATATATATATATATATATTGCAGCAACCCATAACTATAGGCTTTTCAGCTTTTTTCAGTCACAAACTTTATTATCAATGTTTCGGTGCAGCACTAGCACATTTGACAAATCAATCTTGTGATTGAAGGACCTATCGATGTGGTTTCTACTATTATGGATTATACAATTTAGATGGTGCACCCAAAAATATGTATGCACTCATCATGTCCTGTGCTAATTTCTGAAAAAAAATCTGCTAGTTACTCTTCCTTTCAATTAGTTATTCAAACCCATCCAACATCGACCTCAAGCATCCAATACTGCTCACTGCCTGTTCCTCTATTGACTTTCCATACCATTCATAATTACATTCAAAATCCTGTCCCTAATCTAGGATTGCTCCTCTGTACATCTCTGCTCTGTTCTTTAAATGCAATCCCAACTGCTCATGTTGCTCTTACAAATATATATTCTCTTGTTCCACTATTATTGGCCCATTTTATAACATTAGATTACTCATTATACTCTCTATACTTTCTGTCTGTATACTTTAGATACAGACTAAGGAATTTGGGATTCCAAAGAGCAGTATGTATCTCATTAGCATATTCAGTATCTTAATTAGTAGAGTCTGTACAATTAAAAGTCTACTGTAAGAGTGCAGCTTTCACAGCTTTAAAGCAGTACACATTAACATACAGGGGCGGAGCTACCAGTGGAGCAGGTGGTGCTATAAGCAGAGATGCTTTGTACAGGTAGCAGGTAAGGTAAGGGGTGCTATTTTGGGAACGGTTGTTAAGGATGGGAGCTGAAGGGTCCTTTTATAGGGACAGTAAAGTTCCAAATTTTCTGTCATGCATTTAAAATTATTTAAAAAAAAGTTACATTTCATGAAAAATGAGTGACTTGAAGTCCAGAAGTCTTACTTTTTTATTCAGCAGGATCTATATTTTGAGCAGATATTGCTTCACTTTTATACATTTTCACAAAAGTGTACAGTGTAAACTATTTAAAATGTTAAATAAAAAGATGATACGATTTTGAGAAAAAACATTTGAAATATACTTTCCTGCTTTACTACTATTACAGAATTTAAGGTACTTTTTTGGGAAAAATTGTCTTTCTAACATTAAACAGTACATAAAAAAAAATATGTAATTTTATTGTGCCTTTAAATATCAAATAATAATGTTTAATAAACATTTATAAAATCTTATGTGTTCTCACAGCACGTTTATAAAATTCTTGGCAAGGTAATATTTCAGCATATTATTATAGTTTTTTTATAGTGTTAATGTGATTTTTTAAATATATTTTTTATAGTATTAATGTGATTTTGTGTTGCATAAATTCATTAAAAAAACAATGTGTATTACATGTACAAAATTTGCATACTTTTCCCGTGATATGAACACAACTTTATTATTATTATTACTATAATTTAATACTAATAATTTTATTAACTAATATTTAGAAAATAATTAATTAATACACACTTTTCTGTCACCTACACAGACCACACATTTTTCTACTGGCTCATATAATCAGTTTACAGTTAACATAGATGCAAAGCTGCAGAGCTGCTCAGACTAGCCAAGGGAAAGGTATACTTATAGGGTCTAACCCTAAAAGACTCTTGACAATATAGGGTGATTTGGTTCCAGCTGTGTAAATGTTTTCAGTTACACTGTTGAGGCCTTGATTTTGATTTCATGCCAAGACAAGCTTTGCTCAAGTTGTTTTTGGCAGATTATGCTGGCTGAGGAATGTCAGCATGACTTTAAAAATATGATGCTGTGCAATTCAGACCACAGATTGAAAGTTGAGCTTCTGGTACATTTTGCGATCTAATTACCAGGTCTCCATTTATGGTCAGGGAATAAGCTTCACACATACTAACATACAGAAATGGTGTCAATAAAGAGACAATTAAACAATTATACTAACATATATATATATATATATATATATATATATATATATATATATATATATATAAATCTATCAATCTATCTATCTATCTATCTATCTATCTATCTATCTATCTATCTATCTATCTATCTATCTATCTATCTATCTAGCTAGCTATACCTATCTAACATACAGAACAGAAATGGTGTCAACAAAGAGATAATAAAACAAGTATATTAAAAAGTGTGTATATATATATATATATATATATATATATATATATATATATATATGTGTGTATAATTTTAATTTATAATTTGTATTAAGGTTTACTACAGGCATAAACTGGGAGATATTGATCATTAATTTGCACTACTTTACGTGTGAGTTGTGTTGACAGAATTTGAATGTTATATTTAGTCCCATATGTTCTATGCTGAATAATGGTAATATTTTTATTTGTCCAAAATATAGAAAATCTAGATTGCAGACCACTGCGGTCTATCTCACCCACGTGCCCACCTCCGATCCTTTAGTAAATGCACCCCAATGTAACTGTTTAGCAGCATTGTTAAGAGTTATTGAAAAAAACAAAGCAAAGGTAGGAAACTTATTTCACTGGAAAGTTGAATAGATTTGGAGACAGTAAGGAATATACTTTTTTATTTGTCAATATAAATAAGACATGCACAAGACTTTTGAACTTCAGCTATTATTACAGCTATAACAAAATGTTCTAAACCATTTTGGATTTCAAGCAGTAGCACAATGGTTTCATTCCTATGCCACTCAGTTTAAAAACATAACTAAATAGATAGAAGTCGCACATAAGATACTATAGTGTTGTTTAAAAAAAAATTAGTTGTTCATATAAAAAAATTTTTTTTAATGTTAAGTATTGGTGCTTAACATTTCACAGTAGCTCTATTAAGCTCCAATAGTTTTAATGTTTCAAGTTGTTTAATACGATTTAAACATTTTTCCTTATAGATTTTTACAATCTAACTTTTCACGTCTCTGTGTCATTTTTGTCATCCTCCATTGTTCTTCTTTTCAAGTGCCGAAACTTCTTAAATGCGACTTAAATTTGCGTGCAAGCTCACTACCAGACGTCCCGGCAGTCCCCCTGTGCTGTGTGTGACGTTTGTTTTATGTGGTATTTTTTTGTTGTTGTACTTTTCGTCTTTGTGGATGTGCTCGGTTCGTCCGTTAACTTCGTATTTTTGAGACTTTGTGTTTTTTTTCTATGTTCCCGCAGGTCGTAATTGTTGTTTGTAAAAGTCTCTTTTTTTCTCTCGCTTAGACGATTTTCCAGTGGTGAAACTCCTTAAATTCGAATTTAATTTGTGTGCGACCTCACCCCCATATGTCCTGGCTGTCCTCCCATACTGTGTGTGATGTTTTTGTTATGTTTTTTTTTCATTGTTTTGTTTTTGTTGTTTTTTTCCGTATTTTTTTTTTCTTTTTTTTTCGTATTTTTGGGACCTCTTATTTTTTATTTTTCTAACTCCAGCGGGTCGGCATTTTTTTGTGTAAGTCCGTATTTCCTCATTCCGCGTTATTGTTTTTTTCTAAGTCCCGTGGGTCGAATATTTTTTTTTCCCCTCGGTTTTTTCAAAGTCCTGCTTTTCCGGGTTGTTTTTAACCGCAAGTTAGGGGCTGTAGAGCCTCCACCTCCGCAAATGCGGACACTCACTTTGCGAGGTCCGCATTTATGGCCAGCAATGAGCAATTGCAGCCGACGTTGGAGCCTGCATTTGTGGCCAGAGCTTTGTGAGGGACGCAGTTCTTGCAAGCTCACTTCGCAAGCTCACAAAGCCTGACGACGACTCACAGTTTGACAATTATAATATGTGATATATATATATATATATATATATATATATATACACATATATATACATTATTCCTGCAACAATAAAAAATATATAAGTTAAAGTGCTACTTTCATGCTACTGACATATGTAAAGTTTTCACTGAGAAATCAAATCTGTGTTTATATGTAAAGCAGGCTACCCACTTGCTTTTGCATTACTGCAGTCAATAAGCTTTCAGGGCTGTGTCCCCCATTTGAGTCAATGGTAAGACTGATTATATTTCTAGGATGAAGGGAAAATACCTTGTAATGGGTTAATTATTTTACTTATTGCAGGTTACTGCTGTTTTGCCTCCCTGGAATTTGAGCAATGTAGACCAGTTCAGGGGAATTTTTGCTCCACTTTGGTGGTGCAGCTACAGCTCTGTGTAAAGAGCAAAAGTAAAACAAAATAACACTTAACAAATCTATCTGTGCAGGCAAGGAATACAGGAATCACCTAAACAGGTCAGTTATAGGTTAAATGGTCAGTGCAGTCCTAAGTTCAAGAACAATTGCTATCAATCACTGTCTTCACAGCATGGCTCTGTTTTCTGTTATTACTCATGCAAAAGCCAGTAGGCAGGATGTACTTTGAATATAAACAGACTTAAAACTTTAAATATTTTAACTATTATAAGTGTAATAAAAAAAATAGATAATTTTAACATATAATTTTGCATTCTTTCACACCATGAAGAGCACTTACAGTGATGTAAATGGCCCTTTACGTTTGGGTCTTTTGTAAAACTAGCTTCACATTCATAAAGGAACTGTTAAAATAATACTGTAATTGTAGAAAAAAGGACCACACAATCTAATTAACTAAGCAAAGCACTCGCAAAAGCAAAAACTTTCAACAAGACAATACAATCAGAAAATTCTAAAATATTCTACCAATACACTACGTACAATAAAATTCTGCACTAAACACTGGCTGCGTAATTATGTACTTTGGTTTTAAGAGGAGATAAGTTTTTATACTAGGGACTAGAGGAAATGAGAGAGAAAGGAAATGGGTGTTTTTCACTTAAGTCCATTGATTAGTAAAGGCTTGGATAACTAATTTAGGTAGGATTTATGCATTTCTACTTTCTCCCCCCACATCACTGATCTAATCAGAAGTGGGAGGATAGGTCCATTTATATTAAATCCATGTATTTCAGCAGTGGGGTTAAAAAATTAGCCTCAAGAATTGGGAAGAAGACAGTGGCCCATATGAAGTTTCTTTTATTAAGGTGACACTGGAGCCCCTCAGTTGTTTTTGTTATTATTTCCACCCTATGACCAAGGGGTGAACCAGGCTGAGAAATCAAGGAGCCCTCTACATTAGTTATTTTCAATCTAACACCTTCTCTCCCACTACGTGAATGGAGATGCCAGTGACCCAGGTATTTAAGGTATTGTTAATACCCACCGGATATTCAAATACCAATGCAGCTGCCTTGTATAAAGTATTTGTTAGGTGGTCCTGGCTCTCATGTGGTCTTCACTGCATTGTTAGAGAACATTTTAGTTTTTACAGAATCTGTCATTGTCAGAGGGTTTCCTTATTTTATTTTTTTATAGATTACTAGTTCTAGAAAGATGGTCATTCAATTATGAGATTGTATTTGCATTGAATGTCGTTCCAAAGTGGCTAATACTTTTAGGAAAAAATTAAATGGTTCCCCATCAAGAAAACATGAACAGGATGTACAGTGCCTTGCAAAATTATTCACCTACCTTGGCATTTTTCGTGTTTTGTTGCCTCACAACCTGGAATTAACATGGATTGTTTGAGGATTTGCATCATTTAATTTACAAAACATGCCCACAACTTTGAAGATTTTTTTATTGTGAAGCAAACAACAAATCACAGCTCCAATTCGCTTTGGATAAGTCTCTATGAGCTTGCCACATCTTACCACTGGGATTTTTGCCCATTCCTCCTTGCAAAACTGCTCCAGCTCCTTCAAATTGGATGGTTTGCGGTTGTGAACAGCAATCTTTAAGTCTGGCCACAGATTTTCTATTGGATTGAGGTCTGGACTTTGACTAGGCCAATCCAACACATTTACATGTTTCCCCTTAAACCACTCAAGTGTTGCTTTAGCAGTGTGTTTGGGGTCATTGTCCTGCAGGAAGGTGAACCTCCGTCCTAGCCTTATATCACATGGTACAGGTTTTGCTCAAGAATATTCCTGTTTTTAGCACCATCCATCTTTCCCTCAACTTTGACCAGTTTCCCATCCGCTGCCGCTGAAAAACATCCCCACAGCATGATGCTGCCACCACCATGTTTCACTGGGGATGGTGTTCTTTGGGTGATGTGATGTGTTGGGTTTGACATAGCGTTTTCTTTGGTGGACGAAAAGTTACATTTTAGTCTCATCAGACCAGAGCACCTTCCTCCATACATTTTAAGATTCTTCCACATGCCTTTTCGTAAACTCAAAACATGGCCTTTTTGTTTTCTGAAAGTAATGGCGTTCTTCTGGCTACTCTGCAGCTCCTCCAGTGTTACCTTAGGTCTCCGTGCTACCTCTCTGATTAATGCCCTGGTGATCATAAAACGTTTGGATATTTTTTTATAACATAACCCTGACTTGTACTTCTCAACAACATTGTCCCTTACTTGTTTGGAGAGTTCGTTGGTCTTCATGGCAGTGTTTGGTTAGTGGTGCCTCTTGCTTAGGTGTTGTAGCCATCAAAGGTGTGTATATGTAATGACAGATCACGAGACACTTAGATTGCACACAGGTGGACATTATTTCACTAATTATGTGACTTCTGAAGGTAATTGGTTGCACCAGAGCTTTTTATGGGCTTCATAACAAAGGGGGTGAATAAATATGCACATGCCAATTTTCTGTTTTCTATATCTAAAAAATAGTTTTATGTATATATTTTTCTCATTTCACTTTACTAACTTAGACTATTGTGTTCTGATCCTTCACATACAATTCAGATTAACAAAACATTGAACTTAAGGCTGCAATGTAACAAAATAGGTAAAAAGTCAAGGTTGGTGAATACTTTTGCAAGGCACTGTAAATCTTATTTAAACTTTTAAGAAAATATTTTTGCTGATTATCTAGCCAAGTTTTACAAAAGAGCATGCTATAACTTGATTCTTTTATTACTACACTAGAATGAACCATCTGAGGGGTTGATCAAATTAGCCCTGCCCTGGGACAAAATATTTTCTAGTCTACTCTTAAAAATCTTTTTTTTAGCACATTTCACTTAATAAACATTTTAGCAAGAGACAACTAAATACGTTTTCACTTTTTGCTCGGCCAGCAATGATGGAGCACCTACATAAAATATGTTTACTAACAATGACAAATGCTAATTACAATGATATTAAAAAAAATGAACACAGATACCATTCACAAAATGCTAAAATAGGTAACCCTATCCCAAAGTCTACCCGAATATAAAAAAGTGCACTGCAACACGTCATACATGAGGGAGAGGATATACAAGTAAATAAGGCACTCAACATGTTTCCAGTCCAATTATGTTCAAAAAGTACTAATATAAATATGTTTTGATTGGAAGTTTATTCAGCTAAAACATATTTTGATTAAATGATCAAATTTTTTTTTACAGAAATAAACAAACAATTATATATATACTAGCTACTTGCCCGTCCAAAAAATTACGGCAATAAAATTGTAAGGCAGGTGATGCTGTTTGCCAGAGAGAGTAAGTGTTTTGGTGGTGTGAGATCCTTTTTTTGTTTTGTGTATTTTTTTTTTGTTGATGCTAATTAATTAATTAATGAAATCATAAATTATTATACTTTACCTATTTGTAATTAATATATGCAGCAAGGAATGTGCCTAAGAGCTAACAATCGGTTTTAATATTCTTGCAGCATGTAATGTAGATTTGCAGTGTTATTGACCTGAGGTGTAAGTGTCAGCAATGCGTGCAGTGTGTAGTGTAAAAAGGCTGAATGCACGAGGTGAAGCCATTTGTGTAGCTGTGTAATTCCACATTCTGTAAGTTAGTGTTGTAAAATGGCGGCGAATGTGTATGTGGTACGCGGGTGTGGATGATTTTGCGTCCTTGCTAATGGTGTATGTTGCTGCTTCTTCTCCGGCCTCTGCTCCGTCTTGACCCCGCTAATGACGCGGCGCGTATGTGACGTCACATGCGCGCCGGGGTCAAGACGGAGCAGAGGCCGGAGAAGAAGCAGGTAAGTGAGGGGGAGGTGTTTAGAGGGGAGAAAGTGAGGAGGGGGTTGATGAGGAGGAGGGGGGTTGAGGTTGAGGGGCGTTGAGGAGGGGGTTGATGAGGAGGAGGGAGGTTGAGGGGGGTGAGGAGGGGGATAAGGATGGGGGGGTTGAGGATGGGGGTTGAGGATGGGGGTTGAGGAGGGGGTTGATGAGGAGGAGGGAGGTTGAGGTTGAGGAGGGGGGTTGAGGATGGGGGGGTTGATGAGGAGGAGGGGGTTGAGGTTGAAGGGGGGGTGAGGAGGAGGGAGGTTGAGGTTGAGGAGGGGGGTTGAAGTTGAGGGGGGGTGAGGAGGGGGATGAGGATGGGGGAGTTGAGGATGAGGATGGGGGGTTGAGGATGGGGGGGGTGAGAAGGGGGTTGATGAGGAGGAGGGAGGTTGAGGTTGAGGAGGGGGATTGAGGATGAGGTTGGGGTGAGGAGGGGGATGAAGATGTGGGGGTTGAGGATGAGGATGGAGGGTTGAGGAGGGGGGTTGAGGATGGGGGGTTGAGGAGGGGGTTGATGTTGAGGAGGCGGGTTGAGGTTGAGGGGGGGTGAGGAGGGGGTTGAGGAAGGGGGGGTTGAGGATGAGGATGGGTGGTTGAAGGGGGACGATGATGATGGGGGTGTTGATGAGTGAGGTTGAGGGGGGTTGAGGAGGGAGGATGAGGAGGGTGTTGAGGATGAGGAGGGTGTTGAGGATGAGGAGGGAGGTTGAGGTTATGGAGGGAGGTTGAGGTTATGGAGGGGGGTTGAGGTTGAAGAGGGGGTTGAGGATGAGAGGGTTGAGGATGAGAGGGTTGAGGATGAGGAGGGAGGTTGAGGATGAGGAGGGAGGTTGAGGATGAGGAGTGGGGTTGAGGAGGGAGGTTTGAGAATGAGGAGGAGGGTTAAGGATGGTGATAAGGGAGGGGGGAAGAGACACAGGGAAGAGAGAGGGGAGAAGAGACACGGGAGAGAGAGGGGGGGGGACACAGAGGGCAACACATTTTCCACCCTCGGCTTATACTCGAGTCACTCATTTTACCCAGTATTTTGTGGTAAAATAGGTGCCATGGCTTATACTCTGGTTGGCTTATACTCGAGTATATACGGTATATTATATTTCAATTTCATTGAAAACATGAGAATCTGCACCAGTTTTTTTCCGTAAACAGCCAATTCATATGTTTTTTATGCAGATTTAAAGTCAAGTAATTTTATTATATATTTTTATTATATTAATGTCTACTTTCTCCGTAAATCTCCATTCTCATTAGGGGAATTGAATGTAGGCTTGCTCTTCATTGTATAATATTTCAGTAACTCTATGTTATTATAAGGATGTGTTTTGTGCATTGAATGTTTATTTCAGCAAATGCATTACAATTGTGGACAAAATGTCAGTATTATTTATTTTTAAACTGGTAGAACACTTGCTTTTTATTTAATGGCGCTTCCGTTCAGGTCTTCTCTCATAGCTAGAACACTATGCTAGACTGGAGTTAGTGAAAAATATCTGTCTTGCTGCTGAGTTGATAGACATATATATATATTTATACACAGTATTTCAGTAACTGTTTGTTAAAGTAACCTTGCTCCAGGGCTTATGGGCATTTTTTGACAATATCATAGATGGTATTTATAATGTGTTTCCTTGTTTAATGACCTTGAGTGTGATTTTTTCTATAAACAGCATAGAAAAGGCTATACAGGGTCATTACATATCAAACTGCAAAGAAGTCAATGTATGTTTGGCTGTCTGTTATTGATTTATAAATATACAGCATAACCGCAACATACTGAAATGTGCAAATTCTATTTTATTAGTACATTCCTAGCATCTTATACTAGATTTTGTGTCTGACTGTTTATTTGTATTTTTTAAGGATTTTTTCAGAAATGTACCATTCTAAATGCAGTATGCTGTGCAGTTTATATATTTAATTTATTTTACATTTTTAACTGTGTCACTGTTCACATAGGTTTCATGGTAGCAATTGTGGGAGCTCCTGTATGTATATCACATATTATAATTGTCCAACTACGAGACGTTGTCACGCTGTTTGCGTGGTGCGTACGACTTATCGATGAGCACTTAGGCAATGAGCACTTATCGGAGCACTTAGGCAATGGCGCTCATTGCCGACGAGCCTCGCATAGCGAGGCGAGCCGTTAAACTCAGAGCACAGCTAGACTTATAAAAAAAAATACAAGACGAAAAAAATACAAGACGCGGGACTTAGAAAAAAAAAGATTAGTGACCGAACCAAAAACCCGAAAAACACAATAACTACACCTAAAAAAATTACAAAAACATCACAGACAGTACGGGGCAACAGCCAGGACGGCTGTGAGTGAGCTGGAACATGAATTTAACTTGATTTAGACGATTTTCACCAAATGAAAATCGCCTAAGCGAGGAAAAAAATGGCCGCCGAAAACAATGAAAATGAGGCTACACGACCCTGGACCACGCCAAACAATGGAAAACACGTAGCACTTTACACATCACAATACGACCTACAAGATACACTATTACAAAAGCCGGAAAATGCTCATGAGCCGAGTAACACATTAATAACATTGCGACTATACAATGCCACTTTACACAATAAACCAACGTCTTTACCTCGCGCACGCAGCCTATTTAGAATGCACACTTCAAACATTCATTACACTTTATAAGCAGGGCTCTAACACTCACAATACATATTGTATGCAGACGCAAAATACAGATTGTTACCTCATCAGCCTATTGCTCGCTGCATATATCAAATATAAATAATTAAAGTATATTAATTTATTGAATAAATCATTAATTATGAATTAATTAATTTATTGAATAAATCATTAATTATTACTTAACTACATAGAAATATATATCTCTCTCAGAGGACCAAAAGTACATGACAGGAGAGGCTCACAATAAGCACCGAAGGCGCCCATTGTGAGGCATGCGATGAGCGACGAAGGAGCTCAGCGCAAGCCTCCAATGAGCGCCAAAGGTCCTGAGGCTCGCAATGAGCGCCAATGGTCCTCACAGTAGAATACGGTTCCAATTATGTCTCAAACAGCATTTCCATGGCTTCAAATTTTATTGATCGCCATGTTTTGATGGGCAAATCGCTAGTATATATATATATATATATATATATATATATATATATATATATATATATTCCCAGAATGCACTGTAATAACTGCTTTTCTCAGAATTTTGAGCTGGAAGCAGGTTTTTTTACTTTTTATAGACATTCAAATGTGAACACAGATGTACTATTTATTTACTGTACTACTGTACGGTGGAGGGCTTCTATCGCTCCTTTGCCCACCATATTAAAAATGATTGCTGTGGTGAACTACTTACTCATAAAGTCCACAACAGAGGATGAGATCCTCCTCCATGCTGATAATAGGCAGTAAGCTTGAAATAGCTGTACATGGATTGGATACTCAGCTTGTGTTTAATCCAACCTTTGCTTTGCATTAAAGCTGTGTAATACAGCATGCATAAGCTTAAAGGAAGCAATGTTTGATAATGGCTATGGATTGAAGAGCAAGGCATTTGTGGGCACGTCCCAGCTTGGCTTCCCAGAATGCAGTGTAATAACTGTTTTTGTCAGAATTCGGAGCTGGAAGCAGGTTTTTTAACTTGTTTTAGACATTTAAATGTAATCACAGATGTACTATTTATTTACTATATATATATATATATATATATATATATATATATATATATAAATATATATATATATATATATATATATATTTTTATTTTTTTATTTTTTTTATGTATTTATTTATTTATTTATTTATATATATATATATATATATATATATATATATATATATATATATTGGCAAAATCTTTAGTTTAATTTATTAAATCTTTAGTTAAGGTTGCAGCGCAGGATAAAGCATCTTAACATTGAAAAAAAAACAGGAAATGGTGAAGTTACCCTTAAAGTCCCCTGCTACGGTTTTTTTATAACAATGTTCATTATATCATCTGTGACATTAGGTGAAATCATTCATGTCATCACATATGATATAAATGACATCAGCTATGACATCACTCAAAAAATTATATATATTATGAAAAATTACATCATGCCTGATATTATTGAGGACCCACTATGATGTCACTTAAGGTTAACAGTATTCTTATAAATAATGAAAAAAATATCATGTACTTAGTTATATGCATTTTTATACATTTGAAATGTGCTGCCTAATGAATGTGTATATTTTGTTTAACTGCATATAACAATCAAAATGTCCATCTGATGTGTGCACTTTAGTTAATTTAGCCTGATGATAGCCTTATGTCAGGCAGCCTTAAATTCTATAAATGTGTTTGAACCTACAACCTCCACTGGAAGGCAGCTCTGCACGACTCTTTTAGATAAAACTCTCTCTCAGTGCATTCAAGAGAAAGAAAGAGATAGACAAACACATTTATCGAAAAATGTCTAACAAAGGTTTGCTCCCACCCACTTAGAGAAAAAATATAAACGAAACCACATTTCATTTGCTAGCCCTCTCTGGCAAAACAGCATAAACAAATTCACATTTTGCTTGCTTGCCCCCTCTAGCAAACCAATATATGTCCTTTGCTATTTTATATTCTCTCCCCCTCTACTGGACAACTAGATAGCATTTCCTATTTCATTTGTTTGCCCCATCTGGTGAACCACTATATAAACTTTCCTATATCAACCTCTCCCCCCAACTGTTAAACCATTTTACAGCCTTTCCTATATCATATTCTTTCCCTATCTACTGAACCACTATATAGCATTTTCTGTTTCTCCCCTTCTACAAATCCATTATATTAAACATTTCACATTTTGTTCTTTTGCCACTTCTAGCAACTGTTTATCATTACAAACGAGCCACCAAATTGCATGAAATCTGACTTTAGATCACCTGTACTAAAAATTATGTTATCTAAAATTTGGCTTAAGTTATCTAAAAATTCCCCAAAAAACACTATTATATTGTCAAATTTCAAACAAATCTATTCAGTCCTTTTTCCCCCTATAAATGAGCAAAAATCTCTATGGGGAAAAAATGTCATCACTCCAAAATTCAACATAAAACAACTTTTTCTGGATGAACAGAATTTCATAAAACCAAATCATAAAACCAAGAGTTATAAGTCCACTAGGAAATTGCCTGTCAAAAATGACGGGATTAAAATTGTAAGGCTGGCAATGCTGTTTGCCACACAATGCAAGGCTTTTGCTCCTCTGAGCACCTTTGGCGCTCATCGCGAGCCCCTGTGGTAAGCGCCTTTGGCGCTCATTGCGTGGCTGCAATAAGCTCCTTCATCGCTCATTGCGAGCTTCTCCCCCCGTGTACTTCAACTTTCCTGCTTTGCACTGATCACCTTCGGCGATCATCGCAAGCCCATCGATGAGCGCCTTTGGAGCTCATTGCGGGGCTTACAATGAACGCCTTTGGCGCTCATTGCAAGCCTCTCCCGCTTGCAGGTGCTCATCGTGAGCCCTGCGGTGAGCGCTGAAGAGCCTTCGGCGCTCATTGCGACCCTTTCCTCCCACCTACTGTTCGGGCCTCTCATTGCAGGTTTTGTTAACCTACAAGTTTTATGCTTGGGAATGCCATGTGTCTCTTTCCACCATCTCCCCCTGTCCCTTCCCTGGGTTGTTCTCCTCTGTGTGTCTGCTGAATGTTTACGTATTACACGCTGACTACCGTTGGTTTTATTTTCAAAGTCCCGCATTACTGGCGTTGTTGGTGTGTTACTGTGTTTGCTGTTGTGTATTTTCTAAGGCCCACTTGCCTGGCATTGTTCGTGTAAGTGTTACTGTCTTTGCTGTTGTGTGTTTTCTAAGTCCCACGTGCCTGGCTTTGCTCAGCCTCGTTTTCACCCAGTTTCCGAATTTTTACGTTTTCATCCGCCATTTTTTTCCTTGCAACCTCGTTCCAATCATGTTATTAAATTGCAACAAAGTCCCCCGCTAGCTAGCCCTAACACGCAAATGGAGGCCAAAGCCCAAGGAGAGCTGGGGAGGACTCCCAAATGCTTGAACATCCATTACGTTTGCTCCCCCCCTGGTCCCTAAACAAATTTGTTATTATTTTTGTTAAATTATTTTGTTTGTTTTTTGGGTTTTTAGAGTTACACTCTTGGCTCACAGTTGCAACCCTCGCAGTCACATAAAACTGCCCGCCACCTAAGTCCTGCGTGCCTCAACTGCTCGCCTCGCTTTCCCTTCGGCGCTCATTGCAGCCTAAGTCCCACGTAGTTGACGGGTCGCTACAGGAGGCTCGCAATGCTTGACCAATATCGTAAGCGTTCCTCACAGTGACAACTATATATGTGATAAAAAATTAGTTTTAAATGGAACATTCAAGAGAACTGCTGTATTAGAACCCAACTACCCAAAGGTAGTGTTTAGACTTAGTGTCATGAGGGTCCTGGAGGACCCTCATGGCACGTATAGTGTTAATTGTGAGGGTTAATTATTGTCCCATAAGGGTCTGTATAGACCCTAATGGGACTGATGGGGTTAATTAGAGGCTCATGGGGGTCTGTATAGACCCCCATGAGTGATAGGGTTAATTTTAGGTTCTGTAGGGGTACTTATAGTACCCCCAAGGCAGGGGTTATTTTTTTAGTTTGCGAGGGTCTTTTAAGGACCTTTAAGGTGGGAATTTTGAATTTAAATGCAGCGGGGGTCCCAATCGGGACCACCTCTGCAATAGGTAATATGGGGACATAGCATAGGGGGGGAAATTTCAGGTGCTGGGGTGTACTTGGAGTACCCCCGCGGCAGGGATTAACCAGTTCGGGACCCCCGCAGCAAGGGGTAATGTTGGGTGCCTGCAGCATGGGCATTTTTTTAGGGAGCAGGGGGGAGCAAACGTAAGGGTTGTTCAAGCATTTGGGCTAGCTTGCGGGGGGCTTTGTTGCAATTTAATAGCATGATTGGAATGTAGCGGGTATGGGCTTGACAGATCAAAGGGTTGCGGGGCTGCAAAGCTCCACATTCCACGTCCCTTAGGCCATCCTGCATTTTAACCTGCAAGTTGTCGGCAGGTCGGTTTACGAGGCTAATTTAATAGCCTTTAGTCCAACTTTTTTACGATACGGGCTGTAAAAGAGCACATTGTTTGGTGTGAAGTAAAGACACATAACTTGATGATAAGATTAAATTGGTGGTCACTCATTTATTGTGGATTATATTGGCACGCACAAAGTGACATAAATGAGTTATAACACCCAATTTCAAATAGAGTCATAAGGCAATCTTTGGCACTCTCTCTGCTAATCATATTATGAAATGACAAAATTACTGATGACAACTTACAGATTAACAAGTTTTCAAACGTACTTGATTGCATTTGATGCACACCTGACAGCTCAAACTCCTGAGAGGCATCCAGAAGCAATGTCCAAACTGCAAGATATTACCAAGCAGTGGCTTACCTGCTCAATACCAGACAACTTACCTGTCTCCACACAGTTTTAGAAAAGTGAAGATTTTCTTGACAACCTTCAGGCCAGATTAAATTAACCGCTGCAGGTACTAGGCACCCTGATCTATGGTCACATACTTACCAACATTAGAGGAAAGGCATGCAAGGTGGCATAAGTCATTTACTTTTCTGCACATTTGCCAGGCTGCCCAACATCTCTTAACTGGGTTTGTGATGCAAATTGATCACAGTACCATGGTGGCACAACACAGCTCAGACCTGCTCATTTATGTATTTGTTTGAAAAGTACAATTTGTCATTAGGAGAACATAAAATAGTATGATCATTATTGAGTCTGGGAGATCTAATTGAATGCAGTTTATATATGTTTTTAATATGTTATTAAGGCATTTAAGATATAGTTTATGGATCACTTTATTATCAATAGCACAACTTCAATACCTTTTTGTGTATGAATTCCATATTATAATTTATACAATCTAAGGGATGCCACACTCCAGGTTTTAAAAAGTGACCTACAAAGGAACATTGGAAAAGAAAACCGGTTAATATTGAAGTACCCAGCCAAAATCACATATATCTAAAATACACAATTCCAAACCTATTTAGACAGTCATAATGTACAATGTTCTGTCATTAAATGCTGACATATTTCAGAAGTGTATTATCTGTGTCTGTGTTGGCAGTTTTAATCATATTTTAAATTTCTCACTTTGTCCATTGGAGACCAATATTTGGCAGTTACACTTTGACTACTGTGTTTCAATTATATATTGCTACTGCAAGTACTGATCTTAAACTATCATTTTTTATTGTAAAAATATGACAGTTATTGCAAAACCTCTAAACCTTTTTAATGCATAGGATTCGTTAAAAGGCATACCTAAGTTTGCTTGATTATGAGTGCATCTGATAGAGGGGAATCAGTAGTGTATGTAAACATTATTTTTGCATGAACAAAATACCAAAATAAACCTTTAAACACTTACCTTGAAGTTAGCAAAATGTCTTGCAATTTCTAACAGTTGAAAATCAGGGTTAACACCCTCTCCAAACCCAAGCTAAATTAGCATTAATTTCCAAAAATGTTTTGGTCAATAAGGAGCAAGCATAGTGAAACATTTGGGGTTGCTGTCTGTGCTGCAAAACAGCCTGGGATATGTAGTCAGACTCTAATATGAAAATAAATAGTACTTTCTAACATGTGCCAATATGTGGAGCACATTCACACTAGATTACACCGGCAGCTTGGCTGTTTACTGTATCACTGCTGCTGGTGTTTATTTCTCTCTGCTGTCTCCTTGTGGAAAATTTAAGCTGTGACCCCACCAACCATGTGACTGTCAGCAATTCCCCTGCAGGTCACAAACAGCAGGGTACACTGTTATGTAAGCATCCTAGTGGTGTGCAATCTCAGATAGCAGTATCCAGCATATCAATATGTAAGTACATTCAGCGTTTCAATATAATACATATTTTTCTACTAATCAGTGGTGTGAAGATCAATTTGCCCTTCACTAATATACTGTCATGTTTTAAAAGATAGTTGTAGAAAAGGACATGTAATTCCAATTATTGCCCACAAGATGTCACTGCAGGACATTGGGGTAATTACAGGATCTTTGTTCTGTTTTGCCACTCTGATCCTCTGTGGGTGCGGCCCAGTGGTCCACCCCCCCCCAAGCTAAGCCCCCATATCTATCTAATCACCCAAGTCTGTCCATACCCCTCCAGCTGCCATTCCCTTACTGGATGATCCTGATTGGGGAGGAGATTTTCGCATAGGTCCTCCCACCAACATGAAAAATGTGAGATAGAGTTTGCTGTAAAAAAATAAAGTGTTTGTTGTTACCTGAAACACATAGACGATGGTGTGTTTCATTTAATGGGAGGGCTTTATTATTTTCCTAAACTAAAGCACATGTACATGTTCCTGATCTGTTAGCCGGATACCGAGCAGCCCATTCCTTCAAAGAAGATCGCCTACTTAGTGGGGAATTCCTGTGGCCAAAGGCAGGGATTGTCTGTAGATTTTTGGGATCTTCACAAGTGGCTGTTTTTTAGTAAATATTTGAACCCAGGAAACTTCTGTATACTTTTAAGCAAGTCAATAAAATCAACCAACTGAAATTGTTTGCACCAGACCTGCCTTATCAAGTTTTGGTGCAGTGAGTCTTCACTTAGATTTGACATAATGATGAGGTCTGAAATGGGATAGTGAGGCACTGCTTCACAATGTTAGCTCTCCCTCATTGTTGAGGCTAACTATCACTTCACTATTAAAATACCACTATGGTCATATATTTAAAATAGACTGAAATGCAAAATATTTATTAGAATGGAAAATAAAACCATAAGCATCTAATATATTACCTTTTATATGCAAGCATGCTGCTGTGCGATCTACCATTTGGTTTATGGTGATTAGCTTCTTGAAGTGGGAGGTGCCTTTCTACACAAAGGAAATCTACCAAAGCTTTCAGTAGCAGTAATGGTAACTCATTAGTGTACACAGACACAACCTCTTGAGTAAGTAATTAATGTGATCAACTGACAAAAGAAAAGGTTTGCCATGAAGAATAAAAGATAAATATGAAAAGGCTGTGTTTATTTATTTATTTTTACTTTGAAAAAACATTCTGTCCATTATCAAATTTATCTCCTCAAAAGACTATATAGAAAATGTGTTACCATAGATGTACTTTAAGTAAATAAAGTAATTGCAATAACTGAACCTCTTTTGCGTGAAACCATGTCCCTGCAATGAAAAGGTAGCAAGAAGTCAATTAGTTAAAAATATAACTTAGCAAGGCCTAAATCTTCATTGGTGTCATAAAGGCCATCACCCCGATCTATTGGTGCAGGTGGTACAGTGCACCAGGGCTCTTCTCTGAAGGGGGCCAGAGCTGAGTAATTCTACTGAAGCTCCAAGAGGTGGCAGGGTGGAGCAGTTCAGCACACTGGGGCAAAGAACAGGAAGGATGGGTTCTGTTAGGTGGGTGCTGAGAGGTGCTGGGTGTTGTGTGAGGATGGAAAGAGAGGGGTGGGTGCTCTTTGGAGGTGGATGTTGAGAGGGACTTGATGATATGTGAAGAGGGCTGCTGAGAGGCACTGGCTGATAGCATTTGCTTTTCTTAAATAATCATATTCCTCTGTTTTTAAGATGATTTTGCTGATTCTATGGAGACAGAGAAAGGCTTTACCAAATGATTTTAAATTGCAAATAGGCATTAGCATTGAAGGGACCTTGAAGTCACATAAATGCTCATGCCATCAGATAGGGGCCATTCTAAAACCACTGCTAAGTTAACTGAGTTATGAGTCTTTAAAGTTACTGGTATAACTTTTCTTGTTCTGGTAGAAAATATAATGTGCTGGGCCAGCCAGTGGCACTAAATAGAATCAGGTTTGCAGGTTATGGAAATAACTATTATATTTCAATTACTACTACATCTAGTGGTAAGTGCGAGCAGCTATGAAATTGCAGCCCAGGGTTTGATTCCTCATCTATTTTAAACTAGTCATTTTTACAGTTATACTGTAAGTCACAAAGTTCACATATAAGAATGTGCATGTATATATATATATATATATATATATATATATATATATATATATATGTGTGTGTTATATGTGTTTTTTTAATGTATATATAATATTATTATTGTTTATTTATAAAGCACCAACATATTCTGTAGCGCTGTAAATAACATAAGTTCCAGGCAAAGATAAATACAAATGAACACATAGCAAAGCAGGGAGGGCCCTGTCTTTGAGCTTGGAATCCGGTGTTCATAGCGCTTTCCCCAAAGCACCGCGCAGGATTGAAACTCGCAGACTTACAACCTAAAGGTATTGTGTGTGTGGTAAAGGAGGGAGAGAGAGGTGATGACGTGATAGGGTGTAAGGTGATACGCTTCTTTAAAGAGATGCATTTTTTAGTGAGGTTTTGAATTTTTTGAAGCAGGAGGATAATCTGGTTGAGTTTCAGAAAATAGGGGCAGCACAAGAAAAGTCCTGAAGGTGAGAGTGAGAGGAGGTGACAAGAGTTGTAGAAAGAAGAAGGTCATTAACAGAACGAAGAGGGCGGATGGGGGAGTATTGGAGACGAGAGCAGGGATGTACGAGGGTGCGCTATTGTTGAGGGCTTTGTAAGTTAGGGTCATGATTTTACATTTTATTCTGGAGGCTAAGGGAAGCCAGAACCCCAAGGCAATGGGTTTGGGAGGTGGGGGTGATGATGTTGTTGTTGACAGTGAAAGAGATGTGAGGAATTGAAGCTGTGGTAGAGGGAGGGAAAATTAGGAGTTCAGTCTTCGACATGTTGAGTTTGAGATGGTGGGTGGACATCCAAGAGGATATACTAGAGAGGCAGTTGGAGACGTGTGTTAGAAGAGAGGGAGATAGATGACTTTAGTGAGAGCTGTTTCCGTGGAGTGTTGGGGCTGGAAGCCAGATTGGAAGGTGTCAAGAAGGGAGTAAGAGGAAATAAAGCTGGTAAGGCAGTTATAGACGAGCTGCTCAAGCAGTTTGGAAGCCAGGGGAAGTAGAGAGATAGGGCGGTAGTTAGATGCAATGTCAGGGTAAGTGTAATTATGGCATGTTTTAGAGAGGATAGGAACATGCCAGTATTTAGGGAAAGGTTGAAAATATGAGTGAGAGCTGGGATTAGTGTGGTAGAGAGGGGAGGGATGAGCTGAGATGGAATAGGATCCTGAGGACAGGTAGTGAGGTGAGTGGATGATAGCAGGCTGGAGACTCCGTCCTCTGTAGCTGGGTCAAAGCAGTTCAGAGGGATTGGGGAAGGGAGAAGACTGGGTATTGTTGGTTAGTTGAGAGAGTGGAGTGTATGCGCCACTATGAGATGAGAGTTCATCGTGGATGTTTTGAATTTTATGGATAAAATGGTTTGCGAAGTCTTCAGCTGTGAGAGAGGAAGGGATGGTAGGAGGTGGTGGGCAGAGGAGAGTATTGAAAGTGGTGAATTATGCATTTCCAGTTAATTAACTGAGAGTTGTGGGAGAAGCCCGCCCTATCCCACATTCACTTTATAAACCGCTCCTCACTCATCACCCACCTGCTCGCCGTTTTCATGTCAGTCGCTGGTCTACTGTGCAGACTCTGGTCTCATGTCCACGTCGGTCGTTCATCCATTGCTGTGGCTCAGCCGCCGGTAAGCGGGAGCTGCGCTGTTTCTGTTCAGCTCCCCCTCATTACCTTCTGCCCCTGCTATTGTCCCTATCCTCTCTGTTTGCCATTCTCTGCTCCTCCTGACTCTCTTTTCTGCCTCCTTTTACCTTCCCTTCTGCCCCACTTCACCTTTTGTGCTTCCCTGCCTGTTTCTTCTGATATTCCTGCAGTTGTTTTGCTTTCTCAAGCAAACTAATGGCTGCTGAGACTCCAGCCTGACTCTGGAGCATCATGTCACCTAGCAACATCCAAATCGCCGCCCTATTAACTCGTGTGTGATTTCCAAATTCGAATTTCAAATACCCACTTCTGCAGTTTTTAATCCTACATCTTAATACTATCTCTAATTTCATTTTTCATAAATTACATCACCTTCTCGTATCACTTTCTTTACTTTTCTTCTACAGCAGTGATGTGTATTAGCAGTGATGTGTATTTTCTACTCTACTCTAGGGCTCACTGTCATTGCTGTATGCCAACACTCCTGCATATTTTCTGCTCACTCAAATTGCTGTATCCCAGCAGTGCTGTGCATTTTCTACTCCAGAGCTCACTCTCACTGCTCTATCCCAGCAGTGCCGTGCATTTTTAATCTAAAACTCTCTCAATATGCTGTATCCCAGCAGTGCTGTGCATTTCCTAGATCCAAAGCTCACTCTCACTGCTCTATTCCAACAGTGCTGTGCATTTTCTAATCCAAAAGCTCACTCTCACTGCTCTATCCCAGCAGTGCCATGCATTTTCAACTTCAGAGCTCACTCCCACTGCTCTATCCTGGCAGTGCTGTGTATTTTCTACTCTAGAGCTCACTCTAACTGCTGTACCCATCTTTTGGAAGTCCACCATCAGTGGCCAAGCATCTCATTATCCATCACTGCTGCTACCAAATTGGCCTATGGGTTCCTGAAACTAAGCAAGAGCACAATCTCACCTTCACAACCAGGTATCTCACTAGTCAAGACTTCACTCTTGTTGACGATCACTGCACCCATTACATTTTTTAAAGATTAGTCACCCTCGCTTGTCATCACCTACTATCTCACTCACAATCTCTCCAGTCCTGTGTCCACTTTCCGCACTCTCTAACACTCTACCTCAAGCACCAATTCGGACCCCCTTTACTAAGCCCTTCTTCTCACCGCATTACCCATTTCTCTGTTATTACTTCAGTATTAACTGTTATCTTGAACCTAGTAAATTCTTACTCCATAGACATAAAGGAATAGTTCCTCAATCACAAATATCCTTGTATCACTCATTCCAGGGTTCTGTGCCTTTTACTGTGCCATCACCCGGCTCCGATCATGCAACTTCCTCATGACAATCACTAACCTATTCATTCACCTCAGTCTATTCTAGCCATTAAAAATGGCCCTTACTCATCGTCAGTCCTGATGTAGGGGATAGCAAAATCATTTGCCAAGAAATGTCTTTGTGATAGAAAACTCAAAAAACCCTGTATAGGCGATCTCAATCTTTCTGGTAAGTTTCTTCATCTCCTGGAAAATCTTCATTAGCAGCAAGCAATCAATGGTCCCTTCCACCATCCCGAACTTAATGCAGAATCATGGTATCCAATATCCAGCTCCTGCCAGAAAGTCAGAGCTGCATGGGATCCTCCAAGCAGTTGGACCCGCTCAATCCACTGCTCCTTCTAGACCCGAAGACCAGTTCACTCAGTTACAAAGATTAAATCTGTGGACATAGATTGATCATTTCTTTAAAGCTTATTAAAAAATACAAATCATTTATGACTCCACGACCAGCATCTTCATGTTTGTTTTTCCTCCTCTCCACCTGTTAAAATATTCAGTCTTTCACGCATGACCACCCCTTCACTTTCTTCCAGGTTACTCATCTAAGGCGACTTATTCCAAAATCTTCTCAACCCTTTGACTTAGCGCCTCACCGTCCATCACTGTGGACACCCCGACCTTCCACAGGTTCCTGAGACCAAGTAATTCACAATCTCATGTTCCCAAACCACTACCTTCATTCACTATGTCAGAATCTTTCCTACCAGACTACAATCCTTCTCCTATTCTAAGCACTCATTCTGTATTGGGGCAGCCTCAATGGCTTCCAAAAAACAATCCGCCAGTGCACGTAATCAAGACCATAGGCCAATGGAGTTCTCACTGTTTCAGTAGTCACATTCTTTACCAACCAACGGAAGTCCCGTAAGGCTTCCAAACCCGAATCAGCAAATCATACAACCAATTTTTGGCCCTCTAAGCTGGCAGAGAAAGCATAGCTTTGGCCACACCAGGTACTCAGGGAAAGGGATTCCACCACAAATGTCCCGTTAATTAACTGAGAGTTGTGGGAGGAACCCTATCCCACATCCATTTTATAAACCCCTCCTCACTCATCACTCACCTGCTCACTGTTTTCATGTCACCCACCCCCCCCTCTCCCTGCTTTTTATCATTTATTCTATCCCTTGGCCCTCTAGGCAGGCAGAGAAAGCATAGGTTTGGCCATACCACCAGCTACTCAGGGAGAGGGATACGACCACAAATATTTATACTGTATATATACACTGTAATTATATATACCCCTTCTGGATTGCTACCTTGTCGTGAATACCATGTAGGGTCACCCAAGGTGGGCAGGTCATAGCAGAGAGATCAGACAAATCACAATCCACTGTAGAAGAAACTGGAAAACCATTCCAATATCTTTGCCATGAAAACCTTGTGTGTGAGCACAACCAGACACAGAAACAAAATAATATTTTAGTTACTTTAAAAAAAAAAAAAAATTTGGATGGGATTCTAAGTAATACTTATTACTTTACAATATAATAAAAATTGATTTGAATTTGATCGCTGCTGGAATGGACATGTTGCTTAAAACTCAATATGGAGCCTAATAGACTGGCTCTACTTTTTTTTATATAAATAGTTAAACTTACTTTGCATAATAGAAAATAGTTAATAGGAAATATATTTGAGACTAATAGAGTCGTAATATTTTAAAATTATAATTTTGTATAAATAAAATTATTAATGTAAAAAAGGAAATGAGGAGAAACAAGGTATGGGATGATGGTGTAGAGTTCATTTGGTGACTTTAGTGGCATTAGTTTCAACTGGTGTTTATATTAAAATACATACGTAGTCTATCAGCAAACAGAGGGCCCTGGTGCAAACTAGAAATTGTCGAAACTATATGAATCTCTGACGTATGCTGCTCGCGGCGACATATATATATATATATATATATATATATATATATATATATATATATATATATATATATATATATATTCCACAACAATCATTTAGTGTATGGTGAGCACAAGAGTGAGAAAAGCTCTCCATCAATATGAGATAGATTCTGGTTTGTGCAATAGATTTTGTAGGATTGGGTATTCCACAACAATCATTTAGTGTAAGGTCCACAACAATCATTTAGTGTAATTGTTGTGGAATACCCAATCCTACAAAATCTATTGCACAAACCAGAATCTACCTCATACTGATGATAGCCAAAAGCTTGAAACAGGCCTGTATATCAGTGATTCTTGGTTTGTGTAAAATCCAACCTGGTGCTTTGCTTAAAAGCTGTTTAATACAGCGGGCATATGCTTTAAGAGAGCAATGTATAAAGTTGCTGGATTAAAAGGGTGAGGTATATTGTATTCTCATTTGCATGTCCCCGCCTTTTAGACATGCAAATGGGCTTATTAATGTATTATTCGTTTTCTATATATATATATATATATGTATATATAAATATATATGGACAGACAGATAGATAGATTAAATAGATATAGATATATGTAAATATATATATATATATATATATATATATATATATATGATATAGAATACACAAATATAAATAGAGCTAGGTGTAACTAGTTTCAGGGGTGTTTCAGCCCTGGTCCTCCATCTTTCCCGCCCTCCTCTCTCACACACATTCCTCATCTCTTGTGCCTGACTATCCAGGCTTCCCCCCATGGACTGCCCTGGCTAAACCTCCCAAGCCTGGCCACGCTCCCTGAAGCCGCCCATACCTGTCATCCATGACTACTTGACCGTGCAGTGTCAGAAGCTGCAGGGTAAGTGAGGAGCGCGCATGTGCGGAGGAACTGCAAGTGGTGCATTGACCTGGGTCCCCTGAGACCCGTGGACCCTGGTGCAATGTACCACTTCCACTACCAATATCTCCGCCCCTATAGTCTATTATTTTTAGCTTCTAATCAGTGGTGGGGCTAGTGGATAGAGGGCCTGGGTGCAAAATGGTGCAGTCCTTCCTTCCAACTTCTCTATATAAGGTAGAATCCTTTAAGATTCAATAAACAACTAAACATATAGGTAGGTAATATTGTAAGAGACATACTTTACTCCAGACTGCTGGTTCTGATAGCAGAGGGCCCTACCCAATTGTGGGCACCAGTGCTTTGAACCTGCTGAATAGTCAGTAGCTCTGCCACTGCCAATTGTAGGTATTAATCAAAGAGAATGTTGATTGCCCGTGCAACTCTTACTCCAAAGTGTGTGGTTTTGAATATGCACACCTAGCATTAAAATCCATTACCATATTTTATGCTACATTAAATCTCAAATATAAAATACATACATTGAGGCATATTCACTAAGAATAGCCAAAAATAAATATTAGATAGGGCTTAATTACATGACGCCAGTATAACCTCCTGTAAGGCTATCTAGGCTCTATGGTGCATTTACAAGCGGGAACTATTACATAGCTCCCGCAAAAAAACTCCTGTAAAATTTACAGACTTGGGGTCATATTAAATTCCAAGCCCGAAATTTGGCGTACTTAAAGAGCTATTACATTCAACCATGGCACGACCTACGGGCCATAGACGCAAGTCAGTAAACCCTTTTCCTGCACGCAAGCTGTTAAGGGCATGACCGGGACGCGATCGGCAGTCACGTTCCAATTGCGGTATAACGTAGAGTGACACAGGCCTCTCAGCCATTAGAAAGCATTCTAGCGGCAGATGACTGACAGACGGAGATTATAGATTTGCGTTCCGCCCGCCCATGCATTGACTGTGTTGTATTTTCTGACAAAGTAGCACGCAGGTCCGGAGTTGAAGGTTTTTGAGAGAGAGAGAGAGAGAGAGCAGGAGTATTTTGAGAGCAGTAATTTGCAGTTTTGTTAATTTATCTTCTACTATTTACAATTTTACACTTGTAACACACACCTAGCGTTAGAAGTAAGGAATAATTACCAGCTTTAATATAAGGCTGAAAGGCTATCTATATTCGTTCTTTTCTTCACTCAGTTGGAGAGTACACTCTAAATAGTGGATGGATTTGCCGAATGACCACATAATGGCGCTGGATTTCACTAAGCACAGGTTTATCCAGAGAATTAGCAGAAGACCATATATGGTATTCTTGAACGCATGGGTGTGTGTAACTTTGAGAACCGGATATGTCTAGTTTTACATGTGGCTTAAGGAATCCTTTGTGTGGACAGCTGACCAGTGAGGGGACTTTGTGAAGGACATGTGACCTAATTGACCAATGAGACCTAGGATATAAGTATGCTGGTGGGATTTAAATATAGGGTATATAAGGCCATATTAAACATTGGCAAACTCTTTCTCTTTTACAATCTACAACTCTCTGGAGCTCTGGTAAAGTATTATAGGCCTGGTAAAGTATTATACTTTCACACACACACATGGACATAATTGGTACTGTTAGAATGCCTTTCTGCTAAGTTAAGAGATGTTGTTTCCATAGTATTATCATATATTATTAATGTATTTGTATTAAGTATTGTGTTCTAATAAATGCACATTTTGTAACCATAAATCTGTAACGCCTCTTGAATATATATATATATATATTTATTAAGTGTTTTCCGTAGAAGGCAAGATCTCAGGATGAGATTAGAATAATTATTATAATCATAATTAATATGATTATGAATAATAATATCGTAATTAATTCATTTAACAGTTTTTATAATGGCGAGTCTGCCTATTTTTCTTACCGTGTACATTTACTTGCATTTCGGGGGGATTTAATCCAAAGCCTCTTTGATGTTACAAGTGAATTTAGCGGACAAAAAATTGAACCTGTGGTAATTGGTGATATTGTCGAGCGTTTTCTACGAAGAAAGTCGTTGTCCACAACGTTTTTTGTTTTTTGGGATCCAGGGGCAACAGAGTGAGACGCAATTGGAGTAAGACGGACGTCATTTTTCTATGGATCCATTGGTATCCAGGCGGAGACATCAATTTGGGGTGCACACCTTTTTTGATTAGGGACCGTGCTGAAGACACATCAAAGTGTAAGTAATGGAGATAATTGCTAAATATGCTGAATGTAGCGATTTTTAACCAGTGATTGTTGAAAATGAAAGTATGCTTAGCAGAATACATGATTTATGGTTACAGTGTGAAAAGCAAAATAAGAAAATTGATAAGAAAAAATGGTGTTTAACCAAGGAGAGAAATAAGTTACAGAACTGTATGAAATTGTTAATGTGTATTAAGAACCAGATGAATATGGCTGTAATGGGGAGTATTCCAGTTGCAGCAGTTACAGAAACTAGTCAAGAAACAGACTGTTGTCCAAAATGTGGCATAAGTGCAGATTATGTGGATACTTTAGAGGATAATTATCATGCAAGGGGGCAATTAGTAGCCTCACTCAGAGCATGTTTATCTGATCAACAACATCCAATTGCAGTAATTGATAGTAATGAGCCAGCTTGTGCATCAGAGGAAGAGGGTGGATTACATCTTGTAGACGAAGAGCAACAAGTAAGAGAAAGAAATGATGTAAGGGACAGTTCTGATGTTAGTAGGACGATACCAGACTTAACCCCTCACATAGTAAGATCTAACCCACTAAGTTTAAGTCAAGTACCAGATGCTTCACATTCAACACCATGTGAGAGAAATAGAGAGAGGAATTCTGTAACATCACAGGCATATGCAATAATCAGACAACAAGACCGAGATAAAATAGTGAAACAATTAATAAAGTTTAAACCATTATTCCCACAATATGATGCAAAGATAGATGTATTGTCCAATATGTCTAGTTTTGAGTCATCTGTGAAACAGTACATGCTTTCTCCTAAAGAGGCATGTGTTATGTTAAAATTGTGGCTTCCAGGAGGTCTAGCTTATGGATTAGAGGCCCCAGTTAGTGGTCCAAATGATAGCAATAGAGATTGGTTTAAAGAACCCAAATTGGGTACAGAAGGGGACAGGCTGAGAGCTGTGTGTAGGTTAGTCACAGGGAACAGAGACTTAGATAGCCATTCCCTTGCTGAGATGAGAGTAACTGCACAGGATGACCCATGGGTGTTTGCTTCTAAATTTGAGCAAGTGTACAGACTCACGCATAGAGTGCCCCCAGATCAGACCCCATCAGATATGTTACAGTATCTAGTAAGACAATTTACTTATTTGGACCCTAGCATACAAATGATGGCAGAAGAGAAAGACACCATGGAGGCTGTGTTGTGTATTATTGGTAAAGCACGGCAAAACATTTTAAGGAAAGGAGTCACAGGGCCACACAAAATTACAGTTGTGACTACTAATGAAGGAAAACGTAATCCCTTGGAAATTTCCTTCAGAGGGATTTGTAATTATTGTAATAAGCCTGGACACAGATTCAGAGATTGCAGGCGATGGATGAGGGAGCATATGCAAGGTGAGGGATGGCAGGCACACCAACATACATGAGGGTTTCCAAAAGATAGGATTGATGTGAAGGGTGCTTTCATGCAGACTGAGCCTAAACCTCCTGATAAGACAGGACAGGAATTTGCTCCAAAGACCAGGGCTGGGAATAATTTGTATGGGCCAGCACAGGAAGCTTTAAAAATGATGATGGCAGGGATGGAGAGGAATCAGGAGAGGCATTATGAGAATAATTCCTCTCTGATATCCTTATCTGACTGACTTACACCATCCCTGGGCGACATGATTCCTAATTGCAGTACATTTAGGGATCATTCTGGACTTCCCTGTGTTAATGGGGTGATTTCATGACACAAAATCACTCATTGACACAGGTGCTTCACTGACTTTAACAGATTTGCCACTAAGTCCCCCATATGGGGCAAAACAAAACAAAAAATGAAACTTGGGGATCCCAGTCCCAGGTTTTTCCCAACCCAACAGTAATTTACATTAGGACATGAGTGGACAAAGGAAATTACAATTTGGCAGAGTAGGAATGCAGAAAGTATTTTATTCAGTGCACAAGGGATGATAGTTGATTTGTGTAATAATGTACGGTGGAGGGATACTAGAGGGAGGAAGCATGTTATGGTAGATGAGTCTTCCCTGAGTCCAGTGGCATCCATTGTATCAGTTCCTTCAGAAATGGTGTGGCTGGACACTGGTAGCCACTCTGATCTGAGGAAGTTGTTGGTGGATTTCCCTTACGTGAGCCCAACATAAAAATGACTGTGGAATACTAAGGAAATAGGCTAATATTTATCTTTTTACAGAACCAGCAAAGTCTCCCTAGTGGGTACTCTATTCAGGATGGGTTCATTTGCTATAGTAGTCCTACAGAGCCACAGGTCAAACTTCTTTTTGTAGTCCCATAGCATTTACAGAGCCAAATTACACAGCAAACTCACTCTCTTTTGGGACACATTGGTCACAGTGCCTTAGAATACCACCTTAGACAGAAATATTTTTTGGCCAGAGTTAGCAACATCAGCTTAACAGTGTATTCCAGAATGCCTTATCTGTGCTCAGATAAATCCACGCTCTAAAGGACAAAGACCAATTCTCCAGAGGGTACCAGTAGCAGATGGTCCCTGGAAATCTATTCAGATTGATTTTATAGGCCCACTTACGCTATCAAAGGGGGGTCTTAGATATGCCTTAGTCATTGTGGATATTTTTTTCTAAATGGGTTGAAGCTATTCCTCTTAGGCGTGACACTGCACAAGCTACTGCAAAGCATTATGGGAACATGTGTTTTCAAGGTGGGGTTTTCCTAAGCTCATTGAGTCAGAAAGAGGTACACATTTTACTGGACAGATCATGCAAAGCCTCTGTGCCCTACTGGACACAAAACTAGACATATTGGACAATACAGCAGAGATTCCATGTTCCGTATCACCCACAATCCTCGGGTATAGTAGAACGCATGAATCGAACCATTAAGTCTAGGTTAGTCAAAATGCTTACACAATATGGTAATTCTTGGATTACAAACTTACCAGCAGTTCTAATGGCTATTAGAGCTACACCTGCCACTGCTACTAAATGTTCTCCCTATGAGCTCATGACAGGGAGACAGGTGGCTCTAGGCCACCCAGGTGATCCTCAATTGTCCACTCCCCTGAGAGAAGCAGTGTCAAGAGACCAATATCTCTCCCAAATTCAGGAGCAGTTAAGATTACTGCTACATTTTGCTGCCTCTGGTGTCATCTAAAATTCAAACTTTGTTTGAAAAGGGGGGAATGATCATGATTAAAAATTCTCCATGGGATGCAAATTGGGAGGGTCCCTATGTCATTCTAGATACATTAGGTACTACAGTGCTTAAGGTAATGAGATCAAACCCCAGAAAAACCAGAAGGCAGCCTGGTCACAAATGGGTCCATGTGTTCCAATGTAAATTCTATAAAGGGACAGAAGTCCCAGATCTAGATATTTCTGCTAAGAACTGATACTTGTTTGATCTTTTCAGATTTGGCAACGAGAAGTCAACAAGGAAGATGATAATGCATTTGTTTTTGGGGATTGTATGGACAATGATATTCACATTTCATAATCAGTAAATCGATGCACCACAAACTACCTCTTCCACAAGACAAAGAAGATCAAGTCATACACAGACGATCAAGGCATGGACAAAGACATGGAGCAATGACAATTTGGAAGAACCATGTTTTGATCAACTGACTTTAAGTGGGGGTGGGACTGTGGACATTGTTGGGACAAAAAGCCATAATAATATTAGTGGGTTTTGGAGAGTCAATCTAGGCAATAAAAGGAACTGGGAATGTGAATGGACAAACTGGGGAAAATGGACAATAGGTCTGATTGGTGAAAGGTATTAGGTTTTCCCTTAATTTTCAAAACCCTGTTATGTCCATGAATCAGCAAGGGTATAGCATAACAAAAGTGATCACTGAGAACATGACCAAAGAAGGTGTAAAATTGGAGGTAGTGGGATCCAACCGTGGTGGACAAGTGAAGGTAACATTAACAATAGATGAGGGGAGGGAACCTACAACAAGAGCCCCTCCTCTGACCTATTCTACCACACTTGCTCCACCAAGGGTGGATAACTATGCTGACAATCCCATGTGTGGGGATAAGAAAGTACTTTCCAGTGGTCCCTTTCAAATCGAGTGCTATGAACCCCATATCAATATTGAGGGATGCTACATTTCAGCTGATTTCATGGAGAATAAGGTTGACAGATTGGCTAGTTTCTAAACACTTTCAAAATTGTTCCACAATTACAGCTACTATGGAAAGGTCTTTAATTAGATGGGTAATGGGTACCAGAAAAAGAAGTAAGAGGGAAATTGTGGATACATTGTTGGGAGGTGTAGGAACTGGTCTAGGGGTTGTGAATTCTATCGATATTTCCAGTCTGACTACAACCTTCCAGTCTGAGGGTTTGTTAAATTACAAAGGGTTAAACACACAACAAAGCATAAATACACTTGTAGAGGGACTGACAAAGCAGTTATAGATATACAGGGACCTGCTGTACAGCATATTCAGGAGATATTGGTAAGGGTAATTGGGAAGTTAAGGGAAGTGTCTTGGGATTTTGTATGTCTTTCCATGCAAACCGAGCTATCAACTGATTTTAAGATCCTGGCGCAAGCCATGGATAATAACCATACCCCTTTGGGAGGTTGGCAGCAAGCTGAAATTAACAGGTTTGCTTCTAACCACAAAGAGTTATGGGTGAACAGTTAACTCGGTTGCAAGGGAAATATATGTAGAGCTAATTCATTAGTACCAACCAGGGGAACATACCAAAACATCTTCCATATGACATCATTGGGAATTCCAGTAACAGAATCACATGTTTTATATCATGAGTTAGAGTTTCCCAACTTCATAGTGAATGGTACCACCATAGAACAAGTAGATGTGGAAGGTTGCATGAGATTCCCCACCAAAATCTTATGTCTACCCAATCAGGTTAGAACAGTATTTGATTCATGCTGGCATAACCATTCATACTGCCAAGGGTTTGTAGAAAAGGTTAAACCCCAAGATATGATATTCCCCTTAGGACAGGGAAAGGTGTGTTTTGTTTCGTTGAAACTAAGGGATGAGATAAACATATAGTTTAAACATTGTATATCTAGGAAACAGATTACTCAGGGAATTTACTGTATCATAGACTATCCAGTGAGAATAAGTTCACAGCAGTTTAATCTCACAATACCACAGATATTAACCTACAATAAAACCCTGGGGTCTCCTCTGATTGTACCAATTGTATCAGACAACACACCTTGGCAGAAATTGGTAATGCAACTTAAAGTTGATCATATACTGCTCAAACACCTACAACATTTTGGAGAAAGGGTACACATAAATGTTCACCAACAACAGCAAGAACTGCAAAGGATTGAACATAGATTTTCTGATCTGTCAAGTGCATCCTGGTGGTAGAAATTTGTTAATTCCTTTTCAAAACACTCGTCATGGGGTTCTGCTTTTGGAAATCTTATATTTCACCCATTCATAATTATTTTTATTATGTCTATATTATGTATTATTGTTCAGATATGCATGTGTAAAATCCATGATAGCATGTATATATCATTTGTACTATGGTATACGTATTGAAACAGCTCTAGTAAAATAGCAGAAACACACACACATAGCGGGGTATAGCAAACTTTTTAAATGAATCAAATAATCACTCTTATACTCTTCCTAAGCTTCTATTGGAATGAAAAGGTTCATGTGTCTTTCATTGCCAAAGGGGGGATGTAACACACACCTAGCGTTAGAAGTAAGGAATAATTACCAGCTTTAATATAAGGCTGAAAGGCTATCTATATTGTTTTCCTCACTCAGTTGGAGAGTACACTCTGAGTAGTGGATGGATTTGCTGAATGACTACATGATGGCGCTGGATTTCACTAAGCACAGGTTTATCCAGAGAATTAGCAGAAGACCATACATGGTATTCTTGAACGCATGGGTGTGTGTAACTTTGAGAACCGGATATGTCTTGTTTTACATGTGGCTTAAGGAATCCTTTGTGTGGACAGCTGACCAGTGAGGGGACTTTGTGAAGGACATGTGACCTAATTGACCAATGAGATCTAGGATATGAGTATGCGGGTGGGATTTAAATATAGGGTATATAAGGCCATATAAAACATAGGCAAACTCTCTCTCTATTACAATCTACAACTCTCTGGAGCTCTTCTATCTTCACTACACTGTGAAGGCCTGGTAAAATATTATACTTTCACACACACACATGGACATAATTGGTAGTGTTAGAATGCCTTTCTGCTAAGTTAAGAGATGTTGTTTCCATAGTATTATCATATATTATTAATGTATTTGTATTAAGTATTGTGTTCTAATAAATGCACATTTTGTAACCATAAATCTGTAATGCCTCTTGAATATATATATATATATATATTTATTAAGTTTTTTTCGTAGAAGGCAAGATCTCAGAATGAGATTAGAATAATTATTATAATCATAATTAATATGATTATGAATAATAATATTGTAATTAATTAATTTAACCGTTTTTCTAACAACACTTAATCCTTGATTACAGATATATATGCAGATTCCACATAATGCAATACACATAATTTAAAGAACACACATAGAGACATATAGAGCTAGGTCACTCCATACACACCACCCCATGCCACCCCCCACACCCCATCCCCCAACAGTTATTAATTACACATAGTACACACATTTTTTTCCAGGGCCTAGGGCTCAGGCATGGAAGGAGGTTGCGGCTGAGGTTACAGCAGTGGACACAGCGCCAATGGATGTGAGGTCCGTGAAGCACTGTTTTTCCGACATCAGGACCAAGGTGAGGAGGATGATGGCCTAGGAGGACAGCAACGTAACTGTGCAATATAATGGGTGGGAGAGGGTTGCCAAGGACCTTCTGAGACAGGTACCTGCCGCTGGAGCTTAAAGCCTGGTGGCCCAGCAGGATCCAGCCTCCATGTCAGGTGAATATCACATACACCAATATGCCACCACATGTACATCACACACACACTACATATGTACATGATGACCAACAAGGACTCTGACATGACAGCTCCATGGTATTAACATTAAATCCATGAAGCTGATAAATCACTGTCATTCCTGGGCACAACAGTAATCAAGCAATAGAGAGTCAATGTATTGGTGTGCCCACTGCAGCCTATACACTTACAGAACACAGCTGGAATCAAGATAGCGTTAGGAGCCAAGAACGATCAAGACCAAGAACCAAAGAAAAGATCATATCTAGCAAATGAAAGCTAATCTGAGTTGCAATTAGGAGAATTATCCAAGTTCATGCCTAGATGTCAGATAGTTAGGAATGCACACAAAACAATGTATTATTCATCATACTAATAACAAATACCTTTATTTTCTATCTTTTAGCATCAAGGAGGTCGGAGTTCAGTGGTGAGCCAGAGGCGGGGGCATCGGAGCAGGAATTGGCGCAGGGGGAGGAGGAGACAAGCGGAGCGAGGGCCCTGGTTCGGAGGATGTAATATGGTTGGAGGGGTCACCATCTGAACCATCGGCTACACCGCCGGGAATCGACCCCACTATGCCACCTCCTCAAAAGACTGAGGCTATCGCCAGGGCCCTCCCACTGGAGTGATGACAGCAGCCAGCCACCACCTCTTCCCCCCCCCCCCACCAGCATTGCTCTGGACTGGCCACCACCAGGAAGACAGTGGCCAGCAATGGGGGATTTGGGCCCTGTGTCTAGATGGAGGAAGACCTAGGGGCTGGGCAGATGGTTATGCCTTCTCATCAGCACTCTTCAGTGACAATCTATTGGTCACAATGTTAACCTAAATTTTGTTTTGTTTTAGGTACAATTCAGGTCCATGAAGGCATCTTCTGCATTGGCAAGAACAGTTCCTCTCAGGTAGACATTCCTTCAATGACAGCCCCCCTCATGTAGCCCTCATGTAGCTCCCACAATCTTAAAGCTATCATATAGCCAGATATCTAAGACATGATTGTTGTCGTTAGCTTAAATATAGACTAATACCGCTATGGCGGTGGACTTGCAGAGTATCACAATGGCATATTAATGACAGCCAGCATTGATATATGCACTAATGAAGCATGTGATCTTGACCTCAATAGCAGTCTGAGAACAGATCCTTGTGTCTGAAGTAAGCGACATTGAATATCGCTGCTGACCTTTGTGTCCTCTCCGTATTAATGGCTATTTGCCCATATTGCTGACTGTCCAGAGACCTAGCTAATAGTTAGTAATGCTTGCAGATGGGAATCAGGTGAGTTGGTATATTGTTATAGTTACAGTATTTAGCACTGTACTGTACATGCATGTTTTTGTTTTATCCTCCTCTGCCTTTCTTTAGTTGAACACTTCTTTCAGATTTTTGTTTTGTCACTACACTGTATGTGTGAAACTGGATTGAATTACACAGTCCAGAGGTTTAATCATCTGTTTCATTGGGCAGATCCAGGCAAGTTGTAAGTGCTATGCACAATAATGGTTTCTTAAATTAAATGGAGGGATTTCTGCTGATCCTTTTTTTCATCAGATTCCGGTTGCAGGGGTGTAGTGACCACATGGTACCCTGGTAGGTGCTATGCATCATGCTTATTGTAGACTATGACATTACCGCATGTAGGTTTCCCTTTTTCCCACAAGCCTCTTGCTCTCCCGGGATCTGCCCACACCACACCCATGATATTAATGCACAGTCTTGTCCATTTCTGATTGTGCTCTGTGTATGACATAAAGCTTTGTTATACCATTCTAACCGTGTCAGGGTGTTTTCAATGGTTGGGGTTATGATTAGTCTGACCTCTCTGCTATGACCTGCCACCTAGAGTGACCCTACATGGTATAGCTCACAGCTTCATTGCAGTACCCTTCACCACCATCACTTAGCAATGCTTAAGGGGACCAGGGGAACATACACCACATTAATCTATGCTAAGCCATCAGGAGTGGCAGCAAAAACAAATGGAGGCTGTGCAGAGGCACGTGGATCAACAGCCACATCGCCTCCATCTCTGCTACGTCCATCCTGGAGAGTCCCACGCCATTCCTGGTGGCCATGTGCCAGGATGTATAGCCATTCCCATTTTGGTGATCTCCCATTATGTTTTGCTATTCATAAATTTATACTAGTGTGGTGTATGTTCCTCTGGTCCCCTTCTGCATTGCTAAGTGGTGGTGGTGAAGGGGCTTGTGTACCTGAATGAAGCTGTGAGCTATACCATGTAGGGCCACTGTAGATGAGCAGGTGATAGCAGAGAGGTCAGATAAATCATAGTCCACTAGAGAAGGAACTGTCAACCACTCCAGTATATTTGGCATGCAAACCTTGTGGAACAGCACAGGCAGAGACCTAGCTAAATGTGCTGAAGTCCATAGGGTCACAGAGAGTAGGACACAACTGAAGAACTGAACAACAATTAATAAAAAGTTCCCCTGGTACTTGATATATGTGATGTGTAATTTGGCCACTATTTGTTTTCCCAATGTACATGTGATGAGCAAGATGCATATGCAATCATATATACATTGCAGGGTCCACATTAGAGCCTCTGTGAGTGAGGAAGGTTTAATATGGCATCCGTTTCATGTTTTTGTGTTGCTATTTAATATGGTACTGTGTCTTTAATCACTTTATGCATGTTGCAGCGTGGCTTTTCATATTGGCATATGCATGACCATTACAACATCTGATGAAATTAAATCTTTTTTTAATGCCTATTTTTTATTTGGGAATTATTGTAAACATAATTGTAATGCCTTTCCATGCTTTCCCATGTTTTAAAATCCACTGGTGTGTTTATATTGTATTTTACAGTGTTGAGAGCTTGTCTGTAAACCCTTTGCGCATCCTATTTGGAGCTTGTAATATTTTAAAATAAAAAATAAAAATATTTACATAAATAATAAATACTTAAAATAAAATAAAAATATTACATAATGAATTCCCTTGCTCTCATTTTCCAGCCCTGGATAAGAGGGCACATCTATGTTGATAGAAGTTCTCTTCTTGCTTGATTGAAAACCCTTAAATCTTGTTTTTCGTCTGTGGAAAATACTGTTTCACTGAAAAAAAGCATGCAGCTCTAAAATAAATAAATAACACTAACTAATGGATCTCCTCTTCTGAGGAGGTCCCGTGCTTAATAATACCTTTTTACCACACCCTCATCTTATATACTGTTTTTCCAGGCTTTTAGTTAGATAAAATAATAATCCATCAGATGCCAGCCAATTAGAATTTAGTATTTGCATGTTCATACTCTGATTACTGAGTAACCAATCAGAGAAGGCTGTTACCCCTCTTCTAATTAGTTAATATTTTAGCCAGTCAGATAACAGAGATTTAAATCTCTGCATTCTTATAGCTTGGTTATTTAAGCAATTAGATAGCTCTGTTTTCTCCTTTTCAGGTTGATTAAAGTAGCAACTAATCAGAATAGGTTTTAATAATAGTTGCCCTAATCTGATTTGCTGTTGAAATGCTGTTTCAAAAGCTAAGCTAATTATTTTTTATAAATTGGTGAATGAGGTGTATAGTGACAATGGGACCCCCACGGGGCAGCATGCTAACCCCAAAACACCCACAAACCTTCCACTTTGCTCTACTCATGCACCCTCTGGAATGCAAGGACAATTTACAAAAAAATCACATTCATGACATTTTTATTTCCAACTCGATCAATCTCATGGCTGTCAATGAAACTTGGCTCCCTCCATCAGATATTGCCTCCCCTACAACTTTATCATATGGTTGTTTTCACTTCAGTCACACACCTAGACATGGGAATAAGAAAGGTGGAGGTGGGGTGTATTACTTCTTTTGTACTGTCTGCCTCTTCTCACCCTCTTTCTAAGAGCGCTGAGATTTTTCTCCTGCCCCGACCATTCTCTCAGTTTCTAGACCATTTTGCCGCCTGGCTCCCTCACTTTCTTTCCTCCAAAATATCATCACTCGTTCTTGACAATTTCAACATTGCCAATGACACTCCAACTTCAACCAACAGCCACAAAATTACTTGCAAATACCTCTTCCTTTGACCTCTCACAATAGGCAGAATCCTCAACTCACAGCGATTGTCACTTCCTTGACCTCATTTTTACTCATCATCGCACTCCAAACTTATCATCTTCCATGTCCTCTTTCTGACCATCATCTCCTAACCTACGTCTTCACCACACCTTCCAATGTCTGCTCTACGTCACCTCCAACTACCACAAACCGTAGAAATCTCAAGCACTTGACCCACAAATATTTCCAAAGTGCTACAGCCTCGTCAGTCCAATCACCACACTCACTTGCCCTGACATTGCTACCACACAATACAAATTTACACTAACTGCAACACTTGACACTCTTGCCCCTATAACCACAGGCAGACACCCTGGCAAACTACACAAATAAGCTACATCCAGAGGTGCTTTCGTACTGCTGAATGAATATGAAGGAAATCTCAAATTTCAGCAGACTTCCTTCACTACATGTTTATTCTCTGCTCCTATCACTATTCCATCATTTTTGCCAAGCAGTGCTAGTTCTTATTAATATCAAATTTGGCCTCCAATCCCAAATGTTTGTTCACCTCATTAAACATTTTCCTCTGCCTTCCACCACCTCCCAACCCTTCCTGTGTCAGGGCTGAAGACTTTTCTAGACACTTTAATAATAGAACTGAAAATATCCGTAGCAAACTCTCCTCTCAGCGTGACCGTCCCCTCAATAATCCAATAGCACCCTGTCATCATGCCTCTCCAGTCCCATATCCATCATGAACCGTAACTGAGGATGATGTCTCTAGTCTTACAGCTTGTCCACATGATCCTATTCTATCACAGTTAACACATCCTCTCTCTACCATGCTTACACTGCAAGTTTCCACCACCTTTAAAAAATTACTTAATTACACCCATTCTTAAGAAACCCTCATCAGATCCAGCTTCGCATTTAACTCCTGCCCTATCTCTCTACTCCCCCTGGTTTCTAAACTGCTTGACAATATAACTTGCAATTGCCTTTCCCACTTTATTTCCTCCAATACCCCCCTTGACACCTTCCAATCTGGCCTCTGACCCCAATACTCCAGAGAGACAGCTGTAACAAAAGTCACTAAGAGTAATTTATCTACTCTAATTCTCCTGGATCTCTTTGCTGCTTTTGACACAGTTGACCACCCTCTTCTTATCCAAATTCCCTGTTCTCTTGGCATCCATGACACTGCTCTCTCTTGGTTCACATCTAGAATATTGGACATTTAGTGTCTCTTTTTTTATGGCACCTCTTCTTTGCCTAGCTCTCTGACTGGTTGGGTACCCCGAGATTAGGTCCTACACCCCTCCTTTTCTCCATCTATACATCCTCCCTTGGTACCCTAATAAAATGATTTCAGTATCATCTAAATGCAGATGACACTCTACCTCTCAGATTCAGATCTATCCCTTCTCTTCTAGCACAAGTTGCCAACTACCTCTCTAGCATACTGTATACTCCTGGATGTCCGACTGTCAACTCAAACTCAACATGTCAAAGACAAAGTTCCATATCTTTCTACCCTCCACCACAGCATCCACTCCTCGCATATATGTAAATGTTGACAATGCCATCATTACTCCCACCTCCCAGGACCGTTGTCTTGGGGTTCTACTGGACCCTGCAGTCTTTTTCATTCCTCATACCATTAATCACAAAATCTTGTCATTTTCACCTAGAAATATCTCCAAAATATTACAATTTCTTACACAAGACACAAGTAAAATTCTAATTCACTATATCTTCATATCTCACCTATACTACTACAATTCTCTCCCTGCTGGTCTCCCCATCACCCGTCTGTCTCCACTCCATTCAATACTGAACGCATCCGTTAGACTCATATACCATGCTCAACACTCAGTGTCTGCAACACCTCTCTGTCAGTGACTACACTGGCTTCCCATAGCCTCCAGAATTTTTTTTTTAAATCATGACCCTAACGTATAAATCATGACCCTAACGTATAAAGCCTTCAACACCCCCTTATATCTCTGCTCTTGTCTCAAAATACTCCTCTAACCATTCTTTTCAGTCTGCTAATGACCTTCTAGCCAACTTATCACCTCCTCTTGCTCCTGCCTTTTGAACTTTTCACTATCTTCCTTCCTAAAATGCTTAAAAACTTCACTAAAACGAATCTATTTAAAGAATCTTATCACCTTCAGCGTTAACATGCACAATGCATTGTACCGTTCCCATATCCTTTAGACTGTAAGCTTGCGAGTTTTCAATCTTTTTAGGTGCTTTATGGAAAGCACTTTGTATGCTTGACTTTAAGCTCAAAAACAGGGACCCTCCATTCTTTCGGAATGTGTTAAAATGTTTTTTGATTTTTACTGCATAGCACTATGGAATATGTTAGGCAATGCAAATAAAGGATAATAATGATAATTTACTGTGGGTGAAGGTAGGTTATTGGGTTAATGAGTGGTTAATGGCCCCATTCACCAAAGTACAAGGGGGTGGGGGAAAGGGGGGTCCAATGACCTTGATATTTCAAACGCAGGTAGGCTAACATGGTACAGTAGGGGATAAAAGTATTTGATCCCCTGCTGATTTTGAACGTTTGTCCACTGACAAAGAAATGATCAGTATCATTTTAATGGTAGTTGTATTTTAACAGTGAGAGACAGAATAATTATAAAAAAAAAACAAGAAAAACTTATGTCAAAAAAGTTATTAACTAATTTGCAGGTCAATGAGGTAAATAAGTATTTGACCCCTTCGTCTTAGCACTTGGTGGCAAAATCCCTGTTTGCAATTACAGAGGTCAGACGTTTCTTGTAGTTGGTCAACAGGTTTGCACACATCTCAGGAGGGATTTTGTCCCACTACTCTTTGTAGATCCTCTTCAAGTCATTAAGGTTTTGAGGCTGATGTTTGGCAACTCGTCTCCCTCCACAGATCTTCTATAGGATTAAGGTCTGGAGACTGGCTAGGCCACTTCAGGACCTTAATGTGCTTCTTCTTGAGCCACTCCTTTGTTGCCTTGGCTGTGTGTTTTGGGTCATTGTCATGCTGGAATACCCATCCATGAGCCATTTTCAATGCCTTGGCTGAGGGAAGGAGGTTCTCACCCAAGATTTGATGGTACATGGACCTTTCCATCGTCCCTTTGATGCATTGCAGTTGTCCTGTCCCCTTAGCAGAAAAACAAGCCCAAAGCATAATGTTTCCACCTCCATGTTTGAAAGATGACACAAAACACCAATTTCTTCAGACCTTCCCCCAGTTCTAGCTCATACTCCTAGGCAAATAGCTTGCTATCCCCCTCACCCACATGATTTCCAGATGTATAGAGGGGTCTGGCTTTCTTCTAATTACACATTTTTATCCCTCTCACAGAGCCATAAAACTAGCTCCACCCTTCATGACTAAAGCCAGAGCCTTCACACGTGGCCGATCTCAGGGCCATATAAATTCTTTAAATTGTCACATAAGTGACTGCATTAACTTTATTATTTAAGCATAGCCCACTATCCTATTTCTAACACAGATACAGTATTCCAGTGTTAATCTATGACAGCGCCACATGCACTTATTAAATCCTTGATATAAATGTTAAGCAAACTGCTAGTACCTTCTAACCACACATATAATAACTGATTAGCCCGAAACAGTCCAGCTGGCTCTTCTGTTCATAACAGCTAGTTTCCCCCACCTCACAGTTCACATTTCTTCCAATTCCAATGGGCACACAATTTTGGGCATAGCCTCCATGGCTCAATTGCCATCCGCCTCCCTGGGCCATGGCACATGCCCCCTCCCTCCCCATCCATTGGGGAAAACAATTTCCTTGGGCGGCCGCATCTAAAACAGTCATTGAGCCTATTAGTTCACGCAGTCCAACAAGTCCCAGGGTGGTACCCAGTCCAAGTGACAGTTCCCAAAGTGACATGGCTAGCCTCCCTCCCAAAAGCCAGGGCCAGTGCCCTCCTCTTCCCAATGCCTGAGGGGAAACATTTTCCTTGGAAGTCCCATAAACTAATACCTCCAGGCAGGAACATACCGGTCTGATCCTGAACCCAGCATCCATGATGGTGGTCTGGACTGGAGGCTCCACTTTCCCCTGCACAGCAGTCTGGGCACAGTACCCCTGCTCACCTGGAGCAATGGTCTGGGCATGGGACTCCATTTCTCCATCTCCTTGTACCACAGTCATTGCACTGTATTCGATCTCGCCTGGAACCACGGTCAGGGCACTGTGCTCCAGCTCTCTTTTCTGCGTCTCTGTTAGGCAGGATCTCAGGGATCATAACCTCCCCTGCCCTCTGGTCTGTGGCTAGCTCTCTGACATTTTTTATCAGCTGGAGCTCCATGCTAGGCCCACAGTCAATTCCCAGAGCACAGTGAACATAGCTAATCCAATCCAGACTCTCTGTTTGGCCTGACTTCTGCCAACAGTCCTCTGTGCCCCCTTCCAGAGCTACATTTCTCAAACAGCCAGTGCTCTCTGAGGGCAAACAATAATCAAAACAGCTGGACGCTTCCATCGCCTCCTGATGACAGGATGTTTCTTCATCATCCCCATCCACTTGGCAGGGCTCCTTCCTTCCCTTGAGCCAGGTCCTAGCCTGGGCTGCTTCCACCAGCAAATTCATGTAACTGATTTCCAGCTCCAGCTCTTGTTGGATCAAGGGTTCAATCAATGCAGCCTCCTGTGACCCTGGTTTTAGTCCCAATTCTTGTCAGCGCTGATTATACAGGATCACCCCAAGTTCTATAGGCCCAATGCCGCATGCTGGATCGCCCTGCAGTACACCCTGGAGTCCTTTCATTAACTCCATTCTGTAGCAGGAGGGCTGTTACAATGAGATAGCTTGATCTATCAAATCATCATACCGCTCCTCCAAAACAATCTCGTCCCAAACCAGTCTTACCAGACATGTTGATAGCTCACCTCCCTGTTGGATTCGCAGGAATGCTATCCACTGATCCGTAAGAGCTGCTGCCAAGTCCTCCTCCATGACAACATGATGTGCTCTCTGCTCCATCAGCCTTGTGATCTGGTTCCTTTTCTCCTGCATAACCTCTGCTCTGCAGGCAATCAGGGAGCTGGTTTGATAGCGCTGGACAAATCGCCTGACGGCCTCTGCATCTCCTCCAATCCTCTGAAAGTACTTGATTTCCCTCTTGGATAATTTTCCATATGCCATCCTGGCTGCTGGTAAGAATGCTTAAGATCTCCCATCGATGCCACCAGCTGTTACGCCCAGCAAGTTTGGGGCACTCACCCCAAATCTCTCTCTCTCTTTACGAGTCACAACTTTTTGTTCAGATCTCGACACCAGCAGACACTTCAGACAACATCATTACTGCAGAGACAGGCACCATCAGACCCCTTTTCTTAGGATCTAAGAATCACACACTATGTACCTTTTTTTAGTACAAGCAGCCCCTGACACAACCTTTCTTTAGTTTGTCCAAATCAGACTGGCACTTCTTCATTGTTACAGAGATATATAAAAAAACAGAAAGATGACACATAACACCAAAGACTGCCCCCAGTTCTAGCCCATCCTCCTATGCAAATAGCTTGCTATCCCCCCTCACCCACATGATTTCCAGATGTATAGAGGGGTCTGGCTTTCTTCTAATTACACATTTTGTCTCCTCTCGATTGCAGGGCCATATAAATTCTTTAAATTGTCACATAAGTGACTGCATTAACTTTATTATTTAAGCATAGCCCACTATCCTATTTCTTACACAGATACAGTATTCCAATGTTCATCAATGACAGCATAACATGCACCCACCACATCCATGATACAACCTTATGTATGCCCCACACCCATGATACAATTGCCATGCAAGTCGCCATACCCTCCAACCACACATATATCAACCGATCAACCCCAAATAGTGCAGTGGGTCCTTCTGTTCATAACACTGTCAATAAAAAAAGAGATGGTGATCTCAACTTGTTTTTAACATACTATACTCCAATCTCATGCCCTATTGCTATCAATGGGATGAGATATTACAAGGAAACAAAACTAACTGAATACGGGTTTTAGATGCATCACAGTTCTTCGCAGCCAAATTTTAGTGAAATTACCTTAGTGTGTAATGCAGCAAAGTGCAAGAATACTTAACATGTTAAATGGTATTATGTGCCAGTTTAAGTGCCACAGCATTGTTTTACAAAATACCTCTTTCAAGCACACATTTATTTTAGTCATATTCGGAGCTATTTAAACTTAGCTCTGTAATTTGCATTAAAATATTTCTGATAATGTAAATGTCCTCCAGATTCCAGTATAGAATATTTGTTTATTGTATGCTCAATAGATTCTAGAACCTGTATGTACAGTTATTGTGCAACAAACTTTTCATGGCAGTAGGATAAGGCTAAAAGTCAACAGGCTGGAAGGTGTCTTTTGGCAGATTAATATTTATTAAATTCCTACATTAAATAATCACTTTGTTTGCAGTATTAACTGAACTGGATTTAAAACCTTTGCTGCCAGTTGTCAAGAAGAGCTAGACAAGGCGGCTTTGTTGAGATGCAAGAAAAAAACCTTACTCTAGACTTTGCTGTATCATTAGCATAATCTTGGTATAATTCTCATAGGGCATGCAAATGTATGCAAAAAAAACAATCCAGAGAAAGTCAAAAATAGCAATGAACATTAAAATCACCCTACTTGAATATTGTTTTATGCAAAAGATATATTCACTGTGTAGTTTATTTAAATCGACCAACTTTGGGTATTTCTGTTAATATTTCATAAAATGAGAATAGAACAAAAAGACTGTGAATTTTAATGAGCATTCTGATGAGAATCAAAACCGTACTTAGAGTGTAAATTCTGAATTTTTGCATGCTTCATCGTGTTATTAGGAATCTGTTAAATCTGGTGCTACTCAAGTTTCTTAGAATATTATTCTATAAACATTTTGATCTATAGAACACAACATTTTTCTCATCAATATAATTTTCAATAGTAAGTAATTGGCATTTATTAGGGTCTACAGTATGTAAAATAAATAAAATAAAAAAGTAACAAAACATTTTGCTTTGTATACTCACAATCTATATAGTGGATCATAAAAAAAGTTTTATAATAAATATAAAATGTGGAAATTTCCAAATAAATACTTTTCCTATAAAAATAACAGAGCAGAGTAAATGGGCAAATGGCTCTTTTCAAATCAAAATTAGAAAGGGATCAGATTTTTCAACAAAATGATTCTATATCAATAGCAGGAGACATTAAACAAGTGATATAAAGGTAAAAGGTGTATATAACTTCTTTAACCACTAGTTATTTTAAAGAATGTAATACAGGAGGACCTGGCTTACAGACTACTACGAACGGGCTCCCAAGCCATTTTGTATGAGTATGTTTTATATTCTGTTTGTTTGAATTAAAAGAAAGAGTAGGATAGTTTCTGTAACTTATTATTACAGTAGAGGTTTATTATTATTTTTATTATTACATTATTTCACTGTATTACTATCTATTACCACATATGAGCCATTATAGTATTGTTATTGTTATCACTAGCGACTTGCCCGTCAAAAATGACGGCGATAGAATTTGAAGGCCTGCAATGATGTTTGCCACACAATGCAAGGCCCTCCCCCCTCTAACTTGTGGGCCGTGCCTTTGGCGCTCATCACGGGCCTCTCCCACCGTCATTACTTTGCCACTGATTGCAGGCCTCGGCCAACCCGCCACTTTCATGCCATGCAATGAGTGCTCATTACAGGCGTCATTCAACCCGCCACTGTTGTGCCTCAAGCTGAGCGCCTTTGGTGCTCATTGCAAGCCTCCCCCACTCTCTCACCCCTGTGTCTGTTTCCCCCCTCTCCCTTCCATGCGTCTGTTTCCCCCCTCTCCCTCCTGCTGTCTCTTTTCCCCCTGTCCCTGACCTTTTTTCCCCCCCTTAATTCCCTACCCTGTGTCTCTTTGCACCCTCTCCCCCTCTCCTTCCCCTATGTCTTTCTCCTCCCTCTCCCTCTTCAAGTCTTGCGTGCCTCGCGATGAGCGCCAATCACGACTTTTTCAAAGTCTTCATGGCCTCACAATGAGCATCTAAGCCCTACGGCCTCATTGTGAGCCTTTTTAAAAAAAAATAAGGGTTTTCAGCCTTCATTTTTTTTCTCGCTTATCCGATTTTAGACCTCCCAAAAACATTAATCAAACATCAAATTAGCTTGCAACCTCACTTACAGGCACACTGACTCTCCCCCTGTGCTGTGTGTGAGGTTGTAAGTTATTTTTTAAATTGCCAACATCATAGCTACTCCTATTGGCTTTGTACATCCACAGACCATCCAGTCATGGGGTGGCCACCAGGACTGGGTAAATCAATCAGCCCAAGAGCATTAGGACCTATGGTGGCTTAGTTAGACAATAGGTGGAGGACAAATATCCTGGCAATAAAGTTATAGGAATAATGGGATATCACCACAGAGTTAACTTTAAAATGCCCTTACAAATTCAAATAACCCATTAGAGCCTAGGTGGCAACTGCCCTATTGGCCAATCTGTGCAATGTTGACAAACCCGGGTAGTTTAAACGGACCAAAGGAAATGCTGCCAGCAGTCTATGTGAAAATACAGTATATGGTATTTTCTGACCAGTACCTGCCATAGAGGTGAGGCCATCTATACCACACTCTCAGGCCGCAGTGAGTAGCTCTTTTGCTTGGGCAGGTATGGCCCTGAAGGACTGGTGACTTCACTAGGAAAATAATATACCTATGCATTTATTTATTTTCATGTACTTTATTTATAAGAAGTTCTTAAAAGTTACCTCTTTTCTTCTGTCTAAAATCATACAAATAGCACCTGCTTGACTATCCCTTCTACAGCTCATGCAGCTCATGAACACACGTACTCTGAAGTGCAATGTTGCAGAATGTAACTGAGAGATCATCACTGATTGGCTAGTATCAGATACTGCACACCCATACTGTATGAGTTTTCATGAGCTACAGAGGGTAGACCCAGAAATCTTGCATATCCCTTTAATGTCAATTTGATTTAAGGGTAAGAAAGGTGATTGGCTGCCTGTTGTTCAGGTGGGGTATTCAAAGTTGCTTTGCGTTTACTGATGTTAATGTTTTATTATCTACTATTGTTTTACCCCTATAAGTTTTCGCCCTTATTCCCAAATAAAGTGACATACACTGGGTGTATGTACTGATGTACTGTAGCACTTTCTGGGCCAGAAACATTTTTATATTATTTTATCAGTTCCCCTTTCACAACTATTCCTTGAAATTTGCCGCGGTTACGGAGCGATTAAATTAGAAAAGTCTGCAACTACACGGCCATAATCCAAAACCGTAAACCATGTTTTTATATGTAGCATTTCAGGACAAGATCATCATCAAATCCGCAAGTCTGTAACTACTGATGTAGAAACAGCCAATAGTAAATGAGACCATCATAATGACGTCTGTTAAAAGTGAGGTTTAAACGTCAATCAACTAGTGTTTCAAAGTCCGAATTGCATCAGGCTCGTAATCCAGCAATGTGAACATCAATAAAAATGAATGAAGAAACTGGTCTAGTTCATGTCGGTGGCCAGATATGTATTAACCTCTTGATTCCCAAGATTGATATAACATGAAAATAAAACATAAGAAAAATACATGTTTATTGCAGATTTGCAAGATTGAGACTGTTATGCAATAAATTTGCATTGCTTTCCCGGTCTTTTAAAGAGCAGTATTGATTTTTTATATGTATTTACAGTGCTACAAACAGGTGTTTAACCCCCTTTCGAGTCCTATCTGGTACCAGTAGGGCTTTCTTCTACATTTGACATTTACGGATGTGAGAATATTTCCGGGCTTGAGGAATTGTAGCAATTGAATAGGGATTTGCAATTGTGACATCAAGGGGCTTGAAAGATCAAAGGCTTAGCTGGGTTGGAGTTATTATTTTGGCAACCACAATTGTTTTTTAGCCTGTAACCCGCAGATCGTTTGCAGGTAGCTAAAAGAGGCCAATTTAATAGCTCTAACTTTTGCGGCTCCTTTACGGGCTTCAGTAACTACAATTTGGCAAATTTAATAGGGTCCTAAGTCTCTTCTGGGTCCCGTGTTAGATATGGGCATTTTGTTAATAGCAGGTCACAGGTATTTCCAGATGTCATAAATCACTGCCAATTTTTTTTGTCCCTTTATACTGTAGTTGCTCATACACATTGGGCCCTATTAAATCCACCAAATTGTAGTTCCTGAAGCCTGTAAAGGCTTTTAAACAGGCCTATTTTAGCTACCTGCAATCTGTGGGTTACAGGTTTAAAAAAAAACAAAATCGTAACTCCGATCCAGCTAAGCCTTTGATCTTTCAAGCCTGTTAATGTTACAATCTCAAATCGCTATTATATTACTATAATTTCTCAAGCCCGCAATCGTTGTCACACCCGTAAAGGGCAAATGTGGCCAAAAATCCTGCGAATACCAGATAGGACTCCCAAGGGGGTTAAACACCAGACAAATTAACCTTATACATATCAAAAAAGAAGAAGAAATCCCTTGAATATTAGAGGTTTATTTGAATAAAGAGCTTCTAAAATAATGCAGGTGCTTAGACTGAATGTTTAATTGTGTATGATTTTCTCCCTTTTCAAAATCTATAGGATTGTTTACCAGCTCAGGTAGAGATGATATTTAGAAATCTATAAAAGCAGCTTATACCCACATGAACACAAGCCTAATAACAATTGCAGGTTTCCTTTGACAACATATACTGTATATGTTTATTTCAAATATAACATTGCTTACTGTATTGAACAAGTTGTGTGTTTGTTACATACCCTGTGATGTTATATCAGCTCCTCTTATTGGATATAAAAACTGGAAGCATTGAAACTGCTGCAGTACTTGCAGTGCCTTATTTGTAAAGAAGCATCAGTATACATGTGTTTTGAGCATGTCCAGAGGACGGGAGATGGGGAACCCTCATATATTGTATGCGTTTTAGAAAATGTTTGACATAATAATTAGAAGTGTGATACTTGTGTTGGGCCTAAATGAGTGTGTTTTGCATTTATTATTGCATATGATACATAAGCTGACCATTTTGAATTTGTATTATTTACATTTGGACTATTTTGCTAAGTAAGATAGATTTGTATAACCTGCTTACCTTTATTAGCATATTTTGAGGATACAAAGTATTTTACTAGTCAAGTGTAATTTTGCTGTTTTGCTATATTTTTTCTCAAACACAGTTTTGGGATGGAGCTCAAAATTCTGGGTCTGATACATGCAAAACAATACAACACTCACTATTTTTTAAATCATCATTTTACAACATGTTTGTCTATATTTTAGTACATTATTTTTAATCACATAATGTATCCGCAACAGTTTCAACGTTTTAATCAAGTTTTACAAGAGAAAATTGAACACACTGAATAGTAGTTTACATAAGCCCTCATTCAATTGCAATTTGGCCAATTGAATAGGGCTCTTAATAAGCACATAACATATATTTTTTAAAGAAGTTTTTAGTTAGTAAGCATCTATCCAAAAGCAAGGTTTTCACTAACTATAAACTTCTTAAAAAATAATATGCTATGTGCTTATTTAGAGCCCTATTCAATTGGCCAAATCGCAATTGAATGAGGGCCATAATGTTTAAATATGGTTTGCACTTCAAGCCATCTATTTTTTTTTTTTTTACTTGGCAATTCAAGTAAAAACTTAACTTTCAGTAATTTATGAACTAGACTATTACACATAAATGTCCCAATGGGAGCATTTGTTTATTAACACACAGGAATAGAAAAATCCGAAATATATGTTATGTTTTGATGTGAGAATCACAAATTCAGTGACTTATTTTTAAGATGGCTACAAAGATGTCATGCAAGGTTGACTTTGGCAATATAATGGTACGCTTAAGGAGTTTCATAATGGCTCACATCTGTGAGAAAAAAAGATGTGCTGGGTTATTAGAGATTTGCTTTTGGGAGGAGTAAAACTGTGCTGAGCAACACAAGGTTTCCCAAGAGATTACAGAGGGCAGCCATATGAGATTACAGCATTCTTAAAAAATGTTCTTTTTTGCAATGGTTTGAATTTTTTGGGATGACATCCAATTTCCCCCAGAAATGTTCTTTCAATATAATTGAGCAATTACATTGTTTCCATATTAGCTATATTGGTCTATATCTTCAATATTTTGATTATAGATATAATTATCTTTTGAAATATGTATACCCATGCATATATAAAATATACACATGTAAGTATATTTGTAGGTGATGTAATGAGCTTCGTAAACATAAGCATATAATACACTCATGGTCTTTGTATCTGGGATTCAGACATGAAACACATTTTTTTTTGTTCATACATTTAAAAGATCATTACCAAATTTGTGTTTTTTTTTAAATAAAATATTAAGTAAACAGACAAGTATGATATATACAGTCAGGCCCATAAATATTGGGACATCAACATAATTCTTATCTTTTTGGCTCTATACACCACCAGAATGGATTTGAAATGAAACGAACAAGATGTGCTTTAACTGCAGACTTTCAGCTTTAATTTGAGGGTATTTACATCCAAATCAGGTGAACGGTGTAGGAATTACAACAGTTTGTATATGTGCCTCACACTTTTTAAGGGACCAAAAGTAATGGGACAGATTAACAGTCATAAAACAAACTTTCACTTTTTAATACTTGGTTGCAAATCCTTTGCACTCAATTACAGCCTGAAGTCTGGAATGCATAGACATCACCAGACGCTGGGTTTCATCCCTGGTGATGCTCTGCCAGACCTCTATTGCAACTGTCTTCAGTTCCTGCTTGTTCTTGGGGCATTTTCCCTTCAGTTTTGTCTTCAGCAAGTGAAATGCATGCTCAATCGGATTCAGATCAGGTGATTGACTTGGCCATTGCATAACATTCCACTTCTTTCCCTTAAAAAACTCTTTGGTTGCTTTTGCAGTAAGCTTCGGGTCATTATCCATCTGCACTGTGAAGCGCCGTCCAATGAGTTCTGAAGCATTTGGCTGAATATGAGCAGATAATATTGCCCGAAACACTTCAGAATTCATCCTGCTGCTTTTGTCAGCAGTCACATCATCAATAAATACAAGAGAACCAGTTCCATTGGCAGCCATACATGCCCACGCCATGACACTACCACCACCATGCTTCACTGATGAGGTGGTATGCTTTGGATCATGAGCAGTTCCTTTCCGTCTCCATACTCTTCTCTTCCCATCAGACTGGTACAAGTTGATCTTAGTCTCATCTGTCCATAGGATGTTGTTCCAGAACTGTGAAGGCTTTTTTAGGTGTTGTTTGGAAAATTCTAATCTGGCCTTCCTGTTTTTGAGGCTCACCAATGGTTTACATCTTGTGGTGAACCCTCTGTATTTACTCTGGTGAAGTCTTCTCTTGATTGTTGACTTTGACACACATACACCTACCTCCTGTAGAGTGTTCTTGATCTGGCCAACTGTTGTGAAGGGTGTTTTCTTCACCAGGGAAATAATTCTTCGGTCATCCACCACAGTTATTTTCCGTGGTCTTCCGGGTCTTTTGGTGTTGCTGAGCTCACCGGTGCGTTCTTTATTTTTAAGTATGTTCCAAACAGTTGATTTGGCCACACCTAATGTTTTTGCTATCTCTCTGATGGATTTGTTTTGTTTTTTCAGCCTAATGATGGCTTGCTTCACTGATAGTGACAGCTCTTTGGATCTCATATTGAGAGTTAACAGCAACAAATGCAAATAGCACACTTGAAATGAACACTGGAGCTTGTATCTGCTCTTTGTAAATGGGATAATGAGGGAATAACACACACCTGGCCATGGAACAGCTGAGCAGCCAATTGTCCCATTACTTTTGGTCCCTTAAAAAGTGGGAGGCATATATACAAACTGTTGTAATTCCTACACCGTTCACCTGATTTGGAAATGTAAATACCCTCAAATTCGAGCTGAAAGTCTGCAGTTAAAGCACATCTTGTTAGTTTCATTTCAAATCCATTGTTGTGTTGTATAGAGCCAAAAAGTTTAGAATTGTGTCGATGTCCCAATATTTATGGACCTGACTGTATATATATCCATAGCTTTTTTTTGCATTGAGAGCATCATTTGAAAAAAGAAAACACATGGTGGTTACATAGTTACATAGTAATTGAGGTTGAAAAAATAATTTTAGCCCATCAAGTTCAAACTTTTAAGATTCCTCTGATCTGCAATATGCAGATTAATTGTTAACTGGTCCAGAGGGAGGCAAACAGAAAAAATCCCAAGTGAAACTTTACCAATTGTTTTAAAAGGGAAAAAAATGAATTCCTTCCTTACCCCAGATGCTGGCGATCAGACTTCTCCCTGGATCAATACTCCCTCTCTAATTAACCAGGATAACTCTGAATGCCCTTTATATTTAAAAATATATCCAATCCCTTTTTAAAGTTATCTATTGAATCTGCTGTCACCACCTACTTTGGTAGAGAATTCCACAGAACCTCAAAGGATGTCCTTTGACAAATCTTTATACTGACTCTGGATGTATTTCTATAAGTTAATCATATCCCCTCTTTAGACACCTTTTTTTCTAGAGAAAATAAGTTTAATTTGGTTAGTCTTTCTTCATAACTTAGCCCCTCCATTCCCCTTATTAGTTTTGTTGCCCTTCTGTGTACTTTTTCCAGTTCTAAAATGTCCTTTTTATGAAGTGGTGCCCAAAATTATACTCCATATTCCAAATTAGGGTGTACTAGGGATTTGTATAGTGGCAGAATTATATTTTCTCCCCTTGCTTCTATACCCTTCTTAATATGTGCTAATATTTTATTTGTCTTTGCAGCTGCTGCTTGGCATTGAGAACTGTTACATTTGTGGTTGTCCACAAGCACTCCCAAATCTCTCAAAAGCCCCATATAAAAGTACAAATAAATAAATGTAAGTTAAGTAAATAAATAAATAAATAAATGTAATAAGATCTCAACGTATCAAATGTTACCCAAATAGATACCATATCCAAAAATCCCACCAGCATACACACTTGAGGAAAGAGTGTAAATACATTTCTTTTACTTCTACATTCAATATTGTGGTAAGTTTACTTGTATTTTTAACAGTTGGCGAGATCTATAATTGTAAAACATATTTGCCTTGATTCAATTGAGCTATTGTTGTTTACGGGAGCTCCTAATTGAGCCTGTAAACTAATTTGCTATTCAATTTGCGTCTTTTTCCGAGCCGTAAACGATCTACGGGTTACAGGCTGAAAAGCCCTGCTGTTGTCAAGATCATAACTTACACCCATCTAAGCCTTTGATCTTTTAAGCCCGCAAGAGTTACAATCGCAAATCGCAATTCAATTGATACAATTCCTCAAGCCCGGAAATATTTTCACACCTGTAAGTGTTAAATGTAGAAGAAAATCCTTTGGGTACCAGATAGGACTCGCAAGAGGATTTAACCCCTGTTTGTAGCACTATAAATGCAAATAAACAATCAATACTGCACTTTAAAATACTGGGAAAGGGATGATAGACATTAGAATTAATTGCACAACAGTCTCAAGCTTGCAAATCTGCAATAAAAAAATATTTTTTTATATGTAATTTCGGTGTTATATCAATCTCGGGAATCAATGAGTTAATACATACCAGGTCACCCACATGGACTAGAACATTTCCTTCATTAACTTTTATTATTTTGTACATTGCAGGATTGCAAGTCTGATCACAAATCGGACCCCTAAACGCTAATTGATTGATTTGTAACCTCCATGTTTTACTGACATAATGATGACAGTCTCATTTTCTATTGGCTGTTTCTGCATGGGTAGTTATAGGCTTGCTTAATTTATCATATTCACGCTCTGAAATGCTACATATGCTTGCATGGTTTACGGCTTCTGCTTTTGGACGTAAGTTGCGGGCTTGTTCAATTGAATCGCTCTGTAATGGTAGCAAATTTCGGGCTTGCAATTGAATGAGGCACCTTGTCCGTTATTGTGCACATACCTTTTAGGACTCTGTTATAATCCAGTCTAGCCAAAAACATATACATCAAGCCTTTTGGCCTACATAACTACACATAACATGTTACCTACTAATGATCATGTGAAGCTTTTGAAATTGTCCTTGTTTACATATTTATGTTGTTTTTGTCTGTAATATATATATATTTTTGCATTTTTCTGTGTGTTTATTTTTTTGCCACTGCTGGTTTTTCATTCAAGGTTTTCCTAATGTATAGTTCTATCTTTAAACAAACGAGTTGGATCTCACCACATTCAACATCACTGTTCATTTTTTTTAAATGTTTTGAGAAAGTCTTGAAATCTTTCCAATCTGGATGTTCTGACATGCAGTTGCACCAACATTGGTAATCTTTCATATCAGCATACACCTAAGCTATGCCAACTTGGAAACCATGGCCCAAGGTATTGGGTGTCACTAAGAATTGAAAGAAGAAACTGCCTACTGTAGACAGACAGATCACATATATAGTTGTGAGCGTACGAGTCGTTGCTCACGCTTGCGGGCTCGCGCAGCGAGCCGCGGGCCTCGCGTAGCGAGGTCACTGGGCAACTGAGGCCCCTCGCGAAGCGAGGGCCTCAGTTGCTGGCGAGGTCACTGGGCACGGGTCTCAGTTGCTGGCATGGAGCGCCGAAGGCGCTCCATGTCAGCAACTGAGGCCCCTCGCGAAGCGAGGGCCTCAGTTGCTGGCGAGGTCACTGGGCAAGGGCCTCAAACCCTCGCAAAATTCACGTCGCTACTCAAAAAACACGACACACAAATTACGACACTCGCTAAATTTTACGAGGCACGCAAACAACGTACGAAACACGTTACCACACATTACGACCTCGCAAACATCGGACGCAACACGCCGACATACAAACATTTAAAACACAACACATACACACAGCACATACATAAAAAACTTACCTACACCAAGAGGGAGCACCCAGGACCTCAAAAATGCAACTTACACCTCGATTTTACTTGAAATAAAACAGTTTAGAGACTAAAAAAAAAACGAAGCGAGAGAAAAAATGGCCGCCGAACAAAACGAAAACGAGGCTACAGCACTCTAAACTCGCAAAACACCACAAAACACCTACGGATATTCCGATACAGACCTATACCACACATTACTCGCCATTTTACACCAATGCGGAAGTACACGACTACGCTAACGGTTTGGTCTCGCGCACGCACAGTGTTACACTGCACACGTTCATCACGCTTACACAGCAGCTCCACACCACTAATGCTGCAGCAACATCAACACAGATTGCCAGCTCTTCATCACAATGCTTCAAAATAGGTACACTATATTCATTTACTAATTTAGCTACCTTACAATTTCATTGCCGTCATTTTTTGACGGGCAATTCGCTAGTCATTAGATAAATGTCATCACTAAAAAAAATTGTGAGATAACTTTATTAGGAAGATTTCTATATGCACATTTGTATGTGTATATAGGTTTAGTTCACATGTATACAAAATGCCATTTCTCACTGGAATTCATAAAAAAATAAATCTAGAACTGCTTTTAATAAAAAAAGCCCATGATTGGAATGGAAACGACTTTGTAATACTTTAGAATATAAGACTTTCTCCCAACTATGCTGTATCTGTCCATGCCATGAAATATCATCATATTTACAGGACCTTCTTGTTTGGTGTATATTAAAAGCTTATGGGCATAGAGTTTATATCTGCAAAATTAAAACAAATCATTATTTAACCAGAGGACTGAATAACTCCCCTTTATAAAATGAACAGTCTTTACTCTTATCTGTAACAGCTGCCTATCATTTTTGACATGTATCATGGAAGCAGGATAAAATGAGAATGTAAATATGCCCTCACCCAATCAACATTGGTCAAGAAGGTCAATCAAGAGTCCACTGCAAGTCCTAAAGAGCAGTGGGGGCATGGATGTAAATAGCATCAGTAATTTAGGTCCAATTTAAATCTAAGTTGACACTGATATGTTTTCCTTTCTTCTCATCAATCAGTTTTGTCCCAAGGGGAGATAAATCTGAGATATTGGTTGTTTGTTACCTAGGAGACAGTATTGCAACACAACAACTGTTCCTCTGGGGCTTCTTGAGAAAAAGATGCTACACTTGAAAGAGCATATTCCCACAGCGAGATTATAATATGTATTTTGCACATTGTAATTTTAAAGGACAGTGTGCTAATAGCTGTGATGTAGAAAAAAACTTCACTTTTTCCTTTCTGTTTATAAGGAAAAATAAATGCCCATCTTGTCATTTTGTGAAATAGATTTGGTAGATTAAGATGATTAGGTAGCCTTCAAAAATTATAAATTAGGTAACATGCATTATTGAATCTAGAATAACATTTGCATACATTCACTAAGCTCTACTGGTATAATGAATTGATTTGCTGAAGGCAAATAAATAAATAATACTGATCATTGGAAGAGATATCCAATATATTCAAAAAACTACTTGGAAATGTTGTTGCTCAGTCCTTCAGTTGTGTCTGACTTTCGGTGACCATATGGATTCAGCACGCCAGGCACGCCGAAGGCTCATTGCAGGCTGCAAATGCAGACACTCGCGAAGCGAGGGGCCGCATTTGCGGAGGTGGAGGCTCTACAGCACCTCACAAGTGGCTACAAACACCCACAGAAGCGGGACTTTCAAAAAATACATGTAACACGCAATCACTAAATACAGACTAACAAAAAAATATGAGCCGCGGGACTTATAAAAACATTTTTTTACGACCTTGCAAAAATATAACCTTAACGGCTGAACCACGCTCACCTGAAAACATAAAAAAAAGAATAAATACACACAAAAATAACATAAAAAGCTTACCCACAGCAAGGGGGGGGGGGGGGGGGGGCACCCAGGACCTCTGCAAGTGAAGTTACACTTCAATTTATGTCCAAATTACCAAGTTTAGACACCCAAAAATCCGCTAAGCAAGAGAAAAAATGGCCACCGAAAAAACGAAAACCAGGCTACAGGATCCTAAAGCCGCAAAACACCACCAAGCACAAACAGCTTTTCCAAAATGCTGTACGAGGTACAAGATACACTTTTAGCAAGGATGCTAAATCATCCACTCCCGCGTACCACATACACATTCGTTGCCATTTTACAACACTAACTTACAGAATGCGAGAAATACACCCATTTTTTCAAGGCCGTAACTCATAAGCCATTTGGAGCCCGCAAAAATTGAATAGCAAAATAACTTGCAACCTCACTTATGGGCTACCAGATCAACCCAAAGCTCAATTGAATGAGGCTCAGAGTCTCTTGCGTGCAGGCTGTGTGCACATGTAAGGGTGAGGGACCAAGCTTCATACGTGGTCACTAAATTATGGGGAAGTTTGAGGAGGGCTGGATTGAATTAGCTCTGAAGATTAGCATAAAAAAGCTCTCACAGTTAATAGGAAGCTATTTTTGGCAACAATGTGTCAGATTGGAATTGGCCCTTAGTTTACCAGTTACTGGTTCATGTTTGAGGAGCATAGAGCTGCCATATGAAGCAAACTTAGTATATATGCGATTTCATATAAGGACAAGTTATTTTGAGGTGAAACATCCCTCATTAAATTGTGCTTATTGTACACAATAATTTACAGTAGTAAAGGTACAATTCAAAAAAATGTATATGTTACTGTGTGTTACTGTTCCAAATAACCTGTATTCTATCAGTATTATTGTGTGATTAAATTAGTGTCCCATTAAGAAAAAGCAATGTCTATGTGCTGAATAAAAAAAACATTAAATCAGAAATACTTCAGTACATTTTTGCTCGTTGGAAACCTCAGTCTTCAGTATCATTCCAGCAGCTTAAGAGTTCCAGAAGTAGGCATGGAGACACCTTGTTTTTTTATTACTCGGTAATTGCATTGCATCATCTGGACCACCAATGAAGCACTACCAAAGAGCAGAGACAGCGATCTAGAACCTTTGCCAGGGGTTTTCTAGTCTGCATTTTACTTAATTAGGGATTCCTTATTGTACACCTGATTTACTCAAAGAGTGAATTATGTTATGGCCAATAATTATAGTTCTACAGTGGTCTTGGGTTTGGCCCAGGTAAGCTCCAATTTAATACTTTTATAATTAAAAGTGATCAATATTTTGCAAGATAATCCACAATAATTATTAGTAATCCATGTGTAACTCCTGGGTGATACATTGTACACAGGCGCACGTATGCAGGGATTATTGTTGTTAAATTGTGCTGGGAATCAACAAAGTCGCACATGAGCAGTTGCTACGTATTCGTGTAGGTGCGCTGCTAAGACGTTGCAGTTCAAGGATTACAGTTATGTAAGAGTGGAGCTCCGTCACTCAAAGACATAAATCAGGGACTTATCTACTACAAAAGGTGTGACTATCCAGGGGTAGGGGGTAATACTGCCCTGGGCCACCTGCTATAGACTACAGTTTAACTACCCACAAGGACTGTTTGGGTTCTTGGAAATCTCGGCACCAGCAACCTATCTGGCTTCTGTATCAGTCAGGTTCTCTCCATCAGAAATCAGCACTCCCAGGAGTCTCAGTAACCTTCCTGTGGTAGTGACCGGGACAAGTTACTTGCAGGGTGGAGATAAGATCAGTATCACAGCCACCAGGAGCAAATGGGAGAACATACCATTTCTATATGTCTCAGCAGTGAAATAATTATTTTTTGGAAAGTCAACAATTTTTATAAAACACCACAATGACAGGGAGTGACAGACAAACACAATAGATTGACTCCACATGCGGTCTAATAGTCTGGCATCCTGGCATCCTGTGTGGCACCTGTGAACACACATAATGCTGTCTCCATGTCTAGTGGTCCTGACCTTAAAGAGAGTACATTAACTTTAACTGGCAAACAATGGGACAAAATAGATTACAATACAATGAAGGTGTTTATGAACATAGTGGCTGGAGCCAAGCAGTCTATCCTTTATGTTTCTTAATGGGCTAAGATCAAGGTACTGGAAAAGGGGCTTGTGATACAAGCTGACAAAAAAAAACAGTGCAGATACACAGGGCCAGATGTACTAAATGGTGACATGTTGGCGATGATTTCCATTCCTATGTTATCCCATATTGGATAATGGTACATAGACCCTGGTAGCAAGTTGTGTGTGTGTGTGTGTTGGGGGGTGCTTTAATTTTACAAACTAGAGGTCCTTTGTACTGAGGACATAATGGTTTGAGCCCAGTTTTACTTTTGAGTCAAAATAAAGTTGTTAGTTGGAGTCTAAGGAGTCCCTGTAAAAAAAGAAAATTTAGTATTTATTAAAACTCACTAATCCACTTCTACTATAATAGTTATCAAAGCGTGTAAAACACATGCGTGGTGTGTTTTGTGTAGGTGCACTCAGGCATTACATTTGTTATTAAATATCAGTGAATACTTTAACTGCGCATGAGCGACGAGAAGGCACAGAAAGAAAGAGAGAGGGCACAGAGAGAGAGACACAACACAGAGAGAGACAACATAGAGAGAGACAGAACAGACAACTGATAATATATGATACTGTCATTTATGACAAGCAAGTTACTTGTGGATCATGTAGTAAAAAAAGTTAACATGAACATGTGTGATTTAGAAGCAGCACAGGTACAGCCAAATTACATTACTTAAGTAGGGTTCAATTATATTGCAGCAGGGTTTTAGTCATTCACACATAAGAAATAATATGGCCCCTATTAAATTGCTACGATTTTAAAAATTGTAGCCTGTAAAGTAGCCCGCAGCTGTACCAAGGCCGCTTCAGGCTTTAAATTTAATAGGGCCCTTTCAGCCCCATTAAATTCGAAGCCCGTAGCAGCATCGGCACACCCGCAAAGGCTGCTGGCTGGAAATTTGGATGTGTTACAGAGCTATTAAATTAAACCATGCCGTAGATGCAAGCCTGTAAACCCTATCCACACGTGCGAGCTGTTAAGGGGTCAGCCGAGCAGCGATCGTCCATCACTATCCAATTGCAGAATAACGTAGTGAGACATGATTGACAGAGGGAAGATGATTGACAGAGGGAGATTATAAATTTGCATCCCACCCGCCCATGCATTGACTGTGTATTTTATTTTGAAGTAGCACGCAGGTCCGGGAGTTGGTGGTTGGTTCGAGTTAAGAGAGAGTAGGAGAGTTTGAAGCGAAGTAATTTGAGGTTTTGTTGATTTATATTCTACTATTTAATATTTTACACTTAATGCTTGATTACACATATTTACAGAATACATTTATTTGCAATACAAATATTTTAGAACACACATAGAAACATATAGAGTTAGGTCACTCCATACACACCACCCCCCTCCACGCCCAATCTTATCCCCCACACCCATCCACTAACAGATATTAATTACACATAATACACATTTTTTTCTTCATTTATTAACAGTTACGCTTATTTTTATTTATCGCTCTATTATTTTTGGGATTGAGCTGGAGGGAGGAGAGGGGAGAGGAATGGAGAGGTGCGGAGGAGGAGAAGAGGAGAGGCGAGGAGGAGAGAAAGGAGAGAGAAGTGGCCATGGGGAGTAGTGGTGGGGAAGAGGAGAGAAGTGGTGGAGGAGAGACGGTGGAGGAGGCAGAGGAGGTGGAGGAATAGGAGAAGGTGGAGGTGGAGGAGGTGGAGGAGAAGGCGGAGGAGGAGCAGGATGAGGAGGATGGGAGTGTAGAGGAGAAGGTGGTTGGTGTCAGGGCCTCAGGGACAGGTCAGGGAGGCACAGGGCCCACAATTACTCGCACCGGGAGAATGTGGTCCTCCTCCGTGCTATCCATGGCCGTCTCATGATTCTTGCGGGGGAGGGAGGTTACAGCGGTAGGCACAGCGCCAAGGGATGTCAGGTACATCAAGCACCTCTTTGACAACATCAGGGCCAAGGTGAGGAGGATGATGGCCAAGGAGAAGAGGAATGTGACTGTGATCTATAATGAGTGGGAGAGGGTCGCCAAGGACCTTCTGAGACAGGTGGCCCCCGCATGAACTTCAGGCCTGGTGACACAGCAGGACCCAGCCTCCATGTCAGGTGAATATCACATACACCAATGTGCCACCACATGTGCATCACACACACTACACGTGTACATGATGACCAACAAGGACACTGACATGTCAGCTCCATGGAATAAAGAAGGGATAGATGGATGCGTCATTAAATCCAGGAAGCTGACAAATCACTGTCATTCCTGGGCACAACAGTCATCAAGCAATAGAGAGTCAATTTATTGGTGTGCCCACTGCAGCCTATACAGTTAGAGAACACAGATGGAATCAAGATAGAGTTAGGAGACAAGAACGATCAAGACCATGAGCCAAAGAACAGGTCACATCTAAAAAATGATAGCTAATCTGAGTTGCAGTTAGGAGTATCATCCAGGTTCAAGCCTAGATGTCAGATAGTTAGGAATGCACACAAAACAATGTATTATTCATCATACTAATTACATATACCTTTCTTTTCTATCTTTCCACGTCAAAGCGTTCTGGGTCCAGTGGCGAGCCAGAGGCGGGGGCATTGGCTCCATTGGAGCAGGAAGTGGAGGATCTTGGCCTATGTGATGGTGATATTTTGCATGCAGATAGCTACCTCCCATTACATGGTCTATGATCCTATTCTCTGAGGACGCATAGGGTTCTGTTGAACATGTCACCAATTGATAGTCACTGAGGAATGCTGTTGAGAAGAGATGCTGCAGTCCCTATGATTAATAAAGCCTTATTTTGTAGGTTGTGTCTTTTTTTTCTTTTAGGTATGTTTCAGGTCCATGAAGGCATCTTCTGCATCTGCAAGCATTGTGAAGGAAATGTATGAGGTGTAAGGTTTTCACAGTGCCTCTGAGGTAGACATTCCTTCAATGACAGCCCCCCTTAACATGTAACTCCAACATTCTTAAAGCATCATATAGCCATATATCTAAGACATGAGTGTAGTTAGCTGAAATGTAGACTAATACCGCTATGGAGGTGGACTTGCAAAGTCTCACAATGGCATGTTAATGACAGCCAGCATTGATATATACTCTAGTGAAGCATGTGATCCTAAATAGCAGTCTAAGAACAGATCCTTGGCTCTGATGTAAGTGACATTGAATCTGGCTGCTAACCTTTGTGTCCTCTCCGTATTAATGGGTATTTTCCCATATTGCTGATTATCCAGAGACCTAGCTAATAGTTAGTAATGCGTGCAGATGGGAATCAGGTGAGTTGGTATATTGTTACAGTTACAGTATTTAGCACTGTACTGTACATGCATGTTGATTATTTTTTTTTATCCTCCTCCGCCTTTTTTTAGTTGACCACTTTTTCAGATTTTTGTTTTTTTCACCACACTGTATGTGTGAAACTGGATTGGATCACACAGTCCAGAGGTTGAATCATCTGTTTCATTGAACAGATCTAGACAAGTTGTAAGTGCTATGCACATTAATGGTTTCTTCAATAAATTGAGTGATTCCTGATGATTCTTTTTTTCATCAGATTCCGGTTGCAGTGGTGTAGTGACCACATGTGACCCTGGTAGGTGCTATGCATCATGCTTATTCAAGACTATGACATTACCCCCTGTAGGTATCCCCTTTTCCCCCAAACCTCTTGCTCTCCTGGTATCCGTCAACACCACACCATGATATTAATGCAGAGTCTTGACCATTTCGTATTGTGCTCTGTGTATGAAATCAAGCTTTGTTATACCGTTAAAAGTGTGTTTTCAATGGTTGGGTTTATGGGACATCCTCATACATCCCATTTGCTTCACTGAATTTTTTCTGAATGTTTGCTAAATGTTTGTGTGGAGTGTGTTGACTGTCATTGGTTTTATTTTCAAAGTCCTGAGTGCCTGGTGTTGTTGTTGTGTTAGTGTGTTCGGTGTGGTGTATTTTCTAAGTCCGCGTGTAAGTATTACTGTCTTCAGCGTTGTGTATTCTGTAAGATTTGAGAGCATGGCGTTGCTGAGTGTGGTTTTCATGTTGTTTCTGAAATTGTGCGGTTTTAGTCCGCCATGTTTTTCTTCGCTTAGACGATTTTCGAGTGTGGAAAAACGCCAAATATGGGTCAAATTCGCTTGCAACCTCACTCCCAGGATTCCTGTGTCTCCTCTTGTGCTGTTTGTGAGTGTCTTATAATTTTTAATACATGTTTTTTTTTTTTTCAGGTTTTTAGAGTGTAGCATGTGTAATGACGCCGCTGGCTGCAATGAGCGCCCTAACGAGGGACGCAACTGCCTGACCAATATCGCAAACGTTACGAACAATCTTGCAGATCCGCAACTATATTTGTGATTACATATCACAAAATAGTGATACTGGAGTGGGTTGCCAGTTTCTTCTCTAGTGGACTGTGATTTGTCTTACCTCTCTGCTATGACCTCCCCGTCTGCAGTGGCCCTACATGGTTTAGCTCACAGCTTCATTCAGGTACACAAGCCCCTTCACCACCACCACTTACAATCCCCAGGGGAACATACACCACATTAATCTACTCTAACCCATCAGGGAGGGCCGCAAAAACACATGGAGGCTGTGCAGAGGCACGGGGATCAACAGCCAACTCACCTCCATCAAGGGTAATCTCTGCTACGCCCATTCTGGAAAGTCCCACGCCATTGCTGGTAGCCATGTGCCAAGATGTATACCCATTCACATTTGGTGACCTCCCAATATTTTTTGTTCTTCATCAATTTACATTAGTGTGGTGTATGTTCCCATGGTCCCCTTGTAGATTGCTAAGTGGTGGTGGTGAAGGGGCTTGTGTCCCTGAGTGAAGCTGTGAGTTATACCATGTATGACCAGTGTAGGTCGGCAGGTGATAGCAGAGCGGTCAGACAAATCACAGTCCACTAGAGAAGGAACTGGCAACCCACACCAGTATATTTGGCATGCAAACCTTGTGGAACAGCAAAGGCAGTGACCTAGCTAAATGTTCTGCAGTCCATAGCGTCAAAGAGAGTCGGACACAACTTAAGGACTGAACAACAAAAAATAAAATGGTCCCCTGGTACTTGATCTATGTTATGTGGCGGTGTAATTTGGGCACTATAGCGTGATTGGAGCGTAACAGTTATGGACTTGACAAAACAAAGGATTAGCGCCCGCAGAATTCACATTTCACCATCCCGTAGGTTTTGTTCGCCCTTACCCCGTAAGTCATTTGCGGGTAGCTTTGAGAGGCCAATTTAATAACTGTAAGTCTTGCGGGCTCCGTTACGGGCTATGGTTTTGACACTTTCAGGGAATTTTATAGGGCTGTATGTTTGCATTATTTTTTGGAGAGAGCCTTCAGTTCATGTTTGATTTCACGTCCAATATGCCAAAGTGTGTAAAAAAAATATTTTTGTAATAATGAATGGTCAATTAATATAGATATTGCAAAGATTTACATTTCTTTGTAAATACTTCAATTAATGTAATCTTTTTTTATAAATTAAATACAAATAGTTCATAACATAATAAATGAAGCATAAATTAACAATTAATAATTACAAATGCTGTAAGTATTGTGTATACTAAATACTATTAATATTGCTATTGATTTTTATTGAGTGAGTTTTTTACCTCTGAGCCGGGGGCTTTGTTAGGTGAAATATTATTATTGATTGTATTCAGTAATTATGTATATGTTATTGCTGCATAACTTGTTGCAATGTTGGTATAATTGTATGTGAGAAGATCAGTGACAGGAATATAAAAATGACATTACTAAAAAACCTTTTATTTAAGTATTGTTGAATAAAAAATTTTTTTTTTATCTAAACTAGCAACAAGCCAATGATCGCCAAAAAATGAAGATAATTTAAAAAAGTACCTTTATTAATTTATAGAACAAGAACTTCATCTGACTCTTATTAAAGCACTTCATCTGACTCTTAATACATTTGTGCAAAACTATTTTTGAACTCTGTGCACTTATTGAGTGACTGCAATAGTACAGTTATTAAAACGTAACGTTGATTTAATCCATCCTTAATAAAAAAAATTATAAATAAAAAATAAAAAACATTAGTCTCATAGGGGGTTGTTTTAATAGTCACTTCATCAAAAGAACCCAATTGTGTGAAATGTAAATTAAGTTTCTCATACTATAGGAGCTCAGAGCATATATATTTACATTATGAAAAGTTGTTTAATCACAATCAGGTCCATTATCCATCGCAACCAAACTGTTAATTTATTACACAGTCAGTGGTTTACATAAACTTTGTGCTGGACAGTTAACGTAATCATCTTCAAGATGCACCAAAGTTGGGCGAAGGTGGCTCTATCCCTCCCATAGTAAGTAATGGCCATTGTTTCCATGTCTCCAAGTTCCAATAGCCATTGTTTCCATGTTCCATGTTTTTGTTGTAAACTGTTATATTTGGCACCTATACAGATAAACACTAATTGTTAGTAAAACTTACTGTAGCTGGCAACTTAATTTACTAAGATCTGGTTCATTTTTTGTTCTTCAGTTTTAAACGGGCTGTTTGGTCATATTTTTAAAATATACTGTTTTCAAAAACTGCACTTGAAAATAGGGAAAATGTTTTAGAATGTAAAAATATACAGCCTTTAATTTATTACTTTTTATAAGCAATTAGGTTACAAAGTATTCTGCCATTTTAGTTTATAGTTGACTACTTACTGAGATGAGAATTTTTTTTTAATATGGAGGACACTTCTATCTAAACTGTAGGGACATCATGTGACATATACAACTGCCAGGGCTGTAATTAGTTACATAGTTACATAGTAATTGAGGTTGAAAAAATAATTTTAGTCCAGCAAGTTCCACTTTTTTAGATCTCCTCTGATCTGCAATATGCGGATTAATTGTTAATTGTTAATTGATTCATAGGAAGGCAAACAGAAAAAAAAAACAGTGTAACTTTGCCAATTGTCTCAAAAGGGGGAACAAAATATAAAATTCCTTCCTGACCCCAGATACTGGCGACTTCCTGGATTAATACTTCCTCTTTAATTATTTAGTATAACCCTGAACACCCTTTTTATTTAAAAATATATCCAATCCCTTTTTAAAGTTATCTATCGAATCCGCTGTCACAACCTCCTTTGCTAGAGAGTTCCACAGATTAACCACCCTTACTGTGAAGAACTCTTTTATTTCTTTAAGGTGAAATCTTTTTACTTCTAATCTCAAAGGATGTCCTCTTGTCAAAAAATTCACTTGACAAAGCCTTATATTAACCCACATTATATGTATACTAGGAACTTGCCCATTAAAAATGACGGGGATTAAAATTGTAAGGCTGGCAAAGCTGTTTACCACACAATGTGAAGTTTTTTACTCCTCTGAGTACCTTCGGCACTCATCGCGAGTCCCACGCTGAGCACCTTTGGCGCTCATTGCAAGCCTCTCCTGCTCGCGGTGCTCATCATGCTCATCATGCTCATTGCAGGTTTAGTTAACCTGCAAGTTTTGTGCTTGGGAATGCCATGTGGCTCTTTCCACCATCTCCCCCCTGTCCCTTCCCTGTGTGTTACTCCTCTGTGTGTATGCTGAATGTTTGCGTGTTATGCGCTGAGGGTCATTTGTTTTATTTTCAAAGTTCCTGCGTGCTTGGCGTTCTTTGTGTAAGTGTTACTGTCTTTGCCGTTGTGTATTTTCTAAGTCCAGCTTGCCTGGTTTTGCTCAGTCTCGTTTTCATGCAGTTTTAGAATTTTTTATGTTTTTCGTCCACCATTATTTTCCTTGCTTAGCCAATTTTGGATTGACAAAAACCCACAAATATGACTCAAAATGTGTGCATGTATCCCTCATGTTTAATAAAAATGTTGTATTGCTCAGTTCCCCATGGAAAAAAAATGAACTAGTTCTCTGTGAGGTTCATAAAAATGTGAGCTTCATTCATGTCACGATCTGCTACTTAGTTGGGCTTGATAGAGTCACCAGACTAATCCTATCCATAAGATCAAAGGTTCGTTGTAACCCCGCTAACAGGATATGAACCAAGGCTAAGACAAGTTCCAACAATATTACCAGCTCTAGGACAAATTACTGGGGACTACACAAGTTACCAAATGCAACCAGCATCAAAGGCAGGGTTAGCATGGACAGTCCCAGACAGGATCAAGGTTTTCTACCAGGAGGAAATACACAGTTGTTATGTGATTCCAACAGAGAACTCTTTATTGTTATCATCATATTTGTTTATTACAGTAGCCAATCCAGTAGAGCCCCATCCTTAGCACAGTCCAATCAGAATATTTTTAATATCCAATCCATGTGGGAGCTCATCACCCGCATGATGTCAGAGTTATTAATCACCCCAAACCTGGAAGGCTGATCAACAGATCCCTTTAATTCTCCTTCCTGCTCACTATGGGCCTCATTCGATTAACGGCCGTAAAATGGCCGCAATGCAGCGATTCCTTGCGGCCATCTTATGGCTCCGTGTAGCGCTACTGCTACCCTGCTATTCAAATGGACGGCGCCGCAAGGATATCCCCCTTACGGCCGGCCGCAAATCATGCAATCGTCCGCAAGCATTTCTCCCGCACCCGTAAACTTGTTTTAAGGACACAAAGTCGGAAAACTGTAAATGCAAATATAAATTCAAGATAGCACTGTAAAGCTCTGTAAATGCTAGGCATCATAATGGGGGACATGAGGATTAATAGCAACACCCTCTCAAGCTTGCACATCGCCCAAATCCGATATTTCATTTCCGGTTTATTTTCCGTCCCAAGTCTTGCGAGCTCGTCCTTGTTAAAACCCGTACGGGTTCGGAGGTTGAAGGCCGCAAACTCAAAGCATTCTAGAAACCAATATATATTCAATTAATAGCAAAACATTCTCAAGCTTGCACATCGCCAAATTATACCTTGATTTTAAAATCTGTCCAAGTCCCACGGACTTCAATGACCAAGCCCATAGCTCGTTATTCAAGCCTGTGCGGCCTTGGACGGTGATTAAATTCCAAGCCCGTAGCTTGTTATTCAAACCCGTGCGGGCTTGCATGATACATAGATTGAACCTGAAATAAAATGTTTTATTTACAGATTTGAGGGTAGGGGAATGTTGAGCTACTAATTCTAAGACCAAACATCACTTTCACTTTGATGAAAGTACAGGATGGCTTTTCTATGCTACGATTTGTAAGTAAGACCTTTACGACCTGTGGGCCTATTTTACCCATTTACGGACTTGACGTGGCTAATCCGCAGCCTTTGCGGGTCTGATGTGCTCCAAGCCCGTGGGACTCTGGACACGGAAATTGGACATAAATTACAATAAAAATGATTTTCATATTTGAGTATAGGGGAATGTTGTGCTATGAATGCTAACACCTCCAATCACTTTCACGTCTCATCAAAGTGCAGGATGGCTTTTTTATGTGCTTAATTGGTGCTCTCTGGACCTTTTTGGTGCAAGTCAGCTGCGGCTCGGTTTTAGCTAATTACTACCTTGACGAAAGGCTTCGCGAAGCATTTGAATAGCAACCTTGGCTTTCTTGCGGCCAAGGGCGCCGCAAGGGAATAGATTACGCATGTAGCCTGCGGCCGGTCCTTGCGGCCACGCATCGCCTACGGCCATTAAGTGAATGAGGCCCTTAGTGTACACTGGTTCCTAAGTTCCATATACTGGGTCAGGGCTCCCCTTTATGGTGGAAATGGCTGACATAAGGGGCAAATAATACTAGGCTTGGAGTACCTCTGTGATAGTGGCTCCCGGTGGAGCTGTGGAGAAGAGAGTTATTTTAAGTACCCGTGTCTACACCGACTGACTCTATGATGCTATTTCTGTCAAGAGTTGGATGAAACTTGGCTAGTAATCCAGGGGCAGGACCAGCGGGTACTCGTTCTTTGGGACCAGGGCTTCGACAGAACAACAACAGTATAAACCAACAAGATCCCAATGTTTATGCAGTTATGACAATTCAAATAACACTGTTTGCACAAAACACTGCATTGACACAATTATCAGATGTAATTAACCTTGGTTGCTTTAACCATAGGGTAAAAAGTATCGACCTGATGCATAAAAAAGGGACCCAGAGTCAATTTTTCACTTCCACCTCTGCTTTGATAAATAATCTGCTACTTCTCTATTCTCTAATATCTTTGCCTCACTTGATCCACCCCACGTAATGGATTTCCTCCCTAACATTCTAGCTTATGTATTCAGCTCTATGACTCCTGATCACATTACATTTCTTTAAGCACTAAATAAAATGAACACACACACACATATATATATATATATATATATATATATACTAGCGAATTGCCCGTCAAAAAATGACGGCAATAAAATTGTAAGGCAGGTAATGCTGTTTGGCACAGACATACATTTTTTGTCGGGTCCGAGATCCTTCGGCGCTCATTGTGAGAGTGTTTTTTTTTTTTGTGTATATGTATTTTTGTATGCTAATTAAATAAGTTATAAATTAATAAATGAATATACTTTACCTATTTGGAAGTAATCTATGCAGGAAGCATTGTGCCAAAGAGCTGACAATCTGTTTTGATGTTGCAAATAATGTACGTTTGGAGTGTTGTGGAGCTGAGGTGTAAGTGTCAGCAATATGTGCAGTGTGTAGTGTAAATAGGCTGCCTGCACAAGGGGAAGCCGTTAGTGTAGCTGTGTACTTCCGCATTGTGTAAGTTAGTGTTGTAAAATGGCGGCGAATGTGTATATGGTAGGCGGGTTTGTATTATGAAGCGTCCTTGCTAATGGTGTATGTTGTAGGTCGTACAGGTTTTTGTAAAAGCCGTATTTTCTTTGTGTTATTTATCGGCTTTAGGGGTCGTGTAGCCTCGTTTTTCGTTTTTTCGGTGGCCATTTTTTCTCTTGCTTAGGAGATTTTTGAGTGGCTAAACTTTGTAAATTTGACAGAATTTGAGGTTTAAGCTGAGGTCCTGGGTGTCTCCCCTTGGTGTAGGTAAGGTTTTTATTTAATTTTTGGGTGTATTTTTGTGTTTTTTTATGTTTTGCTCTGTGCGTGAGTTGTCCGTTAAGGTCATATTTTTGCAAGTCCGTAATGTTTTATTTCTAAGTCCCGCGGGTCGTATATTTTTGTGTAAGTCTGTAGTTAGTCATTGCGTGTTTATGTTTTTTTTTACAAGTCCCGCTTGTGGGGTGGTCTGTAACCGGTTTTGAGGCGCCGTAGAGCCTCCACCTCCACAAATGCGGCCCCTCGCTTCGCCATGTCAAGGTAGCTATCCAGAAAAGGATTTATATATATATGTATGTCATATAAATAGAAACAGAGGTTCAGCTGTGCCATTGATAGCAAAGCTAATAAAGATATACAGACACAGTATTGGTACCAGATGGTGTACAAAGATGTGCAAACTTAAAAATTCTGCTCAAAATAATTTATTTTATTTCTAAACTCATTGCCTAACATTCTTTATAACTTCATGATATTCTCTATCCCTAGCTGACATCTCCAAGTGAATCCTACTCTTTAATGTAAGAAGTTTACTTCCATGATGGCTGCTTCTTTGAAATGTGCTGCAGTTCTGATATTTCCAGCTTTACAGCATATAAGGCAAAATGTATTTATAAAGTAAAATACTGTTACTAAAAACAAATTTTGAGATTGAACAATATAATTAAATGTTTGGCAAATGTATATGTTTCTAATACAGTTGAAGGGTATAACCTTTGATTTTGCATATTAATTAATTATATAACTATATATATTATATGTTGACTTCCTACTAACATTGGTCTAAATTCATTATATCAAGAGGTTGAGTTAAGTTTTAGACAGCCTGGTAAGGTTATAATAATACGTCTTACTCTCTATTCATTTTAACATTGTTAAGTGATTGGCCTCATTTAGCTTGAACACTTATTATAATTAATGACATAAAGCAGAATCTGTAAAATAAAAATAAAATACTGAAGGTTAAATAAGATTAGTCTATTGATTACAGTTCATGGTTAATAACATAGGAATATGCAAGTCATTAAAACTAGACAAACTCATTTTAACTAATCAGTGAAGGGAATGTAGAAAAAACAGTGAGAAATAAGTATTTTGAATATGTTAATAGTCTCCCCGCTCAGAACTTGTCACATAATTGAAATTATTGTTATCAATTTGGCCTTTAATGTATTGTGTAATTACTTAGCGGTCTCCAGGCTTACTGGTTATTCCTTGACCAGAATAGCTCACCTCTTTGATTTGTAGACATTTTGTTGGCACAAAATACATACAGATATTAACCATATTTCTTCATATATATTACATTTTTAGTCAGTGAAACAAGCAAAGTTATATTTGCGGATTTTGTTTAAGAAGTGATTGCGTTGATTTGGGACACATGTTTCTTATTAGTTAGGGAGGTTTTACTAAAAACAAAAATGGGGAGCACAAGCCAAGTGAAAAAGAACATCTTGCGGCCTCGAAGAACAGACAGAGCATAACTGAGATATCCCCCCTTTCCTGTACAAATTCCTAAGCAAGTTAGCATTGTCTGCAATCCTACTCTGGATGCAAGCCAGTGAAAGCAGACTGATTTTCCTCTGATATATAGAGAAACAAATTTCAGCAGTCTCTAATTTCCGACTAGAGTAAAACACAGTTACAAAAATGATGGCTTGTTAAAATAGTAGAGCTTGATTTCAAATGTAGCTTGATGGGTAAAAAATGCTGAGTTGTGGTCAACAAAGCATCATTACATTTTTTACAAGGTCTTGATGTTCTAGCACAGATATAGGGAAGATTTATTATTCTTTACACAAGCTAATATACTGTATTGAATGTTGCTCAATTAAGAGGTGCTCTTTAGATCATGTGATTTTCATGTTTATATATTAAAGGATATAATCTTATATAACTGCTGCATGTTTGGTAGTTTTTAAAAATGTGTATTTATTTGATAAATTGGTATCTTATTGTACATACAACTTACCAACTAAATATAATCTTGCATCATAGACTAAGAACATGTTCACAGGTAAATATAGTGTTTAGTGAGGAACTCTCTCCCAACTCGGTAAAATGAAGAAAGTACACACATAAGAGTTAAAACATATTGGACTTCACTAACAAGAAGTTCTAATAAATATTTTTGTTTAATTATTTACAAAAAATTAAAACAAACAAATGCAGCTATATGTTAGTCAATACCAGAGACAATACTGATTTTAAGTAGGCCTTGGAGCCTACATCACTCAGAGGCATTGGCCGTACAATGTGATCAATTGCTAGTCTCCCCTTGACAACTCAATTAGTAAAAAAGGGGAATGCAAAAAGAGGAAAGAAGCAAAAGATTCTCATATATGGGATATTTGAAATAATCAAGAGTTTGATTAATTGAACACATTATGTCATACATTAAAGGACCACAAAGGTGGAAGGGTAATGTGTATTAGTGCTACTTCACATAAACAGTAGTAGAGAACTGTAACCATCTTTTAATGAAGAGTCACGCCCAGTTAAGGAATTTAAGCAAATTACAAAGGAGTAAGACTAACCCTAAAACATGTTTTAAATATATTAAAAGGAAGAAGCTATAGGAACATTACAATGTGAAACAGGTCAACAGACAAAAAGTGACCAGGAAAATGCAGATGATCTGAATAAATCAGTTTCTCTGTACACACAAGAGAGGTACCAGTGGTCGGTTTACTGCACAAAAATGGGGCTAAACTACCTTCCCCAAATATTGTAGTTGGTTGATATAGGAAGAAATAAAAAAGCAACTGGAAAAAAAATTATGTTAATAAAGCCCCAGGTCCTGATGGAATATACCCAAGGGTACTAAGGGAACTGGGTTCTGTAACAGCCAAACCATTATATCTAACTTTTCAAGATTTCCTCATCACTGGCTGGTACCAGATGACTGGAGAAAATCAAATATTTAATAAGGGAGCAAGAGCAAATTAAGGGAAATATTGACCTGTAAGCCTCACTTCTTTAGTGGGGTGAGGATTTTAGAATATTTAACAAGCGATAGTATGCAATAATTTGTCCATTTGAATTTTTGAGGGATAGGTCATGCCAAACAAATCCAATAAGTTTCTATAAGGAGGTAAGCAGGAAATTAGATCAATGCATTTCTGAAGATGTAGTGTTTTGGGGTTTTGTTAAGGCTCTTGAAACAGTATCATATAGGAGGCTATTTTGCAAACTTAGACATTCAGGAATTGCAGTAAATATCTGCTCATGGATTGATCATTGTCTTCCAGACAGAAGTTGTGCAAGGCAGTTAAATCAGAAAATTATATCCTTTCCCTCCAAAGGGTCTTACATAAATTAGAAGAATGGGTAAGTAAATGGCAGATGAGATATAGCACAAATAAATGTAAAGTTATGCATTTGGGTGAGAAAAATAAGCATGCAATTTACAATCTTAGGGCCGCATTAAATTCCAGCCTTGTAAGTCCAACGTGAATCACATAAGGGCAGCGTGCTACAAACTTGCCCTACCTACGTTGCTATTTAAATAGAAATGGCTGTGATTTACGAGCAAGAGAGGCTATTTCGTAAACCAGTTAACTGCCGTCTGCCTTGCTTTTTTGAATGCAAACAATTAAGCAATTACGTAGTTACGGGTTCAGATGGAGCCAATGGAAAAAGAGATTGTAAGCGCTACGTCACTGAAAAACGGGAGGGTAGATTTAAAGGTCCTACGTGCTTAAAATCCAGTTTGCGATCAGACCCACAGGCCAGAAATAATGCAATATTAATAAAGCAGTAAATATGATATTCTATTACATGCAAGTTACAGTTTATGTTTTGTTGGCCTTTGGGCTCCATTTGCATGTTACGTGCTTGCTTGAAAGTGACCAAGTTGCAATTTAATTGCTGAAATTAAAAATCAGTGGTTACGGGCATTTTTTTTTTGCCAGGAGGTTTTAACTGCCACAGGGACATCCCTTAAGATTAGAAGAAAAAATATTCCACATTAAAGAAAGAAAAGGGTTCTTCACAGTAAGGATGGTTAAACTTTGTGACAGCAGGTAATTAACTTTAAAAAGGTGTTGGATATATTTTGAATAAAAAGGATCATTCAGAGTGAATAACCATCAGAACTGAGCAGTCGTGTCGACAGGGCCTCAGTCAATGCCACTGGGCCTTCATTTTGTCATGTCCCATTTACCATCAGGATTGAGCAGTCACTTCTGCAGGGGATCAGCCATGTCACTAGGTCATGTCACTAGGTCTAGAGCCTCACACACTGCCACACTTCTGCCTCTAAAATCTTATAACAGAGACCACTTCCTACAATCTCCGAAGTGGTCCATTAAACAAAGCAGCATCTGTATCCTGTGTAATAAGATGGCAAAGGTAAATGTGCAACTGTTACTCCTCCATGCCATGTACATGTCAACTAATGTATATTGTTTAGCTCTACATCGGATGTCTGGATGTCAGATCATCCCTGGCCAACAAGTCATGTATGTGACATACTTTTATTTAAAACTAATGTTAACTATATATTGGTTCCCTCTTGCATGTGTTGACTATTGTGACATTGCATATTAATTAATAGTGCAGTTATAATGATATCCCTTTTTAACTTACAGCTCAATAAATGCCTGGAAATTAATCCTGAAAATCCCCTACCTGCAAATCAAGAGGTTTGGTGTTGTAACACTTCATCCTAAAATTAGACTCTGGGGAAATGCATTGTCTGTTGTGATAACAAAATGTCAATCCTGTCAACCGTGAATAGGTTTCTAATTGTTCAGATAACTGATATAAAACATCAAAAAGACCCTGCATAGAGTTTGCACATTTGTGGACTATGATACTGTGAATTAAGTTAACATCTACATGCTTAATAGTTCCCCTGTTCTCTCCTCTACTTGGCCACATTGGAATCCTGTTTAATATTAACTCCCTGATTCCCTAATCTAGTGCTAATGTGTGACCCTTCCCATCTGCACTCTGGACATAGTAACCATTTTCTATTGTGATCTACTTGACCTGTTATACCTGTTCCCACATTTACCTCCATTTTGATGTGTTATCCTTAACCAAGTCCATGTAGCAGTATTTCTTGTTAAACATGTTGTTGCAATTGATTTTTAGCAACTTGGATCCAGAGCAATATGATGTAATTATATTGTGAGATACTTGACCTGTCATACATGTACCCACATATAATTCCATTTTGATGTGTATCCCTCAGCTATGACCATATAGTATTTCCTCATGTTCTATTGTAAGTAATCCAACCTAATCTGCATCCATTATCAATCTGATCCTACAAACACTCATTTCTAAATGTTACTTAAAGTTTGCTTGTATGCAAAAAGCACTACCATCAAAGTAACAAGACCATGCAAATAAATCCCAGGGGGCCACGTGGCTGACTTAAAATAAAATAAGAAACCTATCTAATGCATAGCACTAACATATCAATCATATTTGGCAAGTACACCAGAAGAACTATACATTTAGAGAGGGGATTGAATTCCTAAAATAGAACTAACATTAATAGCGCACAGCATCTATATGTCTTGTTCATCTGGTCAGTACATCAGAATAACGATCGACTAGAATAAGGGAAACCCATTCTCCCTACACACTGCACATGTCTTTAAAAGTGTAAAAATAATATGGCACATCTGTGGAATGCTCTATATGGGGAAGAAAACACAAAAAAGAGGGGGAGGAGAAGTGGATGGATATGTACAGTTTAATCAAATTAATTTATTAGTATTCCAAAAGCAATCCCATCTATTTTTGATCTTCAAGCAGTGCTGCCAATGCTGTATTATCCATCAAATTATAAAGTAATCTAATATAGTGTATATTGTGTATTATTTATCTGTGGTCTCATAATGATGCATTGGAATGACGCTCTAATGAAAAGTACTTGCTCAGTACAAATCTATATGTGATTTGGATAGGACTTCCTGTAATTAGATATGGACACCAGAGATCTACACATTTGAATTCGTACAATTATGCATCAACTTGCAAATTATGCAGGAACATTAGCACAATTCATGTGCTTTTATTTCATGACTTCCTGCAGACTAAAACCCATGGTGCTCCCAATTGGAGTAGCTGGGAGGAAAGTCACTTTGTAGAAGTGCACAGTGACACTCATATCTGGTGGCACCTTAGATTGCACGCCCAGTGCCCCAAATTTGAAGTGGGAGGACCGACCAAGCATCTTTTTCCATCCCCTGCTTCCAAAAATCCATGCCATATACACGGCCCCTGATAGTGGACATAACAGGGATTAAACCGATAGGAATAGTACTACTTAACAGTACACAACTTATAATAACGCAGACAGAGGCAACGCGTATAATCTTCCACGGTGTGCAGTGGAAGGCCCCAGACTCTGACCTGTGTATAATCTTCCATGCTGTGCAGTGGAAGCCCCCAGACTCTGGCCTGTGTATAATATTCCATGCTGTGCAGTGGAAGCCCCCAGACTCTGACCTGTGTATAATATTCCATGCTGTGCAGTGGAAGCCCCCAGACTATGACCTGTGTATAATCTTCCATGCTGTGCAGTGGAAGCCCCCAGACTCTGACCTGTGTATAATATTCCATGCTGTGCAGTGGAAGCCCCCAGACTCTGACCTGTGTATAATATTCCATGCTGGGCAGTGGAAGCCCCCAGACTCTGACCTGTGTATAATCTTCCATACTGGGCAGTGGAAGCCCCCAGACTCTGACCTGTGTATAATCTTCCATGCTGGGCAGTGGAAGCCCCCAGACTCTGACCTGTGTATAATCTTCCATGCTGGGCAGTGGAAGCCCCCAGACTCTGGGAGTCTGAAGAAGAGGAGTCAGAGGAGGAAGGTGGCTTTGAGGAGGTGGGAGACCAAACACAGCAGGCGTCCCAGGGGGCTTTTTATCACCTTTCGGGGGCCCTTGGTGGCTGGGTGAAGGAAGAGACCTTCAATGACATCAGTGAGGACAAGGAACGGGACATGGCTAGCTTGGTATCCAACCTTGTGCAAATGGGGAGTTTCTGGTTGTGCAAAGGGACTGTTTGCGGTTGTTTGCGGTGCATTAAACAGGGAGATTGGTCTGTTACTGTGAAGCGGGTGTAACCCTTACACTACCTGATCGATACAACATCATACCTGATGTTTTAAAGCATGTTATTCCAAACAATTTAGGAATGTTAGGTGATTTATGCCCTTTATGGCTTAAAACCAGACTCTGCATCAACTATGTAATTTTCCGTGGGAGTTTTGCCATGGATCCCCCTAATTTGATCTGGTATTACATGTATTTGCCCTCTGCTCTTCCTCAGTAATGGGGTAGGCACCTTCTGACATGAGGGGCTCATCTTCCGGTGCCATATCGTTATGTCTCTGGTTGTGTCGGTCCATAAAGATTTCTTAGCAAAGATACTGGAGTGGGTCACCAGTTCCTTCTCCAGTGGACCATTATTTGTCTGACCTCTCTGCCATGACCTGCCCATCTTGGCTGACCCTACATGGTATAGCTCACAGCTTCATCGAAGTACACAAGCCTCTTCACCACAACAAGGTAGCGATCCATTATGTATATATACATAATGCCACCAAAATCTTATATCAATCAAGAACATCTAGAAAATGCTAAAATAAAACTCTTTCCTTTATATCTCAGAAAGTGGCTGTATCTCCCACACTGCTATGCAAATATTGTCTCAGATTGTGGTGCAATGTGTACACGTTTAGGCAATATTTTGAGAATTGTGAGTATAGTTTGATTTCAAGGCTTTATGGGCAGGATTCAGGATCTCAGCATCCGTGTGTTTGAGCACAAGTGACTTGATCAGTGTGTGATATTCCAGCTCCTAAGTCCATTCATTTTGCTTGGCTATATGCATTTTCCTTTTGTGTTTGGTCCACCTCTTGTCTAAAACTTCCCTGCAGGTTTAAAGCAGCCTCCAGTTACGGGCCTACAACACCACAAGGCAATCTTCTTTTGCACCCCTATATTGATTTATCTTGGCTGTGGCCTTTAACTAGCCAATTTTTAAACTTAGGCATCACTCCTGTGCTCTTTGGAGAATCAGAACATTTCTGCTCCATGGTGCTGCTTGAACCCTCTTTAAACTTATATTTATTAATGTTGCATTGTTTTTTTATTCACCACAATTTAATTTATTTTGAGAACAGAACTTGTGATAGAAGTGGCTTAAAAAGCTCACTGCATAGTTTTTTTTAACTCTTTCTAAAATCAGTTCACAAGTAATAATTTATGGCATGTTGATCATTTTACCAGATGTCCAGTCACAATGAAGTTAGCTTACTTCATTTATTGTAATAGTGACCAATCAACATGTTATCTTTTTTGGCTGGAAACAATAAAACATTTCTTTATTGGAATCCCAAGCTAATAAATGGTTCAGCTTCCTCTGTTCTTGCTATCCTTGTGCTTGCAAGTAATACATTGTTTCCTCTTGCTAGCTATCACTCCCTTTCAGTGTAATCTCATATATTTAAACCTGAGTGACATTCTAATGTATATTTATTTTGGTTAAAACTAGGGATAAGCGAAGACATGTGGAGTTAAGTGGATTTTAAATTTAAAATATCTCCACTCTATGAAGCTTATTCTATTGAGCTTATTTAACAAGTAGGGATAAACCTGAGCTCTGTTTGATAAACAGTCCATATAGAAAACATAGTAAATGGGAATATATATCTACTCATTTTTAACCAGACATATCCCCACTTTGATAAATATAGTGTGTCTTCTGTTTGTATTTTTATATTTTATTTGATAAAATTATTTGCATGGTTCAAACATAAGTAAAATAATATGTTTTTCAAAGCTGCAAAGTAATGAAAAAAGTGAAATGGTTAAGTAATTAGGAAATGCTAGAAGAAGTATTGTTTTAAACATTTCAGTTTGTACAGTACATAATGTCCATATCATATCTTGGCTATATGCACAGGAAATAATGATTATCGTTCATCAGAAGTTGTTGCCAAACTCTGAATCAGCATTAGAGGTTGACCAAAATTTCACATCCATGTGAACGATATGGGAAATATCTAATAACAAGAGGCTCAGGAAGACTTTCTGAATGTCTGTTTCTATATTTAATAAAGGGATTCTGAAAGGGATTGCATTGTTAGCTGTTCTTACATTATGTGCATTACATATACATTATTTATGCATCATAGTTTGAAAGATATACATTTCTACACTTTAAAACCAGATGGTATTTTCCTCATTTTCTAAATTACATGGGAAGGTCTGCAAAGTTTTTCTAAAAATACCAGTTTAAAAATCTATCTGCAATTTGCTAATTCTTAATTACTGAGTAACACACAATACATGGTTTTCACAAAAAGTGTTTTACCAGTGTAAGTGAACAACTAGGATTATATGAAAACTAGCGACTTGTCCATCAAAAATGACAGGGCAATAAAATGTTAAGGCTGGGAAAGCTGTTTGCCACACAATGTGACACTCTTAACCTTTTTGTTATCTACAAAGAAGTACAACAATTATAAAGTTTTTTTTTTTTTTTTAACCTTCAACTTGTATTTCACCAACAGATAAACCATCAGTTTTGAACAATATTAACTATCTTAATTCTCATGTATGCAAGAATAATATAACAATGGCTGAAGTTTTGATGAATACATATTGTAAAACATTACATAATACATTTTAACATGCAACTTATATTTGAAACAATGGTGAACCATGTTTTTAACAATACAAACATTTTTAATTCAGAGGTAAGCATGAGTAACATAAGAATAGGTTAACTTTCTCTGAATAAGTATTTTCAACCATTACATAATACTTTGTAACATGCAACTTTTATTTCAAGTAGTGGTAAACCACATAGATATTGAATCCAGAGGAAGGCAAACAGTAAAAAAAAACATTGAAACTGAGCCAATTATATCAGGAGGGGGGGGGGGGGAATAATTCATTCCTGGCCCCATTAACTGGATCAATACTTTAATGACACATTTCAATTTATTAACAAATGGTTATCCTCCTACTAACATAAATCCTTAATTATATACAATGAAACAACTTTGCACACCTTTTAAAATACAATCTAAACATTTCAAATAATAGATTAAAATACTAATATTTAGCCTTGAATTGTACAAAAATGCCACCTAATTGTTTTGTGGGGCCAATCATGCAAAAAAGTAACTTCTAACACATTCCAATATGTTACTTTGTTTTTGCATTTTTTTTCTTCACTTTTTGTTGTTATTCTTGTAGTTCTTGAAAATGGCACACCGGTTTTCTTTGTGAAATAGTGGTCCTCTAAAAAGAGACCACCAGACATAAAAGTTCGTCCGCGGGGTATAACCACTGTTCTCTATGTTTTTTGCCATTTTATACAATTTCCTTAGTGGAATAGTGGTCCTCTAAAATGAGTCCGAGTGACATAAAATGTTGTCCTCAAAATTAAACCACTGTTCTCTATGTTTATAGAACCTCATAGTACACAATATTTTTGCTAAAAATGCATCCATCCTGCAATAAATCACCTTGACTTGGGTTTTCTTCAATATGAACTTTAATTTCCTCTGGTTGTTGCATCTTGAAAATGCAACATAGAGTTGGCCATGTGTAAATACAGGTTCCTTTAAAAAATTACCCACAGACTTAAAAGTTTGCCCTTGTTTTTTTTTAATGGTCATGTTAAATGCCATGATAATGGGAAATTGTCTCCTTCAAAGGACAAAAGGCAAACCACTCTCACTTGGAGCCAAATCAATTCTTGGTATAAGAACTGGTTCACCTTTATGGGTACCTTTCATAATTACTGCATGAATAAAATGATCTTTTAAATCCTTCACAATTAATCTGGTCCCATTACAAAGTCCTATTTTCAGATTTATATTTCTCAGTAGCATGACAATTGCCCCTTTTTTAAGTTGCAAAATATGTGGTGGCATTCCAGAGGGAGTTAAAGAATTAATACATTCCATAGTAAAGTTAGATTCCCTGTCTTTGTCATCAGCCAGAACGGAATCTGCACTGTAATAGTATTTTTGGGGTTCATTGATTAATTCAAAAAAGTCGTTATTTAGATTCAAGGCATCTATATTTTTTGATGTTAATATGACTTTGTTTGCAATGTCTGAGTAATCCTCGTTATTGATCGTATTGAGAAAGATTGTTGATATTAGTGATTCTTTGCAAATCATTTCTGATGGAATTTCAACAGTAGCATCAGTAAAATTAGTTATTTTTTTATGTTTTCCTTCTCCAATTTGAATTAGCCAATCATTGAATTGATGTTGGCCTTCAGATCTCATATTTATTCCTAATTTAAGGTGTGTAAATATTTTCCACAGTTTACTTCTCTTTATACACGTTTCGACAATGTCAGTCCTATTGCCATGTGGCACCACAGGTAATGTTTGCCTAAAATGTCCTCAAAACAACATCACCTTTCCACCAAATGGCAAATCATTATCAATAACTTATTTTAATAATCGATCAATACATTGCAGGGCATGACATGACATCATTGTTGCCTCATCTATTATAATTTATTTATTTATTTTTAATTTTTTGGCTTGTAATGAATTCAGTCGAATATCCGACACTGATGTTTCTAGAACGGGAACTGGCATTGTACTTCATCAGCAAATGTGGATTGTATGGAACCACATATCTATTATCGACCTTTTGGCCATGGATAATAGCTGTTTGTCCTTCTCTTCTTTTATACAAAGGGTATCCATCACAATTAGCATAAGTCTGCATTTGAAATTGTTTTGGGAACTCTTTTGTGCATTTTTTATTTTCCATACATGGTTAATTTGGATTGATATCTCATAAAGTTTTGAATGTTTTTCTGGATGTGGCAGTTCAGCAGTAATTACTGAATCCACTGTGTCTGCAGTATTCATTTTATCTTTTTTTTGCAGGATTAAAAGTATATGTGCATGTGGCCGGCCTCTTTTTTAAAATTCAATGGTATAAATAAAAGCCACACATTTACAAATACGTGTGCTTTAGTTATATCATGAATTAATTAATTTAGTTTTATTTTGAATACTCTAGCCACCAAATCTGGTCTGTCAAAACTATTTTGGCCAAGTTTGCCATTTTCTTTGATCTCTGGCCATTGTGGATTACATGTGAATGTAATGAATAAATCTGGTTTGCCAAATTTAGTCACAACAGCTATGGCATCATTGCATCTTTCTCGCATATTGCCTTGGAAAGAGAATGCCTCTGTTTGCAGCCAAATCAGCAACATAATCCATCAATTCAAAGCTTGTTTTGTTGAAATTTCCCAAAATTAAGATTATTTGCTTCGACTTGTAGATAGGAATCAATAATCCATTGTTGTGTGAGTTTCCCCCCACAAAAAATAGAATCAAAATGATCCAGAATAGCAGTTTGTGCCACTTTATATTCCAGCATAGAAATATTCCAGCATAGAAATATTGTTTCTACCACAAACTTTACAATTGGGATAACTTTGCAATTGTAATGTTGGTTGCCATTCAGGCTCACCATTTGGAAAGAAAAAGGGATATGTCATTGGATCCAAATTACTACTTAATATATTTATGTTTATAAAAGGTTGATCTTCATTGCGTGAATATATTCTTATATGTTGCTCAAATGGTGGTTCACCATCATCATTTTTAAAGACCATGGCAACCTCATTTGCTGTTGGTAAATTATACAGTCTTTGATCAGTATGGCGATCTCTTTTGAGAACCATATTTACTCTTGTCATTGGTAATTGATTTATTTGCGCATGTGCCTGTTATTCAATTTCAACCTCTGCTTTTTGTATGCTTGACTATATGGGTTGTTAGCCATACTGTTATCAAGATGTTCAAAGACTATGGGTAAGCATTGTTTATTTTCAGGAAGGATCATTCGTTGTTCAACAGTTTCCATTGTATCAATTATTAATTAGTTAATAAATAAATACACTTTACCTATTTATAATTAATAGCCAGCAATTAATATCCTGAAGAGCTAACAATCTCTTTGGATTTTCCAGCAGCAGAAAATGTCAAGTCAGTCTATCATCACTTGAGGAGAAATTGTCAGCAATGTGGCAATTGTGCCCTATATATAGGCTGCGTGCGCGAGACTGAACCGTTGGTTTAGGCAGGAAAGCCGCCATTTCACAATTGTAATGTGTATTGTATGTGTAGAATTGCAACTTAGTGTTGTAAAATGGCGGCTATATTATGTTACGTGCCTCGGGATCATTTTCCTTGCTTCCTAACAGTGTATTTTTGTACCTTGTACGTCCCTGGCAAAGTCCTACCTGCCTGGCGGTATTTTGCGCGCTTTTGTGTCGTGTAACCTAGTTTTCATTTTTTTAGGCAACCTTTTTGTTTCCTCACTTAGCCAATTTTCGAGTGCCGAAACTTAAATTATGCTTCCGAGTTGCAATTTTTTTATTCTAAGTCCCGTGTTCATCAACTGCTTGCATTTCCTATCTGTTTGGAGCCTAAGTCCTGCATGCTTCAATGCCTCAACTCATATCGGCTAAGTTGAGGCTCTCACCTTCGGCGCTTATTGGCTAACTGCTCTGAGCTCAGAAGACTTCTGTGCTTCAACATCTCACCCGCTATGATTTGTAGTTTGACAACTATTATATGTGATGTTTGATGTGTTATGAATTTCTCAAGAATAACAAATTATTTAATTAAAAAGATAGACTAGAAATACAAGTGTATATGTATAATATTACACTGAAATGTTATCATTTTAGGTCCAATAACAAATTTTGCACAAAGCATAGTATTAGTGAAAATACCTTTGATGTCTAACTAAGAGGGATTACAGTGCTAGCTTTCAGATTATTATAACTACGTAGTCAAGCAATATTAATATTATTATTATTATTATTATTATTATCATTTATTTGTAACGCGCCAACATATTCCGTAGCACTATACATAAGTTAAGTTACAGGCAATAACAAGTTCAAGATTCACACATTGCGATGAATGGAGGGCCCTGTCTTTGAGCTTGGAATCCGGTGTCCATAGCTCTTTCCCTAAAGCACCGCGCAGGATTGAAACTCGCAGACTTACAATCTAAAGCAATATGTGATATTTGGAGATTGTGAACTTTATTTAAAGCCCATCTAACTGTTTATAATCAATATGCCAAACTTCATAATGTCATCTAACCAACTTGATTGAGTTAGGTCACTCAATCAGTCATATGACTCAAACATATAAAGCTCTCAACAATAATGTACCCTCCTATATCTCTGCTCTTGTCTAACAATACTCTCCCACCCACCCTCTTCGCTTTGCTAATGTCCTTCTTCTATCCACCTCTCTTATCACTTCCTCTCACTCCCGTCTTCAGGACTTTTCTTGTGCTGCTCCTATTCTCTGGAACTTCTTGCCTCGCTCCACTAGACTATCTTCATGCCTCAAAAACTTCAAAACCTCACTAAAAACTAATCTCTTTAAAGAAGCTTATCAACTCCAGCCTTAATATGCACAATTCTTCTTTTACCCCAGTACCTCACCCATACCTTTACAATGTGAGTTTGCGAGTTTTCAATCTTGTCTGTGTATTAGTGTAAGCACTATGTATGTTAGATTTTAAACTCAAAAACAGGACCTTCCTTCCTTTGGCCTTTTGTTAAATCTGTTTGGATTTGTACTTAACTTAATAAATAAATAAGAAATAATAACTCTTAAACAACTACTGAAAGTACATTCATCTTGACCCATAAGTAAATACACTGCATAAATATTTTAGTAAGCAGATTACATATATATAAAAAAAAAAAAACACATTGCACAAGGAAGATAGTATTTAACTCCTCCAACACAAGTTGAAGTGTAAATAAAGCAATAGAGTTAAACCCAGTTATTGTTATAAGGCTATTATCCATGTATTATAACTTAAAGGCTTCCGTCACATATATATATCACATTTATAGTTGTCGTAATTGCTAGTTTGTCGGTCACGCTATGTTAAAAGTTACGGACTTGCACATGCCCAATAAGTGCTGAAGCTGCTCATCGCAAGACCTGAAAGTTATGGGTTTGAGGCCATCTGCAATGAGTGCTCATCGGCAGGTGGTCATGGGGAGTAGAGGGTGGGCGGAGGAGGTGAGGAGTGAAGTGCAGGATGGAGAGGAGGGTGATTAGGGTGAGGAGGGCGAAGAGGGCGAGGAGGGCGAGGAGGGCGAGGAGGAGTGAGAAGAGGAGGGAGAGGAGGAGGTAGAGGAGGTGAAGGGAGAGGAGGAGAGTGCAGAGGTGGAGAGTGCAGAGATGGAGAGTGCAGAGGTGGTTAGTGGAAGGGGGGCCCAATCGTCAAACCCATGTAGAAGAGGGACAGAGGGGAAGGAGCCTGATCCCATGGGGGTGGTAGTTCGGGGGAAGGGACAGGCCTCAGGAACAGGTCAGGGATGCAAGGGTCCCTGTCCACAGTCGAGAGGGCAAGATGCTTGGGGGCAAGCACTGGGCCCACAATTATAAGCACCAGGAGAATGTGGTCCTCCTCAGTGCTATCCGTGGCCGCCTGTCATTCTTGCAGGGGGGAGGTGAAGCCAGGGCCTTGGACTCAGGCTTGGAAGTAGGTAGACACAGCGCCAAGGGATGTGAGGTCTGTCAAGCGCAGATTTGCTGACATCAGGGCCAAGGTGAGGAGGAATATGGCTAGGGAGGACAGAGACTGCAGCGTGACCTATAATGAGTGGGAGAGGGCTGCAAGGGAGCTGCTGCCCATTGGAGCTTCCGGCACAGTGGCCTAGCAGGACCCAGCCTCCATGTCTGGTGAATATCACATACACCAACATGCCACCACGTATACATGATGACCAACAAGGACACTGACATGTCAGCTCCATGGAATTAACAAGGGATAGATGGATGCATCATTAAATTCATGAAGCTAACAAATCACTGTCATTCCTGGGCACAACAACAGTAATCAAGCAACAGAGAGTCAATTTATTGGTGTGCCGACTGCAGCCTATACAGTTACAGAAGGCAGCCAGAATCAAGATAGCATTAGGAGCCAAGAACGATCAAGACCATAAATCAAAGAATAGATTATATCTATATCTAGCATATGATAGCTAATCTGAGTTGCAATTTGGAGAATCATCCATGTTCAAGCCTAGATGTCAAATAGTTATTAGTGAACACATAACAATGTACTATTCATCATACTAATGACATATAACTTTCTTTTCTATCTATCAGCAATCAGGAGGGGGTCTGGGTCCAGTGGCAAACCAGGAACCAGCACAGGTGAGGAGGAAGGAAGAGGATAAGAGGGCCTGGCCTCTGTGGAGGGGCAGGTCATTTGGGTGGTGGGGTCACCCACCGGACTTCTGGCCACACAGCCGGTATTTGACCCCCACTATCCCACTCCTTGAAAGACTGAGGATTTTGCTGGGCCCTCCAACTTAACCTACAGCCAGCCAACCTCCTTCCCCACACAACTGCTCTGGCCTGGCCACAACTACCGTCGGGCACTCCAACATCACCACCTGCATCATTACAGGTTCCAGCCAGGCCCCAGACCCTCCCCACTCAATCACCACCACCTCCTCACCCAGCCCTGGCACAAAGACCTCCATCCCCACTACCACCCGTCACCACCAAGCCGGGCTGTGCAGGCAGAGATGCTGGCCCTCATGCACCAGCAACTGGACTATCTCCAGAGGATCTAGGCCAGCATATCTGCCAATCATGCAGAGGTTATGCGCAGCCCGGCAAGGCGCTCTAGGGAGGAGAGATGGCAGAACGTGATGACCATACATGATGACCACACGTGATGAGTCATACCTGGCTGGGCTGCTATGAATGTGACTGGTCCCCGCCCCGCCTCCTCTACTCTGGAGGCATAGCCCAGCCACTAGCAGCCCGACCCCTCCACTCCTCCCACCATGCCTCTGTGGTGCTGCTGCCTCAACACCACCGCCAGCAGGGAGACTGTGGCAGGCCGCAGAGAGAATGTGGGCCCTGTGGTGTGGCGGAGGAGGACATAAGAGCTGCGGATATGTTTGTGCCTTCTCAACAGCACTTCTCAGTGACAATCTATTGGTCACAATGTTAACTTAATCTAGCCTGACTTGGATCTTGGCCTATGTGATGGTCATATTTTGTATGCAGATGGCTACCTCACCTTAACATGGTGCATGATCCTCTACCCTGTGGACACGCAGGGTTTTAATTAACATGTCACTAATTGATGGTCACTAAGGAATGCTGTTGAGAAGAGATGCTGCAGTCCCTATGATTTTTTTCAGGCCTTATATAGTACATTGTCTTTTTTTCTTCTCTTTATTTGTTTTAGGTACAATTCAGGTCCATGAAGGCATCTTCTGCATCTGCAAGCATTGTGGAGGAAATGAGTGTAAGGTTTTCCCAATGCCCCTCAGATAGACATTCCTTCAATGACAACCCCCCTTAACATGTAGCTCCGACAATCTTAAAGCTATCATATAGCCAGATATCTCAGACATAATTGTTGTTAGCTTAAATGTAGATTAATACTGCTATGGCGGTGGACTTGCAAGGTCTCACAATAGCATGTTAATGACAGTCAGCATGTGCATATGCACTAGTGAAGCATATTATCCTGACCTCAATATCGATCTGAGAACAAATCCATGGCTCTGATGTAAGTAACATTGAATCTGATCTTACTGATTATCCAGAGACCTAGCTAATAATTAGTAATGCTTGCAGATAGAAATTTTATGAGTTGGTATATTGTTACAGTATTTAGCACTGTACTTTACATGCATGTTGAATAGTTTTTTTTAGCCTCCACCGTCTTTTTTTAGTTGACCACTTTTTTTTTTTTGTCACCACACTGTATGTGTGAAACTGTATTGGATTACATAGTCCAGAGGTTGAATCATCTGTTATATATAGCAGATCTAGACAAGTTGTAAGTGCCATGGACATTAATGGTTTCTTAAATTAAATGGAGTTATTTGTGATGTTCCTTTTTTTATCAGATTCCGGTTGCTGTGGTGTAGTTACCACATGTGACCCTGGTAGGTGCTATGCATCATGATTATTGTAGGCTATGACATTACCCCCATAGGCATCCCCTTTTTCCCAATAATAGCCTCTTGCTCTCTCAGGACCCGCCCACACCACACCCATGATATTAATGCACAGTCTTGACTGTTTCTGATTGTGGTCTGTGTATAAAATAAAGCTTGTTTTCAATGGTTGGGGTTATGGGACCTCCACATGCATCACATTAGTGTCACATTCCTATAGATGTAAACTAATGATCCCTAGTTACTATGCAATAGATCAAAACATATCACATATTATAATTGTCGAACTACGAGATGTTGTGACGCTTTGCGTGGTGCGTACGACTTAGGTGCTAAGCGCCAAAGGCGCTCATTGCCTGCGAGCCTCGCATAGCGAGGCAAGCCGTTAAATCGCAGCACTTAAGCGAGGCGAGCCGTTAAGGCACTAAAATTCACAGCACTTAGCCTACAAACACGTAGGAAATGGCTCGCCTTACAGAATTATTAAATTCACATTCACCCCAATTGAATAGGGATCTATATAAGCACATTGCATCTTTTTTTACAATAAGTTTTTAGTTAATGAAGACCTTGCTTTTGCATTGAAGTCCACTAAATAAACAAAAATATGCTATGCGCTAATATACAGCCCTATTTAATTGCCCCATTTGCAATGTAATAAGGCTGTTAGGCTGCAAGCAGTTGATGAACGCGAGACTTAGAAAAAAAAACATTTTAAGACGCAGGACGTAGAAAAAAAATACGAGGTAGGAAAAATATGATGTTAACGGCCGAACCGCAAGAAACAAAATACACGAAAAAGGTGGAGGTGGAAGTGGAATGCAAATTTAAGTCGATTTTAAAAAGTTTCGGCACTTGAAATTCGACTAAGTGAGAAAAAAATGGACGTCAAAAAAAATTAAAATGACCTGGGACCGCGCAACACACCGCGTGTCACTTTCACACAGGGTCGTATGAGGTACAAAATACACTACTAAAAGGACGTTAAATACTCGCAAAACGCGTAGCACATACACAAGCAACGCTACTTTACACTCCGAGCTTGCAAATCACAACATTAAACATCTACAGTAGCGCTTTACACAAATAAACCAGCTGTTTATCCTAGCGCACACAGCTTACTTCTAATGCACAGTTGGGACATTCAGAAAAATATCTCCGCAGGCCAGCAACAGTCCAACTGAACAATATATGCTGTGGGAAAATTAGAAAAGATTGTTAGCTCTTCAGCCTATTGATTGATGGATATATTAATTACAATTAGGTAAAGTTTATTAATTCATTAAGTAACTAATTAATTGATTATTAATTAAAAAAATATAAACATAAGTATCTGTCTTTGTGATGAGCGCAGAGGCTGCTCAGAGGAGTAAAAGTACACCAGAGGAGATGCTCGCAATGAGCGACGAAGGTCCTCACAGTACAAAAACCTTCTCATTGTGTGGCAAACAGCATTGCCATGGCTTAAAATTGTATTGACCATCATTTTTTGATGAGAATGGCATTAGATATCATATAATACTAAATATCATTTATAATAATAATAAATGGTTAATACACAGGCCAAGTTCAATTAGGGATACTGAATAAAATAAATATAACAAGTGACACTGGAGTGGTTTGCCAGTTCATTCTCTAGTGGAGTGTGATTTTTGTTTGACTTCTCTGCTATGACATGCCCACCTAGGGTGACCCCACTTGGTATAGTTCACAGCTTCATTGCAGTACACAAGCCCCTTCACCACCACCACTTAGCAATGCAGATACATACACCACACTAATCTACTCTAACCCTTCAGGAGGGGCCACAAAAACACATGTAGACTTTGCAGAGGCTTTGCAGAGGAACATGGACCAACAGCCAGTAGTGGTAGTGAAGGGGCTTGTGTACCTGAATGAAGCTGTGAGCTAAACCATATAGGGCCAATGTAGGTGGGCAGGTGATATCAGAGAGGTCAGACAGATCCCAGTCCACTAGAGAAGGAACTGGCAACCCACTCCAGTATCTTTGGCATGCAAAACTTGTAGAACAGCACAGACAGAGACCTAGCCTAAAGGTGCTGCAGTCCATAGGGTCACATACTGAAGGACTGAACAACAACAAAATAAAATGTTCCCTGGGTACTTGATATATGTGATATGGCGGTGAAATATGGCCACTATTTGTTTTACCAAATGTAGATGTGATGAGTGAGATGTATATGCAATTTATTTATATTTTAGGGGCCACAATAGAGCCTCTGTGAGTGAGAAAGGGTCAATATAGCATGAGTTTCATGTTTTTGTTTTGCTATTTAATCTGGTAGTGCATGTTGCAGCATGGCTTTTCATATTGGCATATACATGACCATTACAACATATGATAAAAATGTAATATTTTTTAAATGCATTTTTTTATTATTTGGGGATTATTGTGCAAGTAATTGTAATGCATTTCCCTGTTTTCCTCATATTTTATGTAAACCCTTTGCGGGTCCTATTTGGAGGCCATAATATTTTTGCCTCCATTTGCGGGTTACGGGCTTGAACACCATGGCATCGCAAGTCGTTGCAATTTATTAGCAAAATTGAAACGTAGCAGTTAAGGGCTTGACAGAACAAAGGATTTGCGGCCATGAAGTTCCACGTTCCATGTCGCATAGACTTTTTTCAGCCTTAAGCCGCAAGTCGTGAGCTGCTTGCTTTACTGGTCTAATTTATTAGTAGTAAGTCTTGTGGGCTACATTAGAGGCTATGGCTCTGCACGTTATGGAAATTTAATAGGGCTTCAGGAATGCTTTCTACAGTGACCAAGGGCGTAAAAAATAATCTGTGTGTGTGGGGGAATAATTTAACTTTACTCCCAGGCCAGGAATGTATGTCTATATGCTAACTTTTATATATATATATATATATATATATATATATATATATATATATATACATACATACACACATACACAGTAAATTATAATTATTATTATAATATATAATATATAATTATAATTATTATAATATACCTATTATATACCTATTATATTATATAAAATAGGTCAAAGCCTTCAGGGGAAATACATACTTCTCCATGGCACTGACCCTCTTGTGGCCGAATATTATAATGCATGATTAAGTTTAATTTTGTTATTTTTTGTGTTCCTTTTCATTGAATCTGGGTGAATTTGTCCCCATTACCCCGCCCCCCCCCCTTCCCCCCCCACACACACACACAGTTCCTAAGCCCCTACAGGGACCCTCAATTTTGACAGCTAAAATGCCTCTAGGTTTGTCTGTCAGCTATTCTATGTTCATATTGTCCCATGTTTTTGGAATCATCCTTTTGCTTTTTTACACAGTCATGGTCCCAATCCCAGGACCACAGCAGCATGTACTATAATTCCTATATATCCACAGTCGCCTCTCTATTTGTGCACTTCTCTTATGTCCATTGTTTCTGTTCTTCCTACCTTTCTCACTTCCTCTTACTACCCTACTTCTTTCCTACCACCCTTACTCACATTCTTTCTTTTTCCCATTCTTCCATCCCTTTATCTTTCTATATGCATACTCCAGCACTTGTGTTACTGTGGTTGATATGCAGTGGATATACAAGAAGATGAACATCAGTCACATCAATATCACATACAACGCACGAGAAGAATCCATCTATTTGAGTCACATTCACGAGTATATCTGACACGCAAGAATCAACAGATGCTTAATCTAGAAATCAACTCATGCATGTTTTGTATAAAACACAACTTTTGTGATCTCTTGATATAAAAACACAGAAACATAGATTTGATGTAAGAAAGGAACCATATAGTTTTCCCTTTCTGTTTACCCAAATAACTTGACTTTATCCCATTCCACATTAACCATCTTCTTTCCACCTTTCTTATCACCTCCTCTCATCCCCAACCTCAGGACGTTTATTGTGCTGCTCCTATTGTCTAGAACTCCTTGCCTCACTTCACTAGACTATCACCCTGCCTCAAAACCTTCAAATCCTCACTAAAAACACATCTGTTTAAATAAGCCTACCACTTTCCACCTTAACTTGCACAACTTATCTATCACGCTCCTGTAACTCACCCAAACCCTTTAGATTGTAAGCTTGCGAGTTTTCAATTGTGCAAGGTGCTTTAGAGAAGCACTTTGGACACTGGATTCTAAGCTCAAAGACAGGGCGCTCCACCCTTTTGTAACATGTTAATATTGCTATTGTTTTGATTTGATTGTAACCCATGTATAGCACTATGGAATATGTTGGCACGTTACAAATAAATAATAATAATAATAATCCCAGGCATCCTTGAATATTTTTTTTAGCCTGTCCCTACTATTTCCCCTGAAAGCCTGATCTACTTATTTACAATTGTTTCTAATATGTTTTTTTTTTCTATTCATTTTCAGATATTTTAATTTGTTTATTTTAATTTATTTGCTAACATTTTATTTTTAATATGGTTGAAGGTAGTGAAAATGTATTACAATAAAAATATAATTGTGGGTTTTGCAGCCCATTATGCTTCAATGATTCTTAGCCACTCTGCAGTTAACATCAGTCACTGAGCACTTTATGAAAATGTCTGCTTTTAAAATAGAGCATTTGACTATACTTAGCTGCAGGAGGACAGAAGATGCAATTCCAAACAATGCATTAAAGACCACTTAGTAACTAAAGATGTTAATTTTCCCATTTTTTGAATCCAAATGCACTCTGAAAAAAATCTAACAGAAACAGCACTTCATCAAACAGCAATGATTTTCAGCCACCATGTATGCACACACCTGCATCCTTTTCTGTAAAAATACAATTTGAAAATATTAAAAATTGAGCAGTTAAACCAGATTCTTATTTTTGTTGTCTGATAGAAAGCCACACAGGAGCAAAGCCATTTAAAAAAACTAAGGATTGAACACCTGGAAAAATAGAGTAACTCTACAACAGTTGCCTTAAGGGCTCAGTTGTGCATTTCTGATTTATGTTGCTCAGTTTTTCAGAGGGAGAAAAGAGATTTAGTGAAAACAATTAAGGCAGTTTAATTGCATTTTTCTAGTGGATTATTACAAATGTAGATATATATACTTGATGATCTCAATGTCTTGTGTATTTTTCACTGACTTATTCCTGTTGCTTGGCATTGTTAAACATTTTGGCTTTGACTGACATTTGAAGCACATTACTTCGCTCCAACATTTCTTTGGGTTCCTCCCCATCAATAGATTTAATGTTGGATACTTTTCTGGGATAAATGGCAACCTTTGACCTGTTACTTTCTTTGGCAAAAGATCATTCTTTTCAGAGGTATTTTGGAATGTCCCCCAAATGGGCCTCATGAGGTGAAATTCTCTTACTTTTCCAAACTTAGTTTGTACGAGGCAGTTTTCTAATGAACTTAGCAAAATTCCCTGCCAACCAAAGTGAGTTTCATATTTTTTATTAACTTATTTTCTTCATTCCTTTCTAGCTTAATGTTAAATACAGTTTGGTTTCACCTTAAGGCGTAAACTCATTGCAGACGCCTACATGAAACATAGAAATTCAATGTTATTCTAAGTATTCGAAAGAAAATGGATCAAAGCACTAGGTACAAAAATAAATTAAAAGTGCAGATCACTATTACATAGAGTGCAACCTTTTCAACATAAAGCTAAAAAATTGCAAAATGTATAGCATCAATCCTTAACATAAATGCCAAAATATATCACCAAACTAGAACGAAAAATGAGAGGACAAAAATAGTGTAGTATAGTAAAAATATTTATTGTGTAAGTGAAAATTACTTACAAGGTGACAGAGAGAGAAGGGAAAAATCTGACACATTTTATCAGTGAGGCTGGGGGCTTCACTGTACTGGTGGGACCATGTTTAACTCGGGTTGTATTGATTGTACTACAGATGTGGTTTTACTGTACTCCAATACTGCATTATATTTATGAATAACAGCTTGCCATATAGTGGTTATATTCATGTTAAGCTTGAGTGATATTTATTTGTGTTGTTTTAGTAGTTTGTGATTATTTAAGCTAGAATTTGTGACCTTGACCTGGTCTATGGAGGTGTAATCAAATTATTGTTTGCAAAGGCAGATATAAGAGATCTTCTGTGAAGCGGACAGTGGAACACTTTATCATTGAAGTCCTCTTGTGGAGAGATGCAAGTGATACTAAAACCAGTCATATATTTTGCAACAGTTCTGTGTAGTTAGGTTAAATTGTCCTTCTGATCCAGTGATCCTAATTATGTTACCAAGTGTTATTGTTTAGTGGCACATTGTATTCTTTCTATAAATATGCTATACAATGTTTAATAAAGAGATCTTTTGGTTAAGGTGTAAGCAATGGAACCTTTGTTCTTTTCCTGGATGCTGAATTCTGCTTTTTGCTCCGGCTGGTGAGTTATGAAATCGAACCCTAGGCACAGACAGAGTGTTAACCCTGTGCCATGACAGACTTCATCAGGAAAGCTAGTTGGATAGTTTCCCCCCTCCCTTCCAACATTTAAGTAGTATTTGCTTTATGTGTATTTTTACTGTGTCACGCTATTTTGTTTTTTTTTCATGCTCTTCTTCTTTTCTATTTCTAATTAATTTACAATTGTAATGTTTCTGCAGTAAATTACAGATCCATTTCTCAAATGGTGACCTGGGAGGCTGTGTGCTAATATTACCTATAGTCAGGAACACTGAGGTTATAGTTTAACAATTGAGTTGCAGGTATCTGCACCATTTCAGTCCAAGGAGTCCAAAACACATGTTCATCAATTTTATATGCATTCTGCTTCTTGTGTAAATATTAACATTTGGATATGCAAAACACAAGATATTCTTGTTTTCTGGACAAGATCAGCTTCCTGGTGGTAAGTTTAGTATTTGTGTTATTTATCATTTTTTTTTTATTTTTTTTCTTTCTTTAGTAAATCTAAGAAAAAGCCCTGTGTATTTTGAGCATACTGAGATTATAACAAATATCTTAAAGTAGATCAGAAATAGATCTAGATAGAAAAGAAAAGAATGTAGATTCATTTTCTCAACCTGACATATATACTATGTTTTTGAAACAAATCCAGCCCTTCGAAAAAATAAATAAATATATATAGTTAGTTATACCTCACAAAATGTGTTCACTAATGGCCCCCAATGTGATGTCATGGGGTTTGCTCCATTCCAGAGCCATAGAATCAAACTGAGATCTCTGTATGACCTCTACTCACTATAAGTTTAATGAGATTCGGGAAAATAGCACTACCAGTGTCATGTATTTCCCTTTCTTAATTCAGGGCAAAAAATAAAAAATAAAACAAATAACTGCTGTTCTATTCACGAATACGTTTGCAGTTTATTTTCATATTAGTCTTTTAAAACTGTTGTTTTGAGCTAATAGGTATAAAAATGGTAGCTGTACCTCGACTATGAAAAGTGAAGGTTCACGTAAATGATGATCGTTATTCACATACTGTACATCTCTTTCTAGATAGTTGTTTACTTTAGCATTCATTGCCATTTACAGTCATATTCAAATGAAATAGCAATTGACACCCATAAAAGGTACTCAAACTCTGATTATTAAATAGAAAGAATGTTGCATTTGTAGATCACTGGAAAGATATGTTTCAGTAATTTAACAATTCTATCTGAAAGGAACTCAAAAAAATGTTTTACCTTTGGTACTGATAATATTTGAATAAATATTTGAAAATGTTTTTAAATGTCACTTGTTATTTGGGGGGGTTATGTTATGTAGGGGGGTATTTACTAAACATCACATGGGATGTTATGAGAAGGGAGATTTACTAAAGGATTCAAATGGCTAGCGTGTGCATCTTTTATTACATGGTATTCAATGTGCACTATTTCCTATTAGTAACTTGCCCGTATTATGACGTAGCATAGAATTGTCAGTGCTGTCTCTCTCTCTGTGCACTCTATCTCTACCCTTTCTCTCACTGTGTCCTCTAACTCTCTCTGCCATTTCTCTCACTGTGACCTCTCACTGTGTCCCCTCTCTCTGCCCTCTAACTGTGTCCTCTCTCTCTGCCCTCTCTCTCTGCCCTCTAAATGTGTCCTCTCTCTCTGCCCTCTCACTGTGTCCTCTCTCTCTGCCATCTCACTGTGTCCTCTCTCTATGTCCTCTCACTGTGTCCTCTCTCTCTGCCCTCTCACTGTGTCCTCTCTCTCTGCCATTTCACTGTGTCCTCTCTCTATGTCCTCTCACTGTGTCCACTCTCTCTGCCCTTTAACTGTGTCCTCTCTCTCTGCCCTCTCTCTCTGCCCTCTCAATGTGTCCTATCTCTCTGCCCTATTACTGTGTCCTCTCTCTCTGCCATCTCACTGTGTCCTCTCTCTATGTCCTCTCACTGTGTCCTCTCTCTCTGCCCTCTCACTGTGTCCTCTCACTGTGTTCTCTCTCTCTGCCCTCTCACTGTGTCCTCTCTCTCTGTCCTCTCACTGTGTCCTCTCTCTTTGCCCTCTCACTGTGTCCTCTCACTGAGTCCTCTCTCTCTGCCCTCTCACTGTGTCCTCTCACTGTGTCCTCTCTCTCTGCCCTCTCACTGTGTCCTCTCTCTCTGCCCTCTAACTGTGTCCTCTCTCTCTCCCTGCCCTCTCACTGCGTCTTCTCTCTATGTCCTCTCACTGTGTCCTCTCTGCCCTCTCACTGTGTCCTCTCTCTCTGCCCTCTCACTGTGTCCTCTCACTGTGTCCTCTCTCTCTGCCCTCTCACTGTGTCCTCGCTCTCTGCCCTCTCACTGTGTCCTCTCACTGTGTCCTCTCTCTCTGTCCTCTCTCTCTGCCCTCTACGCTGCCCCTCTGTCTGCGCTGCCCCTCTATCTGTGCTGCCCTCTGTCTGTGCTGCCCTCTTTCTGTGCCCTCTGTCTCTCTGTCTGTGTCCTCTGTCTCTCTCTGTGCCCTCTGTCTCGCTCTGTGTCCTCTGTCTCTCTCTGTGCCCTCTCTCTGTGTCCTCTGTCAATTAATGTAGCCTCTCTGTGCACTCTCTGTACCCTCTCTCTCTGTGCCCTCTGTTTGTGCCTTTTGTCTCTCTATGTGCCCTCTGTCTCTCTGTGTGCCCTCTCTGTCCCATCTGTCCCTCTCTGTGTGCCCTCTCTCTGTTTTCTCTCTGTTTTCTCTCTCTCTCTCTTTGTGCCCTCTATGTGCATGTCCTGGCCATCAACGTTCATGCGCATTGTCGGCCGTCCAAAATTTACTGATAATCTGTGATGTGATGCCTGTGCAGTAAGCACTTTGCAGGCGTTACTCACAGATTGCTAAATATTATAGGTGATGGGGGAAATTTCCATCACAGCCTCTGCGCTAGCTTAGTAAATTTTCCCAATATTGGCTTGGCAGACTTGCTTTGCTTTCCTTTCTTATCTTAATTGTAGCTACAATGGAGAGAATTTACATCTGAAATTGAATGTTCTCAGTTATTTCCATAGGAAATAGTGCATAGTAAATAAAGGAATGCACATTGCAGCCAACTGTGATGCTTAGTGTACATTAAGTTGTGTTATAATTTAAGTTTCAATTATATTGTTTTAGAAACTGAATTACCAAAGGAAAGCATACAAAACCATGTAAATAGGATACATGAAAGACACATTACCGCACTGCCTTTATATCAGCATCTAACACATATAAAATGTCCATACAGTTCACACAAATTGTGTGTCTTTTGATTTAATATAGAAACATTTAAATTTTATTTTAAATATATTGACCTGACATCAGGGACCACAATTATATGATTTAGTTAACATGTATATGATCTGGTATCTCATACTTTAGACTGTAGAAGACAGTTGAATGATTTTCTGGGATTGCTTTCAGGCATTGTTGAGAAATGGAAAACCTTAAGCAACCACTATCAAAGAACATGTCATTACCCATTTATGTGTAGGAACGTTTCGTTAAGAGAAAGGCAATTGCAAAGTAAAATGTATCTTCCATGCTTTAATTTTCCATTACATAAACTATTTATGCAGAAACACTTTAAATTATTCAATCTAAAGCATCATGTAATCTTACCAATGTCTTTCGAAACCATAATCTTAAGAGTTATATTTTTTGTGATTTATTTCTAATTTTATAAAAATCTTGCCATTATTTCACCAGAGAGATGTGATAGAATGACAGTAATTTGTGTGGAAGAAATATGTCATTAACTGTGTTTGAGTTTTTATTAAATAAAACATTTTTTAGACTGGTAAACCACAAAAGCAAGTCTGTTTTTTCAATAAGTTCCTGGTTATTTTTTTATGAAGTAGCAATACACTGTATCTAGGAAAAGTACCTAAGGAAAAGTCTACAAATATTAAGGACATGGATATACCGTATTGGTCCGAATATAAGCCGCACCTTTTTTTCCAGTTTTTGAGTTTGCGAGTTACGTGTGCGGCTTATATTCGTAAACGTAAATTTGCTGCCGATTTGCGCGATTGCGAGTTAAGGGTGCCGATTTGCGTGCTTGAGACTGAGGTATTGTAGAAATTGAATAGCGATTTACGATTTAAGTGATTCTAACATCCTGTAAGGCCTGTAACCTGCAAAAGAAGTTACAGTACTAATTAGAAAGCCTGTTTCTTGCAATGGCTGATCACTTGGAGAGAGTCTTTTTCTCTCCAGTTTTAAGGGTGCGGCTTATATTTGAGTACTATCTTTTTTCTATTTTTTCCCCTTGAATTTTACAATTGCGGCTTATATGAGGGTGCAGCTTATATTCGGACCAATACGGTACTATAAATACAATTTGAGAACTAGAACCCAGACTAGGTTCCTGATGCCTAGCACCTAAAATCTTAAAGCAAATCAAATAATAAAGAGTAAAATAGTGCTTTTATTGGTATGCATTAAAAAATTAGATAATCCCAACAGAAATTATATGCTCAGACTCTTCTACCTATAATATAAATGGGGTTAAAGAACTGCACCAACAATACAGAGCTACCAGCCAGTATACAAGGTCTAAATAATAGCTAATACAGCCCAAAATTACACCAGTCCAGTTGTTCAGACTATCTGGAATAAGGTGACTGGAATAAGGCTAGCCCTCAAGAATACATCAAACAACCTGGTAAATACTGGTGCTAAGATCTATCCTCATATAATAAGTGTAAAATCATAGGATAGAGATAGAGACAAAATAAAAAATAAAATACAATAGTGGACCAGTGAACTGTATCATACAGATCCACTGACTGGTTTCCATATTGTCATGGGTGAAATATAAATTTACCTGAACTACACAGCCAGTAGAGCAGTACAGGCTGTGTTCCATATCAGAGTCTGTCCAGACAGCTAGGTAGACGGAAGCCTCGACCGGCCGAGCTCTTCAGGTGCTTAATCTAGGGTTCATGTGAACCTATACTTACTTACAAATGAGCCAGGGTGTGCAAAGTTGGTATCTAACCGGGAGCCGGTTTCGCGGAATGCTTTCTCAAAGACTGCACGCAGGATGAGGTTTACACTGTGATTTTAGTGCTGCTTGCGAAGGAATAAATAGTGTCATACTATATAAACCTACTTTGAAAAATAACTAATACAGCGAATTAACGACATCCTTAGTTATGCAAATTCCTAATATTTGAGAAATAAATGAAGATACCATTATTTAGAGACTTCATAAATGTATGTCTGTAAGTAAACCCTCAAAATAGAGAATGCGCTAAATGTGAAAAGTTAGTCATGTAAGTATACAATAATCAAAAAATCAGCCAGGGAGTACTGGTGACTATAAGATTAAGTAAAGTAGAAAATGTATAATGTTACTTTGTCCCTTAATACTTACTTTAATACAAAATGTAAATCTAGACAAATGGGGTTCTAGAATATATACGTGATCTTCTAGGGAAGTAAGAGGGAATATTGTTTATTCTAAAAGATTATTTACAAAAGTATATATACATAAATGTACATTATTTATATATCGTTTATTAGTGGAAAGAACTCAGGACACCGATTAGATGAATGGAGAAAAGGAAAAGCTTTCATTCAGGCCATAAGGTGTTTGTGCCTTGAGGACATAGATCCACTTGCTCTCCAACTTTATGAGGGCCAGTCTTCTATCCCTGCCTCTTACAATCTGTTTGAGGCTGTCCACTATGAGAAAATTGAAAGCTCTGCAAGTTGTTGGCATGGTACAGCTTGATGCGGCGGGACACCGGTGTGTCCATTTCTTTGAGGATAGTATGAACGTGTTCAAGTATCCACCTTCTAAACTGTCTTTCCGTCTTGCCTACGTAATTACTACGTAAAATGACTACATTCGCATGTCAAGATGTAGACCACATATGTAGACAGGCAGTTATAAAACTTCTTAAGGGGATAGATGTTTCCTGACTTTGGATGTACAAAATATTTTTCAGGCTGTATATACCTGAAGGCTTTACATTTACAACATCTATATAGACCCTTAGTGGTGTTAAGGGAGAGCCAGTTCTCTTTGGTCTCCTTTTTGCGATAGAGACTGTGTGTGAGCATGTCGCCAATATTTTGCCCTCTTCTATAAGTAATTAATACTTTGGGTGGTATTGTCTCCATCCATGTGGGATCTTCCATCAACACACTCCAATGTATGTCCAAGATGGATTTGACTTGTTGGCTTTGCGTGCCATACGCAAAAATACATCAAGTTTTACTCTGTATAGTGTAAATAATCAAGATCATCCGGAAGGGCCCTCTTGTAGACTTGTTTTAATACCCTATTAGGGTAGCCCCTGGATTTAAACCTACTTTGAAGAAGTTTTGCCTGCTCTTTAAAATCCTCCCAGCTGCTGCAGTTGCAACACAGCCTCACATATTGTCCAGTCGGAATACCTCTTCGTAGTGGAAGAGGGTGAAGAGGGTGCTGACTTTTACTACCTGAACTGTTTCTATTTATTAACAGAAAATGTCAATTTAACTAATGATTCCTAATGTAAAAAATCAAGTCTTTAGTAAACCAAAAGTGCCAAAGTTAGCATACATAGATTCTTCGTAGACAGTAATACACTATAAATCGCTCATGGTTCATCATCACTTTTTACTACACTGTTTGAAAGCAGAACAAAATATCTAAATGAATATTTTAATTTTCTTATCTGCAAAATAATTGAGTATTCTGCTAATTCAAGTTAACTGTTAAAATTGATATATTTATGGGACTTAAAATAACATTGCTGACCTCCACGGGGGCTAATGATATGGAACTTTGGCATCTGTAAAGACCCTCATAGGGGAAAATAACTATTGGGGTCCATAGCGACCTTCTTGGGGCAATTATTTAGTGTGACTGGGGTATAGTGAGGGGGTTGGAAGGGATTATACCTTCCCACTTTATAGTACCAGGAGTTTGGGGGAAGGAGGGCCTGATGCCCTTTGGGTGTTGAGAAGGTCCCAAGGGACCCCAATGTTTATTTGAAACCAATCAGTGCATAGTAGAACATAGACAGAAGAGGTCATAAGCCCCCACATTAAACTTATATACACACACATTTATAAGTATACTTATAAAGAGAAAGATATAGGGATATAGATGGTAACATGTTAAGGTCAGTGTAACATGGTAACATTAGTGGATTGCGTCACGCTGCAATGGAAACTGCTGAGTTTTAGACTCATAGAGCCTCATTCAATTGAGCAATTGTAAGTTACAGTAGCCAGTAATGGAGGCTGTAAGTTATTTTGCTATGCAATTGGCGTTTTTTGTTGCGAGACGCAAACGGCCTACGGCTAAAATCGCAAAAATCGATTCAATTGCTATAATTCTGTAAACGGCAAATGTAGAAGAAAATCCTACGAGTACTAGAGATGACCCGCAAATGGGTTAAAGACATGTCCATAGCACTGCAAATGCAAACAAAAAAGCAATACTGCACTGTAAATGACGGGGAAAGCGATGAAAGACATTAGAATTAATTGCACAAAAGTCTCAAGCTCATAGAACAATTTTCTATTTTCTGCTTCATTTTGGGGTTAGATCGATCTCGGGAATCAACGAGTAAATACATATCAGGCCATCCACATGGACTAGAACAGTATTGGCATTCACTTTTATTATTTTGTATTTTGCGATTTTGTGAGTCCAATTCCATATTGGACCCCTAAACGCTAATTGATTGAAATGTTGAAACATCTATCTTAGACTGACGTAATGATGGCGGCCTAATTTTCTATTGGCTGTTTCGAAATGGTTAGTTAAGGCCTTGCTTAATTGATCATGTTCCCTCCCTGAAATGCTACGCGCAAGTGCATGGTTTACAGTTTCGGCTTTCGGCCAGTAACTTGAAGGCTTGTTCAATTGAATTGCACCGGAATTGTAGCAGACTGCAAGCCAGCAGCAAGCCCGCAGACATACGGCTTGTATATCGGAAGATGCAGGCTTCTAATTGAATTAGGCTCATAGTGGATAAGTTAGGCATGTTGCGAGAGCTAATATACTCAGTGTGAGTTTGTGCAAGCATGTATTAGCTGTGTAAACTTGCTTGTTAAAACACACAAGTAGTTTTGTAGGAATTGTTGCTGGAGCAATATAATCAAACACATCGAGCAGTATGTTTGTCTTATCAATGTTTAACCATGATGTTTCAGTGTTTCACAATATGACTGTACACAGAGTTTCATTGGACATTCATTTATTATTGGTAGTAGTAACTGTAACGACCCACTCTCTGGCTGGGGTCTGCTGACTTGATTTGGGTTACTCTGGACCTTGGAGTAGCTTTGAGTACAGGAACATCATGTCTCAGCCCTTGGTTTAGACTGAGCAATATTGACAGTAAGTCTGACGAATCTGACTGCAAGCATATGTCCCTGGGTAAATAATACATCTGCACACAAAGTCTTGATGAAAATTATGAACCCTTTATTGAATTTAGTCAGCTTATTTAAAACCTTGCACAACACATTATAGGGAGTGGCTACCTTTAGTCAAACCCTCATCCCCCTCTGGACCAATGGAGTAGCCCTTAGGAGCAGCTAATTCCCTCTGTCCCATGTGACAGGGTTAATCCTTGGGAACTATCAGTCCCCTCCCCAGGGGCCACCCACTAGGTGTGGCTACAAGCTCATTCTATCTCTGTCTGTGGAGAGAGTAACATCTCTGCCCTGGCCTATGGCCCTAGTATTGAGGCTGGAAGACCCTGTACTATACCATTGTCCTGCGGTGCCTGGCAGTCTGGCAAATCTATTTGTTTAGGTTTTATCCTTTGTTTACACTAAGGACCATATGGCCAACTCCTGACTGAGAGTTTATACAATGGGGGAGGGTTGACTAATTAAAACATAGCTATCACTCCATAATACAATATACAATATAATACTAACATATCAATAACCTATAACCATATTTCCCCATTCCCACATGGTATCAGTGTGGGGCAAGTTTTCCACGTCAATCCATTTTATGCAGTAATGCTGACTTTATTTAATGGTGACAGTGGAACCCCCTATTCATACCATTTACAAGCAGTAACTTTGTGCCCAAATCTTTTGTTCTTCCACATGGCAACAGCATGTGGAAGATAACCCAGCACAAACTGGCCACTGCTGCCAGTCATAAAATGGCCCCAGCATAGTTCACACCAAATCCAATATGGCCCCTGGTTGATTCATGACAGTAACGAGTTGAGTATGAAATGAACACTGTGCCCTTCCCATTATTATTATTATTATTATTACTTTTTATTTGTAAATTGCCATCTTTTTTCATAACACTACTTACAAAGTATAATAGAATACAGTAGGTAAAATTTACAAAGGTATTGACAAATTGTAAGGTAAGCAGAAATACACTATATGTACAGTGACAAATATGAAACAAATCTGTCTGAAGACAGCTGGAGCAATATTACTGAGTTCCCAACTCTGAGCTTACAATAAGAAGGTAAGGGTGGAGTGTTATACGGAAGGGTGATAGATGTCAGATGGCATTGATTAAGGTTAAAAGATCAAGCAAGTGGAGCTGCTGTTTGTTACTTTTTAAAGAAGCGTATCACCTTCCACCCTTCCACGCTTATCAACTCTCTCTCCCTCTGTTACCACTCACTATACCTTAGATTGTAAGTCTGACAGTTTCTATCCTAAGTACTTTGGGAATGCACCCTGGACATTGGATTCCTAGCACAAATACAGGGCCCTCCTTGCTTTGCTATATGTTAATTTGTATTTATCTTTGTATGAACTTAACTTATGTACATCGCTACGGAATATGTCGGTGCGTTATAAATGAACTATAATAATAATAATAATAATAATAATAATATTAAGGTTGAAGGTGATACATTTCTTTAAATAGATGTGTTTTGGTGAGTTTTTGAGGCAGGAAGATGGAGTTTGCCAGGGTAGGGAGTGAGAGGAGGTAACAAGAGATAAGGAAAGAAGAAGGTCATTAGCAGTGAGAAAAGGGAGATTAGGGAACATTTGGGGGTTTATATCTTAGGATCATGATTTCAAATTTAGTTGTAAAGCTAAGTTACTTCAGAGATTGCAAAAATAAATTATATTCCAGAATTACATAAAATAGAATTTTGTGACTCAGCCCAAATTTTTGTACAGTCAAATACTGAATAAATATGGAAATAGTACATACAGTATGATTAGTAAATCATTCTCATAAAGACTCATGCTTTCTTCCCATGGGTGTAGGAACTGGGGGCCGGGGGATGGGTGGTACCCCCCATATTTTTCTATGTTTGTATGTATACATAAGCTATTTTACGGTCTGTGTATACAATTAGCTGTATCCCCCCAGAATTATTCTGGCTCCTACACCCCTGTTTCTTCCTTGCAGTTCTTGCAGTCCAAAAATGCATCAATGATTTACTTGTAGAAGCAGCCTGTTTTTCTTTTGATTTCTAGTGTTGTCCATCTCGAGGGCTGAAACAATAATTTTCCCAAGCCTTCTGAACCATTTTGTAAATCATGCCTGAAATTTGGGATCACTCTAGCATTATTTCTCATGGTAGGCATGATTCTGATAATAATGGTTGGTATAATTTTTCATGATATTTGTTATAGCTTTGTTGTCAGAAACCTCTGAAACATGTCACCATGACTGTCTAAAATATTTTCAATGCAATGTATTGAAATTACAAGTACACAATTGTTTTTTGGTTTTATATTTTTATCTTACGGGTCAATTATTCATTTAATTTACTCCGAATGAAGTAACACATACATGTGATCTGCAAACACACTCCTAAATGTATATTTCCCATTAAAGGACCACTATAGTTAAACAATGCACTTGTTTGTAATGTATATAACAAAATAACATTAGGAGCTGAGTAAGCCATGAACATGAAACATTTTTAAAGATAATTAGATTTTTTTGAAGACTGTTAATAAAGGCAATCTAATGATTTTATTTTTGCCCCTTATGCTGAAGAATAAGGGGCATGTTTTTTATCTACCAGTGGAGTAGGGGATGAGGAAGGATTGTAGAGGGAAATACCTGTGGTGCCAATTGCAGGCAGATGCAGTTACTATATACTACATATTAGATAAGTGGACTGCAACCACACCCCTTTACCCTCACACCTAGAAGCATGCAACTCACATCAATAGCTTTCCAAAAATGTAATTGCTCCTCTCACACTCAACTTCCAATAAAAGTATCATGGATGCCTTTCAGGTTTTCCAGAAATACAAATGACATGTAAATGAGGATACAATGTATCTTACTATTAAATCCAAAGCACCATTTTATACATGGCTCCTTATACTTGCTGTATTACACATCTTTAAGCAAAGCACAAGATTGGATTATGCATAAGCTAGGAACCCATCCACAGACATCACTTTTTTATTATTGAATGCCCAGGGTGTGCTCTCTCTGTGAGTACAACTTGTGCATCCTGTACTCACTAGTACCCTTGCTCCAGTGGAGCCTTCAGTTCCCCCACTTTGAGGGCTTGAGGACCCCTTTGATCTTCTGGGCTCCAACCATAAGGTACAAGGTGTACCTTGTGTCTCCCCCTCACCCTAGGAATGAGGGGTGTCTTTCCGCGTCTTTGGTCGGAGCCTTCAGACGTGAACTGGATCTGTACCAGTGGACAGCTTCCACCAGTTTACCCTGGCTCAGACTTCTGGGGGAGCAGCTATCACCTACTCAAGCCAGGTACATTTAATGAGTCCACGGCCAAAAGGTTACGCCTTCAAGGGCTAGCAGGACCCTTTCACTCCACTGGCATGTGGAGTGCATCCTGCCAAAATCAAAATGTGTGCCCAGTCCAAAAACCCTGCCATGGTCGTGTCGCCATAAATCAAAAGTGTGCTAGAAAGAGTATCTGCCACCTACCCTAGCATAAGGTGAGGCAGGAGAAACAGCTCTCACCTAGACCTCCAGCTAAGTGCAGGGGTGCACAGTGATGTGCTCCCCCAACTCGTAGGCTGGGGTGGAAATAAAAAATAGGGCACCGCCCACAAACCATAAGGTACTGCTAAAAAATCTGGGCTGTGGGGCTATTCTGGGGGAGACACAGGCATAATTGACTAGACCAAGGTTTTCCCCTTCTACTTCAAATGCATCAGAGCTACTACCTGCCAGTTCAGAGGAGGTACTATACTTGATCTAAGCCAAAAGGTCAAGAATAGTAATAGGAGAAGAGTAATATGTTTATTATGCAGGAAGATTTAGGGACTGTATGGTGTGGAGCAGGGATGTGATTTTTCACATTAGAGCACAGGATAAGGTTGCATGGATATAGGGCCATGTGTAACCCTTGATGCCTTGTTGTTGTTCAGTCGTCCATTTCTCTGTTACCCAATGGACTGCAGCATGACAGGCACATCTCTCAGCCACTGCCTCTCTAAGCTCTTTCAAGTTCATGTTCATTGCCTCAGTGACCTTATTTATCCTTCTCAACTTTTGCTGCCCCCTTCTTCTTGTGCCTTTAATCATTCCCAGCATCAGAGTCTTCTCTACGAAATCCTGTCTTCTTATAACATAAAATTTGAGCTTTACCCTCATGTCCAAATGTTCCAGTGAACAGTTTGACTTGATTTCCAGTGGTACTGACTGGATCTTCTTGCAGTCCAAGAATAGATCAAGTCAAAATAGAATTCTCCAGCACCACAATTCAAAGAAGTCAATTCTATGGTTCCAGCTCTCACATCCGTGTGTTACTTCTGGGAATATCTTAACTTCTTAACAATACCGGATCCTGCTTTCCCTGCTATTTGGAACCACGGAACAATCTACACAGAAACTGAAGTTATTAGCAAACAATGAAGGAAGCCATCACTACTGTTATTAGCTGGACTTTGATTATTAAAATAAAAATCAATGTATCTATGTAATTATAATTAAGGAGATTGAAACTTTCGCTAGGTAAATTCTGTACCAATACAATACTTTTTATGCCTTCCCTCACCCCTAACCCCCAGTTTAATTACCTTCTAATCCCCATTCTCACTCTATACCACTCCTATCTTTCTGTTATTCACTCTTCATCTCTACTATCTCCATGTAACACCAAACCTCTCTCTCTTAAAGGAGCTATCCTAACTTCTTAAAAATGCCTGGCCCTGCTCTCCCTGCAAATTGGAACCACTCTCCTCCATACCTACCCCTCATCCACCCACAACTCTCTTGTCTTATGTTATTGATTCACACAAATTATCTGCCCCAGCTGAACACTGGCTAACAATTCATCTACCACATTATTATTATTATTATTATTATTATTATTATTATTACCCTCCCATTATAGTCATCCTGTTCAACGTTTCCTCACTAATTTCTACCTGAAATTGGAATTACACAGGAATTTAACAGGATTGAACAGGTATTTAATACACTTAAATCATGTATCACATATAACAGAAGCAATCTAGCCAACCAAATGTTAACCTATTCCTGCCATATATTGTATTTCTTTTTTTCTTAGTCATTGCATCACAATGTGTCCTCACACTTTCTTCTTCCTTCTAATCTCCTGCCTCATTCTTAGACTCTTCTCCTCACTTCACCAATAACATAATCCTCTCACCTACTCTACTCTACTCTTGGCTTCTATGCTCCTATGAGCTCCTATTCTTCGAGCCACTATCTCCTTCCTCTTATAAGCCTAAAAAAGCAAAAATACTTCTAAAAGTCCCCCTCCCATATCTTACCACTCTCACTCCTTCTTCTGCTGGCTGCTGGAGACATATACCGTAAACCAGACCAATCACTAATTTCCATCTACTGTCAGCCATGTACAGCCCCCTAGGGCAGCAAACAACCAAAATACATACCATTTAATACCCATCACCTGTCACAAACCATCGGCATTTGTGACCTTTTTATATCCAGCTCACTCAATCTACTGGCTATTACTGAAACTCCATCAGACACTGTCTGGCCTGCGGCACTCTCATATGCTGGTTTACACTTCAGTCACATGCCTAAACTTGGGAGCAAGCAAGGTGGAGGTGCACTTTTCACTGCACTTTTCACTGCATTCCCCTTGTTCCCTTTAAAATTACTTTGACTTACCTCTTCCCCAGTCTCTCACGATGGACAGAATCCTCCACTCACCAGGATGGACACTCCCTTGACCATATTGTTACCAATTTTTTCCAACCTTGTCATCACCCCACTCCCTCTATCTGACCACCACCTCCTAACCTGCAACCTTACCACACCTTCCACTCACAGCCCTTCTTCAATCCCGACCACCAGAAGCCACAGAAACCTTCAAGTACTGAGCCACAACCCTTTTTCAGTCCCCTCACTACACTCACCTGCTCTGATATTGCCACCTCCCAATACAAAATTACTCTAACTTCCATCCTTGACACTCCTGCCTCCATAACCACAAGCAAACACCCTCAATTTCTTCCACAACCATGGCACATTACACAACCATGCTACATTCAGAGGTGCTCGCTCACTGCTGAACAACTATGGAGGAAATCTCGCATTTCAGCAGACTTTCTCCATTACAAGTTTATTTTGTGCTCCTATTTCTCTGCCTTCAATGTTGGCAACATTACTTCTCATCGGTAATATCAAATCTATACTTTAATCCAAGGTGTTTGTGCTCCATATTCAACACTCTCCTTTGCCGACCCCCATCTCCTGCCCCTTCCTATCTTACTGCTGAAAACTGTGCCAGCCACTTTAAAAATAAAATGGAAAATATCTGAAATGAACTATCCTCTCATTGTGGCTCAAACACTGCCCTCCACTCAACAAACTGGCAGAACACAGCCTATCTCTCTATCTCTCTACCAGTTTCACAGCCACCCACATTTTACGGTTCCCTGTTGATATTGTTAGAACTTTTTTGAGAAAATTTCACTAACTCTTGAATGTACAAGACATACAGCCTGATATCTCCCGCCATCCTGTCCTGGATAATGAGGTAGCGCCGGACTCGTTGTAATACTACCGTAGAAATGTTATTGCACCCGTGTAACCACATCCTGTTTTTTACATCCCCTAGCTTCAAAGTTGCTACAACTCCCTCCTTGACCCCTTACAAGATGGCTTCTGACCCCAACACTCCCCAAAGTCAGCTCTCACAAAAGTCATTTTTGACTTGCTAGGGTAATTTCTCTTTTCTGATTCTCCTGGATCTATCTGCTGCCTTTAACACAGTTGGCCATCCTCTTCTTATCCAAATTATCTGCTCTCTTGGCATTTGTGACACTGCTCTCTAATGGTTCACTTCATACCTAGACGATTAAACTGTTACTGTCTCCTTCTCTGGCACATCTTCTTCGCTTTGCCCTCTGACTTTTGGCGTACCCCAAGGTTTAGTCCTAAGCCCCCTGCTCTTCTCAATCTATTCCTCGGTACCCTAATAAAATATATTTGGTTTTTATTATCATCTATATGCAGATCACACTCAAATCTACCTCTCAGCACCAGATCTATCCCCCTCTATTCTTACATGAGTTACTCACTGCGCTTTAAGCATATCTTCCTGGATGTCCACCCATCAACTCAAATTCAACATGTTAAAGATTGAGCTCCTAATTTTCCACCCTCTACTAAAGCTACCACTCCTCAAATATCTCTCATTGTTAACAATCTCACCATCACTCCCACTTCCCAGGTCTGCTTTCTTGGGGTCCACTGGACCCTGTCCTCTCTTTCATTACTCACATACAATCAATCACAAAATCTTGTCATTTTCATCTAAAAAACATCCCCAAAAACATCACTCTTCACTCTGCTATTGACCTTCTTCTTTCTTCCTCTCTTATCACCTTCTCTCACTCCCGCCTTCAGGAATTTTCTCACACTGCTCCTATTCTTTGGAATTTCTTGCCTCTGTCCACTAGACTATACTCCTGCTTCAAAATCTTCACAAGCTCACAGAAAACATATTTGTTTAAAGAAGCTTATGACCGTCAGTCTTAATGGGCACAACAAATCAATCACCCTCCTGTACCACACCCATACACTTTAGATTGTAAGTTTGCAAGTCTTCGATCTTGTAAGGTGCTCTCTTTTAAGCTCAAATATAGGTTCCTGAACTTAACTCCTGTACAGTGCTAAATAAAATGTTGTCTTGTTGCAAATAAAGGATAATAATAATAATATCATAGTTCAAACAATGCATACCTTTATTAGTAATACAATCTCTTTGTCAAGGCTTGACATTGCTTTCCTCCCCAAAATCGTCTTTCAATTTCATGGCTGCATTCACCATCTGCAGACATCTTGAAGCTCAGGAAAATCTATCACTGCTTCCACTTTTTCTCCATCCATTTATCAATATCTTTGTATTTTTAACATTGAGCAACGGCCAACTTTTGCACTCTCTTCTTTTACCCTCGTCAATAGACTCTTTAGTTCCTCTTCATTTTTAGGCATCAGAGTATTATCAGCTTATCTGAGTTGCTGATATTTTTTCAGAGAAATATTAATTCTGTCTTTGGATGCATGGCCTTATGCATGATGTATTTTGTGTATAAGTTGAATAAATGAGGTGACAAAATAGAATCTTGTCACACTCTTTTCCTGATCTTGTTTCATGTTCAGTTCTGATGGTGATTCTTTGGCCCACATACAGATACTTCCTCAGGAGGAAGATGAGATGGTCTAGTACTACTATCTCTTTAAGAACTTGTCATATTTTGTTGTGATCCACACAGTCAAAAATTGTAGCATTGGCAATTTGATCTCTTGTGCCTTGGCCTCTGCTTGCACATCTGGTAATTCTCGGTCCATACATTGTTAGAGCCGAGCTTGCAGGATCTTTAGCATTACCTTGCTGAAATGTGCAATTGTTCAATAACTGGAGCACTGCCTTAGGATGTAAACTGACTTTTTCAAGTCTACATCTTCTTGCAGGAATTTGAGCAGTTCAGCTAGGATTCCATCAACTCCTGCAGTCTTATTATCAGCAAGGCTTCCTAGGGCTCATCTCATTCTCCAAGATGTCTGGTTTCAGCTCATAGGACATTTCATTAATATTATTAACTAGCGACTTGCCGTCAAAAATGACTGCAATAACATTTGAAGCCTGGCAATGCTGTTTGCCACACAATGCGATGTTCTGCCCCCTCTGTGCAACTTCAGTGCTCATTGCGAGGCTCTCCTCCCATCTCCTTCCTTGTGTCTTTCTCCTCTGTGTCTCTGCTGAATCTTCACATGGCGCGCGCTGACTGCCATTGGTGTAAGTGTTACTGTTTTTGCCGTTGTGTATTTTCGAAGTCCTTCATGCCTGGCATTGTTCGTCTGTGTCCCGTGTGCCTGGAGTTGTTGGTGTGTTACTGTGTTTTCCGTCATGTATTTTCCCGCGTGCCTGAGTAAGTTCCTAGTGCCTGGTGTTGTTGGTGTAAGTGTTACTGTGTGGAGTGTTTTCTAAGTTCTGTGTGCCTTGCCTGGCAGAGCTTAGTTTTCATCTTGTTGCAGAATTTTTAAGATTTTTCGGCCGCCATTTTTTTCCCGCTTCTGCGATTTTCGAAAAAAGACAAAATATGCCTCAAATTAACTTGAAACCTCACTCACCAGGTCCCTGGCTCCCCCCCTGTGCTGTGTGTGAATGCATAAGTGAATTGGAGGTATATTTGTGTGTTTTCATTGTATTTTCCAGTTCGGTGGTGCGGCCGTTAAAGTCGTATTTTTTGCGACCTCGTGTCTCAATGGCTCGCCACACTTCTTGAGGCTCCCAAGTTTGACAACAACTCGCAGTTTGACAACTATTATATGTGATGATGCTAAGATCCTTCCTTTTGTGTATTCCTGCTACCTCTTCTTTATCTGCCTCTTTTAAGTCCTACTGTTTTTTTTTTTTCAAGCCCACTTTGGAATGGGTTTCTTTGAGATCTTCAATTTTCTGGACGAGATCGCCTGACTTTACAATTTTGTTATCTTCTTCTATTTCTTTACATCATTCATTATAGAATATCTACTCTGGATTTATTTATTCCATTTGCTTTCCTTCTTTCTTGGGCTACTTCCAAAGACTCATTATTTGCCTTCTTTGCTTTCGTTCTTCTGGGGTTATTCTTAGTTGCTATATTGTGGACACTTCTGTCCAGAATTTTTGTGGTATTCTATCTACCATGTGTAGCCCTTACAATTTATTCTGTACAAGGAGATCATAAAGGTTATATAAACATTCAAAGGGGAACAAGACATGGGTTTCCCCTGTCTCCACTATTTGCAATGGTGAGGGAACCTTTAGCTCAAGCTATACGCTGCACCCCACAAATCCAAGGGTTCCAAATAGGACTACATCATCTCAAATGCTGCTTATTTGCGGACGACATTCTATGCACGTTAACTGACCCAATTTCATTGATACCTACATTGATGAATACTCTAGACTTTTTTTGGACAGATTTCAGGATTGAAAGTTAATTTAGATAAAACAGAAGCAATAGGGTCTTCTCTCAAACGCTAGAACTGTTAAAAAGCAAGTATTCATTTGTTTGGCCAGAAATCACATATTTGGCATCAACGTGACCCCTGACCTGTCTAGATTGTACGGGACCAATTATACTCCTCTAATAAAAAAACTAATTGCTGACACTAATAAATGGAGTAAATACTCCCTTTCATGGACAAATCTCCTTTATTCCCTCATGGCTTAGTTCACCAAATAAAATAAACATTTTATAAAAAAGCATTTTTTAGAACTCTTCTAAGATCTGGTAGATTTTAATGCAGGCTGGAAATGGACCTCTCGGCGTGAATCCCAGGAGTTGGACAAGTAAGTTGTTGGAAGATTGGCTGGAAATCCGCCAACCTCACGCTAAAACCTAAAAATGACGCCTGGGCTGGGCTAATTGTGTCAGCCTGCTCATAGTAGTTATTTGGTTAAATTTAATTTAATTTTTATAATTTAAATGATATATAACCCTTATGTTCTTTTTTTTTTTTAACGAAAACAAAAGTTGAAGAGATATTGTGATAGTTCAATAATGAATAAGAACCACATTATACAAAATGACTAAACTTTATTAACAAATTGTTACATTTCAAATGATCATAAAAATGACTGTTAAAATGTTTGTACTTGGCAACAAAACATATTGAAAATAAAAATGATATACAGAGAGGCACTCTTAAAGATGGAAATTATCTAAAATAAAATTCATTCAAAATATATTCTGTACCTCCCCTCCATATTCACTGGGGATTTTATTTATTTTGTAACTGCTTGGTCTCATGATTTTCCCTCTTTTCCATTCTGAACTCTGCAATACGAATCTCATGATCAGAGCAGCAGTAAGCTCCAGGTCTTGTTTTTGCTTACTCCTCTATCTTTGGCAGTAGGATTTGTATTTTGCCCATCTGGTCGATGTCCATGTGTAGAGTAGTTTCTGGGGCTGTTGGAAGACAGTATTTAATATGACCAGATAATATCTTGTCTTAAATTCTTCCAACCTCTGATCTGCTTCATTTTTTACTCTTGTCCATTACTCCAGGTATCTTTTGGTTCTCTTTAGAATTCCAATGATGAGGGTGACATGTTTTCTTAGTGTTGTATCTAGAAGGTGTCTTGGACCATAGACTTAGATCACAGTGATGGTAAATGACTTGCCTTAAATTCAAAATGACATTCTATCATTTATTGGGGTATAACTGAGCACTGCTTTTGAAATTATTTGATTGATTATGATGGCTACTCCATTTCTCCTGCTGGATTATTTACAGCAGTAGACAATCTGGTGGTTGTCTGATATAAAATGTCCCATTCCAGTCAATCTGATTCACTAATTGCCAGGATATCAATAATTAGTCATGTCATCTCATGTTTGACCACATCCAGTTTATCTTGGTTCATAGTTCTAATGTTCCAGGTTCCTATGGTGAATATTTTTTTTGCACACTTTCTTTCCCCTCCAGGAACATCCACATCCTCTCAACTTTGGCCCAAACACTTCATTAGATCTGGTGATACACATACTCACCCTCTGCTCTTTCCCAGTAATGTTGTAGGCACCCGCTGACCTGAGATGCTCAACTTCCAGTGTTATATCATTATGTCTCTGGTTGTGCTCATCCATAAGGTTTTCTTGGCCAAGATAGTGGAGTGGATTGCCAGCTCCAACTCCAGTGGACTGTGATTTGTCTTTTAATGCATATTCAACGTACAGTGGGCATGCACAGTAAGATCAGGCTACATTATTAATACTTGGAAACACTATAAATTTTGGAACAATGGCTAGAGGCAGAACAGATTGTATGAGAACAGGGAACAATAATCACTTAAAACTAAACATGGAGAAATCTATCTATCTATCTATCTATCTATCTATCTATCTATCTTTTCATTAGTGAAATTCATATGGCACATAGGTGGAGGTTGTGCTTGTGAGAGGGGTGATTACACCTGCAAGAGCAGTGCTTGCTGCTTGCTTAGGAGCATGTGCCTGGGAAGGGTTAGATGTCATATATTAAAAGCTGAGGTTATACAACACATCTCCCTCTCCTTAAAAAAAATTATCTTTAGCAACAGCACTTTTTCAGAATATTTTTGTTTGCTGCACTTTTTCTAGGCTTGCCTACCTTTGAATGACTAAATTACTGGACTGTTTTGTTGTTGTATACATGAATCCAAGCGGATTATCGAACAACATTTAACGCTTCTTAGATCATGTAAAAAAATCTGAAGGATTTCAGTATAAGCTTTTGTTGTGTTTATGTTTTACCTTTTATATAAATGTTTTTTTTTTGTAATCTATTAGTGTGTTCTGTATGCAGTAACAGTGCACATGGACAATATTTTTATAAATTATGTAAGCTTTTTCGACATGTAATTAGATGAATTGATGAGCATAATGTACAGCATAGTAATGATACATTTGAGCAGAATGTCAGCATTATTTTTTTATAGCAATGCTGTGTTCCCTCTAAAGATTTCTCTTAAATGAAAATTGTTAATTGACGATTCCTTCTCTATTGCAGTTTGTTTGGTTATATAGCTTCAACAAACTTATGTCTTGTTAGATTGACAAACAAACAAATTTGAATCAACCAGGTTTTGTATATTCTTGGTTCACAAATACAGCCTATAAAACAATTTCTAGTGTAACGATTGGCTTCTTGCTCATTAGACTTTTTAAATGGAATTAATTGATCCATAACCATTCTACTGCATCACAGTTTATAGTATTTTTGACTTTGTAGCAGAATTGAAAATATTCTATACAGTTTTGTTAATAATATATTAGTTGATATATAATCCACCCATAACATAAAATAAAATAATTAAGAGTTATATTTTAAGCAAAAAAATGTGTATACATTAATTAAAAAATGCAAGATTAATACTGCTTAATACTGTTCTTGTTTTTACTCCCTTATTATTCTTTTCTTGTTATTTAAATGTTGTACACAAAGCAATAGCCAATATTGTTTTTGCAATATTTATCAATCATTTGCTCTCTGTTAATTAACTGTAAACCAGTTCTATAAATTCTCAGTCATATTGAATAATTGCCTATTACCAAATTAGTAACAATGAACCATTGAGATGTAAATATATTAAACAATCCACATATATGTATTAGTTATTGTTATACACAATTTCCTGTTTGACTTGTATTATAATAAAAGAGGGAGGAGGGATGTGAAAGAAACACAGAAGGGGGGAAGAGACACAGGGAAGAGAGGAAGAGACACAGGGGAGGGGGGAAGAGACACAGGGAAGGGAGAGGAGGGGGAAATAGTCACAGGGTGGGAGGGAGGAGAAGAGAGGAAAGAGACACAGGGGAGGGATGGAGAAGGGGGAAAGAAACACAGAGGAAGGGGGAAAGAGACACAAGGGAGGATGAGTGGAGGAGGGAAAGAGACACAGATGAGGGAGGGAAATTTACAAAGGGTCAGGATGGAGGAGGGGAAAGAGACACAGAGGAGGGGAAAAGAGACACAGGGTAGGGAGAGGAGGGGACAGAGACCCCGGGGACAGGAGGGAGGAGGGAGGAGAAACACAGAGGAGCGGGAGAGACAGAGGGGAGGGAGGGAAAGAGACACAGGGGAGGGAGGATGGGGAAAGAAACACAAGGGAGGAGGGGAAAGTGACACAGGGAAGGGAGAGGGGGTAAAGAGTCTCAGGCGAGGGAAGAGGGGAAAGAGGCACAGGGGAGGGAGGAGGAGAAAGAGACACAGGGCAGGAGGGAGGAGGGGGAAAGAGACACAGGGGAGGGAGAGGGGGAAAGAGACATGGGAGGGAGAGGGGAAGACATAAGGGAGGTGGGGGAAGAGACACATGGGAGGGAGAGGTGGAAAAGAGACATAGGGGAGGGAGGGAGAAGAGGAGGGGAAAGAGACATAGGGGAGGGAGGGAGGAGAGGAGGAGAAAGTGACACAGGGGATGGAGGGAGAAGGGGGTAAAGAAACACAGAGGAAGGGGAAAAAGACACAGGGGAGGGAGGAGGGGGAAAGAGACAAATAGGAGGGGGGAAGAGACATAGAGGGGGGAGAGACAAAGGGAAGGGAGAGGAGGGTATAGAGACACAGGGGAGGGAGGGAGGAAGGGGGAAGAAGCAGTGGGGAGGGAAGGAAAGAGACACAGGGGAGGGTGGATGGGGTAAAGAGACTCAGGGGAGGAAGGAGGGAGGGGAAAGAGGCACAGGGGAGGGAAGAGGAGAAAGAGACACAGGGTCAGGAGGGTGGAAGAGACACAGGGGAGTGAGAGGGGGAAAGAGACATGAGCTGAAGAGGGGGGAAAGATACATAAGGGAGATGGGGGAAGGAGGATGAGGGGCCAAGAAACACAGAGGAGGGGGGGAGACATATGGGAGGAGGGGGAAAGAGATACAGGGAATGGAGAGGAAGGAGGAAGAGGCACAGGGGAGGGAGGAGAGGAGGGGAAAGTGACACGGGGGAGGGAGGGAGAAGGGGGAAAGAAACACAGATGAAGGGGGAAAGAGACACAGGGGAGGGTGGAAGAAGGGGGAAGAGACACACAGGAGGGGGGAAAGAAACACAGGGGAGGAGAAAGAGACACAGGGAAGGGAGGGAGAAGAGACACAGGGGAGGGAGGAGGGGGGAAAGGAACTCAGAGGAGGGGGAGAGACAGAGGGGATGGAGGGAGGAGGGGAAAAAGAGGCACAGGGGAGGAGGGGAGAAAGAGACACATTGAAGGGAGAGGGGGTAAAGAGACACAGGGGAGAGAGAGGTGAGAAAGAGACATGAGAGGGAGAGGGGGGAAAGGGACACACTGGAGGGGGAAAGAGACCCAGGGGAGGGAGAGGGGGAAGAGACACAGGAGAGGGAGAAGGAGAAAGAGACACAGGGGAGGGAGAGGGGGGAAAGAGACACAGTAGAGGGAGAGGGGGAAAGAGACACACAGGAGGGAGAGGTGGGAAAAGACACAGCGGAGGAAGACGTGGAAGAGACACAGGGGAGGGAGAGAAACATGAAAAATTATACCACAAATTGCCATCATTTTTTATGGGAAAGTGTCAAGTAATTAAATAATATATGTTTGCAGCAGACCTAGGTATATACTGTAACCAAGAAAAATGTTATAGTGTCCTAGTACAACTCTTTACAAACCTATTCTCCTCTGTCATATGCATGTTGTCTCTTTTATCTTTTTTGACTCTGCCCTCAGACCTCCATCTGCAAACCTCACATGCTCTCCTAACAACAAGCATGGCTTTACAACCTTTTTGCAAACTAAGGAAAATTCCCTCCACCAGAACATTGCAATTGTTTCAACAGCTCTTTCCTCGTCTGCTTTTGTGCAATCATTGCTCTTAGTTGATTTTTTATTATCTGTAAAAGAGGAAGAGTTGTTTGATATGCTCCACCTATCATTTATCCTATTGACCCTATTCCTTCCCACTTGCTGACATTTTTGTCATCTATTCTGGCACCCACACTGAAGCATATTTTCAACAATTCCCTTTCAACAGCCAACGTTCCCCAAATGCTATGAATACAACTATGCTCAAAAGTGCTTGATCCTACCTCTCTGTCTTCCAAAATTCTGGAATTCTTAACTTATAACATTTGCTTTATGTTCTCAGCTCTAGCTCACTTCTTGACCATCTAAAGCAGGGGTTCTCAACTTGTGGGTCGCGACCCCTTTGGGGGGTTGAATGACGATTTGCCAGGGGTCGCCTAAAACCATCAGAATTTTTTTTTCCAATCTATTCTAAGCTATAAAACTTGTAATTGTACAATGTTTTTTCCACTGGTAGCTGTTGGCAGACAATTTAATTATAATGATTATAAATGTTTCCATTCTCGTAACTTTACTATTTTTAACTTTCACAATATATATTACATATTGTTTTTGTGAATAATCACTACGCTATATTTATGTTAAATTTGTAAGAATGAAAATTCATCCTGCATAACAGATATTTATATTCCAATTCATAACAGTAGCAAAATTACAGCGATGAAAGAGCAATGAAAATAATTTTACTGTTAGGGGTCGCCACAACTTAGGAAACGGGTCAGGGCACTAGAAAGGTTAAGAACCACTGATCTACAGGCTTCTGCTCCTTTCTCTCCGGAAAAACAGCTTTAGCAAAAGTAAAAGATGGTTTGCACAGGTTCAAAGACCAAGACCAGTTTTCATTTTTATACTGCTTGACCTATCTGCTGCCTTTTGATCACATACTGTTGATCATTATTGGTATCCAGGACACAGCTCTGCATGGCTCTCCTCTCACCATACGAATCAGATTTTTTTGTTTCTTTTCTTCAACACCACTTTCTCACCTATGAATTTTACCATTGTTATACCTCAGGGATCGGCCTTGCTTGCACTTCTCTTTTCTCTGTACATCCTGTCCCAGAATCTCTATGCTGATTACACACAAATCTACTTTTCTACCCCTGATCTTACACCTGCTGTACAAGTGAAAGAGTCTATTAATGCAGTGCTAACTTAGGACCACTTCAATCCCATATATCGCAAATTTGCATTGCAAAAAGTGCCCAGTAACTTCCTATAACTTCCAGTAACTAGCTATTCTATTCCTCCCTCTCAGCGTGACTGCAAGTGTGCTGCTTGAAATGTCTGTATGCAACCCTACTCACAATATTACACCTGTTTCCCCATTGATTTCTACACATCAAGAAGTTGCTTGAGCTCCAAAAAGCTATTCAATTTCAAATTATTTAAAGTTACTTGATGCTAGCAACTACTAATACTCCTTATTTTTTCAAAAAATATTGCTAAGTACTATTGAGCACTTGCAAAAGCATAAAAATGCCTTTGCGTCTACTTTCCCCCTCCCCGCTTCTTACCAATCAGCCCCTTCCCTACTCAGAAACGATAACCCCATTCCCGATCACCCCCTCTCAGCTATATACATAACCATGGGGTTCCATTGAGACCCCCATGGCATCTAAACCATTAACCCTGTGCCACAGAGGTCCTTAAAGGATCGCTGTGACACCTAAATGTTAAACGGTGGCACCTAAATTTTAAACTATTTTGATCAATCAGATTGCTCAGAGTGAATGCACAAAATCTCCATTTAAGCTGCAGCGGCAATAGCCATTTGCAGTGAGGGAACTCCTCCTAGGAGGAGCTCCAATAGTACAAGTGTTTTTTTTTTGTTTTAGGCGCAAAGGGATTATTTATGGGAGGGACCTTTCCATGGCCCAGAAGAGAGGAGCATGATCTTCAATCAAGAAAGAAGAAGACCAGAACCTGTTTTATCAGCAAGGATAGCAAGACTTATCCATGATTATTTGGTGGAGATAAGCAATAGTAAGTTCTATTTATTTTACAGGTTTAAATCTTTTATTTTAATGTAATTATATTATCTTTTATTATTTTATGTATTTTTTGTAAGTGTAGATTTTTTATTTTAAATTATTTAGGTGTTTTTTATTTAATGTAATTTATGGGGGGAGGGTATTTAGTGTAGTGTAGAGTACAGTTTTTACTTAGAGTCCATGTGTACCCCCATGGCACTTCGTAGGTCAATGTTAGCTTACTGTGGGGGTCTATATAGACCCTCTTGGTAGTTAGTGGGTTAATTTGAGTATCATGGGGACCCCATGTTAGTTAGGGATTAATAGGGATACCGGGGGTTCTGTATACCATGGATATAATTCATTAGATGCTGCAGAATATGTGCAGCGTGGGGTCTTTTAAGTGCCTCCATGGCACAGAGTTAATCGTTAGATGCAGTGTGGGTCCTTAATGTACCTCCTCAGCAGAGGTTAATAGTTAGATGCCACCTTTAAAGGGCCTCTGCAGCAGGGGTTAATAGTTTGATGCATCAGGGTTAACTGTAGGGACCCCGTTAGGGACCCTTGTGGTGGGAGTTAACATTTAGGTGTCACGGGCGTCTCAGTGGAATGGGATATCAATGAGGTGATTGGGGAAGGGGGATCATGTCTGAGATGGGAAGGGGGGCAAATTTGAGTGAGCGAGGAGGGGGAAACCCGGGGATTCCCTTCACTGCGTGCATGGATGGAGGGAATCCCCAGGGATTAGTGGGTTTGTGCTCAATATTATTACTGAGCACAGTCTTACTCGTAATCATCCTGAACCTTGTAACTTTACTTCCAAGGCTTGCAGGTTGCGGGTTGTGATGGTGTGCCCCCTCAGAGGTACAGATATACAGCAGCAAGGAGGGAGGTAATCCCTGCAGCAGACATCATATCAGGAGGTGTGAGGGTTAAACCCTGAGAATAATTAAGCCCAGGTAAGATCTGCCTTGAAGTGCTTCTGAGCACCTAACAGAGAGTTCAATCTGAACTGAGACAGAGAGATCCTGAGTTAGCTCTGTGTGTACATAGGAAGAGGCAGTAAGAGAGACTGCCTGGATAATTCAGACAGCACAATTGAGAGACACTAGCAAGAGAGTGTTCAGTGTGACCTGGGAGGTGAGAGAGACAATGCTCCTCTGCAGACTGAAGGCAGACCCCTACAAGAGTGGACTACTGATACAGTTAAGTTTCTAGGCCTGCATTTAAGCCAATGTTATTGGACTATATACGTGGAATAAAGTTGGGGCAGTGAGGGAACTGCAGTTAAAGTCTAGTTAGTGCTTAAAAGAAGATGCTAGGTTTTATTTTGTTTTGTTTATTTTGTATGCTGACAATATCCAGTAAAACCTGATAAAGCATTTAAAGGCCTCCTGAATTCTCCATTATAGTGCCAGAAACTAGGGCACAGACCCTAAGCGTGACAGTGGATCACAGAGTGTGCTCAGTAATATTACTTGTGTGTAGCATTGGATAGACATGTAATATTACTGAAAAAAACACTTGCAGCCAAAATTAACTTTGTCAGTGGTTTACTTGTCTTGGATAGAATAGGGCTCTATTATTGTTTCTGACTGTCCGGGATCTCATGGACCGAAACACAACAGGCACAACTTTATGTCCATGGTCATGCTGATCCACTTGGTTTTCATGTCAGAGATACTGGATTAGGTTATCATTTCCTTCTCCACTAGGCCGCATCTTGTATTCGTAGGTGGTCTCCCATCCAAGTACTGAGCAGGTCTAACCCTGCATGGCTTCAGGGTGGTGTGACCTCTTGGTTCCCTGACTGAAATCAAGGTTGCAGTGGTGAAAGCACTGAATCCTAAACACTGAACCACCAGAGAACTCTGCAAATACCTCTAACCCGTAATTTTGGCTGCAGGTGTTTTTTCTCTAAATGTTTTGTTGTTGTTGTTTAGTCGTTCAGTCATGTCCAACTCTCTGTGACTCTATGGGCCACAGCACGCCAGGTGCATCTCTCAGTCACTGCCCCTCTGACCTCCATCAAGTTCATGTTAATTGCTTCAGTGACCTCATCTGTCCATCTTCGCCTCTGTCATCCCCTTCTTCTTGTGCCTTCAATCTTTCCCAGCATCAGAGTCTTTTCTAGGGAATCCTGCAATCTTATAATATGGCCAAAATATTTGAGCTTCAGCCTCATGATCATACCTTCTAGTGAACAGTTTGTCTTGATTTCCTGAAGTATTGATTTATTGGATCTTCTTGTAGTCTCTAAGCAGTCTAAATGTTTAGATGTATTCTATTGACTTAAGCTCGCAATTTACCTCCTTAAGCCTAAACCATGACTTTTTAATTAGGATTTCAGGGGGTGTGATCATATGATCTGACAATATTTAAGCAAGTCCGTAATATACTTCTTAGACACAGGCAATAGTAAATGAGACTGTCACCATGACATGGAAGTTACACGTAATCTGCAATTGGAGGCTACAAATTAATTAGTGTCAATAAGTAATATTTGCTGATCAAGCACGAAACCAAGCAATCTAAAGCTTTAGGGAAGTGGTAGAGTATAATTTAAGTACAATCCGGATAGATGGGAATTTCCAATTATTAGAGATAATAAATCCTTCCACAAAGATTATTGAAAAGTTTTCCTATCTAAATATCACTTTATCATACATCCCCTATAATTATTTCATTTTAATAGACCCTTTTGTTTATGGTTCTATCATTATAAGCACTAGCACTTTTTATTTTATTTATAACACTTTCTAGCTTCTATCACCTTATCAAATTGCACTTATAGTAATGTACAAAATTCATTTGGCACTGACACTTTATATATATCCCGGATACCTAAGCGATTAATGAATATAATATCCTGCCTCTGCTAATTGTAATAATTTTAACTATATTCATTTATTAAAAGCTATGTTTTATTTCTCATATTTTTTTTGATATCTATATATGAGTCAATATAGGTGTGCACAAAAATAGGGGTCCCTGTTGTTTTTTTGCTGTTTATTATTATATTTATCCCTAGTAGCACCCTATTATTTCATTTACTTGTCTCACCTAGAGCTACCTTGTGCTTCTTATTGATTATAGTTTATTATTAGGAACTCAGTTCTTCAGTGGTATAGCTTGGTTGTCATACACTATACAGATTTCGTAATTATAAGAGGATACCATGGCAGGGTTTTTATCCCAAAATTGGGACCCTGCTACATGGTCTAATGAAGTGAAATAAGTATTTTCTAATACATTTCAGACAAGCAAAACAAATGAACCTAACCTCAAAATAGAATTTATGGACCTCAATAGAATTTACAAAAAACAATATCAAGTTTGGTGGGAAGTAGCAAGCTTGGAGAATTACTTAACCAACAAACTGGTACCTAGAGGGTTACAAATAAACCTGTTTCCCACTATTAAAGATCTCTCAGATGATTTTATAAAAAAATGGGATTTTGTGTTACTTAAATGGTCACAAGAATTGATGAACTTATTATTAGATTGGGATCAAAAACAGCTAACAGAAACTGAGGTGTTGCTGAAAAATAAAATTGAAAAAATCAAAGAAAATTATTAATGGAAAGAAAACATAATAAATTCCGAAGAGACCTTAAAGACTTTGAAGACCCAATAAAAACAGAAATCCACATAATAGATTAGAAGATGGCCTAACTTCAGAAGGTCAGACTTTGAACAAAAAGATGGTAATTCCATAAACAAATCATCTGATAGAGTCATGAGAACTAACATTACACAACCAAAACTAGGAGGGGTAAGAAAAGGCCCAAGCTTACCAAAACCACACAAGATTCAAGAAACATTGAATCCTTTGCAGATTTTCAATTTATTGAGTTGTCAGTTATCTAATGAGCATGTATCGGTATTAAAAAAAGGTTTACGTTTTTCACCCACCGAAGAATTTAAAATCTTCGAGTGGGTAAAAGATGTGAATTTATTCGCCCGTAAATTAGCATTGAAAAAGTTTTTTTCTAAAAACAAAGCAACAGACCTATCCAACAAAGAGGTAATTAATATCAAAGATGATACACCATTAGTAGACAACTCTAAGGACTTAATGAGACCTTTTTCAAAGTGAAAACCCAAAAGAAAATATACTCCACCATTATCTATTAGTCCTAATATAGAAGTGTTTGTTCAAAATGTAGTAAGGGACTTGGAAGAACTGTCCCATAAAAAAACAGCAAGTTCAAACTTATAATATGGGTAAAAAAAGGACCTTAAAGACCTATCTGAGAATAAAAATATCATTATTAAAAATGCAAACAAAGGAGGGAAGTTAGTTATTCTTAACACAGATGACTATATCAAGAAAATGTAAGACTGTTAAACAATAAAGAATGTTAAAATAAACTAAGTCAAGATCCTACTGTAAGGTTTATAAATGAACTAACTGAGATCCTTAATATCTGTTTGAAAGACAAAATCATTACTAAACAAGAATTTAAATTCTTAAATGTTAATAATCCAAAAGTTGACACCTTTTATTCAATTCCAAAGATTCATAAAAATCTGACGAATCCTCCAGGAAGACCAATAGTGTCAGGCATAGGCTGCCTTACTGAAAATCTAAGTAAATACATAGATTCCATTCTTAGAGAACATGTGGTTACTCTTACTTCTTATGTTAAATACACAAAAGATGTTCTCATGAAATTAAATGGTTTAACTATAAATGAACATTCCCTTTTATTATCACTGGATGTTGAATCCCTCTATACTAATATACAACATCATAGAGGACTGCATGCAGTAGAGTACAGTTTACAAAAAAAAAGGCAATGTCTATAGCAAACATAACCATTTCATTATAAAAGTATTGGAATTCGTGTCAACACATAATTATTTTGTGTTTGTACAATCCTTCTACCATCAAATTCAAGACACAGCTATGGGTACGGCCTGTGCACCCACATATGCAAATCTGTACTTAGGGTGGTGGGAAGAACAAATTGTATATAGCGAAGACATGGATATATACACCAAACATGTGGAACTTTGGATTCGCTATATAGACGATATCATGATACTTTGGAATGGCACAAGAGAACATCTGCAGAAATTTATAATAACTTTGAACAATAATGACATGGGTGTGTATTTAACTTCAGACATTAATGAACAAACAATTACTTTCTTGAACCAAAGGATTAGTAAACAAGATGATGGCACTTTAAAAACTAACACATATAGGAAACAATTACTTTCTTGAACCAAAGGATTAGTAAACAAGATGATGGCACTTTAAAAACTAACACATATAGGAAACAATTACTTTCTTGAACCAAAGGATTAGTAAACAAGATGATGGCACTTTAAAAACTAACTTCAATGGTTTGAAGCCAATGTCACAAAGTCACCCCCTTGCACGGCAACTGACAGCTGGCTTGTCTGAACAATTAATTTACTTTATGCAGAAAGTAGCCATCCAAAAAGTTTACTCTCTGGAATTCCTGTAGGTCAATATCTGAGGATTAAGAGAAATTGTTCTAAAGAACAAGATTTTGAAAAAGAGGCAAAAGAATTACAATTTCGCTTCAAACAATGTGGATATAAAAAAACGGTATTGAAAAAGGCCTACCATAAAGCCAAAGAGCCATTTGGAGTTACCAAAAAATACAACTTGGTTACAACCACTAAATAGATGCTATAAATGCCAAACATGCAAAGCTTGCCAATATATTAAACCATCAAAAACTTTTACCTCTTATGAAAAAAACTGATTTATAAAGTGAAATATTTAATCACCTGTAAAACAGAAAGGGTTGTATATCTAATATCTTGTTTATGTGGGATGAGGTACAAAACATGCAGAGAATTTGGAACACGTGTATACCATTACAAATGGTTTTGATACTCCTGTGGCACAACATGTCAACAATAGACATAATGGAGATGTGACAACACTATCCTTTATGGCAATAGATCATGTACAAAAGACCATCAGAAGAGGGAATCTAGATAAATAACTTTTTTAGAAAAGAGGCTAAATGGATATACTGTATGTACTAAGCACTAATAAACCTTTAGGTCTAAATGAAGGCTTTACGTTCACTCCATTTATTTAAAAACTTCTATCATAAGAATATTTTGAGAACTATGTATATATTTGCTGCATGGATTCATGATGACGAATAATAGCCGTCTCGAAATAATCTTCAAAATTGATGATAGACAGCTATACATTAAGAATACACACATACAGTAGATGGATATATTTTTGGATATTGAGTGTATTTCTGGATACAGTGTGTAAAATAATTTGAAGGCTTGAGGCCTGAGTTGGTATATTCCAATATTTGTTACAAACTTAATATAAGATGGCCATATTCATGGAATATATTAGCCATGTATAGCTCTCTAATTAAACACTGTTCTACTGCAATTTAGCCATATTATTATGTAGTAGCTAGTAATGTACCCAACAGTTCGCCGGAGAACTATTTGCGGCGATTTTCGCATGTTCGCATTCGCCGCGAACGGTGAACACGTGCGCTTTTTGGTTCGCCCCCTATACTTTATCATTGAGGAAACTTTGAACATCATTTATTTTATTTTATAATTTTTTTGTGTAATCTATGCCTGCCTGCCAGCGTGTGTGTGTGACAGGCTAACACCTAACAGCTTATATTGTGCTTATTTTCACTACTCATACCTGGTGGTGTAACATACATTGAAAACAACCATTTTTTTCCTGTAATCTAATTTCAGTTGCCTGCCTGTGTCAGGCTCACAGCTTATATTGTGTTCAGTGACATAAAACAACACTTTTTTGACTGTAATAGGTTGAATAGCAATTGCCTGCCTACAGGCGTGTGTGTGAAGCCTATTGCATCTACTCTGCCAACTTTTGCCAGTGCACAGTGACACTCATATTTGGTGTCACAGTAGCTTGCACGCATAGTACCACTAATCGAAAATAAAATGACAGGCAGAGGCAGGCCACCCTGCAGGGGCCGTCGTCGTCGTGGTGCTGTAATTCCCTTTGGCCCTAGAATAATGCCCAGTTTTCAGAGGCAACGTACCGTGAACTTGAAAAAGTTCTGAGGACATGGTTGACTGGCTAACACAGGACACCCAATCTTCTACAGCTTCCGCTCAGAACCTAGACGCACCATCCTCCTCCAGCTTAGCTTCGGGCACCTCTCCAGTTACCACCCGCCCGCCTGCCGCCACCACCAACACTAGCACCACAGCCGCTTCACTTGATCCGTCAGCAGAGTTATTTATACATCCGTTGGAAGAAATGAGTGATGCGCAAACATTAGTGCCAGAGGATGTAGATAACAGGGATATGTCCCAGTCAGGCAGCATTACACACATGGACGTAAGGTCTGATGATGATGATGTTGTACCCGGTGCTGCTTCCTTTGTTGAGTTGTCAGATACAAGTGAAGCGGTTGATCATGACGATGCATCCGTGGATGTCACGTGGGTGCCCGCTATAAGAGAAGAAGAACAGGAGGAAAGTTCAGATCTGGAGACAGAGAGGAGGAGGAGACGAGTTGGAAGCAGGGGGAGGTCGTCGCAAGTAGCTAGTGGCACAGTCAGACAGCATGCATCGGCACCCGGGGTCAGCCAGACAGCACGCCAGTCAACGCATGCTGTTGCCACCACCAGAATGCGGTCATTGCAGAGCTCAGCAGTGTGGCAATTTTTGGGTGTGTCTGCCTGTGACAATAGCGATGCCATTTGCAACCTGTGCAAAAAGAAACTGCGTCGTGGGAAGTCCAACACCCACCTAGGTACAACTTCTTTCGAAGGCACATGATGTCACATCACAAACGCCTATGGGATCAACACATGAGTACAAGCAGCACACAAAGTCAAAGCCACCATCCTCCTCCTGGTCCAGCATCTTCAGCCACGTCAACCACTGCTGCCCTGCTTGCCCCCTCTCAACCATCCGCCACTCCTTGTCTCGCCCTGAGCAGTCCCTGCTCATCTGCCCACAGTCAGGTGTCTGTCAAGGACATGTTTGAGCGTAAGAAGCCAATGTCACAAAGTCACCCCCTTGCACGGCAACTGACAGCTGGCTTGTCTGAACTCTTAGCCCGCCAGCTTTTGCCATACAAGCTGGTGGAGTCTGAGGCGTTCCAAATTTTTTTAGCTATTGGGATACCGCAGTGGAAGGTACCCGGCCGAAATTTCTTTGCACAAAAGGCAATCCCCAACCTGTACTCGATTGTGCAAAAGGAAGTAATGGCATCTCTGGCACACAGTGTTGGGGCAAGGGTCCATCTGACCACAGATACCTGGTCTGCAAAGCATGGTCAGGGCAGGTATATCACCTACACTGCGCATTGGGTAAACCTGGTGACGGCTGCCAAGCTTAAATACGTGGCTCAAATTTGAAGTGGGAGGACCGACCAAGGATCTTTTTTCCATCTCCCGCTTCCAAAAATCCATGCCATATACACGTCCCCTGATAGTGGACGTAACAGGGATTAAACCGATAGGAATAGTACTACTTAACAGTACACACCTTATAATAACGCAGACAGAGGCAACGCATATAATCTTCCATGCTGTGCAGTGGAAGCCCCCAGACTCTGACCTGTGTATAATCTTCCATGCTGGGCAGTGGAAGCCCCCAGACTCTGACCTGTGTATAATCTTCCATGCTGTGCAGTGGAAGCCCCCAGACTCTGACCTGTGTATAATCTGCCATGCTGGGCAGTGGAAGCCCCCAGACTCTGATCTGTGTATAATCTTCCATGCTGGGCAGTGAAAGCCCCCAGACTTTGTGAGTCTGATGAAGAGGAGTCAGAGGAGGAAGGTGGCTTTGAGGAGGTAGAAGACCAAACACAGCAGGCGTCCCAGGGGGCTTGTTGTCACCTTTCGGGGACCCTTGGTGGCTGGGTGGAGGAAGAGACCTTTAATGACATCAGTGAGGACAAGGAATCAACTATGTAATTTTCCGTGGGAGTTTTTGCTGTTTATTATTATATTTATCCCTAGTAGCACCCTATTAGTTCATTTACTTGTCTCAACTAGAGCTACCTTGTGCTTCTTATTTGTATATAGAGATAATATTTATTGTATGTTAGGGGTATGTATTTTAGATAGTTAGGATTTATTGTTTATTAGATTGCGGGATGTATTTTAGATAGATAGGATGTATTGTATATTATATAGTATTGTATGCTAGATAGGGGTGAATTGTATTTTATTTTATTTGTATTGTATTGTATTGTATTTTATGTGTGTAATTTTGTTATATTTTTCTGTACTGGGGGGGTTGTAATGATTTTTTTATTTTCTGTAATGTTCCTTTTTTTATTTTTTGTGACTTAGAATTTTTTATTTTCTGTAATGTAGATTTTTATTTTTTTGTGAGTTAGGTTTTTTTTTGTTTTCTGTATTGTAGATTTTACATTTTTTGTGACTTTAGATTTTTATTTTCTGTAATTAGAGTAGTGGTGGGGTTGATTAGGGGGTAGGTAGGTAGTTTAAGTAGGTAGTGTAGGTATTAATAGGTTAGTGCAGAGAGGGGTTAGTTTAGATTTAATGGTTTATTGGGGGGTATAGTGCAGTGTAGTGTTTGTACTTAGTGTCGTGATGATCCTTGGGGACCGTCATGGCACTTATGTGGTTAATGTTAGGGTTGTAACTGCCCCATAAGGGTCATAATATACCCTTATGGGACTAATGGGGTTAAGTAGAGGCTTATGAGGGTCTGTATTGACCCCCAGGAGTGACAGGGTTTATTAGGGGTTTATGGGTGTCTGTATTGACCCCCATGAGTGACAGGGTTAATGAAGGGCTTATGGGGGTCTGTATTGAACCCCATGAGTGACAGGATTAATTAAGGGTTTATGGGGGTCTGGATTGGACCACATGAGTGACAGGGTTCTTTAGGGGTTGATGGGGGTCTGTATTGACCCCCATGAGTGACAGGGTTTTTTATAGGTTTATTGGGGTCTGTATTAACCCCCATGCGTGACAGGGTTAATTAAGTGCTTATGGGGGTCTGTATTGACCCCCATGAGTGACAGGGTTAATTAATGTAATATGGTGGTCTGTATTGACCCCCATGAGTGACAGGGTTTATTAGGGTTTTTTTGGGTGTCTGTATTGACCTCCATGAGTGACAGGGTTAATGAAGGGCTTATGGGGGTCTGTATTCATACCCATTAGTGACAGGATTAATTAAGGGTTTATGGGGGTCTGGATTGACCCGCATGAGTGACAGGGTTCTTTAGGGGTTGATGGGGCTCTGTATAGTGTAGTGTACCCCCACTGCAAGGGTTAATTTTGGGTTAATGCAGGTTTCCGAGCTTATCTCGGATCCTATGGGGATAATGCAGGTTTCCGAGCTTATCTCGGATCCCTTCTTGGGTAAGCTGTACGAGGCTGGAAGGTTCGGCGGTTGTGGAGCCTTGTTTTTTTTTTTTTCGGCTGCCATTTTTTCTCTTCCTTAGGGTATTTTTGTGTGTGTAATCTCAGGAATTTGGACTTAAATTGAGGTGTAACTATACTTGCAGAGGTTTTTATGTCTTTTTTGTGTGTATTTATTGTGTTTTTAATGTTTTGAGGTGCGCACGGGTCGGCCGTTAAGCTTGTATTTTTGCGAGGTCGTAATCGTCCCGCGGGTCGTATATTTTGTTTAAGTCCGTATATAGTGATTGCGTGTTTTGGTAGTGCCGCTTGTGTAAGTGTTTGTAACCGCGTGTGAGGCGCCGTAGAGCCTCCACCTCTGCAAATGCGGCCCCTTCCTTTGCGAGGGTCAGCATTTGCGGCTTGCAATGCGGCTCATTGCAGCCCATGTTGGAGCCTCCACCTTCCATTGAAGCGGGGGTCCCCGATCTTGTGCGATCAGGGACCCCCACTGAGGACCAAACTGCGTCCCTCGCTTTGCTAAAGCTACGTGTCTAATCGAATATCGATTTTGTGTAACTTGAATTAGTTAGTGCTCGTATTATTCGAGCTGTGCTAAAATTATTGGAGTTCTAAGGCCGAATTTGCGTCTTTGGCTGGCCCGTAGTGATTGTCGATGGGGCACTCGTAATCGATTGTCAGTAGCTAATAGAATATGTGACAATATTTAGAACAGTTTTAAGTATGTATACATATTCTAATTGGGCAATAGAATAGGGCCCTTAGACGGTCCTCTGTTGTCTAAGAGGTTCACTGTAGTCAATTTATTTGTACCTGGTCTTTTAAATAACAAAACTTGATAATGTAAAAATGTTTTGCTAGAAAGTAAAAAAAATATAATCATAGCCTTTACATCGCCACATTTGATATATAATTAGTCTTTATCGACTAATAAAGACTCAAAATTGTATGTCTTTGCAAACTAACAAACTTTCCATTAGAGCCATTAGAGATATATGTCTGCCATCTTCTTATTGTGAAGATACAAACATAAAAAAAGAACCTATTAATATATTTTCCTGTTTTTCAGAAATAATGGATAATTGTAGTAGGAAACACAGCATGAATTATTATAGTACATATATTGATGTTTGCTGTCATTTAAAAATAGAAGTGATACATGCTACATACTGAGTGTGCCTGAACATGAAACTCATTAGAACAATTTCAATAGCAGTACAACAGAACATCTGGCTTTTAATATCTTATAATTGGAATCAATTAGTTTATGTTACCTGTCCCCAAAATATTCATATGTAAGTTGGTGCATTTCATGTAGGAAGACATAAAAGGACACTTAAATTCAAACTTTTCTACTGTGCATTATAAAGAGAATGTTTTAAATATTTAAAAAGCTGTTTTATTTTATGTAGGCATTAAATATACAGTACTCTGACATTACATAAAATGTAAGCATAACTAGGCATTCAAGTGCCAATCTCAGTCATTAAAAGGGCAAACTGAATTGCCATATTGCTTTATGTAAAGGAAAGTTATTGAAATGCCATCTTTGCTGTCCATGCCACATGCCACTTATTCACAGTGTGTAGGAAAGGGGGAGAGACGGCATCACCCTACAATCTTTAGGCCCCAATTTCCAATTTAATTATCCAAATTGCCTGTAATGCAGCCCGTAAATGTTACTGATATTTGATTGGCTACTTTTAGCTACTTGCATTCCAATTGACGTTTCAAGCCTGTCAATTTTATCAGTGCTAAAGACGCAAAATCCATATTTAATTAGGACAATTCAACAAGCCTGCAATTGCCTTTGAAGCTGTGAATAGCAAATGTATAAAAAATACTATGAGTACTAGATAGGACTCTCAAGTTGGCTAAACACCTGTACGAAACACTGTAACTGCAAATATAAGCACACTACTGTACTTAAAAATACTGGGAAAGCAATGGAAGGCATTAGAAAAAAATTCACAAGAGTCTCAAGCTCTCAAATCTGTACTTTATTTAAAAAAATATTTTATTTTACGTTTTATTTCCATGTAATATCGGTCCCAGGGAATCAAGGAGTTAATACATGTCATGTACCTGCATGGACTAGAACAGTTGATTTATTTGATTTTTTATTGATTACTACATTGCGAGTCTGATTGCAAATCGAACTTCTAAACACTAATTGATTGTAGTTTAAAGTTATGATAACGGTCTCATTTACTATTGGCTCTGTCTAAATTGTAACTTAAGGTCTTGTTTACTTGATCATGATCATGCCCTACGTACTGGTTCATGGTTTGCGTGTTGGGGATGCGAGCCTGTAATTGAGAGCTTGATTCAATTAAATACAACTATATATGTAACACATTTCTGACCCGCAGACAAATGGTCAGTATGAAGGTAATTGCAGTTTTGGAATTAAATGGGGGGCCTTAGTCTGCATCTTTTATGTACTTTATTTTAAGTATATTCTTTTCCTTTTCCATGCATAGTATCAGGGGTGTAGGAGCCAGAATAATTCTAGGGGGATACAGCTCATTGTATACACAGGCTATAAAATAGCTTATATATACATACATACAAACATAGCAAACATAGACAAATCTGGGGGGGGGGGGTTGGGGGGGGGGGGGATTTGTCCCTTCTCTAGACATAATACCCCTTATCTAAAATACATCCCCCTATTTAATATACAATAAATTCTATCTCCATTTACAAACCCTAATTCTAACCTAAAATAAAATAATTAAGACCACTTACCTTTGCAGTGGAAAAAAAATTAGTACAACACATTTACATACAATACATATACATTCTAAATATTCTAAATATTCTACTCACCTTTCCAGCATGTTATCCCCATCCCCATATACACACAGAAAATAAAGTAAAATAAAAATAATATCCATTGAACCCCTGCGATTTCCGCAGCCTCCTCCTCTCCTGAAGAAAATTGGCAATGGCACCTTCTGATTGGACGAAAACGCTGTCAATCAAATTTCAGCCAATCAGAAGACAGGCTAGGAGGGGAAGAGACACACAGGGGAAGGAGAGGCAGAGAGACACATAGTAAGGAGAGGAGGAGGGGAAGAGGTCCTGCAGGGTTGTAGGGATGAGCGCCTACGGTCCTCATCTTCACCAGCGCAGTGATCTCTTTCGGCGCTCCCTGCCTAAGTCGTACAGGGTTGTAGGGATGAGCACCTATGGTGCTCATCTCCACCAGCACAAGGAGCACCTTTGGTGCTCCTTGCCAGCCACTGTGGCCCATCGCATCGCGAGAGCCTCTTTTGCAGTGGGCTCGCTATGTGAGCCCAAAAGTGTTAATATAAACTTAGTCTCGGCTTTAAGGGAGATTCCTGGAGCTTAACACCTCAATATCAGAAGATAATTTATTTTATTTTAGGAAAACTTTATTTTTAAAAATTTAAAAATCAAAAATACGCCGTAAAGGGAAGTAAAAAATAATTTTAAACAGCAGTGTTTAAATCTAACACTTAAGCGTGTTGAGTCATACAATGGACAAATAATTATTCCTTTTGTACATTTTGAAATTGCACTACATAGTTTTGACCCGATTGGGTTTTCTAATGGCTCTATATAACGTTTTTATAAATCCTCATATAATCATAATCATCGGGTTTGTGTTGTTTTTATTAATTAAAAAAACACTGAGTTATATTTAGTTAAAAAGCAACGATGTTAAAAGCAAAACAACAACGTACTGAGGTATCTACCAGAAAAAACATTATATTAGATCAACAGAGGAGATATAATAAATGTGTATAGCACAAAAAAAAAAAAGATTTATGATTCAATCCAAGAATGGAATCCAAAAATCCAAAAAAAGCATCAACATATTAGGGTATAATCCTTATAGAAAATATTGGACTTTCTGCTTGTCCAAATATACTTTATATTATTTCACTATCGCAGATACTTGCGGTTCACCTGGCCCCTTTGCGATGCAGCATGATGCTAATGAAAAAATGTTCCTCTGCACATTGATCCCCTGGCTCTGGTTAGATACTCATCAGTAATGCCCGACGGTCCCGTTTTGCCCATTCACTGGGCTTACTCATGGGCTGTGTTAGCAACAACCCATATTGCTCACAACTACATATGTGATAAATATATATATATATACACACACATATAAATATATATATATATATATATATATACATTTGTATTTTTTTACATATATTTTATATATACATAGTTACATAGTATTTAAGGTTGAGAAAATTTTTGAGAAAGATTTTTTTTTTTGCACCTGGGTCCCGTATGCACTAGCTCCGCCGCTGCATGGAAAGATTGTTTTTCTTCGATGCATCAGAAAGTGTGCATTTGATAATGTGTCACAGTGTATTTTCTTTATATACATAAAGATGTCAGAGCACAGAAACATATTCAAAAGTTTAACTGCTATTGCTTTTTAACTTGCTCTCTGCCAGCCAAATGAGATCTGCAGATTAAAGTATGCTCTCTGCATTTCCTGTTAGTTTGAATATAGTTTAAACAGGTTTTAACTTTGTCATGTTCAAAAAGTGTTCTTTAAAATACTTGAAAAACACAGTTGTGTGCCATGTCCCTTTACATTTTAACTGTTCGCAATAATGGTGCAGAGCAGTATTCATAAGTCTATATTCAGAGTCCAGTTATTTTTTTTATGTTTTCATAGCATTTTAAGAAATACAAAAGCCTCAAATAAATATGTTATAATAGTATGTTCATAAAATAATATTTTCAACCATTTATAAGCATGCAAATTTGATTTGCCCAATTTAATTTTATTGTATACGTTTTAGTAATTAAGTAGTTATTGCTGTTTGGTGAACCATGATCCTAAATATGAATAATATTAATAGAAATGAAGCAACTTCCATTTTTTGTGAATATTATACCTAACCAAAACAAACCCCGATATTACCGTAGATCATGTATTCATAGGTCAACAAATCTCATAACAAATTTAAATTGAGATTTTAATTTAGCCACCAATAGAAATGGTCTTCATTCAACAAGATCATGCTACAAAAGTTGGTTACTTGCAATAATCAACATGAAATCTAAAAACATTTACTAGTACTTCGAAAAAAATATTTTTAGGCAAAGCGAATTCTAGACTTAGGCCTCCATTCCATTGATCCGGTTGATAAAAATCAAAGTGTATTTTACTCATTGCTCACCACCAAGTTATCGCATCATAAACTTAAATCTAACCTCTGAGAAATGTCATCTGAGTGATCCAAATATTCCTAACATCATAAGCCTTGCATTTCTGCCCTATAACTATTTTACAAATCCCTATCACATGCCACCGATTACGATATCCGATCTTGCTGAGGTAAACTCGGAGGTCCTTCTGAGTGCCCCAATTTTCTAAAACTCCAAATCTCTAAAATGCAGTGAATTCTGATTGGTTAAACACATAACCAATCAGATATGAGGGTGAAATATGCGTCAATCATATTTTAGCCAATGAGTATTGAAAGTGAAGGTGCTTCTTCAGAAAAAGAGATTTTTTAGTCAGTGGCCCATTTCCATGAGCAGAGAATTAGGACAAATGGCTTCAATCAAGACCAAAAAGGACCGAATCATCCTCTATCAACATGGATGTGCTTGCTTATCAAGGGGCCAAAGAGTGAAGACAAGGTCTCCAATGATCGGAGGGTGCCAAATATAAGTAATGTATGTTTTTGCAGTGTAAGGGAGGGTTAGGTTCCATGGGAGTCCAATATGGACCCCTGTGATGGTAGGATGGGTGCCATTGTGTTTGTTGAGGAACCCCGTGGCACAGGGGTTAACAATAGGTGCTATGGTGGTACATGAGGACCCCATGGTTACAGTATGGAGTTAAAGATAGATGCCGCAGGGGTCCATTGAGGATCCCATGGTATGAGGTTAATGATAGTGCCACGGGACCCCCATAGTTATAGTTAGTTATATCATGGGGTCTGCTAAGGTTAATTATAAGTACCATGAGTGTCCCAAAAGGACAGAGTAGTAAAAGGGTTAATTATAAATGCTACTGGGGTCCATTGAGGACCCCCTTAGTAAAGTGGTTAATGATGGGTGCCACAGGGGTTCGTTAAGAAATTACATGGTATGGGATTAATGATAGGGACCAATGAGGACCCCTGTAGCTAAAGGGGTAATTCTAGATGCCACTGGTTTATGATGAGGACTACCTTATTGAAAGGGTTTTTGATCGGTGCCACTGATGTGCGTTTAGGACAGCCTTGTAAAGGGGTTAATGATAGGTGCTACTGGGGTTCATGTGGACCTCATGGTTATAGTTAAATATACCATAGCCATCCATGGTAATAGAAACAAATGCAGGTGGATACCTAGCCTCATAGTTGGTAACAAGTCACATGATGAGGCATTTGTTTGCATTATTATTTAAACCTCCATGGGAAGGGGTTTATAGAGAAAGACATATAGACAGAACATATAGATAGATAAGAAAACATGTTAGGTCTAGTGTATTCAAGTTTTTTGGTACATTTTTGTACTATTGCTATGGAGCCTACTGAGCTTCAGAGTCTCCTGTGAGCAGGGTGCATGCACACGGTAGGTCTTGAGAGCTCTGGGCAAACCCTCCTGGGTATGATTCAGTTGGCTTACAGGCTTTTTTTTCAGGACCCTCAGAATGGCTTGCGTTGTATGTTATTACACTAATGGAATGGGAACATAATAAAATAAATTACATTTTACCTATTCACAATATATTGGGGAATTTACTAAAATTAATCATAACAAAGAGGACTAATGTTTCCCCATTGCGATCGGCGAAGAGCATGTATATTACAGGTGTCAGGTATGAGCAGCGCAGTCCGTCTGTGCAGGCTTCATATTGTTAAAAAACTGTTTGGTAATATGTCAATATTGACATATGACAACAACAAACCAGTGAAATGATAACATGCTAGCGCATTCTAATCAGTACTATATATTAATAAAACTACTACCGAACCTGAACACACTACACCCCCCCCCCTCCCCCTATGAGCACAGATATCTTCTGGGACCACTGCTCAACATCTGGTGGAGGCCATTGGGTCCCCCTCTATAGTGATCCTTGTGGCTGTAAGTTAGCGTACCATTGGGGATCATAAGGACCACCATGGTTTTACTTAGAGGAACCAGGGGGGTATTAAACATTTTACTACACACAATGCTGTTATTCAGCATCTCAGGTTTCAGCACTGCTATAGTAGTATAACAGGTAGTTGAAACAGCCAATGCTGAATATTTGCATTCCGGTTAGGGTTAGGTTTTAGTAGATTTTTAGATGTAGGTAATATGCCCATAAAACTCTCATAATGCACCACATTCAGGATAATTTGCAATGAGCTGCAATGAGTTAGATATAACATAGGAGAAGATGCTTTACTAAATCACACAATAAGCTCAGAAGCTGGATTTGGGTTAACTCGGGCTATAAGCATGGATAAAGTAAAATTTCACAAAATGAGAAATATTGGAGAGGCCTTTCAAATTCATATGTTATTTCTTGAGCTGATTCTAATACGTTTACTTCCAGGTTTTCCAAGAAATAATATGATGATAATATATTAATACAAATTTCTGATTTTACAAAGAGACCTTTGTATGAGATATTTATTTATTTAATTTATATTAGCGTCTTATCCAAAGCGATGTATAGTTTTATAACAGTACATCACTGTTTGGGATGTAAAGGATTATATTTGCTGAGCAAATCACATATATAGTTGTGAGCATGCGAGCCAGCCAGAGCCGTTGCTCACCCTTGTGGGCTCGCGTAGCGAAGCGAGGGCAGCGGGCGAGGGCCTCAGTTGCTGGCATGGAGCGCCGAAGCGAGGGGCCGCATTTGCGGTGGTGGAGCATCCCAACGTCTCCACAAATGCAGGTCCTCGCAAAGCACTTAGGGAATGAGGCAGGCGCTCATTGCTGGCGAGCCCCCCATAGCAATGGCGCCTTCTGATTGGTTGAAAACGCTGTCTATCAAATTCACCCAATCAGGAGGCGCCAATGTGTGAACCAATCACAAAGTGATACACCCTAAAATCCCACTCTGATTGGATAATCCACCTGTCAATCTTTATTTAAACCAATCCCAAGGCACAGATGCCTTCAGCCAATCACAATGGAATACACCCCCACAGGGTGATTGGTTGGAGCCTCTGCGCATTCTGATTGGTTGCACTGACAATAGCCAATCACAATTGAATACACCCTCACGTACTGATTGGTGGAGGATTTGTGCATTCTCATTGGCTACTGTTAATATCAATCAATATTACAGCCAGATGTCTTCACCAATCAGTACGTGAAGGTATATTCCATTGTGATTGGCTGATGGCAATAAAGTCTTAGGATTGGTTCAAATAAAGATTGACAGGTTTGTTATCCAATCAGCGTTGTATTTTGGGGTGTATACTTTTTTTCATGGTTCACAAATGGGGTCTTCTCATTGGCTGAATTTGATAGACAGCCGATTCAGCCAATCAGAAGCCGCCATTGCCAATTTTATTCTGGAACACTCCATAGGAAGGTCATTATCGCGAATGGTTCCGGAGAAGACGAGGAGGCCGGAGACATCGCGGAAAGGTAAGTATAATGTAGATTGTGTTTATTTAACTTTGGTTTATGTTTACTAATGTAATGTTTTTTTTTACAGGAGTAGCGCCGGACAAAACGCAAAGATGGACGACGGAACATGGAGGACGTGACATGCTGGGACGTGACATGCTGGAACGGGACATGATGGAAAGGTGAGTATAATATTTAGAATATTTAGAATGTTTAGAATGTTTAGTTATTTCATGTAAACGTGTTGTATTCATTTTTTTAATCTTTTTTACCGTAGGTTGCTGATGTGAAGAAACATCTCAAAGGTAAGTGGTCTTAATTATTTTATTGTACCTTACAATTAGGGTAGCTATATATATATATATATATATATATAGATAGCATGTATTGTATATTAGATAGATAGGGGGATGTATTATTAGATAGTATTGTATAATAGATAGTGGGATGTATATTACATTATATAGTGGCATGTATATTAGATAGTGGCATGTATATTAGATAGTGCCATGTATATTAGATAGGGGTGTATTGTATTTAATTGAATTGTATTGTATTTAATTGTGTTGTATTGTATTTGATTTAATTGTGTTGTATTGTATTTTATTTAATTGTGTTGTATCGTATTATATGTATGTATTATATGTATTTCATTTTCAGGTGTGTAATTGTTTTAAAAATGTTGTAGTGAGAGGGGTTGTAATGTATTTTGTTATTTTCTGTAATGTTCCTTTTTTAATTTTTTGTGACTTAGGTTTTGTTTTTTATTCTGTAATGTACATTTTTTATTTTTGGTAATTTTAGTTTTTCTTATTTTATGTAATGTAGATTTCTGCTTTTTGAGGAATTTAGTTACTTGAGGCACACAGTACACTCACATTGTGTGACAAACAGCATTTCAACACTTTCTTTTATTGACCGTCATTTTTTGACGGGCAAGTCGCTAGTATTATATAATGTGCATAAAGTAACATTTGCATTTTTTGCTAAAATGGGTAACATCAGAGTTATGGGTGCAACAGGTCAATTCAAGATATCAGAAAAGTTATACAGAAAAGATTTAAGTTGTATCAGTGATGGGAAGAGAAGGTGGGTCTTCTGGGAAGCTTTTTCAAATCAAGTCATTGAGAATGAGAAGAAGGCAAGAACATCAGGTATTTCTGTATTAACACTTCTAATATTATTCATTGGCCCAACTGCAATTATCAGAGAAGTCTTGAAAATCCAGTATTATATCGACCTTTGAGGATTAGAAATGTAGTATACGATAAAAAACTTTGCAGTACTATTGGTTTATAAAATACATTTTCTTTGTGAAATCTTACTTGTTAAACTATATTTCTTACCGCTAATCATAGCTCTTTATTTTTACCCAAGTGGATACTTCATTTCATAGTACCATAAATGTTAATAGAGGTCAGTTAGTCAGTTACTGCTTCTAATCCAAGCATGGATATATTTTTGAATCATTCTAATAGTATTATTACAAAATAATTTTAAAACAGTCATAACATAGTTTATAAAATGTCTATTAAACCCAGGGGCGGCTGGTGCATAGGGGCAAATTGGCAACCGCCCTCCCAAAATCAATGCACTGACTTAATCCCCCTATCACTTACTTAATTGTATAATATTCTGATTTTTTAATAGCTGCTGCTGTCACTTTAGATTTCAAAACCCTCTGTGCTGCAGTTAAACACACTGATTTATCACATCTAGCCCTCTACTGGCGACTTGCCTTGTAATACAGATCAGGGTACATGTGAGAATTAAAAAAAAAAAACAGTCACATTGCTGTCTATGTCCAAACTGTGCTCTAACAGATAGAGCTGAGCCTGTCTGTCAAACACAGCATCATCTAATCAGAATGGCCAAGAGGGAAAAGTCCTGTATCATACAGGGACTGCAGCTCTCACAGTCCCCCTGGAAGTGAATACATTTGTGCAATCTCAATAAAGTTTATTGAGAAAAAAAAACTCCCATCTCACAGTGCATGCAGATAGAGGGAGCTGCATATAATGCTTCAGGTTTCTCAATACTCTGGTGATCTTATTGATTCAGTCTACCCTGCTCCACACACCAAGCTTGTAAACTATCTGTCACCACCCGGCCTATACCAGACAGAAGCAGCTGTAGAGCTCAGGTGAGTCCATATCCCTCTCTGTGTCTTGCTGTTGTTGTTCTGTCCTTCAGTTGTGTCTGACTCTCAGTGACCACATGGATGCAGCACACCCTTTATGATATAGCTCACAGCTTCATTGAGGTAACAAGCCCCTTCACCGTGACACGGTAGCAATCCAGAATGGGTCCTGTGTCTTAGTCTCTCTCTCTATGTCCATATGTATTTATAAGGAGAGGGTATACTTACTTTCGGGGGAGATCTCTTATTGCATGTATAAGATATATATATAATGTGTGTGTGTATATATATATATATATATATATATATATATATGTTTATATATATATATATGAGATTGTATGTGTGAAGGAGCAGAATTAGAAATATATGCTAATTACCATTCAAATATGTGCTCTGCAGCTCAATATTAATTATGTAAAGGCAGCCTATAGACTAAATAAATACATTTTTAAATATTTTTTACACTTAGATTTATTAAAATGTATTTTCTAAAAATAATCATGTTTAAAATAGAGGGAGAAACAAAACATTGCTGAGTCATGCAGAACCAACTTGGGGTGCAACTTTCTTGTTCTGGTCTGTGGTCTGTGAATTATCACCCTGACCTTCTGTAGGTGCAAGATGTTCCTCCCAGGTGTTGTTTAGTCTCTGCTTGTTTAATTAATGTATTTGCTCATTTAACAAATTATTTATTTATGCAGTTTTACTCTCTCAGTATATTTGCTTCTATCAGAGTATCTGCTTGTATCAATATTGTCTCAGTCATAAAAATACCTGACATAGGCTCAGAGTGATAGATGGAGAGGTATAGAGATGGGGGGTGGGGTATTGAGGGAGAGAGAGGGATAAAAGAAAAGGCATAAAATGTATTTCTCTAACTTTGGATCTATGCTGTTATGTGCACGCACGCCATGAAAAGCATCCTGGTGCTGGGCGCGCTCGCATCTTATGTCCCGATGTACTCCCTAAGCCGCTAACTCCCTGCACCCCTTGCCAGCCCTAACCCTAACCCCCTACACCAGTTACCATCCCTAACCCTACATCTAACCCCCTAATCCTAACCCTAAGCACCTAACCCCCTACACCACTTGCCGGCCCTAATCCTAACCCCCTACACCACATACCGGCCCTAACCTTAAACCTAACCACCTAACCCTAACTCCCTAACCCTACGCCACTAACACACTACACCCCTTGCCGGCCCTAACCCTTACCTCCTAACCCTAGCCCCCTAAAAGAAACTTCCTAACCCTAAGCCCATAACCCTAACACCCTACAACACATACCGGCCCTAACCCTCTACACCTAACTCGAAAATCCCTAACCACTTACCACCCACTTAGAGACAGCTACATCGGGACGTAGGCGGTGCGCTTCCTGTGCGTGCACATAACAGGATAGGTCCCAAACTTTCTATCTCCCTCTCTCTCTATCCCTTCCTCTCTCTCTCTACCTCTCTCTATCCCTCCCTCTCTCTCTCTATCCCTCTCTTTAACTCTCTATCCACCTCTTTCACTACCCCCCCCCCCCATCTCTATCCCTGTCTTTCTCTATTGGATCACTTTTGTGGGTGGAGACTGTGTCACTAGGCAGGGTCTATACATGTTGTGGTAACATGTTGTGAAGGGCAGGGGCTTATACTGTTGGGTGATGTCAATGTAAGGGGAGGGGCCAGGTCTCTGTTTTCCGCCCCACCAAATTGGAAAGTCACCAGCCGCCACTGATTAAACCTATGCCAAATATTTCACAAAACTGTACCAATAATGATACAAGCTGATACCCAGACAGAAGCTCTAATAGGATGTATAAAAACTTTTTATACAAGATTTCACAAAAAATGTGTTTCCAAACTGTGAATTACAAACTGTTTATTTTACTGTAGACTAAAGCATAGCATAGATTGCCAAAGCATTACAGTGGCTCTTTAAAGTAACTCAGCCAGGTCCTATTCATTGCAGAAATATAAAATACACAGATCTAAGCGCAATTGACTGATATTAACATTTTTGAGTAATTTAGCTTATTTAGCTTGAAGGCTAGGAATTTTAAGAATAAATTAGATAAATAGATTCTCCCTAATGACTTTATCTCATATGATTAACAGTCTCTTATTGTGGGGATAATAAAGTCGAGGAGTCTACTTGGTATAAAAAAGGAATAATGATAGGGCTTACCAGTCAAGCATGCTCTTTATTCCTACTAAATATTGTTACTTTTATTATATAAACAAGTCTGCGTGACTACTTTAAACAAGTGAGTATACTCTTTATCCTTATCACCCTACTGTAAAAAATAATTATTTATGTGAGATGAGGGCGTCAGGAAATATGGAGGATCATTTTATACATTTAAAAATAGCTCATTTTCAATCTTAACTATCCAACACTCCCACTCTTTTTTTATCATAGCAACAAATTCAGAATTTTATTTATAACATTTATATAAAATCATACTCTGGAGGTCTTTATTTCCCATTTAAATGTGTCACATGCAACATTACTACACAGATTTAGCAGTAGTTCATGATTTAATGTAATATTATAGTCTTCTTCTATTTTTCATACTGTACCTCATCCATCAGTGCTATGTTCAATTTTTCCTTCACGTATTAGCTAAATCACATAATTTATTCTTGATTTTCAAGGCAGGATTACAGTCACCACTCCATGGGAAATGGACTCATTATCTGTATGTAAATGGAAGAAGAAGAACCAGGATCTTCTCTTTCAGAGGCAGAATATATTACTGTAACTATTTATACATTATTAGACATAATCTACTTAATTCCATGTCTATTTGGTAAATTTCCCATGTGGTATAGTGCTTCACTGTAAGACTGAATAACCCAACATAAACCCATAATTAGCAATATGAATGGATAAGGAAATTCATAAAACTCAATGGCAAAGATTTATTTTTCCAGACATACAGAAAACAACTTACCAATCAATTTTTGTTGACAGAGAGAAAGATTTATTAATAAGCCAACTAGGGACATTTGCCAGATTGATCATGTTATTCAGCTCTGAAATCTAGTCCTACTTGTCTAGCTACAAATTTGGCTTCCTGGTCCAGCCAATATAAAAAATACATCATTGGGGAATTTATATGCACTTTTTATGTAGAATAATGTATGGATAACGGAGACCACTTATGCATGCAAACAGAGAAGTAATGAACTTGGGGGAGATGTGTCTGGACAATCTGTAGGTGCTGATAAATTGGCAAATAGGTGCTGAAAACAAAAAGCATCGCTTCTTGCAAGGACATGGTAAAGGATGAATTAACATACTAATATATTATTATACATTGTTATTTTGGCAACTGCAAAACATTTTGATGTAATGGTGAGATTGTAGGAAAAATTATTATAAACATTGTTTCACATTTTATTAATATTCTTGATTTTTGTCACACGCCCACATATTCAATAGAGCTATACAGGGTTATGTGCATAGCAGAGTAGAATCTTATACACGTGATGAAAGAGTGGAGGGCCCTGTCTTTGAGCTTAAAATCGTAAGTGCTTTTTCCCAAAGCTCCTTAAAAGATTGAAAACTCGCAGACTTGCAATCTAAAGAGTTATAATAGACTCAACAAATGGAGTATAATTGTTCTTATCTTAAAATGTTTATATACAGTACATATGATAAAGATATATCATCGTGCTTCAGTTCAACATTGGTAAAATAGCTATATACTATCAAATTGCATGTGCTCTTTGCACATTAAACTACTCTGAGTACTAAACCATAAAGCCCAAATCATATGATGCATTAAAAAAAATAAAAAAATGTTACTAATATAAAATATAATAATGTTACTCTACATATTAGACATTTACTTGAACCATAGGGTGTATTGTAAATTATGCTACGGACTCAGTATATTGATGGTGCAATATAAATACACTATACATAAAATAAAATGTCACATTGTTGTCCCTATATATTTGTCGTAATGCTGACTGCTAATCAGTAGATGCTACCCCTTACCAGCAATAACTAATAGAGAAGTATGATATTATCATGTGTGGGAATGCAAGCCTTGCTGATTCTATTGCTTTCCTTCAAATGCTCAATTTTCTTAGCAGACATGATAACATTCCGGTTAGCTATTGTAGATGGATGTACTTCATCTTAACCCTACTGAATGGAGACAGCACTCTATCTCACTTGAAGACTTCCCCTACATTCCAACTGGATATATCTTCCTTCTCTTATGGATTATGGATGAATAGCAATTTGGGATTTATTGCAGCCACAACTCTTGCGGCAATGTACGATCAAAGGCTGCGATTGAGCTAATTGCAAGGGATTGCAGCTCGACGGCCGAAAGCCGCCGGAGGCTGCAGATAGTATAGCTAAGTAGCTTGCGGCCTCCCCTTGCGGCTACTTATTTAAAAAACATAGGATTAGAATGAGGCATAAGTCAGTGTTCCCCATCAGATTTACGAAATGTGTAGTGAGACATCACATATATAGTTGTGGATCTGCATCCCTGTTCGGAACGCTTACGGTGTTGGCAACGCACTTGCGAGCCTTGCGAAGCGAGCCGTCATGAAGGAGTTAGGCTGCAGGATTTGCTGCGCGTAACCGAAAGGGTCGCGGGACTTTGTACCTGGTTCCTGCCAGTGGAGGACTCGCGATGAGCGATGGAAGCGCTCATTGCGAAGCCCCCCTGGTTCGCATCACCCTATCCCATAGGCCCACTGTGGAGGAGGAGGATAAAAGGGAAAGGGAGGAGGCTAATGGGAAAGGGAGGACGATAAGGGGAGAAAGGGGGGAGGAGGAGGATAAGGGGGGAGGGGGGAAAGGGGGGAGAGACAGACACAGGTGAGGGAGAGAGGGGTAAAGAGACACAGGGGAGGGAGAGGGGAGAAGAGACACAGGTGTAAGAGAAGGGGCAGAGACACAGGGGAGGTAGAGGGGGGGAGACACAGGGGAGGGAGAGAGGGGGGGAAAGGAGACACAAGGGAGGGAGAGGAGGGGGGAAATGAAACACAAGGGAGGAAGTAGACAGGGGGAGCGACTTGCAATGAGCGCCAAAGGTTCTCACATTGTGTGGCAAACAGCATTGCCAAGCTTACAATTTTATTACCATCATTTTTGATGGGCAAGTAGCTAGTCATTTAGTTGAGGTACTGTACATGACCTTGATAAATGCATGTCATAGTGGTGTAGTTAGTAGCATACTACATACAGATAAAAAAAGACTGTTACATGAAATAATACTATTATTTCTGACTTTGGGCCCGTTTCTATTAGCTGCTCGCAAATATCTTGAATTCATAAATCTGGCTGTGGATGTGTTTTTAAATACATGTTTAGATGTATTCTATTGACTCCAGCCTGCAAATTCCAACCACAAGGCCTAACTCTTAAACCCTGTCTTTTTAAGTCTGATTTCAGGGAGTGTGATCAAACGATCTGACAATATTTAAGCAAGCCTGTAATTTACTTCTTAGACACAGCACATAGTAAATGAGACCGTCATCATGGCATCAGTGAAATATGGAATTTACAAGTAATGTGCAATTGTTGGCTAATAATTAATTATTAATATCTGCCGATCAGGCTAGCAGCCAAGCAATCTAGAAATCCATAAAATGCATTAGATCATGTGTTTTAATCCATGTGCAACTCATGATGTATTAACCCCTTGATTACTGTGATTGATATTACTCAGAAATAACATTTAAAAAATACCTATTTTTATTCTATATTTATTTGTTTGAGACTCCTGTGCAATTAATTATAATGTGTTTCCATGTCTTCCCATGCTTTCAAAGTACATTATTGTGTGTTTAATTGCTGCTGCAGCTTTAATAAGTGTTTAAAAAAGCCCTTGCAAGTCCTAATAAGTACTTGTAATATTTTTGATAGAAACTTGATACTTTTTTCTGTTGTGGAATAGACTTTATTTGCAATCTAGCGCAACTGGTCTAATAGAATATCAATTTTGTCTAAACTAATTATTTAGAGCTCATAGTGTTCGAGCTGTGCTAAAACCAATGGAGTTCTAAGACCTTTTTTAGTTCTTTGGCTGGTCTGTAGTGATTGTGGGCGGGAAAGTCATAATCGGATTGCGAGTAGCTAATAGAATACGTGGCAATATTAAGAGAAGTTTTAAGTGTGTATAAATGTTTGAATTTGGCAATAGAATAGGGCCCTATGTTTCTTTCTTTAAATCATAATATTAGTCACAGGGCTATATTGCTTAAGGTCAGTGGTTTCTCTCTAGCCAGTTAATACATATACAGCCCTATTAAATTCCCCCAACGTGTAAAATAAACCTGAGCCCATAATGTAGCCCGCAAGACTTACGGCTACCCGGAAACGACCTGCGGGTTTCATGCGGAAAAACCCTGCGGGATGTTGAAATCTGAACTCCATTGCTGCAAAGCCTTTGATCTGTCAAGCCCATAAATGTTATGTTCGCAAATCGCTATTAAATTGCTACAAATCCACAGGCGTTCAAACACGTAACCCGCAAAAGGAGCCAAAATACTGTACTTATAAGAAAAGGGAAAGTGATGTTAGGTATTAAAATTAATAGCACAACATTCTCAACCTCGCAAATCTGCGATATAAAATACATTTGTGTTAATACATATAATGGAACTCGCATAGACTTGAATATAATATTTACTGATTTATTAATATTGCATTATTTCTGGAATGCGGGTCTGATCGAAACTCATAATTGAAGCCCGTAAGGCTTTGAAATCTAACCTCCATTTTTCAGTGACGTAATGATGATGATCTCTTTTGCCATTGGCTCCGTGTAAACCCGTAACTACGGGTTTGGCTAATTGTATAAATCATGAACATAGAGGCATTTTGTTTGGGGCATATTAGTTTTAACAGACTGCATATATCTTCCACATTGGATATTTAGAGATTGGTTGTTGATCTGGCTTTTTGAGCATGATTGATACTCTATTATCAGGAGCACTTACATGTTATCCTATTGTAAGGTACCACAACAATGTGGACATTTTTCAAAATAACTGAATATAGATCTTATCTGTATGCAGGATGCCTCATTAGAGTCTAATTATGAAAGTACAAAAAAAAAATTGTTGTTTAAGTGTGATTGAATATACTAGTTGAAAAAGTAAAGGATGAATCATTGTGTCCATTACTTAGTTAAGTTAGAACTAGCTTTCCTTCCCAGGGCTCTAATTCCCAAACCAGTTTGTGGTTGTAAGCTGCTGCTTTTGTGGAACACCTTGCCCACCTCCATTAGAATTATTATGCCATATTTATCCATTTAAAAAAATAACTATTTTTTATGACTAAATCTGTATTTCTATACTTCCATTAAAGTTCTTTATACAGCAGTCAATCTTCTTCAATTACAATGACTAATAAAGTGCATACATGGCTGTTTTTATCTAAAACTGCAGGAAAGTATAATAACATTGGCTTAACTATTATTTTCATAATATATGACCTTTCCAATGAGAATTGTATATCTCATTCTCAGAGATTGGTGTTAAGTGCTTCATAGTGCATTTGGTGGCGTTAATGTAAACCCTATTCTTATCTTTTTTATTTATTATAGCAGCGCTGTCTTTTTATTTTTCACCTTGTTTCTAAGACATGTTTCTGTCAGATCTCTGAGACATGTGGGAGTATTTCTGGTGCGATTACGTGCTAGTTTTAGCATGTAATAACTTGTTATACAGTTACTTATTTGTTTTGTACTGAGCATTTTACCACTGTTTAAAATTGCCTTTTCAGCATTCTTGTCTTATTCTTTTAACATGTACAATTATCATACATATCATCATCAAACCTATGGCATGTATCCAACTGAAGGGTTAATGTGGGGACCCTTGCATCATGAGAGTCATGTGCAGACACTGCCGGGGTCCCGAATGGGACCCCTGCAGCAAGGGGATAATGTGGGGGCTCTGTGGTAGTCCCAATCGGGACCCCCGCATCATGGTAGTCATATGTAGATGATGCATGGCTCCAAATTAGGACCCCCGCCGCATGGGTGTAATGTGGGGACCCTACAGCAGGGTTGCTACGGGCTTGGCGATTGATGTCATGATGACGATCTCTGTTTCCGTTGGCTGTGGCTATAGTGGGAGTTATGGGCTTCATGTTCAGGCCCGCATATATGCGACTTCCGATAGCAGGGTTTGCGATTATTGGGAAGGGGGACTAACTTGTGTGCCCGGCCAATTGAATAGGTAAATAAAAGTAGAGCTACTGGAGCAAGAAACTCAAAAGTAGCAAATCAGAAAGTTAGTTGTAAGTAGCACCCTCAAATTGATGGAGGCCCCTTGTGTCTAGTATTTATTGGTTTGGTTTAAGATATAAGGTTATCCATATTTACAATGCACAGGTCAAGCCATCTTAGCATCAGACAGTCAAACAGTTTATTTTATAATGTTTTTTTTCTTCTTGTAATGGTTTATTTGCATAACAAATGTTGTAAAATACTTTATGTAATGAGTTTCAGTAACTGTAAAATTATGTGACTATTTTTTTGCTTAGTTACAGGTAATGTCAAGTATTCCATATAGTTCATGTGTTATTTTTTTCATTTTCTTTTTCATGAACGCCAAGTGTTTCATTGGGATTTAGTTAGAAAGCCTATAAAATACCACCATATGAGAGTTTTAATCAGTCCATGATTAAGCTCAGTTGAAAGTGTTGATGCGGATGTGTTTTGCATTTATTTTTTTATTTAACGTTATAGTCATTTCATTCTATTATTAATCCCCTATTTTTTTGCAATTACTAATATACACATTTTAGAATGCAAATATTATGATATAATACATTTTATTGCAAATGAAACACTATTTTAGATTTTACATTTTATTTTAGTACCATTATTAATTATGTGTTCGCTAATTCAGAGGGCAAATATAATATAAGTCCAAATACTAAAGTAAAATAATACATTTTACAAGACAGTAAGTAAATATGAATATAAGTAACGAACCATTGTAGTCACATAGAATATTTGATACATGCACTTTGGAAGAAATTTACTTGAAAATAGAGAAAGAGTTATGATTCGTAGAAGGATGCCATTTTTGTTTCCATTGATCTACTTCCCTAGCTTGGAGAAGACTTTGCACAGGAAGCTTCTATATGGGTATTGGAAATGTGCTGGTTAAATCTGTCACTGTTTTAATTAGGAATAATGAAAGCTAATTAGCTTACAAGAACATAAATTCCTGATACAGAAGAGGCAAGTAACAGGTCATTAAAGAAAATGGTAGTGTGCAGAAAATAATAATTGTATATAAAAGAAAAAAGGTTATATTTATTTTTGTTTACTTCCTAAAAATATTTAGTTATTCAAAAGACCATATAGAAAACATTACTACTGGGCGTTTCAACATTAACACTATTTTATAATCTGAATTTAACAGTTACATTATTTCTTATGACATATTAATATGAACAATTCATAATTAAATAATTAACCTCTCCACAACAGAATGTTTTTTTTTTCTATTACCCTATATGGTTATTGCGTTACTACTTCATCCATTTACAATGCGTTGCAATCCACAGTAGTATCTAATTCACTGAGAGGATGCTGCTTTGCTGTGTATGCTGATTAACCTCTTTGATTTTTGATTGCTTGTTTCCTAATTATATTTAAATGACACCAACTTTTTACAATTACAATCTGAAATCCTTATTATTACACAACAGGAATTTTTAACATCCTAAAATGATGTTAGAAGTTTTCTCAAAGTATCTCACTTGATTGTTCTATGATTTTTATTGAATGTAATTATACCAACCCATTCTTCTAAGAAAATTACACAGACATCATGCAAGATCCTTGATGTATATTAAGTGGATCAGCAGCTGGGATGTTACCATGTGAACCTAACTAGAACATTTATTGCAGTACATTTTTCTCTTCAGGGTGGTTAATTATCTTAATTACTTGTATTATCTTCTAAGATCCAAAATTACTTATTTCTCCTTGTGTTGCCAAGGGGGGTAGCATATTTTTTTTTCCATTCGGCTCATGCTGAGCAAAGGTACCGTTAGATTATGTGCTATCAGTATAATTTACATAGAATGTTTTTATACATATTAAATAAAAAATAAGAATTAGATATTGCTTTTGTTCATTTATTAGGAAGTGGTATTTTTAAATAGCCAATTACTTCATATTTTTAAAATGCTTTGCACTTTTTAATTGTTTTCTATAGAAAGACTCAGTTTATTCAATCAGCCGTTTAACACATTTAGCACAGCAGAATTACATTTTTTATTATTATTTAACTAAATTAAAATACCAATATATATGTACTTATAGTGCTATAGGTAACATTTATGCATTGTAAATAAAGAGTAATTAACAGGTGCGGAGATATGGCCAGTGGTGGCCAAGTGAAGCCTGTTCTTTGGGGGGGAGGGGGGGGTTGAGGGGAAGTTTTAAATATTTTTCTGTAGTGTAGGGGGAAATTTCTGCAGCCTGGGGGAAATTTCCTCTTTGGCTGCTGGTCATGGGGGAGAATATGCGCTCACACACTGGTGCTGGATGACAAGATGAGCAGAAGCAAGGAGGGATGGTAATAGATGGAGAGCTGCTTTGGAAATGGTGGCTTCTTTGGCACAATGTTTTGTTGGAAAGAATAATTTGAAAATGGCCTTGGGAAGGGGATCTGCAATGGGGGGAGGATATGCATTTGGGGAGGAGTCTTGGGTATGAACTTGTTGTGGAGAGTGGTCTTGGGGGGCTTCTTTTTTGGGAGGGATCTTGGGGCTTTAATTTGCTTTGGGGAGGGGATCTGTTTTAGAGAGGTAATCTGTTTTTTACCTGTGTCTTAGGGAGTGGATGTGCTTTGAAGAAAGAATCTGATTTGCAAATGGGTTTTGGGGAGGTGTTCTGCTTTGGGGAGAGTTCTTGGGGAAGGAATCTGTTTTGGGAAATGGTCAGGAAGAGGATCTACTTTGGGAAGGGATCTTTGGGGAGCGGAGCTACTTTAGGACGGTGTCTTGAGGAAGCAGCTTAAACCACCTCCTACAACTCATCAATATGCAGAAACCAGATTCACTTCCTATTAGCGGCTGATAATATCAATCACTTGGTGCAGAACTAGCGGAGAAATTGAAATAAAGCTGCCCAGGTATATGATTATGTCCACAGGTATAAACCAATCATATTATCAAAACTTTCATTTAGGCAAGGATGTTTTAAAAACAAACCTACTCTTATAATAAGAATGCTAGTAAAGTGATTAAGAATCTGAACAAATTTAGTTTTCATAAAGAGCCACTGAAGTAATCCAAACTGCTCATCAGATACTGTTAGAGCAGGGAAAATAAAGAAAACTATTTACTGCTTTTTAAAAGTATGAATTTTTTATCCATATATATTTTTGTTTATATGGGCTTCTGATGCTCCTTATAGGACATCCTCCAGTGTACTATATTAGTAATGAGCAAGGATGTGTAGAAGCTGCAAACAATAAACTGCATGCTGCTTGGTGCATTGGAAACTATGGAGCTGGCTGTGACTAACAGCTCTGTCAGTTAGACCCTTCTAGATTAGTCAGTTGTGATTTTACTGCTTGAGGTTCTCCTAGCCTCTCACTTCCTAGGGAATGACTGGAGAAGGCAGAATGCTTCAACTGCTGTGCCCTGGGCAGGAGGAAATGATCCATACTACTGTAGAAAGCTAGACTCTGCTTCTAGTTACTGATGGAGCATAAACATGCACGCACACACAAACACATAAACATATTGTACATGTTATACACATATTTTACATGTTATATATGCTTTTATACATGGATCTCATTCACAGAATAGAATTGTGTTTAACCCTCTTAGTATTAATGATGAGTTATCTTCAATATACGAAGAATACATTTCAAAAATTCAAAACCGATTTCCACTTATTTTAATCTAAATGATGCCGAAAGCCAATTTCCACCAAATGTATGTCCCTTTAAGTTTTCAGTGTTTCTGAGCTGTCTTATTTTTGCATTATTTAAACAAGGAGTTACTCACAGTAATTTCCATATATAGAGGAAAGAACATTTTTCATGTATATTTGGAAATGGCACTGACAAATTAATCTGAGTAAAGTAGAAATAAAACTTGTTTTATACAACATAATCTGATTGTTAAATTAAACAATATGTAAATACTAATTTTAAATTATTAATTATATTGGGATAATTTGCATTATGTTGTTTAATATTCATGTATATATATACATGTATATTACTTTTTATATAAAACTAATGAATTGCCCGTCATAAAATGACGGCAATAAAATTGTAAGTCAGGCAATGCTGTGTGCCACACAATGTGAGGCTTTTGCTTCTCTGAGCACCGTTGGCGCTCATTGTGAACCTTTCCTCCTGCCTGTTCATTAACCTGCAAGTTTTGTGCTTGGGAATGCCATGTGTCTCTTCCAGCATCTCCCCCCTGTGCCTTTCCTTTGTGTTTCTCTTCTGTGTCTCTGCTGACTGTATGAGTGGCGCACGCTGACTGACATTTGTTTTATTTTCAAAGTCCCGCATGCCTAGCGTTGTTGGTGTAAGTGTTAATGTCTTTGCCATTGTGTTTTTTCTAAGTCCCGCGGGCCTGGCGCAGTTCGTGTAAGTGTTACTGTCTTTGCCGTTGTGTACTTTCTAACTCCCGCGTGACCTTGCTTTGCTCAGCCTCTTTTTCATCCAGTTTCAGAATTATTTACGTTTTTCGTCCGCCAATTTTTTTCTTGCTAAATCGCTTTTTGAGTGACGAAACACATTAAATAAGGCTCAAAATTGCTTGCAACCTCACTCCCAGGCTTCCTGGCTCTCTCCCTGTGCTGTGTGTGAATGTTAAATTCCTATTTTTCCGGGTCTTTTTTTCCCGAGCTTGCATGTGTGACGGGGCCTCTGGCTGCAATGAGCGCCTTTGGTGGTGCGCAGCTGCCTAAGTGCTCATTTCAGCCTAAGTCCCTCATGCTTCAATGCCTCAACTGCTCACCTCACTTTGTGAGGACAGCAGGGCAATGAGCATCTTCAGCAAGCTTGAAATGCTTCAATGCCTCAACTGTTCGCATCACTTTGCAAGGCTCGCAGGGCAATGATCGCTTTTGGCGCTCATTGCCTAAGTCCTGTGAGCTTGAAGGATTCAATGGCGCATCGGCTCGCAGTTGTGGCCCTACAGGCCCCAAGCGGCTCGCCTTGCTTTGCGAGGCTCGCAAGAGTGACGACAAATTGCATAATTTCTACCTAAATCTATATCAATAGAGTATTAATATCAATACCAATGCAGTGCAGTCAAAAAGTCAACAAAAATCAATTTGTGAGCTAAATTGGATATCAAAATTATTTCAGATGAACTAATTGATACTTGTTTTATTGTTTGGGTGTATTGGTTGATTCCTTTATGACAACACTCTAACAGTTAATTGCACCTATCATTTTCTTCTAATGATCACAGAGAACCCATTAAAGGTATTAATTAACATTCTTCTAAAACAGCCAGTTAATATGGTAAGAGAGATTGGTTATTTACTTGTGGATACATACAATTTACTATTGTTGAAAGTGGACTCCCACATACAGGAAGTGTCTGAAAGCAATGTGAGGTCCCAGGGCCACCTGTTGCCCCCCACTATACCATCAGGTACAATGTTCTACCTCTTCAATTATCTAATAACATAGACACTGGTAAAGTTTTGAAGGAATTTCTGTCTGTAAATATCTAACCATGTTGTAGACTCAAATACTAATCTTCTTGCATAGCTTATTCTGTATTTATCAATTACTACAACCAAATTGCTTTCCTCCTAGACTGATACAGCAATCTATAATTTTATACTAAATATTACTGTGAATTGTTCTTGTATTTAATTAGCAGCTTACAGCTACTCACTGAAGTAATTGATCAAAGACTCAAAGGGATTCATTGACACTCAAATTCATGTATTCACAGACTGATTTTATGTAACAGTGAATGAAAAAATATAAAAATTACTTTGATAGCTTACATTTTCTAAACCACAACCAGTCTTTCTGGTCCAGGCCATTTGCAGATGCAGACTCATGGTTCATTTTGCATAGAGTTTCAAATTATAGTTTGTATCTAGAAAACTGTCCTGTTTTTCTTAGAACATTTGTAAATATCAAAGAGGGAGCACTTGCAGTTACTCTGTTGCCACAACCTTGACTTTGAAACCATGTACAAAGAGAAACATGGAGGGAAACTAGTGTGACGTCACAGACAGGCAAATTGTAACTCAGGGAGTGAAATATACTTAAGTAGTGATGTCGCGAACATCAAATTTTGGGTTCGCGAACATCGAACGCGAACTTCCAGCAAATGTTCGCGAAAGGGCGAACATCGGCGAACCCCATAGACTTCAATGGGCAGGCGAATTTCAAAACCCACAAGGACTCTTTCTGTCCACAATAGCGATGGGAAAGTTGTTTCAAGGGGACTAACACCTGGACTGTGGCATGCCGGAGGGAGATCCATGGCAAAACTCCCACGGAAAATTACATAGTTGATGCAGAGTCTGGTTTTAAGCCATAAAGGGCATAAATCACCTAACATTCCTAAATTGTTCGGAATAACATGCTTAAAACATCAGGTATGATGTTGTATCGATCAGGTAGTGTAAGGGTTACACCCGCTTCACAGTAACAGACCAATCTCCCCGTTTAATGCACCGCAAACAACCACAAACAGTCCCTTTGCACAACCGCAAACTCCCCATTTGCACAAGGTTGGATACCAAGCTAGCCATGTCCCGTTCCTTGTCCTCACTGATGTCATTGAAGGTCTCTTCCTCCACCCAGCCACCAAGGGTCCCCGAAAGGTGACAACAAGCCCCCTGGGACGCCTGCTGTGTTTGGTCTTCCACCTCCTCAAAGCCACCTTCCTCCTCTGACTCCTCTTCTTCAGACTCCCAGAGTCTGGGGGCTTCCACTGCCCAGCATGGAAGATTATACACAGGTCAGAGTCTGGGGGCTTCCACTGCCCAGCATGGAGGATTATACACAGGTCAGAGTCTGGGGGCTTCCACTGCACAGCATGGAAGATTATACACAGGTCAGAGTCTGGGGGCTTCCACTGCCCAGCATGGAAGATTATACACAGGTCAGAGTCTGGGGGCTTCCACTGCACAGCATGGAAGATTATACGCGTTGCCTCTGTCTGCGTTATTATAAGGTGTGTACTGTTAAGTAGCACTATTACTATCGGTTTAATCCCTGTTACGTCCACTATTAGGGGACGTCTGTATGGCATTGATTTTTGGAACAGGGAGATGGAAAAAGATGCTTGGTCGGTCCTCCCACTTCAAATTTGGAGCACTGGGCGTGCAATCTAAGGTGCCACCAGATATGAGTGTCACTGTGCACTGGCAAAAGTTGGCAGAGTAGGCGATGTAGGTCTCACACACACGCCTGTAGGCAGGCAACTGATATTCAATCGATTACAGTCAAAAAAGTGTTGTTTTATGTCACTGTACACTACGGTTGCACCAGATATGACGTATTACTGTGCACTGGCAAAAGTTGGCAGAGTAGATGCAATAGGCTTCACTGAGCCCAATATAAGCTGTGAGCCTGACACAGGCAGGCAACTGAAATTAGATTACAGGAAAAAAATGGTTGTTTTCAATGTATGTTACACCACCAGGTATGAGTAGTGAAAATAAGCACAATAAAAGCTGTTAGGTGTTAGTCTGTCACACACACACGCTGGCAGGCAGGCATAGATTACACAAAAAAAATAATAAAATAAAATAAATGATGTTCAAAGTTTGCTCAATGATAAAGTATAGGGGCGAACCCGAAAAGCGCATGTGTTCGCCGTTTGTGGCGAACGCGAACATGCGAAAATCGCCGCGAATAGTTCTCCGGTGAACTGTTCGGGACATCACTATACTTAAGTCATTTAAAACAAATGTCAATGCATCCATTTCTTCAATTTGTAAAACTACCAATTAGACCCAAAACAAATTATTTCTGTAAAAATATAATTTGAACATTGTGATGCAGAATCATAGTTCATCTTTCAAGGTGCTTTGGAGAAAGCACTTTGGACACTGGATTCGAAGCTCAAAGACAGGGCCCTTCATCCTTTGCAACATGTTAATATTGCTATGGTTTTGCCTTGTACTTAACCCTTGTATACAGAATATGTTTCCGCGTTACAAATAAATCATTATAATAATAACATTCAACATCTTATGACAGTCTGACATGCCCAGTACAAGATTTTTGTTCACAATTCCAATACTGGAATAGTCAGCAGAAATTGAGTTTGGTGCAATGTCATCCTGCTTTGAACTATGTTGTAAACAAAAAATATAGAAAGTGATATAAATGACCATAATTAATGAGTCTTACACTGAATTTACAATTCAGAAGACATGAATTAAACATTCACATTACTGTGATCCAGAGAACATTAATTAATAAATTAGCTGTAAAGTGTCTGTTAAAAATACCATTATCTATAGGGCCATTTACCTCACTGTAGGTGTTCTTCATGTTAAAGAGCAAAAGGTTGCATATTAAAATGAGCTATTTTTTTATAACACCTAAAAAAATCTAAATTATTAGGCCTGTTTACAAAATCCTGCCTCCTTACTATTCCATGATTAATAACATATACCGACACCTGTGCAGTGAAGGTTTTTCTAGCAGTCCTTTCTCTGCACAGATGAATTTGTGAAGGGTTAACTCTTTTTTTGCTTATGCTCACTACACTAACCTATTACTGGGGGTCTGTATGGGTACTGCCGGTGACACATGTAAACAGAGATTTATTTTATCAACTTCTCTATAAACATGCTTTTAGGAGATCATTACAGTGAGGTGCTCCGAATTGTGCTGAATTATGTGGCCCTTTAAGGAAATTAACCAAAATGAACTAAAATATGATGAGGGTAAGAAGATCACTAATTCAGATATTCTTTGCTCCACTAAAGGCTATCTTCACATTCTTGACTGAAATCATACATTTTCAAGTGAGAATGATAACAAATACAAGAGAATCAGCCTAAGGGTTTGTCATTAAATGTCTGAACATTTTTTATTTATTTTTTGAAAATATAGATCCCATTGGTTTGAATACATAGCTATCCCGAGTGCATGAAACTGTCAACCAATCAGCGGTAACATAACTGTAAGACTCATGCGTTTTAGCCAATGACACAACATACTGTGGCATGAACTGTGAGTTTAAGTTATGTTAGTTAATATAAAATATTAAACTATTATGTACATGTTCTTCGTAAATGAGTAATAGTAAATTTGGGAGCCTCTTTTATGAGTATGACCATATGCTATTTGCTAACGGAAACTAATTAGACCTTATCTCGGATAAGTTCTCGTAGACAATTTCTCTTTTTCCTGTTGAATTCAACAGCATAAATTACATAAACAAAGCCCAGTGTAAAACAAAAGAAGAACACTAAAACAGAGGATTTAAGTAGACAGGAGTTGGCACACTCAACATCTATAAATGTTCCCAGGTGTTTTTCTATTGGAACTTCATTTTCCATACATTTATTTTCTAAGCCAATCTGTTCATGAATTCTTGAGGGAAAGCGACGATAGGGAAGGTATGCCCAAATGGTATTTGTTAAAGAACATTATCTTGTGGCATTTAGCTGAAAGAGGAGGCTTTTTATGTGGAAAACAAAGAGATAAACTGGTCATTATTTCCTCTAGTAATAGGGTGTGCATATTTAGTGTTGTATACAATGAAGGGATGGAAGAAAATCCTGGCATCTGAATAACTAATACGATCAATGGATGTGAAGACAAACTGTAACAAAAGCAGCTAACACAATTCTTACACAAAAATATTATATCTCTTAGTATTTTTTTAGAATCTTTGAATGAATAATTGCTTTTAAAGATAGAAAAGTAATCTCCCTTTTGTATTTATCTTCCTGAAATGTAGTTGATTTTTTAAAGAGCCAACAACTAACATTGCAGGCTTTCTGTTTCCTGTTGTTCTCGGTAGACATTGCTGTCAATTTATATGTATGCTTTGTCTAAAGAGGCATTTTTTTAGAAATGTTGCTCTTGCCATCTGCTCTAAATCACACATTTTAAAAAATAAATAAAATAAAATACTTGTATTTTTAGTCTTTTCTGTGTAACTTCCTAAAGATTTTAATGGTATCTTCTTTAATGTTGTCTTTCTATTTGTTATACTAGGGTATATAAGATTGACTATAATGTGTTCCCCTTCTGGATCACTACCTTGTCGTTGTGAAGGGGCTTGTATAATTCAAGTTTTGAGCTATACCATGTGGGGTCACCCTAGATGGACAGATCATACCATAGAGGTCAGACAAATTGAAGTACACTGGAGCAGGCACTGGCAACCCACTACAGTATATTGGCCAAGAAAACTATATGGATAAGCACAAACAGAAACATAGACAGATGTGCCTGGCGTACTGCATTCACATGGTTACCGAGAGTCGGACATGACTGAAGGACTGAACAACAAGTAATGTGTTAGTCAAAAAAAAATAATGTTTAAGCTTGTCATAAAATTCGGTTGGACTTTTATTTATGTAACTTAAAGATAGTTATTTTCTATGGGAAATGACATTAAAGGAAAACACTTAAATAAAAAAATTATGAAAGAGCGATTAAATTGAACAAGCCTGCAACTACATGGCCAAAAGCCGAAAGCGTAAACCATGCAATCATAAGTAGCATTTCAGTACATGATCATGATCAATTTAATAAGCCCGTAACTACTAATTGAGAAATAGACAATAGTAATTGAGACCGTCATCATGACACCAGTAAAACATGGAGGTTAAACCACAATCAGTTAATGTTTAGAAGTCCGAACGGACTCGCAATCCAGAAATGTTGGAATAAAAAAAAATCAATAAATGTACTATTCTAGTCCATGCGAGTTCAATGATTTGTATTAACCTATTGATTGCAGGGATCAATATAAAACAAAAATTACACATTAAAAAAAAAAAACGTTTATTGCAGATTTGCGAGCTTGAGACTGTTGTGCCATTAATTATAATGTCTTTCATTGCTTTTCCTGTATTTTAAAGTCTAGTATACATTTTTTATTTTCTTTTGCAGTGCTACGAATAGGTGTTTAACCCCCTTGCGTGTCCTCTATAGCACTTGTAGGATTTTTGGCTACATTTGCCATTTACGTTGTGAAAACAACTGCGGGCTTGAGGAACTGCAGCAATTAAATAGCTATTTGCGATTTTAGCGATTGCGGGCTTGACAGATCAAAGGCTTAGCTGGATCGAGGTTACAATTTTGACAACCACAAGGATTTTAAGCCTGTAACCCGCAAATCAATTGCGGGTAGCTATAAGAGGCCAATTTAATAGCAGTAACTTTAACTACAATTTGGACAATTTAAGAGTCCAGGCCAAGACTGAAGAACATTTCTGTTTAGGAGATGTGTCCATAATTAGACTGTATTGTGTATTATAGTAATATGTATGCTATGAGAAGTTTGTGGATCGTCTCCATCTGTGGAATTTTAGCTTGAACACCTTAAAGCTCTCGCCATTATCCATTAAATCCTAATTAGCTTGTGTAAGGACACTGCACCAATTGAGTTATGCATGGATAACCAGATTCTCCCTCTAGTGGCTGAACCTGGTATATCTACAAAAAACTATTAAAATGCTGACATTAAAATACATTTGTAACCCATACCTCATTGTATTAGTGGAAATATAACTTGTCATAAAGTTTTACATCTGCTCTTTAAAATACATGATGGTATATTTATAAACTCAGTATTTCTTTTTAATGTGGATAAATGCTGAATATGCGTTTCTGAAAAAGTGGAATCATAATTTATAAGGAGTAAATACATATTTAAAATACCTGGAATATGCAAATACTATCCTGAGGATTAATTAAACATGAGGTTTTTAGATTGATAGGTGAATTGACTGATTAGATGTATTTGTAAATTTGTACCCAATGTTAAAATCTATGGGCCTCATTCTATTAGCGGCCGTAAATCGGCCGTAAGGCTGCGATTCCTTGCGGGGGTTCAGTTAACTCGCGATTCTATTATACGGCCCCGCAAGGATCTCCTTTTACGGCCGGCCGCATATCTTGGAACCGGCCATAAGCTGTGAAATATAAAAACGCAAAAATAAATTCAAGCCTGCACTGTACAGCTCTGTAAATGCTAGGGATCATATTGGAGGACATAAGGATTAAAAGTAACCCCCTCTCAAGCTTGCACATCAGCCCAAACCCGAGTTCAAATTAACTGTTTATTTTCCGGCTGCGGCGTGGGCATGTCTGAGGTGCTCTCAAGCACTCTGGACTTTTTACATGGATATTTTACGGATATTAAAAATAAAATATTTTACGGATTTGAGTATAGGATAATTATGTGCTATTTTTTCTAACACCTAAAATCCCTTTATAGTCTTCTCAAAGTGCAGGTTGGCTTTATTTGAGCTATTTTATGTGCTTAATTGGTGCTAGCGGGACCTCTTTCCTGCAAGTAAGCTGCGGCTCGCTTTTAGCCTTGCAGAGAGGTTTCCCGGAGCAATTGAATTGCAAATAGGAATTTCTTACGGCCGAAACTCTTGCGGCCGTTTTAGATCAAAGGCTTTCCTCTGGCGCGAGCGGCCGCAAGAGATAGCAAGGCACCGGCCACAAGCCTGCCGGAGCCTCCGGCCGTAAGGGAATAGAATAGCAGAATAGCTTGCGGCCGGTCCTTGCGGCCCCGCAACGGCTGCGGCCGCTAATAGAATGAGGCCCTATGTATATAAGATTAAGATAAGAATTGGTCGTATTGGTCCAAATATAAGCCTCACCCGCATATAAGCCGCACCCGTAAAGTTCAAGGGGAAAAAATAGAAAAAACATAGTACTCAAATATAAGCCGCACCCGTAAAATTGGAGAGAAAAAGACTCTCCAAGTGATCAGCCATTGCAAGAAACAGGCTTTTTTTTTGCAGGTTACAGGCTTTACAGGATGTTAGAATCACTAAAACCGTAAATCGCTATTCAATACCGCAGTCTAAAGCACGAAAATCGGCACCCTTAACTCGCAATCGCGCAAATCAGCAGTAACTTTGCATTCGCGAATAGAAGTCGCACACGTTACAAGCAAAGTTCGCAAATCAGCAATGATTTTTTGACGGTCGCGAATATAAGCCGCACCCGTAACTCGCAAGCTCAAAAATCGTAAAAACGGTGCTGCTTATATTCGAACCAATACGGTAACTTAAAGGTAAATTTCCAGTTAGAAGAATGTATTATTTAATTATTACATCACATTAAATTTTTAGCAATGTTCTTTAGCAATATAACATTTAATTACATAAACATATTACAAACACAAATAGAGTGATAATTCAATACTATATGTAGTTATTAATAATCAACACATTCCCCTGTGATGAACAGAGAGATAATATTACAAAAACAAGAAAGACAGCTATTGCAATTGTTACTGCACAAATACACAAAATTGCTCTTACTGGTTGGCTTAATGGACCCAGCATAGACTTAGGTTAGGTCTGGGAAAAATTACCAGATTCTAGTATAGTTAGAAAATAGCACAATAGAATAAAGTGATCTTAGTAAATATAGAGAGGACTTAACTTTCCCTGGATTTTTACCAATAACTTTAATTACCCTAGTCCTTAGTGAGATAGTAAATATCTGGAGTCAATGGCTTAATTAATAAAACAATAGAGTTCAGAGTAGTGAAGGAGCTGGTTTTGTGGTAGAGAAAATATTGTGCCAACAGAGTTAATACTTGTAGTCTGAATACATTTTAATAATCCAACACATGTTTTAATGAGGATTACCTGGAATATGCATAAGGCTAGTTTCAGATTGAATTAAGCCTAAGCATTCTAGGTAGGTAATTATTAGCCTTATTAAATTGTGATTCAGCCAATTGAATAGGGCTCTATATAAGCACATAGTATATTTTTTTACAGAAGTTTTTAGTTAGTGAAGACCTTGCTGTTGGATAGAAGATCACTAACTAAAAACTTCTGTAAAAAAATATACTCTGTGCTTATATAGAGTCCCATACAATTAACCTATATGCAATTTAATAAGGCTGGTAATGATCAAGCGCAGTGGGAATATTTTCTATTTGCTCTTCTACTGAATTTATGCACAAATTTCAGAATTTTTCTATGTTTTAATGTCATTCACGCCTAACCTCCTTCTGTGCTCTATCAGAGCTTGTATCTTATTATTTCCCAACTTACCTCTCAACATCTCTTCTCAATTCCACTCAGTCATAGAGACACCTCATATCTAAAATATTTTATGACATCCCCACACATTTGTAATGTACAGACACTTAATGTCCACTAAGACCCACCACCTTTCCTAAAAGACCAATGGCTCCAAGAAGAACAAATACAAAAATTGCTCTTATTGGTCTTAATGCACCCAGCACGGACCTAGGTTGGGTTTGGGAAATATGACCCAATTCTAATAATGTTAGAAAATGGGTGGAGAGTTAGCAAAATGTAAATGGCTCTTTTAGGAAAGAAATAGAATAAAGTGGTCTTAGTACATATGGTAACACTTAACTTTCACAAACTATTACCAAGAACTTTAATATACTCAGTCCTTAGTGAGATAATAAATATCTGGAGTCAATGGCTTACTATATAGTTGAGAGCAGTGAAGGAGCTAGTTCTGTGGTACATAAAGCATTCTGTCAACACAGTTAATAATAATAGTCTGAATTTCTGACTGTTCTTTTAAGTGAATAGATTTTGAAACCCAACACATGTTCTAATAAGAATTACCTGGCATATGCACAAGGCCAGACTAGGAATTAATTAAACCTAAGAATTATAGGCAAAATGGATATATTTCTATATTTTAATGTCAATCACTTCTATGCTCCTCCTGTGTCTTATCAAAGCTTGTATCTTGTTATGTCCCACTCAGAGTCTCTTCTCAATTCCACTCATAGATCCACCTAACGGCTAATATATTTGATGACATCCTTACACATCTGTAATGCGCAGTCAGTGAATCTCCATCACCTTTCTTAAAAAACAATCACCTTTCCTAAAAGACCAACTGCTCCAAGAAGCATTCCAATAGCTTCTTTAAGGCAATCTTTCTGATATGTTTGTAAGTTTCTCCAACTGTTAAATAGATTGTGACCTCTTTGCAGAAGAAAGTTACACCCAATGTCAAGTTTCGTATTAGCTACACAATTTGTGATTATCTTTTTTATTTTTTTGGTCTTTCTAAAGTTGTAAAATGCTGAGTATACTGAGTATACTATAAAAATAAAGATGAATAAGGAATATGTATTTACATTATTATGTTATTATTATTACAATCTTTGCTGGCGATAACTAACCCTCCTTTTCTTTCCCTTCTTTTACCCGACATATCTTTCTGCATCACCTCCTGCCTCATGGCCTTCGAGCATTGGCATCCAGCTTTCTCCATGTAAATAAATCATTCTCTAAAATCTTACAGACATCTTAAATGTCTTTGTGTTTGCCTTATTACATTTATCCCTATATGTTATAAGTACATTTTCCTGATTCTATAGAGAGAAAAAAAGCAATACAAATGGTATTCAAAAATTGCCATGTTAGTGAAATTCAATGCAGTCCTAAGATAAAACCACATTTAAGTCAGACCCATTTTGCTTAGCATTTCTTAAAGCTTGATTGATCTATTCTTCCACTACATTTAACATCCAAGAATTTGCAAAATGCATCTGCTCCAGAAATTACAACACAAAATTAGTCAGGAAAAACATATAACAAAATCCATTAACAAATTAAAAAAATAATTGGTTCAAAAATGCATAAAAATTATGCTCAATATTACCACTGCTTCATAATGAATGTGCATGTAATAGAATAAGGTTGTTTGGTCCAAACTTGGCCCCACTCTTCATATTCCCAGATTAAAAATGGAGCAGCTGTGATGATTTAATTTACATGTTAATAACAAACAGTCCTCCAGAAACCAGCAACTAAATGCCTTTTATTGCCAGCGTATCTTTTCCAGTACAGCTTGAATGAAAACTCTGGTAATTAATTGTTTTAAGTGATTCTATTAAAATTGTCTGGAAGTCGTGTATGTTGAATGGCTATGTGATCTGGCTACCATGCAAAACACATGCATTAAATGTACTCATTTTGAGCTATTTAACGTAGATATATCTGCTTTGAGAGCATAGTGTTTATAGACTGGTATTTATATTTCCATTGTCTTTATGGAATTGGCATTTTGTTAAATGGCAAATAAATTAGGGAAACTCAGCACCTCTATTCTTCTTCTTTCTTCTTTATTTAAATTTTATAGCACCAGACATTAGCATCAGCACTGAAAACATATTCAAACAGTCTAATTTTTTTTCTGAAAAGTGAGAGATTATGTATTTTTATTTATTTACTTACATTTATATAGCACCTTTATGCAAGGAGCTTTAGATACATATAAAACCAAAACATAACTTTTGGAAATATAGAAAATTACATTTTCAGAAACATAATACAGAGCATACAGAGATTTGGGTTTAAAGGGCCAGAGGCAAGGTCAGGGTCATGAGTGCAATAGGTCAAGCCAAGAGATCATAAAGGGAAGCAAGACATTTTTTTAAGCTACATCAGGGTTGGACAGAGAAAGGAAATGGGTCTTTAGGGGAATTCAAAATATATGCAGATTTAGAGACTGTCTGGTGTGGAGTTTTTTTTTTTTATAGAAGAGAGGCCCAAGGAAGGAGAAGGAATGGAAGCAAGACTGGGTGGGAAATGGACTTCGAGTGGAGAGAGATATTTGCATTGTAGGGAGCATTGTGCAACATAGGGGGAGATTGGCAAGGCAAGACATAGAGATACAAGGTCATGGAGGGATTTGTAAACAAGGGTTAGGAAATTGAAAAGGAAACATTAATAAACAGGATGCCATTTGAATTGCGCAAGGAGGATGGAGATGCGGGCTGTGTGTGGAAGATTGAATATTAGATGTAGGAAGTACACATATTATTAAAGTTCCCTTATCAATTATCCCAATCTTTCATTCTACATATCGTACCCTCACATATAGTCTTATCCTCACGTGGGCATAAGTCACAAAAAACAGACAGCTTCTTCCAGATTGCTAGTTCTTCTCTCCAGGTTATTTAAGTCTAGTTTTAATAATAATAATAATAATAATAGTTTTGCATATGGTAGGTTTGGCTCTGGGACACAGTGTCTCCTGCAAAGTGTTAACATTTTAACAAAAAAAAACACAGCCTTTCTCTCAATTTAAACGTATATGAAAGTTTCCCTGTTTTAATCCACTATAATAGTTTTCAGCCTGTGAGTAAAACCTTCATGGTGCGTTCTGTGCAGGCGTTACTCACAAGCTACTAAAGCTAAAGAGGAAAATCGTGCAAGAGAGAGAGGAGGGAGAGAGGCAGAGAGGGAGGGAGAGAGAGAGAGAGGAGACAGAGAGAGGGAAGGAGGCAGAGAGATAGGGAGGGAAGTAAAGAGATAGGGAGAGAGAGAGAGAGAGGGAGGGGAGAGAGAGGGAGGAGCAGAAAGGTAGAGAGAGGAAGGGAGGCAAAGAGAGAGGAAGGAGAGAGTGATGGAGAGAAAGGGAGGCAGGGAGAGAGGGAGGGAGGCAGAGAGTGAGGGAGGAAGGCAGAGAGGGGGGAAAAGGAGGCAGAGAGAGAGAGAGGGAGGCAGAGAGAGAGAGGGAGAGGGAGAAAGGAAGAAAGAGAGAGTGAGGGGGGAGGCAGATAGAGAGAGGGAGAGAGAGGGAGGGATGAGATAGATAGATACATAGATAGATAGATAGAAAGATAGATAGATAGATAGATAGAAAGGAAGGCAGACAGAGGGAGGGAGATAGAGACTGAGGGGGAGAGAGGGAGGGCGGTAGAGAGAGAGAGGGAGTGGGAGGCAGAGAGAGAGTTAGGGAGAGAGAGGGAGGGAGGCAGAGAGAGGTTGAAGGGAGGTAGAGAGAGAACTAGGAGAGAGAAGGAGGGGAGAGAGGGAGAGAGACAGAGAGCACATAGAGTGCTGGAAGAGAGGGCACAGAGAGAGACAGAGGTCACAGAGAGAGAGAGCACACATAAAGCGAGGGCGCACAGAGGGAGAGAGGGTGCACAGAGAGAGAAAGGGCGCATGGAGAGGGTGCACAGAGAGAGAAAGAGCGCACAGAGAGGGTGCACAGAGAGACAGCACAGAGAGAGAGACAGGACAGACAATTGAACTTAATATATGATACCATCATTTAAGACGAGCAAGTTACTATTATTAAAATAAACTACATAAGTGTTTGTTTGCATATCTAAGCATGATTTTATTAACAAGTGCTTATACTCAAGTACTCAAACCTTCCAAACAATCACTGCCAAGGTCTGCCCTCACAGCTCATGCATTCAATTTTTCTATTGGTAAGACATTTTTTTAAATGCAGCTTAGAGACAATTTGTAAGGGAAGGGGATATATAGTACATATGGTACATATAGTACCAACAGAAACATTTTATGCATGAGCTGCTGTTTGGAAGGTTGGAGTGAGTGAAAACAGAGCTTGTAAGCATGTATTAATAAAATTATGTCAGATATGCAAACAAACACTTACTTTATTAATATCAAAAACAGGGAAACGTCCATATACCTTTAACTTCAAACACAGCTCAATCACAGGTGTAGAGGGAATATTCTGCGCTTCTTGCCCAATGTTCCGTTCTATGGATAATGGAAATGCAACATTCTTACATTTTTCCATCTTGTCATCAATTCAGATATTCATGTTCAGATCTTTACCAATGAATCAGAACCAAATCTGTACATTTGGGCTTAAGATCAGATGTACAAATATAACATATGACTTGTGAATCCACTTTTTGGAGCCAATTATGTGGAAATGAATGAAAGCTCAAATGTAGATTTATTGAACATAGAAGAAAAGTGTTAGGGGTTACAAATCACATAGTTTTTCAAGACACTGTTAGCAAATCCTTTCATCTAAACTAGAGGTGTTGAAAATGTTTCCAATGGAACAGTCATTTCTATCAGAAAAATATGACAGGTTAAATAGATTGGATAGGAGGAATGAGGGACCCTCTAAAGGTGAACAGAGGGAAATAAAAGACAAAAAAACTAAATTGTAATAATTCATAACTTTATATAAGTAGGATAATAGGATTTTTTTTTTGTACTGGATGTAAAATATGCTTTTAAGGAGTCATAATGTGCTTTACCACTAAGTGAACGTGTAATATTATTGTCAGTGTACAATACAGAATATAAATGTAAACATTCTATTACAACAGAACATATGTTGTGAATTATGACATCACTCATCTCGTTTTTTTCTTTCAAAATAACGTATGTTGTACAAACACAATAAAGCATTCTCAATCTGTTTTATCCTTTATGAGCTTTCAGAAGCAAATTATGCGTTATAAACGTTTTTAACAATTATTTTTACTATTGTCTATAGTACTATAATATTTTTAATATATATATTTTTGTTGGAAATGGGATGTGCATGGATGAGTAGACCAAATGTCGGCCACAGAGGCAGCCTCAAACCAATGTAACAGTAAACCCACAGAAAAGGGCCCAGTGTCTTCCATTCCCTGTACTTTGAGTGGTGAATAGTGGCATTTGGGAAATTGTGAAAATGTGGTTAGAGTTTCTCAAAAGCACTCTGTGGCAGCCTCTTGACCAGGTTTGCTTAGGAGGGAACCAGATAGAAGAGAATTAACTTAATTAACATGAAGTATGTATCTGTCCTGTGGTGAATAATTCTGGAATATGAGATTAGACATTAAACCTTAGGACAAAAATTCACCCACATCTTGACATCTGTTCCATAGGGAACCACCCACCCAAACTCGACTTACAGGCTAGTGTCACTGGCAATTATTAGGACAAGAAGTGCAGAAGTTGGAGATTGGTGGGTTGGGAGTTTCTACCCATATGGTTCGGTCAGACATTTCCCGTCCCTGAGAAAAAAATGCCAGTCAGTTAAGGGACAGTTGAATACTTCCCACTGATCGATAACCCAGGTTTCACAGTAAATCCCCTTAATAATATTATTTTTGTAGATCAGTTAGTGGGATATCCCAACACAGTTGTTTGTGATGATACAACTCTTGTGTGGTATTCTTTGATTTTTCTGGATTTGTTATAGCATTTCTTAGCTCTCAACTGTCGGTGTTCATCTAAGCTTTTCTTAATTGTATGATAAGTAGGTTATGTTGGTATAAAGAGTAACTCCATGCTTTCCTGTACAGGCCAATCAGGATGTCTCTCACACATTTACACAGCTAGTCACTGCTATTGTACAGCAGTAATTTTAGAAAAATACCATTGCACAGAGATAGATCCATTTGTTATACTTTGTGTGTCTAATTTCATTTGAAGGAGTGTATCAAAAAGGAAGCACAATACAAAGCAAAAATTGTAAAATTCAGTGTGAGGGAGAGAACAATGCGAAATAAAGGATAATAGAGAAATAGATAGCGAAGAAGATTGTATACACACACAAACATAATTTTATGTTTCATTCTTACAAATAACTTGGATCAAAAAAGAAAACAACAAACATATAATGCTTTTGAAATTATACCCCTAACATATTTTTTCAAGCGACTTGTAGAAAAAAAAGCTTTTTATTGTTCATCTAAGAGATAAATGATAACTATATTTTATTTGTAACGTTCAATGTTTTATGTGTGTATACACGCCAAAGCTTTTATATGTATGAGTTTTGCTTCACAAAACTGTGAGGCACCTTGAGGTGTTTTATTGATTAGCTTGTATGTGAATCACAGGTAGTCTTACAAATGTCAAAATGTAAGAAATTTATGAGAATAAATGAAGACTGCTTATGAAATATAAATAAGCAGGGTGTTTGACATTGTATGTTAGGAAATAAGACAGGTTTAACTATCATGGCTTTAGAAAACAAATTGGTTAAGAAGACTAGAATTGCGGTTTAATTTTTATAGTATGTTTTATTTTATGAAGTATGACTGTTCAGGTGTTCATATATTAATGTATTTTGGGGGCTTGGTATTAAAAATATGAAAATTAAACTAAAACAATTACTGGGTGGGAAGATTTTATTTGAACTCCACTATAAAAAGCATTTCAATTTTAAATTTAAAAACTCTATAAATTAGTGTTATACACATACAGTAGCTATTACACAAAATGCAGCAACTGTCAAATATGTTTTGTGTACTTCAAGTATATTAGCTCACATATTTTCCTTTCATGTTGTTGTCTAGTCATTCAGTCATGTCAAACTCTTTGGGCCTCATTCTATTAGGGCTCGCAAAATGGTTGCAAATTCTTGAGTCCCCACATTTGGCCTACGTGCTCTAGTAGCACTATATTTGCGCTCCTATTCTATTGGCCGCGGTCGCAACTCCACCTCCCGCTGTGTGTATTCTCTCCCCTTGGGCGATGCGCAAGTGCAGATAAGGTTGCACACTGCAGCTCATGACACGGTCTGCGCACATCAGCAATGCAGAGTGCAACCTTATCTGCGCATGCGCGGTGCCTAACGGGAGGGAATACACACAGAGGGAGGTGGAGGGAAGAGACACAGAGGGAGAGGGGGGAAGAGACACAGAGGGAGAGGGGGGGAGACACAGACGGAGAGGGGCGGAAGAGACACAGAGTGAGAGGGGGGAAGAGACACAGAGGGAGAGGGGGGAGAGACACAGAGGGATAGCGGGGAGAGACACAGGGGGAGAGGGGGGAGAGACACAGAGGAGGGGAGACACAGAGGGAGACGGGTGGAGAGACACAGAGGGAGAGGGAGGGAAAGAGACACAAAGGGAGAGGGGGAAAGAGACACAGAGAGAGAGAGGGGGAAGAAACACAGAGGGAGAGGGGGAAGAGACACAGAGGGAGAGGGGGGAAGAGACACAAAGGGAGGGGGGAAGAGACACAAAGGGAGGGGGAAGAGACACAGAGGGAGAGGGGAAAAAGACACAGAGGAAGAGGGGGAGAAAGAGACACAGGGGAGGGGGAAAGAGACATGTGGAAGGGAGAGGGGGGAAAGAGACATGAGGAGGGGGAAAGAGACACAGGGGGAGAGGGGGGAAGATAACTCTTATGTCACTTCAGCTATTGTGAGGATGGCCATATAGGAAAAAAAAACAATTACTTTTCATATGTGACCATTTTGAATGTTATCTTTAAAAAGATTGTCACTCCATCCTCAAATTCAGGGTAGTTATCTTTGTGGGAAACTAATTATTGTTATCTAATGCACTCCATAATATATAACTGTTCAGTTTCAGCTACAGCTTCAATAGAATAAGGCTCTCACTGTGAGACAACTGTCCTCTTACATATTTTTGTTGGTTCGTCTTAGTGTCATATGATTGTTGTTCACACCATTATCACATATTGTAGTTGAGATCCCTCATTAATGGTTTTTGGGAGTTGCCTACAATGTGTCCTTAGTTCTAAAGGACACATTTTGCCCAACAAAATATAGCAACAACCTGTTTGCATATTGATTGCTGTATATAACTTAATGTGTACATGAAATGCATAGACTGAAAGCACAAATATTTGTTTAATATTGGAATAAGATATTGTTTTATTGTTGATCTCAACTAATGGTTTTCAAAACTCCACCAAAGAGGCCATGACAAGGTAGTGATCCAGAAGGGGGATGAGAATTAATAGTGTTAATATTAATGGATGGACATTTACATACGCAGTGGTGTCCAAACTCGGACCTGGAGTGCCTCACCCAGGCCTGGTTTTGTGGATATCCATGCTGCAAGCAGGTGAGACTATTGCTTCTTCACTCATCCTGATTGATTCACCTCTGCACAGAAAGGTAATCCTCAAATCCAGGCTTGGGTGCGGCCCTCCAGGACCTAGTTTGGACACCCCTGAGTCATACATTAAAAGACATATAAGAAAAGACAGTACAATTGTACATACACATTGGTACATGTATTGATGAGGACGCTGCTCTAGACAGAGCTTACAGTCTATTAGATATTAATTTCACAATATGCTTTCATGAAATGAACAAAATAGAGTGGTATCCTAAATATTGCCAGCCAGAACCCCCCCTACAATAACAGATTTAACATACAAACCCAATTCAATGGAAAGCAACAATACATTTGCCTTTTAAAATTGCACCAAGTTTGCAGTTGTTTTTAACTGGGATACTTTGATAAATAGGCACACTATCATTAATGGGCTAAATTGCCTCACGGGTAGCATTGATTAGCATTTGTATTAAGGTCACCTGCTGCACACTGTAATTATACTTCTATTCACTAAAGGCATTTACTGCTATAATATGAATTAACATGTCTTAATAGGTTTGGGGTGAAAAGCATTTTAAATAATTAATCTAGAGTACTATTTTAACATTAATAGTATTAAAGGAGATGCATTATTAAAGGTGTAGGTTGTGCAAATTATTATAGGATACTCTACTCTGAATGAAGGAACCTATAATATCTGTCCATGATACTTTCAAAAGAAAAAAATGTTTTTAATGGTCCATAACTTTGATTGTATGATTGTAATGGTCCATCACTTTTACTGACCAACTGAGCAAGATGTACTAAGATTAATTGTATGCATTTTCTAAAGTTATATACGTTGGGGTTATTTATTATGAAAGTTAACTATAAAAAGTTATTACTGACAACACTCAACATGTTTTTATAGGACCACAAGTGCATATATATATAGTTAATTTGAAGAACAGAGCTATTATAGTTTTAATAACTACATTAAAACATGGAAAATGCTCTGCATGTGAATTAAAACTCAATGGATATGAACACTCATACAAGCCTACAACAAAGGACGTGCAAGGAATTCCTATATTCTAAGTAAATATCTATAAACTGGGGACTCTGTGTATAGCCAACCTAACCTATATGTATAAATAAACAAGAGCAAGAGTCACAATATAAATGCTGACAGCCAAAGCACAATGTGATGCTAGACAACCTAAAAATCTGCAGTCTTTACAGCATACTAAAGGTTGTATTTATGTGCCTGATTCGCAGACATCTTTATATTAATATCAGTAGTCCCAACCTGGTTGTTTTCTTATGTTTTATTTTAACACACATTCTCTGTTATTCACTATGGGTGACCCAATGATTTTATTGTGATATGAGGATTGCCATACACCATATGTGTATTTCCGCCAACAATGGTTATACCCTTCACAAGAGCTGTATTGATGCTGCTATAGATTATCTATTGTTAGCATATTCTACCCTTTTTAGGTTGACTAGCGTCAAATTGTGCTTTGGCTGTCAGCATGTATAGTGTGACTCTTGCTCTTGTTTATTTATACATATAGGATATGTTGGCTATTCCCTACACATTTTTGATTTTGCAATTGCACAGGGTCCCCAGTTCATAGTTATTTACTTAGAATATATGCATTACTTGCAAATCGTTTGTATGAGTGTTCATATCCATTCAGTTTTAATTCATATGCAGAGTATTTTCCACGTTTTAATGTAGTTATTAAAACTATAATAGATCTGTTCTTCAAATTAACTATATATATATATATATATATATATATATATATATATATATATATATATATATATGCACTGATTGACATATTGGTCCTATAAAAACATGTTGAGTGTTGTCAGTAATAACTTTTTATAGTTAACTTTCATAATAAATAACCCCAAATTATATCACATATTATAATTGTCTCACGATTCGTGTTACGCTTTGCGTCGAATTGCAGTTTAACAACCATCCGATTGCAAAGGTGATCGGATTGCGCACATGAGCAATGTGCAGACCGTGTCATGAGCTGCAGAGTGTGAGGTGACACACAGCGGGAGGTGGAGGGAAGAGACACAGAGGGAGAGGGGGGGAAGAGACACAGAGGGAGAGGGGGGGGGGGGAGACACAGAGGGAGAGGGGTGGAAGAGACACAGAGGGAGAGGGGGGGAAGAGACAGAGAGGGACAGGGGGAAGAGACACAAAGGGAGAGGGGGGAGAGACACAGAGGGAGAGAGGGGAGAGACACAGAGGGAGAGGGGGGAGAGACACAGGGGAGAGGGGGGAGAGACACAGAGGAGGGGAAACAGAGAGGGAGACGGGTGGAGAGACACAGAGGGAGAGGGAGGGAAAGAGACACAGAGGGAGAGGGGGAGAGAGACACAGAGGGAGAGGAGGAAGAGACACAGAGGGAGAGGGGGGAAGAGACACAAAGGGAGGGGGGAAGAGACACAAAGGGAGGGGGAAGAGACACAGAGGGAGAGGGGGAAAAGACACTGAGGAAGAGGGGGAGAAAGAGACACAGGGGATAGGGAAAGAGACATGTGGAAGGGAGAGGGGGGAAAGAGACATGAGGAGGGGGAAAGAGACACAGGGGGAGAGGGGGGAAGATACACAGGGAGAGGGGGGAAAGAGACACAGGGGAAGAGACACGGGGGTAGAGGGGGGAAAGAGACACAGGGGGAAGAGACACAGGGGGGAGGGGGGAAGAGACACAGAGGGAGAGGGGGGAAGAGACACAGAGGGAGAGGGGGGAGAGACACAGAGGGAGAGGGGGGAATGAGACAGAAAGGGAGAGGGGGAAAGAGACACAGAGGGAGAGGGGGGAGACACAGAGGGAGAATGGAAGGAAGAGACACAAAGGGAGAGGGGGAGAAATAGACACAGGGAAGGGGGAAAGAGACGCATGGGAGGGAGGGGGGGAAAGACACACAGGGGCGAGAGGGGGAAGAGACAAGGGGGAAGAGACAAAGGGGGGAAAAGACACAGGGGGGAATGAGACACGGGGGAGAGGGGGGAAGAGACACAAAGGGAGGGGGGGAAGAGACACAAAGGGAGGGGGAAGAGACACAGAGGGAGAGGGGGAAAAGACACAGAGGAAGAGGGGGAGAAAGAGACACAGGGGAGGGGGGAAAGAGACATGTGGAAGGGAGAGGGGGGAAAGAGACATGAGGAGGGGGGAAAGAGACACAGGGGGAGAGGGGGGAAGATACACAGGGAGAGGGGGGGAAAGAGACACAGGGGAAGAGACACGGGGGGGTAGAGGGGGGAAAGAGACACAGGGGGAAGAGACACAGGGGGGAGGGGGGAAGAAACACAGAGGGAGAGGGGGGAAGAGACACAGAGGGAGAGGGGGGAGAGACACAGAGGGAGAGGGGGGGAAGAGACAGAGAGGGAGAGTGGGAAAGAGACACAGAGGGAGAGGGGGGAGACACAAAGGGAGAATGGAAGGAAGAGACACAAAGGGAGAGGGGGAAGGGACACAGAGGGAGAGGGGGAGAAAGAGACACAGGGAAGGGGGAAAGACACACAGGGGCGAGAGGGGGGAAGAGACAAGGGGGAAGAGACATAGGGGGGAAGAGACACAGGGGGGAAAGAGACACAGGGGGAAAGAGACACAGGGGGGAGAAGGGCAAAAGAGACACTGGATGGGGAAAAGGGGGACAAGACAAAAGTGGGAGGGGAGAAGAGACACAGGGGGGAGAGACACAGGGGAGGTGGAAAGAGAAATGGGAGGGAGAGGTGGGGAAGAGACACAGGAGGAAAAGAGACACAGGGGAGGGAGAGGAGGGGAAAGAGACACAGGACAGTGAGAGGAGGGGGAAGAAACACATGGGAGGGAGAGGAGGGGGGAAGATACACAGGGAGGGAAATGGGGGGAGAGACATGAGGGAGGGGAGAACAGACACAGGGGGAGGGGGGTCAGGTGGGAAAGAGACACAGGGGAGGGGGGGCAGACACAGAGGAGGGAGAGGAGGGAAGAGACACAGGGGAGGGGGAAAGAGACACAGGGGACGGGGAAAGAGATGCATGGGAGGGAGGGGTAAGAACACAGGGGGGGAGATACAAGGGAGGGAGAGGAGGGGGAAAGTAGACACAAGGGAGGGAGAGGAGGGGGAAAATGAGACACAAGGGAGGAAGTAGACCGGTGTAGAGACTCGCAATGAGCTTCAAAGGAGCTCATCACAAGGCCTGTGATGAGCACCAAAGGCGCTCATCGCGAGGCCAATAAAGTAGAGGGGGAGAGGCTCCCATTGTGTGGCAAACAGCATTGCCAGGCTTCACTTTTATTGCCGTCACTTTTGACGGGCATGTCGCTAGTAACTTTAGGAAGTTCATACAAATAATTCTCGTACATCTTGCTCTGTTGGTCAGTAAATCTAAAAGTTATGGACCATTGGTATAGCTGTTAACATTAGGTGCCATGGTGGTCTGTTGAGGTTCCCTGTGGTAAAAGGGTTAATATTAGGTGCCACGGGGTCTGTTAAGAAACCTACTGGTATGTTGGTTAATATTTGGTTTCATAGGGTTCTATAGAGACCCCCATGGTTATACTCATGGTTATACTTTAGATAGGGGATTTCCTGGCTCATAGACGCTAAATGGTCATAATAGGCAGTGGTTAGGAAGGGGGAATCCTGAGGGATCCCCGGGCTTATAGTAGGTAGCGGTTATTGTGGAGGGATCCTAGGGATCTTTCTCTTTTATTATATTTATTACTAGTAGTATAACAAGAATACTAATAACATTATTACGATTATTCTTAATAATAATACTAATAATAGTAACATGAATAATAATGACCAGTTCACATTGCACTTTAAATTAGTTGATATTTTATTTATTTAATTTATTTTGTTCTATGTTCATAGTGATTAAAGACTTTCCAATAAATTAAGGAAACATTTAAACAACAAAAGTGATTGAAGTTACAAGAGAAATCAAGAAATGTATAACATAAGCACATTTTGTTCAGACAGCTGCTCGGAAGCTTGTCACATATGGCACTAAGGCTTTCTTTTTTAGTCTCCATGCGTGCAACACAAAGTATGCACAGTAACTGGTTTCAGTGTTTAAATATCACTCACAAAAAATGACCGCATAAAAACTAAAAATGACTTCAAAAGGAATTATCCAAGCACGCGTAAAAAATCTTAACAATTATGATGACCTACAAATAAAAATCACTTGTGTGAAGCCTATAGCTTTAGGGGGATTGGTAATGGTACATGAATTTATTGGTCTGATCTTAAACTTAGTGTTAAGAGAAACCATTTGTTGAAATAAAATACAATATTTTATATAACATTCTTTTTAAACATACTGTTTAAGTTGTCAAAAGTATTAAAGTTGTATTAGCACTGGAATTGACAGAAAAAGTATAATTTCCTGCACTGTAACTTTCTAAATATGTAATATGTGTGTTTCATCCTAGTATGTGATATGTAATTGGACACATATGTGAATAGTATTGAAAGGTATGAACTCATCTAGCACAACAGGGAATATCTGACAAGCAAGGAGAGTTACAATCATTAAAAAAGATTTAATTTCAATGTTTTCTATGCAAGATATTTAACAAACAGGAATAAACTTTCACTTTAATAAACAGGTTCAATGCATACATATGAAAACTGGGATATTAAACTCTACTTTTTTATTCCCACTTGATCAATATACCCCTTTATCATCAAAATTACCAAAACGTATTTTTTATTTTTATTATTTGTTTGTATTGCTGGAAGAAATTTCATTTTCTGCCGACATCGATAGAAATCATATTCCAATGGAAATTTTCTGCAAACATCAAAAATTCATTTCAATAAAAGTAGTAAAATGTTAATTTAAATATGATAACTAAGGTGTAGTATTTCTATTTTGTAATGCTGTATAGGTTTTACTCCATGATGCTGTCACATATATCCTGATGTGTGAATCTGAGAGGTAATTCAAGAAAAAGAGTTATAGTCATGAAAAGGAGATAAGGCAACTGTATGTTGGGAAAAAAATGAAATAAACAGTTCAGATTATTATACAACTCTCAGCATTAATGAAATGAAATACTTCAGTCTAAACCAGTGGTTCTCACGCTTTTTGGGTCTGGGGATTGGCTGGATTACCTTCCATAGTTCCACAATATTTTGAAAAGGTTGATATTACTACATGTGAAACTCTAAGGACCTGCTGTTGAGAAACCCTGGTCTAAACTGCTCTATTAATTAATGCATTTTAAATGTGCTCACTTCTTATAAAGATAATCTATTTTTTTTAAAACTTTTTTATAATTTTTTGAAAAATAGAAATAATTTCTAGCGAAATAAAAAACCTTACAAAAGTTGTACGATCTGTGTAACCATCCATATTGTGACTGGCTTTCCTCAAGGCACTCTACCCCTGTTTTATTACTTGCATAACTTGCTGAAACCTCCTCTTTCTCGTGTGTCCTATTTCTTTCTGTTCTATCCCCCTCTTCGTGTCTTACACCTTTTCTCATTCTTCTTCTAGGAGCCTTTTCTTAATGAATAGCCAGGCATCTTCTGATGTGGGATAAAATCTAAGAGCACTTCCCTATCCCTGTTTAGCATTATTTATAGAGACATGCAAATCACTTGTATCTGACCAATCAGCAGCAAATGCATCACAATATGTCACCAATCCAAACACCACACCCATTCTGATTACCTACTACCACTCTCCCTGGGCTTTGACACAGAACATCCACTAGGTGAAGATAATAAACTGCATACTAGACCCGCTGTTTCACAATTACTTCCTATCAGATTTCGACTCTCTCCTACTAAATGAAAACATCCTCCCAACTTCCCATATTTTCTACACAGGTAAATTTTTTCACCTGTCCTAAAACAACAGCATTGTCTGCCCTTGTCTTCCATCGTCTGTCACTCTCAACTTTCACTTACTTCCTGGCACATCAAAATTCTTATCTGTTATTCTTGCCATTTTCTGACTCTCCTACTCCATTTTTAGGTTAAGTTTGTGAGTTTTCAATCTTGTAAGGTGATTTGGGGAAACAGCACCATGTACACACAATTTTAAGCCTAAAAATGGTTTTCCCTTATGTTGATATTTAATTTTTTGTTGTAGTTAACCATTGTATAGCAATACAGAATATTTTAATGCATTAAAAATAAAGGATAGTAGTAATCACATATATAGTTGTGAGCAAGCGGGATGTTGCTAACTCTGCGGGCTTGTGTAGCGAGCCTGCGGCCCTTGCAAAATTTACGGACTTACGAGAAACAAATACGAGACGCTGAACATTACAACCTCGCAAAAATACGACCTTACCGCCCGAAACCCGCGCACATGAAAACATTAAAAACACAATAAATACACACAACAAATACATAAAAAGCTTACCCACAGCAAGGGGGGCACCCAGGACCTCGAAAACTTCAATTTAAGTCGAAATAGAAGAGTTTAGACACCCGAAAATCCCCTAAGCGAGAGTAAAAATGGCCGCCGAAAAAGAACGAAAACGAGGCTACAGGACCCTAAGGACGCAAAACACCACCAAACACATACGGATTCAAGAACAAGGACGCTAAATCAGCCACAGACGCGTACCACACATTAAGCGCCATTTTACAACACTAACTTACACAATGCGGAAGTACACAGCTACCCTAACGGCTTTCCCTCGCGCACGCAGCCTATTTACACCACACACTGCACACATTGCTCACACTTACACAGCAGCTCCACAGCCCTCAAAACACACATTGTATGCTGCAGCAACATCAAAACAGATTGTCAGCTCTTCAGCATAATGCTTCCTGCATATATTACTTCAAAATAGGTAAATTATATTAATGTATTATTTTATTCATTATTTCATTAGCATTAGCAAAAAAAAAACAATGATCATAGCACACAAACAACCAACAGCCTCGCAATGAGCGCCGAAGCATCTTGGGACACCAACAAAATTTACCTGCCTTACAATCTTATTGCCGTCATTTTTGGACGGGCAAGTCGCTAGTACTGATAATAATAACATGACGCAATGTGATGCTATGTGTGATGAACAAACATGAGATTAGTATGCAACAAACACAGACCATGTTTTTCCCTGTTCATGTTACATAAACCCCATGTTATTGTAACAGTCTAATTCACTAGTCACAAAAAAGCTAAATTTTGAAAGATTCCAATAGATTTTTATGATATTTTCTCTTTTGAGGAAAATTCAACAATATGACAATCCAAGATCTTTTGTCTAAGTCAAGGTAACACAATAGATGTGTGCATACTGTATACTAGTCTTTAAATGCATAAGGTGTTTTACTGACATGATGTGAATATTCTGTTTTCCCTGATACAGAAACAGAATAAAAGAAGGCCCATGACATTTATTTAATGAGAGGCAGAAATAACAATGCAGTTGTAGTGATGTGTCTAATTATTAGGATATTTTCAGGGATTTTTTTTTCCTACAGACTCTTTATGTAGAAGCTGCCAAATTACATGTCACCTTGGAGGGCATATTTTCTGTACTTCACAGCTTCTACAATAGCAAACTCATGAATATTTACTGTGCTGATCAGATATGCAGCAGTGAGAACAAATAAAAAAATGCTAGTATTTGCATATTCGGCAGCTATTAGGGATGCTACGGACAGAAGGAAGCAAAATTGGAGATACCTTTCCATAGGGATAAAGAAAGAATGTTTCTGTGTAATAAGACTGACTTTTAAATTTAAAATGTTGCTACCTTTAGACTTTTCCTGCTGTGTATCTGTAAGATTTGGACAGCTTATATGCAGACATAGAGAATTCAATTAATGCTAAGGCTATTAATCAATCAATTAGCTTGCATTCGTTGGTATGCATTTATGCTTTATTCAGTCTTAGTCAGAGGTGACCAAGCACAGGTTCCAAATAAATGAATTGCATGCTATTGAAGTTTGCTAGAAATGAAATCACCATCACTTTAGAATTGATTGATTAAGTGTATTCATCAAGCTAATTGACCAATACACAAGTGATGTTCAGCAGTTAATAAATAATGACAGCCCTTCTGAAGTGATACCTGCATTCTTTTCTGGAACGTAAAAACTGCATAAATAGCCGGGTTTAGCACACGAAAAATGGCAGCTCATCTCACAATAACTTTCTCCTGACAAGATCACCCTTGATTTGTTCCGGTGGCTTCACTTCAAATTAGAAATCAAAAATGCTTCATGTTACTCAGAAAATAAAAATGAATTACTGAAATGTAGCATGTAAATTGATTAATATCTGGCTATTAATTTATATTTGGTTATTATTTTTAAGGATTATGAACAGACACAGTAAGGAATGCTGTATTAGCCATATAAGAAAACATTTAGATGCTTTATGTTTAAATATTATAATGACATTTTTTATCCACTGCTGCGTAATGGCCTTGATCATTACAGAGTAAAACAGAAAATGCAAATGACAATACATCTAAAATTAATCACACAAATGATGTCTTTATAAAAGACTTGTAGCGCATTGTGTAGTAAGATACAGTGTAATAACTTAATACTCTGGAAATCAGAAGGTGGTAAGTTGATGCAAGGGGCATCATGATTAGTTTTCAGGTACACTGGTACTGGCATAAACAGTTTAACCCATTGCGTGATTAAAAATCTGCAATGCACAGCTTAGTATACATATATGGTATGCTGCATTTTAGCATATCTCTTAGAAGGGACTGTGCTTCCATTAAGAGTGAAATCCTATGATCCTCTCTGCCCTCAAAATACCCTTCATTTAAAGGGCAAAATTCATCTAAATCTAAGTTTCTTTTATAAAAACACACAGTTATGGAACTTGCCTAGTCTCCGAGTTGTTGTTTCATGTTTGAGGGGGAGTCACCATTGGAAGAAACATGTTCAGTTTCTGTCAATGTCAATTCATATTCTGAAATATGTGATCTGATTGGGTCAAATTTTAACAGACTATTAAGTTGTAGCTACACTTCTAAACCATGAATTACATTATTTTTTAAATCTTCAGGAGTTCACATCATCTAAAACACAAAGGTTTGCTGCACACTCTACACATACATTTGAACTCATGTAAGAGTTGTATTTCATATACATCCAGTTTTCTTTTTGTTCCTCCTGTTGTTCTCTTTCAAAGGGCCTCATTTAATTGCTATTTGGCCAATTGAATAGGGCTCTATATAAGCACATAGCATTTTTTTGTTACACAAGTTTTTAGTTAGTGAACTTCTTTCCAAAAGCAAAGTCTTCACTAACTAAAAACTTCTGTAAAAAAAATATTCTATGTGCTTATTCAATTGGCCAAATCGCATTTGAATGAGGCCCAAAGTCTAGGAGAAAGAAAGGAGGAGAAACTGTACCTGATACTTTTTGATACATGTATATAAGCACACATGCAATGATCTGTATACAACAGGAGCAAACCACTAGGGCCCACTAAAATATATGGCCTTTTACCTTATTAGGGGGTGGGGTGGGGGGGAATAATTATATCTATAAAAAGATGATCTGATCACCTACCTTTCAGGTGATGACCCAAATTATTTTGCACAGGATCCACCAATCAGTCGCTCTGCCATTACTTATGCTACAATATATATTGGTGTGGTGTGTTGTAATCTTAAAACAGAGACATAGCAAGGGCAAAAGAAGAGTAGTAACTAAGGTATGGGGTGCACAAATGTGGATGGGCCTAAGGCAGCTGACAACTCAGAGATATCTTATGGACATGTTAGTAAACTGGGATAGCAAAAGTGCAAGCCGACAATCAGCTGGAATAGATCCTGTTTATTAAACAATCTGTCTGTGGGTTGTAGATTTTGATATAGGGATAGGAAAACTGTTGGTAAAATGTCCATTCAGCCTAGCTTAAGATATTATTTGGTCGTTTTATCACACTGTTCCAATACTTATAAAGGATAAGTGATGCATGCCTGTATGCTGGGAGGGATCCAAACAAAATATTGAGATTCACTAATAAAATGCATTTCCTCAAAATATACTGGACAGCCTTTACTTTCCTGTAGAGTATCACATCTTGTAGAGTGATATATCATTACAGTAGAACTTTAAGTCTTATCAGTTGTACAATTGTAATTTGTTTGAGTTGGTTAGTGACAAATGCTAGACAGCAATCCGTTAGCAATCCGTTGAATACACAGCACTGCTGGTGAAAGGAGGGATCAGTATATAGTTATTTGCTCTTAGGTGTCTTCGTAGGTAAAGATATGCTAAGAAACTGAACAGACATATCAAACAAACTATGCCTGGTTATATATAGTAATACGGTTTTGTCTACATCTGTGCTGTTCCTTTTCAAGTCATGTCTGGTATATGCTCAAAATACTAATGGCACAGAACAACCAATTTGTTCAAAGACATAGATCTAGATTCACTAAACTTCACTGTTAAGCATCTGGTCATTTGCTGCAGTGACCTGAAGACACCAGTTAAGGATTCTCTAACTCTACACCCGGTGTTTCACTTCTCCCCTACATCAAACATTACCAAAGGGCAATTGTAAATGAGTAGATGCTCTAAAAAGTACTATTATAATACAAATCACTCGAAAATGTATACACTTTAATATCAATGACAGTTCACCCTGTGAATTTTATTTAATTTAAAGAATTTTTTTATATAATTAAGTAATATACATAGTAATATTTTTTATTGTCATGCAATGAAAATATATAGCTCTGGTATCACTAATATAGTTGTCGTCAGATGAGTTTGTGTGTAAATTTGCGAGTTATGCATGTGCATGAACCGTGCGGCGAACAATGCACAGCAAAACCATGCATTGCGAGCTGAGGAAGGGGGACGGGGGAGAAGGAAAGGAAGGGAGAGAGAAGGAGGGTGTGGGAGAGAGTGAGAAGGAGATGGAGGGAGATAGAGAGAAGGAAGGAGAGAGCAGGAAGGAGGGAGGAAGAGAACAAAGAAGAGAGAGAGGAAGGGAGAGAGGAGAGAGAGAGAAGGGAGGGAGAGAGAGAGAAGCAGAGAGAGAGAGAGAGGGCACACAGAGAGAGAGAAGGAGGGAGAGAGAGAGAGAGGAAGGGAGGGATAGAGAGAGGGTGCACAGAGAGAGAGCACAGAGACAGAGAGGGTGCACAGAGATAGAGAGGGTGCACAGAGAGAGACACAGGGTACAGAGAGAGAGGGCGTACAAGAGCCAGAACACATTAATACAAGATTACTACCGACTTGCCCGTCAAAAAATGATGGCAATAAAATTGTAAGGCAGGTAATGTTGTTTGCATGTAAAAAAGTGTTTTAAGATCCTTCGGCGCTCAATGTGAGGCTCTTGGTTGTTTGTGTTCTATTAGCAGCCTTGGTGTTTTTTTTCGGTATGGCAATGAATAATTAATAAATTAATAAATTAATATACTTTACCTATTGTGAAGTAATATATGCAGGAAGCATTGTGTTGAAGAGCTGGCAATCTGTTTTCATGTTGCTGCAGCATCAGTGCTGTGGAGCTGCTGTGTAAGCGTCATGAATGTGTGCAGTGTAATAGTGTGCGTGCGCGAGGCAAATCCGTTAGGGTAGCTGTGTACTTCCGGATTGTATAAGTTAGTGTTCTAAAATGTGTGGTATGCGGCTGTGGCTGATTTAGCGTCCTTGTGGCTGATTTAGTCATCCGACTTTTTCGGAAAATCCGTAGGTGTTTGGTGGTGTTTTGTTTAGGGTCCTTTAGCCTCGTTTTCGTTTTGTTTGGCGGCCATTTTTTCTCTCGCTTAGGTGATTTTCGGGTGTCTAAACTCCGAAATGTTGACTTAAATCGAGGTGTAAGTTCACTTGCAGAGGTCCTGGGTGCCCCCCCCTTGCTGTGGGTGAGCTTTTTATCTCTTTGTTGTGTTTATTTATTATGTTTGTAATGTTTTTGGGGTCATGCGGGTTGCGTCTTTGGTTTCGGATCTTGTACAACTTTTTCGGAAAATCCGTAGGTGTTTGGTGGTGTTTTGCGTCTTTAGAGTGCTGTAGCCTCGTTTTCGTTTTTTTTTTTTTCGGTGGCCATTTTTTATCATGCTTAGGGGATTTTCAAGTGTCTAAACTCGTTTTTTGGAGTTAAATTGAGGTGTAACTTCAGTTTTCGAGGTCCTGGGTGCCCCCCCCTTGCTGTAGGTAAGCTTTTTATGTATTTTTTTGTGTGTATTTCTTTTGTTTTGCATGTTTTCATGTGCGCGGGTTTTGGGCGTTTTTTTGCAAGGTCATAATGGGTTGTAACGCGTCTCGTATTTTTGTTTCATAACTCCGTAAATTTTGCGAGGTCCGCAGTTGCTGGTATGGAGCGCCTTCGGCAGCGTTAGCAACAGCCCGCATGCTCACAACTATATATGTGATACCGTCATTTTTGACAGGCAAGTGAATAGTTATTTATAATGATGGATTTATTACGATAGGTAAGTTCTGTAGAAGGTTCCCTGATCATTACTCATTTTTTAAAAGAACTTTTCAATTTTGGCACAAAGTTATGATGGTAATTGGGGACCACAGCTTAATGAATACTGAAATGCTGCAATGTTGTAAAAACAGGCAATTCAACTGCTAAGCTTAACTTTTAAGCCCCAGTAAAGCTTAAAGAATGTAACCCATATTCCCCCCACCTTCCGCCAAAAATAAATAATAAAGTATTTAGGTGTGCAAATGTAGGAGTGGGAATTTTAACATAACATACACTTAAGTCATTTGCACATTCCTTTGAGACTTTGGATGCTTTTATGATATATAAAACAATAGCATACTATACTATCTGACAACAGATCTAGTCTTTCAAAAACCTGTTAAGAGATCTGACCATCAACTTGCCTTGGTAAGTCGCTTTACAAAGATGTATTTATTTTCCCCTCATATGTTTAGTTCAGCAAGCATTAAAGTATATTACTCTGGATAGGAATGCTTCGTTATACACAACATACCAATATCTATAAAAGATAATAATCTAGTCATATTTTGATTAATAGTCAGGTATATATTTGACTATCACTTCTGTCACCCGCTTGTTTAGAATGTTGCCTGGATAGTCTTATTGACTGTAGCGTCCATAAATTGAAAAAAGCAATTGAGTCGCATCTATATGCGCATCTGATTTTTTTTTCTTTATCTTTAAATCCTATCAAGCTCGTTCAATTCAGTTGAAACTATTGCAAACATGCATTAACCAGAAACTGCTTCTTGGCTATTATTTCTAGTGCTGCTTAAATTTACAGTGAGATCAAGAGCAGGTTTCACATGAACACAGAGAATTTTTTAATGAAAATCTGAACACCTTTTGCCAAACTGTCTGCAGAAAGAGAAGATAAAGGATTAAGTAGGAATGTTACCTTTTCTTTTGTCAAATACCAAGTAGAAACATTGGTTAAAGGTCTTAAAAAAGACCCATTACCACGGGGCATAAAGTCAAAGAGCTTGGCTGCCCTAATACTCAGTTATCTCGTTTCTGGATAATGGAATGACCCCTCGCCTGCCCGAGCTGTGCAACAATATAATAGCATAAGCAGTGTGAATAAAGAGGTTATTTTTGGAATCCAATTGAAACAGTGTTGGAGCCTCTTTGACAGGGAAGGAATTGAACAAGATGCAATGCTCAGGGTGAAGGAAAATATTGAATTTAAGGAAGGTGGTACCAGCAGCAAGCCGAGGTAAAGCAAAAAAAAAGAACCTGAAATATTGAATTTGTGTATAAAATAAAAAAGAGTACAGTTAAAATGAAAAAGCATTTATCGATGAATACTTATTATTATTTTAATGTATCAGTACACTGATGCTGAATTACTATGAAAACTATGATTGGAATACATTGAAATATTAGATGCAAATATAGACTAATGGGTTTTACCGTATCCAATTATTATATATCCTTGGAATTAAATAATCATTCAGTATTGTAAGTTTCTTTTACTTAATTGATAAGACAAATATATATTCCTGTGGACTTTCAAATAAAAATAACAAAATATAATTAATGTGGCAAAAAATATTGGAGGGAGTGTTTCAAGTTCATTTCATGTTATCTCCTGACTTACTATATGCTATCTCAGCTCCTCTCACATGGGAAGTGCTTAGTAAATTCCCTGCATCAAATGAAAATGAAGAAACATGTCATAAAAAAATAACTGTTCACTATGATTGAGGGTAATTAGCAGATGAAATATAGTTTTATTTTTCAAGAAGGAGATGAGGGTGTAATTATTATACAGTACATATAAAAAACAAAATATTGAATCGTAAAATGATGCTTTTGGTATATAGATGATCTGGCACTATGGCAGTCAGTTGGTGTGCACTCACCCCCCAATAAACTCTTATGATGACAAGCTTTAGATCCCCCTTTTACCCTCTCTCCTTCAGTTCGTACCTGATCCAGGTGCCCTGGGGACAAACCGGAAGCTTTGCTGGTTGTAATCACTTGTCCCTTTCTGGGCAGGAATCTATGACACCACTTGACACTGAGTATGTTTTTTAAAATTATTATTTCTTTCCATTAGAGTTTAATTTGTTTATTTAATAACTGATTGTGGACAAGATAAGTATTTGCGAAAAATAAATAATGTAACTTTAACTTTAATGTTGTAGCCTCTAGAAGATCTACGTCTCCCTACAGCAAATCTGTGAGCAGGCTGCCATAACTGATTTGTCTGCAGTGGTCAGTTAAGGAAAAGAGTCAGGCAAAGACTTGTATTAGGACATCTTGATGGGTAGATTAATTCCATTGAGGAGAAGCAGATCTAATGGAGGGCCAAATAATAAAGTGTAAATGCAAGTTTTAAGTATAATTTTTGTGCTCCAAACATTGGTTTTATTGCTAATCTATTATTAAATAAAAAAATTAAACCTTGTATTTTATGAGGACTACAGCTTTGTATTGCATCAAAATGCACAGTGCTAAGTTATAAGGATACATTCACTAAAATGAAAGCTGTTTTGGCAGTGAGATAAGAATTCTTTATTCCAAATTCTATTCTACAGATTTTTTTACAATGTAATAATGTGGAGTTTCAAAAAGAAGCTTTACATAACAGACATTTTAGAGGTCTCTCCTGAAAGGGAGAAATTAATACTCATTAGTGAATATATCAAATATGTAGGTTATAACAGTTATGTTTATGGATGGATTTATTACTAGGCGAATAAGGCAGCCGTTTAAGAGTGCCTCTCTGGGAGCACTCCCTCATTTGCATAACAATAAATTTAAATGTCAATTGGTTTATGTTTCACACATAGACCATGCCTTTCTAACCAGGTCCATTAGCATTTTCTTTGGTGGGTGAGGAGGTGGATGTGATATTGCTGGCTTGCAGTGTGCTGCACTGTAGAGGACATTGATATGTAAATCCAGGATTGGTTATGCTATAAGGTATACACAACTGCATTCACTCCTCGGATTATCCTTATATCTCTCATCTCACTCTATACCCTAAGCTTGTCTTATTTGCTCTGCTCATGAATGTCGCTCCACTGTTCCATACTGGTCTAAAGCTCCTTGGTTAAAAACTCTCTAATACCTCTGGAACACACAGCCACACAATATAAAAAAAAATCCTTAATCTCATTGCTTTCAAGGCTCAGCTTTAAAATTACCTTTATAAAGATGTTTTACAATGGCCAATAGGGGCTTTTAGAAGACTTAGTAGCTTCCTCCCCTCTATGTATACCCTGTACGCATTAATGGCAAATAAAATAAAATATGTGTATATAGTTTTTAATAAATCTGGTTAAATAACAATTAAAAGGACATGGGCAAAATGTTTTTTAATATCATATTTTTCAGAGTTTCAGAGCACAATGCTAACAGTGGAATAAGGTTTGCTCTAAACATATCATTTTGGTCACGGCACCTCTATTTAAAACATATAACGCTATACTTTTGAGTTAAACAACCTGTATAATTGACCAATACTCAGTTTTCAAATATATTATTTTGAGAAAATAAGAGAAGTGCTACTTAGTACGCAACATTTGAAGGAAAAAATGTATTTGAGAGACATTAGCCAAGCAATTTTGCAAGAGTGTATTTTTGAAAGCTTCTACAAAGATCAATTTAAACTCTCAACTCTGAATAAGTCATCTTTTTGAGACATTTATAGTGAAGTCTAAAGGACACAATAGATGATTAGTGGCTGCTGGTTCAAAGGATATTTATGAATCAAGTTTAGCCTTTCCATTTATGTCTACACCAATATTACTATGTTAACATTTTCTTCTGAGCTTTTAAGCAAATAACACAAATTCATTAAGTAAAAAAGCAAATACTTGGCAATAAATTACATTACTAAAGAAGAATAAAATTTGGACAAGTACAGGGCATTTTATCTATTAATTTAGTAATGTACCACTATAAGTAAGACTGCTTGCAATAATAAAATCTTACAGCCTTATGAAATTGCGATTCTGTAAATTTAAAAGGGCTCTATTTAAGCACACAGCATATTTTTTTTTACAGAAGTTTTTAGTTAGTGAACTTCTATTCAAAATCAAGGTCTTCACTAACTAAAAACTTCTGTAAACAAAATATGCTGTGTGCTTATATAGAGCCCTTTTAAATGTATCGAATCGCAATTTAATAAGGCTGTTAATCTGAAAGTCAATGGAGACTAGGGTACACTTAGGGGAGTTGGTACATTATTTAGCAATAGAGTTATCAGTACATCACTATTTTCTAAAATTTTTCTTGTTGTTTCAAAAGTTGTTTAAATGGCAGTGTTACAAATTTTGCATTTATTTCTGCACTACCTTAAATGTGTTTATAAAGTGGAATAAGGTTTGCCCTAAACATATAATTTTGGTCATGCTGAGGATAGCCAGTAAGCTTGAAACAGGTGTACGTGGATAGGATTCCCAGCTTGAGTATAATCAAAACTTGGCTTTGCATTAAAGCTGTGTAATACAAATGGCATAAGCCGAAAGGAAGCCATGTTTAAAATGGGCTATGGATTGAAGAGTGAGGCATTTGTGGGCACATTTGCATGTCGCTGCTCAGCTTCCCAGAATGCAGTGTAATAACTGTTTTGCTCAGAATTCTAAGCTGAAAACTGTTTTCTTAACTTGTTTTAGACAAATGTGAACACAGATGTACTATTTATTTACTATATATATATATATATATATATATATATATATATATATATATATATAGTAATTTAGGTTGAAAGAAGACTTTCAGTTCAACCTTTTTAGATCTCCTCTGATCTGCAATATACAGATCAATTGTTAATTGTAAATTGATCCAGAGGAAGCAAAGAAGAATTCCTTCCTGGCCCCAGATACTGGTGATCGGATTCCTCCCTGGATCAATACTCCCTCTCTAATTAACCAGGATAACACTGAATGCCCTGTTTATTTAAAAACTAGAGACTTGCCCGTCAAAAATGACGGGTCAATAAAATTGTAAGGCAGGGAATGCTGTTTGTGCCAGACATAAATTTTTTGGGTGGTCCGAGATCCTTCGGCGCTCATTGCGAGGCTGTTGGTTGTTGTATTTTTTTTTTTCTGATAGGCTCTTTTGCTGTTATTGTTTTGTCGGTGGTGATCTGCTCTTTGCACTTATTGCAAGGCTTTGTGTGCTATGAGCAGCGTTGGTGCTCGTTGTGAGTCACGCTGTGAATGGGTTTTGTGTTTATTGATAGAGTGTTTTTTTTTTTTGTGTATATTTGTTTTTGTATGCTAATGAAATAGTTAATAAATTAATAAATTAATATACTTTACCTATTTTGAAGTAATATATGCAGGAAGCATTGTGCTGAAGAGCTGACAATCTGTTATGATGTTCCTGCAGCATATAATGTCGGTTTGCACTGTTGTGGAGCTGAGGTGTAAGTGTCAGCAATGTGTGCAGTGTAGTGTAAATAGGCTGCTTGCGTGAGGGAAAGCCGTTAGTGTAGCTGTGTACTTCCGCATTGTGTAAGTTAGTGTTTTAAAATGTGTATGTGGTACGCGGCTGTGTATGATGTAGCCTCCTTGGTAAGAGTGTATTTTGTACCTCATCCGGCTTTTTTGAAAAGCCATATGTGCTTGGTGGTGTTTTGCTTGTTTAGGGTCCTGTAGCCTTGTTTTTGTTTTTTTCGGTGGCCATTTTTTCTCTCGCTTAGGGGATTTTAGTCTAAAATCTTGAATTTGGAATTAAATTGAGGTGTAACTTCACTTGCAGAGGTCCGGTTTTCCCCCCCCCCCCCCCCCCCGCATTCTGTAAGTTGTTGTTGTAAAATGTGTATGTGGTAAGCGGCTGTGTATGATGTAGCGTCCTTGGTAAGAGTGTATCTTGTACCTCGTCCGGCTTTTTTGAAAAGCTGTATGTGTTTGGTGGTGTTTTACGTGTTTAGGGCCGTGTAGCCTCGTTTTCGTTTTTTTCAGTGGCCATTTTTTCTCTCGCTTAGGGGATTTTCGTGTGTCTAAACTCGGGAATTTGGACTTAGATTGAGGTGTAACTTCACTTGCAGAGGTCCTGGGTGGCCCCCCTTGCTGTGGGTAAGCTTTTTATGTACTTTCTGTGTGTATTTAAAGTGGCGGCGAACGTGTATGTGGTACGTGGCTGTGGATGATGTTGCGTCCTTGGTAAGAGTGTATCTTGTACCTCGTACGTTTTTTTTTAAAAGACGTTTGTGCTTGGTGGTGTTTTGCGTCTTTAGGGTCCTGCAGCCTCGTTTTCGTTTTTTTCGGTGGCCATTTTTTCTCTCGCTTAGGGGATTTTCGTGTGTCTAAACTCTGGAATTTGGACTTAAATTGAGGTGTAACTTCACTTGCAGAGGTCCTGGGTGGCCCCCCTTGCTGTGGGTAAGCTTTTTATGTACTTTTTGTGTGTATTTAAAGTGGTGGCGAATGTGTATGTGGTACGTGGCTGTGGATGATGTTGCGTCCTTGGTAAGAGTGTATCTTGTACCTCGTATGTTTTTTTTTTAAAAGACGTTTGTGCTTGGTGGTGTTTTGCGTCTTTAGGGTCCTGTAGCCTCGTTTTCGTTTTTTTCGGTGGCCATTTTTTCTCTCGCTTAGGGGATTTTCGTGTGTCTAAACTCAGGAATTTGGACTTAAATTGAGGTGTAACTTCACTTGCAGAGGTCCTGGGTGCCCCCCCCCCCTTGCAGTGGGTAAGGTTTTTATGTATTTTTTGTGTGTATTTTTTGTGTTTTAAATGTTTTCAGGTGCGCGCGGTTCGGACCTTAAGATCATATTTTTGCGAGGTCGTAATATTTTTTTTTATAAGTCCCGCGTCTCGTTTTTTTTTATGCTAAGTCCGTACATTTTCCGTTCTAAGTCCCGCGGTTCGTATTTTTTTGTGTAAGTCCGTATATAGTGATTGCGTGTTAGATCTATTTTGGTAAATTGACGGTTGTGTGGGTGTTTTGTAACCGCGTGTGAGGCGCCGTAGAGCCTCTACCTCAGCAAATGCAGCCCCTCGATTTGTGAGGGTCCGCATTTGCTGGCTGCAATGAGCCTTTGGCTCATTGCAGCTGACGTGGAAGCCTCCATCTATGCAAATGCGGACCCTCGCTTCGCGAGGGATGCAGTTCTTGAACACTGTTACCTAAGTGGTTGTCCACAAGTACTCCCAAATCCCTTTCAATATATGATACCCTGAGATTTACTCCATTAAGATTATAAATTGCTGGCTATTTTTCCTTCCCAAATGCAAAACCTTACATTTATTCATATTAAATCTCAATTGCTGTTTAATTGCCAATTTCTCTAATATATGCAAATCCCTTTGGAGGTAAAGTACATCATTTTCTGATTTAATTACCTTGCATAACTTAGTGTCATCAATAATTGAGACAATACTTTCCAGTCCAACTTCTAAGTCATTAATAAATATGATAAAAAGGAGAGGCCTTAATACTGAACCCAGAGGAACCCCACTTTCCACATTAGTCCAATCAGAGTATGTTCCATTTACTACAACCATTAGCTTCCTGTCTTTTAACCATCTCTCAATCCATGAGCATATATTTACTGCAATTCCTGTATCCCTTAGTTTGCACATTAATCTTCCATGTGGCACTCTATCAAAAGCCTTTGCAAAATCCAGAAAGACTACATCCACTGAGTCGCCCTGATAAACTAATTTGATTTGTTTGGCATGACCTATCCCTCATAAATCCATGTTGACTACTTATAATCACGTTCAAATAGACGTAGAGCCCCATTAATTTGCTCCAACTTTAGATATTGTAGCTTGTAAAGGAGCCGACAAGAGTTACTGCTATTAAAGTGGCCTCTTTCAACTACCAGCAAACGATCTGTGGGTTACAGGCGGAAAATCCCTATGGGCTGTCAAAATCTGAGCTCCGTCCCAGCTAAGGCTTTGATCTGTTAAACCTGTAAGTGTTATAATCACAAATCACTATTAAATTGCTACAAATCCCCAAGGACGCATTGGCGTTCAAACCCGTAAACGGCAAATGGAACCAAAAATCCGACGGGTACTAGAGAGGACCCACAAGGGGGTTAAAGTCCTGTCTGTAGCACTGTAAACCCAAAACTGTATTTTAAATTTCAAATCTGCAATAAAAAATAACTTATTTTATGTTTAATTTCCCTCTTATATCACCAATGTGTTAATACATGTAATAGAACTCGCATGGACTAGAACAGGGCTGTACAAGTCCGATCCCGGTGATCCCCACACAGGCCTGTTTTTGTGGATATCCTTTCTGTGTGTTACGGCCCCAGGACAGATATACCTATTTTTATGTATCAACCAGCAGAGCAAACTTTAATAACTGACTCACAGCATGACAGTTACAGATGACATCACAACTTTTTTAAATTCAGTTAACTCCTTATGAACTGGCTACAACTAAATGTAATAGAGTTTCAGCATATTACATCACACATTGTCTTTGTAATAAGACTAGGTGGCTGTTTTTTGCCACACTGTGCACAGGTGAGTCAATCAGGGTGACCGAAGAAACAATTCACTCATCTGTATGCAGAACTGTAATCAAATCCTGGCATATGTGGGGCTCTCCAGGACCGAATTTGCCCACCCCTGGGCTAGAACATCATATATATTGATCATTTAATATTGTATTATTTCTGGAATGCGGGTCTGATCGCAACTCGGGCTTCAAAAAGTAAGTGATTGAAATCTAACCTCCATTAATTTAGTGATGTAATGATGACGATCTCTTTTACTATTGGCTCCATCTAAACCCCTAACCACGGGTTTGACTAATTAATCATGTTCACGCCCCCAAATGTAATGTGCGTAAGCATGGTTTACTGATTTGGATGTTGGATCTTGTCTAATTTTATCACTCTGTAACTCTGCCAGATCTCAAGACCACAGGCTTTGCGGTTGTACCATGGCTGTGGGGGCTTAGAATTTAAGGGGGGTAATATTCTTGTATATTATCTGCATATACCTTCTAAAAGCTTTCTCACTACATAAGTGAGGCTTACAGGTCTTTAATTCCCCATTTCCCTCGTGCTCCCTTCTTAAATATAGGTTTCACATCTGCTTTTCTCCAGCAACCATTAAATATAATGGTTTGGCTATTACAGAACCCAGCTCCCTCAGTACCCGTGGATATATTCCATCAGGACCAAGGGCTTAATAAACATTTATTTTTTCCAACCACTTTTGGATTACTTCCTGTGTTAACCAATTATTTGGCAAAGGTAGTGTAGCCCCATTATGTTGCCGTGTCCCAACCACTGGTACCTCCCTTGTGTATACTGAAGAAAAGATATGAATGTATGACCTAAGCAATTTCCTAGTGCTTAACACTAAATTCAAAAAAAGGGGGAAATAATTTAATAGGAAAAAAGTAGGATAATTTAGTGTTCTCCAGGATAAAGCAAGATAAGTAACTCCAAAATTAAAAAGCGTCTATCCTGAAATAATGGCTGTAAGTCAAGAAAAATGGGGTGTCACTGTCCCATAATACTGTGGGATGAGAAATAAGTGACCGCCTTTATTGTGACAGATGAAGTGGTATAATATTTAATTTCTAGAGCTCAAAAATAAGCATCATAATGGTATAATAATAATAAAGTGATGCTGATATGCAAGCCTCATATGCAAAAGGTATTTGCTAATACTTTTTTATCCTGGAGAACACTAAATTATCCTACTTTTTTCCTATTAAATTATTTCTCCCTTTTTACTGAAGAAAAGAACCTATTTAGCTCATCTGCCTTTTCCTGGTCACTAATTTTCAGATGGCCTGTGTCACACTGTAATGTTCCTATAGCTTCCTTCCTAGCCTTCTTCCCATTAATACTCTTTGCAACCAACAAGCCTTGTTGACTTCCTTGTAGTCTCTGTCCCCTCTTGTTTGTATAATGTAAATATCTGTTTTTTTTACTCTGTACCTTGATCTTTAAATCATTGTTAAGCCACATTGGATGTGATTTACTCCTTTTACTTTTATTCCCACATGTTATATGGTGATAAGTATGTATATCTAGTAAGGATTTAAATGTTGTCCATTTATGTTCCATATATTTATATATATAGTAAATAAATAGTACCTTTGCTCACATCTGAACGTCTAAAATAAGTTAAAAGACGTATTTCCAACTCAGAATTCCAAGAAATACAGTTATTACACTGCGTTCTGGGAACCTGGGCAGGGTCGCGCAAATATGACCACAAAGGCTTTCTCTTTTTAATTTAATACCATTTCAATCATGGCTCGTTTTAGGCATATGCCCAGGACGGATTATGTACAAGCCAGGAAACATGCTCACAGACAGCTGTTTCAAGGTTGCTGCCTCTCGTCAGCATGGGGCCGTTCCTAACTTGTGTAGTAGATTTTGTGGGGAGGTAGTTAGTTTATGTGTGTGTGTGTTTGAATAATGGTTGATTATTGCAGTATATTAATGAGTAATTAATGAGTATTGCAGATATATATATGTGTGTGTCTGTATAGGGGGAATAAGCATAACACAGTATAGGAAAAATACACGCACATACTATGTACAAATATACATCAATATGCACATACACAGAGTACTGCAGTCCACAGTGATATACTTCCTGTTGGACAACCATTTCACAAAGAGTGACAGCCTGTTATAGTGAAACAAAAATAAAACATGAGAAAGATTGAGGCAAAATCACAAGACTTTTCAATGATTTATTAGAAAAGCCAAGTCCATGTTATGCCCTGTATATTTAGTGTTGAAGAATGAAATCATCTTTTCAAATGCTTTTCTCTCCTGGATGTTTTTGAAATTCCCTCTGAGTATTCTGATTTTCAGGTTTTGAATGGAGTGATCATTCTGTTTAAAATGTCTAGCTGGGGTAAAATAACTATCTTCATTGTGCTTTTTAATTAAATGTCTGTGCAGATTCATCCTAAGGTGCAATTTTTAGCTGATTTCTCCAATATAACAGCCTGTTTCACATGCATTACATTGTATTATGTATAACACATTTGAAGATGCACATGAATATGACCCTCTGATGTTATTTTCAATAGTTGGTCTACATTGGCACCTTGCAAATTATAACAAGGACTACTGTATATGGTTAAATCTACTCATATGTCTTCAAATTTAACATTTTCTATCTGTGTAGAATAACCTGGAAAAAATATCATTATAATACTTTAAACAAGCGTTAGTTATTTTTTTACCAGTATGTTGTTTTCTGTGAGCTGTTGCACTCTACACTTGGGTCTTAAAATCAGTTGAATGCAATGCTAAACCTCAATAGAACTGATTTCCAAGTCTATCCATCTACCTTAAATAATACTAATACTAATACTAATCTAGATAATTGTCACACTTTGCTTTTTTTGCCTAGGCAATATTGTAGAAAGTGTGTGGAGATTAAAATTTAGAACACTCTCTCCAGAATATAAATACACACAAACACAAAGGGAAGTGGTGGATTTACGAAGCACCTTAAGTTGCTAAGATAAGTAAGGAATGCTGTTATATCCATTTTCCTCGACATAAGATAGTACCTACTAAATACAGGGACTCACAATCTTAGAAACATGAAATGCTTAGTAAATCCCACCAATCTGAAACAAACAAAACGTGTTCTCATATTTTGGATCAGTAGAGGATGATGTCATTATGATATCTCAATGTAATAGACAACTCCACTGACTTTACTCTGTAAGAATATTTATAACCCATATGCACAATGGATGTGGTGTAACAGTTGCGGCCCTCCAGCATTAATACATCTTTTAATGCCATGCTACTTCCTTTGTATAGTTATGAAATAATAAGGTGCTCGGGCAAAGCACAATTTTGATCAAAACATAACTTAACTGCCATAACATTTTACACTGATATAGCTTTCAAATGAAAGACTGCAGAAAATCATGTCACAATGAATACCAAGTAAATATATTTATTTTCTGCAAATATTTTAAGAAAGAGCTGTGACTCAGCAGGTACAAAGTGCTTTTTGAACTTCCCTCTCTGCAAATCAACCACTTTGGGCTAAGTTCATTAAATGCAAAGTGGTGGTGAAGAGGAGAAGATGATTGTATTTCCTTTTCGTTCTTTCTTTATTCACTAAGGTATGTTCTCCATTGCTTAGTAATGAGTACCTTGTCTTTGTTTATTACAGTATTCTTGGTAAGTGGCAATACATATAGCATTATGAAAGCAGTAGGTGTCTAGCTGCAGAGCATCAAAGCAGGACTACCAATTAATTTTCTTAGGTCAAATAAGGCAAAATTGGGATTTTTACTTGAGTTCCTATATAAGGTAGTACCTAACATGTGGAAGAAAGCAAAAGTGTAATTGCTGTTACCTTTGCTTTAAAGGGTATCAGCAATCTAAGAGTATCTAACACTGATCTGGCTCCTTGTTCTAATTCCTCACTATGAACAGACCTGCAATCACTTAATTCACTCTGCATTCTGGAACTACTTGAAGATTCTTCTGTACAACTTAGTTTCTTTGACTGATTTGCACAGTTTCCAGTTCTATACTTTTAATAACATTTTATTCCCAGTATTACACTCAATTCATTCTACTGTTATTATATAATTTTATGCTGCTGTTTATATTGAAGAATATATTTATTGTTACATCCTAGTGTTGGTAGGATGTGTTTTCTTTCTTTTAGGTATCCCTTTATTAACTCCAAATTTCATTGTGTTATTTATTATTTATTCCATAAACATTTTTGATATTCAACAGTACAGCTCTTCTCTACAGTTTTACATTGAAAACTGTTTGAGTCCAATGTACAATATGTTTTAATTTTGCTTTACATTTATTACTAGTATTGGAGTTTTCACCTGTTCTGCTCCCTACATATTGAGTATATTTAGCCACTGATCTAGTATCCAAATGTATCACAGCTCTATTACTTCCTAATACCGCACTAGTTTGTTTGGCTCATTACTTTGGCACTTCAAATTAATTCAACTACAGTGCTTGCTGCTACACAAATTGCTTAATAACTCTCCTTGAATTAGCACACTGTATTAATTTGGAGTTACTTGATTGGACTAAGTACCATACTTTCATTATACTAAGAGAAGTAATTTACTGTTTTGAAAGCCATATTGAGTTATTGTTTAAATAGACTATACCACTAAAATTATCTATAAGCACACTCAATATACATTAAAATATGTTGCTGTAATTAGGTCCTTTCTATTGATGGATGTCTATGAAGAATAGGATCCCAGTGAAGCCAAAACATTATCCATTCTTACTCCATATACTGTATATAGATTCACATAAGTGGTTAACAATCATGTTGTTCAAATACATGTATTGCATGTCTTCTCACTTTCTCAGTATTTACTAAGGCAGTGTTCCCAGAATGTGTTCTGTGGAACTATGGGGTTCCATTTTGTTTGACCTGGCCAATTGGTCCCAAAGATAATTGGTCAAACAGGTTATACTCAATGGAAATCAGTGTGCTAACCTTGAAAGATACATCCTGGAAAAGGGATACAAGGCTCTGGGTTTAGAGTTTAATTTATTTTGAGCCGTTTTAGAGTCCGTTAATAACCTGAAGTAGGTTAGATGGAGAACCATGTTAGCAATATAACAGAAAACAATTTTAATAAGTACAGCAAAAAAAAACGCTGGAATATTAAAGTCCCTTCTTCAAGAAAATGTTTTCAAGTAAGTCTATATTACCCAGATTTATGTATAGAAAGAAATATTATGAGTAATATATGCTGTACAAAAAAGGCAAATAAAGGGTTTAAAATGTTTGAAGATAAATGCTACTGTATATACAGAGGTGAAGTAAACTGATGGAGAGTGTGATAAACTGAAAAGTCTGGAAATCTGCTGTTTGATAAATCTTATATCAAGGCATATAGGTGGCATTTACTAAGAGTAGGTGAAATTAATCACATTCTGTCCAGCTCATTGTTCCTACAGCCATCACACAGTTTACCAACAGACCCATGCTATCTCCTGATGTGCCATCTTTGACAGAGAAGGGGTTTAAAAATCTATAATATATTGGGGATTCTCTTATGAACTTCCCACCCACTGTCTTAGAGGACAGTAACATACTGTAAACGCTTTCTCATTGTGGCAGAAAAGGTGTACATATTTAAAAATGAGTGCAGGTGGGTTTAAAACCCCTCCAATTAGCCCATCCCCAAGAACTATTTACAATGACCATAAGGCCCAGATTTCATCACTATCACCTGGTGTGTTGCTAGAATAATAGAAGCATGAGTCGCCCTTGAGCTTCTCCATATACTCCTTCCAAGTGGAGTAACAGAGGAGTTTTTTTTCTTTTATATACAATTATGCTGCTGTGAAATTGACCATTTTAGTTTCCAGCTATCGGCGTCCTAAGATGTAGACGACTTTAAATACACAGGGAGCTTGTATCTACACACTGGGAATGTGGCATATACATCTTCTAATGCATTCATTAGATCTAGTTGAAAGCTAATTAGTTTCCAAAGACACACCCTGTTGAAACAGAAAATGCAAGAAACAGGCTCATGAAATAAAATGGAAGGGTGCAGTATAGAATAATTGCACAAAAAGTGAATAATGTAAAGGCTGTGATTATTTTTTTATTTTAAAATATTTTGCCCAGTACCATGTTATTCAATATACCGCACAGTAAAATAACTGAATGCAGCAGGCCTTTAAATAGACACCCAATTCTCTAATAATATGAGAAGTACTGGCAAACAAAATGATCTTACTGAGGCATCATATGGCTTCTCTACCAATCTTTTAATGTAATAAATGAGATATAGACATGTGCGCTTTCATTTTCAGTATGAAATTTAGGAACAATATAATTTTATTATGTAACGATGACAGTATACAATTCTTTAACACTGTTTATTTGTGAGGTCTGAGCTGTGTCCAGAGAGATTGTGGATTCTTTTTTCAGGTCCCATTAATAAACAGGTCGCGGTATCTATCAGGCATGCAGTTTTGACCTTGTTTTCTTATTTGGCAGTGTCTGATAGTCATACACTCATATTCCAATATCCAATTACTTTTTATTGCTCATTGACTTCGACAAAAAATATAGCAGCAGGATTTTTTAGGCTAAGTCTTGATAGATGGTCACCAATATTTTATTAAACAAATTCATCGCTTGTTGCTGCTGCTCACAGTTGTTGTTTCCGAGACTTCATGTTCGGGTCACAATATGCACAAATCTAAAATAACCATAAAAAAATGCAATGTTAATATTCAATTCAGCAAAGTTATATAAATGCAATTATATTAATTGAAAATGATCCTAGCCATTATTTATGTAATTTTCATATGCAACTGGGTCCCTTATTGTGTGTCAAACTTATACGGTTTTTCCACTGTAATGTTTTTCAATATTTATTTTTAATTTTATATCAAGTTAATACTGTGAGAGGCTTGCAAATATTCTATATTTTTATTTTTTAATAATATATCAACAATATTTCTACTTATAAAGGTTTGTAAAACTGTATAAAGTTTCAGCAACAACAATGAAATAAATATTTGTTTATAATTATATTTAACTAGCGACTTGTCCGTCAAAAAATTACGGCAATGAAATTGTAAGTGAGCTAAGGGTATTTGGTGTATATAATGTGGCTGATGTAGCGTTGTTCGTTTTCAATGTCGTGCAAGTTTTTCGTAATATTAGTTTTCTATGTCGTGCGAGTTTTTCTGAATATTCGTAGTTGTTTGGTGGGCTTTTTCGGAATATCCGTAGCTGTTTGGTGGTGTTTTGCGTGTTTAGGGACATTTAGCCTCATTTTCGTTTTGTTCGGCGGGCCATTTTTTCTCTCGCTTAGGTGATTTTCGGGTCTCTAAACTCCCAAATTTGTGCTTAAATGGAGGTGTAACTTCACTCGCAGAGGTCCTCGGTGCCTGCTTTTGTTGTTTGTATTTGTTGTGTTTGTAATGTTTTTGGGGTTGCGCGGGTTGCGTCCTTGTTTTCTAACCACGTAGGTGTTTTTCGGCAAATACGTAGGTGTTTGGAGGTGTTTTGCATTTTTAGACTGCTGTAGCCTCATTTTCGTTTTTTTCGGCGGCCATTTTTTCTCTCGCTTTTCAATTTTTTTGTGTCTAAACTGCTTTAATTTCAGTTAAATTGAGGTGTAACTTTAGTTTTCGAGGTCCTGGATGCTCCCTCTTGCTGTAGGTAAGCTTTTTATGTATTTGTTGTGTGTATTTGTTGGATTTTTGATGTTTTGATGTGCGCGTGTTGCAGACGTTTTTTGCGGGGTCGTTGTGGGTCATAACGTGTCTCATATTCTGTTTGCGTTACGACATAAATTTCGCGAGGGTCGCAGTCGCAGTTGTTACGTGAGCCCGCAAGCGTTAGCAACAACTCGTATGCTCACAACTATATATGTGACTAGCGAATTGCCCGTCAAAAAATGACGGCAATGAAATTGTAAGTGAGCTAATGCTGTTTGGTGTATACTAATAAAATAACTAATAGATTAATAAATGAATATACTTTACCTATTTTGAAGCATTGTGTTGAAGAGCTGTCAATGTGTTTTGATGTTGCTGCAGCATTAGTGGTGTGGAGCTGCTGTGTAAGCGTGCTAAATGTGTGCAGTGTAATAGTGTGCGTGCGCGAGACCAAACCGTTAGCGTACTCGTGTACTTCCGCATTGTTCTAAAATGGCGGGTAATGTGTGGTATGCGTCTGTAGCGGAATATCCGTAGGTGTTTTGTGGTGTTTTGCGTGTTTCTTGGGGTGTTATGCGTGTTTAGTGTGTTGTATGCGTGTTTAGTGTGTTCAGGCATGCACACGTGCGGTGACGTATACTTGGTGTTGCTGCGCGTGCACTGGCTAGGGAAATTGTGTACGCGCAGCGACGCTCGGGCGCTCCATGCCAGCAACTGGCAACAACTCACACTGTGCGGGGGTGAACCCAAACCGGGGACTGGGCGGCCCTGCGCGGGGCATTGTGGGGAGGAGGTGGCTGCTCCATTCCAGCAACTGAGGGCCGCGGGCTCGCATGAGCAAGCGTGAGCAACAGGCCGTACGCTGCGGGCAAGGGCCTCAGTTGCTGGGATGGAGCGCCTTTGGCGCTCCATTCCAGCAACTGAGGCCCACAGCCCTCACTACGCGAGTGCCGCGGCTCGCTGCGCTACGCGAGCCCGCAAGCGTGAGCAACGGCCCGTATGCTCACAACTATATATGTGATTGGTGGTCTGACTTATTGAAAGTAGTTTAATCAATATAACATAAGGAGTCTGTTCTAGGATGATAATCTTGTGCAGTACAAGCTGTCTTGTACCCTTTGTGCTCAAGCTAGGCCTAGAAGATTTCTTTTTATAGATTATTATGTAGGCTGTGATCAATTCATAGAATCCATGACCCACGACATTATACTTCATTTAACTTTTTAACTCCACAGAAGCCATGAGGTTTTTTTTTTTTTTTACATCATGTTATGTGATCCTTTTAGGATTTAAAACCAAAACAGTAGATAGTGTTGGCCAGTTGCGTTGACACGGTCTTTTTATGATATAGAATTAGAAATAAATACATTTGTACGTTATATTTGCATGTTATGCTTTATACTTTTAAGTTCCCTTTACAATTAAATTTATTTTACATGAAATAACTCTTTTTTAAATGACAAAACGTTTCTAGTTTTTCTCAATATTTCAGGACACGAAGAGCTGCCATTAGAAAAAGAAAGACATTTCTACCTCTCGTGGGATTTTCTCCTACATTTGCTGTTTACGGGCGTGAAAACATTTGCGGGCTTGGGGAATTATAGCAATTGAATAGATTTGTGATTTTAGCTATCGTAACTCTTGTGAACGGGAAAGATCAAAAGCTTCGGGAGGCTGTAAGTCTCGGGTTTAACAACCACAACGTTTTTAAGCCTTTAACCCGTAAACCATTGAATAACACTTACGGGCTCCAGTAGCTTACAATTGCTCAACTGAATCGGGCTCAGTACAGAAATCTATTTTGTGTTTGTTACATAAGTTTTTCGGAGCTGACTCATGAGGTTGTTTGTTTTAGCTATCAGTGTAGAGAGGGGATGACAGAACAGAGAGCCATTTTAAAGATAATATGATAAGATTGAAATAGACACAACACCCGTTCTCTCTCACAGGCACAGATATTGACCTGTTGCGTCATTCACTACAACAATAGGTCCCAATAAATGTAAATGTACCTCTCACACATGCAGTTTCCACCAACGTATCATGGATCTTTCAAAGGTCCTGCAGAGGCATCAACATTTTTTTTAATTAAAATTATCTGTATAACTTTTTTTGCTCAGACTTTTTTGAGTCAGACTTAACATTTTCAAGCAAATATTTTTTTTTAGTTGTACTGATCCTCCTTTAAACATACTTAATATTTAAAACATTTCATTTGTATACCCCGTAACTCTATTTTAATCTCTCATCGAGCACCAAATGTCTAATTTTTTTCCTTTGTCATTCTAGGAGGCTTCTATGAAAATGATAAGGGTGTTTGCATGCGTCTACACACATACTGTAGCTGCTTCTTGGCTCACTCACAGAGCAAAAGTGAGAACTAATACCCACCCACCCTCAAAATGTACATAGAATCCTTCAAGAGGGACAACAGCAAAAGAGGAATGAGGTGCTTGATCAGAGCTCCAAAGGGAGTCACATGGAAATAAAATGTTTAAAAATTACGCCATTAAGTTTAGTTTTTTTAAATAACATACTCAGTTCTCATTCTTTGCATACTGTCTTCACATACTGTCTAAGGCATTATGCCTTAGAAAACTTTGATGTTGTAATCCTTTTTCATCATGCACTTCAAAAGGTGGGTGAGCATATTAGGATAATTTAGAGGCAGAAGAGTTAGGATGTTTGAGGCTGTAGGTCTGGAGGTAAAATAAACTAAGGTAAATGGAACTGGGAATGATGTCAGCTGATGAGTGCATATGCTCAGGTGAGTGGTATGAGGCCAAGTGTCACTGGCGAGCCCCTTCAGAAGAGTCTGCTTTAGTGTTGATGATAATTGGAACTGGGAATATTGTCAGTTGGTGAGTGCCTCTGCTCATGTAGATTGTATGAGGCCAAGTGTCACTAGCTGAGCCCCTGAAGAAGTGGATGTTACAGTCCAGATGGTGAATAAACTGGGAAAAGGGACAGTTGGTCAGTGGATGGTATGAGGCTCAGTGTCACTGAAGGAGCCCCTTCAGAAGTGTTGCTGATGATTAATGGAACTGACAGGTAGGTGGGAGGACATATTCAATGAGTTCAGGTGTGTTTAGTTGTGTTATATGATAGTATAGCAGCATTGGTTTTTAACAGCTTCTTCTGTTACTAGAGGGCAAGATAAAAAACTGTAATACTAGATGATAATGATACACTATAAAATACCAATGCATAAAACAAAATAAATAGATACAGTGCCTTGCAAATGTATTCACCCCCCTTGCATTTTCCGTGTTTTGTTGCAACACAACCGGTACTTAACATGGATTGTTCAAGGATTTGCATAAGTTAATTTGCAAAACATGCCCACAACTTTGAAGATGTTTTTTTTCAGCAATCACAGCTCCAAGTCGCTTTGGATAAGTCTCCATGAGCTTGTCACATCTTACCACTGGGATTTTTGCCCATTCCTCCTTGCAAAAGTGCTCCAGCTCCTTCAAGTTGGATGGTTTGCGCTTGTGAACAGCAATCTTTAAGTCTGACCACAGATGTTCTATTGGATTGAGGTCTGGGCTCTGACTAGGCCATTCCAACACATTTACATGTTTCCCCTTAAACCACTCAAGTGTTGCTTTGTCCTGCTGGAAGGTGAACCTCCGTCCTAGCCTTAAGTCACGCACAGAGTGGTACAGGTTCTGCTCAAGAATATCCCTGTAGTTAGCACCATCCATCTTTCCCTCAACTCTGACCAGTTTCCCAGTCCCGGCTGCTGAAAAACATCCCCACAGCATGAAGCTGCCACCACCATGTGTCACTGAGGGGATGGTGTTCTTTGGCTGATGTGATGTGTTGGGTTTGAGCCAGACATGGCATTTTCTTTGATGGCCGAAAAGTTCAATTTTAGTCTCATCAGACCAGATAATCTTCCTCCATACATTTTGGGAGTCTCCCACATGCCTTTCCGCAAACTCAAAATGTGCCAGTTTGTTTTTGGCTGAAAGTAATGGCTTTCTTCTGGCCACTCTGCGATAAAGCCCAACTCTACGGCTTATTGTCGTCCTATGTACAGATACTTCAATCTCTGCTGTTGAACTCTGCAGCTCCTCCTGGGTTATCTTAGGTCTCTGTGCTGCCTCTCTGATTAATGCCCTCCTTGCCCGGTCTGTGAGTTTTGGTGAGCTGCCGTCTCTTGGTAGCTTTGCTGTTGTGCCATGTTCTTTCCATTTGGTTATGATAGGTTTGATGGTGCTCCTGGGAATCATCAAATATTTGGATATATTTTTATAACCTAAACCTGACTTGAACTTCTCAACAACATTGTCTCTTACTTGTTTGGAGAGTTCCTTTGTCTTCATGGCAGTGTTTGGTTAGTGGTGCCTCTGGGGCCTTTCAAAAAAGGTGTGTATAGATAATGACAGATTATGTTATTTTAATGATATTAAGGCTGTAATGTAAGAAAATAGGTAAAAAGTGAAGGGTGTGAATACTTTTTCAAGACACTGTATACAAAATGTACTTTTAAAATGTGAAGTAGGCAAGGTAGGAGAGGTTGTCACTCAACTCACTGTATTCAACACTTGAGCATTTAGCAAGGATAGGTCATTGATTGAACTACTACACTGAAGAAATCCCTTGGCAATGGACCAAGCAGTTTGGTGGCCAATCAAGAAAATACTCACACAGGATTTCTAATCAGTGGTGGTGGACAAAAACCACAAAAAGATCTAAAACATATCCTCCCTCTATATCAGAAAATGTAATACTTCTTGGTGCAATAAACAACAAAATCCCCAATTTTCATATTTTTTTCTATGCATATTTAAATGTTTCGGTTTGCTTTCATGTAAAGATGCAAAGCTTTCTATTTAAACATCTACAGTGAACTTACAAAATATATGCAACCAATGTTTCCCAATTTAGTTCCAGAGAAACATATTTTGACAGCAGAGTTGATATTTTTATCCACTTCCAACCAACTTACCCTAGGATCACATTTTGGGATTTCTTAGCTAAATTGGTTCATACAATATCTACAAGCTAATCAATGAAGCCAACACAGTATGGAGTGATAATTAATGGGTACAATACAATCTAGGTTTGTGGATGATGGGTAAAGTGTGGGTAATTATATAGAGATACTTAAGGAAAATCTCTTGTTAATTAGATATCATTACAAATAATAACTTATTCACCCCTATAGCTCAGAATCAGTTGTCTTCAGTGTAACTCATATGCATCTCTTGATGGGTCCGAGCATGGACAGTCTTTCATTAACAAAAGGTATGGATTTTTCTTTGTGGGTGGATCAGAAAGGGTGATTGTCAGCAAAATAAATTAAACTTCAATGTTAGTTTACTGCAGGAAAATTAGAATAATTCCATATTTGCTGGGAATATACCAAGATACAACAGTACTAGACCACAGTTTATTCTATGACAGAAAAAATAATCACCGATAAAGTAGACAAAGATCAAGTTGTATCACTTTTAGGTTACAACTAGCAAAGCAATGTAAAAACCTAAGGGCAAATAGAAATTCTGCTGCAAGAAAGACTTTAGCTTCCAGCTGGGACAAATATTAAGCAACATTACCAGAAACATTTGTTTTTAAAGTACTTTATTTCAGAGATTAAGGCCCTCATTCTATTATCGGCCGTAAATCGGCCGTAAGGCTGCGATTCCTTGCGAGGGTTCAGTTAACTCGCGATTCTATTATACGGCCCCGCAAGGATCTCCTTTTACGGCCGGCCGCATATCTTGGAACCGGCCGTAATCTGTGAAATATAAAAACTGAAAAATAAATTCAAGCCTGCACTGTACAGCTCTGTAAATGCTAGGGATCATATTGGGGGACATGAGGATTAAAAGGAACCCACTCTCAAGCTTGCACATCTGCCCAAATCCGAGTTCAAATTAACTGTTTATTTGCCGGCTGCGGCGTGGGCGTGTCTGAGGTGCTCCAAGCACTCTGGACTTTTTACATGTATATTTTACGGATATTAAAAATGAAATATTTTACGGATTTGAGTACAGGATAATTATGTGCTATTTTTTCTAACACCTAAAATCCCTTTATAGTCTTCTCAAAGTGCAGGATGGCTTTATTTGAGCTATTTTATGTGCTTAATTGGTGCTAGCGAGACCTTTTTCCTGCAAGTAACTGCGGCTCGTTTTTAGCCTTGCAGAGAGGTTTCCCGGAGCAATTGAATTGCAAATCTCTTGCGGCCGTTTTAGATCAAAGGCTTTCCTCCGGCGCGATCGGCCGCAAGAGATAGCAAGGCACCGGCCGCAAGCCTGCCGGAGCCTACGGCCGTAAGGGAATAGAATAGCAGAATAGCTTGCGGCCGGTCCTTGCGGCCCCGCAGCGGCTGCGGCCGATAATAGAATGAGGCCCTAAGACTTTTAGACATATGAAATATGTTTTACGTTTTAAGATAATATATTACAGTTCTATTATTTTAAAATGTCTTGAAATGTCTAATTCACTTGTGACCAATTTTTGTTGATGGACTACTTTATTGACTCAAATCTTTGTGGACACCTCATATACATTTGAACGTCTTAGCTGGCAATATAATTATTTTTCTAGCAGTTATAATATAGCAGGTAAACTTAGTACAGGTGGTTATGAACTGAACACATCAGTTATTGAAGTAAATAAGCATTAGCACAACTATACTTAAACACTCCTGTAAATTTTGAGAACCTCTTATTGGAAGCATTGTTTAGAAATTAATTATATATTAAAATGAAAATGTATGTGGGGTAGGGGGTTCATCATTAGACCTATTTCATCTTTCATTTAGCCTGCACTGCTAATTGCTCACATTTATAAAAGTTGGGTACAATCAATATTATTCAGCAATATATATAACTGTAATACTGTATATGTATAATAGTATGTGCATCGTGTTTTAAAATACAGTGGACTCTCAGTTAACTGGCACCCATGGGGATTGGTAGATGCCGGATAAATGTAGTTTCTGGTTGCTTGAGAGTTACAATTATATGAAGCCTAGATTAGCTGCACATAGGATGCTCTGCTAAGTATATTTGTCAGTGAGGGCTGTTCTTGCAGCAGCAGCTTTCACGCCTCACTTAGGGCCATATTAAATTCCAAAACTGTAGCGGCACCGGTATACCCGCAAAGTCTGCAGGCTTGAAATTCGGTAGAGTTACAGAGCTATTACATTCAATCATGCCGCGACCAACGGGCCGGAGCAGCAAGCCCATAAACCCTTTCCACGCACGCAAGCTGTTAGGTGGCTGGAATAGATGAGGCCCACATTTATGGTCCAAATCCGTAATCACAGAATGCAACGCAGGCCTAATAGCCAATAGAAAGCGGTGAACCGCAAGAACCTAATAGCCAATAGAAAGCTGCAAGAAGGGGTTTTAAAGAGTGTGATAACCATAAATCATTGACTGTGCTGTAGCTGAGCAAGTGAACACACTGGTCTAGGCTTGGTGGATTTGTGAGCATTGGAGAGAGAGAGAGACCTCTAATATAATATTAACCCTAATATATATTAACCCTTAATTTACAACACACATAATTACTGATATCTCATAATTCCAACACATAGATTAATACATACACATAGCGGTAGGCCACAGCACTTCTACACCCCCCATACATTCTCTGGCTGGTGTATACAATGAGCTGCACCCCCCTAGAATTATTCTGGCTCCTACACCCCTGTCTGCACACATAAATAACTGACATACAATAGCACTGTAAACTATGGTTATGACTGAAGATATATGGGGCATCAATAACCATGTAAATCCTGGTACCGAACATATCGATCTCATAATTTGTATCAATGAAATGTCTGGCCAATACCTGCAGTTAAAACTGATTCTGAGTACAATTCGCTATTATATCAAGATTGATTTGACATTCAAAAGAGAATACATGTCTTGGGGTGCGCACTGCGGCATATGTAGATACAGACTATGTAGGACTGCATGTGTGTGTCATATACTCTCCTAACCTGGACCATGTCTCAGCTGCATATTAACAACCATTGCTGGGAACATGTCACAGATTGTACCTGCAGTACACATATTCATATGAGCCATGATCCACAATGCTCATTATGCAGCCCGTGGTTGATCTGTGTAACACAAGCACCACAGTCAATCACAGGTGACCATGATGTCAATGATAGGGTTGACAAAGAAGGCCAGGACATTCCAGAGGGCCCTGGACCATCCACAGAAGCTGGACATTCATGAGCACCCTCATCTCAGGAGTCGGAATCACTGCCCGGGCCTTCAAACGCATCATCCAGCCATGCACAGCTGTCACAGCCCCTTCCACTGGACATGTCCTGGAGCCAATGAAGTTTTCCTGGCCCCAGCCATCATCACAGCTGCCACCTGCTACAACAACATTGCAGCTATGGCAGGCCATAGCCACTCCCACACAATGGAGTCCCCCAACATGGCCTCCCACAAAATGGGCTCCCCCGACATGGCCTTCCACACAATGGGCTCCCCCAACATGGCCTAACACTCCAGCCCTCCTGCCGACACCTCAGAGCCTGCTGCCGACACCTCAGGTACTCCTGCAGATACCTCAGGCACTTTTGCTGACACCGCAAGGCCCCAATGCTGCCACCTCAGGCCCTTCTTCCATCACCTGTGGCCCTGCTGCAATCACCTCGGGCCCTGCTGCCATCACCTCAGGCCCTGCTGCCATCACCTCATGCACTCCTGCCACCACGTCCAGCCCCAATGCCGCACCCTCCGGCCCCAACATCAGCCCCAATGCCGGTGCAGCTCACATACAAGCCAAGTTTGGCTCACACACACTCTCCTGGCGAGTAACAGATCGCTCCATTCTGAGGATGAGGAGGCACAACCGAAGGATGGAGAGATATGAGGAACAGGCCATTCAGGATAGACAGCAACTACAATTAGCCGAACTCCAGCTCATACCTCTCCAGCTTTTGGTTTCACAACTGCAACCCAAAACGGCGGCTTCCTCATCTCAGACCTCCTCATCATCTCAATCTGATCCCCAGCAACCCAAAGTAGTGGCATCCCACGCTCAAACAACACCTAGACATGGAAGAGGGAGACGTGCGCGGGCATGGAAGGTGGGGGGCCCAGTGATGCGTAAGAGGAGTTCTTAGGACCATCCTCGAAATCCTACTCTTGATCACGCCTCACTGAATTTTGATTGGTATAGATGTTGACATACCATTGGCTGGCTACAGAGTGTGTACATGTCTGGTTATGTTCAACAATTGTTGTTCAATGTGGATTGACCTTGCGATGAGGTGTTGGAGTTAATCAGCATATTGTTATGATTGATATCTTGTTCTTGTCTCTGTAGGTGTTATTAGCCAAATCTCACGACTATGAAGGCATGTTCTTCATCATTGAGCAGTGCAATACCATCATGTGAGTAAACACTCAACCCAGACCCCAACAGGCATTCGATCAGTGTCATTCACCACTGCAGATGAATCTGAAATGCAATATATGACTACATATATCTTCACTAATGAACATGACTTGTGTCAATTATAATGAATAGTGTCCCGCCTTTATAGTTGCACAGTCCCATTAGGATCTGCTAATTCAAACCAGTAGTTATACATGCGTTTTTGTTGCATTTCATCCCGTTAACAGAATAAAAGCTGATTCATGTATTTCATGTCATCCACAAACAAAATGGATAATTTCCTTTGTTTTTACATCAGGATCAATGTGCATGTGTTTAGGGGTAATGTGAACAGTGAAATCTGTCTGGCCTTGGTACCACCCATATACCAGTGAAATGTGGTATCAGCATGGCACAACTATTCCATGTAGATAGTGATAGTATGCTTTGCTAAAAGATTGTGTTCACAGTAAAGCATGCCTTGTTGTATTACACATCCTCAACATAGTCCAGGAACGCTGATTGAACAGGACAGAATCAATATGGTTATCACTGCTCGTAGATGACGTTCATGTTAATTGGTTTATTGTAGTGTCCAGAGCAAAAACAATGTACTATAATAACAGCTTATGATTTTCCAGATTCCTATAATCTATTTTGGAGTCATCATTAATGTATGAAAACACACTGCACACTTGGCACATTGCTGACACCTTCTCCTCAGATGATCAACTGTCCAACTGTACATTTTCAGATGTAGGAAAATCCAAAGAGATTGTTAGCTCTTCAGGATATTGTTTGCTGCAAATTGCATATAAGTAGGTAAAGTATATTAATTTATTTGTTCATATTAATTTATTAATTCACTGTACTAATTTTTAAAAAATATTTTACACTTATATCCCAATGAGTGCCGAAGGTGATCGTTACAAAGCAGGTAACTTGAAGTACACGAGGGGAGAGGCCCCGCAACTGCGGCTCTCACAAAGCGAGTGACGCAGTTGTGTCCCGCAACTGCAGCCCTTGCAAAGCGAGGTCCACAGTCGCGGACGTGGAGGCTCACGGCCTTCGGCGCTCATTGCAGGCCTTAATTGCGTCCCTCGCAAAGTGAGGGATGCAGTAGTGGAGGTGGAGGCCCGCAAGAGTTAGCTGCAATGAGCGCTGAAGGCGCTCATCACGAGACACGCGGGACAGGCTACGGGTTTTAACGTTTGGGTAATGTAACAGGGCTGCTAGACACAGGTATGTTCGGCTCCAGGGTGCGGTGCTAAACTTGGGGAATGTAAAGCCAACACTGCACTGGCTCAGTCACTCATGCCTGGCTGCTTCCAGGTAATATTAAATTGAATGAAATCAAGGTGCCTGTAAGCATTTTGTGGCATGACAACTGGCTCCTGGCATTTGTTAAGCCCTGTAAAGTTATTTTATTTAAAATACAGTATTGAATAGTTTTTTTCTGGTTGCTTGAGAGTTTTGGTTGCTTGAGATATGGATAACTGAGAGTCTACTGTATTTTCTTGATGTATAACACTGTGTAGCAAATTGCACAAATTATTTTGGTCTGTTTTCATCAAATATTTTTGGCATACATTTAAATTTTTTATATGCCTGCCCAACATGTACATATTGACAGAATCTAGATTATAAGATCAGCATTAACAATAGCAGGTTTTAGTATTACACCAATATATAGTGTAGTAATCATAATACTGTACAAAAGACCATGAAATAGAACACTTTACTGGTAATGCTTTTGCTCCTTTGTACAACAATCAAATTATTTATTCCTTTGTAAAATGTGCATAGATCACACAATGATTAAATAAATCCAAAGGATGAAACTGCCGTTGTGATAATAAGAGGTTAATTACATTTCAAGAATTCCCCTCACATTAAGCTTGGGAACAATGGATCTGATATCTGCTGATAAGGGTCTTTATTAAATGATATTCAAATAATGTTCTTTTTTTATATTATTAAAGTGGTCTTATCTGATTTCACTGCATTATTTCTTTAGCGTTTTCGCTAAGCTATACTGAAATGGCCATCACTGAAAAGGCCTCTTCCTGTATTGTTCTTCTCTTAAAAGAGAAATAATCTTTTATTCCCCCTTAGCTCCCAGCTATTGTACATATGCAAATGAAATGCAAGATGGCTATTTATAGTTCCAGCTCTTTCCACACTTATCGCAACCACTGCAGACTTTTAAAGGGAGAATGCACGCACAGTATATCTTTCCCCAGGATATAAATTCCCTATCCCAATGCTGCCTGGACCGTCACATGCAACATTGATTGTCTGTTATATTACATTTATTAAGGAGTGATAACTTGTAATAATTGGATGTTAAATTAAAGAACTCTTTCCTAGTTATTGCCGTCTCAATTATAATTGTCATTTGCTGGCAGTTATGATGATATATGAGGGTTGTATTTTACTCAGCCAACCATGACCCGTGAGTAATATTCCCTCAGCTATAGGGGCACTGATGCGCTCGCTGGCTCTTAATGCAGTAGCTCGGTAGCTGATTGGAATATTAAGTTTCTGAGAGACTAACAGACGCACAAATCCACATGGATATACATTACTGCACAGTTGAGAGTTCCCTCTGGCTATTTCTTTTTCTCTCTGCTGGTACATGTCCAACTTGTTTCGGTTTTGTTTTATGGTTATAGGAATCAGGTTTATGTGGTAAGTTGTAAAGTCATAAAAACCTGGGGAAAAGAGGAAGTTTTTTTTTTCATTTAAGAATAACCAAAGCTAATTATCCTTTGCACAAAAAAAAAACAGACACGGGGCCAGAAGAATGCTTCTGTGGTACATTAATTAAATGTGCGTTCAGTTTTTTTTTAGTAACTCACCATTTATTTCACGCACACTGCATTAGCCCACAGTATAAGTGTAGCACATATAAACCTATTAGCATTATTACTTTATGTGTGCTATACAAGACACCAACTGTTCTGATTAATTGTAAGAATGTATCAACCTGTTGTTATTTATTATTTATAATTGTGGGAAGCAGTAGATATAATAATACAACCACCACACCACAGAGATTGGTATTGGTGAGAACAGCACAAAGGGATGGACCCTGTTAAAGGGATTTTACAATCTTTATTATAAGAGATAGGTCAGTACAGTGGGTTTTATAAATGTAACTATGCATTCACTGGAAAACTTATTCAATTGGGGAAGGGTTATTTTTGGCAAATTGTAGATTAGATGCTGGCTGATTTGGGGAATTTCTGGGCCCACATCCAAATGGATATAACTCATAGATTGTTTAATTGGACCATAGTCTATATTGATTTTGAATTGTGGCATTTGAAGACATTAAAATTACATACATATACATACATATAAAATAATTATATTAAATAAAATACTAATTATATTGTTGATCATGTAAATAATGGTGGCTGTGATGCATTAAATCTGCACCATGAAATAGATTACATATTTGTGGTGCAACAACCTATTTTTGTTTTTGCTGTGATTCTATTGAAAGTTTTTATTGTATGAAAACCAAGCAACAGTTTTTTCCCTACCGCAAATTATTCTTTTCTAAAGTTTTGTAATCACATAATAATATAAACTTTGTTTGCACTTGGATATAATTGCCAATCAGGGCATGTAACAGTGTTACTAACTAGTTTCTATTAAATGAACATTTGCTTGCTCGCACAGCTCAATACAAATAAAGCATTATCTGATGCTAAGTCCAAAAATTGTGATAAAGATATATCATATAAACAGGTAGCACACACAGATTACCCGGTTGCTCTAACATACAGCTTATGTCATAGCATTAATCGATAATTAAAATGCATACAGCATTTTCAAGATGGAAAGTCTACCATTTTGAAATACATATCTTATGATAACCCAAGTGAAGTGATTCATTTTGCATGCACCTACTGCACTTGTTTTAACCCAACTGCTGTGATAGAGCATGGACCTGACCCATTGGTGACTATATTTACGGGTAATTACGGTTCTTTTAACACAGGTAAATTACCAACCAGCGACTTCCATGTATTTACCATATCTATCAACAGATCTTGGTTTTCATGCAATACTTGATGCAAGAGAAAAACTAATAGTATAATTGCTCATCACTCATTCATTCCCATGGTTGGCAAAAATAATACAATCCAATGTGAATCAATTCCAAACTGATTAACTGTAACTATTCCTAAAAATATGCTTTCCCATCTATAAATCTTTGGAGACTTACAAATCATGTAATTCTCATGAAGAAGATATTTCTGTTTAGAGGTGGTGAGAATAATTAATATATGTATTTTCTGATACATGCAAATCAAATCACATTGATTGTGCTCAGTGTAGTTTTTCCTTGTGTACAGCACTCTTTATATTTTATAAATAAAGGTTATCAATAATAATACTAATTATTATTATTTTACAGGTTTTTGCAAATTAGGTTTTTATCAGGTCAGAACTGCCCTGATTTGCTGTACATGATTATATTTCACACTTATTTAGCTATGATACACAATACATGTATGCATAGGTGCAGTCATCAGAGGACAGATATCTATTCTTTAATGCTTTGAGATTGTTTGAAATATGCTTGCATAAAATTAATTCAGTAAAAGAGAAAAGTAATGGATAATTTTATATTAATTAATATAAAATAAATGCAGTATAATGTGGGGCAAATAAAGTATTTTGGACTGACTCTCTAAAGGCATTTGCTACCAAACTAACAGGTTAAGTGATGTACATTAAATATCTCTTAAGTGGACTGGAACAAGGTCAGTTCTTTTGCTAACAATTTATTGTCAAGGGAGCTATTTTCTTTGAGTTTCATATTAATATTTTTAAAGGCTGTCGTTTGGCACTTGCTTGCAGGCAGCTGTGATTTCTTCTTATAGAGGTGACCTCTCTGCCATTAAATTCCATGTCACTGTGTGAAGAATATGCCTGCCTCGACAGGTAGGTTGACTGCATCTTCTGACCTCCACTGTTCTCACACTGTGAATCAAGCTGAGCTATGCCTTGAAATATTGTTCATTAACAACATGTTTAGCAGAAAAACAGCAGCTTCAGCTTTGCTTTGGAAAACACTTTTTACAAATGTAAGCACTGAATATATGTTTCTTAAGCAAGAGTAATTAAACAGTTAGTGAATAAAAACATTGCTTGCTCTTTTCCTTCGTCATTTAGAAAATGTATTTTTTGGTTTAGCATAATCTTTAAAATCATTGCCAAATTATGTTAGTTAACCAATTTGAATTATTTCCATTTGCTATATTTCATACATGAAAGACAAACTATTGACAAATTGTTAAAGAGACATAGAATATTTGTTTTTCTTTGATGCATCAAGAAGAGGTTATTAGATAATGTGTCACAGATTGTTTTCTTTTTCAAATGAAGGTGTCAAAGCTCAAAAACTTATTCAGAAGTTTAGCCGTTTTGGGGGCTTGCCCTCTGCCATCCAATGAGATCTATAGACTAAAGTATGCTCTCTTGTATTTTTTTAATTAAGTTTAAACAGTTTTTCTTAATACTTTTAAATTTTTAAATGCGTGAAAAAAAACCGTTGTGTTCCATGTCCATTTAAAGCTTCTGTTAATGTTTTTTACTTTGGCAAAATATATGGCATATATATATATATATATATATATATATATATATATATATATACAAAAAATCCAAAATTAATCTATGGACGTTTATTATTTAATTAATTAAAGAGAAAATAGTCCCTTATTTCGAACTCACAATTTCAGTCATTGTAAATCTCAGTAAATTTGGTAAGATTCTACCATCATATACTGTCTGAAACATTTGCTTTGTGACTTATTGCTATTCATATCAGTTATTTGTATAACTTCTGATTACAGTAATATATTATTGATAAGTTGAATGCATCAGTGTTTATAATGCCAATATTCAATTTATGTTGCTATTGAAATGTATTGATCATTATAATGTATAATTTGGTATACAGTATTATCAAAAACATTGGGCAGTATTTTTACTGACGGAAGTACAATGAAAATGAAGTACACAGATTTATATTGTGATCATCTAATTGTTATTTAACTATGTACTGTTATAAACATTGCCTAATAAAAGCCTGTTAACATCAAATATATAAGACAACAGGTGGGTACAGCGGCAGAGCTAGCAAATGGAGGGCTCTGCTGCATAATCTTTAAGGGTCTCTCTGTTGCAACCTCTCAATATACAATGCAGAGACTTGTGGAAGTCAATAAAAAATGTAAAAATGTATGTAAGTGGTCAGATCAACTTTCTATAGAAATATTATCTCCCCCTCTCGCCTGATAAATGAATAGCCCCCTTCCACGTAGTTGCCAGTAGCAGAGGTCCTGGTGCTTTGTACTGATGGCACCAGCAATAGCTGGATGCGCAAATCTTATGCAAAGCAGCTCAATGTTCAGTCATACACAATGACACAAAGTAGTAATTCTGTCCTGTGAGTTGAATTTAATAAGGCTGATATCGTTTTCTGCAGAGAAGTTAATCTGAAAATATTTGTGGATCAGTTTGTCCTTTGCCCCCAGTTTTAGCAAATTATTTTATGTGTATGGGAGCGAATATTGTCAGTTTAATAAATATTATACCCTATAACATATTTCCTTCTATTACTACATTGTTAAAATAAAGGGTTAATAATACTACTTATTCATGATATAGGCTTTCCATTTTCTAGGATGGGTACATTCATTTTGTTATTAACAGTCCTCCGTTTGTAACAAGATTTCCATGTTGCTAATGCTGCAGTTCCGTATTTATATGCAAAAGAGGTCCCCATCATGTATAGTAGTACCTCAATTCATGTCTGCTCCAGTTCCAGTCGGACTGAAAAATTTGCTCAGAACTTAACGCTTGCTTTGAACCTGACATGCTCGTGACAACACGCATCCTGTCTTTCAGGAAGTGGAATAAAGCTCTGTACTGTGGAGTAGCATTGTTAGTGCCTACAAGATGCAAAGAGCAGTCAAAGCAAGAGCCCAAGAGCAGTTTGTACAAGAGCCCAAGAGCAGTCTGTGCCTGAAAGAATCAAAGTGCAGTCTGTGCCTATAATTACCAAAGTGTAGACTGTGCCTATAAGAACCAAACTGTATCATGTGCCTACAAGAACCAATGTGTAGCTTCCAAGCAATAACCTCTATTCTCATTCTCCTCCTCTACATTGCCACCATCAAGTCCTCTCAGTACAGTAAAAGTAAAGTTAAATTAGCTGTTATTTCATGTAATTATTGTTTTTTTTTAAATTTATGCCTGTTTAGTTTTAAGGTTTTTTTATCAACAAAACAAGACCATAAGTTCAAAATAAAATGTGAAAAATCTGGTGTCCGGAAGGATTATTTAAATGTATCTTTGAATCATATGGGAAATGCTTGTTTGGAACTTAACCTGTTTGCCATCGGGAATGGATTAAGGACGGGAACTGAGGTACCACTGTATTTTACTTGGTCATCGGATGTGTCTACATCGGTAATATCACTTAACCAACTGAAATACACAGGATGAAGCACACGTGGTTCCATTTTACATACTAATATGAAACTACAGCATTAGTAACATGAAAGTGTTGCTATCTAGAAAGGACTGTTAATAGTAAATCATCTAATAATATAATAATACATGAAAATATGGTATAAAGTAGTGTATTGATTATACGGACACATTTTTCTGACTTCAGTGGTCCTTTAAGTAGACTCAAATTTATTTTGTCCTGTATTATTGGATTTGGTGCATTAATTGCGGTGCAGTGATGCTCATGCCAAGATATTTTGTATAATATGTAATAAATATGTCAGACATTTTAAATCAATATTTACAAACTATAGGGGGAATTTACATTGCATCTCAAATGGTCAAATGACTTGCTATCCACTACTACTTATGGGTAAAAAAATGTCTTTCTCACCTCTTCTCAGTCCTTCTCACATCATCTCAAGAGTGAAAAATATTATTAAGTTCCCTCCATATCTATTGTTCCTCAAATAGCATATACTTAAAATTACTGTGCTTTGTCGAAGTTTTCAGTAATATGGCACCACAGTATTAAATGCAAAATCTTTCATAAAGAATATATTTGAAACATTAGAAGTTTTTTCTTATGGAAAAAAAGGTTGCTTTTAGAGTAGAAACTTGCAGTAAAGTGAGATGATGGAATTGTTTACTGCTCCTATTGACTTGTTTTTATGAGACAGAATGACATAAAACTTACAAATTATTACTGTCAAGCAAACAGAGATAAGTGGCCTAATTTTTTATTGGATATATTTGTTTTAGTTTACAGCGAAGCTTAGACAGATGACATTTTTTCTTTTTCTTTTTTTTCATATTTATTAATTCCTGCAAAAAAAAAATCTTAATTTTTTTAATTTATGAAATATACATTTTTTTCTCATGATGCAAATAGCCAAACCATAATGTCCCTTTAAACTGCTTTGGAAATCACCAAACAAAGTTCAACTTTTCAAAATTAGCTTGACCCTACACTTTCAAATCATTAAGTTTAATTAGGATTAATTAGTACTAATAAAATAGATGGCACAATTCAAACTTATGTTCTAAAATTTTGAGTTGAGTGCTTTTTTATTGCCACTTAACCCAACCCTCAGCAATTGACAGAAACATATAAAATATAAAAGGTTCTAAACGTTAACAATATTTCTTTTTCATGGCATATGTATCCCTTAGCATATATTAATATTGATGTGACATTTGAAGAAACTAATTCAAACAATAATTTTGTTTTGTTAATTTAAATACTAAAGTAAATGTTTCTCCAATCATTAAAGGGCCAGTTAATTCAGTACAATTTGGAGTACACCACTGTGAAGCTTTTAATAAACCATGTTGAAATACTTTTTGAATTTTTGAAATATGTTCTTTTTTCATAGATTTATAAATTAAATTTCTGTTTTGCATGACAATCACCCAGACAAACCCAGAAAAGCAGCTCCGTGCAGAGAGCATAAGCACAAATAGAATTAACTCTTCCCAAATTCAACTGTGCAGGTAAAGGACTGCTAGAATCAGCAAAAAATTACAGTTGGGTTTAACATCTCCTGAAGTTTAGGGGAAAACGATAAATCTTTGTTTTCATGGTGCCTACACCGCTCAGTGTCGGCAGATGTTCATCATGGAAGAGTCAGGGTTTGTAAAGAGACCTAAGACTGTAGATTTTTAGCTGTTATTAGTGCAATTAAAAATAAATATAGATCATATTAACATACACACCATGAAGAGCACTTACAGTGAGGTAAACGGACCTTCAAGTATGTATCCCAAAATAGAATGTTTTATTGATAATAGCATATAATAGTTGTAAAACTGCGAGACGTTGTCACGCTTTGCACTGTTGCGTACGACTTAGGCAATGAACGCCAAAGGTACTCATCGTCTGCGAGCCTCGAGTAGCAAGGCAAGCAGTTGCGTACGACTTAGACGATGAATGCCAAAGGCGCTCATTGCCTGCAAGCCTTGCGTAGCGAGGCGAGCAGTTGAGCCATTAAAACTCTCAGCATTTAGGCGAACCTCGCATGCCTCCGAACCTCGTGTAGCGAGGCGAGCAGTTGAAGCATTGAAAAATGCAGGACTTAGCCTCCAAGCACTTAGGAAATGAGGGATGGCCTTATGAGATGCAGGATTTAGGAAAAATAAAATACGAGGTAAGAAAAATACAAAGTTAATGGCTGACCCGGGCAAATCGAAAAACACAAGCAAATACAAACAAAACATCACACACAGCACAGCATAACAGCCAGGACGTCTGGGAGTGAGGCTACATGCAAATGTATGCTGAATTTGCAGAGTTATGGCACTCGGTAATCGACTAAGCGACAAACAAAATGGCGGCCTAATAAAATGAAAACAAGGCTACACAACCTCGAACCGTGCAAAACACAGCCAGCTGCGTACAACTTTTACACAGGGACGTTCGAGGTCCAAAATACACTATTACCAAGGATGGAAAATGCTAGCAAGCCGCGTAACACATAACACGCTACTTTACAACACTAACTTGCAACTAATCACATTACCAATCTAAAATGGCGCTTTACACAACTAAACCAACGGTTTGCCCTTGCGCAGGCAGCCTATTTTTATGGCACAATTGGCATATTCATGACACTTTCTCCTCAGGGCAGCAACACTCAAACTGTACATTGTATGCTGCAGGTAAATAACAGATTGTTAGCTTTTCAGGCTATTCCTTGCTGGATATATTACTTAGCGATAGGTAAAGTATATTCATTTATTAAGTCATTCATTAAGTATTATTTAAAAAAAAAAAATATATATATATATATCTGTCTTTGTGATGAGCGACCAACATGAGCGTTGCAAAGCAGAAAACTGGAAGGACACGAGGGGAGAGGCTCGCAGTGAGCGCCAAAGGTGCTCAGAGGAGCAAAAATACACGAGAGGAGAGCCTTGCAATGAGCGCCAAAGGCCCTCAGAGTAGAAAAAGCTTTACATTTTGTGGCAAACAGCATTGCCATGGCTTCACATTTTATTGCCCCATCATTTTTGACGGGCAAATCGCTAGTTGAATATAATACTGAGATTTAGTGTAATAGGAGTAGTTTGAAATGAGTTATTGCAAATTTGTGTTTCAAAATGTACCCGGTATAAAACATGTATGCATATTCATAGTCTTTCTCACTAATAAGCTACTGGTAGAAAGGTGAATTGTCTATCTGAATAGAAGTGTGCTTTGCATGTTTGGGGTATGTACAACAATCTAAGCAATTTATATAAATCTTTTTTTTTCTGATTTTCTGATTTTTATTCCTAGACGAGGAACCCATACACATCTCAAGAGATAGAAGTACACAGCTATAGTGTATGCAATAATGTAAATCTGGTACATTAATACAAAATAGCATAACTTTGTAGTCTTTAATCTGTTTATAATTCCAAATGAGGTAATATTACGCTATCTTTTCCCCTTTTTACCAGATGTTCTTCATATTATACTTTTTGAAGTTTCACAAGTTGAAATACTTTTGAATTTCCATAGCCACGAAAGTGATATTTATATTTATAAATGATCCAATACAAAGATTACTTTGAGATGTTTAGGCTGTACATTTTCACTTAAATTAAAATATCTATCCCCTCCCCCCCAAAGAACAGCAAAAAGTTAGATTATAATATGATAATAACCTCCTGTATTTTATTTTAGTTGCCTTTTTCTTTCTTATTTCTGTCCTAAATTTGTATTTGTTTATGAATTAATTGGCATACATTAAAATTTCTGTTATTGTGATGAACGTGAATAACAACATCTATTTAACCACCCATGGAGCTAAATTTTCGGTAACTGATAACAAAGTAACTCAACAGCAGGCATTTATAGAGATTGATATTGCTAGAATTGCAACAAAAAGGTATGGCTTTGGTAACAAATTAAGCTGTCATTTAATTTTCTATAGTGAGCAGAGTCGTTAAATTTTGTATATTTCATTTTTTGGAACAACTTAAAACTCATTTTTAGTTTATATATCTGGTATTATAAAAGGTGCAGCATCAGGCAGCGATCTCATACTCTGGCCAAGATAAGCTGATTATTATCTGAAAGATGTCCAAATTTTCTATGGCTACGAGCCAAGGGTCAATGAGTTAAGTGTAAACATTAGTATCAGCATATGGGGAAGAAAATAATGAAGAAAAATGAAAATACAAAAAAGAAAAACAAAAAACAAAGCTGTTCTTCCAAAAACCTTAACATGGTAAAATATGTAGAATAACCTTAATTTAACAAATCTACCCTATTAAAGAAGCTGTGAAGACTACCCAAGAGAAAGATTGTATAGCTTAACAAACAGGTTTCCTATCCCTGTGTAGGCTGTTTTCATTGCATTGGAATAAGCAGCTTGAAAGTAAACAGTAACGGAAACCTATTCTCATTAGACTAATTCACGAATAAATTACCATATTCAATGGCCTTATTTTTACTGCTCATTAACAGGCCCATGATAGGATGATAATTATGGGATTTTAAGTGGCTAATGGCAGCTGGGGCGTCAAAAGCAGTTTTTACAAATCTGTTTATGGCATGGAAGGTGACAGAAGGATGAAAATGTTCAATGCTGGAATCACACTGAAAAAATAGGCTGTAATTGCTAACTATTTATTATAGAGGAGGGATGGCCATAATATCAAGTGGAAAGTCTCAAAGTGAAATGTAATTATTATTTTGTTATATGGTCATAAATGAATTTATATTTACTTTATAACATTTGTATTTCATTGAACGCTTTATATATTTGTCTAATAAATGACATACAGGGTAATACAAGAAATATTAGTCAGACAGTATATAATTGTTCAATTAATCTATAGTCAATCAGGCTCTATATACTAAGATGCCTAAAACGTGTCTGATGATAGAAAATAAAATAGTAATATGGGTCATTGTCTGAGGCAATAAAAATGTATTAGTTGTGACAATAAATCATACTTTTATGTAATATTCAAAACCCTTTTTTTCAGTTGACTGCAGGCGTTCTATATTATATTAGTATTTCAGAACTCCAATTAATTTACAACCTGTGGTAATTTGTACACCTATCTCCAATATCTCCAATGGCAGATGGTGGAACTTTAAAACTGGTGGGGCAGAACATTCCATTCTGACGCCTACCTTTTGTATTAACATCAACATCACATGCATTCTCATTCATTAACCACTACAGGACATTTCCTAAACCCATACAGAATCATAACTTTTCTCATAATTTATGACTGCATATACAAAAAATATCTCAGATATGCAGTGTCTTGCAAAAGTATTCACCCCCCTCGGCATTTTTCGTCTTTTGTTGCCTCACAACCTGGAATTAACATGGATTGTTTGTGGACTTGCATCATTTAATTTACAGAACATGCCCACGACTTTGAAGATGTATTGTTTTTATTGTGAAGCAAACAACAAATAGGACAAAATAACAGAAAAAGTCAATGTGCATAACTATTCACCCACCTTTTGCGGCAATCACAGCTCCAAGTCACTTTGGATAAGTCTCTATGAGCTTGCCACATCTTATCACTGGGATTTTTGCCCATTCCTCCTTGCAAAACTGCTCCAGCTCCTTCAAGTTGGATGGTTTGCGCTTGTGAACAGCAATCTTTAAGTCTGACCACAGATTTTCTATTGGATTGAGGTCTGGGCTCTGACCCATTCCAACACTTACATGTTACCCTTTCAACCACTCAAGTGCTGCTTTAGCAGTGTGTTTGGGGTCATTGTCCCGCTGGAAGGTGAACCTCCGTCCTAGCCTGAAATCACGCACAGAGTGGTACAAGTGTTGCTCATGAATATCCCTGTATTTAGCACCATCCATCTTTCCCTCAACTCTGACCAGTTTCCCAGTCCCGGCTGCTGAAAAACATCCCCACAGCCTGATGCTGCCACCATCATGTTTCACTGTGTAGGTGGTGTTCTTTGGGTGATGTGATGTGTTGGGTTTGCGCCAGACATAGCGTTTTCTTTGATGGCCGAAAAGTAAAATTTTAGTCTCATCAGGGCACCTTCCTCCATACATTTTGGGAGTCTCCCACATGCCTTTTTGCAAACTCAAAATGTGCCATTTTGTTTTTTGCTGAAAGTAATGGCTTTCTTCTGCCATAAAAACCCTATGGAGCGTACGGCTTATTGTCGTCCTATGTACAGATACTCCAGTCTTTGCTGTGGAACTCTGCAGCTCCTCCAGGGTTACCTCGGGTCTCTGTGCTGCCTCTCTGATTAATGCCCACCTTACCCGGTCAGTGAGTTTTGGTGGGCGGTCGTCTCTTGGCAGGTTTGCTATTGTGCCATGTTCTTTCCATTTGGTTATGATATATTTGATGGTGCTCCCGGGGAATATCAAAGATTTGGATATTTTTTTTATAACCTAACCCTGACTTGTGCTTCTCTACAACATTGTTCCTTACTTGTTTGGAGAGTTCCTTGGTCTTCATGGCAATGTTTGGTTAGTGGTCCTCTTGCTTAGCTGTTGCAGCCTCTGGGGCCTTTCAAAAAAAGGTGTGTATATGTAATGACAGATCATGTGACTCTTAGATTGCATTTTACTAATTATGTGACTTCTGAAGGTAATTGGTTGCACCAGAGCTTTTTGAATACATACGCACATGCCAATTTTCCATTTCTAAAAAATAGTTTTATGTATATATTTTTCTCATTTCACTTCACTAACCTTAGACTATTGTGTTGCGATCCATTCAGATTAACATAACATTGAACTTAAGGCTGTAATGTAACACAATAGGTAAAAAGTCAAGGAGGATGAATACTTTTGCAAGGTACTGTATATATTGATTGGGCAGGCCGTTGGAGTTAATGCAAAAGTTAGTTTTAATCTATTCTAATTCTATATTATCTGGCTATATACAGTGCTATTGCAAAATGTAATATCCACTTAAGAAATGAACAACAAAAATAAACAATTGAAAAAGCTATGTTTAAACCTTGTTTATGTGCGTCCTATATGTGTCAATTTATCAGCTAGCTGTGAAACAATTTAACTTGATAATTCAGTATATGCTACTTTATTATTAAATATGATAAACTTTATGACATATTTAATTGAACTCATTGATCCTTCTTATAATCAGTTCATGGACTTTGCTAAATAACTGCCAATATAAATGGCCTTATCATACAGTGTTACATCAATATATTATGTCAATACTAGACCATAAATTGGCACACACACAGTTTTGCCATTTCACCTACGTGTCTTCTTTTAAATACATTATACTAGCTTTAAAAATAGAGCTTATATTATGCCCTAAATAAGCATGTGTGCCATTTTTCATTCTAAATTAGATTATGTTTGCAAATGATATCCGCAAATGTACAAGTTATATATATATATATATATATATATATATATATATATATATATATATATATATACACACAGTTGTGCTCAAAAGTTTGCATACCCTTGGCAAATTGGTAATATATGTAACATTTTTAAAGAAAAGCCTTTGATGCTCATTGCCTAAGACCCGCGGGTCGCAGGGATGAGCGCCTGTGGGGCTCATCTCCACCAGCGCAATGAGCGCCTTCGGTGCTCATTGCCTAAGTGCTGTGGGTCGTAGGGATGAGTGCCTATGGCGCTCATTTCCGCCAGCGCAATGAGTGCCTTTGGTGCTCATTACCTGGCGCAACCACGGCCCTCGCTTTGCGAGGGAAGCAATTGCACAGGTTCGCTGTGCGAGCCCACAATTTTAACATTGCAAGTTTCAAGCCTTACACAAAAACTTGCAATACTCACTGTGCAATGCGCATGCGTGGCAAAGAGACGCTCATGCGCATTGCGCGCTGGATGCCGCGCATGCTCAAAGTACAGTGAAAGGGGAGGGAGATGGTGGGAAGGAGACATACGGGAGGAGGGGGGAGACACAGGGGATGGAGAGGGGGGAAAGAGACATAGGGGAGAGAGGGGGAAAGAGACGTAGGGGAGGGAGTGGGAGAGAGACACAGGTGAGGGGGAAAGAGACGCAGGGCTTGGAGATGGTGGGGAAGAAGACACGGGAGGAAGAGAGCGGGACAGAAGACACAGGGTAAGGAGATGGGGCAAAGGATACACAGTGGAGGGAGGGAGTAGAGACACAGGGGAGGTAGAGGGAGGAAAGAGACACAGGGGAGGGGAGAAGAGATGCAGGGGTGGGAGAGGGGGGAAAAACAGGAGGGAGGGGGGAGAAACACAGGGGAGGTTGAGGGGGAAGAGACACCGGGGGGCAAGAGGGGGCGAAAGAGACACAGGGGAATGAGAGGGAGAAGGGGGAGAGACACATGGGAGGGAGGAGGGACAGACAAATGAGAGAGGGGGAGACAAAGCAAAGGGTGGGGGGAGATACACAGGGGATGGAGACAGGGGACAGACACAGGGGAGGGAGGTGGGGAGAGAGACACAGAGGTTGGAGAGGGGGGAGAGGGGGGCAGATACAGGGGAGGGAAAGGGTGGAAAGAGAAACATGGAAGAGAGAGGGGTATAGAGACACAGGGGAGGGAGAGGGGGGAAAGAGTCAGGTGAGGGAGAGGGGGAAGAGAAGAGACACAAGGGAAGGAGAGGTGGAAGAGAGACAGGGGAGGGGGAAGACACATGAAAGGGAGAGGAGTTAAGAGACACAGGAAAGGGATAGGGGAGGGGAAAGAGACACAGGAGAGGGAAAGAGAGGGAAAAGAGACACAGTGGAGGGAAAGGGAGGGAAGGAGACACAAGGAAGGGAGATGGGGGAAGAGACAAAGGAGAGGAGGGGAAAGAGAAAGAGGGGAGGGAGGAGGGGTAAGAGAAAAAGAAGAGAGGGGGGGGGATTATAAATATAAATGTTATCCAGTCATTTGTGACGGGCAAGTTGCTAATGTATATATATTTATGGCCGGGTACCTCTCCTAGAGTGAAGGGTAGCTGTAGTAATGTGACGAAAGCTACAGAATCTAGCCTGAGTAGTGGGACAGATTGTTGTGACACTGACATAACACACTATACACTCATTTTACATAATCCTGTTCAGAGCCCACAGACAGAATCACTGCTACAGTGACAATGCACAATCAAAGCATACTTACACTCATATCATACTTACACTAATACATACTGTCAAACTACACACTCACATCCGACTCATTACACAGTCCCACTATCTGCACACAGGCACATTAAAAACATAGTCCCATTTAGAGATGTCGCAGACAGTTCGCCCGCGGACTATTCGCGGTGATTTTGGCTTGTTCGCGTTCGCATAGGACGGCGAAAACATGCGCTTTTCGTTTTGCCCCCTATTCTTTATCATTGAGGAAACATTGACCCTGCACCTCACGGTCAGCAGACACATTCCAGCCAATCAGCAGCATACACTCCCTTCCAGAGCCTTCCATCTGAAGGACAGCATACATTTTAGAATCATTCTGAAGCTGCATTCGTTGTGAGAGGACATATAGTGTAGCTGCTGGAGATTTAATAGGGAAATAGATAGCCAGGCTGTGTATTTAGCTTCCACTACAGACCTGAAGGACTCATCTGATATCTGCTGAAAGCACAGCAACCCACATAGCCCTTTTTAGGGCTAGAACATCATTTATTTTATTTTATAATTTTTTTCTGTGTAATCTAATTGCATATGCCTGCCTGCCAGCGTGTGTGTGTGACAGGCTAACACCTAACAGCTTATATTGTGCTTATATTCACTACTCATACCTGGTGGTGTACCATACATTGAAAACAACCATTTTTTTCCTGTAATCTAATTTCAGTTGCCTGCCTGTGTCAGGCTCACAGCTAATATTCTGCTCTGTTTCATCAGTCATAGTTGGTGTACCATACATTGAAAAAAAAAAACCCTTTTTTCCTTTAATCTAATTTCAGTTGCCTGCCTGTGTCAGGCTCACAGCTTATATTGTGCTCAGTGAAATAAAACAACACTTTTTTGACTGTAATAGATTGAATAGCAATTGCCTGCCTACAGGCGTGTGTGTGAAGCCTATTGCATCTACTCTGCCAACTTTTGCCAGTGCACAGTGATACGTCATATCTGGTGCAACCGTAGTGTACAGTGACATAAAACAACACTTTTTTGACTGTAATCGATTGAATATCAGATGCCTGCCTACCGGCGTGAGTGTGAGGCCTACAGCGCCTACTCTGCCAACTTTTGCCAGTGCACAGTAAAACTCATATCTGGTGGCTCCTTAGATTGCACGCGCAGTGCCCCAAATTTGAAGTGGGAGGACCGACCAAGCATCTTTTTTAATCTCCCGCTTCCAAAAATCCATGCCATTTACACGTCCCCTGATAGGTGACGTAACAGGGATCAAACTGATAGGAATAAATAGTACAACTTAATACACCACTCCTATCTGGTGGCACATTACATTGCACGTGCAGAGCCCCAAATTCGAAGTAGGAGGTCCGACCAAGCATCTTTTTCCATCTCCCTGTTCCAAAAATCAATGCCATATACACGTCCCCTAATAGTGGACGTAACAGGGATTAAACCGATAGGAATAGTACTACTTAACAGTACACACCTTATAATAACGCAGACAGAGGCAATGCAGAGAGAGGAGGCTGAAGAAGAGGAGTCAGAGGAGGAAGGTGGCTTTGAGGAGGTGGAAGACCAAACACAGCAGGAGTCCCAGGGGGCTTGTTGATACCTTTCGGGGACCCTTGGTGGCTGGGTGGAGGAAGAGACCTTCAATGACATCAGTGAGGACAAGGAACAGGATATGGCTAGCTTGGTATCCAACCTTGTGCAAATGGGGAGTTTGCGGTTGTGCAAAGGTACTGTTTGCGGTTGTTTGCGGTGCATTAAACGGGGAGATTGGTCTGTTACTGTGAAGCGGGTGTAACCCTTACACTACCTGATCGATACAACATCATACCTGATGTTTTAAAGCATGTTATTCCAAACAATTTAGGAATGTTAGGTAATTTATGCCCTTTATGGCTTAAAACCAGACTCTGCATCAACTATGTAATTTTCCGTGGGAGTTTTGCCATGGATCCCCCTCCGGCATGCCACAGTCCAGGTGTTAGTCCCCTTGAAACAACTTTCCCATCACTATTGTGGCCAGAAAAAGTCCCTGTGGGCTTTGAAATTCGCCTGCCCATTGAAGTCTATGGTGGTTCACCCGGTTCGCCCGTTCGCGAACATTTTGATGAAGTTCGCGTCCTCGGTTCGCAAACCGAAAATTTGATGTTCGCGACATCACTAGTCCCATTAAAACACACTCACTAGCCATAATCATTATTACCTAAAATAATCACTGCACAATTACACTCATTGCACACAGTCACACTGAACACTTACAGTACATCCACACAAAGTACATACAGGAAGCATAATCTTATTGCATGTCCATGCTCACTGCATACACATTCATTCCACTGGCCTGACCAAGCTCCTTTAGGAGTGAGGATTTGGCTGCTGAAAATTACAGGAGTGCAAATATAAGAAATCAGGTAATTATAGGAGTGCTCTTAGAAACTACCACTATCTAGGCAATTTGGAGTTGGGGGCTTTTTATATAATACTTCTGCAGGGTTTGGAGACTCGCTTTACTTGAGGGCTGGGAGTTAGAACTTATCAGCAGTATTCCTTTTGTGGAGTCATTTAGGGGTCCAATGGGATTCTAATTGTAAATGCTAGGGCAAGTGGAGTACCATTTTGGTGGATAACTTTTTATTTGGGGCATTGCCCAATTTCTGTCTGTTCTATATTTCACCGGTAAACATTATGCCATGGTGACGTAAGCAAAATCGATCTGACTATAAGAAGAAAGAAGCAAGGTTGTGAGGAACTAAGGAAGTGTCATTGTGCTAACTGATGTCCTTTTGCTCACTGCTCGTGACTATAACTTCTCTCCTGGGTGCCATCTCCCTCAAATACCGCGCTTACCACTTTCCCCTACCTTTTGACTATGACCCTGACCACTCTTGTTGCTTCCTGACATTGACCTTGGATGCATTAAAAAATCTTCTGTCAACTGGAGCGCAGCTTTGATTTTAAGGGTATTCTTATTACTCCTTATACTTTAGATCCGTAAGGTCTCCTTCGGCTGAGCAGATCCCATTAGATCTCAGCTTAAACATACCAACGTTTTTTTTTAATAAGTAAGTGTATAAGTTAGATGGACCCACCTTTGCTTATTGTGATTTATCCTTATAATGTGGTATATAAGTGGTAACTGAAGACATTTGACCCTAAAGATTTGAAAGTTTTTACATTCTCCAGTATATGCCAGTACATATTTGTTTTCACACACAAATTTTGCTTTCATCTAGGCCACCAATCAACATTCAATATGACACTGAAAGCTATTGGCTAGACTCACAAAGCTTTGCCAAAGCAACAATTGGACATTGTGATGTTGGTTTTTGCATCATTGCCATTTTACCATTACTTTTAACAAGCGTATAACATTCCAGTGGGTTAGTTAGTGAAGACTTTTTACTTGCACTGACCATACATATAATTATGTAACTCTTCAATGTATCCAATGCTATAATGGCCTTATTGACTATAAAGTTTAAAAAAATATATATATATATTTAAAGCAAAAAAAAATATTTAATTTCTAGGAAAAGGCATATCTAATGATAGAAAAATTGGTGAAACAAAGTTACAAAGATGAAACTAACAAAAATGAAAATGCTTTATTTGCTTATTTAACATTTTCACCACTCACCATTACATTTAATGTCCATAACTTCTAATTTTAATATTTAAGAGTAATACATTTGCACTACTTAGAGGTGGTTAAATTACTGTATACACTTTTTGTATGCAGTCTATGCTTTAGCCTTTTTAGTTATACTAAACAGAACTCAGTGTGACTTGTTATGGTTGGTAATTTCTCTCTGCCTACCAATTCGGTTTGATCTTTCAGCTTTAGCATGCAGTACTTGAAAAACAAACACGTACAGACTGACAGTGAGAAAAAAATATAATGGAGATGTTGATTAGCATTTGATCCCAGCTGGGCCTCTATAAGCTAAAGCAATGGAATTCCTTGGCAATCCTTAATACGGAATAATTTGATTAGATCAGTTCTTCAGTCGACTGCACTTACTGAGATAAATCCTACAAATGCTGCTTAGAGGAACTTTTTCATTTTACTCCTAGTCTGGCTGCACAGGATCTTTTTTTAATCATTTCTCAGATTTCATCACCTTTTGATATTATCATTGTTTATTGCTCAATTTATTCCAAACATGATTGTTCTTACTTAATTTTTCCAATGCTCTCATACTTTTTAGTTCAATTAGTTTTTTTCTCATTTCTGTCAATATTTTTTAACCAGGTCAGTGACATATGACCTAGGACATGGATTATAATTCCTGAAAACATTTGCTATAGAGTCCTCAGGATATGATATATATGTAATTATCTCTTTAAATACACTATATGGGGGCATATACTATGTGCTGTAAAGAAAAGCTTACTGTGTAAAGAAAGCCCCAGTCCTAAGGTTCTGAACACTCAAGTTGATATTATGAGCATGTAAACATTAAACCAATACCTATTGAGGGAGTTACCTAATCATTTATAACTCAGAACAAAGGGCCCCATGTAAATTCCCAATATATTACAATTTACACCATGTTAAAGGCCAAAGTAAATCCCGCTAGCTATGTTAATCACCCATCCCGGAAAACTTGCGAGAGAATTACGGCATGACAAAGCCAATAAGAAGGCAAACTTTTCCATTGATGTTTGCCCTGCTAAAAGATTAAAGTTTACTCGGTTAGACTTTTACACCCATACTCTATGCTATTAAGAATTTACGGATCACTCACAAACCAGGGCAGTGCCGTAACTGCAAAAAACTGAAATAAAGATTACCTGTACCAAGGACCACTTGCCAATGGTTTTAAAACCATTGCTGAGCGCAGCAGTAGCAGTTAAAGTGACAGTATAGCACCAAAAAACCTAAATGTAAAAATGATAAAATGTGAACATTATTTGACACTTAACAATCCAATATCAACATATGTGTAATCCAAAAATATGATATTGATTATTATGTCCATTTCATTATACAACATCAAGGATAACACATAACCCAGTACTCAAGAGGTTAATACATGTCAGGAAACCACGTGGACTAGGAACAAATGCATTAATACATTGTGTGTATATATATATATATATATATATATATATATCACATATATAGTTGTGAGCGTACGAGTTGTTGCTAACGCTCGGGGCTCGCGTAGCGAGTCGCGGGCCTCGCGTAGCGAGGGCACTGTGCCTGGTTCTCAGTTGCTGGCATGGAGCGCCGAAGGCGCTCCTTGCCAGCAACTGAGGACCCTCGCAAAGCGAGGGCCTCAGTTGCTGGCTTGGAGCGCCGCAGGCGCTCCATGCCAGCACCTGAGGACCTCGCAAAGCGAGGTCTTCAGTTGCAGCAACTGCGACCCTTGCAAAAAAAAGTTTACGTCGCAACACATTACGACACTCGCAAACAACATACGACACACGTTCACACACATTACGACACTCGCAAACAACATACGACACACGTTCACACACATTACGGCCTCGCAACACTCGGACGCAACTCGCGAACATTACAAAATTACAAACACAATACATACACACAGCACATACATAAAAACCTTACCTACACAAACAGGAAGCACCCAGGACCTCAAAAATGCAACTTACAACTTAATTGCACTCAAAATAAAAGAGTTTAGACAATAAATAGTTTGTTAAGCGACACAAAAAATGGCCGACGAATAAAACGAAAACGAGGCTACACACGCAAACACCATACGAGACACGTTACCACACATTACGACTTCGCAAACATCGGACGCAACACGCCGACATACAAACATTTAAAACTTAACAAAGACACACAACAAACACATGAAAAGCTTACCTACAGCAAGAGGAACCAGCCAGCACCTCAAAAAAACAAGTTACACCTACATTTAAATCAAAATAAAACACTTTAGACACTAATACCATCGCTAAGCGAGAGAAAAAATGGCCGACGAACAAAACGAAAACGAGGCTTCAGACGTAACTATACTACACTTACTCGCAATAATGAAACACATACTATGCGGAACGTATCACAATCATATTAAACACCATTTTGAACAGTAATACGCAGAAAATGGCGGATGGAACGCAAATTGTAAGCTGGAACGCAAATAGCGCATGCGTATTGCGTTCTAACGGTCTCACTTTCCAGAACTTTCTACAAGTTTATAAATACTGCCTATTTCAAACAAAAAAATACATTTCTCCTCAGGTGATCAACGGAGTGACTTCATAGATAACTGCTGCTTTTACTTGAGAAGACAATTCTTTACTAATTTACTACTTTGCATTGTGCAAATTACAACTGAGAGGTAAGCTATAATATATTACATTTTATTATCAGGACAGGTCAAACAAATAAAAAAATAAATTAGGATTTATGTAGTCATCATGTATGGCACATTTATGTGTATAGGCTCACAAAAAAAATACGGTTCATTTAACAAAACTACAAAAAAACATAATTTAATATTAAACAGAGGTTTATGTATAGTGACATCTGACACGCACATATATGTCTATAATGTATAGTGACATGTGACACGCACATATATGTCTATAATGTATAGTGACATCTGACACGCACATTTCTGTGTATTGCCCCTTCATAGTGACATGTGACACGGACATATATGTGTATAATGTATAGTGACATGTGACACGCACATTTATGTGTATTGCCAATGCAACAAAATTAGCTTACAACAAAATCAGTAAACAACTACATTTAAATGACATTATATGTCATGTATACTGATATGTCACACGCACATATATGTATATCATCTATAGCTACATCTCACACACAGACATTTATGTGTGTTGGAAAAAAAAAATATAAGGTTAATTTAACCATTTAAATTTGACTCATGTATACTGATATGTCACACGTACACAAAATAATTACATTAAACTATGGAATGTGCTTCATGTATGTGACATATGTAGCCCCCAACAAAAAATAAGGTTAATTGAAAAAAATGACACAACTATATTTAAATTACATTCCTTTACTGCAATTCAATAGATCATATAAAGCTGAATCGTTTTATTTCTTTGAATATTCAAACAGACTCTGCATCAACAGCGTCTCTCAACAATTTGCACCGTGCACTGTGAAGCACAATCCCTTTTAAAGAACACCAACAAAGAAGAAGAGGTAAGATACAACAAGACATTACATGCTCAAAAGGCCATGCTTTGCTAGATGAAAAATTATAAATATACAAATAACTATTTCACTTTCTTTTTGAAACAGACACTACAAGAAGACCGGCGGATTAAGATTGGCAGGAGGGGGCCGTCTGTCATTCCAAACTTCAATCAAGGTAAAGTATTAAGTATAAACAAGAAATAACCATGAGCCTTATTCAATTGCGACTTCCTCCATTGAATAGGGCTCTATATAAACACATAACATATTTTTGATACAGAACTTTTTAGTTACTGAATTTCTAACCACAATCAAGGTTTTCAACAACTACAAAATTTGCTCAATAAATATGTTATGTGATTATATAGAGCCCTCTTCAATTGGCAAAATTGCAATTCAATGAGGACCTATATATCTTTAATGGCCAAGGGCCTCACTCAAATGTGATTTGCCCATTTCAATAGGGCTCTATATAAGCACAGAGCATATTTTTGAAAGGAAATTTTTCTTTTGTGAACACGTTGCTTTTGGATACAAGTTCACTAAATACAAAATTCCGTAAAAAAATATGCTCTGTGCTGATATTGAGCTCTATTCCATTGGACAAAACACAATTGAATGAGGAGCTCACAATATAACAAATGCTGTAACCAAAGGCCCTCATTCAATTGCTATTTTGGACAATTAAATATGGCTATAAATAAGCACTTTTAGGCCCTTATTCTATTTTAACAAATAAATGTGATGTGCTTATTTACAACTCTATTCAAATTTCTACATTGCAATTCAATTACGGCCTTAGAGTACTATTACATTGTAAAAAATGCAATTGAATGAGGGCCAAACTATGCAACATATGGTACACACAAAGGCCCTCATTCAATTGCAATTTGCCCAATTGAATAGGGCTCTAAATAACAACATAACAATTTCTTTAAAATAAGTTTTTAGTTACTAAAAAAATATCAAAAATAAAGTTTTTCAATGACTAAAAACTTATTTTAAAAAATATGCTATGTGCTTATTTAGGGCACAATTCAATTAGCCAAATCGCAATTGAATGAGACACAAACTGCTACACACAAAACAGAATTTCTTATTCAATGTTTAACAACCTATAAGCCTTACAAAGAAGCAAAAATAAGAATAACAAAAGTGTTGTGCACCTAATAGCATTGTACAAAAAATCACACAAACTCATAGCAAACTACATTAACATTCTTCTTTAATGTTTAACAACCTATAACCTGTACAATCAAGAAGAAATAAGTTTTGCACAAGTGCTGCGCACCAAACAGGATTGTCAAAAACTAACACAAACACATAGCAAACTACATTAATTATATTATTTCATGTTTCACTAACTATAACCATCCCAATAAAGGTTAAATAACTATACCACAAGTGGTGTGCACAAAACAGGATTGTACAAAAAATTACATAAACACATCTTATTTAATATATCACAACCCACAAGCCTTACTAAGAACCTTCAATAAGAATAACAAATGTTGTCGGATTGTACAGAAAGTAAAAAAAAACAAAGATAGAAAAAAATAACCATAACTCATACAATACAGTCAAATTAATACATTTTTAAATATTTAAAAGACATTTCACTCAAAAAACATTTTCTATTTTATATTACAACAGAAGACAATCGGACGAGGACTTTTTCCACAGGACCGGACCATCGGACGAGGACTCGGACCAGACCAGCAGACGAGGAATTTCAACACAGGACCAGACCAGCAGACGAGGAATTTCAACACAGGACCAGACCATCGGACGAGGACTTTCACCAACGGACCACAACATCGGACCAGGGATATCGCCACAGGACCACAACATCGGACGAGGGCTATCGCCACAGGACCACACCATCGGACGAGGACTTCCAACAGAAGACCACACCATTGGACAACGATTTTGAACCGAGGACCAACAAACATTCGGATTTAAATCACACTTCAACCAAGGTAAAGTATAATAAGTACTAAAGTATAAAACTAAAGAAACTGCTTTCAGTTGCATCCGTGTCAACAGAAAAATAAAATAATTAATTTACTATCTCCCTTATTTTATTTAAATTGCTACTATGCAATACATAGCTCAATAACCACATCACTTTTTTTTTTAGCAAAGAAGTTTTGCAGTGGTAAATATCTATCCACAAACAACGTTTTTAATAAATAAAACCATTATTTTACAAAAATATGTTACATGCTTATTTACAGCAGTATTCCATTGGCCAAATTCTTAGCCAGTGAGGACAGGAATTATAAATTTAACTAAATATAAATGATACATTAATGATTTGCCTTTTTTTCACCAATTGTGCACAAGAATCTTTAACAGGAATTACAAATTTAAATATACACAATTACATTTATTTTTTTTCCTTTACAGATTAATATGGCTGATAACGAGACCAAAGAAGAGAAGAAAAGACGTCAAACTAGAGAAAGACAAGAGAGATGGGCCGCCCAGCAGACACCGGAGGAGAAAGAAATTAGACGAGAAAAAGAACGCAAAAGACTTGCAAATAAAAGAATATCAGCTGCAAAAATGAAAGATACAACCAAAAAAAATAAAAAAATAATAAAGCATTTACAAACTGTTCCTAAAACATCAGATCACATTTTACAACATACCAGTCAAGACAGACCAAAAAAAGCAACTACAAAAACAAAGCATTTACAAACTCTTAATAAAAACTTACAGGACATTTCAACCAAACAAGTCCAACATATACCAAGAAAATCTACGAAAAAAACTAAACATTTAGAACCTGTTGTTGAAACATTTCATGACTTTTCATCTGATGAATATGAAAGTCAACATCCAATATGCTTTGCAAATTGTCCTTTACTGAAGTCTTTAGCAGTAGAGGTTCATAGTTGTGGGGACATGACTACTCAATGTCAATTTTGTGAGGCTTATTATTTTAAACAGGAGAGACCCCGAGATGGACAATTTATTAGTTGTTGTCAAAAAGGAAAGTTCAAACTTCCACAAAGGAAACAATTTCCAACCTATTTACTAAATATTATGACTGAACCTACTTTTCCAAATTACAAAAATTTTAAGACAAACATAAGATCCTACAATAGTGCCATATCATTTGCATCTATGGGGGCAACATTGGCTGCTAATGTACCAGGACATGGTCCTTACTGTTTTAAAGTCCAAGGACAAATTTATCATCAGACTTCACATTTACATCCAGAGGAAGGAGAGCAAAGAAAATTCGCTCAACTATATGTCCTAGATACAATGGAAGCTGTTGACCAACGTATGCAGATGGAAGAAAATAAAAAATGCTTACCCAGTGTTTTTATAGAGCTAAATAACATTATGGACAACAATCCCTACAGTAAAGCTTACAAAAAATTAGCAGAAGTAGAAAATGAACAACTACTTCATGCACAAAGACATCAATTACCCATGCCAAAGGTTAATATGGTGCTTAAAAGAGACAGACATACTGATAAACGTCAACTGATAACCCTGCCCAGTTACCCAAATGCTAAAGCCAGAATCCGAAATAATGTTTCTATGCTTGAATTTAAAGTTGCTCAAATTGCCATTAGAGATGAATTTAATCCAATTTTATGTGGTGGGAAACTAACACAACAATGGATTATTGATTCATATTTGCAAGTGGAGGCAAATAATTTAAACTTTATTAAATATCAACAAGATAAACTATGTGTAGAACAATATTGTGGACTCATGGACTATGTTGCTGACGTGGCTACAAGCAGAGACATATCAGCTGGCAAAGCCATCATTTTACCATCTTCCTTTCAAGGATCTCCTCGAAATATGAGAGAAAGATACAATGATGCTATGGCTATTGTGACAAAATTTGGAAAACCAGATTTATTTGTGACATTTACATGTAATCCACAATGGCCAGAAATTAATCAAAATCTACTTGGACAAAGTGCTTCAGATCGACCAGATTTAGTAGCCAGAGTTTTTAAGATAAAATTAAATGAATTAATACGTGACTTCACTATAAATCAGTTATTTGGCAAATGTCTTGCTTATGTATATACCATTGAATTTCAAAAAAGAGGCCTTCCACATGCACATCTTCTCATAATACTTCAAGAGAAAGATAAATTAGATACTTCGGACAAAGTGGATGCAGTCATAGTTGCTGAACTACCGGATCCAGAACTATATGGTAGACTATATGAGATTGTTACTCATCGCATGATTCATGGACCCTGTGGAGACCTTAATCCACAATCACCATGTATGGAAAATAATCAATGTTCAAAAGATTTTCCAAAAGATTATAGAGACAAAACATATGCAAATTGTGATGGATATCCACTTTATAAAAGAAGAGAAGGAGATAGTGTCATTATTCGTGGAAAAAAAGTGGACAATAGATATGTAGTACCCTACAATCCACATTTACTCATGAAGTACAACGCCCACATCAACGTAGAAGCCTGCACTTCCATCAAATCCATTAAATATGTCTACAAATATATTTACAAAGGTTACGATGCAGCTACTGTAGTCGTCAAAAGTGCAGACAACCCTGAAAGTAGTGAGTTAGTACATGATGAACTTGCATCTCATGTAGATGCTCGCTATGTTAGTGCGCCAGAAGCTATGTGGCGGTTTTTAAAATTTGAAATGCATGATAGATCACATGCAGTATATAGGTTAGCAGTACATTTGCCACAACGACATTTAGTCTATTTCCATGCTGGAAATGAAATGAATGCATTGGCCCAAAGTGAAGATCTTCACACTACACTAACTGCATGGTTTGCATTAAATTCCACTGATGCTCAAGCAACACAATACTTATATATTGAAATTCCATATCACTATGTTTTTGTGAATGGATTATGGAGAGCAAGAAAAACCAGAGGCAATAAAATAATTCCACGAATTTACACAGTCAGTCCAAGAGATGTTGAACGATTTTGCTTACGGATATTAATTTTAAATGTTCCAGGAGCACAAAGTTTTGAACAATTAAGAACTGTTAATGACATTGTATATGAATCCTTCCATTTAGCTGCAAGAAATAGAAACTTACTCGCTGATGATACAGAGTGGGAAAGATGTTTAGAAGAAGCAGCACAATGTCAAATGCCACGACAGATGAGAGAACAATTTGCTTTTATTTGTATCTTCTCAAATGCTCCAAATGCATTAGCTTTGTGGGAGACTTTTAAAAGTAATATGGCTGAAGACTTTATGCGACGATACAATGAACCCATTGCACACTTAAAAGCCTTAATGGAAATTCAAGAAGTCTTTTTAACTCATGGATTAAGTTGTGCAAGTTTTAATTTGCCTGATCCAGGTCTAATAGATGACATTAACTTTGAAGACTATGACATTCAACTACAAGCAGAAAGAACACAAGAAAGACTTGCAACTTTAAATACACTACAATTGCAAGCATTTCATGCCATTAAAAATGCTATAGATGATGACATGGTGACAGAGCGTTATTTCTATCTTGATGGACCTGGCGGATCAGGGAAAACATATTTGTACAATTTATTAATGAGTTCAGTACGAGCACAAGGACAAATAGCAATGGCGTTTGCCACTACTGGAATTGCTGCACTTTTATTAGAAGGTGGAAGAACTGTTCATAGTGGATTTAAACTGCCAGTGCCTATTTTGGAAAATTCAGTGTCAGATATTCGCATGACATCCTTACAAGCAAAGAAATTGAAGAAATGTAAATTAATTATAATAGATGAGGCCACAATGATGTCATGCTATGCCCTCCAATGTATTGACCGTTTGCTTCGTGAAGTCATGGATAATATTTTTCCATTTGGTGAAAAGGTAATTTTGTTGGGTGGCGATTTTAGACAAACATTACCTGTCGTTGTACATGGAAATCGAACAGACATTATTGAAACATGTATAAAGTCAAGTACAGTATGGAAACATTTTACCCATCTTCAACTGCAACAAAATATGAGATCAGAAGGCCAAACTGATTTCAATGATTGGCTTATTAAAATTGGAGAAGGAAGAACAGAAAAAATACTACATTTACCTGACGACACTGTAGAGATCCCACCTCATATGATTTCTCAACAAGATATTATATCGGCTATATTTGAAGGGAGCATAAATAACGAAGAATATTCTGAGCTTGCCAACCAAGTTATACTGACGTGTAAAAATAAAGATGCATTAATACTCAATAATGAAATCTTAAAAAAAATTAATGCACCACAAAGAAATTATCACAGTGCTGATTCTGTACTTGCTGATGACAATGAAAGTCACGCAAACTTTTCAACTGAATTCATTAACTCTTTAACTCCTTCTGGAATGCCACCACATATTTTGCAGCTAAAGAAAGGTGCAATTATCATGTTACTGCGAAATATGAACCCCAAAAAAGGCCTATGCAATGGCACAAGATTAATTGTTCAACAATTAAAGGACCATTTTATAGATGCTGAAATTTTAACTGGGACCCATAAAGGAGAGAGAGTTTTCATACCAAGAATAGATTTAGCACCAAGTGAAAGTAGTCTCCCTTTTATACTTCAAAGAAGACAATTTCCCATTATTATGGCATTTGCCATGACCATTAATAAATCACAAGGTCAAACTTTCAAATCTGTGGGTATTTACTTGGAAGAACCAGTTTTTGCACATGGTCAATTGTACGTTGCGTTGTCACGGTGCAAAAATCCACAGGCTATTAAAGTTTACATTGAAAACAATGAAAGTCAAGGTGATTTATTAGAAGATGGACGTATTTTTACTAAAAACATTGTCTACTATGAAGTACTATAACTTTGCAGGATACAAATTCAAGATGCCAACATTTTTTAAAAGCATTGCAAAATACATAACAATTGGTTGTTTAATTCAGTCATAATTAATGAAAGTACTGTTTAGGAATGATTCGCCTCACAAAATACTTGCCTTGCATTGTTAGTAAAAATTATGTTAAAATGTTAAGTCACTATGTTAATGTTTCTAATGTTACAAGTTTAAAAAATATATTTGCAAGTTATTTCATTCAACAGATTACAAAGTGGATGTTAAGAGGTCAAGCACCTTTTAAGTCACAATGTAAATATTGTCTGTTATCTTAAGATTACTAACTACATTAATGTTTATCGCCAGTTTATGTGCTCAGTAATGAATTACTTTAATTACGTACGTTTTAAGCAGAGTTTTACTGTATGCCTTCCTCTACATTCAATGTATATTCAAGTTAACAATTATTGTGATAGAAATTGCATGTTAATACTGATTAATTTAAAGGTCAATTGTTTTTACATTCAAATGTTAATACTTTTAATAAAAAATTAGGTTACAAAATGTATTCACTATGTTCCTGTTTATAATGTTCTAAATTATAAAAATGTTTTGTCAACTTCTAAACTTACATAAAAAATAAAGTTAAAGTTTCAAAATATATACTTTGAAGGTTATTGCTTACATATATTTTAAACTTCATGTTAAAATTCGCAACGTTTCAAGAAGGCTTTTTACTTTTTGCTTTCCTATTCATTCAATGTATATTAAAGTTAACAATTCTTCAGATACAAATTACATTTTAAAAAACCATTACATCAACATTTTACAAAAATACACGTTCATATTAAAATACTTACAAGTGTCAAAAATATATGTTAATAACTAAACAACTTGACAAACATATACATCACATTGCCGTCATTTTTTGACGGGCAAGTCGCTAGTATATATATATATAGTATCTCATAAAAGTCACATTTTTGTAAATATGTTATTATACTGTATCTTTTCATGTGAGCATCTGTGGGGCATCCTCAAACGGATGGTGGGGGAGGTCTCTAACATCCACCAGTTCCATGATGTCATCATGGAGGAGTGGAAGAGGACTCCAGTGGCAACATGTGAAGCTCTGGTGAACTCCATGCCCATGAGGGTTAAGGCAGTGCTGGAAAATAATGGTGGCCACACAAAATATTGACAATTTGGGCCCAATGTGGATATTTCCACTTAGGGGTATACTCACTTTTGTTGCCAACAGTTTAGACATTAATGGCTGTGTGTGGAGTTATTTTGAGGGACAGCAAATGTACACTATTATTCAGGCTGTACACTTACTACTTTACATTGTAGCAGAGTGTCATTTCTTCAGTGTTGTCACATGAACAGACATAATAAAATATTTACAAAAATTTGAGGGCTGTACTCACTTCTGTGAGATACTGTATATATATATTTATATATATATATATATATATATATATATATATATATATATATATATATATATATAATATACAAACACAAAATAAAATAAACACATTTTATATACTGACTCTACAATTGTCACATCTATTTTATTTAAAAAGATATAAATATATAAAAAAATAATTTATTTATATATAAATATAATAGTTTCTTGCAGCTGTTACAGCATTTGTTCTCACTCATTATATTAATTATCACAATCTAATTTTCTATTGGTTCCTACAGCCATTTCTCATCCGTAAAGCTTGGTTTGGGTACTACCTAAACTGAAATATTTTGCGGATAAGGCTTTGAGTTACAGATTTGGGCTTAGTACTGTAATGTGGTGATGCTAAAGATTAACATAGATGTGTAAAGTAGAGGGAAAAAGCTCCCACAGTCGATTTACGGCTATACCTCAATTGACTCCGCCTGATTAACATAGGACCATAAGGTGGTAAACATCTGTTTAGGATTATTGCTTCATAATAATACAATTTTGTGTCAGTTAATTTGGTTTTCTGCACATCTTTGGTGGTTAGCAGATAATGGTTCATCCACTTGTTCTTGTTTAGGTAGATAGACATATTAAATCTATAGAGAATACAGGATGGAAGTACTGTATATAGATATTTGTTTGTGTGCAGGGCCATGGGTAAAAACATATGAGAGAGTTAAAAATGGCTTAACTATCGCTGAGTGAGCTGCCTGACTAGAGGGCCAGCCACAAGGAGAACATTTGATACATTTAAATAATAATGTTTTTAAAGGGAATGGGGAGCAGTGTTCTGACCTAAGCTGTTGCAACTAGTTAGGCAATGGAAAAGTAAATCCATAGCCCCATCCACAAGTCTTTGCAAAGCAAATAGAGATTTGGCATAACTGTATATATGAGTGTATATATAGAAATTTTGACGGTGTACAGTATATACAGTCATACTGAAAATCGGGTTCTTTCTATTGTATTATTACTCTGGAAGTAACATTTTAATAGTGGATTAACATCACATAAATACAGTTATCCCTAGAGACAGAAATCTCACTTGTGCAGCTGAGACGATGCAGATGATGTCTCCTGGTTGCTACTAATAAATCACAAGCAACACTGTTATTGAAATCAGCAAGTATGCAGTAACAGCAGATGATAAGGGAATACAAAGCTGAGGATGCACCATTCAGTTGATCTTCATCCTACATTGCAACTATATGAATGACATTCCTGCACAGTCTACTCAATATCTTCAGCTAGGCCCAGCAAGTGATCTGGAAATGATTAAGATAGAGTCCCTGCAAGAATAAAATTGGCCATCTACAACTGAAGAATAACAGCCCTATTAAATTGCAATTCGGCCAATTGAATAGGGCTCTATATAAGCACACAGCATATTTTCTTACAGAAGTTTTTAGTATGTGAAGACCTTGTTTTTGGATAGAAGATCACTGACTAAAAACTTCTGTAAAAAACATATGCTCTTTGCTTATATAGAGCCCTATTCAATTGGCCAAATCGCAATTTAATAAGGCTGTAAATGTTTATCTCTACTGTAGGATTGTTAGTTTCAGTTACAATCTATGTAGACACATGATATAGGACAATATTATCTAACCATAGTCCTCAGTTATACAGGGCACATTTTAGGGTATATTGTGTGTGCACAGATGAGTAAATAAAAATTATTAAACTACTGATTGGTCTATCTGTATCAAATAAAATATCATGAATACCTGGCCTGATCCCACCAGACTAGCTGATAATGCTAGCATAGAAGTATAAACATAGAAGATTTCTAAAAAAATGTTGAATAACTGAATTATCATACAGTATATATTTGTAATATTTAAATAAGATAAATTATTGTCTTCTAGACAATAAGATGTCTTACAGTGATGTCATAGTAACATCTTATTTGCTTCATTAATATAAAAAGCTGTTCTGTATAACTGTATTTTATTTCTTGAGTTTCTCTAGAGTTACTGCTGGCTTACATGGAATCTGTGTTGCACTAATTCAACGGCTACTTAAAGAGCCACTGAAGTTGTTAAAACTGCTATGCACCATCATGTAGACCAAGCAACATTAAGTAGAAAATGTATAAAAATGTTTTACTTTTAAACACCTTTTATTGTTGTATACTTCTCTCGCTCCCTCTTTACCACTCACTATCCCTTAGATTGTAAGTCTGCGAGTTTCTATCCTAAGTACTTTGGGCATGCAGCCTGGACATTGGATTCCTAGCTCAAAGACAAGGCCATCCTTGCTTTGCTATATGTTAATCTGTATTTATCATTGTATGAACCTAATTTATGTACAGCGCTACGGAATATGTCGGCACGTTATAAATAAACTATAATAATAATAATAATACTTATTTTAAAATGCTTTTATAGCATGCAAGCTGCTTGTTTACATTGACTCAGCATGCATTGCACCACATGATTTATTCAGCTTACGCAGAAATTCCCATAGTCTTCAATCCAATAATATTTTTGGATTTTTCCATTTGAGTTTAAAATGTCTAAATAATCTAAAGGAATAACTGGCATTTGCTGGTTGCAGCAGGGATAATTTGTTTCCATTTGTCGGGTGCGTGTGATTTTTGGTCCTGCCAAGTGAAGGAAGGGTTAAAAATCTTAGCACAACTATTAAATAAGTGGTATAACATCAATATCACGGTGTTATGACCTCTTATAAAAACTCTTAAAAACAGTGAATATGTATACGTTTTGTATTTTCAGTGCTCGGCTTGATGACGCAGATCTGCAATGGTTAACTTAATTTCCCTTTAAGCAGCTTTAAATGCTGTGGTTTTGAAAATGTATCTGTCATTATAGTTCATAGGAGCCTTTTACAAAATAAGTTGTTTCTATCATTTTCAAGCTGTGCTATGGACTAAATATGATAGATTAGTTAATTTCTTAGATAAAATATCTCTATAAAACTAATAATCACAATGTGATTGGGGATATACATCAATAGTTCCCTTTAACAAGTCACAAAGGAATAAGTTATTTTCTATTTTATTCAATTCTCTCTTAATATATTTTGTTAATATAAATTATCTGCAGGTTTTTTCTCCCTGTGTGGCATATTTAAATTCACGTCAACTAATTTCTTATGAAGGATATCAGTAAATGATGAGGACAATTATGTTTTGAATCATGATACAGTGTCCCAAATGCATTTCACTGAAGTGTAACCTAGATTAGATGTACCGAGAGCACTACAGACAAAATTATTTACTTCTAAATGTACTTGTATCTTTGTGTTTTAATTAAGCCACAAACTTTCCCTTTGCTGTTTCTCATTCCACTCCATTAATTATAATGGTTTTGAATTTCAAGCTTTGATTTAAGCATGCCTGAGGATGAGGCACTGGAGGGCACTTACACAAAGCTGAATAGGGTACTACACAGAAGATGTTTGGCATTCAAATGCTTATACCGCTCTTTATTTGTTATTTTTAAAGCCTCCCATACTTAATCCACTGTTGCAACAATGCACTAAAGAAGATTCAGTGGTAATTCCAAATGCACATATGATTTTTAGCCATTTTCAAAAGATTTAGCAAAGTGCATTTTTATGTGATCATTTGTTAGTTGTCAAAAGAATGTGTCATCTAGCTGATTGAAGGTATTATCTTAATTGGAAAACATAATACTACAGTTCAACCAGCTTTTGAAAATGATTCAAATTTGATTATACATTTTAGGAGTTTTTTATCAAACCAGCATTATAAGGATTTATAAATAAGTTACAGCAGGTTAATAAAAGGAAAACGATTTACTGGATTTATTTTCCAATTATTAATAAATTGTGCAAATATACTTAGGACAATTATTGAGGCTGAATAATACAAAACAATGCACCTAATCAGTGTAGGTATAGGCCGGAAGGTGCAAACGATAATTGTAGCTTCTAATTAAGAAAAAGATACATATTGAAAGGGTTTTAAAACAGAAACGCTTTAATTTATTAAACAGTATCCTAGAAATAGCAGCATCCTTGATAAATTAAAGTAAACAAATAATGGACATAAACTTGGTAGTTCAACTTTCAGTCTTGATTTTTACAGTGTAAGTCAGTGCAAGAATTTTTTAAATAATCACAAACTTCATTTTACAGACCCTCCCACCATTCCTCTCCTGTCCCAATCATTTATTTCATTTTTTTGGTGTTTTTTTTAATTTGTTATTTCTCCATTTCAACCCCCTTACTTGTGAATAGACATAATTTTTAAACATATACAGCCTTATTAAATTGCTATTCGGCCAATTGAATAGGGCTCTATATAAGCACAGAGCATATTTTTTTTACAGAAGTTTTTAGTAAGTCAAGACCTTGCTTTTTGATAGAAGTTCACTAACTAAAAACTTCTGTAAAAAAATATGCTGTGTGCTTATATAGAGCCCTTTAGAATTGGCCAAATCACAATTTAATAAGGCTGATAATTAGTATTGCTCTTGACTGAAAGAACAGTCAGATCTTTAAGTCAAGAGCAATACATTTATTATTCATTTGTTTTACTGAAATTACATGGCTACAAGGGCATAAGAATCAAAATAAATCTGGGGGTAGTATCAATACATTAGTATCAATAATGCAAACAGAAAAAGGGGACAAGTGTGTCTGTTCTGAAGTAAGGGTGTGTAAAGGGAGGCAATGTGTGGTACTATCTACAACAAAGGAAAAATATCTACCTGTGGGATAAGAATGTTTACAGTGCCTTGCAAAAGTATTCACCTCCCTTGACTTTTTACCTATTATGTTACATTACAGCCTTAAGTTCAATGTTTTGTTAATCTGAATTTTATGTGATGGATCAGAACACAATAGTCTAAGTTGGTGAAGTGAAATGAGAAAAATATATACATAAAACTATTTTTTAGAAATAGAAAACAGAAAATTGCCATGTGCATATGTATTCACCCCCTTTGTTATGAAGCCCATAAAAAGCTCTGGTGCAACCAATTACCTTCAGAAGTAACATAATTAGTGAAATGATGTACTCCTGTCTGCAATCTAAGTGTCAAATGATCTGTCATTACACATACACACCTTATTTTGAAAGGCCCCAACACCTAAGAAAGAGGCGCCACTATCCAACCAACATTGCCATGAAGACCAAGGAACTCTCCAAACAAGTAAGGGACAATGTTGTTGAGAAGTACAAGTCAGGGTTAGGTTATAAAAAAATATCCAAAGCTTTGATGATCCCCAGGAGCACCATCAAATCTATCATAACCAAATGGAAAGAACATGGCACAACAGCAAACCTGCCAAGAGACTCACGCCCCCAGCAAAGGGGGCATTAATCAGAGAGGCAGCTCAGAGACCTAAGGTAACCCTGCAGGAGCTGCAGAGATCCACAGCAGAGACTGGAGTATCTGTACATAGGACGACAATAAGCCGTACGCTCCATAGAGTTAGACTTTAATGGCAAAGTGGCCAGAAGAAAGCCATTACTTTCAGCACGTTTTGAGTTTGTGAAAAGGAATGTGGGAGACTCACAAAAAGTATGGAGGAAAGTGCTCTGGTCTGATGAGACTAAAATTGAACTTTTCGTCCATCAAAGAAAACGCTATGTCTGGCGCAAACCCAACACATCACATCACCTAAAGAACACCATCCCCACAGTGACACATGGTGGTGACAGCATCATGCTGTGGAGATGTTTTTCAGCAGGCGGGACTGAGAAACTGGTCAGAGTTGAAGGAAAGATGGATGGTGCTAAATACAGGAATATTTTTGAGCAAAACCTGTACCACTCTGCGGGATTTGAGGCTAGGGCGGAGGTTCACCTTCCAGCAGGACAATGACCCCAAACACACTGCTAAAGCAACACTTGAGTGGTTTAAGGGGGAACATGTAAATGTGTTGGAATGGCCTAGTCAAAACCCAGACCTCAATGCCATAGAAAATCTGTGGTCAGACTTAAAGATTGCTGTTCACAAGCGCAAACCATCCAACGTGAAGGAGCTGGAGCAGTTTTGCAAGGAGGAATGGGCAAAAATCCCAGTGGTAAGATGTGGCAAGCTCATAGAGACTTATCCAAATCAACTTGGAGCTGTGATTGCCGCAAAAGGTGGCTCTACAAAGTATTGACTTTAGGGGGGTGAATGGTTATGCACATTTACTTTTTCTGTTACTGTATTTTGTCCTATTTGTTGTTTGCTTCACAATAATAATAAAAAAAAACATCTTCGAAGTTGTCGTCAAATTAAATGATGCAAATCCTCAATGCAAATGTAAATGTATACTTATACACACACGCATATATATATATATATATATATATATATATATATATATATATATATATATATATATTATATGTACATGTACTATCTCTCTGATGGAAAAGGAAAAGTGTCTGGAAAAGCAGAATGTGTGTATTCAAATAGATAGAGGCATACATAAAGTACAACTTATAATTACATGTCTGTCTTGATTATTGATCACACAATATAAAGCATAGTGCATCTTAATAGCAACAACAAGATTCAGTAACTTTTGCTTACTAGCCAGCTATGAGAAGGTGGAATCCTAGTTGGCCATTCAGGGGGAAGAGTGTTATTGAGGGAAGCCAGTTAGTGAGCTAATTATGGTGCTTTCAGGACCTGAGGGAGGAGGAGAGATGGTGGTATGCAGGCAACACAAAGCAGAGCTAGTATAATTAACTGATACCTCCTTTAGGTGAGTGGATGTTGCAGACATTGTGAACTTACCAATTAGCTCACATATTATGTTTGTTTCACTATAGTGCAGGACATTACAAGCATGCCTCTCAGCCCCTGGCTGAAGAGAGAGCAGGGGCTATATGTTAAATTTTACAGCATTTTTATCCCCTAGGCAGCTATGTTGTTTGCCTAGTGAGAAATCAGACCACAACTTCAGTTCAATTAAGTGATCTTGGCATCATTGCTAAAGGACCCCTGTGGTCTGATCTATAATGACTTTTGAATAACTAAACATGATAATGGCCAAATATTTTGGAAAGCAAAACAATAAATAAACACAATTTTTACATTTTGCAATTTGTATATGCAATTATTTAGTACTGCAGGCTTATATTCGCTTTCTTCCATGCTTCTGCCAGTTACTTACTTTGGCAGGAGTGTCCTTGTAAACTAATTGTCTTACAAAGGGCACTAGTAGTAGCTACTGGCACTTTCCCATTGTGAAGATACTAACTTCTTCTTAAATCAAAGTCTACTCCCACCTCAGGAAGTTGAACTGCTGAAGACCAAAGAATAGATGTCACAGCAGAAAAAAAATCATGTAAAAATAAAATTAGAGTTGTTTTTATTTTTTTTTACATTTTAAAAACATGTTGTGCTTGAACATGTTGTGTATCCATTAGGCCAACTAGGCAGCCACCTAGGGAGCTTCCCTATGAGGGGCAACACTTTTTAAAAAAAAATGGTTCCTGGCTAAAAAAAATGAAATGCTGCAGTTCATAGACTGGCTACCAGGGGTTAACCCCCTAGAACAAGAGAGTTACAACAGGAAAAGGAACTTAAATGCACAGAAAAGGCAAAAATTGGTAAGTGCATACCTTGTTTACTCACTCGCAGGGGCTCTTCCACTTAACTTACTAGGGGCTCCAAAAAGGTAGATCCGGCCCTGGGTATTGTGCGGCATTATAAAGTGGAGGTATTGTGAAAGGAAGCAAGTACAATACATAAAAAATGTAAATACAGATAAATATATATATATATATATAGATAAATATGTGTGTTTGTATGTTTTCATAAATACAGTATGTCACAACCTACAATGATGATGGAGTATAGAGAATACTAGTCCTCTTTTCTCCTGTAGGTTTTAGACCTAAGATTTGGATGACTCAGACCAATGGACCTTCCTTGTGGATGCAAGAGCATAAGTCCCAGCTTTTGGTAGTGTGTCTGGGAAGAACCTGGCATGGAGTCAGAAACGATCTCCTCTGCCAGCATATGCCCTTGGGTCAATAATACACCTGCACACAAAGTCTTGATGAAAATTAAGAACAACCTCTTTATTTTTACACAAGTATTTAAACAACTCACAACAACAGTACAGGGAGTGGCTACCCCTTTGTCCAACCCTTATCTTCCTCTTGGCCAATGGGGTAATCTCCAGCGTAATTTGATTACCTCTAGCCAATGGACTAGAGGTAAGCTCTGGGAACTTCCAGACCCCTCCCCTGGGCCGCCCACTAGGTGTGGCTAACAGAGTCATTTGGATGCTGGCAGTCAAGAGAGACACATCTCCCTGTCCTCTGGACTTTGCTCTGACTCTCTGAGTGAGAATACCTGTAGACCCCCTGGAGAGATGGTGCCTCAATGTCTGTATAGACCCCATTGTTCCTGACTTAAGTATGTGTACTTAAAGGATTAACCTTGGTGGCCAGCTGGGGGTCCTTCTCCTGTTGCAAGATGTATGTGGCAATGTATCCAGCATGACTACCCCATACTATCATATACATATGTGTACATATTCCACACACTGTAAGTCTATTTAAGTACAAGCGTAAAAGCGCACCCCACATAAAACCACCTAATGTCCTCATAGTATATGGGATTGGGGCAGGGTTTCTACATCAATCCATCTCATGCATTATGATGACTTTTATTGATGGTGATGGGAACCCTGCTCATTTCCTTAGACAATAATCATAATAATATAACAGTATAACCGTATAACAGTATAACAGGGTGTCTGGGAGCCCCAAACCCCCAGGTATCGTCTCTTGTGTCAACAGCCTGTGACAGACATCTGTCCAAGTCCCAGATGACTGCCAATCACAAAATGGCCCCAGCATAGTTCACACCCAAATCCAATATGGCCACTGGCTGATTCATGACAATCCTTCCCCAAGCGGGCGGAGAACATCCAAGATTTTCTCAGCTACGCTGATAGTCATGAATCTGCTGGTTTGGCCCGTCCTGCTGCATGCTAGGCAAGTTCATGTCGGTGCGCACACAGTCCCAAGGTGCAGAGTAAGGACCTCCCCCAGCCCTTGGCCTTGCTCCCACTGTATAGAGCAAATTTCTCTTGCCCTGCACCCCCACCCAAAACAGTCCAGGATCCCAGCTCTCTGTTTTTGGCAGCAGCATGGAAGTCTCTGGGGACACAGTGGGTTGCACCCATACATTCTTCTGAGGCAAAACCGTATTTTTGGGAGCCCCATAAAACAACCCCTGTCCCATAGCAACCCCTTTCCCTCCAGCCAGTCCCCACAGCTGGGCTGGGGTCTCTAAAAAAGTCTCTGGGCCTATGGGATTGCAAGGGGGCAGTCCAGTACTTCCCTCAGCAAAATTATTATTGTTGGGAGCCCAATAACACCATAACTGCAGTTAAGTACATACCGGTCTGCGCTTGACTCCAGCGTCCCTGATGGAGTCCGGACTTGGATGCTCCCTTTGCTCTGGCTCCTGGAGATCTGTATCTTTGGACAGACCCTCCTGGTTTTCTTCCCCTGGGTCTGTCTGTGTTGCAGCCTGGAGAACTACGCTGTTCCCACCCAGGCTGTGCTTTGGGGCCCTCAGCTGACCCTCTTCTTCTATGGCCTTTTCCTTGGCAACTTGGGCCTCATCCTTTGTGGACTCCTGGGCACTGGTCATCTCAGGCAAGTCCTCACTACATCCACAATCCTTTGGGGTGCCGCAATGCACCCATGGTTCCTTTGCCAAGGCTGGCAAGCTTGCTGCCCCTGTCGGGCTCTTGGTGCCCCTGGCACTCTCTTGGTGCCCCTGGCACTCTTGCTGTATGAGGCCTGGTTCCCTGTAGCTAAGAACCAGTTCCTTTCCCTCCCCACAGTCCATTACATAGCCCTCCCCACAGTCTCTTGGGTGGCTATCCTGAGCCCCTGGCTCCATTAGCAGTTCTGGCCCATACACATTGCCTAGAACTTCTGAGGGCAGACTTAGTTCATCTGGCCCTACCTGTTGAGCAGTTACTGGGGTTTCTGCCAGGATTTGTGCTGGAAGGTAGTCCTCAGGTGAGACCTTTTCCACATCTGGTAACTCAGGCGTGACCCGTTTGGAGAAACTGTGCTCGGCTAGCGTTTCTTCTGGGATTAAGTCTCTTGGGGTATCAGGGGACAAACATGGGTTATCTGACCCCACCCAGGGAACATTCCCCTGGGTCTCTGGCTCTTGTAGCTGGTGAGTTGGTCCCAAGCTGACTTTACCATCCCTTCTAGGCTCTGACACAGTCTCTGCATTTTTTAGGGGAAAACAGTCTCCATTCCCCGAAGGTGGTACAGGAGCAGGGTTTACCCCTTCCTCCTCCTCCTGATCCTCTGACACATCCCACTCAGAGAGCTCCTCTAGGCAACTCTGAGCCAGTTCTGCTTTCTGGGCCTCAGACAGCCCAGGGCACGGCCTTGTATATGTGGTCGCCTCCATTTTGCTTACCCACATGCGCTCTTTCCATATTCTCTGGAACATCTGGTCAAGCACGTAGCCCACATCTTGTGCTGTTAACTTTTTTGGAAAAAGGTGTCTGACTTCTTTAAACCGTCTTTTTGCTTCTTTGGCAATATCTTCCTCATATTGCTGCTCCATTCTTGGTCTTTCTGTAGAGTCTCCCACCTCTGTCACCAATTGTCACAACCTACAATGATGATGGAGTATAGAGAATACTAGTCCTCTTTTCTCCTGTAGGTTTTAGACCTAAGATTTGGATGACTCAGACCAATGGACCTTCCTTGTGGATGCAAGAGCATAAGTCCCAGCTTTTGGTAGTGTGCCTGGGAAGAACCTGGCATGGAGTCAGAAACGATCTCCTCTGCCAGCATATGCCCTTGGGTCAATAATACACCTGCACACAAAGTCTTGATGAAAATTAAGAACAACCTCTTTATTTTTACACAAGTATTTAAACAACTCACAACAACAGTACAGGGAGTGGCTACCCCTTTGTCCAACCCTTATCTTCCTCTTGGCCAATGGGGTAATTTCCACCGTAATTTGATTACCTCTAGCCAATGGACTAGAGGTAAGCTCTGGGAACTTCCAGACCCCTCCCCTGGGCCGCCCACTAGGTGTGGCTAACAGAGTCATTTGGATGCTGGCAGTCAAGAGAGACACATCTCCCTGTCCTCTGGACTTTGCTCTGACTCTCTGAGTGAGAATACCTGTAGACCCCCTGGAGAGATGGTGCCTCAATGTCTGTATAGACCCCATTGTTCCTGACTTAAGTATGTGTACTTAAAGGATTAACCTTGGTGGCCAGCTGGGGGTCCTTCTCCTGTTGCAAGATGTATGTGGCAATGTATCCAGCATGACTACCCCATACTATCATATACATATGTGTACATATTCCACACACTGTAAGTCTATTTAAGTACAAGCGTAAAAGCGCACCCCACATAAAACCACCTAATGTCCTCATAGTATATGGGATTGGGGCAGGGTTTCCACATCAATCCATCTCATGCATTATGATGACTTTTATTGATGGTGATGGGAACCCTGCTCATTTCCTTAGACAATAATCATAATAATATAACAGTATAACCGTATAACAGTATAACAGGGTGTCTGGGAGCCCCAAACCCCCAGGTATCGTCTCTTGTGTCAACAGCCTGTGACAGACATCTGTCCAAGTCCCAGATGACTGCCAATCACAAAATGGCCCCAGCATAGTTCACACCCAAATCCAATATGGCCACTGGCTGATTCATGACAATCCTTCCCCAAGCGGGCGGAGAACATCCAAGATTTTCTCAGCTACGCTGATAGTCATGAATCTGCTGGTTTGGCCCGGCCTGCTGCATGCTAGGCAAGTTCATGTCGGTGCGCACACAGTCCCAAGGTGCAGAGTAAGGACCTCCCCCAGCCCTTGGCCTTGCTCCCACTGTATAGAGCAAATTTCTCTTGCCCTGCACCCCCACCCAAAACAGTCCAGGATCCCAGCTCTCTGTTTTTGGCAGCAGCATGGAAGTCTCTGGGGACACAGTGGGTTGCACCCATACATTCTTCTGAGGCAAAACCGTATTTTTGGGAGCCCCATAAAACAACCCCTGTCCCATAGCAACCCCTTTCCCTCCAGCCAGTCCCCACAGCTGGGCTGGGGTCTCTAAAAAAGTCTCTGGGCCTATGGGATTGCAAGGGGGCAGTCCAGTACTTCCCTCAGCAAAATTATTATTGTTGGGAGCCCAATAACACCATAACTGCAGTTAAGTACATACCGGTCTGCGCTTGACTCCAGCGTCCCTGATGGAGTCCGGACTTGGATGCTCCCTTTGCTCTGGCTCCTGGAGATCTGTATCTTTGGACAGACCCTCCTGGTTTTCTTCCCCTGGGTCTGTCTGTGTTGCAGCCTGGAGAACTACGCTGTTCCCACCCAGGCTGTGCTTTGGGGCCCTCAGCTGACCCTCTTCTTCTATGGCCTTTTCCTTGGCAACTTGGGCCTCATCCTTTGTGGACTCCTGGGCACTGGTCATCTCAGGCAAGTCCTCACTACATCCACAATCCTTTGGGGTGCCGCAATGCACCCATGGTTCCTTTGCCAAGGCTGGCAAGCTTGCTGCCCCTGTCGGGCTCTTGGTGCCCCTGGCACTCTCTTGGTGCCCCTGGCACTCTTGCTGTATGAGGCCTGGTTCCCTGTAGCTAAGAACCAGTTCCTTTCCCTCCCCACAGTCCATTACATAGCCCTCCCCACAGTCTCTTGGGTGGCTATCCTGAGCCCCTGGCTCCATTAGCAGTTCTGGCCCATACACATTGCCTAGAACTTCTGAGGGCAGACTTAGTTCATCTGGCCCTACCTGTTGAGCAGTTACTGGGGTTTCTGCCAGGATTTGTGCTGGAAGGTAGTCCTCAGGTGAGACCTTTTCCACATCTGGTAACTCAGGCGTGACCCGTTTGGAGAAACTGTGCTCGGCTAGCGTTTCTTCTGGGATTAAGTCTCTTGGGGTATCAGGGGACAAACATGGGTTATCTGACCCCACCCAGGGAACATTCCCCTGGGTCTCTGGCTCTTGTAGCTGGTGAGTTGGTCCCAAGCTGACTTTACCATCCCTTCTAGGCTCTGACACAGTCTCTGCATTTTTTAGGGGAAAACAGTCTCCATTCCCCGAAGGTGGTACAGGAGCAGGGTTTACCCCTTCCTCCTCCTCCTGATCCTCTGACACATCCCACTCAGAGAGCTCCTCTAGGCAACTCTGAGCCAGTTCTGCTTTCTGGGCCTCAGACAGCCCAGGGCACGGCCTTGTATATGTGGTCGCCTCCATTTTGCTTACCCACATGCGCTCTTTCCATATTCTCTGGAACATCTGGTCAAGCACGTAGCCCACATCTTGTGCTGTTAACTTTTTTGGAAAAAGGTGTCTGACTTCTTTAAACCGTCTTTTTGCTTCTTTGGCAATATCTTCCTCATATTGCTGCTCCATTCTTGGTCTTTCTGTAGAGTCTCCCACCTCTGTCACCAATTGTCACAACCTACAATGATGATGGAGTATAGAGAATACTAGTCCTCTTTTCTCCTGTAGGTTTTAGACCTAAGATTTGGATGACTCAGACCAATGGACCTTCCTTGTGGATGCAAGAGCATAAGTCCCAGCTTTTGGTAGTGTGCCTGGGAAGAACCTGGCATGGAGTCAGAAACGATCTCCTCTGCCAGCATATGCCCTTGGGTCAATAATACACCTGCACACAAAGTCTTGATGAAAATTAAGAACAACCTCTTTATTTTTACACAAGTATTTAAACAACTCACAACAACAGTACAGGGAGTGGCTACCCCTTTGTCCAACCCTTATCTTCCTCTTGGCCAATGGGGTAATTTCCACCGTAATTTGATTACCTCTAGCCAATGGACTAGAGGTAAGCTCTGGGAACTTCCAGACCCCTCCCCTGGGCCGCCCACTAGGTGTGGCTAACAGAGTCATTTGGATGCTGGCAGTCAAGAGAGACACATCTCCCTGTCCTCTGGACTTTGCTCTGACTCTCTGAGTGAGAATACCTGTAGACCCCCTGGAGAGATGGTGCCTCAATGTCTGTATAGACCCCATTGTTCCTGACTTAAGTATGTGTACTTAAAGGATTAACCTTGGTGGCCAGCTGGGGGTCCTTCTCCTGTTGCAAGATGTATGTGGCAATGTATCCAGCATGACTACCCCATACTATCATATACATATGTGTACATATTCCACACACTGTCAGTCTATTTAAGTACAAGCGTAAAAGCGCACCCCACATAAAACCACCTAATGTCCTCATAGTATATGTGATTGGGGCAGGGTTTCCACATCAATCCATCTCATGCATTATGATGACTTTTATTGATGGTGATGGGAACCCTGCTCATTTCCTTAGACAATAATCATAATAATATAACAGTATAACCGTATAACAGTATAACAGGGTGTCTGGGAGCCCCAAACCCCCAGGTATCGTCTCTTGTGTCAACAGCCTGTGACAGACATCTGTCCAAGTCCCAGATGACTGCCAATCACAAAATGGCCCCAGCATAGTTCACACCCAAATCCAATATGGCCACTGGCTGATTCATGACACAGTATATATATATATATATATATATATATATATATATATATATATATATATATATATATAGTTCCCTGGTTGTCCAGTGGTTAGGACTGAGTGCTTCCACCACTGTCGACCTGGGTTTGATTCCAAGTCAGGGATCTAAGAGGTCACATAACCCTGAAGCCGAGCAGTGTTGGGACTCGGTGCTTCCATCACTGTCGACATTGGTTTGATTCCAATTCAGGGAACCAAGAGGTTATACCACCTTGAAGCCAAGCAGGGCTTGGCCTGGTCAGTACTGGGATGGGAAATCACCTAGGAATACCAGGAGCTGTATGCTGTGGCCCACTGGAGAATTAACTGGCAACCTGTATCTCTGCAATGAATACCAAGTGGATCAGCATGAACATGGACATAAAGATGTTCTGGTGTGTTACGGTCCATGAGGTCATGAAGATTTGGAAAAGATTGAATGAAAAAAAAGAAAAAAAAAAAAATATATATATATATATATATACATATATATTTATATATATATATATATGTACATTCATATTCTCAATTATACAGATGGATAGAAATGTGTGCTGGAAGGGAGGACCATTTACTAACCGAATATGTTTTTTCTGTTTTCCACTGAGCCATTCTTAGCACTTAGGTCTCAATGGTTTGAATCATTCAGGGCCTTTGTTTGCTTTTGAACGTATGAGAAAATGAGAAAGGAGGAAAGGACACTTGGTTATTTAATTTCTACCTTGAACACTGTGTTTGGCATTTTCCTTTAAAATTGCAAAGCAGCTACAGTTTGAGTCACACCATGTGCTGTATCTAAATGTATAGGCTTGGACGAGCCTTAGCCACTTCCACTTCCAACAAAATATCACTAAACTCCTGATTATTTTGTTTGAAATTTTAGAAAAGTTTTGAGGTCTCTTGAAAGGGGCATCTTGGTATTTGCTGGAGATTTTGTGTTGATTTGTTCATGTGTACCTGCATTGCTGTCTGTTGTTGTGCATTCTTACTGGAGCAGTTGCATGACTGTAGAGACATGTGGTACTTTTGTTAGAGCGCACATCAATTTGACGACCATCAAGAAAAGTAAAAACTCAATCAACATCAGAAGAGCTGGAGTCCACAGGTTTTGGTTATAATGTACCAATTGTAAGCTTGGTTTTGCCTTCTAAAGACAAATGACTGATTCCAGTCCAGTGTTCCATTCACTTGTCCTCAAGCTTATTCAAAATACCTTTAACTTGGACATAGCAGCAGGTATTTCCTCCTCTTTGCTCAATGCATCTAACTCTTTATCCTTTTGGCAGCTTGTCTCTATGATGATTTGACATTATTTTGATGCTAAACTCTGGCCCATTATTGGTTTTGTGTAATCTCGGAGCTAGTTCATATTTACTAAAAAATGTGTTTTAGTTTGCTTAATTGATCTTGAGGAGTCACGGATTTAGAAGAATTTTTGGATGAGGCAGATTGTAATTTGACTTTTTTTTAAAGCCAGCAATCATGTTCTTAGCCCATACCTTTATTGGTTTTATTAGTTTCAACGTCCTGGTTTTGTATTTTTTAAACAGTTCTACATACTGTATATTTAATGAGGAACTTCTAATAAAATAATTATTCTCTCTTTAAATAGATCTGCTATAAATATGTATGTCATAAATCCAATACCTACAGATAAGTGTTTAAAAATGCTTTGTATGTTGAAGTATGCATATCTCCTGATTGGGAGATATTGGCATCCTTTATAACAGGGCTGTCCAAGTCCGGTCCTGGTGAGCCGCACACAGGACTGTATTTGCAGATATCCTTTATGTGCACAGGTGAGTACATCAGGAGCAATTCACTCACCTGTATGCAGCAGGGATATAATCAAATCCTGGCATGTGTGGGGCTCTCTGGGACTGAACTTGCCCACTCTTGCTTTATAATAAACATCCACAGTTCAGTTATCCAAATCACTTGGTCTTCTAATGCATATGAAAATAAACACTCTTTTCACATCACAACTTCTCAGACAACAAATAACAATAGATTATAATGTTCTTCAGGAAACCTATAAAGGACCAGAAACCAGAGCAAATACATAAACAATCTGGTAGGGTGGTCAAAATGACCAGCTAAAAGTCAGGGAGTCAAAAGTCAGAAAGATGAATGCCAATACCAGGGGTTGTTAAGAAAAAGCCAAAGATCACAATATATCATCAGTACACAAGTATCTAAAATGAGAAAATAATGCGTTGGGGAAAAGGCATCATCTTCTGACGCATCATACATTTCTATTAAGCCCTCTACCCATTTTCATCCAAGTTATACATAGTTTTATAATTTAATCATTTGTGTTAAAGTTATTACATATTCTAATAGGTTTCTACTGCAGGGTAAATATTGCATTGATTCTGTAATCTTGCAGAGAATAGAAATAGTGCTGTTCAGATTCTGTAATAATTGAATAAGTTTGATAATTCAGTTAGAAAAGGAAACATGGTATTTCCAGATACCAAGCTTGCTGTGAACAGGATAGAGTCAATATTACAGTGAATATAAATCTGTAGTTTTTCTAATAAGCAATACATCTTCTAACTTGTCACAATTTGGGCTATGGAATTACACTGTAAATGCCTTATATTAGAAATTGGCTGACAAGAAAAAAACATTATCCTGTGGTTACCCAGCATGTGATCAGTAATACTATTTCTGATGTCAAGATTTCAAATGAATACTTGATGGTACCCCTTAAATCCAGTCTGAGGCACATATTAATAATAGAATTTGCCAACCGTGCAACTTGATTTAAAGAGCTGTGACCTTCTCGCTCTCAAGAAGAAAAATCCCATTCGCTTTGCTGCATCTCTGCTTTTCACCACTTTTTACTGTCTCCTGAAACATTAGAGATCTAATTCTCATTTGGGGAAGTGCCAAGACCTGGCAAGGCATTCTTTATGACACCGGGACACAAAGGGTGAGTGAACACCTTTGGCAGTTTAAACTTCACTTACGTTTTGATGTCTGAATGATACATCTGAGTAAGTCATGGGAAAACTGTGAAAAATGATTTTCTGCATCATGTCTTTTTGGCTTTTAACTCAAGCACAATCATACACAACAACAATAACATTAGTGTGAGAAAGTTTTTACTGAGTGATTTCCAAGAAAACCTTATATAGACTTTTCCATGGGATATACAATCTCAGTCTTTCCATGCTCCTTTAGCCTCTAAAAAGTACATTCCTACTACTGTATATGGTTAGATATTCGGAAGACTGGACGAAAGTGGAGCTAATAACAAACTCCACAATTACTGGAACATACACATACCTGAAATATTTTGAAGTATATTTAGTTTTTGTAATTTAAGTATTATTATTCTAAAATTGAAATATACTCCATATTAAATTACTGTACAGTGACTGTCCTTTAGGCCATGGGAGAAAATAACAAACACTAAACTAAAATTAACCCTATATATCAGTTTCACCACACTGTATTTATTGTATATATGTATTTTTTCAGGCATAACATATATTACTATCTATAATTTTTTTTAATGAATCTTATGTCCATTTGTAATACTATACCATAAATATGTAATGAGGTCTCATTGATACATATTGAGAATGTACTACTTTACAGAAAGAGTAGTAGATAAGGGGAACAGCCTTCCAGCGGAAGTGACAGAGTCAAACTTAGTTAAGGAATTTAAGCATGCTGGGAGAAGCATAAGGATATCCTGAGGCCTAATAAAGCCAACTTTTAGATAGATCAGTTACTGCGGATAGAACCAAACAGACCCATCTAGTCTGTTTCTGTGCTTCTATATTGTAGTTTTTTGATAGTCTAACGTGGACACTTAGGGCCATATTAAATTCGGCTGAGTTACAGAGCTATTAAATTAGCCAAGCCGGCAAACCGGTAAAATGTTCTTGCACACGTTGCATGTGCGGCCGTAAACATGATAAATTAGTCAGACCCGTAGTTACGGATTTAGATGGAGCCAATGGCAAAAGAGATCGTCATCATTACGTCACTGAAAAATGGAGGTTAGATTTTAAAGCCTTATGTGTTTCAATTACGAGTTTCGATCGGACCCGCATTTTAGAAATAATACAATAGTAATAAATCAGTAAATATGATATTCTAGTCCATGTGAATTCCATTATATGTATTAACACATTGATTGCCGGGATATTACACAGAAATTAAACATAAAAAAAAATATTTTATATTGCAGATTTGCGAGCTTGAGAATGTTGTGCTATTAATTTTAATACCTAATATCACTTTCCCTTTAATTTTAAGTACAGTAGTATGTGTATATTTGCTTTTACAGTGCTACTGGTAACGGGTTTGAACACCAGTGGATTGGTAGCGATTTAATAGCGATTTGCAAATTTAACATTTACAGGCTTGACAGATCAAAGGCTTTGTGTAAAGATTTCTACATCCCGTAGGGTTTTTTCGCATGTAACCCGCAGATCATTTGCGGGTAGCTGTACAAGGCCAATTTAATAGCCGTAAGTCCAGTGGGCTATGGGTTTTCACATTGGGTGAATTTAATAGGGCTGCTAGGCAACAATTGGGTTACATGAGAATGCCTTTTATTAGAAAACAAGCATTCACTGCAATGATTATAAAAAGATAGCATAACACTGCTTTTGTTTTCATTTGTACTCTTTAATTAACAGTGCAGGCTCAGGAAGTTTTTCCTATAATGTAAGGTGCCCTTAGATATGGAACATATATTAGACATTGGGGGGATTTACTCAGTATCGAATGTGCATCACATATTATTTTCGGATGTACTATGTGCATCAATTGATATTTGCATTGTATAATTTTAGCCATATTCCACCAGTCTTTGACTCATCCGTGGCTAAGGTTGTTACAGTGTGCTCTTTGTAAGAACTAGACATGATAACAAGCATAATGTTTTTAGAAAGTAAAAATAAATACAGGCTTTAATACTGTATATGAGAGGTTCCCAAACTGATATATCCAGACTATCAGTAGTCTGTGAGTTTCATCTCGGTGGTCTACAACAAAACAATATGAAAAATGAATTAAGACAATTTAGAAAAATGTATAAAAAGCAATATAGAAGTATTTAGATATGGTCCATAAGTGTGCCTGCTTTGCATTCCAAAAACTGTAGGTGGTCTATGAAAACCCCAGGAATATTCAAGAGTCTTATCAACTTTTAAGTTGTCCATGGTAAAAAAAAATCAATGGCGAATCAATTATGTGTTTTAATTATTTAATGCAATTAAACTATAAATGGCACAAGTATAAGTGCAGCAGTGACAAGGAATCTATAGTCCTCAAAAGGGTTGAACGATATGTTTCCCTTTTATATTGAATGCATAGAAAAAAGTTTAAAATTCACTATGAAAGTGAGCTGAATAAAAAGCGAATCAGAGAAATGGACAGTGAATGAAAGTGACTGTTGTGGCAATAGAAAGTGGATGAGAGACCGGCTTATCCACAGATGTGACCCAGTTGTGGAGTTAGTGAACAGAGGTCCCCAATTCAAAATAGTTTGGAACCCCTTCTTACAAATTCTCTGAACACTTTGTAGTGTTCAATAAAAAGGCCAAAATATTTGTTGATGATTAGATGATCCTCTAGGGTGATAATTATCCGTCTTCATCCCCTAAAAATGAAGAGCTTCTCCTATCATGGTGTGCTGTGCATGTGCTGCACCAGCAGTAGCTCTGCCACTGAAGCGTCCAAATAGCAATCTGTTGTCCACCAATGCATTGCAGCTTTGAAAAGATGCCTGTTGTAATAACATTTATGGAAAACTAACTCCTGCTATTATAGTTTTAAATGTACTACTTGTAATATTGATCCTGGAGAAATCTCTGTTTGGTGCAGTTGAGGATACATTTTAATAAAATATCCCAGACCCTTTTGTTTAAACACATCAAGTGCATATATTTGAATTATCCAAAATGATACTTCAAATCAATACTTTCTTTTGTGAGTTCATTATGTGATGAAGACAGAGTTTAGATGCACCAGACCCAGGAGATGCAGATGTTAAGAGTTTCAGAAAACAAGCAGCAGCTCTAACAAGACATATATCATAGACCAGTAAAAAAAAATATTCCTGCAATATACATCCAACCAATGTATAATGTATTGGCAAACATGTAAATACATTTTACATAATCAACAAAAAATAGCATATCTTTAATTTGGTCATCCCATACAATATAACTTGAAATTCCTGGAGCCCAATGAGAAAAACCTATTAATCAGTATTGACAAGATTGGCCCGGGTTAATGGCGGCAGCATGTAACATGAATGAAATCTGGTTCTGGTCCACAACTACATTAGTTTTAAAATGGAAAAGAGGCTGCACTTAGCTGTCTGTGTGCACTGCTAAGTGACCTTTTCTTTCCAATCAGATTATCTGGCTACCTCAGTGTCTAATTCGGCAGATGACACTTACCAGTGTACACTTTACTGGCCTGACTGTTAGACAGCAACAGCCTTATTAAATTGCAATTCAGCAAATTGAAAGGGGCTCTATTTAAGCATAGAGTATATTTCTTTTACAGAAGTTTTTAGTTAGTGAAGACCTTGCTTTTGGATAGAAGTTAATTAACTAAAAACTTCTGTAAAAAAAATATGCTGTGTGCTTAAATAGAGTCCGAATTGCAATTTAATAAGGCGGCATGTTTAAGACAATGGCTATAATGCTGAGTTAGAAATGGGAACAAGTAATTATAACTTTATGATATTGTATTCTGTCTTAGCCCCGCCATAAAGCCTATATAAATGTATATTCTTACATTAGGCTGGAGAAGTGTAGAGCACCTTTATGGTATGAATATTTATGCCAGAAACACCAGGGGTAGCAGTGTAATAATATTATTTAGTGAGCCAGTATAGAGTCAGGGCACGGGAAGACCTGTAGAAACAATCAATTATATTTACATTTACATGGCATCTAAATGGTAACAATGTGCATGTAAACCTGTGTCTGTGTAAGGAAAGCGGAAATCTGTAAAATCAGTTCATGTGAGAGACAGTTTATATCAGGAAGACAGGCATGAATGACTTGGATTCCTCAGGTGACCGGTAACCCTTTTAAGGGCACTATTATGGAACCCAAAACTGAAGGGAGGATTGCTTAGGACCATGATTGTATTCTCTGGATACTATCAGCCTTATTAAATTGCAATTCGGTAAATTCTAAAGGGCTCTATATAAGCACAGAGCATAGTTTTTTTAAATACATTTTTAGTTAGTAATCTTCTATCCAAAAGCAAGGTCTTCACTAACTAAAAACTTCTGTAAAAAATATGCTCTGTGCTTATATAGAGCGCTTTAGAATTTGCCGAATTGCAATTTAATAAGGCTGTATGTCTCTCATGTGTTGCTGTATTATGCTGTACTTGGGCTTCTGTGATTTGCTCAATTTGCCAATTAACTATTATTTATTTGATTTTGGAAACAACTTCTATACTAACCCATCTCATTTGTGATAGCTGCACCCATATCAAACAATCAAAACTTTGAAACAGTATTACATTTTTACCTAATCAGGATTAAAACAGATGCTTTGTATTGTCTCTTTCTCAACATTGGACATTTTAAATTTTGCCAGAATTCAGACTGCCTTGACATTTCCTCCTGGACTTCTCCTTTTCACTCTAGATACTGATTTTTGAAACATAGTTTTGATGGTAGATAAAAAACAAAAAACAAATCTGGTTTGTCCATTTTATCTACCTAAAAAGCTTGGATAGACTTCTGCTTAAGCCAGATGTGCTTGAATCCTTTATTGTCCAGAGGCGAGGGGTCACCTGCAGCCCAAGATTCCCCCTCTAGGTTGTGCCTTTTGTGTTCAATCTTGCAGTGCTGAACAGAACACCTCCTAGGAGAACTCAGACCATCAAAGGTTGCAAGCTCAGCCCTAAGATTACTGACATATTAAAAATAATAAACACTTTTGCATCCCTTTGGTTAGTATTAGAACATACAAGAAATAGAAGTAGACAGACACCCTGTTGCTTAGAATGTCAGATTCAGACTCTTATTTTTTCACAGACACATCTTTTTAAACAAAACCATAACACGCATTTCCCACTCCCCACTTTCTTTGGCCAAACCTCCTTTTCATAATTCACATTCCTGTATGAGGGGGTCTGCTTTACTTACTGTGACCCCCTCACCCCATTACTAGGCTATAAACCCCCCTCCCATCACAGATACACCAGAACTTGGGGTTTATCTGGTTAGGTCACTTCAGATTTTATGGCTGTACTTTGATGATGCATGAGATGCTAGGGTGGAAGTAGAGTAACATCTGGGAATTGCATTCCATGACCAAATACATCTTAATATCACATAAACCATTTCTGCCACCTATATGCAATGATTGGTGCATATCACATCATGTAATAACTCCACTTAATGAATCTGTGGTCAGAAGCCAGATGTCTAGCAAATCACACTTTCTAGTGCCATTAGAGTTAAAAACATTCTAACACACATAAATTCTTTAAACATTGCAAATAGATGAAATACACATTGCCACAGTCCTTAGCACACATCTCATGTCCATTTTAATAGCCTTTGATATTAGCAACCTAATGTGTTAGAATCCCAAATAACAGGGTTGCTTGTTGGGGTTCAGGGGAGTTCCAAAATCAGTCATGACATTAATGTACATTACTTTGATCACTATTTTACCTTTAATCTATAGCTAGGATTGAGTTATGTTTGAAGAATGGACTTTTTAAATTAAAACCAAACACATGTCTGTATGAAAAAGTATGGTTTTTCTTCCTCAAAATTGCTATTGCTTATAATATTGTTTATTTGCTTTATACTAAGTTCCCTTTTATAAAAGGAAATCTATAAAACGATAAGAGTAAATAAAATCACTTTATGTCAAGTTTAACTGACAGTATACCGCCTCTCAAAGAAGGGATGGCAACTAACAAGAGCATTTTCATGCTTTAAGAAAAAAACATTATAATAAAAAGGAATCGTGGGAGTATCCAGTAGACATTTTAATATTCATGCCATATCAAGGAAAGACTATGTTTTGTAGTGTTCTACAGCACTCAGATAAATGTTGTTAACTCATACTCAAAACATAAAGACAGTAATAAAAAAAAAATGTCTGTCCCCTTACTATGAAATTCTTTGATGTCTTTAAGAGGTATTACAATACATCTGTTCTTGGCTACTTTTCCTTGCAAATCCCAAAGGCACTTGTTACAAACCAAATCAGTTATCAGCTAGTTAGGCTGGCAGTTTCCAATGTTATTGCATGAATACTGATAGAAGACCATGCATTATTCAGTGAGAAGAGCAGAAGAAAATGAGCAACACATCCAAAACAAGAACAGCAGTGGCAGTAAGGGTATAATTAGAGAGCTGTCACTTGTCCCTGTCAGTATTCCCTACCTCAACACATTGAGGGGGAAAAATGTAAGATCACCTCGGATGCTCTGCTCTTAAAGTGCAGCTGCTAGTCTACAATAAAATAAAAAAGAAGAAGAATTGTTATCAGGGAAAACCATAAAGATCTCACTCCAGTAATAAAGAAAATACATAAAAAAAAAATGTCCCCAACAGTAAAATATTTTAAGCCACTATTTCATTTATGTTTTTAATTGGTTTGTTACAATACCTATTATTCACTTTATTATAAGGTATATTATAATCTAAAACCCCTACCTAGGAGGAAAGTTGAGCTCTTTGTTAAGCCAATTTCTAAAACTCAATTTTTACTCCTGATAATAATATAAAAGCAGGAGCAAAAATTACAGACATACAGCCTTATTAAATTGCGATTTGGTCAATTGAATAGGGCTCTATATAAGCACATAGTGTATTGTTTTTACAGAAGTTTTTAGTTAGTGGACTTCTATCCAAAAGCAAGGTCTTCACTAACTAAAAACGTCTGTAAAAAAATATGATATGTGCTTATATAGAGCCCTATTCAATTGGCCGAATCCCAATTTAATAAGGCTGACAATATGGCTCTAAATAAACATTGCAATGTTTTATTTTTGCTGCCTTGTGTGCTTCCTATTTAAACCCAACCCCACAGAGGCCGATGTTTCATTGTTCCATTGATAGGCAAGCTAAATTATACATTGTAATGATGTGAATGTGTTCCAGATAAGAGCAAAAATAGATATTGCAACATTAAACACTTTGCTTTAACAGTAGGATATCCTGATAAAAGCACTAGGCAGATATCTTCAGTTTTTGTTTATTTGCCTATTGACCTGCAAAATCTGTACACAATGTATTTATAGAAGTATTGTATAAATCTGTAAAAATTGCTTATATATATATATATATATATATATATATTTATTTAAATTTATATATATTTATATATATATATATATATATATATATATATATATACACACACATACATATGAGTGGTATAGCACTTTATTAGACTATGACAAAAGCAAGATATCCAGCTGTGGGATCAGAATATATATATATATATATATATATATATATATATATATATATATATATACAATCTGATCCCACAGCTACTGTATATATCTTATCTTTGTCATAGATAGGCGAATAAAATGCTATACCACTCATTGCCTCTCTTTACATAACTTAAATTCAGAAAAGACACACTTGCACCCTTTGTCTGTAGACAAAGTAGAACTATTGCTCCTCAAGTAGTGACCCCGCGCCCCCAGAAGTTTTTGATTCCTATGCCCTTGTAACCATGTATATAGAGATTCCTCCCTTTAAAATGGTAAGGACTACTAACAGCTACATTTAATCCCTAAATATGAACTATGTTTACACTTTATGTGACACTTTTTACATATATGGTCAATTGCCAGAAGATATTTTGCGCTATCTTTCCATGATTATTGAATACAAGGGATAGAATAAATCTCAACTCATTTCATTAGGAAACCAACAGCATTATACATGGATCAATATCTTTAAATGAAAGTCTCTCTTAAATACTCACTGAAATAAAATTATATTTGGCCCATTAGGTTTTATTTAAATAAATTAAAACATGTTTACCCTTTGACATTCAAATTATCTATGAGTATATATAGTATTTCAAATGTCTGGATTTAATTTCAATGTGATGAATAGTTTGACTTTTTGATTACTGTTTTTTTTAGGAATACATTTGTCAATTAAAAATACATATTGCAGCACATGATTAATAAAATTTGAGTGTAATTTTTTTTACAGAAACACGGTTATTAAATGGTTAATTAACTAACTAATTAACTAATTAAAATATATGTATGAATAAATAAGGAGACAATGTTTTTGATTGTGATGTTTTGTTGTAGCTATAGCATACATCCCAAAATGATGTAATAGATAGAACATCCATATACAGAATCAGGTTTGACAAAGTTATGCAACAGATCAGAAAGTTTAAACATATTTTGTAGAAGTATTACGTTTAGAAAGGGTCCCATATAAGTGTAATAACCAGAAATAAGCAGAAATTGTAGGGACAAATATAGTAAGGATAGTCAAGAATGGCTGCGATGTGCATGATTCCATCACAAGCATTTTAAGGATTTAGGATGTTTAAGTAAATGGAAGAATGGTTAGAATAGATATGTCTACTTTTTCTTATCTACCAATAAAATCCGTATTTCTATGATAAGGCAAGTTACTGACATTAGTCTAACTTGGTGGTAGGAAACTGACCCTTTAATAAGAAAAAAAATCTTCCTGTTCAATACTGTTGAAGTTAACCACATTGGTGCAGTGACTAATTGCCATTAAATAACAATTTCCCAACTGGAAATGTGAGTAGTCTGAGAACTGTATCATCTGTGAATCTACTGTTATGTCAGTTATACCTCTCACACGGTGCCAACTCTAAATACAACAAGACTAATGACAACAAATACCTCTATATGTCCACTGAGAAAACCCCTTTGTACCAATGAAGTATACATTTACATTCTAACACAACGTTAAATAAAGCCAAATGTGTTCCGTCTCCTCATACTAGTAGTCTAATTTAACTTGACTACAAAAGCAATTATATGCTGAATTAAACACAGATGAGGTATATCTGATATACACAATACCCCACTTTTTGTATGTCAGGACTAAATAAATGATGGAGATTTCCACCAATATATCAATGCTATTTCACAGAGTTTTCATTGTAATGCCTCTGAGTGGAACAGCACTGGGCTTGCAAGCCAGGTTCAAAAGGGCAAATTATCAGATGAACTTAAAATCAATTTATCTGTGAGTTCCCAGGAGGGCATGTCATGTATGTTCTTGAAAAACATTCTTGGCTCTACTGTTGAAACTAGGAATATTTAATAAACATGGAGTACCATTAAAACAGCACAGAGTTTTCCCCCCAGAGTACTTGGATCACAACCAAAAAGGAAGGATCAATATCTTGCAGGCAAGTTGTGATGATGATTGTGCATTGTAATGTAAAGTGTTGCACAAAGCAGAATAATCTGAATGATAATTTTTTTCTGGAGAGTGTTTCAAGTATGACTGCTAGCTTTTCTTCAATCCCCTTACGCCCCTCCTCTTTCTCTTTAATTTCTCTATACTGTGGATCATTTTTCCGACAGCACTAGTTCTGTACCCTGCAGTTAGACTGTTTAGTCTGGTTTTGGTGACCCTGTCTGACAGTTAAAGAATATGCTCTCGGGTTTCGCTTTCTTTGCAGTCACTAATCTTTTATTCCAATGCAACTATATTTTATATATTCTATATTGCATTCCAGTAAAATAGAGGCAGTTGTGCTATGCTTTAGCTCTATTGATAGAACTTGTAGCCTTTAAATGTACTGAAACCTCTTCAGAAGAAGTTGTGTTTACTTCCTAAAAAAATAAATACAAATAATTAATTTAATTATTTTAGTTCTCTATGCTAAAAATAAAATTGCTATACAGGACAAAGTGCAGACCTTAATCGCCACTATTAGTTTCCTGTGCAGGTAATTATATCTATCTATCTATCTATCTATCTATCTATCTATCTATCTATCTATCTATCTATCTATATAAAATGGAAGCAGGTTTTTTAACTTGTTTTAGACATTCAAATGTAAACATAGATGTACTTTTTATTTACTGTACTACTGTATGGTGGAGGGCTTCTATCGCTCTTTTGCCCACCATATTATAAATGATTGTTGTGGTGAACTAACTACTCATAAGGTCCACAACACAAGCTGGGATCCCGCCCCATGCTGATGATAGCCAGTGAGCTTGAAACAGCTGTACATGGATAGGATATGCAGCTTGAGTTTAATCAAACCTTAGCTTTGCATTAAAGCTGTGTAATACAGCATGCATAAGCTTAAAGGAAGCCATGTTTGATAATGGCTATGGATTGAAGAGCGAGGCATTTGTGGACACATTTGCATGTCCCAGCCCAGCTTCCCAGAATGCAGTGTTATAACAGTTTTTCTCGAAATTCTGAGCTGGATGCAGGTTTTTAATTTGTTTTAGACTTTCAAATGTGAACACAGATGTACTCTTTATTTAAATATACATATATACACATAAATATACATATATATATATATATATATATATATATATATATATATATAAATGATTGACCCAAGTTATTATTGTTCTTCTTTATTTGGCCTTATTTGTAATGCTCCAACATATTCCTTTGTGCTATAAAGGACTTAAGTACAAAAGAAAAACAGTTTTAACACATTGAAAAAGATTGAATGGCCCTGTGTTTGAGCTCAAAATCAAATGTACATAGTTCTTTCCTCAAAGCATCGACACAAGATTGAAAACTCGCAAACTTATGGTCTAAAGGGTATGTGTGAGATACAGATGCATTGCACATATTAAGGCAGGAATGAGAGGAGGTGATTAAAGCGGTGGAAAGAAGATGAGTGTGAGCAGAGTGAAGAGGGAGTTTGGGAAAGTATTTTGAGTTGAGAGCAGAGTTATAAGAAGGTGCATTATTTTTAAGAGCTTTATACATTAGCGTCAGGATTTTAAATTGGAGCCTATGGGAAGCCAGTGGAGTGACTGACAGAGAGGTGCTGCAGACACTGAGCACTGAGTAAGGTATATGAGTTTAGCAAATGAGTTCAATTTCGATGAAATTGGGGAAAGACCACTGATGGGGACGTCAACAAGGATTGAGTTGCAGTAGTCGAGGTGAGATATGATGAGAGAATAAAATTCAAATTTGAACATGATAGTGTCTTGGATAAAATAAATATTTTGGCAAAATATACTTTGAAAAAATTTTTAGGCTAAAATTAGAAGATGGATGGATGTGGGGAATGAAAGAGAGGGCAGAATTTGATAGAAAGACAACTGACCTAGGAGGTGAGAGTGATGATGACATTGTTAATAGTTAGAGATATGTGGAAGTTGTGGAAGAGAGTGGTAATATTAGGAGCTTAGTATTTGACAAGTTGAAATAACAGAAAAGGGATGGGTAGGAGAAATCGCTCCAACACCTAGTGCAGATCATTCACCGTGTTGGATTCAAAAAACAAAATATTATGATAATAGTATACTGGACTCTAACCTGGAATGACATCAACACAATAACATTGCACTGGTACAATCCCAGGTGTAGATACGAAAGGTTTGCCAGCCTAGTTTGTCTTCAATAATGAAAAAATAGTAGTATAGATCTCTATGTAGTGGTTGTTGGTTATTAAAGCTGAGACTGGGAATATCTTTAGTCCAAATGGTTTGGTAAGTACTGGTCTAGAGATAATGCTTAAGGTTATTCCTGTATAAGATTAAAAGGTGTGGAACTGCATAAGTGATGTTAATGACTTAATTATCTCTAAAAAATATTACATGGATACCAAAATAAAATCATGGTGTTTTGAAACAAATATGTATGCTTTAAAATAAAGTGTATCCTTATTTCTAACTTTCTAAAAAAAAAAAATCCCCACTATCAAGTGAAGTTATTCAAAAAGCATACTATATAATATGTAATATAATTTAAATATATATATATATATATATATATATATATATTGTGACAGAGTGTCCCAGAGGCAGAGAAGCATTTTTCTGGGCTAGCTAGGGTGTCCAGCAGTGAGCAAGTATGTTTATGTAGATTTTTATTTTATGCTGAAGTATGCTATTTCTTTTGTATTTTTGTACTTTCTATTAAAACGTACAAAAAGAACTTTGGAATCTCTGCTGCTTATGTATGTTCATCTATTGGAGTAATGGGTCTCCAAAGCAACTATGCCACAATATATATATATATATATATATATATATATATATATATATATATATATGTATATATATATATATATTATAATTGCTTCTATACATGTATAATAGCAATAAAATGCTAAATCACTGTGAAAGATAGGTAGGGGTGGATTAATGGATACTAAGCTATAAATATTGAAAAAAAGTTTTGTATGGCAGAAAAAAGTGATATTGCAGGCTTTCCAGCAAGATAGTTTCTTGATGATGTGCACCTAAAAAATGTTTGGTTTAAGAGGGAATGGAATCATTAATTGAGGTATTCATTAAGGTTCTATGAGATAGAGTCTGATTATTATTTTTTGGCTTATGGATTGACATATTATTTTGTAGAGGAGGATAATTAGAAGAGGAGAGGGATAGCAGAATATGTTTGTTGCTTGCTGGGTACTATTATTTGCAATATGGTATCTATGCCAATGAGGAGTTCTAAAATGATAATGATGACATGACATTTAGTGATCTTTCATTCCATTGCAATAAAAACTGAATCTAATTGGAGGACTGATCTGGCTGAATGATGCATTGGGATATGGCTATCTGAATTATATATATTTTTTTTATTTACTCTGGCCTCCACTCTGCACTAATGGTGCAGTGAAATTTGCGGTATTACATAAAGTTGGCTGCAGGAGCTTTATTTCCCTACATTACACGTTTATTCTAAGCTTTTCACTTGCAATATTACGGCACTCAGCCGACATCCATAAATCCTGCCTTATCCAAGAGAGAATTCAGTGTAGAAAGTATGTTTTCGCTCAGTGTATAACACCAAACCAAACTTTATGGATGAAAAATGGCTCTAGAAACCAACATAAATGAGAATGTCATTAATATTATAATGAGTGAGAACAAGCACCGTAACTATGGCATTAAACCATATATATATATGTATAAATAAAATTATAGTAAGCATTCCACTAGGTATATATGTTGCATTCCTATTTTTTTTATAAGTATTATGTATGAGTCTGCATACATCTATGAACATCAACTATTATCAATAATGTCATGTCATGTACACAATACTGTTGTGTATTAGACACCAGGGTGTAAGAACTATCACAGAGGACAGTCTGAATCCTTAAAGAGATGATTGGTTTGCACTGATTGTGGGTAATTGTGGGCCTTCTATCCATGCTGGAGGGGAACCACTACAGGCAAATGACTCTATAGCACAGGATTTTGTTAAAGGAGCAGATAAGGCTTAGAGACTTGATGAAATGGGGCCATATGCTGATCAGAAGGATTGCATTCATTAGTATGTAGCTGCTGAGCAAGGCCAGCAAGAGCCCAAGGAGGCTGTGGAGAGGCAGAAGGAACCTCAGGAAACTTATCTACATCAACAGGAATCTTGTTTACACCTTTCCTGTTAAGTTTTTACTCCACTATTGTGCAAACTAAGGGATACAGGAATTGCAGTAAATATCTGCTCATGGATCGAATGCTGGCTAAAAGACAGGAAGCAAAGGGATGTTGTAAATGGAACATACTCCGATTGGACTAATGTGGGAAGTGGGGTTCCTCAGGACTCAGTATTAGGCCCTCTCCTTTTTAACATATTTATTAACGACTTAGATGTGGGACTGGAAAGTAGTGTCTCCATTTTTGCTCATGACACAAAGTTGTCCAAGGTAATTAAATCAAAAAATGATGTACTTTCCCTCCAAAGGGATTTGCATTAATTAGAGAAATTGGCAATTAAATGGCAGATGAGATTTAATATGAATAATTGCAAGGTTATGCATCTGAGAAGGAAAAACATCCATGAATTTATAAACTTAATGAAACAAATCTAGGGGTATCAAATACTGAAAGGGATTTGGGAGTGCTTGTGGACAACCACCTACGTACCAGTTCTCAATGCCAAGCAGCAGCTGCAAAGGCAAATAAACTATTAGCATGTATTAAGAAGGGTATAGAAGCAAGGGAAGTATATATAATTCTACCACTAAACAAATCCCTAGTACGCCCTCATTTGGAATATGGAGTACAATTTTGGGCACCACTTCATAAAAAGGATATTTTAGAACTGGAAAAAGTGCAGAGAAGGTCAACAACACTAATAAGGGGAATGGAAGGGCTAAGTTTTGAAGAAAGACTAACCAAATTAAACGTATTTTCTCTAGAAAAAAGGCGTCTAAGAGGGGATATGATTACCCTATATACTGTAAATACATCCAGGGTCAGTATAAAGATTTGTCAAGGGAGCTTTTTGTACCAAGAGGTTTCAATTGACACAAGGACATCCTTTGAGGTTAGAAGTAAAAAGATTCCACCTTAAAGAAAGAAAAGGGTTCTTCACAGTAAGGGTAGTTAATCTGTGGAATTCTCTACCAAGGGAGCTGGTGACAGCGGATTCAATAGATAACTTTAAAAAGGGATTGGATATATTTTTTATTAAAATAGGTATTCAGGGATATCCTGGATAATTAGAGAGGAAATATTGATCCAGGGAGAAATCCGATCGCCAGTATCTGGGGTCAGGAAGGAATTTATTTATTTACCTTTTGAGACAATTGGCAAAGTTTCACTTAGTTTTTTTTCTGTTTGCCTTCCTCTGGATCAATTAACAACTAATCCACATATTGCCGATCAGAGGAGATCTTAAAGGGCTGAACTTGATGGACTAAATTCTTTTTTCAACCTCATGTTACTAAAATAGTTTAATAAGTGACTTGGTCATGTGGATTGATCACAGAAAGTGCAGTGAGGATATCTAGAGCAGTGACTGTCGACCTTTTTGATCTGGGGACTGGTTAGTTACATTCCAGTTTTGAAGGGTAGCTTCATCTAATTTTTAACTAATTTGAATAAAGTACATTTTAACTTCAGATACATTCATTAATAAAGTATCTATAACAATGACTTCGGGTAGTGGTCTGTTTAAAGTGTTAGGCTTTCTTCATCCCTCTTTGTTCCAAAGTACCATCAGATAAGGTCTCAGGGACCAATATCGATCCTAGGACTGGCTGTCCAGAACCACTGATATAGAGGACTGGTGCACAGAAACACTGCTTCTATTGGCAGTCACATTCACATTATACCATCTATTACAAACCGAGTAAATACAATAAAGCCCAGTATTGTTGTATGATCATATATTCAATATATAATATTTAAACAGAGAAAATGTTTGTGATTTCATGAGTGAGTTAATGGAAAATAATGTCTTCATCTTGTTTCAAGTGGAGAAGCCTGCAGCTAAAACAATAAACACCTTAACTACAACCTGTCCCTAATTTACATAGTAGCAGCTCTAATTTTGATGAAATATGCAAATGTATGCAAAGTGAAATTCATCTTCTAATGACACAAGACGATTAAACAATTTTTATGCTTAAATATTCTGTTTAATGAAATCAAACAGACCTGTGTGTGTGACAAATTCGCCTCAGCATGGAGAAATTAGTGGGTATCAAAAAATACAGAATCACAAGCAGTGTCTGCACAGTGATGGGCATTTAAATATGCACAATAAGTCTAATTTTTGATAATGAAATAAAACTGAGTTTATTACTTGAATGTTTGAATAATGTATTTTATTTGTAATAATGTTTAATAATTATAGACTTTCATATATATATTATCATTAATTTAATTAATATAACTTAAAATGTTTCTTCTTTTTCTGTCACTTATTGCCCTATTTTCCTCTTCTTGCCTGTCTCTCTTTACCTCAGCATAAACCCAATGAGTATATATTTCTGAGGCTTTTCATGGGTGAAAGCCATGTCTTCACAGTAAAACATATTGCAATAAAATAATATACTCATTAGTAGTTCTATCTAACAGGAAAGGGCTTTGCTGAGATAAGTGGGACAGTTACTCATCTATACTATATTGTTCTAGCTGAACATCAACTGGAGAGAAACTTTTGGATCTTAAAGATCATTTACAAGCCATAAGACACTCTTAAGTCAGTACACGCCCTATTGGCCAACACTACTGAGACTGTTTGGGACAATGTGTCATCAATCAGTCCTCTATGCATGCTAGGCGACTCTGCAGGAACAGGCACTGCTCTACGACAGAAGAAAAACATTTGCATATATTCTGAAAGTGTCCAAGCCCAGTGACATGTGCATTAGTTTCAAATCCTCACCCCTGACTGAGCTGACCACACCCCTAATAGACACAAAGGGGTGGGGATAAGCAGCTGTGCTTAGAGAACCCTGACACATTCAAAAGTAAAGTAAAAATTGTAACTTTAAAATACATACTATTTTCAATAGTCTCTGCTCAACATATGAGCTTTATATGTAAATGCAATACAGTGGTCTGTTAAGTGGGTAAACAAGAATGCAAGAAAAGTTAAAATATAATAAGTTAACATACAAAATGTCTGCAAGTACCTATGTTTTATATGGAGCTTCTCTTTTAAGGTGAGAAAAAAGTTTAGCTGGTTGATAAATAGGATCCAAAGACAACAGGTATTGGGGATATTTAACTCTTTCTACTGCAATCTGGGAATTTAAATAGGATATCCAAATGAGACAACTTGTCTTCACAATTTGATTCAATAACATGAATTAATTTAAATTTATAAAACAGAAACAGTAACACAAGCAAATGTTGGATATTCAAAGATTTGTAGACAATGCACCATGCCTGAGTACATATCAGAGCCCATGATACATTGTTATCAAAATCATGTAATATAACTAAGACCTTCATTTTGTTCATGACATGTGGAAGTATACTTGTGCTTACTAAGCTGAGTCTATTTTTTCATGACATTATTATTATTATTATTATTATTAATATTATTAACCTTTATTTGTAATGCACCAACATATTCTGTAGCGCTAGATGTAATTACCAGGCATTTCCGAAATGTTGGGAAAAACGTAATGATCATCTTTTTGTTTGATTTTCTTATCTCATATCACTAGTGAAGGAAATAGAGGTAGGATGGGACATTGAGGCTAAAATCGATAAGTGGTCGTTCCCCTTTGTTTCCTCCCCCAGACTCAGTTAAGGTGTGTCTGAGTTAGCCAATGGTGTGCCAGAACGGATGTAGCTCTCGCTTCAGGGCTGCGTGTGTGTGTGTGTGAAATCTGAGCTGCGTCAGGAGAGAAAGAGAAGGAGAAATATTGTTGAAACTCGCCTATTTTTATCACATCCTGTTTATGGCTGCATGGAATAACATAGGAATCAACAAGAGATAGTTTATCTTTGCAGAAATCAGTGACACAGGCTGCAGCGTTCCACTGGTAAAGTGCAGGTCAGTGTGTAGAGGGGCTGCTTTTGGTGCTTCTAAAGAGAATGGCTGAGATACAGGGAGATCAGGAAATGCAGCCTCTATCCATGAAGTCACTACTGGGTTGTGCCCCCACCCCTCCTGTCTGTCACAAACAGTTTTATTGAGTCCTATGCAAATACATCCCTGCAACCGGATTGGTGGAAGTCACTTAGGGTCTGTGTCTGATCTTATGCTTTAGGATCTGGGCTGTCTCATTCAAGTAAACACACAGAAATCCATACATTTTTAAAAAAGCGTCTTCAAAAATGCACATATTTCAAAAATTCAAAAAGTATTTCAACTTGCCTTCATGAGATCTTTCCACTAGTGTCCTCTAAATTGTATTAAAGTAACTGTCCCTTGATCTCCTTGAGGAATATGGTAGGTTCAAGTAGTTTAGTAGATAAGAATCCTGCTGTCCTTTAAACTTTCACTTAGTCAGCAATGGTCACTGAGAATATGGAGATGTTAACCAATTCACTCCTGGAATTTTTAACACAGTCCAGAATGCTTGAAAACACAATCCATGGGGTCTCTTCTACAGACCAAAATTTTTGGAGAAAATGTACATTCCTTCCTTTTTATCTAATGCTAATAACAATCTTGATCACGACATCTTTAGGGAGAATCTTGATGAAGCAGGAACCCATTCACACACATAAAACATTCACACAATTAAATATGATGTATTAAACAGATAATTTAATATGTGCCTGTACTTGATATTGAACTCTACATAATTTACAATAGATTGTCTTAATTAAACATTTTAAAGTATGAGAAAAAAACACAATATTAGTAATTGTTAACAAAATTATTACAGGGTGAAGCATAATATTTATAATCTTATGTAGAGTAGGACTAAGTGACAAAATACTACCTGACAGGAAATATTTAGCATCATTTCAAATATGGTTAACTACTTCTGTTATTTTGTCTAAATTAGCACCTTGACATTGTAATTCTTTCAATATATATTCATCTTAACAAAAGTCTAATTCAGTTCCCAAGTTCTTTTCCCATTCGTAATCGTAAATCATTTTATTTAAATGTATAATACAAGAATAATTAAACTTAACAGTAACATTATGAAGTTGAGGAATAGAAAATTCCCAAATATTTGTTTGAATAGTAAGGAAAGATGCATTCGTGCACCATGTCCTTGCAGTTAATTCACTAATTCCAAAACCTCTTGTATACTGATAGGTCACACTCCCACAAATGGAAACTATCTTGTCCAAGATAATGTACAGGTTTGGTTTCACTTTTCCAAATTTTACTATCCATAATACAATGTTTCTGATTAACCCAACATACGGCATATCATGTACTATACTAAATTGAGAGGGACTGCATAACACAATGTAGAAGTTCTTGATACTTTATGAATCATCCACCAAATCAGTTCAATTCATCATTACATTCCACAAAACTATGAAGAACTTTGGATGTGAGGTAACATCTTTAACTGCTATATCAATAACAATATTTTCATAAACTGTTCATTCATCACCTACCTGTCCACCATGCACATCCTTTACAGCAAGTTGCGAATGATACTCTAACTATCTAACTTTCTATAATTCCTGTAGACCTATTTGTAGATTTGTAGACAATTCACTCTAGCACAGAATAGAGCCCATAATACACTGTTACCCCAATCATATACCATAACCGCTAAGACCTTATTTGTCTTCATGACAAGCAGAAGTATACTTCTGCTTACTTAAATATTTTGATACCCAAATACGTATGCTATATCCTTACTGTTTTCAAATTCACTATTTGTATTTGTAGCTAATTTACTTAATTTCGTTTTCAGAATTAAGAATACCTAATCCAGTATGTATGTTCTGAAATCAATTAAATAATGAACAAGACAATACCTTAATATGTTGATTACAGTTAGGGTATGTGTTAGATATGTTCCACTGTTGAAAATGTAGTTCCCAAATAACCCATTTATTCTGAATATTTACTCCAATTTCTGAACAGTTTCTAATTTTTACTTGGATTGGATCTCCTTTTTTCAAATGGAGTAATGTTTTGATGGATAGATCAAATAATCTATTTGCTGGTTCCTTCTATGATATGATAATTTCTTCCCAATTTTACAACATTAAGTTGTACATTTCAAATTCTGTTATTTTCCCAACATAGGTTTCCATTCCATGGCTCTCGAAAAAATTGAGCTGAGTGAAGTGTCGCTTGCAAATCATCCCTGAGATATCACACACCTAGATCTAAACTCTGAGAAATGCAATCTGAAATCTCCAAATGTCCCTTATATTGTAATCCCTGATTGCCTGTCCTATAACAACATTTCTATCACACACCTCCTGTAACAATATCCAATCTTTCAAAGGTTTACTTGGAAATCTTTCCAAATGCACGAAATTCTAAAAAAGTTTATGGGAACTTTTAATTATTGGTAAAGGCAAAAGAATGCCTCAGAGAAGCCTGGATGCTTCAAATCTGTAGATATGAATGTGTTAACAACTTAAATTAAGGGGTTACCAATGCCAAGGGATCCCTGGTATCCACCTTAATATGCACTACTGTCTATGAGTCTGGGGATATTCCAGGATTTAACCTTTATACCCTACCCCCTATGAGCCAGGGGAACCCTGGGATTCCCCCCTCAGTATCTGCTATGCAGTATGAGCTTGGGGATTCCCTGGAATTCTTCCTTCATACCAACTAGCCCATATAAGCAAAGGGATTCCCCAACTAAAGTATAACCATTGGGGTCCTGCCACCAAATATTATCGCTTACCATGGGGGCCCAATTGACCCCTATGGTAGTCTACAGTATAACCATGGGGTCTATAGGAACCCCCATGGAAACTAACATTAATCTCCATACAAATGGAGTCCTTATGAGCCCTGTGGTACGTAATATTAATTCCTTTACCATGGAAGTCCTTGATGGACCTAAGGTGAATCCCTGTACCATGGGGGTACTCAACAGACACCCATGGCATATAAAGTTAACTCATATATCATGGGGGCCTCATGGACCCCTATGGCACGTAAAATTAACTCCTATGCTGTGGTTATACTCAACAGATCCCCAGGGGCACCCTTCCTACAACTACATGAGTCATACAAAAACCCCATAGTCCTTACCAATAAATACAGAAAATGAAAAAATGCTATAGAAAATATAAATAAAACTAAACTTGTAAGGAGGAAAAATACATTACCTATTCTTGAAGCCCTTTTCCTCACTCTTCAGTTCTGGTTAAGACTTCTATGTTGATTTAAGAATTGGTCCTTTTCTGTCTTGATTGAAGTCCTCAGTCCTCATCTTCAATCTGTGTAAATTGACCACCGCCTAAAAAACCTGGTGCTCTAAAAACAAACTATAACTAATAGAGCTCTTCCTGCGTGGAGCTCAAGTATTGACTAATGATTTTTTTCAGCTCTATTTTCTTTTATAAACTAATTTTGGGGATTCAGATATGCTGAAATATGTGTCAATCAGGTTTTTGAAATACTCCCACCTCTGATTGGTTAAAAGTCTAACCAACCATAACACCAAACATGGATAAAAAATGGGTTAATATTTGGTGACATGGGGGTCGATAAGAGTACCTTCAGGATGTTACTTTGTTGTGAGGATCCCTTGGCTCATGGAGGTTAGTGGGTATGGAGGGGGAATATAGGGAGATCCCCATGGTGATTGAAGGAGCAGGTATGAAGGGGGAACCCATGGTTTTCCAAGACTCATAGTAGGTAGTGGGTATTGAAGGGGAATGCCGGGGATCCTGTGGCGCATAGAGTAGTGGGTATTAGGGGGAAATCCAGGGTAATACATGGACTCATGGCGGTAGCGTGTCATAGGCAGACTCCAACTTTCATCTCTTTTCCAGTCATCAATTGATATAGTCATCAATTGATATAGCATTGATTTTCCAGTCATCAATTGATATAGCATTAATTGAGTACTACGTGCCCTCTTTTTGCATACACTTCCTCTATTAGCCATCGAAAGTGCTGGCAAATAAGATAACAACATTTTACCAAAAATAAAATATGCATTACAAAAAAGAAAATGTCCTCCAGTGAAGATCAACAAAGCACTGTTCCTCAATCTTTTGCCCTTTGCAAATAGGCCTCCATCTAACCCACTGCTCTAAAAAAACTTCTACTAATGAGTTCCTCCTATGAGGAACTCACCACCGACTAGTGGCCTTTGGTCTGCTTTCCCACCTTAAATCTGTATTCTGAGGATTCTGATAGGCTTAAATATGTGTCAATCATATTTCAACCAATTAGGATAAGTATTTGATGTCACCCTGCTCAATTCAGAAATTTCTTTTTGTTTAGGAAATGTAATTGGACCAATCAGAATGCTCATATTGATGGACCTTAGGTGCCACGGGGGGTTCTTTCAAGACCTTTGTGAAATGTGGTTCCTTTTTTGGTGCCATGGCAGTCTCAATAGGCTACCATGATTATATATATTAGGTACTGGGTGTAAATGTGAGAGGGGATCCCCAGGGATTCCATTCACAGCATGGATTCTCATTGGTCTCAGAGTTTACGACTGTGGGATTTGAGCTCAGTAATTTGACTTATTTTGTGCATTTTGCATAATCCTGCCCCTTGTATTTTACTGACAAGTCATGAGTTTACAATTTGCTAGTGAGCTAAGTAAAATTATGAGTAAAGGGAATTGAATAGATAAAAACTAAGACAAAAACCCCCCAGCAGTTGAAAAGAATATCTTGAGGAGTCACAAGTGTGGAATTGAATTGAGCCCTATAACTGTTCAATTACCAGTACCTTATTTGAAAGAAAAAAATCTGTTCGTCATGAGCCCTATTATTATTAATTGTATTGTAGCATTTTGTATATATTCTTATTGCTGTAGACAGGGTAAAAGGAAAGTGTGAATTGTTCTTAAAATAGAAAAACTTCACTGGCTACAGTTCTGTAAACATAATGTAAGCATATTCAGTGTACACACAAGTGAACATACATTAGATCTGGATATTGACAAAATAAAAATATTTCCTAATGATAAAGCAACAGCAAGTTCAATAGACTGTTTAAAGACTAATTTGGTGAAACGAAAAAAAAAAAAGTATGTGAAACAACTGTGAAGTAGGAGACTTGTTAAAGGTAACATTTATTGATTTCAATTGACAACTATCAATAATATACATAAGCTGTAATTCAATTTTAATGCTACAGTTTCAAGATTGCCTTGTTGACAACAGAAAGCAAAAAAACAACACATAGAACTAGCAAGATTCCACATCAAGTGAACACAGCTCTCCAGCAAACACAGATAATCTGAACGGTATTATTAACCTGTCTACTCACATACCAAGTAAAGTGGAACTGTTCAGTGACATAGAATAGTTCTTCAGGAAATTATGGTTTATGTAAATCTGTCATGGTGGAAAGAAATCTCAAAACAGAAGCACGATGGAACAAAGAAACATAACTGATAAAACAAATCCAACTGGACTTTTCATTCAGCACTAATAATACACTAGATCACCATCCTGGAAAAAAACTGAATAAACATAAAAAACTTTCACTTAATCATGATCGAAAGCAAAGTCGTACAACTATTACCAAATAGCAATTATGTTATAGCCAAGCATGCTAGAAAAAGTACTATAGTACTCTACTGTGTCCCAGTGGTGTCCAAATTATTATTTTTTATTTATATACCCCTGCCACCCCCTCCACCCCTTTCCCTACAACCCAGGTCCTACCTTACCCCTTTGCCCCGCTCTTTTGGCCTGCGCACCTTCTGGTCATGACAGGAAATCCCAAATAACGTCACTTGGGATTCCCTGCCTAGCCAGAAGACTTGCAGACAGGGGAGCAATTTAAATGCAGGAGCTGGTGTGACTGGGTAGGGTTAGGCAGAGGACCAGGGCCATATATATATATATATATATATATATATATATATATATATATATATATATATATAGTTCACCACAACAATCATTTAATATATGGTGGGCAAACGAGAAATAGAAGCCCTCCACTGTACAGTAGTACAGTAAATAAATAGTACATTCGTGTTCACATTTGAATGTCTAAAACAAGTTAAAAAACCTGCTTCCAGCTCAGAATTCCAAGAAAAACAGTTATTACATTGCTCTCTGGGAAGCTGAGCAGGGACATGCAAATGTGCCCACAAGTGCCTCGCTCTTCAATCCATAAACCATTTCAAACATGGCTTCCTTTAAGCTTATGCCCAACTGCATTACACAGCCTTTATGAAAAGCCAAGGTTGGATTGTACACAAGCTGAGAATCCTATCCACGTACAGCTGTTTCAAGCTTACTGGCTATCATCAGTGTGAGATGAAAATGAAGGTTTTCCTGGTGGTCCATTGGTTTGGATTCAGTGCTTTCAGCACTGTGACCTGGGTTCAAAGAGGTCACACCACCCTAAAGCCATGCAGTGTTGGGCTTGGTCAGTACTTGGATGGGAGACCACCTAGAAATACCAGAAGCTGTATGCTGTAGCCCACTGGTCTAACAACCCACTTCAGTATCTCTGCCATGAATACCAAGTGGATCAGCATGGTGTTTGGTGGTCCAGTATGTCACGGAGAGTTGGACACAACCACACATACTGTGCAATATGAGTGGCAAAATAAAGCAAGCAGTTCAAATATATTTCCCTAAAATGTTTATAAAAAGTATTGAAGAGATTCATTTTGGTTCAATGTAAAAAAAAAAATCCAATGTGCAGTGGTCCTTTAAATTTAAATTGATTAAACAATTACCAGGATTTTTGTACATATATCTAATTTTTGTTTAAATTTTAAGGTACTTCCACTGTTTAATTGGAAACAACTGCAGTTATGTTTATTTTTTATCTCTACTCTTAATTTCTTTAAAAAATAGGTTATTTTATTCAACCACTATATTATGATGTATATTTTTCATTAATTTACTGAGATAGTCTAGTATTCATCAACGTCTTTTTATTTATCTAAGAATGTCCCAAAGAAGCACAGCTCTCTATAGTCATCTTTTGTATAGGGTATTCTCTCATCCTTGACCAAAGCGTGTAACAGCTGGTCTGCTTAGCTCTGAATGAGTTGAATGACCATAGATTAATTTTTTCTTCTTTCAAAGCTGGAATCTTAGCAGCTGCTCAAATTACTTCATGTACAATAGCATTGAATAGTCCATATTTCTTGACAATTTTGCTTCATTACTATACTCTTTTATGTTATTTTCCATTCTATTGCTTTAGTAGAATATTATTTCATATGAGTTTTTAATATATTAATCTTTTATTTAGTTGGATTGTAGGGTTTTACTTTGTTGGTAATTTATAAAACAGTGAAGACATATTCACAAATTCTGAGGAATATCAGATAATTTGGCAGAGAAAATGTTATTGCCTTACATTAGTACTGTAGCTTTGAATTTACAGCATCTTTTGTTGCAAGACTAGATTTGCTAATGGCCAATCATTTAAAAAAATAAATAAATACATGTAGTTTATTGTATAAACTTTACACTGAAGAAATTTCTACCAATTCTGCTGAAAACACTGGCACTAAGGATTGCCACATTTCAATCAAAGTAGCTGAGAAACATCTATGTATTCAAATTGACCTCTTATTTGCAGAAGTATAAACAGAAACGATAACTTCAGACCTCACTACAAGTAAACAGAAACAATAATGTCAGATCCAATAACATATTAGTTGCAAATAATAGCTAAGATTATTTATTTTTGTGTTCTCAAAACATGTTGATAATTATAAAATATGTTATCTCAAAAAAATCTATTTTAAATATGGGATTATTGTGGTCCTTTAAAGTCTAAGGGCCTCATTCTATTAGCGGCCGCAGCCGTTGCGGGGCCGCAAGGACCGGCCGCAAGCTATTCGGCTATTCTATTCCCTTACGGCCGGGGATTCCGGCAGGCTTGCGGCCGGTGCCTTGCTATCTCTTGCGGCCGCTCGCGCCGGAGGAAAGCCTTTGATCTAAAACGGCCGCAAGAGATTTGCAATTCAATTGCTCCGGGAAATCTCTCTGCAAGGCTAAAAGCGAGCCGCAGCTTACTTGCAGGAAAGAGGTCCCGCTAGCACCAATTAAGCACATAAAATAGCTCAAATAAAGCCATCCTGCACTTTGAGAAGACTATAAAGGGATTTTAGGTGTTAGAAAAAATAGAATGAGAACTTAGGAACACTTATTCCTATGGTATTTTCTACCAAATGTCTGTTTGATATGTAAACATATTTTAGGATCAATTTGTATAATAAAAATTGGTTACTTTATTAAATTTGGGGTAACAACGGCGTATTAAAAACACATATAAAAAATCCAGGATTAGGACAAAACTTTTAAAAGAAGGCTGAATTGTGTGAGACAAAATGACCACTAGAATGGTATATAATTTAACTCTTAATAGAGGGGTAATTTGTCTCTGCTGGTGCTTGTGTGTCAGGATAGATGATTAAACCTGATGTGTGGTCCTCCTAATAAAGTCCTTTAGAGGAAGGAAAAACACTATTTTTACTGCCTGTTTGTACAGTGTGTTAAAGAGACACCTCACAGAGGACACTTTGCAGGAAGACTGCTTTAAGTAATACCTCCAGCACTGTCTGGGTGTCTGTGTACTTCTCTTGCTGAGTGGATCTATATAGTAGGGTGCTATATATCTAGAAGTTATAATGATAGCTCTGAAATTAAACTGGATTCCTTTTCTTCCAGTGTATGGTTGGAAAGTTCCTTTTGAGTTGTGGAGTACAGATAACTCACTTCCTTAATAGGTATAATGCTCTGGTTCTTATCTTTAATATATAAACGTTCCTGCTTGGAAAAAACCACTGTGATATATGCTCAAAATGAGCTCTGGTTTTATGCCTCTTATATATATATGAGTCCCTGCTGGGAAATTACTGCTGTGACGCGTGTTCTCATTGAACTTTCAAAGGACCATGCTGTTTTGTAAAGAGCAAAGTGCCTGCTGTTAGAGAGCAAAATACCTGCTATTAAAGGGGTTGTACTTGCTATTAAAGAGAAAAATGCCTACTATTATAGAGTTAATACTCTGTCAGTTCCTTGTCTTTCCATTATAGCACTTAAGCGATCTATCACTCATTTGGATAAGGACAGGGAGGGTAGCCATGCACACTTCACACAAACACTCAGTGAGAAAAACGCCAGCGTGTCCTTGACATCGGGACACACTACGTCATCAGAAGCCGACGCGTTTCGACGTCATCAAGACGTCTTCTTCAAGGGTGAGCTTGTTGAGGCCGTTAGAGCCCTTTTTAAAGTGTTGCCATCTCCATGGCAACAATTAGGGAACTGTGGAACACGAGCAGTAACATAAAAACATAAAAACGCCCCCTCTGGTGGTGAGCGGAAATGACATGATACTTACAGCCTGCTGGATATACGCTGTAGATTTTAATAAATGCAATAAATAGCCTTATAAGCTTGTGGCATGTCAGCATGTATATATACCAATACTTATAAGGTTCTGATAGTTCCTAAGCTTCCTTGATAGTGGAAAAAGTACTTGTTTGTAATAGCTTATAATATCTACTATGTACATTGAGAGTCAATAACAAATGCTCATTTATGTCATAGTTAGTTCAGGGAGATCTCTATGCTCCTATGTTTTAAGCTTCCAACATACTATTTGGTGCACTTTCTGGAAGAAAAAATGACAATATCTTTGATATATGTCTTAAAGATGGATGCACATATGAATTCCCAATTTAAGAGGGAGAGTGCTGATATTTTCTACCTTCTTTAAATGATTATATGCAAAAGAAACGAAGAGTATTACATTTTTGATAGGAACACATAAAGTGTTTAAGTATTTGCAGTGCATCATAGACAGATTTTTCTTTATTGCACAAGAAATTATTATATCGGAGTGAAAGGTCTGGAACCTAAGTGTGCATGAGGTGAATATTAGCTGGTGCCAGGAGAGGAAAGATCCTAAAGTGAACAATGGGGTTTGAATAGCCGTGGTTATAGCTATAAAAAGATGCTTTCCAAAGGATAGTGAAATTGTAAAGAAATAAATGTGCTAGAGCATGAATATGACATCATATCATGTTATGATAGATGGAAGATGCAGATGTGAATTAATACGGTGTATTGTGATGGTGAAAACTAATACGGTGTATATAGAGACATCTTTACTCTGGAAAGGACTAATTGGAGTAAAGGGACAGAAAAAAAAAGGGGGGAGTGGGTGAGGGGAAAAGGCTGGATGTGGGGATAATTGAACCCCTGATTATGTCGAGGTGATAGGTGAGTCAATAAGTGTAAATGAAAATGTGCCCAACTCAAATAAAGGAGGTGAAAGTGAAACCCTCATTAAGACCTTTGGGAGTCAATGCTTTAAGTTTATGAATCCACCGAGCCTCATGCTGTAATAATTTCTTGTCCAGGTCACCCTGTCTAGGGCCTAAGTGTACCTTTTCCAATACTGTGAAAGTCAACACTTCACTTTTTCCTTTGTGATAATGTTTCACATGGCGTGCTAAGGGTGTATCAAGATCTTTTTGGATAGAATATATGTGTTCCCCTATGCGTCTCCGTAGCTGGCGCCGCGTTTTTCCTACGTAGATCTTGCTACATATGCATGAGGCTACATATATTACGCTTGTTGAGCAACAGTTTGAAAAGTCTTTCAGCACATAGGTCTCCCCACTGTGTGGATGTACGTATATTTTTGTCGGTTTTATATATTTACAAAATTTACATTTTCCACACCTAAAACACCCAATTGGTGGATTTAGCCATGTGTTTGTGGATCTATTCTCCTTAAAAAGGCTATGTACCAACATATCCTTTAAATTCTTCCCTCTACGATATGTTATTGATATATCAGATGACAAATCATTTTCTAAGTCTTCATCACCTTTTAGTATATGCCAGTGTTTGGATAGAATCTCTTTTATTGCCGGTGAGTCATATCCAAATGTCATTATACATCTAGGCTGTATTGTTATAGGCTCAGAGTTTTTTTCAGATTGTCTATTAAGCATTTCCGTTCTGTCACAAGCAAGAGCATATTTAAATGCTTTTTTTAAACACTTATTCGGATAGCCTCTCTCCAGAAATCTCTGTCTGAGTTTGTCTGCCTCTGTCTTGAATTCACTATCGGAACTACAATTTCGTCTTATTCTCAGGTATTGTCCTTTGGGGATGCCTCTTTTTAGTGGTTCGAAATGTTGGCTGTTCCACATGAGCAAGGTATTGGTGGCTGTGTCCTTTCTGTAGGTGGTGGTGGTGATTTCCCCCTGGTTATCTTTCCGAATGTATAAGTCTAGAAAGGTGATTTGGGAAGGATGTATATCATGTGTAAATTTTAGACCTATCTCATTATTGTTCAATAGGTGCATAAAGGTCTCAAATTCTAGAAAAAATAGCACATAATTATCCTGTACTCAAATCCGTAAAATATTTTATTTTTAATATCCGTAAAATATCCATGTAAAAAGTCCAGAGTGCTTGGAGCACCTCAGACACACCCACGCCGCAGCCGGAAAATAAAGAGTTAATTTGAACTCGGGTTTGGGCAGATGTGCAAGCTTGAGAGTGGGTTCCTTTTAATCCTCATGTCCCCCAATATGATCCCTAGCATTTACAGAGCTGTACAGTGCAGGCTTGAATTTTTTTTTGAGTTTTTATATTTCACAGATTACGGCCGGTTCCAAGATATGCGGCCGGCCGTAAAAGGAGATCCTTGCAGGGCCGTATAATAGAATCGCGAGTTAACTGAACCCCCGCAAGGAATCGCAGCCTTACGGCCGATTTACGGCCGATAATAGAATGAGGCCCTAATTGTGCACCAGTACAAAAGTTAATATATGTATGAATATTTATATTTGGAAAGTTGAAGTACCATTGTGCATGGTTAATTAATAATACTTTTACACTGCAAAGTATATATAAGGTATTTGCTGATGCATAAGACACACTATCAAAAAAAAATGTAACAAGCATTAAAAATCTAAAATTAAAAAAATATAATGTAAATATTGTTTAAAGTGCTAGGTGACACAAATATTGAAATATGGAAGGATTATGGATTTCACTAGGAATACAATATACCTTTGAGCATTTTATTTTATTTAGAAATGCTTAGAAGCTTTATTTTTTCTACCTAAAATCATACAAATAGTTCCTAACTGGTTTCTCCCTTAACTGCAGCTCATAAAGACATTGTGCTTCTAAATATAGAGGTTGCAGTGTCTCATAGTAACCAATCGGTGGCAACATTCTGCAGCAGGGTACTTGACAGAGATCACTGATAGGCTAATTTGAAACACTGCATTCCACCGTCTGTATATTAATTAACTTCAAGAGCTACAGAGGGCAGAAAAAAAATCAAAGCTTTAAAGCATTCTAAATAATATAAAGCACATAAAATAAATAGATACATAGGTTTATTCAATTCCTAGAGAAACACAGAAACGCTCCATGTATGTTTAAGTTCTAGTGAAATGGAGTATGATAATATACAACCAGAATATTCAAGCAATGAATAGCAAGCAGCAGTGTCGGCTATGATGCTACATTATTTACAATTATATTAACTTGTCAATCATGTGACTGACCACTAAGAAAGGTATTACACGGGTTGAGGGAGGATGTGAAGATTTTTTCAGGGTCAATTCCATGAATCAGATAATGCTGAACAATCAAGCATAACATGGAAAAGCAAAAGCGAAGGCTAAAAAATGAAAGCAGAAAATCGTGGGCCATTGTGCTACAAGATTACAGAGTTTTCTTATTATAGATTTCCTTTAAATTAGTAATATCTTATTATTTAGCTTGTGATTTGTTAATGGACCAATGAAATTTCATAAATTTAGTATTTATTTTGAAGAATAACTTGATTTGATTATAGGCAAAATGTTTTCAGAAAGTAAAAAAATATGAATAAAAACTATGAAATAAACCAACTAGTATTTGCTTTTTTCCTAATGTCATTAGTCAACCCACATTTTATTATCTTCTGTTCTTTTGAAAGGCTGCAACAATGGATGAATGTACAATTCAATGGTGAATAAACCTTCCAGCTGACAAAAGGAAAACAAATAAAGCAAGGACAAGAAAATTGTATACAACATGCAGTAAATTAAAGGTTGTATTTATTTTAAAACTTTGTTCACCCATTGTTAAGACTAATTCTTTGAATGAGCATACTATTCACTTAAAAATAATCTACATTCGATTTTGAGGAGATATAATGGTATCATAATACAACTGCTTGTATACAGTTGAAAAATATTGTAAGGAGTTCCATCTGCCCTCTGTTTGTATTTATTCAGATCATGCTATTCCAACAAAAATGTGCCTTTATCCAACTTTTTCAAATAAAGGATCACTATAGCACAGTTATTAATACAGTTCTATAACAGAGATATTGATGAAATTTCTTTACAAATATTAAAAATTGAAAATTGTGTTATAAATGAAATTCTAGTCTAGCTTCTGTTCTACACCACCCTAGAAGCCCTTTCAAAGAGCTATTCAAAATGGTGTTTCAAAGTGATGGATTTGGAGAATATTCCAACTGGTATATCACAATGTTTTTTCTCGTAATTGGGCAATGCATGCATATGCGCCGTCACCATGCTCACACCCTTGCTCATCTCCACTTCTTAAGCAGTAGTCGTTGCAGGAAGAGCTTTATATTTAAAGAGTATGGGCTCAGCTCAGCTCTTTATTAGATTATAACTGCAGTTCTGTGTTTGACCTTCCTTGGCAATTACTATTTGGACTACTTAATAAAAATCACATAGAAATGTACAAACACATTACTTTCCTGGAAACTAAAACATGCATATTGAAGCATACCAGATACAGAGTTGAAGAGATAAATGAATAAAGATGAGCACTCTACTCTATTATTATTATTATTATTATTATTATTATTATCCTTTATTTGTAATGCGCCAACATCTTCTGTAGCACTATAAAGAGGTTAGGTACAAGTAAGAAGACAAATTAATACAGTGCAAAGGAATGGAGGGCCCTGTTATTGTGCTTTCAATCAAACACACACATGCTCTTTAATTGTCGTTCTTGCTAAGCCTATACAGCCGGAATAATTCCTGAGAGTACAATCATATTGTGTGCACTTGTCACTGATCATGATGATGCCCTTAATTATTTTTTTTTAAAAGTTTTCAGGTGTGATGTTGCACAACATTTCCATAGTGTCATTGTCCAATCATCTCTCTAAGGGCTCACTGTATTTAAGCCTGTTAGCTTTGCTGTAAACCTATTTTCATTAGAGAGGATTGTAACAGGACTATTATTCACAGTTTCACATTAAAAATGAAAAAACAGATTTGTTAGCAGTGCTTTGTCACAATTTATAGCCAAAGGCAATACATAGAGGTAGAACATTTAGGGTGTCAATAAAAAATGGAGCTGATTATCTTATCTCCATAGAAGACGTCAGAAACATTTTCTGACTAATGTTTTATCATGAACTTTAGGTATCACAGTAAGTAAACATGTCTAACATTTTGGCAAAACCCCAAATAATTATTATTCTGAGGCTGAGCCTCACTAACTTTTATTGTTTCCTGTGGAGTTGTTCAACGGGAAGATACCACTAACCACTCACTGAATATGCACTTGACAAAAACAATGTGAAACTCCCAATATGAAAAAATACATTTAACGAGAGTTTTTGCATAGTAAATGCTCTGCCAAAGTCAGTTTGATCAAGCCTGTAGATTCTAAATCTACATATTAATATGTGTATTTTTTTTTAATACGTTATTCTATTCCTTGCAATTTATTGAAAGTTTTGCATAAAGAGTAATGATAAAAATGAATCTTTCCAAGAACTTAGAAGTAGCAAATTATGACCATACTTGATGTAAAGATAAAATTGAGTGCATCAAATCAAGTCTATATTCACATATTATTTACTTTACATTGATATATGATCCCTTGAACACTTATACATATATTACAGCCTGTGATTTAAAATAATGTTCTTTACAGGTTAAATCACTCTGCACAGAGATTTTGAAAGCTCACAAGATAATTCTTTACATGTTCATGAAGAATCTGGCAAATGTTTCTCCATGGGATCTCAATCTGAAACAAGGTGATATTGTAAAATACTGAAAGTGAAGCCAAGAAACATCTAAGCTCAGTTAAATTTAATAGGAATGCTGTTCGGTGCTTTAAAGTTTAAATAGACCTTATCTTAACCCATTAGCTGAGAAGAGAATTCAATGTTCTTACTGACTACAGGTTTAAAGAGCCCAAACTAAGAAAATTGGAAATGTCAACCACAATATCAACCACTGAGAAAATGTTTAAAACTGATTAAAAGAGTTTCTTCAATTTAACAATTTATTGTACAGATTTACCAAGCACATTGCCACAGTTGAAGTGTACATACTGTACATCACAGCTAGTGATGTCTTCTATATTGCAGGAAAGAAAAATATTTGTAACTATACAATTATTCTAACTGGAAAAGAAGAGCATTGGACAAACAGTTCTGTCTCAATTTTATACATGAACGATTATACCCCTCTTTGATACTACATTATTAATTTTATCAATCAATTACTTAAATATACAACACTACTAATTTAGTTAGAATTTAGATTTTCTTTTCTTTTGTCAAGGAGCCATATAGTAAATATTATTATTATTAACAACTGAAACTATTTAATATTCTTCATTTTTAATACAATTGGTAAAATACATTGTATTTAATAATTATTAAAATTTTATTTAACACATCCATCATACAAAATGTAAAATAGAACATATGTGAAAATAGAGTAAACAAATGTAATTAATTATAATGTTTCATATTTAAATTGAATGAAAAAATATTCACACATGCAAGTGCTCTATTTTATTGTTCTTAAAGTGATCAGATTAGTTTCAAAATATACCAATAATTTGAAATACTCTATGGTGGTCTAAACAGAGCAAATATTTTCTAAGACTTTAATGTACTTATTTTTTACATTTTAATAATTTTATATTTTATTTCCTTTTTTCCATTTTTATTCCACAATACCCATTAAATCAAGGACTGTGACATAGTTCATGAATTTAGGGGAAATGGCCAGTTATTTTAAAGGTTCGGAGGAAAATATTCAAAATACATTTTACATGTCTACAGCAAGAACAACCTTAATGGGCCACAATAGTCCAAATCATTCTTTAAAGCAATTAAAAGAACATGTTTTACACATTCTAAACAAAATTTCACTTTGAAATATAATTTTTATTTATTGATGAAAATTAACACTAACACATATGATAGGCAGATAACATTTTTATCTTACCATTGAGTTAAAAGTCCACTTAATTCAGCAATATTTGGACCACGGCACAGTAAAGATCTCCTAAAAGCATGTTGAAATATTTTTCAAATTTTTGAAATACATGCATTTGTCATTGAGAATTCAAATCAAATCAAATCTGTTTTTACATGTGTCACTGACTGCCCTAGCCAGTCCTGCAACTACAGCTCTGGGCATTGAGAAAAAGATAAAAATAAATTTACCCTTACCAAATCCATCTGTGAAGAGCATGTAATGCTGGAATCACTTAAACAGATCAGTTATGGGTTAACTGGTCAGTGCATTCCTGAGTGTAGTGAAAAACTGCTATCAATCACTTCACTGTGCGGCTCGGCTATCTGTTTTACTCATGCAACAGTCAGTAGATAGGAAAGACTTTGTTATGTAAACAGACTTAAAAACTTTAGATTTTTAGCTGTTAGTAGTGTAATTAAAAAAATAAAAGTACAAACATAGGATTGCTAAGCTCCCAAGGTGTCTACCACCTATAATGAAATCATTTGCTCAATACAGAATAGGGAAAATAATATAACAAATCTTTATTATAAATATATCACAACGGCGAAGTTAAAAACTGGTTAAAAAATCCAGGATTGAACACACAAATTAAAAGAGGACAAGATAATATGGGACAAATGAGAGCCTTTCACTTCTCAGTGAAATTAGTTATATTATAAAGTAATAACCCTTAAATAAGGGACAAAGAGTACCCCCTTATTTAAGGGTTATTACTTTATAATATAACTAATTTCACTGAGAAGTGAAAGGCTCTCATTTGTCCCATATTATCTTGTCCTCTTTTAATTTGTGTGTTCAATCCTGGATTTTTTAACCAGTTTTTAACTTCGCCGTTGTGATATATTTATAATAAAGATTTGTTATATTATTTTCCCTATTCTGTATTGAGCAAATAATTAAAAAAATAGATAATTTTAACATACTATACAGATCACTTACAGTGGAAAAATGTCCCTTTAAGAGAAAGTGTAAACAAGGACACTAGGAGACTCTGTTAATTGTTTTATTTACATTTAAACTAATGAGTTTACATTTAATCTAATGAGAACAAAATAACAATATGTTGCAACTCAGCAATTCACAATCCTCACAGCCACTCTGTCTATATTTAATGCAATTTTTCTACATTATAAATCAATCATTTCTCATGAAAAAAAACTTTTATAATTTTTAAATTATGATCTTTTAAATGCATGCTAGAAAATTTTATACCAGTGTCTTTAAATGACAGTAAGAGTTCACACTTGTCTATAAATTAAACCTTTCTTGGTACTTTACACTGTTACAAGAGAGCTATTTAGTAGACGTTTGAGATATTCTAGGTTGCCAGTATCAGTTTTTTCTCTAACCATCACAATTTTTTTTTAAGCTTGTAAATTTATTTTCAATGACATTTACTTTTCAATGCCTGAATATGAACAGGTAATGGGTTAATCAAACATTCAGTGTAAGGATTCATTTTTCTGTAATCCCTTAAATCCCGGGATAGAAGCTGTGCTCCACAGCTCTTTCCTGCTGTGTCTGAGGCGAGGGGAGGTGCATTTTGTAGCACATTGATCTGCCTGAAATTCCGTGAATGAAGTTTCCTTCCCCTTTGCCAAAAATTACACAGAGCTAGCAGCTATGAAGCATGGCAACCTGCCAAACTTCATAACACAGCCATGATGTAAGGGCTAAATACACAACAGAAATAAATGCAGTTCTGCACAGAACATTAACACCTTAACTGCAAGAGGCCATGACATTTTCTGGCATCGCACGACTGGAGGTTGAAAGCAAGCATAAAATAATTGGATTTGGATATTAAGACTAAAAATATTCTATAAATATAATCAATATCTTTTCTAAAAGAGCTGTGTATAAACTGTCTGCATTTTAGCATAGAATTTTTTTCAAACGATTTGTGGTGTTTATAAATGTGTTTTTTGCCCCCATATACATTAGGAAGAATGCTTTGTTTTGTGGTACCTGAGAACGCCCTGTAATTCCTAGTACTGCGCTATATCTGCCTTCTAAAAATTCCCTAAGTACGTCCTCCATTACCTTGGCCATGGAGGAATGTTGGAGCTACACTACATTTAAAATACTGGCAAAAATGTCCTACAATTTGATTAAATTTACCATCATTTGACATCCAAAGACTTGGACGGGAGTTATGCAGCCACTGAAAATGACTGCTTGGCTGTAGTATTAGCCCTAAAGGAACTCCTAACTAAATGGACAGGAAGAATGAAACCCATGCTTTGGGTGAATTTTGGCCGTGAATTAAAGTTGGCTCCTACACTGAATCCTGGCTTTACAACCATACAGTTTCACCATCTAGCAAAGACAGGGGAGAACTCACCACAGTGCCAATAGACTTTCCTGTCAGGAAGACCACTAAATGTGGGTAGCAATGCCAAATTAAAAACCTTCACCCTTACCCACCTGAGTCTACACATCTTATAACTCACCTCCTAATACTTTCTCATCTACAACCTTTGTCCTGCCCATGATTAATAAAGCTTGGTCACACAGTTGATTGCATGAAGTTAAGAGTCTTGGAATTTGGGGATATCTGAATATCTTTTCTTGGACTCACTTGTAACACACAAATAATATCTGTTTGGTTATCAATTACCTTGATATGATTAAACTATTATGTTGACAGAATAATTTTTTAATTAGGAGCTGTTTTCCAACACAGTCTTATGTATAAACTGTGTTTTCATAATTATTTCTTCTAGTTATTAATTCCATTATAAATTATGAGGAAGAAGAAGGATCACCTGTATCAGTTTAATAGTTGCGGATGGGAGCAGGTAAACGGCAATGATATTATTTTCAAATAGATTTTTTTTTAAACTTACTTTTATAATATGTTCCATGCAAAGTCATATAATCCTCTTCCTGTATACTTGCATTTATAGCATATGTTGCACCATGTATTTTGAGGTCACTAATTATACTATGAATTATCCTCTGTTCTACTCCTGTTCTTGGCCCTACAAACACTGAGTTAGTAGCACGTGAGCCAAAAGCTAAATCATTAATTGCAATAATATTCTATAGTCCTGTCATCATATGTATAAATAATAGTAGTAATGTTGGGTGCAATTTCATTTGCAAGCAATAACATTTAAAAAAGACTGAGAAGTCTTACATGATCGCAATTTAATATCTCTGCTTTAGTGAAATAACCTCTGTGTAAATAGAAAACGTGATTCTTGAATCATTAATGAACACGAGTAATAAAAATGAGAATTAATTCAAATATTCCCATATCCTATAATTTTCAACTTTATACTTTAATAAACATAGGTAGTAATATTTTAACAGAGAAATGAATGTGCACCTCTTGAAAAGAAATTAGACTGTGTATTATAAATTCCATGTTATCAGGACCATTACCATTTGTTTCAGTTCAATAAAAATATCAATGCAGCATGTTTAGAAAAAATACATTATGTGCTGAGGCAAAGAACTTAGAGATATACAGACACACACTGTCAATGCCTCCAGTTAATAGAATTGACCTTTGTGGATAGCAATTAAAAGTGGGTACAAAAGAAATTGAGTATGTTCTCTTGCATTTACTATTAGGTACTACCTAGGTCAATTCCATTATCATAAGGTATTGGCATATTTTGCAAATGGGAAAAACAGCGCTTTTCCCATAAAGCTATAAGCTGTTTTCTTTTGCTAAGACACTAATTTAAATGCATTCCTTATCACTTCAGTCTTGGAAAGAGCATGCAGGAGCAAAATATGGCATAGGTGGACAATGAGATTTTGTACAATAAAGATTTCTTAAAAAAATATTGCAAATAATGTAAATTTTAAGTTAACTTACAGAATTCAAAGTTATTGTCATCTGTTCTAGATGTCTGTCTATCATGACAACTGTCTAATATCCCAAAATATATTCTGTGTAAGCAGATGTTTTAAAAAATATATCGAAATTACTGAATTTCGCCATTTGTTAATTATTAAAAGGTGAACTGTTTAATAACCAAGACCAAGATCACTGTGCATTCTGTAAAACACTCAGCAAACCTTACTAAAACAAGTAATTTATCAACACCATCACTTTAATAACGGCTACTTATATAATGTTAACATAAAGAAGGTTAGGCCTTGCTTCTTGATTACATTTTTGTACTACTGTGACAATATCATTCATGTTAATGGATGTCAAAAAATATGGCTGCCCCTACTCTATAAAAGCGAGTGTTGGTTGCTCAAATGTTTACTGTGTTGTTCTCCTAGTTAACACATACAGATTCCAATCCCTGTCTACAGGATTCAAAGCTCAAAACAGGGCCCTTCATTTTCTGCAGTTGTTAATATTGTATTTTCACTTGTTATTCTCCCCTGTACAGTGCTACAGAATATGTTAGCGCGTAACAAATAAAAGTTATTAATAATAATAATAATAACAATACTTGGGCGACAGATAAATGTGATATTGCACAGCCCATGCTTCTGACAATGAACCACGTTCCTGCTTCTTCTAAGACTTGGAAGACAGACACATATGATACCTAATAACCCCTGCTTCTGACCTGGAATCACTTCCCTGCTTCTGCTAAGACCTAGGAGACAGACACATCTGATACCTAACATCATCTCTTCTCAACTGCATTCCTCAGGGACCACTGCTAGTGAAATGGTAACCATAACCATACATGTCCACAATAAGATTATCACACACTATGTGATGATGCCAAGTCACATGGTCACTATATATAGGCCATGATCATCTACTTTGTAGACAAACATGACTAAGCTAACATTTTGACCAATTGATTTTCACTGAGGACTGCATTTGGAAGAATTAAATGAGATGCAGCCCCTATCTCCTCCTCTTCCTAGTCACAGCCCCTCCCCTCCTGTGCCACCACACCCTCTCCCACATGAGGATCTCCTAGGAGATGCTGGTCGAAGCATTGATGATGGTGGAGTGGAAGGCATAGTTGATGGTGGAGGCATTGAGGCAGAGGGAGTGATTTGGGGACTGCTCAGGAGTAAAGGATGCTGTATTTCCATTGTTTTTTTGTTGAAGATCTAGATTTATTTTCAGCTGAACACTTTGATTGTTTTATATTTGTATTTGGCTCCTACTCCTCCTCATAACAAGGATCCTGCGGTGTCTCAGTTGGCCACTAAGCCATGGCACTGTCTTCAGCTGCTGTCTCTGCCTCCTCCATTGAGACATCAGATGTCTTTTGATCTAAAATTAAATATCAGTAGTATAGCAGATAATAACATTGGCATTATCATATGATCTCTTCATGATGGGCATGCATGCCTCCATTTGTGTGGGATGCCTCCTCATTGCCCGATATATGTTTTTTTGTGTGCATGCCTCAGTGGTTTGAATTGCTTGCACACTGGTGAGGAGGCCAGACATCATGGTCTCCTGCTGCCTATGAGGGTGAGGAGGGGGCTACTGTCAGTGGAAGGAGCATTGTGTTGGCTGTGGTGGCATGGAATGGAGGTGCTAGGGTGGTTGTGGAATAGTGGGGAGGTGCTGGGGTGGTGGCGGCAGTTGCAATCTGGATGCTGGACCCATGGTGCTGGAGGAGGTGTTGCTGGATGAGCTATTGAAGGCAGTGGTTTTGGTGGAGGAGGTGGTGGCAACAATACTGGAGGACACAGGTGGTGGATCAATCTTTGGGAGGAGGGGTGAGTGAGGTCAAAGTCCACCCTTGGTGGCTGATGGGCCTGCAGTTTTCCCCACTGATTAAATAAACTGATCCTCCTCATACAATGGGTCCTACTCTGGCCTATGTTCATCCTCCTGGTACTTCTGCTACTGCTCCTTCTCTGCATTTGCCTCCTACTCTGCCTCATACCAAGGATCCTACTGTGTCTCATAATCTGGCCAGTCAGCCATGTCCCCATCTTCTGCTTCTGTCTCTGCCTCCTCTGTGGAGCTAAAATGACATATCAATAATGTAGCAAATAACATTGCTTGATCATATGATCTCTTTTTGATGTCCATGTATGTGTCCATTTGTGTGTGAGGCCTCCTCGTTGCCTGATATATGTTCCTTTTTGTGCATGGCTCAGAGTATGACTTGCTTGCATGCTGGTGAGGAGGCCAGACATTACGGTCTTCTGCTGCCTGGAAGGCTGTAAGTTTGCCTAAGTTGGCCTCCTTAACCCTGGGGGAGATCAGGTGGCTACTGCCAGTGAGGGCTGCATCCTGTTGGGGTGGTGGCAAGGAGTGGAGGTGCTGGAGTGGTGGTGGCATAGTGGGGAGGTGCTGGGGTGGTGGCGGCAGTTGCAGTCTGGATGCTTGGAGCTGTAATGAGATATTAATAGTACAGCAGATAACAACATTGGATGATTCTATGATATCTTCATGATGGGTTGATCCTGGATGGTTGAATTAATTCACATTGTAAAGAGTTTGTATTTGCTGTGAATTATCACTGATGTCATTGATTTGTATTTCAAGTTTATGTACAATAGGCCCCGTGGATAGATTTGTAGCATTACAGTTTATACTCTCTACTGTGATGTTATAGATTGTTTTATTTTGGATAATTTCAATATACCTGTAGGTAAATTATATCATCACAACAATTTCTAGTACATTGCTAGCCTTACAATTACTGAATCTCAAAGAATCATTAATGAATATCCATTTGTCATAAAAAAACATCTACTGAGGATGGTACATGATGGTACAATGTATGAAAAGATAAAGTGAAGCACAAATCCATCTCTTTCCAGTTGGGGTGACAGAGTCCATTTCAGGGATATGGAACTATTCTGGACTTTCCTCCATATGTAATATACCTGGGTGTCTATTTACCTTAATGTTCTTTGTTTTATTGAATGTTTACAAGCTTTGTTTGTACTGCCTCTTATCAAACAAATATCCCATGATGGGGTATTAAATCGGCAGCTCATGAAGGCACAGGCTCTGCTATACTTGCTGTGCAGTGTCTCATTCTAGCCATTTAGTGACTATATCTCAGCAAGTTTCTGCAACATGTTACTGATATGTGGTTCCTGATAAGATAGAACACTATACTGCACATCAAGTCCTACAGAGTCTGTATCTACATATTTTACAGTGGGCAGACTCATGTCCAGTTCTGACCGAGGCTTCTTAGTACACCTACAGAATCTTCAGGAGACGGATGAGATGATCTTGTTAAGAACTTAACATATTTTGTTGTGATCTACACAGTCAAAGGCTTAAGAATAGTCTGTGAAGCAGTAGTAAATGTTTTTTCTGGAAGTTTCTTTCTTCCTCGATTATCCATTGGACATTGGTAATTTGATCTCTTCTGCCTCTTCTTCTGCGGAATCCGGCTTGCACATCTGGCAGTTCCAGGTCCATATTTTGTTGGAGTCAAGCTTGTAGGATGAGTGCAATTGTTTAGTAATTAGAACAATCTTTGACACTGCCTTTTTTTTCATTGTTGAGTTTTTCAAATTTGTTGGCATAAGGCAAGTAACACTTTAACTGCATCATATTGTAGAATATTGAATAGTTTGATTGGGATTTCATCAACTCCTGCAGCCTTGTTATCAGCAAGGCATCCAAGGGCCCATTTCCCTTTGCTCTAAAAGATGTCTGGCTCCAGCTCATTGGACAAACTACAGAGGTTATCACTGCTGTTAAGATCCTTCCTGTATAGATATTCAGTGCATTCATGCCACCTCTTCTTTATCTGATCTTCTTCTAAGTCCCCACCATTTTTGCCTTTTATCCTGCCCACTTTATTATGAAAGGCCTTTGATTTCCCCAATTTTGTTGATGAGATCTTTTGGCTGTTATCTTCTTTGATCTCTTTACATCACTCATTGTAGAATGTCTTCCTTGTCTCTTCTTGCTATCCTCTGGAATTCTGCATACAGTTGGACATTTTTTTTCCTTTCTATACTACCTTTCACTTTCCTTCTTTCCTGGGCTACTTTCAAAACCTCATAAGCCATTTTGCCTTCTTATTTTTCTTTCTTTTAGGGATATTCTTTGTTGCTATGTCCTGGATAATGTTGCAAACTTTGGTCAAAAGTTCTTCAGGTGTTCTATCTTCCATGTCTTGTCCCTTAAATATATTTTTTACTTCCACTGCATATTCACAAGGGATATTATTTATTTTGTAACTACTTGGCCTGATGATTTTCCTTTTTTTTTCCCCTTAGTTTAATTCTGTAACTTAGTAATAGCACAACAAAAATTACAGGTGGCTCAAGGTGTAAAAAGAACTGGTTATAATGGGTTGCTACTAGGGATAAAGGAATTATATAACAATAGAAAATATAAGTAAAGCATATCCCTTTTACATAGTGCCTAATTGTAATATAGAGAATAATACATAATAAAACTTAGCGTTTAATAATTTGGTTAAAACTCAAAATTAAAATCTTGATACTCTGACAACACGTGAAATTGGATGAGTGGATGGGACTTAATATGCCACTATATATATTAGTTAATAATCCTATAAGACCACTGAATATGTGATCCAGCTATAAGGTGCTAGGTGCTGTAAGCAGCTGTGGGAAATTTGCTGTGATAAATGTTGCACAAAGTGAAAAAAGTGAACAGTGCTAAGTGCAAATAATGGGGCCTTATAGAGTCAATCGATAAGTCTGTAGGCCCCTACGGGAAAGAACTGCAGCTCCTAGCTTCGCGAATGTTGCCTATGCGGCCAGTAGGTCAGCGTCGCGGCGTCACGGATCATGCAACCCTACGCACGTATCTAAACAATTTCATCAGGGGCTACCGACAAGGCAAACGGAAGACTATTTGAGCCATTCCGTTACCATGGAGACATAAAGATTAAACCAAATAGCTTATATATACAATAAAAATGAATAATTGGTGAGCAATAGAATAGAGGAAAACTAGTATTGCAGTATAGAAATGACACTATAGTAGAAATCCTATGAAGGATATTCATCTATGGGTAATAATATATTTTGTAGAACTATGAGAACAAAATACATATAATCCCATGATATATAGAAGAAATGCATAATACTGATGGTATTAGGAAATTTGTGAATTCCATTCTGAATATGTCCATCAATTTATTGTTATATAAATATAAATATTGAGTATTGCTTAAAGGTATTTGACATATAAAGTATTAAACCAATACTCAAACAAAGAGCATAATGGCAAATGGTGCTGGTCAAATTATATATAACATATGAACCAAAGTTCTTAGTTTTAAAAGATATATATATATAATACATCCCTTATTTCCATAACCATGAAGAGCCTATTGTACAATTCCTATTATAGTCCTATTTTAGTCATATAAGACAAAATTAATTTAATCATATTGGACACTCTTCTTTATGGACATAAAGAGTATGAATATAATATACTCTTTATATTTCACTCTTATGTGATACATGTTCATTAAGTTACAAATAATACTATGGTCTTTACATTGTCCATATTACATACTTCGCCTGGATTTTCATATAATATGAACAAGAGTCCATCTTCATATTATTGTCATAGTCCATCAATATGTAAGGCCCCAGATGTTAGAAAAATGGGGTTTATTATAGCTTCTATATATATAAAGGTATCAGACTGACAAGGTGAATATATAAATGCTCAGATCGAATTGAAAGGATAAATACAGAAATACACAGACAATAACGTTATTAAATGAATGGTGTGAAGGTGAAACCTTCATTTAGTCCCCAAGGTTTTTTAGTTTTCAATGTGTCCATCCATTGAGCTTCTCTTTTCAAAAGCTCCTTGTCAGTATTACTTCTTCTAATAGTTTGTTGGACACTATCAATTGCTATAAAAGAGATGTTATTAAGATCACCATATGTTTTAAATGTAATGGTTAGCTGCAGGTGTGTTATATTCTTTAGTTATACTGTATACATGTTCCAGAACCCTGCGTCTGAATTCTCTACAGGTTTTACCTACATATCTCATGCCACATTTGCAAAGCATAAGATATATGACCCCTACTGCCTTACATGTCAGTAGTTGTTTGATTTTAAAATGTGTGGTTCCATCTCTAGAAAATAATATTTTGGTGGTATTTACATATTTACAAGCTTTGCATCATAGACATTTGAAGCAGCCTTTAGTTTTGTTTAGCCAGTTTTTACTTTTGTCAATTTCCAAGTGATTTTTAGATAGCATAATTCTTAGATTAGTGGAGCGTCTACTAGTGATCTGTGCCTGATTACTTAGGAAAGGCCTCAAGTGATTGTTGAATATTCTTTTAATTTCATGCCACTTTCCATTATAAGTGCCAATGCACCTTACTACATCATTAGATTGTTTGTTTTTCTCCATCAATAACAGATCTCTATCAACATATTTTGCTCTCTGATATGCATTCTTAAGCGTTGTGTTATTATATCCCATTTCTTTAAAATGGTGTTAAAGCTCTCTGGCTTCTATTTGAAAGCCAGTTGGACTTGAACAATTTATTTTTATTCTTAAATGTTGTCCGAAAGGTATTCCTGGGACTAAGGCTTTAGGATGACTGCTATTAGCTTTTAATTAACTATTTGTGGCTGTAGGTTTTCAATAGGTGGTAGTTTGAAGTTTACTATCATCCAACTTGTTAATTTTCAAATCCCCAAAAAGTAATACTAGATCCATTAATCTCTGATGTCAAGTATAGCCCCATGTTATTCCTATTTAATAGACCAATTAATTCTTCCAATTCCTTGGGATTACCACTCCAAACTAGTAAGACATCATCGATGAAACGGACCCACAGCTCAATGTGTTGAGTGTATTTGTCCATTTCATCGATGAATACCAATATTTCCTCCCACCAGCCTAAATAGAAATTTGCATATGTGGGGGCACATGCTGTGCCCATAGCTGTCCCACATATTTGCTGGTAGAACTTATTGAGGAAAACAAAGTAGTTGTGAGTTAGCACAAACTCATTGTGATTTCTATAATGAGTACCTCTCTTTGATAAAAAATATTTGACTGCATTTATGCCTCTTATGTGTTGTATGTTAGTGTACAGAGACTCAACATCTAATGACACCAATAGTGCCTTTTCACTGACGATGTCATTTAATTTTAGTAAGACATCTTTTGTGTTCTTGACATAGTATGCTAAAGTAACTACAAAGTCACGCAGAATAAAATCTACATACTTGCTTGGATTTTCAGTTAGTCATTCAATGCCAGACACTAACGGTCTGCCTGGTGTTTTTTTTTAGTTTTTATGTATTTTATGAATGCAATAAAATGTGGCAATTTTGGGACTTTGATTTGTCAAAAATTCAAACTCTGATGTATTGATAACTTTTGTTGCAAGGCCTCCATTTAAATGATCTCTCAATTCTTCAATAAAGTCATCTGTGTGATCTTTTTCTAGTCTTTTGTAGCTTTTTTGTCTTTTAAGAGTCTCTCACACTCCATAATATAGTAATTTTGTCTGAAATGACTATATTGCCACCTTTATCTGAATTTTTGATGACTATATCATTATTTTCTTATAATTGTCTTAAAGCCATTTTCTCAGGTTTAGTTAAATTGTGAGACATATTTACAGTGTTTGATAATTTTTCCATATCCCGAGTCACATTGCTTACAAAATGTTCAATATTGGGGCTAATACTTAATGGTGGTGTGTATTTACTCTTTGGTTTGAAGGAGGAGAAAGGGCCTTTGGATTGAAATTCCTAATTTTCAGCCAATAAACTTTCAAGATCTCTAAGTTCTTTGAATTCAAAGGTTCTGATGGATTTCTATTTCCTTTTTTGGAGAATAAGAAGCCCATAGTCTGAGCCGCAGTCAGCTCCAGATCTTATTTTTGCTGATTGTATAGAGCTCCTCCATCTTTGGCTGCAAAGTATATAGTCAATCTGTTATCTTTATTGTCCACCTGGTAATGTCCATGTATAGAGTCGTCTCGGAGGCTGTTGGAAGAGGGTGTTTGCTATGACCAGAAAAATAGCTTGACAGAATTCTACTCATCTCTGACCTACTTCATTTTGTGCTCCAAGCCCAAACTTGCCAGTTATTCCAGTTATCTTTTGGTTTCCTACTTTAGCATTCCAATCCCCTACGATGAACATCTTTTCTTGGTGTTATATCTATGAAGTGTTGAATACCTTCCTGGAACTGGACAGCTTCAGCATCTTCACCATCTATGGATGGAGCATAGACTTGGATAACTGTGATGTTAAATGGCTTGCCTTGAATTTGAATTTAAATCATTCTGTCATTTATTGGATTGTAAATGAACACTGCTTTGGCCACCCTTTGATTGACTATGAGGACTACTCAATTTCTTCTGCGGGATTCTTGACCACAGTAGAAGAGCTGGTGGTTGTCTGATGTAAAAACATTCAATTTCAGTCTATTTAAGTTCACTAATTTCAAGGATATAAATGTTTAACCTTGTCATCTCATTCCTGACCTCAAGGTTCTAACATTTCAGGTTCCTTTCATAGTTCTAACATTCCAAGTTATGTGTTCAATACTGATAATAAACTCCTACCTACTTTTAGAAACATTCTCCTCTCTCTCTCACTTATGTAATTAACCTCGACGCTTAGACCTTTGTGTTTTCTGGGAAAGCTAGTTAGTGTTTGGACAAGAAACAGGCAATTTTATAAACTGTATGTGTCAGTTATAGTGATGTCCCGAACAGTTCGCCGGCGGACTATTCGCAGGGCTTTTTGCATGTTCGCGTTCACAGCGAACGGCGAACACAAGCGCTTTTGGGTTCACCCCCTATTCTTTATCATTGAGGAAACTTTGACCCTGCACCTCACCGTCAGCAGACACATACCAGCCAATCAGCAGCATACACTCCCTTCCAGAGCCTTCCATCTGAAGGACAGCAACCCAAAAAGCCCCTTTTAGGGCTAGAACATCATTTATTTTTTTTTTTTTTTTTTTTCTGTGTAATCTAATTGCATATGCCTGCCTGCCAGCGTGTGTGACAGGCTAACACCTAACAGCTTATATTGTGCTCAGTGAAATAAAACAACACTTTTTTGACTGTAATCGATTGAATATCAGTTGCCTGCCTACAGGCGTGTGTGTGAAGCCTATTGCATCTACTCTGCCAACTTTTGCCAGTGCACAGTGATACGTCATATCTGGTGCAACCGTAGAGTACAGTGACATAAAACAACACTTTTTTGACTGTAATAGATTGAATAGCAATTGCCTGCCTACAGGCGTGTGTGTGAAGCCTATTGCATCTACTCTGCCAACTTTTGCCAGTGCACAGTGATACGTCATATCTGGTGCAACCGTAGTGTACAGTGACATAAAACAACACTTTTTTGACTGTAATAGATTGAATAGCAATTGCCTGCCTACAGGCGTGTGTGTGAAACCTATTGCATCTACTCTGCCAACTTTTGCCAGTGCACAGTGATACGTCATATCTGGTGCAACCGTAGTGTACAGTGACATAAAACAACACTTTTTTGACTGTAATCGATTGAATATCAGTTGCCTGCCTACAGGAGTGTGTGTGAAGCCTATTGCATCTACTCTGCCTACTTTTGCCAGTGCACAGTGATACGTCATATCTGGTGCAACCGTAGTGTACAGTGACATAAAACAACACTTTTTTGACTGTAATCGATTGAATATCAGTTGCCTGCCTACAGCGCCTACTCTGCCAACTTTTGCCAGTGCACAGTGACGCTCATATCTGGTGGCACCTTAGATTGCACGCGCAGTGCCCCAAATTTGAAGTGGGAGGACCAACCAAGCATCTTTTTTCATCTCCCGCTTCCAAAAATCCATGCCTTATACACGTCCCCTGATAGTGGACGTAACAAGGATTAAACCGATAGGAATAGTACTACTTAACAGTACACACCTTATAATAATGCAGACAGAGGCAACGCGTATAATCTTCCATGCTGTGTAGTGGAAGCCCCCAGACTCTGACCTGTGTATAATATTCCATGCTGGGCAGTGGAAGCCACCAGGCTCTGACCTGTGTATAATATTCCATTCTGTGCAGTGGAAGCCCCCAGACTCTGACCTGTGTATAATATTCCATGCTGTGCAGTGGAAGCCCCCAGACTCTGACCTGTGTATAATATTCCATGCTGTGCAGTGGAAGCCCCCAGACTCTGACCTGTGTATAATATTCCATGCTGTGCAGTGGAAGCCCCCAGACTCTGACCTGTGTATAATATTCCATGCTGGGCAGTGGAAGCCCCCAGACTGGGAGTCTGAAGAAGAGGAGTCAGAGGAGGAAGGTGGCTTTGAGGAGGTGGAAGACCAAAAACAGCAGGCGTCCCAGGGGGCTGTTGTCACCTTTCGGGGACCCTTGGTGGCTGGGTGGAGGAAGAGACCTTCAATGACATCAGTGAGGACAAGGAACGGGACATGGCTAGCTTGGTATCCAACCTTGTGCAAATGGGGGGTTTGCGGTTGTGCAAAGGGACTGTTTGCGGTTGTTTGCGGTGCATTAAACCGGGAGATTGGTCTGTTACTGTGAAGCGGGTGTAACCCTTACACTACCTGATCGATACAACATCATACCTGATGTTTTAAAGCATGTTATTCCAAACAATTTAGGAATGTTAGGTGATTTATGCCCTTTATGGCTTAAAACCAGACTCTGCATCAACTATGTAATTTTCCGTGGGAGTTTTGCCATGGATCCCCCTCCGGCATGCCACAGTCCAGGTGTTAGTCCCCTTGAAACAACTTTCCCATCACTATTGTGGCCATAAAGAGTCCCTGTGGGTTTTGAAATTTCCCTGCCCATTGAAGTCTATGGCGGTTTGCCGATGTTCGCCTGTTCGTGATCATTTGATGAAGTTCGCGTTCGCTGTTCGCGAACCCAAAATTTGATGTTCGCGACATCACTATTCAGTTAACATGACGTTTTGCTTTCCAATTGGTTCCTAGGGCTATTAAAAAATTCAAAAAATGCGTAGACTTCACAGATTGGCTAATTTGCCAAAATCTCATGTAACCAGGACCTTACATAATATATGTAAGGCCTTCTAATGGATGTAAAATGGGTTTGCATATAAACAGTATCCTAGGCTCACAGTGGGTAGCTGCAATTGGAATGGATACAAAGCTTGCTCAAAAAGCTCTCAAAATTATGAGAGATATGTTTTGCTCAGCTATGTATTCAATTACCATAGTGCCCTATACAGTATATGCAACAATCCTCCTTAAACTGTGTACCCATATACCATGAAAAAAGTCTGTTCCAACACATGCATGATTGTTAAATGGACAGGGTACTCAGTTTTGAATTAAATCATAGGGTAGAGCAAGTCCTGCCTGGTGATGGCATACAACAGTAGGAAAGTTGTATAGTAACAGCAAGGAATGTATCATGGGCTCCACATAGTTAAATGTAACATATTATTTTGTTATGTTCTTTCTCTCAAGAACATGCATTGGGGTTAATATGATCATCTTGTTGGAAAACATGGATCTGCAATCAACTGAATAAATATGATTTGGAGAAATACAGAAATTAGTTCAGAGGTATTATTTATTATAAAAATAGTTTTGTGAATAATGTATTTTTAATGATAAGACAGCAAACAAGGCCTTCTGGACCATGTTTCTATGAGTAATGAGGCAACAATCACATTATCGACAGAGTAAAAAAGAAACATTTCCAAAATTGCCAGATAAAAAGGACTTAAATAAAAAAAATAAAAAGTATGCTATGCACTTACTCCTACAAGAATGAAAACTTCAGTATTTCCATTCCATTTGGTATGCAGCCTCAAGGCTTCTTTCCCTTGCACTATAAAGATGCTGGGTTACACATTTCAAGTTGATATTTCCTGGCCAGTGAAGGGGAAGGTGTGGTGTAAATTTCAATCTTATCCAGTAATCTTAATAAAGGCTCTATGTCCCCTAATTCACAACCATCTCTCCTCTGATGGCCTAAACACACACTCTCATGGTTCTTATTTTCCACCTCATATGTGTATAAACAGATTTTTATGAAGTGTTGAAAAGACAGATTATAAACCATAAAATAGTGAACATTTTCCACCAGTGTTTATAATTGCATATAATGATTAATCAATATCAGTAATATCAGTTTGCCTATTAAATGAATCAATTAAAAATGTAATAAAAATGTATTGTAAGAAATAGCATTGCAACACTTTGAAAAAGTGCATCCAGATTTTAACATGAGGAATCTCCATAGTCAGGGATTATTAATGGGTATTGCAAAACTATGCTTAATGCAATAAAAAATATACAGAAAGAACCTGAAACATTCTTATTACAGACTCACGTTATCCCATGGAATAAAATAAGCTAAATAACTTTGTAAAATCATAAAACTTTTATGGTCATTTTCATTTTCAGCTTTTGCCCCTAAACCACTTATTAACGCAGGGTCATTCAATTTTCACTTTCTCATTGAGATGTGAATATAATTAATGGTGACATAAAATACAGGCGGTCATGTAAGGACAGTTAGAGAACCAGACAGAAAATGGACTGGATATCTCACTGAGTCATCTTAGGACATTTCCTATATATTTTTAAAACCTGCCCCACCCCTGCACATTGGGCAGGCCACAAGGTGTGTTGAACATCAAAAGTAAAGCATGCACCAGAAATGAATGGCAAAAAATGCAAAAACTGTCTCATATTAGGAGAATATTTAATAGTTGTCTGGATCAGAACTGGACTCAATATTTCATAAACATATATTGTACAATAAAGTTACACTACAAAGTTCCCAGTTATTACAAAAACTATAAATACTCATAACTGCAATTGTATTTTTGTTTTTTTAAATAGTATTAAGCCCAAGGCCAAGCTTGAAATTTGCAACAGTTACAAAGGGATTAAATTGAACAAGGCCACAACTACAGGGTCGAAGCCTCAAGACTCTTCCCGCGGCCACAGTCCGTTAGTGGGCTGCACTAGGTGCGGTCCGCAGTTACAATCCAATCAATAATTACAGAGTGCGACACAGGCCTCAGAGCCACTAGAAAGCGGGCTAGTGGAAAATGATTGACAGAGAGAGAATATAAAGCTCATGCATTGACTGTGTTGTAGATTCTCAAGAAGCAGCACGCAGGTTCGGAGTTGGTGGTTTGAGCAGATAGAGAGAGAGAGAGTAGGCAAATATTTCAAAGCAGGTTCTTACGGTTTTATTTCTTTATATATTTCTAATAACGATTTTACACTTAAACATTGATTACACATATTTACTGATTGCACATAATAAAAATACACATAGAGTAAATAGCACACATAGATACACTTATAGCTAGGTCACTACATACACACACCCCTACCCTATACCCCAAAAGTTAATAATTACACATAAAACAATTTTTTTTTTTACATCACAAATATATTGATTAGCCTTATTTTATTTTTGGGATAATTATGGAGGGAGGGGAGAGGACTGGAGAGGTGGGGAGGAGAAGAGTAGGAGAAGCGAGCAGGAGAGGTGTCCCTGGGTAGTGGTGGAGAGGAGGTGTGGAGGAGAGGAGTGGAGGAAAGGAGGCTGGAGTGGAGGACGTGGGGAGTGGAGGAGTGGAGGAGGTGGGGAATGGGAGCGAGGTGGAGGTGGGGAGTGAAGGAGAGGAGTGGGGAAAGGAGTGGAGGTGAGGAGTGGAGGCGAAAATTGGAAGAGAGAAGGAGGTAGGGAATGGAGGAGAGGAGGTGGGGGTGGCTAGGTGCCCATAGTCATAGGTATATTGAATTCAGGGCCAGAGGGGGAGGGGCTTATTTCTAGGGGGTGGTAGTGCGGTGGAGGGACAGCCTTCAGGGACAGATGAAAGAGAGCAAGATCCCTGTTCACAGTTGGAAGGGCTAGAGGCTGGGGGCAGGCAAAGGAGACCAATCTACAGTCACGAGAAGACGTGGTCCTCCTGTGCTCCATCCATGAGTACCCCGCTATCCTTGTGGGAATGGAGGGTAGTTAGGCCTGGGCCGCAGTCTCAGCAGTGTGCACAGCAGAAAGGGATGTGAGGTCTGTCAGGCACCGTTTTGATGACATCAGGGCCAAGGTGAGGAGGATGATGACCAAGGAGGCCAGTGAAACCACAGCACCAAGTGGTAAAACCCAAGTGACTGTGAGATACAATGAGTGGGAAAGGGTGCTCAAAGACTTGCTGAGCCAGGTGACTCTGGAGCTTCAGGCCTGGTGGACCAGCAGGATCCAGCCTCCATGTCAGGTGAATATCACATACACCAACATGCCACCACATGTACATCCCACACACTACACATGTACATGATGACCAACAAGGACACTGACATGTCAGCTCTATGGAATGAACAAATGATAGATGGACCAATAGATCAAGTGACTGCAAATGCGATGCACCAAGCTCTCGTTCCCAGTGCCGCCTCCTCAACCGCAGAGGCCTTCCCTGCGCACCCGCATCCTGGCCACTCCTTTCCTCCCCCCATGCCTCTACCACCAGGGAGATGGCAGCCGCCCATGAGGTAGTAATGCCCTGGTGCAAGGTGGTAGAGTATGTAGGTGGATGCACATATTTTTGTGACTTGTCAACAGCACTCCTCAGTGACAATCTATTGGTCCCAATTTTAACGTAATCTAGCCTAGCCATGTGATGGTCCATGATCTTCTTCTCTGTGGACACGTAGGGTTCTTTTTAACATTTCACAAATTAATGGCCACTGAGGAATGCTGTTGAGAAGAGATGCTGCAGTCCCTATTTTTTTAGGCCATATTCTACAGGTTATTGTTTTCTTTTTTTTTGTTTTAGGCACAATTCAGGCCCATGAAGGCATCTTTTGCATCTGCAAGCATTGCCAAAGAAATTAAGTAATTGTAAGATATTCCCGGTGCCTCTCAGGTAGACATTCCTTCAATGACAGCTCCCCAACTCCCTCCTTAACATGTAGCTCCCAAAATATCTATCATATATCCAGATATCTAAGACATGATTGTAGACTAACACCGCTATAGTGGTGGACTTGCAAAGTCACACAATGGCATGTTAATGAAAGCCAGCATTAATACATGCACTAGTGAAGCATGTGATACTCTCCTTAATATCAGTATGAGAACATATCCTTGTGACTGATGTAAGTAACATTGAATCTGGCTGCTGACCTTTGTGTCCTCCATATTAATGGGTATTTTTCCCGTATTGCTGATATCATGAGTATCCTTTAACATGTGCTAACACCTTTATAGCTGATGGATGTGATATCAATGTTGATTAACAATATCTGATGGAGATGGTGATAGTACACCATGACCACTGACGCTGGTAACAGCTAAGCATTTATTGTGATATGACACATCAGTATTAATGGTCATGGCCAGTGAGATATCCTCAGAACTAGCTAATGGTTAGTAATGCTTGCAGATGGAAATCAAGTGAGTTGGTTGCAGTATTTAGCATGCATGGTGACATAAAATGTACATGCATGTTTTTTCTTTTTTTTTTATCCTCCTCCGCCTTTTTTTATTGACCACCTTTTTTCAGTTTTTTGTTTGAGGAACACTTTGTATGTGTGAAACTGTTTTGTATAAGATAGTCAAGATATTTATGCATCTGTTCAATGGAGCAGATGATGACCAAAAGTAAGTGCTATTGGCATTACAGGTTACTTTGATTAAACTGAATAATTTCTAATGATCCTTTTTTTCATTAGATTCCAGTTGCAGTGGTGTAGTGACCAAATGTGACCCTGGTAGGTGCTATGCATCATCATTATTCTAGACTATGAGATTACCCCCTTTAGGTATTACCTTTTACCAAAAAAGCCTCTTGCCCTTTCGGAAACCGCCCACAACACACCAATGATATTAATGCACAGTCTTCTACATTGCTGAGTGTGCTCTGTGTTTTAAAAAAAGATTTGTTATACCGCTATCACTGTGTCAGTGTGTTTTCAATAGTTGGTATTTTGGCAAATCCACATACAGTACCTTGCAAAAGTATTCACCCCCCTTGACTTTTTCCTATTTTGTGACATTGCAGCCTTAAGTTCAATGTTTTGTTAATCTGAATTTTATGCGATGGATCAGAACATATTAGTCTAAGTTGGTGAAGTGAAATGAGAAAAATATATACATAAAGCTATTTTTTAGAAATATAAAACAGAAAATTGGCATGTGCGTATGTATTCACCCCCTTTGTTATGAAGCCCAAAAAAGCTCTGTTTCAACCAATTACCTTCAGAAGTCACATAATTAGTGAAATGATGTCCACCTATGTGCAATCTAAGTGTCACATGATCTGTAATTACATATATACTCCTTTTTTGAACACCTAAGCATCTAAGCAAGAGGAACCACGAACCAAACACTGCAATGAAGACCAAGGAACTCTCCAACTAATTAGGGACAATGTTGTTGAGAAGTACAAGTCAGGATTAGGTTATAAAAAAATATCCAAATCTTTGATGATCCCCAGGAGCACCATCAAATCTTTCATAACCAAATGGAAAGAACATGGCACAACAGCAAACCTGCCAAGAGACGGCCGCCCACCAACACTCACGGATCGGGCAAGGAGAACATTAATCAGAGAGGCAGCACAGAGACCTAAGGTAACCCTGGTGAGGCTGCAGAGTTCCACAGCAGAGACTGGAGTATCTGTACATAGGATGACAGTTGGGCTTTATCGCCGAGTGGTCAGAAGAAAGCCATTACTTTCAGCAAAAAACAAACTGGCACATTTTGAGTTTGCGAAAAGGCATGTGGGAGACTCCCAAAATGTATGGAGGAATGTGCTCTGGTCTGATAAGACTAAAATTGAACTTTTCGGCCATCAAAGAAAACACTATGTCTGGAGCAAACCCAACACATCACATCACCCAAAGAACACCAGCCGGGACTGGGAAACTGGTCAGAGTTGAGGGAAAGATAGATGGTACTAAATACAGGGATATTCTTGAGCAAAACCTGTACCACTTTGTGCGTGATTTGAGGCTAGAACAGAGGTTCACATTCCAGCAGGACAATGACCCCAAACACACTGCTAAAGCAACACCTGAGTGGTTTAAGGGGAAACATTTAAATGTGTTGGAATGGCCTAGTCAAAGCCCAGACCTTAATCCAATAGAAAATCTGTGGTCAGACTTAAAGATTGCTGTTCACAAGCGCAACCATCCAACTTGAAGGAGCTGGAGCAGTTTTGCAAGGATGAATGGGCAAAATCCCAGTGGCAAGATGTGGCAAGCTCATAGAGACTTATCCAAAGTGACTTGGAGCTGTGATTGCCGCAAACGGTGGCTTTACAAAGTATTGACTTTAGGGGGTGAATAATTATGCACATTTTTCTGTTATTTTGTCCTATTTGTTGTTTGCTTTACAATAAAAAAAAACATCTTCAAAGTGCTGGGCATGTTCTGTAAATTAAATGATGCAAATCCTTAAACAATCAATGTTAATTCAAGGTTGTGAGGTAACAAAACATGAAAAATGCCAAGGGGGGTGAATACTTTTGCAAGGCACTGTACATCACAATTGTGTCACGTTCCTATATCAGTAAACTAATGAGCCCTAGTTACTGTGCAACAGATTCATATCACATATTATAATTGTCAAACTGCGATTCGTCGACACAGGGGGAGAGACACAGAGAGAGGGGGGGAAGAGACACAGAGGGAGAGGGCGAAAGAGACACAGAGGGAGAGGGGGAGACAGAGACACTGGGGAGGGGGAAAGAGACACATGGGAGGGAGAGTGTGAAAGAGACACAGGGAGAGGGGGAAAGAGACACAGGGAGGAGAGGGGGGGAAGAGACACAAGGGAGAGGGGGGAAAGAGACATGGGGACAGTGGGAAAAAGACACGGGGAAAGGGGGAAAGAGACACGAGGGAGGGGGAAACAGACACAGGGGGAGGGGGTAAAGGGGGGAAAGAGACAAAGGGCAGGTAGGAACAGACACAGGGGAGGGAGAGGGGGGAAGAGACACAGGGGAGAGGGAAAGAGACACAGGGGAAGGGGAAAGAGATGCATGGGAGGCCTCATCGCGAGGCCAGTAAAGTAGAGGGGGAGAGGCTCCCATTGTGTGGCAAACAGCATTGCCAGGCTTTACTTTTTATTGCTGTCATTTTTGACTGGCAAGTCGCTAGTATATAATAATACTAATAATAATACTAATATGATAATATAGGGTTAAGACACATGACAGGTCACATTTGTGATACTGTGGAGTATCAACATTCCCCTGAATGACTGATACCAATATGACAGGTGATAATGTGAATTGATTGATACACCTTGGCACATAGCCACCAGGTGAGTTGGTTGCTGCTCCACGTCCCTCTGCACAGCCTCCATGTGAGTTTGCGGCCCTTCCTGATGGGTTAGAGTAGATTAGTTTGGTGTATATTCCCCTGGTACTTGACATATGTCATGTGGCGGTATAATTTGGCCACTATTTCTTCTCCCAATCTAGAACTGATGAGTAAGATGTATATAAGAATATCTTTGTATTTTTAGGGTCCACATTAGAGCCTCTGTGAGTGAGAAAGGAATAATATGGCAGGCAGTTTCATGTTTTTGTGTTACAATTTAATCAAGTAGTGTGTCTTTAATTGCTTTATGCATCTTGCAGCAGCACTTTTCATATTGGCATGTGCATGACCATTTCAATATATGAGAAAATAAAATATTTTTTAAGGCCTATTTTTTTAGCGATTGTTGTGCAATTAATTCTAATGCCTTCCATTGCTTTCCCCGTATTTTAAAGTCCAGTGGTGTGTTTTGATTGTCTTTTGCAGTGTTAAGAACTAGTCTGTAAGCCATTTGTGAATCCTATTCGGAGCCCGTAATATATTTGGCTACATTTGCCATTGGCGGGTTTGACAGCCATTGCATCCTTGGAGAATTGTAGCAATTTAATAGCGGTTTTAGTGATTTACGGGTTTGACAGATCAAAGGCTTAGATGGGTCAGACTTACGATTTTGACAACCCACAGGGATTCTCAGCCTGTAACCCGCAGATCGATTGCAGGTAGATAAAATAAGCAATTTAATAGCAGTAACTTTTACAGGCTACATTACAGGCTACAGTAATTGCAATTTTGACAATTTAATAGGGGCCATACACTTTCCATCATTTTGTACTTGATCTGAATTGCTGGAGAAATTATGTGAAAGGGATTATGAAGGGGAACATTGGGGGAATGTTAATAGAGGAAACAAATAGGTAATAAAAAAATTATAAAAACATGGAATTAAATAAATTACATGATGAAAAAAATGGCAATGGTCATCCACACGAGATATATATACATAACATAAAGGTGGCTATGGGGGGAGCTGAAACTGGGGGGGGGGGGGGGTGATTATGCAAGTGGTGAGTACCATACTGATATATTTGTTCGGCTCTATAGTTTTTTTTAAAACACCACATGCATTATTTTGTTATTTAAAAACTTCAGTACATTTTGGATTGGTTACTATAAAATAAAAATTGTTTCACATTTTTAAATTCTCGATTTTCTTATAAATAAAAAGATGAGTCGGTTGTTTCTTGTACTTTTTATTTAAAATTTAGTTCTAAAGAATATTTGTCATGTTTTGTACAATCAAAACGAGTGAATATGACAACTTCAAATCTCAAATCATTACAATATATATCCATAAAGGTCAATAGGTGCTATATACTAAGGTTGGATGTGCATGGTCGATGTACCATAGGATAACAGGAATTAAGAAGTTATTAAATAATTCTCCAACATTTTATTCTTTAATAAATGTGGCAAATGTTTTTTTTTTACTTTTTAAAAACGTTTCCACAGTTCTCATTAATGGAACATTTAGAATCAATTCAAGCCATTTTAACAGAAAAAAAGAATAAATACAACCAAAATAGTTTGACTGGTTTTACAATTGGAATTTTGCATCCTACAGTTTTTAAAGTACACAGCAAATTTAAGATTTTAGGTGACTATATTTTACTTTATTCATGAACAATAGGTTATTTTCTAGTTTCTACAGAGTACTTATATTTCACTTTTTCCAATGGCTTTTCATGAAGTATTAGGATTTCCATTTCAAGACAAACTATTGCGAGACTAGATGACCTCCTACATCAACACCAACATTGAGAGCCAAGTCTAAGCACCATAGGGGAAGTGAGTAATTTAATCCAAAGTCAAAACAGATTTTTTGGCTAAACTGTGAAACAAATAACCAGGGTTACATAAGATAATTTTCCAGAATCTCAGAAAAGCCTTTGGCATAAGTGAACAGTGCTCAAGAGTGGTCTTCATATTAATGGTACGCAAAAGAAAATCAGTCTTTACTTTTTTTCCCAGTACTGCACTTTTGATGCTGTTCGCAGCATGTGACTGGAAAACTTTGCAAAAGGGTGATATTTTTTTCCAACAACATGATATATTATTTTGCCATGTAGCTTTGTACTGCTTTACAGTGCCACTGTTTATGTTACTATAGTTATAGTGAAGTATAATTAAAAGCAGTCTTTTTGTACTGTTGAATGTGTTTTTCTTTTTTGTTTGTTTTTATTTTTGAGAAATCAAAGTGTTAAAACTGATTAAATATATTTTTATTACATTGTTAGGGATATTTACAAAGCAATCACAGGGTCTATGATAGGTATTTTTCCCCATAGGAAGTAAAGTGTATTAAATACAATGATACATCATAGACTGGATGTCCTTTGCAAACAGTCTTTCATTCACTGTCCATGCTATACTTATTAAAGGGCCACAGTAATGTTCCAGTGTTCATAATTTTCAAGCAATAAATATCAGCATAAATAACTTTTCAGCTAAAAAAAGTTGAATGTATTGAATATGTATGCTTTTCCTGTCATCTTTTGGTTGGAACTACTCACATATTTTACGACCTGCTTAGACTGTGCTATACTGTACTGCAATGAGATAGGTGCAGGTCAGTGGTAGAACATTGTACCACCACTCCTTTTAATTAGTGCAGTGCCTGGCTTCCACCAAAATGTGTTGGCAAATGTAATGTTCTGTATCAAGGGACAAACTGCTGAAAGTAATTTAAGTGAACAGACATTTAAATCCAAACTCCAGCCTATATGTAGATAATCTTGCTGTGTGGATTACAGTCTTCCACAATTATTAAACTACTATGAAGTGGGGTGAGAATGTGGTGTATTCAATGGTAAACTGGCTTACCTATAACTGTCATAAAAGGGAGGAAATACTGTATTTAATAAATAGAGAAATGTTCCCCAGGCTATCAGCCTTATTAAATTGCGATTTGGCAAATTCTAAAGGGCTCTATATATGCACATAGCATATTTCTTTTACAGAAGTGTTTTAAAAAATTCTGGAAAAAAATATGCTATGTGCTTATATAGAGCCCTGTAGAATTGGCCGAATCACAATTTAATAAGGCTGTATATGTATACATTGCACCAGATTGAAGAAATTTATGGATTTAAGTTCAATTCTATCCCACAAATTATATTATGAAATTGTCACCACTCTATAAAATCCTAGTACCATCCGTTTCATCAGTCTATTTAGCAATTTCTTTCACTTTCCTTCCAGAATTTCAGGACACTGTACTGGAGCCTACAACCCAGCAGGTCATGGTCAAACAAAATGTTTTACATTTATTAGAATAAAATATAATTCTTAGAAATAGCTAAGTGGGCGGTAACAGACACAAGCCAGAATATCTAATTTTATCAGTTAAATATTTCCAACATGCAGGCAGGTTGTAATCTTAACCAATATTTACCTATAAAATAGTGGTACTTAATTGCTCCTATTTGTCTATCTTTCACATTTGTATCGCTTATTATTTGAATGTGTATCATGGTATGTAATAAATTCACTGAATATTTAACTAAAAAAAAATCAGTATAAAGTCATAAAAGATGTGCTAATATTTTACACATGTGTCCAGAAATAACGTTTATGGGTTATTTAAACAGGTGAACAAATGATGTCAAGATTTATGTAATAAACCTAATATTGTTTTAAATTACTCCGCTTGGAGAATCATGGATTTTGTGTAATAATAAAGTTGAAGTGAAAATTCTGAACACATATTCTACAGGTCGTACATATAGTGACTTCACACAGACCTTATGCTCAGTCTCAGGCAAAATGTGGAAATAAACATTATCTAAAACTTCAGAAATGTGTTTCAGATACTAAATAAAGATAAAACACTTCTGCTATTATGTAACATTTATCTTAAACACAGAACAACACAAATTGCACCATTGTTAGAATTCCTAGGGAATAAAAATTACTACTACTACTACTAATAATAATAATAATTAAAAATAAATAATGAACTTCTTTACACTTAAAAGTATGTATAAGTTTATAGCTATGTAAAACTCATTATTATTATTGTTATTATTATTATTATTATTATTATTACAAGCAGAGGGGAATCATTATGCCAAAATGCATTTGCTCTTTGAAAAACAGAGCCCTCAGTCTCTGCTGGGCCAAGACATAGTTGGACTGACAACAGTTTATGATTGTGACATTCACTACAAAACTGATGTTTCCTGCAATTACATGTCCTGCACTACTAACACGGGCCCCCATATACAATGCACCGATGGTGATAAGTGAGGTGACCTGTTCATGATGCATAACACAATGCCCGGCTGATAATTTGGATAGGTGGATTAAATCTCACAATGTAACTGTGGCAATCATGATGATACACTGATAGATGCTAATATGGGACCCTATGTAAATATTTGCAAAAGCAATTATGAGTGCCGAAGAAGCACAGTAAATTCTACATAGCTATGTTAATCCCCTATCCCTAAAACATTGCGAGAGTACTGCTACAAGTCACTGCTATGAGCGAACTTCACAACAAAGCCGAAAAGCTCGGCAAACCCTATACTAATAAGACTTCATGGATCACTCACAAATCAGGGCACTGCCATAACTGCAAAAAGCAGAAGAAAGATGTCCAAAGGCCATTCACAAGTGGTACCAAAGGCCACTAACAAGTGTTTTTCAAACCCTTACTGAGTTCCCCAGAAGCATTTAACACTGTAGCACAAAAAGCACTACAAGAAATTATGAAATGTCAACATTATTTGACACTTAACAATCCATTTATTTATTAATGCTATAATGACAGCTGTCATGTCTTTTTAATATCAAAATATATTTATAAATAAAAATTACATATATATACAGTATATATATATATATATATACATATATATATATATATATATATATATATATATGTGTATCTAATGTTTCTTTGTCTAGCAGTTAGGGCACTTGTTACGGCACTTCTGGCCACTCATTATAATATTCATGACATCAGAATTTCCTATTGGCTCCTAGAGCCGTGTTTCAGCCGCTTGGTTTGGCTATTCCCTGCACAAAAATCTGTTGCTGCTAAGGCAAGATTTACAGCTGTGGACTGAGTGCCCTAACCTGGTGGAGCAAGAGATTTACATTAGTGTAGAACTTAGGGGGAAGGGAAAGCTTCAGCAGTTCATTTACAGCAGTGCCCTAACTTACAGCCCTTGATTTACATGGAAGCCATGTTCTGGAGAAGTGAAAGCTGCAACCAGAAATAGAAGCATGCAGTTTTAAACTAACAACGTTTATAGCATAGTAGTTTATTAGACTACAAAATTCTGTAGCACAGTATTTCCCAACTATTGTCCCCTAGGCACAAAAACAGTGAAGAATTTGAGGATAACCACAACTTCATCAAGTGTGCTGCTCAGTGGCTTAGTAGTTTTGACAGTGTCACATGGCAGGGATATCCTCCAACTATGGTCTGGGTGTGCTTTGAGGACCAGGGTTGGAAACCACTGCTGCATAGCTCTATGGCTTTAAAAGTGGTCCTTTAAAGCTTGAAGCCCTAGAAGTAAAGGTTTGACATAAAAAAAGAGCAACAAGAAGTAGAAAATGACATGTGAGAGTTGTTTAGGCCCAAACCACTGAAGATGATCAAAGCAAGTAGGCAATTAAATTGACAAACCATTTAGGTTCAAACTCCATTCACATTGTCCCACATTCTATACTTTACCAATAGTGGTAGCATGCATAACAAACAGTCTCCTCTTTTTGAAACACATACCTCTATAAGAGGCTATGCTGGCTACAGAACGCTGAATCCAAGTGGCCCAAACTCACAAATCATTCAATTTACCTCACAGACGATCTGTATAGCAGATCATTTGTGAGAGTTGTGACAATTACTAAATTGATACAGAAAGAGAAACCTTTGGACTATCCTGTGTAAAAATTGTATCATAATCCCACTAAGTTTATTTCTCCCAGATGGTCACCAGAATATAAAGAGGTGGTTACAAATTCCATTCATAGCATCTGCTTATACCAAGATGACATTTATACTACATAAGGAGGCCAGATTTGTATGTCTCAATGCAGTTCATACCAAGATCAGTGTGAAGGTTTTAAATAGATATTTAAATAGTGACTTTTCCATCTGACCAAAAATACACTGTTCGCAAACTACAGTTACTTGATTAAATTCAAATTTTCAAAACCATTAGAACTCCATAGGTGGATAAGTGTGTTTGTGTGATCTTATTTACTATGTGTTATTCAGTTTGGTAGGTATTATTTTTTCACTGCTTATTCCCCTCTTTTATATCTTGCACACAAATAAGAGAATAGAAACGTGTTTGCATGTTAACACACATGTTTATAATTTCTTTTATATCTGTTATACACAGTGCCTTGCAAAAGTATTCAACCCCCTTGGCATTTTTTCTGTTTTGCTGCCTCACAACCTGGAATTAACATGGATTGTTTGAGGATTTGCATTATTTAATTTACAGAACATGCCCACAACTTTGAAGATGTTTTTTTTATTATTCTGAAGCAAATGACAAATAAAACAAAATAACAGAAAAAGTCAATGTGCATAACTATTCACCCCCCTAAAGTCAATACTTTGTAGAGCCACCTTTTGCCGCAATCACAGCTCAAAGTCGCTTTGGATAAGTCTCTATGAGCTTGCCACATCTTACCACTGGGATTTTAGACCATTCCTCCTTCCACAACTGCTCCAGCTCCTTCAAGTTGGATGGTTTGCGCTTGTGAACAGCAATTTTTAAGTCTGACCACAGGTTTTCTATTGGATTGAGGTGTAGGCTTTGACTGAGCCATTCCAACACATTTACATGTTTTCCCTTAAACCACTCAGGTGTTGCTTTAGCAGTGTTCTGCTGGAAAGTGAACCTCCGTCCGAGCCTCAAATCACGCACAGAGTGGTACAGGTTTTGCTTAAGAATATCCCTGTATTTAGCATCATCCATCTTTCCCTCAACTCTGATCAGTTTCCCAGTCCCGGCTGCTGAAAAACAGGATGGAGTTCTTTGGGTGATGTGATGGGTTTGCTCCAGACATAGTGTTTTCATAACCAAATGGAAAGAACATGGCACAACAGCAAACCTGCCAAGAGACGGCAGCGCACCAAAACTCATGGACCGGGCAGGGAGGGCATTAATGAAAATGGCAAATTTTGAGTTTGCGAAAAGGCATGTGTGAGACTCCCAAAATGTATGGAGGAAGGTGCTCTGGTCTGATGAGACTAAAATTGAACTTTTCGGCCATCAAAGAAAACACTATGTCTGGAGCAAACCCAACACATCACATCACCCAAAGAACACCATCCCCACAGTGAAACATGGTGGTGGCATCATGGGGATGTTTTTCAGCAGCCGGAACTGGGAAACTGGTCAGAGTTGAGGGAATGATGCATGGTACTAAATACAGGGATATTCTTGAGCAAAACCTGTACCACTCTGTGCGTGATTTGAGGTTAGGACGGAGGTTCACCTTCCAGCAGTACAATGACCCCAAACACACTGCTAAAGCAACACTTGAGTGGTTTAAGGGAAAACATGTAAATGTGTTGGAATGTCCTAGTCAAAGCCCAGACTTTAATCCAATAGAAAATCTGTGGTCAGACTTAAAGTTTGCTGTTCACAAGCTCAAACCAACCAACATGAAGGAGCTGGAGCAGTTTTGCAAGGATGAATGGGCAAAAATCCCAGTGGTAAGATGTGGCAAGCTGATAGAGACTTATACAAAGGGACTTGGAGCTGTGATTGCCGCAAAAGGTGACTCTACAAAGTATTGACTTTAGGGGGTGAATCGTTATGCACATTGGCTTTTTCTGTTATTTTGTCCTATTTGTTGTTTGCTTCACAATAAAAAAAAAAACATCTTCAGAAGTTGTCGGCATGTTCTGTAAATTAAATGATGCAAATCCTCAAACAATCCACGTTAATTCAGGTTGTGAGGCAACAAAACACGAAAAATGCCAAGGGGGTGAATACTTTTTCAAGGCACTGTACATGGGACCCCGCAGAGGAAAGGGGGATTCCCCCTGTTTAAGAATGATCGCACATTCCTCTTGCATATCTCTCAAGTATGCCTTTTTCCTTTAGTAATTCCCTCCATCACATAAAATACAAACATTTAGTCCAAAAAAGCATTTAATCAGCATACCCTGTCTTTATTCATTTGAAAACTAATATGGGTCATACAAATATATCTGGGCGCCGCTCTATTTATTTGTATTTTACTACTGTAGTTTTAACGCAATTTAATACTGTGAGTCATTCTAATAAAGTCACTTCTAAAAGTATAACATCCTATTATTTTATTTTATTTTTCTATTTAGTATACAGGGATTTTAATAGTGTATAAACACATGATATATTTTTTAAGCTATTTTCACCTTTTTTAATTGTTTTGCATTTTCTCTACTCATGTACCATATTCTTGCCTGCATGTAATTCCACGGGGGTTTTTTGCCTTCACTACGCAGAATAGAAAATACCTTTTGAATTTGAAAGGGAGTACAAACACTAAATTGTTTGCACGCTCGTCATGTTTGCATTTTCACATGATGACAAATCGAATTCATTGTCAGTTTTATCATCTTAGGTGCTAGTGTTTTTACAGTAGCACAAACTGTATAGTGTACTTTGTGATGTGACACCTGAGAGAATTTAAGCATAATAAATAACATCTGCCACCAAACACTCAAGGCTCCCTGCATTTAGAAAAGGAGAAGGATCTGTAATAACTGTGATGAGGCTATGAAAGAGATCATCTTCCATGCACAATAGAAGGGACTCTTTAGGGGGGAAAAGTGTTTTAATGTGTTTTAAGATATGAATTAATGTCATATCAAATTTAAATGTCACTACTTATAAGAAGCCTCCAGAATAACAGATTCTCATCTTCTGGAATTTCCCCCCTCTATGCTTCTCTTTAAGCTGCCATCTTTAAGCTGCCAAAATATTTGAAGTAGTGTATTATACTTTAGTACAGGTACATATGAAAGGAACATATGTAAAGAACTTTACAAAAGTACCATGGTTGACCATTATGGGAAAGCATAAAGAGGATGCTGTGTTTTGTGTGAGAGTCAGAGGAAGTATAATGAACGATTATCTCCTGTGTGTCAATGTTCATGGAGGAGTAGGGTGGTGCAGACACTGGTAAATTGACAATAAGACAATTGTCTTGTTTGTTTTGCTTTAGCATACTGCAAGGCTGCCACTTCACACCCACCTTCTCCTCCATTTTACTGCCTTTTCAGGGGGTTGCAGGTACCTGGAGGCTTTTTTAACTAAGATACATTTTTGAATAAGCTTCAGAGAGCTTGGACATCGTTATGGGAGGCAAATGAGAGCAAATTAGAAAATCGTTATTGACACTTAGGACTTCAGATATTGGGGACATATGAGCATTCTAATATTATTTCTCAAGGGGTTAAATTTACATTTTCTATGTGATATTTTGGTAGTGTTTTACATGTGAACTTCTCTTTTTTTCCTTATTGGAGCCATGGAATAAAGGCCTATAACATCCATTATGGATTTCAATAACTGTAATTTAACAGAGTCTAGAATGTCAATGTATATGTGTCTATGAATTGTAAAGAATAAAGAAAAGAAATTACAGATAAATCCCCAACAACAGCCATGTGTAATTTGAAAGCAGCAATTTATGATAGAAGAAGATTTAACTCTTTTACTGCCATGCTGCTTTTCCAGTTCTATGGCCAAAGGCTTTTTTTCTCATTTGCAATAAAACATTTTATAGCACAATCAAATACTTTTCTTGCATGCTCAAGAAGGCAACCCATAAATCATTATTTCAACAAATATGGGAAAGGTGCACTTCTTAACTAAATGTCTGGCCACATTAATATACCTCGTTTCTTGACATTAAAGTAATATTTTCTATCATGAATAAAGTTGTCAAAATGTGGAGCGAAATAAACTTTCACAGTTTTATCAACAGGAAAATAATGAGTTGTGTATATAAAAATGATGAAACTAGTTGATGCTTGTTTCTTATATAAGATAAATGTTTATATCAATAGAACAACTAAATATATATTTTTTTAATGATTAATTACAGAAAACTATAACAAACTCATAAATGAAGAGTCACTGAAATGCTTTTTATATTTGCAAACAATCAATAACATTTCATAATACAAAAATTAAACTAAATGCATGAAATGTAAAAATAGTGCAGTAAATATTTGTCCTTAATTTTGCACTCTATAAGTCTAGGTTTCTCCAATTTGTCCTCTTGCACTCCTCCCATATTTGGCTATTACGAGCTGAGTTTAGATGCAACTTGAGATTCACTCTAGCCCAAGCATATAACATATTATAATTGTCCAACTACGAGACGTCGTCACGCTGTTTGGAATGTTTTTAATTTACATGATCTAACAAAATAATCTGCAACCATAACATTTTATTAGGCCCATGTAATAGACTCTAATAAGCTTTTTTTTTATTAGTTTTCTAAACATCATGCGACTATGTCAGAATTGACTATATATGGACATTTGTGGGTTTTGATGCAACCTGCTAGAAAGCTGCACAATCTCTGGCAGACTGGATCAGCCCCTAACACAAACACTTGCTTTTAAATGCAATCAATTTAACTTCTAATTCTGCATGTCATGTGCTCTGTTTCCACATACAAATACATTCTGGAATAAAACAAGTTGTAAAGAGGATAAAATATATCAGAGATACCAAAACACAAAGAGCCTCATTCAATTGTAAGTTACTGTAGCCCATAATTGAGCCCGTAAGCTAATTTCCTATTCAATTGGCAGTTTTTTGCAAGCCGCAAAGGGTCTACAGGCTATGGCTGAAACTCCCTGCAGTTGTTACAACCGTAACTTACACTCCATCAAAGCCTTTGATCTTTCACGTCCGCAAGAGTTACGATTGCTAAAATCGCAAATCGCTATTCAATTGCTACAATTTTGCAAGTGTGCAAATGTTTTCACAGACATAAACGGCAAATGTAGAAGATAATCCTATGGGTACTAGATAGGACCTGCAAAGGGGTTAAAGACATGTCTGTAGCACTGTAAATGCAAATAAAAAAAACAATACTGCACTGTAAATGACGGGGAAAGAGATGACAAGCACTAGAATTAATTGCACAACAGTCAAGCTCGCAAATCTGCAATACATTTTTTTTTTTTTATGTTTCATTTCGGGGTTATATCGATCTAGGGAATCAATGAGTTAATACGTATCAGACCACCCGTTTGGCATTCATTTGTATTATTTTGTATTTTGCGGGTTTGCATATCGGACCTCTAAACACTAATTGATTGACATGTAACCTCCATCTTATACTGCCGTAATGATGACGGTCTCAATTTCTATTGGCTTTTTTTCAATGGGTAGTTACGGCCTTGTTTAATTGATCATGATCACTCCCTGAAATGCTAAATTGCATGTTTTATGGTTCCGACTTTTGGTCCGTAACTTTCGGGCTTGTTCAATTGAATTGCTCCATAATTGTAGCAGAGTTCAAGCCCGCAGCAAGCCCCAGGCAAACGGCCTGTATACCGTAAGATGCGGCCTTGCAATTGAATAAAGCTCAAAGTTAATCAGAGTAGACTGACTATGGGATAGAAAGTACGAGAAGATATAAACAACTGCTGCAGTAAAAAAACAAAGGCTCTTTCTTGCCTTTGTACCAACAAATTATGACTTTATTGTTTATTCAGATGTTAAGGCGTTTGTTTATCATTAAAGTTTCTGGAAATTTCCCTGGATTTACTAATTTTTTTCATAGTCTTTGAAGTACTTCACCAAAGGCAAACACAGACTTTAGTGTGGTGAAACTTTTCATAGGCCATGGAAAACTTCATGAATCCCTGGAATTTACCTTGGTAAACAGTTGAGCAAGAAAGAAAGGGCGACTTACAAGGACCCAGTCATTAAAAGGGCCAAACTTGCCCCCCCCCCGATCTAGAACAAAGGTCACATATTCTCCCTAATAATTCATTTTAATACACAACGCTAGATTGATAAATATGTATATACGTTGAATAAAAAACAAGCCTTCATGATTGGTGGAAATACAACTTGTGACAAGAGAAAATACAGGGTTTATTGAGAAGAAGGGAGAAAGGCGAGAGGTTTTTCTGGTGGGTCTGTTACTCTAGGTGGTGGTCTGTCTGTCACTCCCGGACATAAACTTCTGCCTTTTGATCTTTCCTCTGTGAGTTTCCAATATACCTATCTATAATTCCAAAGGATTGATATTAAAAAAGTGGAGGAACGATCATGTTCAGCAAGGATCCCCATTCTGCTAACATCATACTGGGTAAACTATAGACATGGCTCTATTATCTAAATTTTTATAATAGAATTGAGATACTCCCCTTACGGCCTTTCTGCTACAATTGGCAGGGTGGTTACAACCTGAAATAGGATTTTGGGGGTCATTAGCTGGACATGGACCCCAAACTATCATTGTTTTCTAATTGGTTCACCTTGTTAAAAACAGACTGACTGCCTTGATAACTTAATTGAAATCAGTTCTGTTGTAAAACCCCTTATCAATACAATAAGCTGTCATGATATAAATATGAAGGTCATTTAGCTTGCAGTCTCAGATACAAAAGATAACCAACTAACTGCCATATTCGTGATTATACCATATTTGCTATAAACTGCTTTCATGGAGACATATACAGCCTTATTAAATTGTGATTCGTCCAATTGAATAAGGCTCTATTTAAGCACATAGCATATTTTTGTTTACAGAAGTTTTTAGTTAGTGAACTTCTATCCAAAAGCAAGGTCTTCACTAACTAAAAACTTCTGTAAAAAATATGCTATGTGCTTATATAGAGCCCTATTCAGTTGGCCGAATAGCAATTTAATAAGGCTGATACTCTGGTTACCATATAGAATACTTTGCTGGTTTTTTGCTATTTACTGTTTTCACAGAATAATATGCGGAACTGCTGGGTATTAATAGCAAATATATTGTAGACATCTGATTGTTTATCCAAGTGTGATAAGACTTTATACTCTGCGTATCATTTCTATATTGCACTAACATAATTTAAACTAATTGTTGTCTTATTATTTAAAGGATTGTGTTCATTGATTTTATGCTATAACTGTGTGATTATCTTGCTTTTAGACAACTTAGGTAGCTTCCTGCCAAAGCCGTCTGTTTTGGGATGTTAGTTGCTGATAATTTACTTTATCACTGGATTCCAAATATGCCTTAATAAGATTTCTATACTCTTTTTACTAATTGCTATCTTGTCATCACTGAATCTAGATCGTTGCAAATTGTGTTGTTATCACTTTAATGATTTTGTCTATGGTTCATTTATTTTTTATTTTAATCTATCTAAATATTAAAGCTTACAGATTTACTTACATGCTGTTGTTTATTCATGATGTTTACTATTACCCCAATAAATGCTATTCTGCAACAAAGCGTATACTCGTCCAGAAATTGATCATTGAACTCAATAAAATGTATTAAATCAATATATTGTAATATTTGTGTTATATCAGATTGCATGAAATGTATTATTCATTTTCAGAAATAAGCTCCACAGGATAACAAGGAAACTATTTCATTTTTGAGAAACAAGTAACCTTAATGAATGTAAACTAGAAGCTTAACTAGTGATATTTAAAACACCTGACTTCCTACTTGCAGATATATCATCTCAACACTAGGGGTCAGCCAATATACTAGTCTTTCAACTCAGATCCCTCCCCTCTCCCGCAAAAAAACAACCTCTTTCTATCTTTCTATTTTTCACTTGCTTCCTGACCCTTGCTATTCCATATTTGTTACTCTTTCCCAGTTCTCAGCCCTTTAATTCCCTTTAGATTGTAAGTAGCGAGTTTACAGTCTTGTAGGGTGCTTTGGGATAAAGCACTTTCTGCTAAGATTCTAAGCTCTAAACAGGGCCCATCAACTTTTGAATTTGTTAAACTTGTATTTCCCCTTTTCTTATCCCCTGTACAGCGCTGCGGAATATGTTGGCACGATACAAATAAAAGATAATAATAATGATAATAATTTAATGTGTTGTACACTCCATAAACAACATCTTCACAGCAATGATAACACAAAAAAATTGATGAAACCTTTCTTACTGTAATTTTGATACAATACTGTCCAAAATCTCGAGTTTCGAGCAGTAATAGTACTCTCACACTTGAAAGAAATGTACAAAAATCTCTGCCACAAGCAAGTATTTAAATATTTAAAACTAGCACAGAAATAGTAGATGTAAGTCATCATTTTCTAGATTTTGCCCCGTCACTAGTAACATAATAAATAGAATGTTCTAAAATTGTGACATTTTAGCGAAACATCGAATTTGCCATGATTAGTTTTGTAATACCTATTAGTAAGATATAAATTAATTGGTTTGGAGATAATGATATTATTAAGCACTAAGCCGGCGAGTGCATTTATGAGGAATTACTGTTGCCACTGTTGATGAACACGAATGACAGTCAGAAAGTCAGAAGTAAAGGAGAAATATAAGGCCAACTGCTGTCTTATTTTTTTTAGCAGCCTGACAGATGTTGCTGTTACTCTGGCTTTTTGGTAGGTTGGTTACTATGGAAAATAATACTATACAATCAAAGTAGCATATCTCACAAGCTTTTGGAGCTGTCAAGCGATTTTCTTGCTAGTTATCACCAGACTGGTATTTCTGTAATTATAAAGAAATACATGAGAAAGTGAATAAGTTATTTACATTAAAAAACAAACTCAAAATAAGCTTTACAGTAACTGGGCACATAATGTACATTTCCAGGGCCAATTAAATCATAATAGAAAGATTGGGTAATCATCTTCCTAGACAGGACATAGTGGCAACAAAATTAAACACACAATAATATTGTTTTTATTTTTTAACATACTGTATAAATATCTATGTCTTTGAAATGGACTTGGAGGATTTAAGGATTTCAGTAGAAATATAATATACCTATCTATCTCTTTACTTTTGTGTACTTTATTTATTGTTGTTGTTGTTGTTCAGTTGTGTACAACTCTCTGTGACCATATGGACCGCATAATGCCAGGCACATCTTGTGTCTGGTTGTGCTCATCCATAAGGTTTTCACTATAGATACTGGAGTGGTATGCCAGTTCCTTCTCCAGTGGACTGCGATCTGTCTGGCATTTCTACTATGACCTGCCCATCTTGGGTGACCCTACATGATATAGCTCACAGCTTCACCGAGGTACACAAGCCTCTTCACCACGAAAAGGTAGTGATCCAGAAAGGAACTTTATTTATTTAGAGTGCTTAAAATCTCAGTTTCTTTTCTGCTTCCTAACTGGTTTCCTCCCTCTGCAGCTCATGAAGACAATGTACATCTCATAGTAACCAATCAGTGACAACATTGTGCAACATGTTACTTGAGAAAGTCCACTGACAGGCTTATCTGAAACACTGCACTTAACAGTCTGTGTATTCATAACCTGCAAGTGATATAAAGGGCAGACTGAAATAGGTACAAATTGAATGTATTTAGCCAGTAATAACAGAGCTTGTAATTACTTCTTAATAAAATAAAGTACATAAAAGTAAATAGATGTGTGCAACACACCATGCTGACCCGCTTGGTATTCATGGCAAAGATACTGGAGTGTGTTACCAGTTCCTTCCTTCTCCAGTGGGGCACATCATACAGCTCCTGGTATTACTAGGTTGTCTCCCATCCAAGTACTGACCAGGCCCAACCCTGCATGGCTTCAGGGTGGTGTGACCTCTTGGTTCCCTGACTGGAATCAAACCCAGGTCGCAGCAGGGAAAGCCCCGAATTCTAACCATTGGACCACCAGGGAACTTCTTAATAAAATAAAGTACATAAAAGTAAATAGATATATGGGTATATTATGGGAGGTCCCCGGGTTAAAGAAGCCCTTACTTACAGACAACCCATACTTGAGAACAGGCTCCCACGGCTTTTTTTATAAGTTTGTTTTTATGTTCTGTTTATGTGAATCACAAGAGAGAGCGCAATAGTTTCTGTAACTTATTATTACAGTACAGCGGTATTATTGATATCATTACAGTATTACAATGTATTATTATTACTACATATATAGCTATAAGCTATAGGAACATTACAATGTGACACAGGACATCTGATAATTAGTCACCAGGAAAAGGCAGATGAGCTTAATAGGTTTTTGTCTTCGGTATACACAAGGGAGGTACCAGTGGTGGAGACATCGCAACAAAATGGGTCTACACTACCTTCACCAAATAACTGGTTAACGCAGGAAGAACTCCAGAAGAGGTTGGAAAAAATAAATGTTAATAAAGCCCCAGGTCCTGATGGAATACATCCAAGGGTACTGAGGGAACTGGGTTCTGTAATAGCCCAACCATTATATTTAATTGTTCAAGATTCCCTCAACACAGGGTCTCTACCAGATGACTGGTGAAAAGCAGAGGTGATACCTATATTTAAGAAGGGAGCAAGAGCAAATGCCGGGAATTATAGACAGTGGATCTCACGTCTGTAGTGGAAAAGTTTTTAGAAGGGTTAATAATGGATAATATACAAGAATATATCTATTTGAAAAGGGTTATAAGTAGGAGTCAACATGGATTTGTGAGGGATAGGTCATGTCAAACAAATCTAATTAGTTTCTGTGAGGAGTTTAGTAGGAATTTGGATCAAGGCAACTCAGTGGATGTAGTCTTTTTGGATTTGGCAAAGGCTTTTGATACAGTGCCCTATGGAAGAATATTGTGCAAACTAAGGGATACAGGAATTGCAGAAAATACCTGCTCATGGATCGAGAGCTGGCTAAAAGACAGGAAGCAAAGGGTTGTAGTAAATGGAACATACTCCGATTGGACTAATGTGGTAAGTGGGGTTCCTCAGGGTTCAGTATTTGGTCATCTCCTTTTTAACATATTTATTAATGACTTAGAGGTGGGACTGCAAAGTAGTGTCTTTATTTTTGCTGATGACACGAAGTTGTGCAAGGTAATTTAATCAGATAATGATGTACATTCCCTCCAAAGGGATTTATATAAATTAGAGGAATGGGCATCTAAATGGTAGATGAGATTTAATATGAATAAATGTTAAGTTATGCATCTGGGAAGGATAAATAACCATGCAATTTCTAATCTTAATGGAGCAAATCTTGGGGTATCAGATATTGAAAGGGATTTCGAGTACTTGTGGACAACCACCTAGATAACAGTGCTCAAAGCCAAGCAGCAGCTGCAAAGGCAAATAAAATATTAGCATGTATTAAGAAGTGTATAGAAGCAAGGGAAGCAAATATAATTTTGCCAATATACAAATCCCTAGTACGCCCTCATTTGGAATATGGAGTACAATTTTGGGCACCACTTCATAAAAAAGGACATTTTTATAGCTGGTAAAGGTACAGAGAAGGACAACAAAACTAATAAGGGGAATGGAGGGGCTAAGTTATGAAGAAAGACTAACTAGAAAATTAGAAACAAGGCATCTAAGAGGAGATATGATTACATTATATAAACACATCCAGGGTCAGTATAAAGATTTGTGAGCTTTGTGTGCCAAGAGGTTTTCAACTGACAAGAGGACATCCTTTGAGGTTAGCAGTAAAAAGATTCCACCTTAAATAAAGAAAAGGGTTCTTCACAGTAAGAGTGGTTAATCTGTGGAATTCTCTATCAAAGGAGGTATTGACTGCGGATTCGATAGATAACTTTAAAAGGGGACTGGATTTAGTTTTAATTAAAAAGGGCATTCAGAGTTACCCTGGATAATTAGAGAGAAAGTATTCATCCAGGGAGGAATCAAATTGCCAGTATCTGGGGTCAGGAAGGAATTATTCTCACTTCGTTTTTTTTTCTGTTTTCCTTCCGCTGGATCAATTAACAACTAATTTGCAGATATTGCAGATCAGAGATCTTAAAAAGTTGAAGTTGATGGACGGAAAGTATTTTTTCAACCTCAATTACTCTGTAACTATGTAATATATGAGCCATTATAGTATTGTTATTATTATCATTATTATTATTCATCAGGGATCCGAGTTACCTACAAATCCGGCCTAAAGATGTTCTCAGAAACTTATCTAGTCTATAACCAGGGGACCACCTGTATATCCCTAGTAAAACCTTTCATGTCCCTTTAAAATAGTATGAGCTATAACACTGGTTCTCAACAGCAGGTCCTAGCACCAATGCAGGTCCCTGAGTCCTTATCTGCCGATCAGTATAGCTTAAAACTTTAAAAAACATTTCCATTAGTCACAGGTATAGAATGGTTAGTAATGGATGTGTCTACATTTAAAATGTTCTCTATTCAAATCAGTGCAAAAATAGATGTCAAAATATTGTACTATCATTTTCAAAATGTTCTGGATCTCAGAGTTGGTCCCCATGAGCACTGGAAAGTAACCAGCCTGTCCCCACATCAAAAAGCTTGAAAACCACTTAGCTAGTAAATTAAGATTATGGCAAAGAAGATTCTAGAGCAATATTTAATTTCATTTAACATTGTTTATTTTTTAATACTTTTTAAAATGTATTCTAGACATTTCACTCTGTATTGAATATGAGAGGGCAAAAGTTGCAGTTTATATTTTAACAGTTTTTTATGTATAAATGCATCCTGTAGCCAACAATTTATAAGAGCTTATACTTAAAAAAATACACTTTCTTTAGGAAAAAAATCCATATTGGACTGCTTGTTTGGTAGTAGCCAAGTGGCAAGTGTATCCTTCTGGGGATTGTTACATTTTATGCCTTTATTGCCAAATGTGCTTTCTGTATCCACTCCCCCTCCCATTCCTCTCAGGCATTTATTTTTTTAACAACAAAGACAACATTTTCTGGCAATATTTTTTTAATATAATATTTAAAAAATAATAATTGAATTATAATTAAATTGTTTTAAAGACTGTAAAACAATGTCCACATTATCAAGTCAATATCTTGATCTGAGTTACTATTTAGCTGATTTTCATATTATGTCTAGGAGCTATTAGTGCACTTTTGCAGTCAGAATTATTGACTCAAATGCAAAAACCAGGGTTGGATCATTGAAAATCCAGTTGTAAGACAGTTTGTTTAATAAAAATAAAATATAACCTATGGTGTATTTTATCTTTCTCACTTTATTTCTGCACTGTTTCATGATAGCATAGGTTACTCTTCCAAATAAGTGGATATAAAAAGTCTACACACCCCTGTTAAAATGTCATGTTTCTGTACTGTAAAAAAATGAGACAAAGATAAATCATTTCAGAACTTTTTCCATCTTTAATGTGACCTATAAACTGTACAACTCAATTGAAAAAAAATGAAATCTTTTAGGTAGAGGGAAGAAAAAATATAAAAATAAAATAATATGGTTGCATAAGTATGCACACCCTTAAACTAATACTTTGTTGAAGCACCTTTTGATTTAATTACAGCACTCAGTCTTTTTGGGTATGATTCTATCAGCATGGCACATTTTGACTTGGCAAGATTTGCCCACACTTCTTTGCAAAAACACTCCAAATCTGTCAGATTGCGAGGGCATCTCCTGTGCACTGCCCTCTTCAGATCACCCCACAGATTTTCAATCGGATTCAGGTCTGGGCTCTGGCTGAGCCATTCCAAAACTTTAATCTTCTTCTGTTGAAGCCATTGCTTTGTTGATTTGGATGTATGCTTTGGGTCTTTGTCATGCTGAAGGATGAAGTTCCTCTTCATGTTCAGCTTTCTAGCAGAAGCCTGAAGGTTTTGTGTCAATATTGACTGGTATTTGGAACTGTTCATAATTCCCTCTATCTTAACTAAGGCCCCAGTTCCAGCTGAAGAAAAACAGCCCCAAAGCATGATGCTGCCACCACCATTTTCACTGTGGGTATGGTGTTCTTTTGGTGATGTGCAGTGTTGTTTTTGCGGCAAACATATCTTTTGGAATTATGGCCAAAAAGTTCAACCTTGGTTTCATCAGACCATAATACCTTTTCTCACATGCTTTTGGGAGACTTTAGATGTGTTTTTGCAAAACGTAGCCTGCCTTGGATGTTTCTCTTTGTAAGAAAAGGCTTTCGTCTTGCCACTCTACCCCATAGCCCAGACATATGAAGAATACGGGAGATTGTTGTCACATGTACCACACAGCCAGTACTTGCCAGATATTCTGCCGCTCCTTCAATGTTGCTGTAGGCCTCTTGGTAGCCTCCCAGACCAGTTTTCTTCTCATGTTTTCATCAATTTTGGAGGGAGCTCCAGTTCTTGGTAATGTCACTGGTGTGTCATATTTTCTCCACTTGATGATGACTGTCTTCACTATGTTCCATGGTATATCTAATGCCTTCGAAATAATTTTGTACCCTTCTCCTGACTGATACCTTTTAACAATGATATCCCTCTGATGCTTTGGAAGCTCTCTGTGGACCATGGCTTTTGCTGTGGGATGCGACTAAAAAAATGTCAGGAAATAGCAACTAGAGCAGATGAATTTTATTTGGGGTTAATCAGAGGCACTTTAAATGATGGCAGGTGTATGCTGACTCCTATTTAACATGATTTGGAATGTGATTGCTTAATTCTGAACACAGCTACATCCCCAGTTATAAGAGGGTGTGCAGACTTTTGCAACCACATTATTTTTATTTATTATTTGTCTTCCCTCCACCTAAAAGTTTTCAGTTTGTTTTTCAATTGAGTTGTACAGTTTATAGGTCACATTAAAGGTGGAAAAAGTTCTGAAATGATTTATTTTTGTCTCATTTTTTTACAGCACAGAAACCTGACATTTTTTTTTTAATTAGTTTTTATTGCAGTTATACAAAAATGCAAACAATTGTACAGTAATGTGCAAAATAGAACATATCACAAACATTAATCTTGATTCTATAAGATTGTATCCTGCCTCCTCCCTTTTTCTATAGCTTCCTCCGTGCTGTTATTGGTAGAAAAATGGAATTAATCCAGGCCTTTCCTAAGTATACTAGCATATATCCCTAATTCGATCAGTAACACATACTAGTCTTTTATATTTCCCTTCCGCTGCTATCTCATCTAGAAAATCTTAGTACTGTGCCTGAATCTCAACGTTATGACTTCGAGATCTACCTGGGAAAAAGAGAAGATCTAACTTCTCCTGCCTTCTGGCACTTACATGTCTGGAGTGATATATCTCTCTTTTTTTTTCTTCCTAGCTTTAAGGAAGAGTCACCTAATGTCTCATACCATATTTAATTTAACCAAAAAAACCTAAACATTTTAACCGACACACTATGAATCAAGTCTTCAGCTTTGGGTACACTCCCCTATCTCAATCAGGCTTGAACTCAATCTTACCTTACCTGTTCTCTCCACTCCGGTGCAGTCCGTCTCCCGATCTTTCCCCTCCGGTCTCCAGCCCTCTTTGTTCCCTGTCTTTAGTGCTTGTGTGCCTGGGAGCCCTCCCCTCTCTATCACCACTTATTAAAGAAGTGGAATTTTAATATCTGTGTATTCTAACCAAGGGTCCCAAATTTCTAAGAACTTGGGAATTGAGTCCGATAGAGAGTGGGAAATCCTTTCATTAACCGCTATGTTATGAACCTTAGCATTAACCGCCCCTATCTCCAGTGAACTTTTCTTCCAACTCCTGGCTATATGTGATTTTGTCTCCAAAAAAATGAATTATAATAGTCTGTTATGGGGGTTTAAGAGCGATGCCACTGGCAACCCCAGTAGACAGGTTTCAGGTGTTACCCTAATGTGATGCCCAAAGATAGCTTCCACCAGAGCACCCACTGCTGTCCATAGTTGCTGAACCCTTGGGCACCTCCACCAAATGTGATAAAAAAGAGCCTAGCTCTGAGCAGCCTCTAAAGTACCTCGAACTTTCCATTCCGCTCCATTTGGCAAGTCGATCCGGGGTAATGTATGCGCGGTGTAGGACTTTAATTGAAGTCTCTAATATGCTATAGTTTAACGACCCCTCATGATGTTAGCCCAGGATGCTTCCCACGTTTTCATCTCCCAGTTTATGGCCTGATCCTTCTCCCAGTCCCTTATATACTTATCTTTGGCTATCGTTTTGGGGGTATTAAAGACATTGTATAGTTCCCCTATCACGCCCCTCGAAAGGGGGGCCTTCTAGCACATTCTAGAAAATCTGTTATGAGAGGGGGCTCCTGAGTTCCTGATTAATCTACCCACAAAATGCCTCAGCCTGCTATAGTTATAATGTTCATATAGAGGGATGTCAAATTCGTCCCTAAGAATCTCAAAGGTTAACACCTGGCCATCTCTCATCCAGTTATGCAAACTGTCCAAGTTACTGTTCTTCCACCACTGCTGGGAGACCCGTGAGATACCTGCCGGAGCTAGCGGGTGAGTGAAAATAGGCGTTAGGTGGGAGGGGCGGGGTAGAAGATCTGTGTGGCTGTAGGCCCATACTAGGTTCGCCGCCGAGTTTCTTATCATTGGTTTGGAAGATTTTTTTTATCTCTAGGGGGGTTGGGTGAAGCCAGACCGCCGCATTCCAGGTGTGGGGTTTCATGTCCCAATTTTCAATGAACATCCATGCCAGATGGGCCTTGGACAAGTGAGCCTGGGGAATAAAAGCTATTTGCGCTGCTCTATAGTATAGTTTTAAATTAGGACATGCATGCCCCCCCCTGGACTTATGCTTGTACATGTTGGTTTTTGCTATTCTGGAAGGACCCTTGCCCCAGACAAAATGGAAAACCCTTCTTTGAAAATTGGAGAGGTCTTTCATGTGTATCTGAATCGGAAAGGATCTAAATATATATAGCAGTCTAGGTAATATGTTCATTTTGACCGAACTAATCCTACCAAGCCAGTAGATATTGTACTTTGTCCATTTGTTCATCTCTTCCTGTAGTGCGCGGAACAGTGGCCGGTAATTAGCCTTATATAGATCCTGTATTTTAGCTGTCAACCTTATTCCTAGATATTTGATCCCCCTCCTAGCCCATTGGAACTTAAAGCTCCTTGTGAGGGATTCTCTCTCTTGGTGGGGAATATCTAGGGCCAATGCTTCAGTTTTTTCCACGTTGATTTTCAGTCCCGAGAGGGTTCCAAATCGTTCAAGCTTTTGCATCAGAGCTGGTACCGATCTCATTGGTTCCGAAATGGAACACAATAAGTCGTCCGCAAAGAGCGATATCTTAAAATGTTGTAACCCAATTTGGATACCCTTTATCTCCGGGGAGGTTCTAATCGAATGGGCCAAAGGCTCTATTGCCAAGGCAAAAAGGAGCGGCGACAATGGGCATCCCTGTCTTGTCTCCCTCTGGATGTGGAGAATTGGCCTCCCCCACCCGGAAGTTTTAGGTTTGCTTTGGGATCTTTATAATAAGTCCGGATTAAATTGAGAAATTTCCCTGTAAACCCAAATTTGATCAGCGTAGCTGTCAGGAAGGGCCATTCCAGGGAGTCAAAGGCCTTCTCCACATCCAGAGAGAGCAGGCAGGCCGGAATATTGTTTATCTTAGCGTGATGGACCAAATTCAAGATTTTCTGGATATTGTCGCCCGCTTGTTGCCGCGGCACAAATCCCACTTGGTCATTATGAACCAAGGAGGGGAGAAACCCTGCTATCCTATCTGCCATGATCTTGGCCAAGAATTTGATGTCGTTATTAAGAAGTGAGATTGGTCTGTAGTTCTTGGCTTCTAGTGGGTCCCTCCCCTCCTTGGGGAACAAGGCCAGATCAGCTCTGTTGAGTTCTGGGGGGATTGGCTGACCTTCCAGGATTGCATTAAACAATGTGGTCACGTGAAGTGTCAGTGTGCCTACAAATTTTTTGTAGTACAAATTCGTAAAGCCATCTGGGCCTGGAGCCTTACCTATTTTAGAATCTAATATAACCTTGCTCACTTCTTCCGGGGAAACTGATTTATTTAAAGAGGCAAGGTTTTCCTCCGTAAGTTTAGGCAGATCCAGAGAGTTTAAGAAGGATTGTGTTTCCCTCAAATCCAAGGAGTTCGAGGATTTATATAATTTGCTATAGTACTCATGGAAAATGTCTTGGATCTTAGAGGGGTTAGAGGTCACATTCCCTTGGGGAGATCTTATTTGGAAAACTCTGGATTGATTTTGCTTCGCTTTTAATTTTTTGGAGAGAAATGTGTCGAGAAACCTGACATTTTAACAGGGGTGTGTAGACTTTTTATATCCACTGTAGGAAAGTATGTATTTAAAATAACACAAAAATAAATCTATCATTAAATCTTCAACTGTATTCAGCTGCAACATCGATACAAAATATATAATTCTTGTGAGATTTCTTACAGGTTCAAGATAAGCTTTGTGAAATTAGGTATAAATTACAAGGAGGAGTACAATCGTCTTTAAAGAGAAAAACATCATATATTTCTTCTATCTAAATAAAAAAGTGTAAAACTTTTTCTTTTGAAACAAATTAGATCTCATGACATTATTTTTTTTCCGATGTTTTCGTCTTTTGACGGTTTGTGCCATATAACCAATGTTTATGAATTAAATAATATGTAAGACAGAACTACATAGAACATTTAAACTTGATAATCCAATGTTCCAATGATCTAGTTTTATTTGCTAATATTCAGCCTTATTAAATTGCGATTGGGCCAATTGAATAGGACTCTATATAAGCACAGAGCATATTTTATTTTTTTACACAAGTTTTTAGTTAGTGAACTTCTATCCAAAAGCATGGTCTTCACTAACTAAAAACTTCTGTAAAAAAATATGCTGTGTGCTTATATAGAGCCCTTTTCAATTGGCCAAATCGCAATTTAATAAGGCTGATTATTCTCATTATCATATTCATGTGTATAGAGCTCATAATATTTATCATTATAGGAGATTAAATATCTGCATAGAACTTATTACCCAATTTTATCAACTGTGAAAGTTAAGAGCTTGGTAAGGGGATATTTGAATTCTATTCTAACTTATTAAATGTTTGCAGAACTAAAAGTCATTCAAAGTGTATAAAGCATGAAAATATAAAGAACAACCAAACTTTGCATGACCTATAGAAGAGAATGATGGACTCTTAAAAAGTGAGATTGTCAAGAAAATAAACAAGCGACTTCTTATCTCCATCTCGTATCTCTTATCTCCAGACCAACATGTTGCCTGGGAAACAGGGAGGACACAAAAATAAATATATTAAATATATAACACATATATTCAGATATTCCAACATGTTTAATAATAGGTTCTGTAGAAATACACAATGTAGAAGAATTTTGAATAGTAACAGTACAGTGGGCACCGGACAGCTCTTATTCTATGACTGAAGTATGTGCTAATATCTCTTTTGTAGCTTTCCTCCAAATTTGTATATTTTTGTGCAGAGTAAGCTACTGTTTTGTTTTTGTTTTCCTTAATGAACTTTTACTATTTTTCCTGAAGTTTATTTCCACTGTTTTGTATTTTTTCATATGAAACCACCATGTTGCTAATTACTAATGACATCTATCTAGAATGTTTAAACTGAACTTCAGTATTATATAGCTTTTGCATTTTAATATAATATCTGCAAAAGTTGAATATCTGCAAAGTTGATGGAATAAATGAAGCAGATTATCATGCAGTTACTGATGTATGCTAAATAGTAATATGTAATTAATGACAATAGATTCTGAGCGCCACACACTCATGCTATCAGTGGCATTTGTCTCCTAAGATTGCTTTAAAATACAATTATGCTCAAAAAATATTACCCCGAAAACTATTTTGACAACAGTCACGCCCTTAATTTACTGTATATTGCCAAAACGATGGCTATAATTTACTTATGATTAGAGTGGGGAGCAGTTCTTTGGTTTTGTTTTTAAACAAAAAGTCACCAAGCCAACTAAATTGCAATGCAATAAAGCAGCCATTGAGGCTTCAAGCCAGTCAGCTAGACACCCGGGGAATCCTTTATCCTCTGTTTGAAAAAAAACTGTGAGAAACCTTGCTTATTAACATACCCACAAGATGATAGTTGCATTTTGTTCCCTATAACCACTGTGAATTAGTTAGGTTTTTATATTGTATGATTCATTTGTTTATATATATATATATATATATATATATATATATATATAATGTATTTTTGTCCAAGGAGTTATACCAGTTTGGTACACTCATACAGCCCTATTAAATTTGAAGCTTGAAATCCGGCTGTGTTACAGAGCTATTAACTTAGAATATGCTGTGAGTTACGGACTTGAGACACAAACCCATAAACCATTTTTAGAACATTGGATGAGCAGCCATGAACATGGACCATGGTCAATCAGTCAAACCCGTAGCTACGGGTTTAGATAGAGGAAATCGTAACAGAGGTCGTCATCATTCCGTCACTGAAAAATGGAGGTTGGATTTCAAAGTCTTACAGGCTTCAATTAAGAGATGCGCTCGGACCCACATTCCAGAAATAATGCAATATTCATAAAGCCATAAATATGATATTCTAGTCCATGCGAGTTACATTATATGTATTAACACATTGATTGCCGGGATCGATACAACACGGAATTTAAACATGAACAAAATTGCCGATTTTGCTAGCTTCAGAATGGTGTGCTATTTATTGTAATAACTAACATCACTTTCCCTTTACATATAAGTACAGTAATGTGTGTATATTTTTATTTACAGTGCTACGGATAGGACTTGGATAGGTCTTTAACCCACTAGCAGGTCCTCTCTAGTACCTATTGGCATTTTGGCTCCATTTGCGGGTTACAGGGTTGAGGGCCAGTGAATTTTCTCGCAAGTCATTGACGTGTTGCTTTACGGTACCAATTTAATAGCCGCAAGGCTTGCTACCTATGCTACATGCTAGGGTTTTCAACATTGGGGGAATTTAATAGGGCTAATAGTGAGTAACAAAAACAGTTTATATAAAAATAAAAGCACAGGGGGATATCTAGGTTAATTGCTAAAATTATGAAATAGTCCAGCTTGTTGGTGTTCCAAGATGAAAATTGGAGGATGAGAAGTAATGTGACTTTATGCTGATGCTGAAAAATGCAGATACAGACACAAACTTCTCTACAACTTGTGCCAGTGAAGGAGGGCATGGTTGGTACAGACATATTGTGAAGAGATACAGTGTAAAATAGATACAGTAAAATAGATACAGTGAATACACAAGATAAACAAAAATTAGAAGGAGTTGAGGGCCCTGCTCTCATAGCAACTGGCGATATAAGTGGGAGTTAAAAATAGTAGATACAGAAGAAGAGGGGATTACTTTTCGTAAATTATACATGAAAGGAGGAGTACATTAAGGTCAGAAAATAGGAGTGGTGTCATGGAAAAGGGTGAACAGCAGAAGAGCTGGGATTGGTACCCAAATTCCACCCTACACCAGCTAAGTAGAGGCATTCAGAATGGCACAGTGATCTAAATATGACATAATTTAAAATTATAGGTAATGAGAAATACTTTATACATTTAATTTAATTAAGAAATTGCCTTTTACCACAGTAAAATCCCCAAGGCACTGGGTCTATTGTCTTGAGTTCAAGTCACCTGAACCAAAAAGACTAGGACTAAGACTAGGATGCTTAGATCCAGGGATCATGCCTAGCCTTTTGTGTACAGGTGGCCTGTACTCAAGACAATGGACAAAATGCCTATGTGGCTATTGGTAATTAATGGCATTGACCTCTCATTAACAAAACATTTAACTCTCGTTCTTGTGGATCAGAAATTATGTCTTGTTCATATTAAGATGGACTGAATGAGGTGATTCTAGTGAGGAAAGGTAAGCTAGGAGTAAGTTATAGTAATCAAGGGGAAAAAGTAAGTGAGTGAGTTAGAATTCTGGTTGTTTTTTATGTGAGAAAAGGATGGACATGAAAGATGTTGCCTCTTAAAACACTTTGTTGAGAGCAATAACTATTATCTTTACTCTAGAGTAAATATTAAATTGGTACAACTATGTCAATCTGACCAACAGAGCAATCATATGTGGGCATAAAAATACTCTATATTACAATTTATCAGTATAATACTAATAAATGAATTAGGTAATTAATTAAGACTGTGAGAAATTGTAAAATCCGGAAGGAGGGAGAGAAGAGGGAGGACTCTCGTTATTGATAATAAGGAATGTTGAATAAAATGTTCTCTTTCATAGGATTATTTGAGTAACATAGGAACTTGAGAAAGGGACGGCACTATGGGGTCCGGTCAAATGGATACCCCATGGGGGTCAATAGATGTCTATCCCTATTCAATGTTTTTTTTTCTCATAATTGATCAAGCACATTAAGAGAATTATACCTGATGTGTTAAGATGTTTGGAAATCCTTATTATCCAGCATTACAGGAAGGAAGTCTTTTGTTGCCCTGAGATCATTTACAACCTAGCAACACTAACATTTGGAAATTTTAAATTTATTTTTTCTAATTGTATAACTACAGTATTTATATTTATAACTCAAAAGTTTATAAAGTGAAATGTTATCAATAGTCACTACCAAGGCAATGAGCTGGAGATATACAAAGCTTTTGGCACAATATCAGTATATTTAATTAAGATAAGATTGATTGACATGTGTAAATACAAAATATGGGCTGTCCCTACCTTAATTTTTATTTTATTGACTTTACAGTTTCCCCTGTTGTTAACAGTTAAAGTAAACATGACATTGTATTAGTGTATCCCTGATAAATTGTAATATGTATAACGGTATGTAAATATGTAATAGGGTATTTTTATCCCTGCGTACCAATACTCTGTTGGTCTGATGGAGTTATTTCTACATGGAAGATGTTTTACATATGCAGGTAGCAGTTTTTCAGTGAATGATTGGATGTTGGAGTGAAGAAATGAGTAGAACTAAGAGTATTGCCAAGACAGCACACTTGGGCTGTAGTTGTGATGGAGGATTGTTGTTAGTGATTACAATATTAAATACTGTTGTCATGGACCCCTTTTCCAGGTCCCGGGTCTTAGCCCATTAAAGAAAATACAGCTTGGCTCCAGCCACTGTATTATGTACGTACACCCCTCCATTGTATTTGTAATCTGTTTTGCCCCATTGTTGCCAGATAAAGTTAATCACATTTAGATATGTGTTAGAGATGGCAGGATGTGTATTGGAGTTTAAGCCTATTGATCTCAGGAAGCTACTGCTAGACCCCATGTGGGGCCATCTCCTTTATTTGTCTGCTATACCATCTCATTGTTACATTGTGTACACCTCTTCTTTATTTAACTGCTATAAATATTGCTGACTTTTCAAAATAAAACAGTTCCCTTCTGGAGACACATATAAATGGTGTGTCTCTTATTTTGCTCCTGTTCTCCTGGATGGATGCAAGGAGGTACTGGGAGACTCTGTAGGATCCTGCTGGTGTAGGTTTGAATGTAACACGTCTTATCCAGCCCCTAAAGAAGCAGATCTGGAGTCTATTGGTAGCCTGAAAGTGCTGATTTCTGATGCAAGGACCCTGAGTGATACAAAAGCCAGATATCAGGGTGCTGATGCCGAGATTTCCAAGAACCCCACGGTCCATGTCAGTAGTTAACATGTAGTCTATAGCAGGTGGCCCTGGGCTTGAATAGCCCCCTACTCTTGGATCGTCACAGTTGGTTGGCAGTGCTGGGATCCCGGTGCAAGAACCGGCAGCAAGGATGGGGTATGGTGATCTATGCAGTAAGTCCAGTACTTTTGGCGGCTTGGCAGGGATGCAGACACCAATCTGCGATTTTTCCAAACTTTCAAATCCGGGTTCAAGTCCAACCAAGACCAGCCCTGGATAGAGGGGATCATAGACCACGTGGAGGCCTGCAGAACAGAGGTGATCAGAAAGAAAAGGAGCCTTATCACCAGTATTGTCACAGAAGAGGATAGGTGGACAGCTATTCTAAATCAACAGATGGTTTCCCTTGGGCTCCAGCCGGGTGAAAAGCTAACAGAATGGATAGAGGACCTGGTGTGATTGGAGCTCGACTTGGAACATGATTATGTGAACCTAATGCTTCCAACTCCTGTATCACAAGGGCCCTCATTCTATAAGCTTGGACTGGTGGAAGGGCTCCCAGGTGTGCGGCAGGGCCTTGGAACCGCAGAGCGCTGGGAAATCCTATTGGCAAAATGCCAAAAGCATGTGGAAATAGACCCAGGTACAGAAGAAGCAAAGTTGCTCAAACCGTTGATCCATAAAGAAATGGAGTTGGAAAAAGAGTACGAGGAACTGCTTGAGGAGGTGGGCCCAGGTGGGACCAGGCTCAAGTACTTGGAGTTACCCCATGCTTCCCCAGCTGAGCTAGCAGAGGATACACTGCCAGAGGAAATGGACTGTTGGCTACATCCATATAAAGTGGAGGAAGGAAACCCGAAGTTACCTGGAGATCTGACTGCTACAGAACAGGCAAGATCAAAGGGGCTGCTGGGAACTCACCAGAATAGGGAGGCCAGGAGAACAGTCCAGACCCTGATACATGCAAGATTGGGGAGAAGTGTAAAGCAGCACCAGCCACTGTTAGATGGCCATCAACCAGAAAAGTTCTAGCCTCTAACCAAGGGCGAGGAGCTGGAGACTGAACAGTTGGCAGAGGAGGATACAAGCCCTGAGAGTCTGCCCAACTACTGATGTCCTTTACCACAAACTGCTGATGTCCAGGCACCAAGGCTGACAGTCATGGAGAGTGTGATACCAGATCGGAGCATGAGGCTCTCAGGAGAGGGGGCATCCCCTGAGACCCTGAAGCTCTTGCCCAGCATGGATCAGGCGGATCCAGATAAGTGTGGGAGTTTAGGTGGGGGCACTGGCCCTGAGACCCTGTGGAAGGAGCAAGTTGAGGCTCCACTCCCAAACCCTGCAGAGTTGCCAGCAGGGCTGACGGCGATCACTTCAGTCCTGACAGCCCCAGAGTTAAAGGATATGGGCAAGCAGCCCACAGTACCAGAGGACCTGACACAACGTACCCTAGCTACAGAAGTGCTCCCTACCTTGCCAGCCCTGGAGGATACTCACCCTAAGGAACTACTGACCCCAGCGAAGTCTGCTACCCTGTGTGAGCCTCATCCAGGAAAGGTTCTCCATCCAAAAACCATAATCCGGAGTCCTGCTCTATTTTTCCCCAACCCTGCCTTGACAACTGACCCAAAGGAGATTGTGCTGGCGGGGAAGTGCTTTATACCCCCTCCTGAGCCGCTCCCTATATTGAATCCCCAGAGCCACTACCTGCTTGGATGTGTTCCCAAGATTTATACCTACAATTTGGGGTTGGTTATTGAAATTAATGAAGATGGGATTGGACTGTTTTTCTACCTGGGACCCTGAGGATTGGGATCCCAGATGTTGTGAAGAAAAATGAGGGAGGGTGGCTGAGAAGTGGCTGCTAGCCCAGCTACCACCTGGACGGACTGTACAAATGAACTATGTGCCCAAGACCCTACAGAAATTGGGGTTAGAGACTGTGCACACTTTCCTGAAAGATGGGCAACCACCCGCAGACTGGACAAACAACCTACACTTTCCAGGAGGAGGACATGCACAGTGACCACTTGGGCCTTTGGATAGGGACTTGGGTTATGGGCCCCTGGGATTGTATAGCCCCTACCCTTGGATCGTCACAACTGTGGTTGTGGTGGTGGAGGTAGAATTACGAAGCTTTTTACTTGCATTCTGTCAGAATCTTTAACACAAAAGCTTCCCGTTTTAGGATCCTGTTGTACAAAACAGAAAACTGAAATGCTTTGCATCATGTCTGCTGTGGTGAATGTTACCTGGTAGTAGCCAGTGTGTTCTGTCTGTGGGTATGTGTTATCTGTCAGCTGTTTTGCAAATAGTCTATCTATTCCTGTAGAGGGCAAACATACTTTGCTGAGTTGTTGGCTTATCCACTACAAAGCATTCCTCTTATTGAGCCTCATTTCATTTGAAGCCGGCATCTCGCTGTATATAGGCCGTACATCTGAGGGCGTGCTGCAGGCTCACGGTAGGTTTGTTTTCTTGTTTATTTTCACATTTGGATTGTCTATTTCTTCTTCTAAAAAATAAAAAGGATCCCCTATATAGCCTAATTTCTTACTTCAGGAACTACTGTTATCTGTATCTAATAAATGTGATGTTGAATTTGTATACAGTGACTACTGTTTGTGACTAATAGTTTTTATAAATAACTTTTTTTGCTTCTATTTGTAGATTAACCCTTGTGAGCAAACATTTTTTGTCCTAATAATTTCTTCCATTTTATCCAATTATTTCTGAAATTCTTTGTACTTAATTTGGAAGAAGGAATTTTCTTCAGATTCTTTTAGTTTTTTTATGAATAGCAATAATTTCTCCCTGGGAATCATTTTCATAATTTGATAATATTGAAAAAAAATTAAGTTCAACTAAAATTCCATTTGTTTCCACACCAATTTCTGTAATTGCTTAAATTGTATTAACATATTCTGATTTTCTGTTAGGAAGGTTTGTTGCATACTCAGAACTGAACTATTATCTAGAGTATAAAACTGCTCTTTTCTGTAGCACTAAGGCAACATCACCCATAATTCCCATAGTAATATTACAGGGTAGAAATCTTGTTCTCACAATTAATTTAAATAAATGGGTGCTATAAAGAAATCTGATAGACCAGGGATATCTGGAACTAAAATGAACACCATTATTTGCACTCCTATAGTCTCCTTATTATTTAGATTGATTCATGCCCTCCAGTTTCTGAGTTTGTTAATATTGTATTTTCTTTGTTCTTATACCCCGTACAGTGCTACGGAATATGTTGGCGCGATACAAATAAAAGTTAATAATAATAATATGTTTGAAACATATCATCAACTAGCCACAAACAACATACATTTGCTAGCTTGCTCTATATAATTGTAAGAAGAGTCGATTATCAGCTTAACAAATATATATGTAAGGGTTAATCTGAGAAAACATGGAAGTGCCAATATTTATCAATTGTAGTCCATGCAGATACAAACTTACTATATGAGCATCTTTGTATAATCATAGGAATTATGACCACAGCCCCTCTGAGATCCATCAAGCTCATATTTATTGCTTCAATTACCTCATCTATCCATCTTTGCCTCTGCTGTCCCCTTCTTTGTGTGCCTTCAATCTTTTCCAGCACAGAGCCTTCTCTAGGGAGTCCTGGCTTCTCATGATATAGCCAAAACATTTGTACTTCAGCCTCATGATCATACCTTCCAGTGAACAGTTTGGCTTGATTTCTTGTAGTATTGATTGATTGGATTTTCTTGCAGTCCAAGGGACTCTAAATTGTTTTATCCAGCATGACAATTCAAAGGTGTCAATTCTATTTTGCTCAGCTTTCTTTATGGTTCAGCTCTCACATTCGTATGTTACTACTGGGAACACCTTAGTTCTAACTGTGTGGACCTTCGTTGAAAATATAATAATATAATATATTTGTTTTAATAACTTGTCCAGACTTGCCATAGCTTTATAGTCAACATATTTTAATTGCATGGCAGGACAATTATAGGTGTATATATATATATATATTGTGACAGATTCACTGCCACTCTCAGGATCCGTGCCTTGTTTTCCAGCACCACAATGGAGTACTCTGGAGCCTTTTAAATGTTTAGTAGATTGGGGCTGTTTATTTGTCAGCATACAACAGAAAATAAAACCAAACAGAAAATAAGTCCTAGCTTCTCATTGAAGCCCTGCATAACTGAACTGTAGTTTCCCTTACTGTCTTATGTAGGCGTGCAAACATACAGTCCATACAACGGTAGCAGAGGTGTCTTTTCCTCTCACCTCTCTTAGGCTCTGTATCTCCGGCCTCTCTTTCCAAAGCAGATCCCTCCTGCGGTCATCACCTTGAGGGACTTTCTGTTCCTCTCATCTGCGTACCTTCTCTTAAAAGCTTCTGGCTTTGTTCCATTAGCTTTCAGTGCAGCCTCTGACTTCGGTCCTGCACACTTCCACGCTCCAGCACTGTCAAACAGCTTTCCCCCTGGAGACAGCGACCGCTGGTCCTGATTGCAGCCACACCCCTGCCTTTTGAGCAGGTTGTTAACTCTCTCATTCCTGGGGAAAAGTCTTGAAGAGCTCTCTTCTGCCCTCTGGTGGCACTTCACCACAATATATATATATATATATATATATATATATATATATATATATGTCATCTGATTGCACCACTCCCCTTATAAATTAATAGTACAGTTAAAATTCAGTGGATTCCTTTCAATTTCTAACAATATTATTTGCAAAAAGATCATTCGGAGTAATATAATGTATTTATCACATTAAAGAGATAATTATATGACTTATATACAAAAGTTACAGATGTTTGCTGGATATTAATGACGACATGGTATTCCAATGATTATAGAAAGCTGCTCATATAATTAGTTTGTATATGTATGGTACACATTGGCTATCTCATGTTGCCTCATATTAACGCACATATATATTTTTCTTATGCAGATACTGGACTATGTAAGTAATCTTGTATACTTTGCATGTGTCAACAATAATTTTGTAGTATCTGTGTATATATTATAGTAGGATCTGTTTTTAATAACAATAATGAAGCTTAGATTGTATGTCCAATTATATAGAGCAACCTATATGTCTGTTTTTGGCTAGTTGATGATATTATTCACACAGAGAATTAGCAAACTAAATAAGGAGACTAGAGGTGTACATACATGTGTGTTCATTTTTGCTCCATATATGTCAGATCTTACCAGATACACCATAGGTTGGCTATCCCGGAGAATAACACATTTATTCCAGAGGATGTTTTTTGGCCTTCTATGACTTCATTAATAAAGATATTTGTCAAATGATATATGGGCACCAAAAAAGACTCCTTGCACACATCCTGCAGGTCTCCTGATGCTTCTTCCAGTCCCTCAACAAACATGGAGCCTCATTAAATTGAGGCTTTTAGGAGATCCGGGCTTGCAAATGGAGCCTGCAGGTTACTTTGCTATTCATTTGGCTTCCATTTGCATTCTCCGATCGAGTTATGGGCTCCGAGCCGAGATTCATTGCGAACCATTGCGATTTGTCAAATTGCAAGTTAAGTCCCTCCAAGCCTTTGATCTTTCACAATCACAATACTTCCCAATGCTAAAATCGCAATTTGCTATTCAATTGCTGAGATTCCCCCTCGCTAACCACTCTGTCAAAAATAGAACCACAAGTTACTGGTACCAAGGACGTCTCGCAAAGGGCTTAATGACATGTACGGAGCACTGTAAGTGCATATATAAACACTCTACTGTACTTTTATTAAAAGTGAAAGTGATGTTAGGTCTTAGAATTAATAGCACACCATTCTCAAGCTCGCAAATCAGCACAAAAAATACTTTTTTTTATGTTCAGTTTCCATGTTATATCGATCCTGGCAATCAATGTGTTAATACATATTGACCTTACATGTAATAGAATATCATATTTATTACATTATATCTGGAATCTGGGTCCAATCGTAACTCATAATTCAAGCTTGCATGACTTTGAAATCCAACCTCCAGATTTATTTGAAGTCTCTGACGCAAGGCCGTCACTCTTGGTATCAGGTCCTTGATATTAATATATTGTTAAGTGTTTCTGTTATTTTTGTCCACCTCTTGATTGCAGTATTGTCAATCTACTATGTATTGACAAATTGTTTTGGAAACAATTGCACTTATAAGGATATAAGTCAAAAAGTTATAATAAGGTTAAGAAGTGTATTCATAGCAAAATGTCTTTAAAATATTAATTGCTTCTCTTAGGATTACAAGTGTAGAACATGTAACTGGCTAACAATTACAATATGATGCACTTTTAAACTGTTTGTGCAGCTTACTACCAGGCTCTTCCATTATATATTGACAGGTCAAGACAAGTCTCAAAAGCATACTTCTTGGATTTAGCTCTCAGAGCTAGAATGTCGAAACTAGACTGAAAAAGTGAACTATGATCTACCAGTAATGGTCAAATTTTTTATGATGATAAAAAAGTATTTTCGACTAGAACAAAAAGTACACATGAAGGTTTGATGCCTAACCATTATGGGATTATACTGTCCTTAATGAAGCTTCTACTTCAAACATATTTAGACTTGCTTCAACATCATCAGCATTCCAGTCACATCATTCACTATTAAGTGTACTGAATCATGTTCTTACAAATTTCATCACTAAACACTGTAATATAATTAAAGACATTATTCAATATTTAAATGTATTCTATCTGTATTCTATCAAAACCTATTTTATCTGATATTACCTTTGTAAACCGAGATTGCATTAATGGATGGAATTAAGATTTGTGTTTTGTCTTCCAGCGAAATGTAGAGATATGTGCATTAAGCCACATGATTCATAATTTTTATTTGTAGATGAACACATTTATTTTGTGTGAAAATCATCTTGGTCTGCAACATGTAAGCCATATGGGTAACATCTATCTGAATGTACTAATTATGGAGGCTACGGTCACAGTGACACATGGTACATTTTGGATGGTTGGACAAAAACAGAATCCTTGTATAGCCTGCTCTCAGAAATAAACTCAAATTGAGTCATATGGAAGCAATACAGCATGTAGGTAAAATAGATATGTTTATAGGATGGAGTGTTGGCAGTCTTTGTGCTGAACTGATGTATCAGCCGTTTCCTTGCTCTTAATTATGGGCGGAGCTACAGCCAGTGCAGACGGTGCAATGCACAAAGACCCCTGACCTCTGAGGGGCCCCCACGGCCCTCCCGCGGCCCCACTGTAGCCCCTGCACCCCCTGTGGCCCCAGTGGCCCTCCTGTGGCCACTGCAGGTCTTATGTGGCCCCCATAGGTCCCTTGTGGTCCCAGCAGATCCTCTGAGGCTCTCACGGATCCTCTGTGGCTCCCGCAGATCCTCTGTAACCCCTGCAGGTTCCAAGTGGCCCCTGTGTATCCTATGTGGCCCCCATGGGTCCCCTATGGTCCCTAGGGCCCCCTGTGGCCCCTGCAGACTTCCCATTGGGTCCCTGTGTCCTTTTATGGCCCACTGTTGCTCCTCACAGGCTCCAGGGGCCCTGCTTTGCCCCTTGCCGTCCCAGTTACACCCACAGACCCTTATGGCCCCCACGGACCTCCTGTGAGTCCACTGAAGCCCCTTATGGCCCCCTTTTAGCCCCCCATGTGGCCAAGGTGCCCCTGTGGCCCCCATGGTCCATATGGCCACCACAGACCTTCTGTGTGTCTCCTGCAGCCCTTAAGGCTCATTGTAGCCCCCCACAGGCTCCAGGGGCCTCAAGCAGGCCCTGTGGCCCCACAGCAACTTATGGCCGCAGTGGACCTCTTGTGGGTTCCCTGCAGCTCTTTATGGCTCACTGTGGCCCCCATGCCCCTTATGACCCCTGCAGACCTCTGTGGCCTCCCTCAGCCCCCTGTGGCCCCCACAGCCCCCTGTGGCCTCCCTCTGACCCTTGTGGCCCCCTCGGTCCTTGCTGGCCCCTGCAGCCCCCTCAGACCTCTGTTGCCCCCTTGGCCCTCTGACCTGCAGTGCACCCTTCTCAAGGGTAAGAAAGTATTTATAGTACTATAATATATATTGATGTATATTTAAACGCGTACGTTTATATATATACACACACACACAAACACATACCATTATATATATATATATTAACACACACATAAATATTATACTAGCTACTTGCCCGTCAAAAATGACGGGAGTATAATTGTAAGGCAGGCAATGCTGTTTGCCACACAAGTTTTCCCCACCTCTCCCTCCCCTGTGTCTCCTCCCCCACTGTGTCTCCAAGACTGAGCACAGTAAACTTAAAATTTGGCTACCAGAGCAATTCTTCATTTACTTACAAAACAAGCCTCCATGCTAAATTAGCCCCTTTATTTCCGGCATGTCTCTAAATTGCCTGTGGAAGCTTTTTTACCTCTGCATTTTTCATTTGTAATATTACGACACCCAGCCCACATTGGCAAATCCTACCTTTCAGCAAAAGATTTCAGTGTAGGGAGTACCCAAACCAATCTTTATGGATGAAAAACAGCTCTATGTCATGATTGTTATAATGAGTTAGAACAGCTCTAATGTCTTGATTATTATAATGAGTGAGAACAAGTGCTCTAACTGTGGCAAGGAACTATTATCTATCTATCTATCTATCTATCTATCTATCTATCTATCTATATATATATATATATATATATATATATATATATATATATATATATTTGTTATATTTTTTTACATTAAATAAATGTGACAATTGTATTTATAGATTGAATATTTGTAATAAAAGTGTATTTTGTTTTCATAAATATAGCAATGCAGTAGAGCATTTGCTTTAAGTCTACATGTTTTCCTGATATATTTGAACCTCTTGGGTTGTGTGTTACCCTTGATGTTGTATAATGAAACCCTTCAACATGGTGTAAACTGCGATATAGGGAATTAGCAAAGGGCCCCAAGCTTTATAAGCTTTGGTAAACACATTAATCAGTCTATCCAGTAATACTGTTTAATTAAATTATTGTAAAGATTTTTTTTGGAAGTAAATTCATGATATAATATTGATTGTGCCATATTCTACACCACCAGCCACATCCTATGCATTTTTACAGCTGCATATTCTGTCTTGGTTAACATGTTTGTAGCTCTAGTCTATACTATTCTATATATCTAATTAAATGTGAACTTTTATGTACATTTTACTCATTATGTTCTCATTCCATTTTTCTTGATGTATTATGTGGTGTCTAAAAATATCTGTCTCATTTACATTACTGTAAGGATTTCATATAACTATACTGGTTCACTGGTGTTATATCATAATTGGCATAATAATTGCAAACATTTTGCTACTATATTTGAAGTCTAATAATAGCATTCCTATTCTAATTGGTTCAACATTTTCCCATTGTGATACTTATACACTAGAGAATAAAACCATCTGTATTTTGTTAAATATGATATTTTATTTGATAACACTTATGTATCATACAACTTGATTGGAATACCAATGTTTTACTCATGGCAATTTTATATTGTTTAGGACCATTTCTATCAAGTACAATTGACATTGTTATTCTAAGTGACCTTCTCCTGGATCATTCTGTCTACCTACATTTCTGAAATGATGTTTTATTCTTGCCTATAGGTTAACATATTATTCCTTCAATTCTTTTCTTAAGTTATGATGCCTCAATCATAAAATGTAGCAGTAGGGCATTTAATAGCACTCTGCTCTTGGCATCAATCATTTAAAATGTGTAACCATATAATTTTTGTGAAAGCTATTATTCTTTGAAATAAAACCTATGTATTTACTTAACACTTACAGTAGTTGCATTATGAGGCATACAGAAGATTCAAGAAAAGTTCATGCTTAAAAAACGATTGAAGTAAACATTTAATTAACTGTGAATAATGTTGCCCATTTTGATTTTTTAAATCTCGGACTTAGACTAAATAGTCACATATTTTATGTGGATATTTCCAGACATAATTTGCATATCTGCATTTCAAACACTGTATGGGGATATGTGTAGTAAGCAAAATGTAATGCATTCAGAGAGAAGAGGGTGATAGATATGAACTCATAACTGTAGTAAATAAATCAGTAATGAGTAATAGTTTTTTTAACAATGTTGACCACATTTCAACTGCATTTTTTAATCTGAAAATACACAAAAACACTTGGCACTGAAGCTCTGAAGCTTGCAGAGGGTGCAAGTTAGAGGACCCAATGTTGGGTTTGTGGTGTTCGTACAACAGGTCTTTCATTTGTTTAGTTAAAAAAAAGTAGCAATAAAATCATATTTGAAGAAAAAATATTGTAACTTTTGAAATACAGACTTGATTTACAGCCCCATTAAATTAGGGCTATGTTTTAAAAAGTAGCCTTTAACTCCAATTTTACGTGTGACGGCTATTAAATTAGCCTCATAACGCAGCCCACAGACAACTTGTGTGTTAAAACGCAGCAGGGCCGAGAAAAGCCTACGTGTTGAGCAACATTGAACTTCGGGCCCGTAAATCCTTTGATCTGTCAAGCCCGTAACCGCTACTTGTTCAATATAGCTATTAAATTGCTAAGAAGTCACACACGAGCAAGCCCGTAACACGCACATGGAGCCCAAAGCCCATTGTGTGCTCGAGAGCACCTGCAAAGGAAGTAAAGTCCATTACGTAGCACTTGTATTACAAATAAAAACAAACTACTGTACATTTATTAAAAGTGAAAGTGATGTTAGGTCTTAGAATTAATAGCACAACATTCTCAAGCCCGCAAATCGACCCTGAAAAATACATTATTTCATGTGATAGAATATCATATTTATGGCTTTATTAATATTGTATTAATCTGGAATGTGGGTCCGATCTCAAACTGTAATTGAAGCCCGTAGGACTTTGAAATCTACCCTCCCCTTTTTTAGTGACGTAGCGCTAACAATCTCTTTTTTTATTGGCTCTGTCTAAACCCGGTCTACACTAATTGATCATTCACACAGCTAAAAATCCATCGTTCTATAAACGAGCTAAGATTTTCGTCTCAAACCCGTAGCTCTCAGCCCCTTCCAATTAAATAACAACGTAAATCGGCCAAATTTCTAAGCCTCAGCCACTGCGTGCTATTAATGATTAAGGCATCAGCAGATATGTTTCTCTCTATCCCTATCACATGTCCAGGGGGTTGGAGAAGATCTTCCAGGAGGCTGTTCTGACATAAGTCTTTATTTAGTCTATTGACTCTACTGGATCAATGTGTATTGAAAATAATAAAACCAAGGAATTGATTTAAAGTAATTTTAAAGTCTAAAATAATATTTGCATAAAACCACAGTTTTGAGAGTCATTAAAGTCTGACACAAGTAACACTAAATAATGCCAGAAAATCAGAAGAGTTTAGCATAAATAATAATAATAATAATAATAACAATAATAATAATCAATGACAAATATGGTTTTAACATATACACAGCCTTATTAAATTCCGATTTGGTCAATTGAATAGGGTTCTGTATAAGCACAGAGCATATTTTTTAACAGAAGTTTTTAATTAGTGAAGATCTTGCTATTGGATAGAAGTTCACTAACTAAAAACTTCTTTAAAAAAGATATGCTCTGTGCTTATATAGAGCCCTATTCAATTGGCCAAATCACAATTTAATAAGGCTGACAATCACCAATGTTTAGATTTCTTCAAATAAAAGTCAAAGAGTTTTAATAACTTGCACTTAACCAGTTCGTATGTCAAAGCCAGCATAATAAAATTATAGCATAATAAAAACTCATATATACCCACCAACAAAAATCTGAGATGGCAGGCTGTATGCACTAGTGATGTCGTGAACATCAAATTTTCGGTTTGCGAACCGCGGACGCGAATTCCATCAAATGTTCACGAATGGACGAACATCTGCGAACCGCCATAGACTTCAATGGGCAGGCGAATTTCAAAACCCACAGGGACTCTTTCTGGCCACAATAGTGATGGGAAAGTTGTTTCAAGGGGACTAACACCTGGACTGTGGCATGCCGGAGGGGGATCCATGGCAAAACTCCCACGGAAAATTACATAGTTGATGCAGAGTCTGGTGTTAAACCATAAAGGGCATAAATCACCTAACATTCCTAAATTGTTTGGAATAACATGCTTTAAAACATCAGGTATGATGTTGTATCGATCAGGTAGTGTAAGGGTTACACCCGCTTCACAGTAACAGCCCAATCTCCCCGTTTAATGCACCGCAAACAACCGCAAACAGTCCCTTTGCACAACCACAAACTCCCCATTTGCACAAGGTTGTATACCAAGCTAGCCATGTCCTGTTCCTTGTCCTCACTGATGTCATTGAAAGTCTCTTCCTCCACCCAGCCACCAAGGGTCCCCGAAAGGGGACAACAAGCCCCCTGGGATGCCTGCTGTGTTTGGTCTTCCACTTCCTCAAAGCCACCTTCCTCCTCTGACTCCTCTTCTTCAGACTCCCAGAGTCTGGGGGCTTCCTCTGCCCAGCATGGAATTTTATACACAGGTCAGAGTCTGGGGGCTTACACTGCCCAGCATGGTAGATTATACACAGGTCAAAGTCTAAGGGCTTCCACTGCCCAGCATGGAAGATTATACACAGGTCAGAGTCTGGGGGCTTCCACTGCCCAGCATGGAATATTATACACAGGTCAGAGTCTGGGGGCTTCCACTGCCCAGCATGGAAGATTATACACAGGTCAGAGTCTGGGGGCTTGCACTGCCCAGCATGGAAGATTACACACAGGTCAGAGTCTGGGGGCTTCCACTGCACAGCGTGGAAGATTATACGCGTTGCCTCTGTCTGCGTTATTATAAGTTGTGTACTGTTAAGTAGTACTATTCCTATCGTTTTAATCCCTGTTACGTCAACTATTAGGGGACGTGTATATGGCATGGACTTTTGGAACAGGGAGATGGAAAAAGATGCTTGGTCGGACCTCCTACTTTGAATTTGGGGCACTGCACGTGCAATCTAAGGTTCCACCAGATAGGAGTGGTGTATTAAGTTGTACTACTCATTCCTATCAATTTAATACCTGTTACGTCACCTATCAGGGGACGTATATATGGCATGGATTTTTGGTCAGACCTCCTACTTCGAATTTGGGGCACTGCACGTGCAATATAAGGTGCCACCAGATAGGAGTGGTGGATTAAGTTGTACTACTCATTCCTATCAGTTTAATACCTGTTTTGTCACCTATCAGGGGACATGTATATGGCATGGATTTTTGGAACAGGGAGATGGAAAAAGTTGCTTGGTCGGACCTCCCACTTCGAATTTGGGGCACTGCACGTGCAATCTAAGGTTCCACCAGATAGGAGTGGTGTATTAAGTTGTACTACTCATTCCTATCAGTTTAATACCTGTTACGTCACCTATCAGGGGTCGTATATATGGCATGGATTTTTGGTCAGACCTCCTACTTCGAATTTGGGGCACTGCACGTGCAATATAAGGTGCCACCAGATAGGAGTGGTGGATTAAGTTGTACTACTCATTCCTATCAGTTTAATACCTGTTTTGTCACCTATCAGGGGACATGTATATGGCATGGATTTTTGGAACAGGGAGATGGAAAAAGTTGCTTGGTCGGACCTCCCACTTCGAATTTGGGGCACTGCACGTGCAATCTAAGGTGCCACCAGATAGGAGTGGTGTATTAAGTTGTACTATTTATTCCTATCAGTTTAATACCTGTTCCGTCACCTTTCTTTCCTCCCAATAGCACATTCTATATGTCATCAACCGGCCTGTGTGTATTTAGAGAACCACACTTTTAGGCCCTTAACCTGGGACAAGGTGGCTTGGCTAGAATTGCCTCAGAACCTTAAAAACTTGCTAAACCCCCTAATCAGACATTCACTATCATACTGGAAAAGGGCCAAGAAACACACAGGTTTGTTCCCTGGATCCACCCAAATGACCCCAATTCTTGACCACCCTCAGGCCCCGAAACACTTGAGCACAACATCACAACACTGGTGGAGGTCAAGGAAACTAGATAGACTGGGAGACTGGTTAGTAAAGGGCCAGATGCTCACCTATGAGGAACTGAGGGACAAGCATGAGCTACCGCTGTCAGAACATTACAATTACTGTAGGCTGAGGCATTTCACACACTCCCTGACCCAGAAACAGGGGACACCGGTCTTAAATTGGTTCTCCAAAATTTGTAAAGATAAACCTCTATCAAGGGGGATCATTGGGTCGCTTTACAAATATAAAACATTTGTTACTGGTTGAAGCGACACTGGGGGAAGGACCGGAGGTGGGGGAGCCCTGGAGACCCTTCAGAAGCAACCGGCGGCAAAATCATCCCAGGAAAGGAGAGGTCGCTTACTGAAGCCTGCCCTAGGGTAACCCAAGGGTGATTTCCCAGGTTAGATATTGTAAATAATAAGTTAATACTGCTGGAGGGATGATAGCTAATAGGACTTTGGTGTTCCCTGCAGATATACTCTTTACTATTGTCTGTTTTACCATGTTTTAGGTATCTCTTAAATTGCAATCACAGTAAAAAATAAGAAAAAATATTAACCTAAAAAGTAAAAATAAGAAGGAATAACCAGCTAGCTTTCCCAAAATGTCTTTATTGTAAATATGTATTTTTGCACAACTGTTATGCAAGACTGTTCAAAAATGCTTTATTTTTCATTACATGCTGTACGCCTTCTGACAATAAAATTATTTAAATGCAAAAATTAGGTATTGTTGCAGCGACCAGAAAAATTGATGTTAGTTTGTGGACCATTATTAGCTCAAGGCAGCTCATCTATCAGGCCTTTTTTAATCGAATGTATCGCCCACTGTCAGTCCCTTCAGGATCCATCCCTCATTCATCTTAATAAAGGGGAGGTAATCTAGACCTTTTTTGACCTAGGCGACTTCTCTTATCAGTGACAAAACCTCCTGCTGCACTGAAGGTCCTTTCTGACAGGACACTTGAAGCGGGGCAGGACAGAAGTTCTATGGTAAATTGGGATAGCTCAGGCCACAGGGCAAGCGTGCACACCCAGTAGTCAAGGGGTTCATCGCTCCTCATAGTGTCGATATCTGTAGTTATGGCGAGGCAGTCTGTTACCTGATGGTGGAGTCATTCTCTGAGGGTGGACCCCGAAGGGCTGTGGCAATGCATAGGACTTAAGAAGCTCTGCATGTCCTCCATCAACAACACGTCTGTAAAGCGTCCTCTCCTTGCCGGCGTGGTCGTTGGAGGAGGATTATGTTCACCTTTTCCGCTGTTAGATTGCCTTTGTGCTGTGACATCACCCTTAAACGCTGTGTAAAGCATACTTTTTAATTTATTTTGGTAGTGCTGCATCCTTTCCGACTTGTGGTAATTCTGTAACATTTCCGGCATTTTCTGCTTATACCGGGGGTCTAGTAGCGTAGACACCCAGTACAGGTCTTTCTCCTTCATTCTTTTTATACGAGGGTCCCTCAACAGGCACGACAGCATGAAAGACCACGTTTGCACAAGGTTGGATGCCGAGCTAGTCATGTACCGTTCCTCGTCCTCAGTGATCTCACTGAAGGTATGTTCTTCCCCCCAGCCACGTACAACACCACTGGTACCAGATAGGTGACAACGAGCACCCTGAGATGCCTGTTGGGGTTGGTCTTCCTCCTCCTCCTCAAAGCCACATTCCTGCTCTGACTCCTCCTACTCACAATCCTCTTCCAGCGTTGCCGCAGGTCCAGCAAGCGATGCTGATAAGGCTGTTTCTGGGGATGATGGTGACAACAACTCTTCCTCTTCACGCTCATCTACGGCCTGACCCAGCACTCTTCGCAGGGCACGCTCCAGGAAGAAAAAAATGGTATGATGTCGCTGATGGTGCGCTGGGTGCGACTGACCAGGTTTGTCATCTCCTCAAAAGGACTCCTACAGGCATTGCGCATGAGCGTCCAGTAACGTGGCAAAAAAATCCCCAGCTCCGCAGAGGCTGTCCTAGCACCCCGGTCATACAAATACTCGTTAACGGCCTTTTCTTGTTGAAGCAGGCGGTCGAACATTAGTAGTGTTGAATTCCAACGTGTCGGGCTGTCTAAAATCGAGCGCCTCGCTGGAATGTTGTTTCTCCGCTGGATATCTGTAAAGCGCGCCATGGCCGTGTAGGAACGCCTGAAATGGCCACACACCTTCCTGGCCTGCTTCAGGACATCCTGTAAGCCTGGGTGCTTATGCACAAAGCGTTGTACAATCAGATTACACACATGTGCCATGCACGGCACATGTGTCAATTTGCCCAAATTCAATGCCGCCAACAAATTTCTTCCGTTGTCACAAACCACTTTGCCGTTTTCCAGTTGGTGCGGAGTCAGCCACTGATCCACCTGTGCATACAGGGCGGACAGGAGTGCTGGTCCGGTGTGACTCTCTGCTTTCAGGGAAGTCAACCCCAAGACGGCGTGACACTGCCGTATCCGGCATGTGGAATAGTACCTGTGGAGCTGGAGGGGTGCCGTTGATGTGGAGCAAACATAGCAGCAGCAGAAGAGGACTCAGCCGAGGAGGTTATGGAAGAGGATGGAGTAGGAGGAGTAGAGGAGGTGGCAGCAGGCCTGTCTGCAAGTCGTGACGGTGTCACCAACGCCTCTGCAGAGCCACGTATTCCATGCTTGGCAGCCGTCACCAGGTTTACCCAATGCGCAGTGTAGGTGATATACCTGCCCTGACCATGCTTTGCAGACCAGGTATCCGTGGTCAGATGGACCCTTGCCCCAACACTGTGTGCCAGAGATGCCATTACTTCCTTTTGCACAATCGAAAGTACAGGTTGGGGATTGCCTTTTGTGCCAAGAAATTTCGGCCGGGTACCTTCCAATGCGGTGTCCCAATAACTACAAATTTTTTGAACCCCTCAGACTCTACCAGCTTGTGCGGTAAAAGCTGGCGGGGGTAAGTGTTCAGACAAGCCAGCTGTCAGTTGCCGGGAAAGGGGGTGACTTTGTGACATTGGCTTCTTACGCTCAAACATGTCCTTAACAGACACCTGACTGTGGGCAGATGAGCAGAGACTGCTCAGTACGAGACACGGAGTGGCGGATGGTTGAGAGGGGGCAAGCAGGACAGCAGTGGTTGACGTGGCTGAAGATGCTGGACCAGGAGGAGGATGGCGGCTTTGACTTTGTGTGCTGCTTGTACTGATGTGTTGATCCCATAGGCGTTTGTGATGTGACATCATGTGCCTTCGCAAAGAAGTTGTACCTAGGTGGGTGTTGGACTTCCCACGACTCAGTTTCTTTTCGCACAGGTTGCAAATGGCATCACTGTTGTCACAGGCAGACACACGAAAAAATTGCCACACTGCTGAGCTCTGCAATGACGGCATTCTGGTGGTGGCAAAAGCATCCGTTGACTGGCGAGCTGTCTGGCTGACCCCGGGTGCCGATGCATGCTGTCTGACTGTGCCACTAGCTACTTTCGACGAACTCCTGCTGCTTCCAACTCGTCTCCTCCTCCTCTCTGTCTCCCCATCTGAACTTTCCTCCTTTTCTTCTTCTCTTATAGCGGGCACCCACGTGACATCCACAGACGCATCGTCATCATCAACCGCTTCACTTGAATCTGACAACTCAACAAAAGAAGCAGCACCGGGTACAACATCATCATCATCATCAGACCGTACGTCCATGTGTGTAATGCTGCCTGACTGGGACATATCCCTGTTATCTACATCCTCTGGCACTAATGCTTGTACATCACTCATTTCTTCCAACGGATGTGTAAATAACTCTGCTGACGGATCAAGTGAAGCGGCTGTGGTGCTAGTGTTGGTGGTAGCGGCAGGCGGGCGAGTGGTAACTGGAGAGGTGCTTGAAGCTAAGCTGGAGGAGGATGGTGCGTCTAGGTTCCGAGCGGAAGCTGTAGAAGATTGGGTGTGCTGTGTTAGCCAGTCAACCATGTCCTCAGAACTGTTCAAGTTCCGGGTATGTTGGCTCTGAAAACTGGGCATTATTCTAGGGCCAAAGAGAATCACAGCACCACGACCACGACGGGCCCTGTGGGGTGGCCTGTCTCTGCCTGTCATTTTTTTTACGATTAGTGGTACTATACGTGCAAGCTACTGTGACACCAGATATGAGTGTCACTGTGCACTGGCAAAGGTTGGCAGACTAGATGCAATAGGCCTCACACACACGCCTGTAGGCAGGCAACTGATATTCAATCGATTACAGTAAAAAAAGGGTTGTTTTATTTCACTGCACACTACGGTTGCACTTGATAAGAGTGTCACTGTGCACTGGCAAAAGTTGGCAGAGTAGATGCAATAGGCTACACACACACGCCTGTAGGCAGGCAGCTGATATTCAATTGATAACAGTCAAAAAAGGGTTATTTTATTTCACTGTACACTACGGTTGCACTAGATATGAGTGTCACTGTGCACTGTCAAAAGTTGGCAGAGTAGATGCAATAGGCCTCACACACAAACCTTTAAGCATGGCAACTGATATTCAATCGATTACAGTAAAAAAAGGGTTGTTTTATTTCACTGCACACTACGGTTGCACTAGATATGAGTGTCACTGTGCACTGGCAAAAGTTGGCAGAGTAGATGCAATAGGCCTCACACACACGCCTGTAGGCAGGCAACTGATATTCAATCGATTACAGTACAAAAAAGGGTTGTTTTATTTCAATGCACACTACGGTGACACCAGATATGAGTGTCACTGTGCACTGGCAAAAGTTGGCAGACTAGATGCAATAGGCCTCACACACACGCCTTTAGGCAGGCAACTGATATTCAATCGATTACAGTCAAATAAGGGTTCTTTTATTTTTAATGTACACTACGGTTGCACTAGATATGAGTGTCACTGAGCACTGGCAAAAGTTGGCAGACTAGATGCAATAGGCCTCACACACACGCCTGTAGGCAGGCAACTGATATTTAATCTATTACAGTAAAAAAAGTTTTTTTTAATTTCAATGCACACTACAGTGACACCAGATATGAGTGTCACTGTGCACTGGCAAAAGTTGGCAGACTAGATGCAATAGGCCTCACACCAGTGGCGGCTGGTGAACTTTCAAGTTGGAGGGGCGCCAGGGCGAAACGTAGCCCCTTCCCTTTTCAAACCACACCCGTTTTATAACTCCACCCCTGACATCATAATGACCTTTATAAGCCATGCCCAATGACCTTATACTTGCAACACCCATTGATATACATGATCAGCAATGCAGCAATGTCAAGAAGTAAAGCAACAATGTGTTAAATTCATAGGTATACAATATAGATAGAAAAAACTGTGACAAGACTACAGCAATATCATAATTGCACCTATACGCATTAACAGAAAAATTAAAGCAGTGACACTTACCATTAGTCGGTTCTTCTTCTCAGGGTATTCACGTTCAGTAGGTTGACCAACGAGTACAAACAAATCTGCTGCCACAGAGGGTTTGCACCTGGGGTTGAAAGAAAACAAGCAAATCAATCAGACCATTCAAGAACAAATCCATGTGTGACCATATAGTCCCCAACCGCACCTTAAAAACATTAAAAGACCAAGTGTGATCATATAGCCCCCAACCGCACCTTAAAAACCTCAAATAGCCAAGTGTGACCATATTGGCCCCAACCGCACCTTAAAAACATTAAAAGACCAAGTGTGACCATATAGGCCCCAACCGCACCTTAAAAACCTTAAAAGACCAAGTGTGACCATATAGGCCCCAATCGCACCTTAAAAACCCTAAATAACCAAGTGTGACCATATAGGCCCCAACCGCACCTTAAAAACCCTAAATAACCAAGTGTGACCATATAGGCCCCAACCGCACCTTAAAAACCCTAAATAACCAAGTGTGACCATATAGGCCCCAACCGCACCTTAAAAACCCTAAATAACCAAGTGTGACCATATAGGCCCCAACCGCACCTTAAAAACCCTAAATAACCAAGTGTGACCATATAGGCCCCAACCGCACCTTAAAAACATTAAATAACCAATCAAAACCATATAGGCCCAAACTGTACATTAAAAAAAATGAAATAAAAATAAAAAAATAAAAATATATATATATATTGAGATATATAATTAATTATATATATATATATATATATATATATATAATTAATTATATATATATATATATTTATCTCAATATATATCAATATATATATATATATATATATATATATATATATATCAATATATATCTATATATCAATATATATATATATCAATATATATATATATATATATATATATATCTATATATATATATATATATATATATATATATATCAATCAATATATATATATATATATATCTCAATATATATGACATATATATAGTTGTGAGCGTACGGGTTGTTGCTCACGCTTGCGGGCTCGCGTAGCGAGCCCGCAGCCCTCGCGAAGCGAGGGCCGTGGCTCGCGAAGCGAGCCCGCAGCCCTCGCGTAGCGAGCCGCGGCCCTCGCGTAGCGAGGTCACTGGGCAAGGGCCTCAGTTGCTGGCATGGAGCGCCGAAGGCGCTTCATGCCAGCAACTGAGGCCCCTCGCGAAGCGAGGGCCTCAGTTGCTGGCGAGGTCACTGGGCACGCGCCTCAGTTGCTGGCATGGAGCGCCGAAGGCGCTCCATGTCAGCAACTGAGGCCCCTCGCGAAGCGAGGGCCTCAGTTGCTGGCGAGGTCACTGGGCAAGGGCCTCAGTTGCTGGCATGGAGCGCCGAAGGCGCTGCATGCCAGCAACTGAGGCCCCTTGCAAAGCGAGGGACTCAGTTGCTGGCGAGGTCACTGGGCAAGGGCCTCAAACCCTCGCAAACTTCATGTCGCTACTCAAAAAACACGACACACAAATTACGACACTCGCTAAATTTTACGAGGAATGCAAACAACGTACGAAACACGTTACCACACATTACGACCTCGCAAACATCGGACGCAACACGCCGACATACAAACATTTAAAACACAATACATACACACAGCACATACATAAAAACCTTACCTACACCAAGAGGGAGCACCCAGGACCTCAAAAATGCAACTTACACCTCGATTTTACTCGAAATAAAACAGTTTACAGACTAAAAAAAAATCTAAGCGAGAGAAAAAATGGCCGCCGAACAAAACGAAAACGAGGCTACAGCACTCTAAACTCGCAAAACACCACAAAACACCTACGGATATTCCGATACAGACCTATTCCACACATTACTCGCCATTTTACGCCAATGCGGAAGTACACGACTACGCTAACGGTTTGGTCTCGCGCACGCACAGTGTTACACTGCACACATTCAGCATGCTTACACAGCAGCTCCACACCACTAATGCTGCAGCAACATCAACACAGATTGCCAGCTCTTCATCACAATGCTTCAAAATAGGTACACTATATTCATTTACTAATTTAGCTACCTTACAATTTCATTGCCGTCATTTTTTGACGGGCAATTCGCTAGTGACATATATAGTTGTGAGCATGCGAGTTGTTGCTAACGCTTGCGGGCTCGCACAGCGAGCTAAGGCCCTCGCGAAACGAGGACACCGGGCGAGGGCCTCGGCGCTCCATGCCAGCAACTGAGGACCCTCGCAAAGCGAGGGCCTCAGTTGCTGGCATGGAGAGCCAAAGGCGCTCCATGCCAGCAACTGCGACCCTCGCAAACTTCATGTTGCAACGCAGATAACACGACACACACATTACGACACTCGCTACATTTTACGAGCAACGCAAACAACATACGACACACGTTCACACACATTACGGCCTCGCAACACTCGGACGCAACTCGCAAACATTACAAAATTAAAAACACAATACATACACACAGCACATACATAAAAAGCTTACCTACAGCAACAGGGAGCAGCCAGGACCTCAAAAATGCAACTTACACCTTCATTTCACTCAAAATAAACGAGTTTGGACAATAAAAAATTTGATAAGGGACAGAACGAAAACGAGGCTACACACGCAAACACCATACGAGACACGTTACCAGATATTACGAACTCGCAAACATCGGACGCAACACGCCGACATACAAACATTTAAAACACTATAAATATACACAACACACACATAAGAAACTTACCTACAGCAAGAGGAACCATCCAGCACCTCAAAAAACCAAGTTACACATTCATTTAAATAAAAATAAAACACTTTAGACACTAATGAAATCGCTAAACGAGAGAAAAAATGGCAGACGAAAAAAACCAAAACGAGGCTACAGCACTCTCAACACGTAAAACACCACAACACACTCGCAAAACAACACACGAAACTCGAAAAACAACACAAAGCACCGACGGATAATCCGCAAAGACGCATAACACAAATAACCCGCCTTTTTACGCCAATGCGGAAGTACACCACTACGCTAACGGTTTAGTCTCGCGCACGCACACTATTACACTGCACACATTCACCACGCTTACACAGCAGCTCCACACCACTAATGCTGCAGCAACATGAAAACAGATTGTCAGCTCTTCAACACAATGCTTCAAAATAGGTAAAGTATATTCATTTATTAATATATTATATATTTTAGTATTACACACCAAACCACATTAGCTACCTTATGATTTGATTGCCGTCATTTTTTGACGGGCAATTCGCTAGTATATATATATCAATCAATATATAAATCAATCAATATATAAATATATATATATATATATATATTTATATATCTCAATATATATATGTATATATATATATATATATATATATATCTATCAATCAATATATCTATCAATCAATATATATATATATATATATATATATATATCAATCATTATATATATATATATCAATATATATATATATATCAATATCAATCACACACACACATAAAGCAATATACATAAAAAAATAAATATTTTAATTGATATTTATTAATTGATTAATTGATGTACTTTATTAATTATTTGATTATATTGCTAATGTATTTGTATTAGACATTATTTATTATACATATTCCAGTGCTATTTATTTGCTATACATGTTACAGGATATTATCCTGTAACATGTATATCACATAAATAGCCCTGTAATATGTATAATACATACAGGGTCACACAAATTCACACTAACCTTTTTTGCCCTTACAGGCTTCAATACCTGCATTGCGAATTTGCTAATTTTTTAAAGACTCTGGTTGAAATCAATGTCAATCAAAAAATTTCAGCCAATCAGAGTCCTTCAAAAAATAGTATAAAAGGCGGAGCGTGGGAAAAAAACAATTAGTCGCGGGGGGAGCTCCTTGTAGGAGGAGCTCCGTTAGTTTGTTGTGTTTTTTTTTTTAGAGCGTCGTTTTTTTTTAGGTGGAGGCCTCTTGCAATGGGCCAGAATGGATGGACAATGGCTTCAATCAAGATGAGGAGACAAGGGCTTCTATCAAGATGGATTATGGAATGACATGGGCTTCAATCAAAATTGATTGGAATGCCCGACTATCCAGGGCAGAAGGCCACCGCTGGAGGGGTCAATTTGACAGGTAAGTATGTGCTGTTGTTTACTTTATTATTGTTTTTTTTTTTTCCCTTCCCTTATTTTTATTTTATCTTTAAATGTGACAGGCAATTTTTTTAACTGCCATCAATCTTAAAGATACATTGCCTGTTACTTTTAAAAATGGAATAAAAATAGGGGGGGGGGGGTGTTTTGTGTTTAACTGTAGTGTTAACATAGGCAGGTAGGTTGGTAGTTAGGTCAGGGTGGGGTCAAGTGTGGTCACTGGGACAGGGGGGTAGGTAGGTGGGTGGGTAGTTGGGTCAGGGTAGGGTCAGGTGTGGTCACTGGGTCAGGGGTGTAGGTGGGTTGGTACTAGGTAGTTGGGTCAGGGTGTGGTCACTGGGTAAGGGGGGTAGGTGGGTGGGTTGGTACTAGGTAGTTGGGTCAGGGTGTAGTCACTGGGTCAGGGGGGTAGGTGGGTTGGTACTAGGTAGTTGGGTCAGGGTGTGGTCACTGGGTCAGGGGGGTAGGTGGGTGGGTTGGTACTAGGTAGTTGGGTCAGGGTGTGGTCACTGGGTCAGGGGGGTAGGTGGATTGGTACTAGGTTGTTGGGTCAGGGTGTGGTCACTGGGTCAGGGGGGTAGGTGGGTTGGTACTAGGTAGTTGGGTCAGGGTGTGGTCACTGGGTCAGGGGGGGTAGGTAGGTGTGTTGGTAGTTAGGTAGGTTGGGGTGGGGGTTGGCCAGGCCCCAATGTGCCTACAGGGGGGGTGATCGGGGGTTGGCATAGGCCCCATATGGGTAGCACAGGCCTCATGGGGGTGATCGGGGTAATCGGTCGGTGGCTGCGTAGGCCACATGGAGGTGATCGGGGATGGCACAGGCCCCATGGGGGTGATCCGATCAACCCCATGTGGCCTGTGCCACCCCGATCACCGCCCAATTCCCCCGATCACTGTGATCGGGGTAATCGGGCGGTGGCATAGCATAGGCCACATTGGGGTGATCGGGGGTGGCACAGGCCACATTGGTTTGATCAAGGGTGGCACAGGTCAGGTCTTTTGGGGCTACTGGCACTGCGGGGGTGATTGGGGGTTGCCCAGGCATTGCAGGCCTAGGTGGTAGGTAAGTTGGTGGGTGGGTGGGTGGCAGGCAGGCATAGTGGGGTAACTGGGGGGACCCTTCCTTTTATTAGGGGGACTAGGGGTTTGGCCAGGGCAGGTAGACTTACTTACTGTTAGGTTGGGCAGATGTGAGTATTTTCAGCCAGGGAGGTCTCTCAGTCTGACTCAGCGGGAGCAGGTCAGGAAACAGAAAGAGGAATGGGACTGGCTTATGGTGGTTTTATTAACAGGAGATGTCAATCAAAAATTAAACTCGAGGCCCTATTAGCTGGCGGGCGCTCGGAGCTAACGGTCTGGGTGGGTTTAGGTGGTTCTCCTGACAGCTGTACAGCCTTCCATCATTGATTGGTCAATGATGGAAGACTGTCAGTCATTGAAATGGATACATTATCACTGCCCATGCATATCGTCATTGTGCTGGTGGGCGGAATGCATTAACGGTCAGGACTGATTCATAGAGTCTAAAGGTTAGTGTAGTGTAGTGTAATATGATCACACAGGGATGCAGGGAAAGCTACAATATATACACACAAGGGCAAAGCGGTTATCTTAAAGTGACAGTGTCCCAGGGAATAGTTTGCTTCATTTATTAATGTAATAACACTTGAATGCTGATGTACACATTATATTTAATTGTTTTTGGGTTATTACTAATAAATTATTGTGTTTTTTTATTGCAGGGTCACAAAAATATTTGGGGGGGGCGCTTGCCCCGACGCCCCAATGAACGGGTCGCCACTGCCTCACACACATGCCTTTAGGCAGGCAACTGATATTCAATCGATTACAGTAAAAAAAGGGTACTTTTATTTCACTGCACACTACGGTTGCACTAGATATGAGTGTCACTGAGAACTGGCAAAAGTTGGCAGACTAGATGCAATAGGCCTCACACACACGCCTGTAGGCAGGCAACTGATATTCAATCGATTACAGTAAAAAAAGGGTTATTTTATTTCACTGCACACTACGGTTGCACTAGATATGAGTGTCACTCTGCACTGGCAAAAGTTTGCAGACTAGATGCAATAGGCCTCACACACACGCCTGTAGGCAGGCAACTGATATTCAATCGATTACAGTAAAAAAAGGGTTGTTTTATTTCACTGCACACTACAGTTGCACTAGATATGAGTGTAACTGTGCACTGGCAAAAGTTGGCAGACTAGATGCAATAGGCCTCACACACACGCCTGTAGGCAGGCAACTGATATTCAATCGATTACAGTAAAAAAAGGGTTGTTTTAATTCACTGCACACTACGGTTGCACTAGATATGAGTGTCACTGTGCACTGGCAAAAGTTGGCAGAGTAGATGCAATAGGCCTCACACACACGCCTGTTGGCAGGCAACTGATATTCAATCGATTACAGTAAAAAAAAGGGTTGTTTTATTTCACTGCACACTACGGTTGCACTTGATATGAGTGTCACTGTGCACTGGCAAACGTTGGCAGGGTAGATGCAATAAGTTACACACACACGCCTGTAGGCAGGCAACTGATATCTAATTGATTACAGTCAAAAAAGGGTTCTTTTATTTCACTGTACACTACGGTTGCACGAGATATGAGTGTCACTGTGCACTGGCAAAAGTTGGCAGAGTAGATGCAATAGGCCTCACACACACGCCTGTAGGCAGGCAACTGATATGTAATCGATTACAGTAAAAAAAGGGCTGTTTTATTTCACTGCACACTACGGTTGCAGTAGATATGAGTGTCACTGTGCACTAGCAAAAGTTGGCAGACTAGATGCAATAGGCCTCACACACACGCCTTTAGGCAGGCAACTGAAATTCAATCGATTACAGTAAAAAAAGGGTTCTTTTATTTCACTGCACACTACGGTTGCACTAGATATGAGTGTCACTGAGCACTGGCAAAAGTTGGCAGACTAGATGCAATAGGCCTCACACACACGCCTGTAGGCAGGCAACTGATATTTAATCGATTACAGTAAAAAAAGGGTTGTTTTATTTCACTGCACACTACGGTTGCACTAGATATGAGTGTCACTGTGCACTGGCAAAAGTTGGCAGACTAGATGCAATAAGCCTCACACACACACCTGTAGGCAGGCAACTGATATTCAATCGATTTCAGTAAAAAAAGGGTTGTTTTATTTCACTGCACACTACGGTTGCACTTGATATGAGTGTCACTGTGCACTGGCAAAAGTTGGCAGAGTAGATGCAATAGGCCTCACACACACGCCTGTAGGCAGGCAACTGATATTCAATCGATTACAGTAAAAAAAGGGTTGTTTTATTTCACTGCACACTACGGTTGCACTAGATATGAGTGTCACTGTGCACTGGCAAAAGTTTGCAGACTAGATGCAATAGGCCTCACACACACGATTGTAGGCAGGCAACTGATATTCAATCGATTACAGTAAAAAAAGGGTTGTTTTATTTCACTGCACACTACGGTTGCACTAGAAATGATTGTCACTGTGCACTGGCAAAAGTTTGCAGAGTAGATGCAATAGGTTACACACACACGCCTGTAGGCAGGCAACTGATATTCAATCGATTACAGTAAAAAAAGCGTTGTTCTATTTCACTGCACACTACGGTTGCACTAGATATGAGTGTCACTGTGCACTGGCAAAAGTTGGCAGACTAGATGCAATAAGCCTCACACACACGCCTGTAGGCAGGCAACTGATATTCAATCGATTACAGTAAAAAAAGGGTTGTTTTATTTCACTGCACACTAAGGTTGTACTTGTTATGAGTGTCACTGTGCACTGGCAAAAGTTGGCAGACTAGATGCAATAGGCTACACACACACGCCTGTAGGCAGGCAACTGATATTCAATTGATTATAGTAAAAAAAGGGTTCTTTTATTTCAATGTACACTATGGTTGCACTAGATATGAGTGTCACTGTGCACTGGCAAAAGTTGGCAGAGTAGATGCAAAAGGCCTCACACACACGCCTTTAGGCAGGCAACTGATATTCAATCGATTACAGTAAAAAATGTGTTGTTTTATTTCACTGCACACTACAGTTGCACTAGATATGAGTGTCACTGAGCACTGGCAAAAGTTGGCAGAGTAGATGCAATAGGCCTCACACACACGCCTTTAGGCAGGCAACTGATATTCAATCGATTACAGTAAAAAAAGGGTTGTTTTATTTCACTGCACACTACGGTTGCACTAGATATGAGTGTCACTGTGCACTGGTAAAAGTTGGCAGACTAGATGCAATAGGCCTCACACACACGCCTGTAGGCAGGCAACTGGTATTCAATCGATTACAGTAAAAAAAGGGTTGTTTTATTTCACTGCACACTATGGTTGCACTAGATATGAGTGTCACTGAGCACTGGCAAAAGTTGGCAGACTAGATGCAATAGGCCTCACACACACGCCTGTAGGCAGGCAACTAATATTTAATCGATTACAGTAAAAAAAGTTTTTTTTTATTTCAATGCACACTACAGTGACACCAGATATGAGTGTCACTGTGCACTAGCAAAAGTTGGCAGACTAGATGCAATAGGCCTCACACACACGCCTTTAGGCAGGCAACTGATATTCAATCGATTACAGTAAAAAAAGGGTTCTTTTATTTCACTGCACACTATGGTTGCACTAGATATGAGTGTCACTGAGCATTGGCAAAAGTTGGCAGACTAGATGCAATAGGCCTCACACACACGCCTGTAGGCAGGCAACTGATATTCAATCGATTACAGTAAAAAAAGGGTTGTTTTATTTCACTGCACACTACGGTTGCACTAGATATGAGTGTCACTGTGCACTGGCAAAAGTTGGCAAAGTAGATGCAATAGGCTTCACACACACGCCTGTAGACAGGCAACTGATATTCAATTGATTACAGTTAAAAAAGGGTTCTTTTATTTTTAATGTACACTATGGTTGCACTAGATATGGGTGTCACTGTGCACTGGCAAAAGTTGGCAGAGTAGATGCAATAGGCCTCACACACACGCCTGTAGGCAGGCAACTGATATTTAATCGATTACAGTAAAAAAAGGGCTGTTTTATTTCACTGCACACTACGGTTGCAGTAGATATGAGTGTCACTGTGCACTGGCAAAAGTTGGCAGACTAGATGCAATAGGCCTCACACACACGCCTTTAGGCAGGCAACTGAAATTCAATTGATTACAGTAAAAAAAGGGTTCTTTTATTTCACTGCACACTACGGTTGCACTAGGTATGAGTGTCACTGAGCACTAGCAAAAGTTGGCAGACTAGATGCAATAGGCCTCACACACACGCCTGTAGGCAGGCAACTGATATTCAATCGATTACAGTAAAAAAAGGGTTGTTTTATTTCACTGCACACTACGGTTGCACTAGATATGAGTGTCACTGTGCACTGGCAAAAGTTGGCAGGCTAGATGAAATAAGCCTCACACACACACCTGTAGGCAGGCAACTGATATTCAATCGATTTCAGTAAAAAAAGGGTTGTTTTATTTCACTGCACACTACGGTTGCACTAGATATGAGTGTCACTGTGCACTGGTAAAAGTTGGCAGACTAGATGCAATAGGCCTCACACACACGCCTGTAGGCAGGCAACTGGTATTCAATCGATTACAGTAAAAAAAGGGTTGTTTTATTTCACTGCACACTATGGTTGCACTAGATATGAGTGTCACTGAGCACTGGCAAAAGTTGGCAGACTAGATGCAATAGGCCTCACACACACGCCTGTAGGCAGGCAACTGATATTTAATCAATTACAGTAAAAAAAGTTTTTTTTTATTTCAATGCACACTACAGTGACACCAGATATGAGTGTCACTGTGCACTAGCAAAAGTTGGCAGACTAGATGCAATAGGCCTCACACACACGCCTTTAGGCAGGCAACTGATATTCAATCGATTACAGTAAAAAAAGGGTTCTTTTATTACACTGCACACTATGGTTGCACTAGATATGAGTGTCACTGAGCATTGGCAAAAGTTGGCAGACTAGATGCAATAGGCCTCACACACACGCCTGTAGGCAGGCAACTGATATTCAATCGATTACAGTAAAAAAAGGGTTGTTTTATTTCACTTCACACTACGGTTGCACTAGATATGAGTGTCACTGTGCACTGGCAAAAGTTGGCAAAGTAGATGCAATAGGCTTCACACACACGCCTGTAGACAGGCAACTGATATTCAATTGATTACAGTTAAAAAAGGGTTCTTTTATTTTTAATGTACACTATGGTTGCACTAGATATGGGTGTCACTGTGCACTGGCAAAAGTTGGCAGAGTAGATGCAATAGGCCTCACACACACGCCTGTAGGCAGGCAACTGATATTCAATCGATTACAGTAAAAAAAGGGTTGTTTTATTTCACTGCACACTACGGTTGCACTAGATATGAGTGTCACTGTGCACTGGCAAAAGTTGGCAGGCTAGATGAAATAAGCCTCACACACACGCCTTTAGGCAGGCAACTGAAATTCAATTGATTACAGTAAAAAAAGGGTTCTTTTATTTCACTGCACACTACGGTTGCACTAGATATGAGTGTCACTGAGCACTAGCAAAAGTTGGCAGACTAGATGCAATAGGCCTCACACACACGCCTGTAGGCAGGCAACTGATATTCAATCGATTACAGTAAAAAAAGGGTTGTTTTATTTCACTGCACACTACGGTTGCACTAGATATGAGTGTCACTGTGCACTGGCAAAAGTTGGCAGGCTAGATGCAATAAGCCTCACACACACACCTGTAGGCAGGCAACTGATATTCAATCGATTTCAGTAAAAAAAGGGTTGTTTTATTTCACTGCACACTACGGTTGCACTTGATATGAGTGTCACTGTGCACTGGCAAAAGTTGGCAGACTAGATGCAATAGGCCTCACACACACGCCTGTAGGCAGGCAACTGATATTCAATCGATTACAGTAAAAAAAGGGTTGTTTTATTTCACTACACACTGCGGTTGCACTAGATATGAGTGTCACTCTGCACTGGCAAAAGTTTGCAGACTAGATGCAATAGGCCTCACACACACGCCTGTAGGCAGGCAACTGATATTCAATCGATTACAGTAAAAAAAGGGTTGTTTTATTTCACTGCACACTACGGTTGCACTAGATATGAGTGTAACTGTGCACTGGCAAAAGTTGGCAGACTAGATGCAATAGGCCTCACACACACGCCTGTAGGCAGGCAACTGATATTCAATCGATTACAGTAAAAAAAGGGTTGTTTTAATTCACTGCACACTACGGTTGCACTAGATATGAGTGTCACTGTGCACTGGCAAAAGTTGGCAGAGTAGATGCAATAGGCCTCACACACACGCCTGTTGGCAGGCAACTGATATTCAATCGATTACAGTAAAAAAAAGGGTTGTTTTATTTCACTGCACACTACGGTTGCACTTGATATGAGTGTCACTGTGCACTGGCAAACGTTGGCAGGGTAGATGCAATAGGTTACACACACGCCTGTAGGCAGGCAACTGATATCTAATTGATTACAGTCAAAAAAGGGTTATTTTATTTCACTGTACACTACGGTTGCACGAGATATGAGTGTCACTGTGCACTGGCAAAAGTTGGCAGAGTAGATGCAATAGGCCTCACACACACGCCTGTAGGCAGGCAACTGATATTTAATCGATTACAGTAAAAAAAGGGCTGTTTTATTTCACTGCACACTACGGTTGCAGTAGATATGAGTGTCACTGTGCACTGGCAAAAGTTGGCAGACTAGATGCAATAGGCCTCACACACACGCCTTTAGGCAGGCAACTGATATTCAATCGATTACAGTAAAAAAAGGGTTCTTTTATTTCACTGCACACTACGGTTGCACTAGATATGAGTGTCACTGAGCACTGGCAAAAGTTGGCAGACTAGATGCAATAGGCCTTACACACACGCCTGTAGGCAGGCAACTGATATTCAATCGATTACAGTAAAAAAAGGGTTGTTTTATTTCACTGCACACTACGGTTGCACTAGATATGAGTGTCACTGTGCACTGGCAAAAGTTGGCAGACTAGATGCAATAAGCCTCACACACACCTGTAGGCAGGCAACTGATATTCAATCGATTACAGTAAAAAAAGGGTTGTTTTATTTCACTGCACACTACGGTTGCACTTGATATGAGTGTCACTGTGCACTGGCAAAAGTTGGCAGACTAGATGCAATAGGCTACACACACACGCCTGTAGGCAGGCAACTGATATTCAATTGATTACAGTAAAAAAAGGGTTCTTTTATTTCACTGTACACTATGGTTGCACTAGATATGAGTGTCACTGTGCACTGGCAAAAGTTGGCAGACTAGATGCAATAGGCCTCACACACACGCCTTTAGGCAGGCAACTGATATTCAATCGATTACAGTAAAAAAAGGGTTGTTTTATTTCACTGCACACTACGGTTGCACTAGATATGAGTGTCACTGTGCACTGGCAAAAGTTGGCAGACTAGATGCAATAGGCCTCACACACACGCCTGTAGGCAGGCAACTGATATTCAATCGATTACAGTAAAAAAAGGGTTGTTTTATTTCACTGCACACTACGGTTGCACTAGATATGAGTGTCACTGAGCACTGGCAAAAGTTGGCAGACTAGATGCAATAGGCCTCACACACACGCCTGTAGGCAGGCAACTGATATTCAATCGATTACAGTAAAAAAAGGGTTGTTTTATTTCAATGCACACTACGGTGACACCAGATATGAGTGTCACTGAGCACTGGCAAAAGTTGGCAGACTAGATGCAATAGGCCTCACACACACGCCTGTAGGCAGGCAACTGATATTCAATCGATTACAGTAAAAAAAGGGTTGTTTTATTTCACTGCACACTATGGTTGCACTAGATATGAGTGTCACTGAGCACTGGCAAAAGTTGGCAGACTAGATGCAATAGGCCTCACACACACGCCTGTAGGCAGGCAACTGATATTCAATCGATTACAGTAAAAAAAGGGTTGTTTTATTTCACTGCACACTACGGTTGCACTAGATATGAGTGTCACTGTGCACTGGCAAAAGTTGGCAGACTAGATGCAATAGGCCTCACACACACGCCTGTAGGCAGGCAACTGATATTCAATCGATT